>JAWZYV010001099.1:0-1400711 GCA_038373885.1 Cheiracanthium punctorium | reverse complement strand
CAATTATTCTAAAAGTTATTAGTGTACAATAATAATTTTTAGTAGAGAATAAAGAGAAATTATCCTTCAAAATGCAAATAAAATTTAATTGCTCCTCATTTCAGTGTAGTATGTTTTTTCAGTGTCCAGAATTTCAGATTGTTTTTCTGCTGTTTTACAAAAGCTATTAAATTAAAATTGAAGAAAATTCAGTTAATCAATTTTTAAAAACACCCCTGCAGATTCTGTACAGATGATATAACTATCATTTCACCCCTCATATCAATATTTTTACTGTAAAAGTTAAGTTTCAAAACTAAATTATTATTTTTTCTTTTTCAGTGTCTTTAAAGTGGAAGCTGCATTTTGAATTTGTGACAACAGTTCCACTGCCTTCAATGCCCAAGCCAAGCAGTCCATCTGAGAATGTTTCTTGGCAAGGACCAGCATCTTTAGATGTACAAACAATGATCTGGGATTTGCCTATTGACATATATCCAACCCACCCTCTTCAAGTGGCTCATGGCTTGCCTTCAAAGTTAGAACATATGATTACCGTGTGATTCAAAGCCTATTTCGAATATCCAAATGCAAGTCCCTTTGTACAAGCTTTAAAAAAGATGTAAATACTTTATAAAATTATTTTTGTAGATAGATAAGAAATATCATAAATAGCATTTGTTGCAAATAAGATTGTAGTGGCTTGAAAGATAAAACCAGAAGTTGAACATAAAACAAACTTTTTTCAAATCTTACAATTGAATCTTTCTTTTTAGTTAATGTAATGTTCGCTTACAGTGACTTTTAAATATTTTTAAATGTTGTTGAAATAAATTTAATTTTTTAATAGCTATAGTCTTTATTTTATGAAATTGCCTTTTAGTTTAATCTTTTTAATGTTTGAACTTAACATGGAAACAACTTCAAATTATGAGCTACAAATAAATATTTATAGGTTTTGTCAAAATGTTGTTACAGTTTAAAACAAAACAAAATTGTGTTTTAATGATTATTTAAGTCAGACTGTTAGAAATTACAAAATAAAATCTACAAAAGTGTGTGTCATATAGTGTTCAACCTCATCAGGGGAAGGCACACTATAACAAAAATACTACTATACTAAAAATTGTGGTTGATTTCACTGTAAGATCATCATGCATGAAAAATAATAGGTAAAGGGCAACATTTTATGCATCAAAAATTAAAGAAATTCAGCTATAGACAATACTTTACCAGGTATGTATCAATGTATGTACTACATTAATGAAAAAAGAAATATCGTATTTTAAATCAGTGTTCATAAACTCCTTAAAATTCATTTCGTATAATTTAGGGACCTTGAAACTCCTTAATATTATGTGGGAATCTTTAATTTTGCACAGTAACAACCACGATTAATGAAATGTGCAACCTCTGCAACCTTTCAGATTGCAGTGAGTGAGCTTGGTAGTGTGCAAAGGAATGCAGAACTACCTCAGAAGAGAAATAATGTAAATGAAGTAGAGATTTCAAAATCCAAGAGAGCATGTTGGCAACACTGTTTAAGGCTCCTGTGTACTAAATTCGGAAGTCGATCGCTGTAATGTTATTCTATGGGGAAAACGGCCTCCACTAATCAACCATTTCGAAACAAACTATTGCATATTTTTCATCCATTCTTTTTTCCCCTTAATCTGAAAACATTGATCTACATTTTACGTTTAACAGAACTCGCCTAAAGTAATTAGAAGTACGTTAATTACAGCTGAAAATAACATGAAAATTGCAACGACAGCTACTTTCAGGTTTGCCAGGCGATTGCAAGAAAACTGTGCTATTCTGAAAGATTTTAAAACGAACATGTGTTAGCGGAGACACTTCTACGTAGTTACATGTATTTTTATTCTACTTGTAAATTTAAAATATGCTGAAAATTTTGATTTTTATGTAACTTAACCGTCTGTAAAATTTCAGTTTGGCGTTCGAGTTTCTTTAAGAATTCCTTCCCCTAGAGTTGGAGTGATTGATGACGAGAACTCACTGTGGGGGGTGTGAAGGAGAAAAATCGTACAATGGGCTAGCAGGGCAGTGTGAGGCTGTTTTTGCGTTTACTAAAGGGGGGGGGATTGCACTTTTCCGATTTCTTTCATTATATACTGTGAATACAAACGCTCGATAAGTGAATGTAGATAATTGTTTTTGTTACTTTTCTGAAAATAACTTCTTTTATTTCAGTCTTCACATTTAAGCAAGGATTCATACTTTAGGAAGTTTTTCGATCATTACATTACATGGATACGTGCAGAACAAACGTATGAATGCATATGTGTATATGTATTCTCAAAATGAAGGAATGGTTTTAAAAAAGGAAACACGGAGATAAAGACAACGATTACTATTCATTAAAATCCCCCTCCCTTTTTTTTTTCACCAGGATAAAATTAAAACACTCTTTTTTTTGGGGGGGGGGGGGGGATGTGGGAAAAATATAATTATTTTCAACTTACATATACATACAGATACCATTATTAATTTTCTATTCTTTCATGGAAGCACATTCCTCTTAATTTCTACTGATTAATATCCCAGTTTGAATACATTTATGTTTAAATTCATATACAAATAATAATAATAACAAAAATTCATGAAATGGATGTAAATATTTTTAAAATGGTATTTTTACGTTTCAGCGTCGTAATGAAAAATTTTGGAGGCTAATTTTTTTTCTTGACGTTGCAAACAATGGCCGTCTTTGTGTATATTTCATATTACCTTATTATGCACATCTTTGGCACCTTTATAGCACATTTTGGCAATTTTTTCATGGCATCCCCAAAACGGAAAAGTACCTTTGAAATTTAAATATTGTCGATTACAAACATGTAAAAAAAATTTAAAAATTACACATTACATTCTTAAAATTTTAAATTTACATTTATTCATAAGTCATAAAAACGTCCTCTAGGTCTTGGACAGAACATCTCCAAAAACTTTCCCCCTAACATATCTTTAAAAAATTACTAAAGAACCTAATACAGTAGAACCTCGATTCATCATTTTTCATGGGGTGCGTAGGAAAAAACGATGAATGCGGGAAAACGACAAATGCGGATTCAAGTCGAAATGTGAAGAAAGCAATATTTATGCATACTAGCAATGACTGCATACCAACAAATATACTAATATGGAACAAAATTGTAAAACAAATAAGCAGAGGAAAATTAAGTGGTAGTTATTTTTAAAAATCAGTAATTTTATGTGGGCTTTTCCATCATTGAAACAGTAAATTTTCAAGATTTACAATAATTTTCTGAACTTTTTATGAGATTTTCTGACCTTTTTATGAGATTTTATGTTCGCTTAAAAAAGTTCATACAGTTTCAAATACCGCTTCAGACAAACATCGTACTTGTGTAGGTTCAGTCTCATCGGGATGAACATTATCCTCTGCTTTGCCATTATTTTATTCTTTGCAACATGACACGTTTCTTCCATGTTTAGGATACCACATGCCTCACCGTCTTGATTAATGGAAATATAATCATTAAATTTCACGCTATACACATCCTCTTCAACACGGAGCCACTGTTCAGTATTCATCTGATCATCAATAAACCAAGAAATCATACCAAGGAGCAATTATAGTTTGTATGCCACATGGCCCCATTTAAGATTTAATTTCATTTTGGTCAGGAGAAAAATTTTACAACGATGAACGCGGGAAAGTCACTTATTAAGAACGATACATGCGGGTTTCTTTAATGTTATTCAAATACAATTTGTGCAGGGACCACAGAACTAAAAGGATCAATGCGGGAACGATAGATCGGGGTTCTACTGTAGTGATTTATAGGCAGTAGTGCAATCATCAAAAGTAAATATAGCTTGATGACAACAGTAAACTGGAAGAACTTAAAATTTATAGATGCTCGTGTGCAGATTTGACATAATCAAGATATCTGAATTCGAATAAAAGTATTCACAAAAAATATATCTGAATGACTAGTTTTAGAGGTTTTTTTGACCAGTGTCTGTAAGCAATAACTAATTGTATGCATAGGTACAGAAAAATTTCGGATCTAATTTTGCTACCTGAATCGTTTTATTGAAATGTGCTGCATGTAAAATTTTAATTTTATGTATATAAAGTATTTTTCATAGTTTTCATATATTGTTTTTTCATGATTTATTTTGCTTTCTCAAAAGGAATACGTCATCTTCTTACGAATCTATAATTGTTTCATTGTTTTGACAAAAGAAACTTTTACTCTTGAACGTTATTTTGTTACATTACTTAATCTGCTTTCAAATTTAATGGATTAACATTTGTCCTTCCCTCCCCCTCTTTTCATTAAAAGGTAATGTTAAACTCAATGTAAAACTGAATCGAAGATAGTGTAGATAAAATATAAAAATAAAACTAATATGAAAATGGTATTTTTCAAACTATAAAAATACATTGATTTAAGAAAGGTTGTTGTTTTATGAATATTTTTCGTAAGTATTTTTGTAAATAATACACAAGCAAACAGAAGTAATTTGAAGACAAATTTTAAATTAAACATTAATTCAACGAAAATTTTTTAAACTAATATTCACTTTTTTCCATTTGGTTGAAGGTGAAACACATTCATGAGCAAATTTGGGGTTCGTGTTCAACTCCATTCTCGTATACAAACATTTATCTGAAAATCTCCAGCAAAAAATGTGAAACCAGCATACAATACCCGTTCCATTATATCCTTTTCACCTACACATCATTACCGTCAGTGCACAGGGGGGTGTTGAGGGTGAATTGTGTGGTCTCCCCGACTCGGACCGCCCAACTGTCAAAAACTGCACCCCCCTCTTGCAAGAAAGTCTTCCCTTTTAACAAATTTTCATGTTATTTTCAGCTGTAATTAACATACTTCTAATTACTTTAGGCGAGTTCTGTTAAACGTAAAATGTAGATCAATGTTTTCAGATTAAGGGGAAAAAAGAATAGATGAAAAATATGGAATAGTTCGTTTTGAAATGGTTGATTAGTGGAGGCCGTTTTCCCCATAGAATAACATTACGGCGATCGACTTCCGAATTTAGTACACAGGAGCCTTAAGAGTTACAATCATCTGTAGATAAATTATCGTTAAAGGCAGAGAAAACATCAAATCTGAGTCTCCTTGCTCAGTTTTAGCGAACTGCCAAAGAAAAACCAGAAATAAGAAACATTGATGCTACAATAAAAGATATGCTGTGTGAACTAAAGAAGTAAACCCCTTTTTGTAAATTTACATTCCCACTGCTTAATAGAACTTAAAGGTGATGAAAGAATTTATGTTTCTTTAACCAATTTAGAGTTTGTTACTTACAGAAAACTATGTAATAACAGAATAAAAGTGGAAGTTTAATTTTTGTCTTTCATTTTAAGATTTCTTTTAGACGTGGTTTTCCATATTCAGTTTGAATTAAAATTTTTGTTAAAACATGCTTGTAATGCACAATGATAGTTGTTTATAAATTGTCCTGTTAACTTAAGAATTTCTTGTGGTGCAAACTTTACTATGTTTCAGCTTTTTTGTAGAGAATTATTTAAAATAATGATTATTACAAATAATTAAATTGATAGTCCAGAAAAAAAGTGGACTGCTTAAAAAAAAGTTGGAGTCCTGAAATAGTCCTTAATTTTCATTTTGAAAAATGAGTATGAACCTTGTAAATGACAGCATACATCCTAATATGCAGCTATTTTGTAATAGTTGAATATTATATGTATCAATTTTGAAGAATATTTGGGGGCAACCTAGTGGTGTTTTTTTCCCTGCTAGAGTTTTTAGAAGAAAGCCAAATGTAACTTTTTTCCCACTAAACATCCCTCTCCCCCTAAAAAAAAAAAAAAAAAAAAAAAAAAGAGAAAGTAACCTCTATTTATGACATGTTCTTTCTTCAGATAAAAGGCTAGAGAAATATTTCTAAGAATTCCTCACAGTACAAATAACTATAAATACGATGCTAACAAACAGTACATCAGCAAAAAGTTGATACCTCTAAATTATCACTATCTGAGAAAGTGATTTCAGTTTTGATGTTTCTTATGAATTGCTCCCCATCTTACTAGTGGTTAGTGTTTTTTGATACAGGTTTGATTACTTACTAGAGCTTGGATACCTTTTGTTCTTCCTTTATAAGGGGTAATATTGGCAGAGGCATAGTGAGAGCATCATGATTATGGGGGGAGGGGGGGGAATGAAGTATGCCAACTGAAAATTTGGAAAACTTTCAATCTGCCCCAAAAAAAGTTGCCCGATTCTCAAATCACTTTTTCTGGTTTCTTTTCATTAGAGTAATTCACTGTTTGAATGTTTTTCTTTTTTCTATGAATCGCTTTAATGCTACTAAGATTATTAATATTGAAAGAAGACTTAAGTGAACAGTTGCTTACATCAGTAAAAAAAAAAAAAAAAATTAATGTACAAATTGAACTAAAATGTATACAGCTGCAGTTTTCACCGAAATACTAAACTATTAAGTAATTACATATATAATTAAAATTGTATTCTTTACTGAATTTCTGAGTAAAAAATAAACAGATACACTTAGTACAAAAGGCATGTTAAGATGAAAACCACATGAAATGTAACTTTATTATGAAAGTACAATGCAGTAATATATAAAAATAGAAATGTTGTATATCCTCTGCTTGGTCCATTTGATGAATACATTTAATAAATTCCTATTTTCAACCCTGTCAAGTATATTGTAACATTTAAGTAGATGCAAGTTATTATACAATAATGTTCTTACATCACACCAGACTTAACTGCCATCAGTTATAATGTAAGAAATGTTAAAATGGGTTATAAACACCAGTAGGATTAAAAATAACATACATGTAGAACAATTTAAATTAATACAACTCAGTTTTTTCTATCAAAGCTTAGCCAATTCATAATTTAATAACAATACACAAAGGCATATTATTTTAAATAAAATCTATTTGCTAAACTGTATTATAGGTTGTATTTACGGTTAAAAGTGAAGTTTTATATAACTTTTAAAATTACACTGCAAACTGTATAATCTTCTCAATATTTAAAAAATGTATCACACTTTCTTTAAGCGTTTCCTAACAAACCTGTCAAAATACATAAACTTTAAAATTCTACGGCATATTCTATTTCTGTATGATTTAATATAACATCCCAGGGTTCGCACAACACCACGGAATTGTACAATTCTCGCATTACCACACTAAATCCCACTCATAAAAATGACACTCGTGGGCTTTTCCTGTATGCTGAGTTGTTCGATTTTGATGAAGCAGCTAAAACATTTAATGGGGTAAAGAATCAAAGATATGATTAAATTGTATTATTGTCATATTCATTTGTATATTATATTGCTAATTTTGATACTTATTATCTTAATTGCACTGCATTTTTGTAATGATATTAATTTTGCTTGTAAAATGTGAAAAAGTAAATAAATTTTTGAAAATGAACAAAATTCTCAAATTTGCACTCGGATTAAAAAAAAAAAAAAAAAAAAAAAAAAAAAAAAAAACCACTTAATTTTGAAGCTAAAGTGAGAGAATATCACCCATTTTTTTTTCTAGTGTGAACTCTGCATTTATACATTACTCAATAGACGTTTGAATTTCATATATAATCTCAAAATAAAAATATTACATCAAATTAATTTTAATTATGTTACACAGCATTTGTTCTATTACAACTCTGCATTTGTTCTCAAGAAGTAATATTTTATTTAAGAATATATGTTCATCGAAAAATTTTCATAAAACTTACAATTTCTTTATAAAAATCTGGCCAGTTTTTATATCCCTACCAAAAAATAATCTCCTTCTTAGTGGATACACTATAAACGTAACTGTATAATTTTAAAGATTTACACAATGCTGAAAAGAGTAAATCATAAAAGGCAATATGATCATTCTGGGTGTAAAAAAAAAAATTAATATCTTCTAACTATTGATTAAATACCCTCTTTAAAAAAAATGAAAGTTTAGAATAATAACTAATACATTAGAATAACGTAATTGAAGAACAACAAATTGAGAGATGTTAAAGTTTATCTGAAGAGTATGTCTTCATATAGATTAAGATGACAATAATTATTGATATATTATGTATACTAAAAGATTAAAATAAAAATGTAACATATATTTGAAGCTACCTTACCTTAAGTATATATACAGTGGCGGCCAAAATTGTGGACACTTTTGGAAATGTTTAGGCTTTCTAACTTCGTATGCTTATAGGAAGTGCTACGTTTCACAAAGTGTAAACTCATATAATTTTAAAGAGAATTTAATACTGATTTCAATGCACAAAACTAAATTTAAATATGTGAAATAGAATAAAAGTTTTACTTTAATCTGAAAAACAAATACAGTGATGAAGTGAATTGTAATTCTTGTTATTTTTCTTTATTCAATCACTATTATTTTTCTGAGCTTAAAACTCTCGTCAGCTCAATGAACATGGATGCGAAGCTGTAATAAATAATTAAGGCTACCCTACAAATTGCAATCTTCAATATCTAATATATCTCGATAATTATTGTGATTTAACATTTTTTGTATTGCAAATACTTTAATTTTGTTTTTTTATAATTGAAATCAGAATTAAATTATCTTTAAAATGATGTAAAGGAGTTTGTGTTTTGTAAAACATAAAATTTTTGTATACGTATACAAGCTTAGGGAAAAAAAAAAAAAAAAAAAAAAAAAGTTTCCATAAGTGTCCACAATTTTGGCCACCACTGTGTGTGTGTGAATATATGTACATATCCTATCAATGGAAGAAAACACTGCATTTACAGTACAGTAAAATTACAAACATATGTCTTTATAATTGATTATAAAAATATGAATGGGAAAGTTATAACTGATAGCTATCTTTAAATTGTAATCTTTATCTTTAACATTTTGTAACAGCAATGCATTCAATAAAAATCACAAGTTAAAAAAATCAAGAAAAATCGAAATGCATTTTACCATGTAAAATGCACAGATTTATCTATAATTTCTTTTTATTAATAGGGATAGTGCAAAACAAATTATAAAATGTTTTTAAAAAATGATAATAAATAAAAGTGATGAATTCAAAACTAGGATTATACAATGACTAAAATACAGTTAACTCTCATTTAACAGTGATGATTATTAAAAGACAATGATGGTCCTGGCTCTTCTACTAATAAAAAAATTCTAACTAGTTTTTTTCCCCCTTCTTCTTCAACTGCTTTTAAAAAGTATATATATTTATGGGGAGGACACACATTTGGTTGTCCATCCTCCAATTGTTTTTTGACATATAAATTTAACAACATTAGATTCCTTTTACACAGTTTCAAAATAACATGTAAAAATAATTAAAAAACATTTTTTCATCTTATTTTTATGTGTAATTTTGCCTGTCCTAACAAGAAAGTAAATTGGGAAGTTTACAGAGTGGTAATCCTTACTTATTATGACATCACATTTCCACCAATTCAGATATTTTTTTTTTTTTTTATGGTCTTTTAAAGTCTATATTTAAAGCCAACTTACATATTTATTTTGAAAGAAAAAAGAAAGCAAGAAAAAAAAAAAAAAAAAAAAAAAAAAAAAAAAACAGTGCTACATACTATACAAAAAAGTATTTACTAGTAAATCAAATTTACTCTTCTTTAGGTATTCAATTCTTATTAGCATCAATATATAACATTTGTAGTGACATTTTAAATTACTATTTGATGTTCAGTAAAAATTCAGGTTTTTAAGGATTAAAAATTTATTTTTATGAGGTATATTTAAAATGATAAACATGAAAAATATCAAATTATCAGATTTTAAGTTGTAACAATTGAAAAACTTACATTAGATGAGTGGAAATGGATGTAAACAATTTTACTTTACAATGAAAATCTTAGTTAATGAGTATTTTGCACTTTTTAAAAAATAACATTTAAAAATTTTTATAAGGAATTACATAATTCAGTACTTGATTATATAAATATATACAAAGAAAAATTAGCTTTGATAAAATGAAATATGGGATTACAGCCAATTATCTGCATGAGGGATCTAGGCTGGGGGTGCAGCTGCCCTCTGTGGGGGGCTTTCTCAGGGCTTCTAACCTGTATTTATGTGAAGTTTTGGAGAAAACTGGAAAACTCCAAACAGCTAGGTCGATGGACATTGCCTGAGTTCAAAGATGCTTCATGGCTTGGCTTTAAAATTTTTCCTCAAAAGATATATATATATATATATATATATATATGCCTCTCTCTATATATCTTAGAGAGGCTATATATATATATAGCCTCTCTAAGATATATATATATATATATATATAGAGAGAGAGAGAGAGAGGCAAACAGAAAACTATAACAAACTTAAACAAGGAGAGGGAGACAAAAAAACAAAAATTAAATTAAAATAAAAAGGCCTTTTGTAGAATAGCTTTATATTTGTTTGATTAATCATTTTATGTCTAAATAAATTATATTATTAAAAACACTGCAATCTCATCAATTGTTATTATTATTTTTTTATGGTAAGATACAGTTAAGAAGCTAGAGTTTTAAAGAAAATAGCATAGTAAGCAAATATCAAAGGATGTGATACCACTCTTCTAATACTAGCTTTGTTCAAAACTGATTTTTTACACTGCAATAAAGGTTTAAGAACACTTTTTCCAATAAAATTGCAAAACATCTTTTAAAATTATCACAGATAACTTGATACATTTTTACTTCTACTTTGATCTTATAACACAAGCTCATCACATAAAGAGGTATTTTAGCTTATGATGTTTCTTTTGATTCAAAGCATTGATAAATTTCTTGCACAAGAAATTTCTGAAAATAAATAAATAAATAAATAAATTGAATATACATATTATATAATTTTAATACTCTTCGCGATTGACATAGTACAAAATTCTTGAATGCATTAATAAAAGCTATTGCGTAGACAAAGTTGCATTGTGCCATGCTATCCTATGAGAAAAACTGTTTCACTCACATCAACAGTTATCATTTCACCTCAGTTTTTCTTCACCATTTAACTATTGACACAATGCTTAATTTGCCTTTTATGAAATTTTGATTTTTTTTTTTTTTTGGCCAATATTTTAAATATTTAGTTGAAAATTTTTAAAAGGAAAATTAAGAGTTGTGTCAGAAGCTAGATGGTGGAGAAAAATCAAAATTAAATATTAATACTGTCTATGTTAAGGGTACGGAGATGCCAACCCTTATAATATGAATATTTTCAGTAGTTTTTGAAGTTTGTCCAAGCTTTTTAAAATAGCTTGGGGAGAAATTTTTAGTTATAGCCTATTAAAATTATCTAAAAAAAAAATCTGATGTGTCCAACACATGACTTCCTTGCACGTCTATTAGATCAAAAATATTTTCGACGCACTTCCTCTAAACTTATTTCTTTGAAAGAGATAAAATATCAATAACAGTAAGATTTAGCGATTTTTAGCCAAATATTTCGATATCGCCAAGCTGAGTTCAATTTGAAAGATTTCCTTCTAACACTTTATTTGGCGATATTTCACCAAAAGCCGACAAACTTGAGATAGTCTGCGAGATTTTGGGGATAGCCAAAGTAGTCATTGACCACAGACTTTCAATGAATTGAATGCATTCATACACCTCAATGTATTTAAAGTCATTTGGCAAACCCTGTAAATAAATTCTCAGTCGATTGCTGTCAAAAAAGATATTGAAAACAGTTAGATATTACAAAGTTCTAAATACAAAAGTTCAAAATTCTACGGGTTAAAGTTTTACAGTTATTCAAAATACGAAATAATTTTTGGCGCCAAATTTGGCGAATATTTCGGCGAAACTCGTCATTTTCGACGACATTTGGCGAGATTTTAAGCATGAACCAAACAATGACAGATTATCGCCAATTATGGCGATATTTCGCCAAAACTCGCCAAGAACGATGACAAATGGCGATACTTTGGGCATGGACCAAAATAACTGAATATCACCAAATTTGGCGATATTTCGCCAAAACTCGCCAAGGCCGAGGACAGACGGCGAGATTTTGGGCAGTGTACCATACAATGACCGTCTACAGTTGTATTATATTGAAGATGTCCATAGACATTAAAGTACTGAAATTCTTTTCGGTGGTTCTGTAAATAAACTCTCCAGTAGATTGGAACCAAAATCGAGATACGCAACTAGATGTTACAACAATCTTATATATGTGAAATTTCATAATATTTTTTGAGATTTGAGAGTTAAATATGCACACACGTACACCAAAAGTCGCCAAGCTTGGCGACTTTTGGATAGTTCTTGAGGGAGTCACGTGACCGTGGTTCGGACCATTACCTAACTTATGTGGTAGGACGGCATTGTGCTTGAAATGGATGAATGCCCCTAAAATTGCCATTCACCGTAATGTATTGGAAATCTTTTGAATGTTCCTGTAGCTGAACTATAAATGATAAAGACACTTTTTTTTAATGGAGAAATTCATTTTCTAACTCTTTACAGCATATATCACTTCTGAGTCGTTTGAAATAGCCCACTACCTCTAAAAAACGCTTTGATGAATTTCGGCCCATAGAGCGTAATGTATTTCGAAACTTTTGGTACTTCTGTAGATAAACTATCCAGTCGAATGGAACCGAAAGGGGAGGTGCACAACTAGATGTTACAACGTTCCTAAATATAAAGTTTCAACATTCTGCGCCTAATAGTTTTTGAGATATGCGAGTTTAATGAAATTTCGGCCCATTGAGCGTAATGTATTTCGAATGTTTTGGGCAGTCCTGTAGATAAAACTATCCAGTCGAATGGAACCAAAAGGGGAGGTGCACAACTAGATGTTACAACTATCCAAAATATGAAGTTTGGACATTCTACGCCTAATAGCTTTTGAGCTAGGCGAGTTTAATGAATATCGGCCCATAGAGCGTAATGTATTTCGAATCTTTTGGGCGGTCCTGTACATAAACTATCAATTCGATTATCACCAAAAGGGGAGGTGCACAACTAGATCATAGAACAATCGTAAATATCAAATCTCAACATTCTACGACCAATAGTTTTTGAGATATGCGAGTTACATACATACGTACTACGTACAGACGGCATGGAAAAAATGGCCACAATAGACTCGCCGCTGGTCAAAATGAGTTGCAGACGCATTAATATGATCGTGCATGATAGCCTACGATGAGATGCATCGAAAAAATTTTTTTAATTCAATTTAGAGGTAGTCAAAATCGTTTTTTTTTTGTCGAAATTTGGCCCCCAAAAATTTTTCGGCGATCACATTACTTCCTTATACTACGTAAAATCTGATGTGTCCAACACATGACTTCCTTGCACGTCCATTAGATCAAAAATATGTTCGACGCACTTCCTCTAAATTTATTTGTTAGAAAGAGATAAAATATCAATAAGGTTTTAGCAATTTCTAGCGAAATATTTCGATATCGCCAAGCTGAGTTCAATTTGAAAGATTTCCTTCTGACACTTTATTTGGCGATATTTCACCAAAAGCCGACAAACTTGAGATAGTCAGCGAGATTTTGGGGATAGCCAAAGTAGTCAGTGAGCACAGACCTTTCAATAAATTGAATGCATCTATACACCTCAATGCATTCAAAGTCATTTGGCTCACCATGTAAATAAATTCTCAGTCGAATGCTGTCAAAAAAGATATTGAAAACAGTTAGATATTACAATAGTTCTAAATACAAAGTTAAAAAATCTACGGGTTAAAGTTTTTAGAGTTATACAAAATAGGAAATAATTTTTGGCGCCAATTTGGCGATATTTCGGCGAAACTCGTCAATGTCGACGACATTTGGCGAGATTTTAAGCATAAACCAAACAATGACAGATTATCGCCAAATTTGGCGATATTTCGCCAAAACTCGCCAAGAACGATGACAAATGGCGATACTTTGGGCATGGACGAATGACTGACTATCGCCAAATTTGGCGATATTTCGCCAAAACTCGCCAAGGTCGAGGACAGACGGCGAGATTTTGGGCATGTTACCAAACAATGACTGTCTACAGTTGTATTATAATGAAGATGTCCATAGACATTAAGGTACTGAAATTCTTTTCGGTGGTCCTGTAAATAAAACTCTCCAGTAGATTGGAACCAAAAATCGAGATGCACAACTAGATGTTACAACATTTCTTATATATGAAATTTCATAATAGTTTTTTGAGATTTGAGAGTTAAATATGCACACACGTACACCAAAAGTCGCCAAGCTTGGCGACTTTTGGCATAGTTCTTGAGGGAGGCACGTGACCGTGGTCGGACCATTACCTAACTTATGTGGTAGGACGGTATTGTGCTTGAAATGGATGAATGCCCCTAAAAATTGCTATTGACCGTAATTTTTTTGGAAATCTTTTGAGTGTTCCTGTAGCAGAACTATAAATGATAAAGACACTTTTTTTAATAGAGAAATTCATTTTCTAACTCTTTACAGCATATATCACTTCTGAGTCGTTTGAAATAGCCCAATACCTCTAAAAAACACTTTGATGAATTTCGGCCCATAGAGCGTAATGTATTTCGAATCTTTTGGGCGGTCCTGTAGATAAACTATTCAGTCGAATGGAACCGAAAGGGGAGGTGCACAACTAGATGTTACAACAATCCTAAATATAAAGTTTCAACATTCAACGCCTAACAGTTTTTGAGATATGCGAGTTTAATGAATTTCGGCCCATTGAGTGTAATGTATTTCGAATGTTTTGGGCAGTCCTGTAGATAAACTATCCAGTCGAATGGAACCAAAAGGGGAGGTGCACAACTAGATGTTACAACTATCCAAAATATCAAGTTTCGACATTCTACGCCTAATAGCTTTTGAGTTAGGAGAGTTTAATGAATTTGGGCCCATAGAGCGTAATGTATTTCGAATCTTTTGGGCGGTCCTGTACATAAACTATTCATTCGATTGCCACCAAAAGGGGAGGTGCACAACTAGATCATAGAACAATCCTAAATATCAAATCTCAACATTCTACGACCAATAGTTTTTGAGATATGCGAGTTACATACATACGTACGTACGTACGTACAGACGGCATGGAAAAACTGGCCACAGTAGACTCGCCACTGGTCAAAATGAGTTGCAGACGCGTTAATAGGATCGTGCATGCTAGCCTACGATGAGATGCATCGAAAAAATTTTTAAAATTCAATTTAGAGGTAGTCAAAATCGGTTTTTATGTCGAAATTTGGCCCCCAAAATTTTTCGGGATCACATTACTTCCTTATACTACGTACAAGGAAGTAATAAATAAAAAACTTAATCAAAACAAATTGTAACTCATGACGGGGCGGATCATTCATCAAATTTTAAATAAACACATTAAAATAATTATATATATAAAATAATAATAACTAACTACACAACACTACAGCAGTGAAAATTCATTCACAAATTTTTCAGGAAAGCGTGATAGTAACAATCAACTGAGAACTGGTAGAGTATATAGTTTTTTATTTCAGGGGGGGGGGGGAAATCAGGTATTTTAAGCCTTTTTGTTACTAGAGTTAATACAAATACTTTAAAATAGCTATTTAACAACTAATTTACATCTTTGTAGTGGGTCCGGACCCACTACAAAGATGCCCCTTTTAACCACATCCCTGTCGAAAACATAAAAATGCGCTCCTACAAAAACCCTTTGTTCTGTTAGAATGGAATCTGCTAACCGAGCCTTCGCACTTTAGTACGGCCTGAAAACGAAAACAGAAGAGAGAAAAATGTAAAGCATGAAAAAGGGGGGAGGGAGGAAACAAGAGAGGCTCCAGAGAAGTCTACACTCAACACTTTTTCTCTTCAGCCAGCACTGATTACAAATTTGGGGCTGATTGCACCCAATAATTGTTTGTTTTAGCTTGGAGGTGTTGTGGACAATAAACTCCTTGTGTGTTACTTTTTAAAGATATTTAACAAGAATGTAGTTTTAAAAATGCCATTAGCATTAAATCATTTTATATTTAAATTTCTGTAAAAATATATGCTTTTCCTGTAATCCGTAGTAAATCAAATTTTCAAAACAAATTCTGTAGAAACTATGGAGAATCTGTGGTAGTTGGCATCTCTGAGAGTGAAAGGGCTGTTTACTTCCTTGGTACGTAGTATAAGGAAGTAATGTGATCCCGAAAAATTTTGGGGGCCAAATTTTCGACAAAAAAAACCGATTGTTGACTACACTCTAAGTTTAATTTAAAATGTTTTTTTTTCGATGCAATCCATATCGTAGGCTAGCATGTACGATCATTATTAACGCCATCTGCAACTAGTCAATTTTGAACCAGCTACCGGCGAGTCGTGCTGTTGGCGCCAGTTTTTCACAATGCCATTTTTGTTGTCGTGTTTGTACCGTACGTTACGTATGTAATGTACCAGCTCGCATATTCTCAAAAACTATTGGTCGTAGAATGGTTGAGAAGGCTGAATATTTAGGATTGTTCTAGAATGGGTCCTGTTGGCTGGGAGAGATACTAGCCTCTGTCCACCGTGAGAGGGTGGCAATCCTGTGTGTGTGTGTGTGTGTGGGTTGTGATGTGTGTACAGGACCGCACCAAAAAGATTCGGACAATACATTACGCTCTATGGGCAGAAATTCCATTAAACTCGCCTAAACTCAAAAGGTATTAGGCGTTGAATGTCGATACTTCAATAGTTTGTGATAGGTGTAACAAATCTAGTTAGTGCACCTCTCCTTTTGGTTTCCATTCGTACTGGGATAGTTTATCTACAGGAGACTGCGCAAAACATTCGAAATTACATTGCGCTCCATGGGCCGAAACTCATTAAAACTGCAGCATATTCTCAAAAACTATTAGGCGTAGAATAGTTGAAACTTTATATTTAGGGGATTGCTGTATACATCTAGTTTTTGTTCACCGCCCCCTTTCGATAAATTCATTCATTCGATCTGGTTAGTTTATCTACAGAATCCGCACCAAAAGATTCGAAATACAAATACGCTCTATGGAGCCGACATGTCATACAAAGCGGTTTTTTAGAGGTATGGGGCTATTTCAACCGATCTCAGAAGTGATTGTATGCTGTTAAGTAGTTAGAAAAATGAGATTTCTCCCATTAAAAAAAGTGTCTTTATCTTTGTAGTTTTCGTGCTACAGGAACACTCAAAAGATTTCCCAATACATTACGGTCAATGGCAATGTTTAGGGCATGTCATCCATTTTTTCAAGCATCAATACCTCGTCCTATCAACATAAGTTAGGTAATGGTCCGACCAGGGTCACGTGCCTCCCTCAAGAACTATGCCAAAAGTCGCCAAGCTTGGCGACTTTTGGTGTACGTTGTGTGCATATTTAACTCTCAAATCTCATAAACTATTGATGAAATTTCAATATATAAGAATGTTGTAACAGCTAGTTGTGATTCCTCGCATTTTTGGTTCCAATCTACTGCGAGAGAGTTCTATATTACTAGGACCACCGTAAAAGGAATATGTTAGTACTGTTAATGGTCTATGGACTTCTTCAATATAATGACAAACCTGTAGACAGGCATTTTGGGGCATGCCCAAAAACTCGCCGTCTGTCCTCGACCTTGGCGAGTTTTGGGGAAATTATCAGCCAAACTTTGGGCGATAGTCAAGTCATATTGGTCCTGCCCATAAGTATCGCCATTTGTCATCGTTCTTGGCGAGTTAGTTTTGGCGAAATATCGCCAAATTTGGCGATAATCTGTCATTGTTTTTGGTTCAGGCTTAGAAATCTCGCCAAATTTCGTCGACATTGACTGTTTCGCCGAAATATCGCCAAATTTGGCGCCAAAAATTATTTCGTTTTTGTTATAACACTAAAACTTTAACCCTAGATTTTTAACTTTTGTATTTAGAATATTGTTAATATCTAAACTGTTTCCATATCTTTTTTGACAGTAATCGATGAGAATTTATTTACAGGTGAGCCAAATGACTTTTAATACCATTGAGGTGTATGGATGCATTCAATTCATTGAAAGTCTGTGGTCAATGACTACTTTGGCTATCCCCAAAATCTCGCAGACTATCTCAAGTTTGTCGGCATTTTGGTGAAATATCGCCAAATAAAGTGTCAGAAGGAAATATTTCAAATTGAACTCAGCTTGGCGATATCGAAATATTTTGTCTAGAAATCGGCTCAACCTTACTATTATTGATATTTTATCTCTTTCAAACAAATAGTTTAGAGGAAAGTGCGTCGAAAATATTTTTGACCTAATGGCCGTGCAAGGAAGTCATGTGTTGGACACATCAGATTTTTTCATAGGATAACATGGGACTGAGCAGCTTTGGCTTTGCTGAGTGGATGTCAGCTTAAATGCTTACAATTTAAATTTTGAATAAAGAAGTATAAACTAACTATGATTTCGATGAATAGATATACTAACAATTTACACCATGCTTTCCTCTTCAACTTGTTCCATAAACAAAGAAACCAAGTACAAAATCATGTCTTCAATACTTGAAAATATATGAACAGCAGCAGTGTATGTTGCACCAGGTATAGCTGAAGAAACTTCAATCACATATTCATACTAGAACAAGAAAAATTTATATTATGGTTGGTTAAGTAAAGTTAACTTTAAAATTTGGTTTATTTTGTGTTACAGTTTAGTATGTATTTATTATAATTCACATACACAAAAATACTCTTTTCAGCTTGTCTTAATTTATTCCTTGTTTCAATTTAGTGTGCATTAATTGTAATTCACATACTTAAAAGCAAATAAAAATCAAATTTAAAGAAATCTATTTTGTAACTTGCATTACTATTTTTTAAGATGTGATTTATATAATTTCAAATATATTGGCAGTTAAGAAATTACAAGTTATTTAACTATCCCCCACCATAGAAATTCTATTACTTATCATTTGAAGCTGAGCAAAATCAGTATTTTACAAAATCTTTAGTAATGTTAATAACTGTTATTTTAACTACACAGTGCATATGAAGCATCAACATTTTGAAATAAGCTTTATTAAAAATGAAGACTTAAAAATACAACAAAAAGCCTGACCTTTTCATAATATTAATAATCATAATCGGCAAATTCCTATTTATTGGTGTCCCATTCTCGCTGGGTAGCCCCTCAAAAAGTGATTCCAGCAACTTACTGCGTAATCACTTAAATCTAGCAGCCATTCTAGTTACTACTTCTTTTAGCAGAAATCATTAATCTGCTGTGATATTTTTTTCTATGGAGAAATAGAATTAAGAAAAAAAAAAGAAGAAAAGATTTTGACTGTTTGTAATTTGTAAATTCATAACAGAAAAAAATTTGGCATTTACTACATTGAAAAAAAAAAAAAAACTTTCAACTAAATTCACATACTGTAATAATTTAGGGAGTCCCTCAAAATCAGGGGTCTGGGACATATACCCCTTTTGCCCCTGTGATTATCGGGGCATGGGTATAGCATAATACCTATTACGAATGCAAGGGATATCCAGCACACATAATGCATCCGGCCTATATGCCAGATAATTGACAGTAGCCGACTATTAAAAATACTTGGCCCAAAATTATATACTGAGAAATAACATTAATAAGCATAAGAAATTAAAATTCTAAAAACTGTAATAAAAAATGAGAAAAAAACAAAGTTTTGTGAAAATATTTTGTTTTATACACTTTTTAGAATATATGTTTTATTGTGTATAGAAAATAAGCATTTCTATCATTTTTTAAGATCAGTAAATTTATGGTGCAAAACCAGTAACTGTTTTGTAATCTTTGTTAGAATTCGGTTACTAATTTATTCTATAATTTTATTTCAAATGTATTGATCACATTTCTCCCAGTAAAGTCACCTTGATTACCTAGAAAATCTAAATTTGGTCACCTAATTAAATTTAAAATCTGCTAAATAAGTTTGACTTTGTACTCTGTGTTTGACTAAGTATTCTCTATGTTTGGCACCTAAGCTGCTAAATTTTTCAAGCTAACCAATGCAGTACTCGAACAGAAAATAATTCTGAAGTAGGTTTGACTTAAAGTTGGTGAATAATTTCAGATTTATGTATATAATTTTAAAAGTATTTTTTGTGGCTACAAAATATTCTTGTGAATGATAAAGGATATGCAGTACAATATTTTATAATGGTACATAAAAGCAGTATCATAAATTTTTTTTATCAAATATCTAAAGAAATAGTAAATAATACTTACTAAACTAAATTCAGATATTTTGGATATAAGAACTTTCGTTTGAAGCCTTACTCTCTGAATCTGTAGCAATGTGTGTTTATATAGTCGTTCTTTAATCCTGTTTCTCAACAATTCTGCTCTCTTCCATTTAGGTTCTTTTGGTCTGTCCCCAAATACCTTTTCTGGTCCTGTTGTGATTTTTAAAATACTAATATTAATATTTCAACTACATAACAAAAAGTGGAAATAAAAGATACCATGAAATATATTAAAGCCTATAATACATGCCCCCCCCAACTCAAATTTTAATATCTTGCATATAAAAATAAAAATGTCTCATTGAAATATGAAATTTACATTTATGCTATTTCACATAATTTAATCAGAGAGAGAGAGAGAGAAATAGAAAAAAATTGTACCAAATATCTAGTTTTTATATTCAATAAAATTTCTGAATGAATACAAAAGAAAGTTGAAATGTTTCACAATATTTTTTAAATTGGCCAAATTTATAATGCAAATAAATAACTCTATTTAATAATTCACACTATTTATTTATTTTTTTTTTTTTTACAATATGAAATTAATACTATCAATTTACTTCATTATAAACACAAACTTTAAGTATCTTACTTTCGTCTCCCAGGGGAGGTAAATAATAATCCACATAAATTTCTCCAGCTCCAAAAACTATATCTAAAACTATGTCACAAACTTCTCCATAGGGTGAAGCACTAAGCTCTTCCAACCTTTGAGTTCCTTCATTAACAAACTGCAGAAGCTACAAAAACATGTATATAATTATAAAGTTTTAAGTCTGAACATGCATGACTGAACATGAGGAGCAGACTCACTTTCAAGTTTTCATTGTACTTTTAAAGAATTTTAATGAAATTAACAATGTTATTGGTCATGAAAAAAAAATATATATATAGTATTTATTTTTCTATATAATAATGTTCATCTTTTGGGAGACATTACCTGTTAAAAATAAAATGTCTATGAATTTTAGTTTACATACTTTATTTACCTGAGGGATGAGTTTCAAGTACCTTTGTGTAAGTAAAATTTTTGGTTTGTGAAATAGGGTAGTATACAAATTTTTGAAACACAGTTATTGTAAACAATAAGAAACTGTTTTAAAATATTCTGTGACTAAGTAGTACCATTTCTCACATGAATTAATGAAGAATTACTGTATTTTTTTTTAAAGCAATGTTATTCAATACAGTATTGTACAGTACAGTAAATATCCAAAATTAATGATCAGAAAAAGAGAAACTTAAGGTAAAGTATTGTCTGTATGGTATGCCGTAATATTAATAAAAAGCAGCACTTAATTATTTTATTACAAATTTAATCTCTATTATCATAAAAATGCTCATAGATAACTAAGATGAAGAGAAATTACATAATCTGGTCTGAAAAGATTAAGAATTCAGTATTTCACAAATATATAAGGTGTGCCCAAATGAAAAGGAAACTACAGTTACAAGTAAAACAGCTTTAAGAGCAATGTTGCAATTACAGTCCAGGTGGAACAATAAATACAATTATAAATAATTACTACTGACAATGATATACTGGTCTCGAATTTAGGGAAGGAATTGAATGGCTTGACAGTAGAAACTCCTGCATTGTTGATGGATCCAATTCACCACAGAGTTCTGCAATTCCTTGTCAAAGGCAGGGCACAAAATTTCCACTTGCCATTGGCATACAGAATTTTTACTTTGAATAGCGAAAGTGTAATTTAATTATAGATGAAATTTTTACACAGGGAGAAAAAGATACAGGGATGAGATTGAGAAAATTGCAAGAAAGAAACTATGCACAAAGCAAAATTTGTGATATAATACATATGAAAATTTAAAAATATCAAACAATGGTTACAAAATCATGGATTTAAAACATAAAAGAAAAATAATAAAAAATATTGCTGTTAAACTGTTTTACCACCTAGCACAGCTACATGTGAGAAAGTTTTAGTGCTTTTGACAGAATCAAGGCAGCATATGGGAATGCATTAGCAATCAATAAGAATGATCTTCTAACAATATCTAAATGGAATACAAAATTTACCATGCAATATAAACAGCAGAAACTCTTCAGAGAACATGAACGTGAAGCCATTAACTATGCATGTGCAACTGGGAATACCACCACATCATCTATCAGCTAACACATTAATCCACTGGGATTTAATACAATGCTTTTACATTTAAGGTCTCTCTTTTATTTGGGCATATCTTACACTTTAAACTATCAAAAAATTTCAAATGCATTTGTATGCTATAAAATACTTAAATTAATGCTAACCTTAGAAGAACTTAAGTTCCGAATAAATGTATACTTCTTTAATCCACTTTCAACAGTTTCATTATAAATTCCTATTGTTTGCCTGTAAAACTAAAACAGACACCACTATTATTGAAAGGTTACTGTAAGTAATAATAACAACTTTATAACATTTTTTTCAATGATGCTTTAATGTTAAATAATACAGAATACTAAAATTTCAAAATCCTGAAATTCTATTCTACAATATTAAACTCAAATGACTTGTCACTTACCTTTATATAGATAAGAGCTTTCTTTTTAATCTGCAATTTATGTATATGATCAGTGGCGGATCTAGGATTGGGTAAAGGGGAAGGGGGGGCTAACATACTGGTATTCAATAATTTGGGTACAGTTATCCAAGCTTGGCGACATTTGGCATGATTTTTTACATGTCGCTTGTATATTTTATTTTTCTGGCTACCTATAGTATTACGTAATTGAATTTCGAGAAAGGTGTACGAATTACTGATAAAATAAAATACTCAAACCTGCGAGGACTTACACTTCATAGGAAAAACAATCATCCAAAAAAACTAATTTAAATCATACCTCTTTTTTCCATAATGATATCATTGTATTCCTTCTAATTATGCACCTTTTTACAAACTGCCTGATAGTGATGCATGTAATTTTGTGATTACTGTTACTCTTGAAATAGCTTGTTCTGGGTCTGTGCATTTATGATTTCTTCTTGGTGATTTGCGCTTTCACTCTCACTAGACAATTTGTCATTTTTTGGAATTTTCATAAAATAATCACCTATATTACAACTAAATGACCGTTTCTTGAGGCCATAATATCTGCATTTAAATTAAATTCTACACACGAACAGAGCTAGACAGAGAACAAATGAATCATACACTAGCACTTCACCCAAAAAGAACGACCAAGTGGTGATAGCAATTTCAATGGGTTAAGCTTTTGAAGCCTGCTTAGAAAGGACTGCAGTACTTCCAAGAAATTCTTCCACCATTCCTAAACGTTCAAAATGAGTGTATTTTTGTATGGACAGGAAATGTTCGAAAACCAGATAAGGAAAAGTAGTCATAGTAATAGTAGTCTTTCGTAATACCCCTGAAAATCCAAACGGCGGAACAAAAGAACCTTTCACAATGGTACAGGAGACAGTCCCTTGGGATTCCTAGTCACTTGATGTCTATGTTACACTCCTCCTTAGCTATGTACATCAATCATAAGGTATACCACATCAGTACGGAATCAGAGACGTGTATCGCACAAGGCATGCACAAATACTGTTTACGTTTAACAGTGAATTATATGCTTTGTTAGCTCCCCTTTCTACGACTTTGCAGGGGGGTGAATGGTCACATTATTGCTCAAACATTGTTCTTTGCGCTTGCTATAACCTGTTCTAACAATGAGCTATTCCTTTCTATTCATGTATACATGAAAAAGCCAAGAACAACTTGGTTACTGATTATCCTTCAAAGAAACTGAAATGTTTCAAGGAGGAGATGAAATTTTGGGCAATTTCTTGGGACTCTGAGGTTTTGAAAATACCTGTAGCCTAGGAACGAAAGGGTTAAAAACCACTGATTGTGGTCAAGTCTAAAAATCAAAGAAGTAAAACAAAAAAGTAAATTAAAATTTAAAAAAAAAACCAAATGATTGTGGTCAAGTCTAAAAATCAAAGAAGTAAAACAAAAAAACAAATTAAAATAAAAAAAACCAAGCAGTTTTTAAGCATCAAGACTCTGCTCTGTGTACTGTAAATTCAGTTTCAAAAGGGGGGGGGGACTATAGCCCCTATAGCCTCCCCCCCCCCCGTAGATTCACTTTTGTTGATCATGAATTTAGGTTATCTTTAATTTTTTTTTCATTACAACTTGACAGTGACAACTTGGCTAGTGACAATCACTGATATATTTGGGTGATTTAAAAATACAGTATGGAACCTCTTATCCGGAAAACCAGTCATCCAAAATTATTTTTCAATTGATTAAGTTCTTATTTTTTCTGAAAGGAAAGCAAAAAAAAGGGTTTTATTTTAATATTTCTTATGTTTTTGTTTTTTTTATTTTGAGTACTACAGCTAGAATTTATAAAGTAAACAATCTGGTAAGGTATTTTATTTATTTTTTTAGTGTGTGACTGTTTTCAAGAAGTCATCATATATTTACTAATTCCTCTTTAAAGCATTATTATTTATCTTGATCATATTAGAGTTTTTTTATATTATTTTTCTAGTATATTAACAATTAATGTTTAATTCTAATCAAAAATAGAGAGTAACATTTATGCTAGCAATTAAATCAGTAGATGTCATGTTAAGTTAATCCACAACCAGTTATCCAGAATACACCCGGTCCCAACCATTCCGGATAACAGATTTATAAAAAGTAAAAGAACTATTTGTAATATATGGAAGATACATTTGTGATGCATACAGGATAAGTTTAATTTTCAATATTGCTGCAGTTGATTAAACTTTTAAAAGTACTGCCGAAATGCCCCCATGCATGTCAGTGGAATGTCCCAAATAGGGATTTACCTTTTGGGATTTTTCTTGGGAACAGTTGTGCCTTCAAAAAATGTTTTCTCATAATATGAAACTGCTATGTTGATACTACATCTCCATGCCAATAGTACTTCTGTGGGAAGTTGGCTTCAGCTGTACCAATGCTACGAAATTGCATAAATTAGCACTAAGGACCATGTTTGGGGCCCCGTACCAAGAGTACCCGGGACCTTCAAAAATTTTTAACATTGGATTCACTTTATATGAAGATGTATAACTGCACGGTTTAAAAATTATTTCTGTATCACGTCAGAGCCAAGATTTAAAACATTCTTAAAACTGTATTTTTTATGAAATTGGGGGTATTTGGGGGGGAGGCTTATTTGGGGGCTCTGGCTATTTTTGAATGAATTTTTAATTTGAGATGTTAATATCTAAAGTATATTATCAGATAAAAAGAAAAAATTCTCTGAAGCATCTCAGAGCCAGTCACAATTGAGACAATAAAGTGGCAAAAATGGACCTAAATTATTTCTATGTCACTCGTCTGAGGTACTTTGACCCCCCATAACTCAAACTAAAAGAGGTAAATCAAAAATATTTCATTATTTCATTTGTTCTTTCATTGGGTAAGGCAACACAAGAAAAAAAATTCATGAAATTCTGAGATGGTGATGGAAACTTTTTTCTTTTTTTTGCCCGATTTGCTCTTGCAATTTCTCAACACAAAAGTGCTTAACATGAAATGTATTTAATACTTTTTTTAACACAAAACAAAAATTTGTTTACATGAAAAAAGTTCATTTGTGGTATGTTTGTGACAAGTCACTAGAATATATTTGTGAAAATGTTTAACTTTCAAGAATCTGTTCCTCTTCCTTCCTGCCCCCTTTTTGTTTTTTTCCCCAGCAGTCCTAGAAATATCCATCAAGGTTTCTTCCCTATTTCCATGAAAAATACATTTAAAAAAAGGTAACTGGTTTTTTCCTCAAAAAAAATAATAATAATACTAATAATGATAATAATTTTTTATTTGCGTTTCATCCCAATGGATGCAACCTACTTGTAGTTAATCAGGAAGTCGAAATAAAATATAACAATGTAAATATTGGTGAGTTTTGTTCTCTTTTTATGAATTTTTTAGCATGAAATTCTTTTAACACAAAAAAAATATTTTGGTCCCTTCAGTTTCATGTTAAACGTTTTTCATGGTACTAAACATTTGAAAGCTTCAGAATTGCTAATATCTTTATTTTTCTTGGCTTTTTCATTACCGTTTATTTTTACTTTCATCACTAGTACACATTCCTCTGTTATGGTTGATAATTTCTTCATTACTCAAAATATGAAATACTTTCATCACTTTGAGACTCTACAAAGATAAGTGAATTCCTGAAAAGTAGGATTTTTTGCTTAGAAACCTAATAATTTTGTAGTTAGGACATAGAAAACCTGTTTAAACCAAAATATGCTTTTTTAAAAACAATATTAAGTCTTTAGACATGAATTATATACACATTATACTCTGTGGAGCATCCTTTCCTACATTTACTACATTAAAAGATTTCATATTAATTTTCTTACGAATAACTTAAAATTTGTGAAAATCTTTATAACATGCTTTACAGCTTTTTCTAAAATATGCAGTGCTACTGAAATTGAGAATAGCATATTATATATCTTGATATTTCTTTCATTTTCAATTTCTATTTTATTTTAGTTTGAGCTTTTTCTTTTTCCCAGTTTCAAACTTTCGATGCTGATCTAACTCTTTTTTATGCACAGTTGACTTTACTAGCCATCAAGGTGTCTTATTTTTTCTTTCCAGCTAAGTGTTTTCTCACTCTTTCTGTAAGGGGACCTGAGTTCTCAAATAAGGATTTTTATAAATTTACATATTTTTTAGCTAAATATATATTTAAAATGCTATTATACAATAAATGATCACGGTTTTATCTTTGTTTTCTGATGAAAATCAACTATTACTTAAAATGTTTCAATATTTCAAGCAAGCTACGACTTCACCAATGGTAGCTATAATTAAACCATATGTTTACTTCTATATTTTTTTGTACTTAGTGAAGCTAATTGTGCAGAAAAACTATAAACATAGTCTAAAAATTAAATTTTTGCCAAGTTTTAAATCAAACTTTTGCATTTTGTGCCATACATAACAGATTTGTCCTGTAAGTAACACATTTTTATTTATCATGCCCAGCTTCTAAATGAAAAGCTATAATATTTTAATTGAACAATTTAGGAAGCTAGTTCACTAGTTGAAGAGCGGGGAAAAAAAAAAAAAAAAGTTCAGTTGTCAATACCATTAATTAAAAAATAAGCTCAAAATTGTTTCGTACAGGACAAAAATAAACTTATCATTGAAAGTTTGTGATAAAATATCATTTTATTATTTTTCTTTTTATTTCACATAATACTACTACTGAAAAGGTTTTATGAAACATAGGAACTTTGAAATAAAATATTTTTTGAGTAACAGTTAAAAATATAATTTCCCGTACATAACACATTTTTCTGTATGACTGCAAACAAAATGCTCTAATTTCTGTTTAGTTAAAAATAAAGATTTTTTGTTGATAACTTCAAGCTTTAAAATAATGTATTGCACTTAATTTTTTATTAATTTTTTCGAAGCCAAATACTGTGGAATGACCCTTAAACCCAGCCTTGTGCTCTATAATTTCAGTTGGTCTCAAATTGTACTTAGGCAGATTATTTGTTTAACCTACAAAAAAATTGCATAAGCATATACACAGTCTCTGGAAAAACAAATAATAATAATAATAATAACATCTCACTTTTTTTGGAATGGTAGCACATTTTATAGCATTATAAATACTGCTACGAATTTTCGGGGCAACATGTTGTTCTGGGGATTAAAATATTTAAAAATTCGTATTCTATGCTTCAAATCGTTGAATTTTGCTTTTTGTTGCATCAAAATCCGTCAACTAGAACCGGAGATATGGGGTTTCTAGGAATCTCGAGAAATATTGGTCCTAGGGCCTCGATCTCTTCACTTTTGGGGACTTATTTATGGCGCCAAATTTGGCGATATTTCGCCAAAAATCACCATGCTTGGCAACATTTTGGTCATTTGGCGCGATTTTCCCAATGGGGCCTGAAAGTTGGTTTTCCTGCATTAAAAACACATAAAAACCTAACATTTCTCTTCTATGATGTAATCAAAATTCCTGCTTTATGTGGAATTCTCGAGAAATAGACTCTTCTGGAAGTTTCTTGTAGCTTCTGCGCGAGCTATAAATACGATTGTAGAGAGAGCCCTAATTAAGTGTGGATCAAGCTGCGAGTCAGTACGCTTGCTTTGCTCTGTGATAGAAGCAGTGTTTCGCGCTGTTTATGAAGCTTTGTATTTAAGTGCTGTGTGTAAATTCTTGATCGCTGAGTCTTGAGAGACTGTTTGTGTTACCTCGTATATTTTCACTGAATTTTTGCCAGTGAAAGTGTTTTATTTTGTGTGAGAACTACAGCATTTGTGAGAGCTTCTGATCTAAGTGAAC
Source organism: Cheiracanthium punctorium (assembly GCA_038373885.1). Lineage (NCBI taxonomy): Eukaryota > Metazoa > Arthropoda > Arachnida > Araneae > Cheiracanthiidae > Cheiracanthium > Cheiracanthium punctorium. The sequence goes on along the minus strand of JAWZYV010001099.1, from coordinate 1,372,212 downwards.
TGTTAAAAGCTCATTACTGTTTAATTGTGCTTGTGAATTTTGTACAGCTGATTGTTCCACGAAGTTCTAGAAGCAATAAAGTTGTGTTCCATCCTGACCAGTGGACTTTTTACTGGAACCTTCTACACCAACTGGACTTTAGAAAAACGAACCCCAGAAACAAGCAGAGTAGTTCTGCAACAATACTCACTTTTTCTTGTTGATGTCTCACAGTTGGGACTATGCCTTGAAGAGTTTCTAGTCCTTTGCAAGCTAAATGATCTGCCAATTTCACTGAAAAAATTAGTACATGAACATACTTAGTTGTATAAATTAATTTCAAACAACATACAAAATCAAAATAAAATCTAGTTGTGTTAGGGTAAATTAATAAATAAAGATGTTCATATAAAAGCCAAGTTTTACAAAAGTGCTCAAATACACAATTAACTTAGAAACTGGTAAACATTCATATGAGCTGATACACATTGTCTCTTTATTAAAATACCATATTATAAATTTTGCAAACTTCCAGTTAAATGTAGGACTGTATTAAGGGCAAAGCACTTGGATCGACCACTCTAGGGCCTCACAACCAAGGGGCCCCAAAAGACTTTAAAATTACTGAAAAAACATTTCTACATAAAAAAAATTTTAAAATCTTGTATGCTTTATTTTTATGTTACATTTTGAAAGAAATTTCTGAATACTGTAAATTTAAAAAATTACTTTTTGTTACATCCTTTTTTTTTAGAAAATTCGATAAGTTCGCCTTAAAAGTTATAGTCAGCACTCAATATATTCACAGTAACTACATTTTAAAAACTTTCATGGCTTTTTTTTTTTTTTTTTTTTTTTTTTAAATGGGGCCCTATGTTTTTTTGTAGCTTTAGGGTTCCCGTGGTCTTATCTAGGCCCGGTTAAATATCAGATATGTTCCTTGCTTAACCCTTTAAGCCCTGGCCTACACAACTGTGCAGGTGATCTACATCCTCTCAAAAAGTGTAAGTTATTTTTCCTAAGTTGATTTCATACATTAAAATCTTATTCTTCATAAGAAGTGGATTGAGTGTAAAATATTAACATTAGGACACCCGGAGGGGAGGGTCAAAATGACTCCTGTTGGCTTTTTTAGGTATTTCTATAATTATTTATTTTACTTAAATAGAAATGTAAAAATTTGTGTGTGTCACAACAAGCTTAGAAGAATTTTAGGAAAAGTAGAAAAATGAGCTGCGTTGTTAAACTGTACATTGGAAAAAAGCATGAGATATTGGGAAAAGGGTCAAAATGACCCCAACGGCGCTTTTAGTGTTAATTTCTCATATTTTGTTTGAATTGTATGTTGTTCGACACACTTAATAAGTTATTCACAAAACTAAAATAAGAAATTTATCTTGCATCTTACAGTCAAATACTTTTTTGTCGCAAAAATAGTCCAGTTCTTAAAAGTTTAAGAAATATGGGTACTTACGTATTATCCCGGCAATCTGCCAAGACGAGCGATCTCTTGCCAAGATAAATGCCGGACACATGAAATTATTGATGGTTCGGAGTACGATTGGCAACAGTTTGCCAGCACATTTGATGAAAAAATAGCTTGGCAGAAATGACCGCCGGGATAATATGTAAGAACCGAAATATGAATTATTAAGTATGTAACAAAATAAATTCAGGACAGTAATAATAGTGAAGTGTACTTACATGGTTTTTCAAGCCTTCTGAAAACAGGCTTTGATATGAAATATGCAGCTCGTTCTGTGGTAGTCAGGGAATAATTCAAAACTTTATTTGAAGTTTTTAGGTTATTATAGGCTTCTGTTGCAATATTCCATGCAAAATAAACAACAGGTATACTGGCAACACGATGCAAAAACTCACTTTTAGCCCTATTAGCTTCCACATCTCTCAGGAGTGTCATTCTTAAGTGTCTGCGATACATTAAACAAAGAAAAATATTCTGAAGAAAGAAAGAAAAGCTATATCATCTATATGTTTCTACATATTAAAACTAAAATAACAATGAAAATTCGTATTTTGTAACTGGTCTAATTAAAGGTCTTATTAAATGAATCGATTTTCGTATCCTTAAAATATACATATCGCCAACTTACCTGAGTTTCACAAATAATTACAATCGGAAAGCAGAAATTTCCTTTAAGCACTTAAATATATTTTGCATTATACCACCCGAACACAAAGGACTTTCTAGATAATGAGTAGAAATTCCAGTTTTGTAGATTTTCCTCATATTTACTGACCTTACAATTGCATTAAACCTACGTCAAACGAAAGTGTTTATCAAACAAAAGCGTGAATTAGATATGAGTTAATTTGCGCATCGAAGTAATCATATAAAGTTTATGTTCATGTTTTATCAGCTTCAAAACATTTGACAAACGCACATACCTCGAAAAATCAGTCTTTTCTTCGCTTGATTAATCGTATGAAGTTTTATATAAAATTAGGTTCAAACGTAAACAAAAAGGAAGTAAACCACAAAATAAACACACACGCACAAAAAAAAAGGAGGGAGGAGAGGGTGTTTGATGGCTCGTTTAATTTAACCTCTCGATATTACGCTCGAACATAGAAAAAGACGTTCCAAGCTAAAATCTTTTCGAATCGCTTATTCGTGGCATAAAATCAAACGGAATCGTATTTGTTTTGGTTTCGTGTCCGTCGCATGGTAAGCCCTTCTTATCCTAAATAAACAAAGGGTTAAAATAATTAGACAAATTCTTCTAAAAGAAAACAATCCTTGTAATATTCGTTCACATATTTTTTTGTGATAATTCATTTCTTGATTTCAGTTGATCTTGCTACAATACGTCGTGTTGGATATGCCGATATGCCAAATATGCGGCTGAATAATTTAGCTTCTTTTCTTTTGTTTAAATAATAAAATAATCTAAAAGCGAATGCTAAAGAAAGTTTTGCTCTGTCTGTTGAAGTCAGTTAAAAATGTCACTCTTGGGATAAAATTTCCACACCGGTGACGGATCTTTTCCCAACAATGACAACAACTAAGGTAATATAATAAAACTTTGTAAAATAACACCCATAACAAGGTACTTAATCTTAATCAGTACAATCGTTTTGGCCAAAAAATCTTCGGCCTTCATCATCTGTCAGCCCCAATATTCTGTGAGACTATGCTGACAACTGATGAAGGTCGAAGATTTTTTGGGCCGAAACGATTGCATTGATTAAAATAAGTGCCTTGTATGTGTGTTAATTACAATTTTTTATTTATATCATCTTTTAACACCAGTTTTTTATTAATTTTTCAAGAACTCTCAGATAACCACAAACGTTTTCAAGACATCCTTTAATGATCCCCCCATATCTGACAATGGACGCTTTTGCAGCTATATCTCACAGAAGATATAAAAAGACGTCCGTCGGCCGTCATTCGCAAGACAAACTTCTCGCGAATTCGAATATACCACGGGAGATATCTGAAGACATTCATGGGATATCATAAATAAGACGGTTTCTAGCGCATGCGTGCCACTTGCTGACGAGTTCGAGTTTCTGACCTTGTGAAGCCACTTCCACCATTTATTTCTTAGACGACAGACAAGTGCACTCTGATCGATCAATCGTGCTTTTGCTGCTATATATTTTTTAATAACAGCATTATGGACATAACGACAGACCGACAAATTTATTTTTGGACAGTCGTACTGGGGTCCCAAACAGATAAAAATCGCAATTTTTTTTTTTTATAGCAGCTAGTGTACTGGTAAAGTCTAATTTTATTTATTTAGATGCATAAAAGTTCCCATTCCGAAATTGAAACTTCAAACTTTAGTCATATCATCCCAAGTCAAACTCATCTGGTGGTTAGAACATTCATGTACCACGCCTTAGGTCCACGGTTCGATACCAGTCGTGGAAGCTAGAAGGATGAAGCTTAAAAGTAACTTGAAGTTCTTACGTATGATAACAGATGGCAGCACTAAAATTCATTGGAAGGAGCAAGAAATCTTATCAGTCAAGAGATGGTGTATTTATGATATCATGAGTGGATCGTAATGTCATAGCTATGTCGTCATTCATTAAAACCAACTGAATATGCCACCCTATATTTTTCCATCTAGATCCCCACATACTAATTAGTTAGTGCACTTTTCAAGTGGCCTGTGATTATCCTGCAGCTGGCCAGACAATTTCTCTTTGGGATGTCCTGTGGATCTGTATATAGGAGTGACATTTAGATGGGTATCGGGCATCCTAAAGACATTATTTGATGATTTTGGGATTGCCACAGGATATCCGAGTATCCTATCAGTGACATCTTCTGTACGTTCTTACGATGTCTTAGTGTTATCTGGTTAAAGTAACCAAGCGGACTCTTTAGGTAGTTTTATACTCTTTTTTTGTGTACTGTGCTCCTTAAAAACCTGTACTCCAAAAATACTGCTATGCCTCCTTTTGTATCCTAAAATTTAAAACTTTAGTGGTTATTTTATGCAGTCTTTTGAACATTTGAATGCATAAAATTTTCTAAAATGACAGATGGGTATATTAGATGAACGGATTCAGTTTCCCCCCCCCCCTTTTATAACTCTAATCATATAAATGAAATTCCCTTTGTATATCCTCTCAAAAATATATTTGTGATTGTTTATAAGGTAAATTTCTTTTATCGTATTCATACATAAAATATTATTCTTTATAAAAAGTGAATCATCTAGGAAATAACAATAACTGCTTATATTTTTTTCGAGTGGTGGACTAGTGTTTTCGATAGATTAATTACATATTCACAAATTTAAAATAGAAAATTCGACTGACACTTAAATATTTCTTTGTTGTGGCTACTTCTTTGTTAAAAAAAAAAAAAAAAAAAAAAAATTGGTTGCTGATACGATTACACTATTTATTTGATGTAGATAGCTACGTTATTATGATTTTTTAAATACTTAAAATATTGCATCTGAACATTTGAAAAGAAAGTACAAAATGCATATTTAAGGCCCATTTTAATACACTTAATATCTGATGGCACTGCACAATGAACACAGCATGACATAACAACATATAACCTTATATATCATATATTGTAACTAAAAATATTTGAACTTTCACTGTTCTGCATAAGGTTACAGTTAGGTGCAGTTGCATAAAGGTGCATTTCAAAAAGTAACATTCCTTTTCCTTAACTTTTTTGTTTGTTTGTTTATTTTTCAGTCACCGCTATTTTGCGACACAGTGTGTTGACAGCAGAAGAAAGCTGAAAATTTTTTTGGCCAAACTGATTGTACTGTTTGATAAGTCTTTTTAGGAGTGTTATTATACAAAGTTTTATTTCTCATCTTTTAACACTTTCCCTAGATGACGTAATCCTTGACTCATGCTGAATGTTTAGTAGTATATCAGGAATGGCTTATAGGAATGTTGTCTTGAGAAATTTATGGTGTGTTTGACTGAGAATTTCTTGTTTTGGAAGAAGTTGACAGAGTATGTTTTACATCAATAAGATCATGTTCATTGAGCTGTTCAAGTGGTACTGGTGACAATGACAACACTAAAGGTTCTTCAGTTGATGGCAATGGTGTCTGTTCCACGTGTCTGTTTTGTAGTTGATTAATATGGCAATGGGCTATTTATCCATCTGGTGTGGTTGCCTTATAAGATAGTGGTTCTGTAGCTTTGGTCATTTTACCTGGCAACAAATGCTAGATCAGATCTATGATTCTTAAGAACATTGAATCACCTAGAGAAATAAAATATATCTTCTAAATCTTTGCTTTTTGCATTCATCTGTTTAGATCTATCATCTATTACAAGGTCTGGATTCATTAAATGTAAATGCATTTTAAATCTTCAACATATTGACAATCCAGCCTGACTAAACTCAGTTACTCTTAAAGCGTAACATGCTGAGTGAGAGGGAAACTTGCAAGTCACTAATTCTAGTTTCCCGAGAAAAACTTCTTCAATATATATGAGGGTCTGGTCAGTTCTCTCTGCTTGACCATTACTGGAAGGGTGTTGAGGTGCTATTAGAATTTGCCTTGACATAAAATAATAAGAACTGGTGTTTAAAAGATGAAATAATTAAAACTTAGTGAAATAACATACTTGAGCTACTTGTCTTGCCATACATGTGTATCGATCGAAAAAAAAATTCGATCTTCATCAGTAGCAGTCATCCATCACAGGGAAAACATATCATTTAAAGTTGATGTTGACTCCGAGCAATGTTGTAGAGCTTCATCTAGTAACCTGCATACCAACTGTTCACTTAATCTTTCTGCCAAAGTAATACTCTTCTGTGAACCTATATAGCTCTGTATGTGAAAAAACACTTTCATTACTCCATTGTAAATGCTTATGAAATTGGAATCTATGACAAATTTTCAAGGATGTGATACAACAGCAAAATGATTTTTTAGAAACTTGATTTAGAAGATGGAGAATCAGGAAGTAGGAAAGAGCCAATAGCATAAGGTTTTCATTTCCTTGGGGGGGTGTGGTGGTGATACCGTATATAAAACCTGTTACTAGAATTAATGTAAATGTTTTATAATAGCTTTTTTTTTTTTTTTTTTTTTGATAATTGCTTTACATTTACGGTTGGGGGGTTCCCGGCCCTTCTCACCCCCCATCCCCACTTAAATACGCCCCTGAAGAGAGCTTAAAACACCAAGAGTTTTTATTCTACATATTGCCTGTAAAGCAGCTTACTTTTTACCAGCTTTTTTTTTTATGTCAGACTCTAGAAAAAAATTGAATTGTTCCACATAAATAGCCCAAGAATTAGAATTAGAGACTTCACTATTTCTTAGTTGAGCCAATCATAGCCATTGTTATCTTAAAGATTACAATTTCTTCATAATTTTCAATTTAACTTAAATGTTGGGGAATTCCACCTATCTTCACCAATAAAATGTTACATCTGAACATCTGAACATTTTAAAAAGAATATGGAATGCATATTTAATGTCATTTTATTACACTTAATACATGATAGTGCAGCACAATGAAGATAGCATGATATAACAGCATATAACATAGTATATATATCATAAGAACCTTAACTTTTCTGCAAAATTTTACAGTTATATGGAATTATGTAAATGTGCCATTCGGGATGTAACAGTACTACAGTAAAGAGTCATTTTAACATCCTCCATTTCTCATAAATAAAATACAAGATCTAAAGTGCTGCTGTTTTTTTAACAATCGATGAAGACATTATAAAAGACTTCAATTTAGTATATACAGTCGACTCTCTGAAATCCGCACATCTATAACCCGCGATAATTTTTTGATGTAAACAGTGAAATTTGCAGTTAACAGTTAAGTAACACTAGGAAACTATGGGTGAGTTGAGTTGTAGAATTAAAAGACATTTTATGCTATTTTTCATATTTTTTGCATCTATCTAATTAAAATTGTTCTTTTAACCCATCTAACAAAGTCTGAGCAGTAAAATGAAAGCATGATTAGCTGACAGAAAAGATTCTAAGAGACAATCTCGCACACTCAGTAAACGAAACGTGTATTATTTTGATTTTCATTTTTTATTGAAAGAAATAGAAATTTTCAAAAAATTTCTCTTGAAGAAGGCTTATCTTTAGGCTATAAATATTTAAAATTCGTCCAAAATTATTCATTGGCATCACCACAAGAAATAATGACAATAAACAGACTCCAGGAAAAATATTTAAACACAAATCAAAAGCCCTAAAACAAACAACAATTGATTCCATGTTTGCAAAATTAAAAAAGTAGTAATATAAAATTAAAGTATGAAAGTTTAAGCCTTCTTCTAGAAAAATTTCAGTCTGCAAAAGTTTTGTAAAATAAAATTAATTTTTTTTCATATATTTTAATAAATTCTTTAATAATTAAACTGAGTGTGACAGTATAATTAATTTCAGCCATTAAAAATGTTCTGTTGCTTCATAACTATAGTAAGAAAAAATGTAATCAAAACAATGATCTGTAATCCGCAAAATTCTATAATCCGCAAACCCCTTGGTCCCAAGGTGTGTGGATTTCAGAGAGTCTACTGTACTTCAAAGAAGTAGCTAGAGTGTAGGCCTGAAATTTAGATTTTTATCAGCTGAATGACAATGATCATATCTCTTTTAAGGATAAATTCAACCTTTTAGGTCTTTCCTGAATTTTTTAGGCTATGTGCTTGATGTACTTATTTTCACTTAAGATATAGAAGTGGCTATTATGCTTCTTGTTAATTAAAATTTAAAAAAAAAGAAAGGGAGAAACCTGTAATTCTTAAAATAACCTTATGGTTTACTTTGATGAAATTTAAGAATATGTTTTAGTTTTTCGTTATTCTTCTCCCAGTTAACTAAATTATGAACTAAGACATAATAATTAAACCAACAAAGAAATAATTTTAATGAAACAGTTCTGAAAAATGCCTTTTTGAATTGTCTACATTAACATTTGTTTGTGAAATTCTGGGTAAAAATGGTTGGAAAATGTAACTAACAATATAACAAGAATAAAATTGCACCAAATTTCCTTTAATATTTTGCCAATAACTGAAAAAAAAAAAAAATCACCTTATTATAATTTTAGCAACTAATACAGTGACATTTTTTGATTTTTTGTATGTTCTTGAATGATATTCTCTATCAATTTTTTTTTTTTTTTTTTTTTTTCAAAATGTTTCACCAACTTTTCGCAAATGCAATTTTTATGAGTAAATAGGACATGTTGGTACTACATTTATTTTTACAGTACTACATTTATATAATTTTGGTGATTGTAAGTCACCAAGAATACTAAAATAATTAATTATAACATTTTTATTTATTATTTGATGATATTTGTAATTCAAAAAATCCCCAAAATATGAAATATGCTCTTTAAGATTTCCCGAGGCCTCACGTTAGTTTTAACTATCTAGATCAAGTAGTTTTCAAGATATATCATTTTGAATGATAATCATATGCATGCTTACTTTTTTTCCATAGCTCAAGAATAAAGCAAAAGACTTTTCAGCAAAACACGACGTATATGTATTGAATTGGTACATCAAGTTGATATTAATGCATGTTTCATTATAGGTTACCATTGAAGCTCCAGTCATAATACTTATCCAGTTAGATTCTTTCAAAACAAATATTTTAATTGAAAAGAGCAACTTCAGGCAACACATTTTTCAATGTTTGCTACCATAGCTGTTGCAACTTATGGGGTATGGGCAAGGCCGGATTACTCATTAGGCTGAGTAGTCTGTAATCTATGGGTCCCAACTATTTTAGGGGCCTCACTGCAGAAATTAAAAGGAAAAAAAGAAATTTAATCAGACCTTTAGTGTTTATCAATGTGTATGAGTGAGAAAGTAATTCTGATGATTAGTGACTTTGTACATAAAAAAAAAAAAAAAAAAAATGCTAGCATTATTAGACATTTGTTAATTGAAATTAGAATTGATATGTAAGTGGAAAATTTGAGATTTATTATACTACTGGTTCTCAGGTTGATTACATATGTTTTATGTGTACTTTTTTATGAATTTGATGGATTATGATACAATTTGCAAAATTCCCTCTGGAAATCAGCAAGATTAGCACTATTTCTACGTAGGGCCAGATTTTTCAGTAGGCTCTATCTATCTTGTGGAAACCAACCACTTCAGAGACTCTAAAGCCAGTCTCTCATAGAGAAAAATGGCGAATCAAAGGATGAGAAAATATTGCCACAAGTCAAAAACTTATGTAGAATCATTTTAAGTTTGATAAACAATATTAAACGTTTACACATAAAATTGCAGAAATTCTGAAACTAGGGGGGGGGGGGCTTCATAAATTTATAGCCTCAGGGAAGCTTAATCCAGCTGAGGGGATGTGCAGATGTGTGTCCCCCCCCCCTCCCAATATTTTGCTTTAATTGTTAATAAAGATTGAGAGTATATTTTGATTTCTGCCCCTTAATAATTATAAGGTAGCAGTGTTTATTTGTGGTACAAAAAAGTTCTGCTTATAGGTTTGTATTATATATACATACATATGCATATTCTTTTTTCCCATTTACAGACGAAAATGGATGGAAAAGAAATTAAGTCCTTATTGAAACAAGCTAGAGAAGCCATTAAAGAGAAAGATTTTAAAACAGCATTGAAACACTGCAAGGTAGCATTTTTATTTTACAAAAATTTGTTTCATTTTTTATGTTAATACAAATTAATATACATTAATAAAAAAGTTGAAATGGCTAGTATAAAATAAAATAAAGGACATTTTTAAAAATTTTATACAAATACTGTTGTTGCATGAACTGCAAATACTATAGGCTGGCTTAGAGCTTGGCAAAGAGAGCTTATTAAGCTCAGTAGGAATAACATAGGAAACCTACTCATTTCTTACTAATCATTATTCTCATGAAAAGCATTTATAGCTCAGTTCTAGTGAAACAGACACAGTCTGTGAATGCTCCTTCACAAGTTGGGTGCCTTCATTTGTTTAGAGTTTTCACGTGCTTACTGGAATTTTAACGTTCTTTTGCATTTCCTGTAAATTATGTCTCGATCAACAAATTTTTCAATTGATGAAATTAATTGTATTGTTAACACGATGGAAGAATTTCCAGAACTAGTTAACGGGGAATTTACTGCAAGATTTCCTACAAGAAAACATTTTAAAAATGCTTGGGACCAACTTGCTTTGAAATTGTGTACAGTAAACATGGGAATACAGAGAACCGGTAATCAAGTACACAATAAATGGAATGATTTAAAGTACAGAATCAAACAGAAATCCATTAAATATAAAAATTGTGTAAATGAAACAGGTGTCACAACTGCCAAGAAGAATTTTTTACCATATGAGGAAAAAATTCTCTGCATTATCGGTAGCAGCTGTGCCCAGGGAATCACAGATGAATCCTACGATGATACATCCTCATTGGTGAGTAGTAACTTTAGCTTTAGATTCTAATAGAAGTAAATATAATTTTACTAGAAACTGTATTATATTTTGCTTCTTTTTTTATGCAGAGTCTCCCAAAGCTAGAAGATGTAAATAGTAAGTAAACTATTAGTTTCTCTATTGTTGTAATGTTTTTTTAAGGAAAGCTTTAAATTTAAAAGTGATTAAAAAATACAGCTTAAAATCTATAAAATGAATTAAAATACAGTGAAACCTTGTATAAAAATACTGACTATAGTGATAAAACTCTTCTTATTATATAAATAATTACTTTGGTCCCGATTAAATTCCTATTTATTCAATGTATTTTGATCCTGTCTATAGCAATATTAACTTTTTACACACACCTATCTGTAACAATCACAAAAAGTTTTATAGTACATATATAACCTAATATTTTTAATTTGGTAAACACTACCAATGATCCAGAGTGTACAAAAATTAAAGATTACATTATGTAAATGGAAAAAGTAATTCCTTTGAGTTCTAAAGTGGCTTGTTCCTCTTACATTTTGATGTGCTATAAGCTAAAGCCTTTAAATCTCTGATAGTGTGGTTTAAAAATTGGCACTGAAGAAAAGTTACTGTTTTTGTAACACTATAAGGAAATAAATTTTACATGCACCTTTTATACATATCTTTATGTATATTGTTAGTAAAAATTGTATCTAAAATTTCCACCTTATCAAATCGTAAAATAAAGTGCAATAGTAAACTTAAAATATGTTTCAATTAATTTCACTTTTTTTTCATGTATTGACAAGTTGGGATTAATTAAGTTATTGGAATTAATTAAGTTATTTAATATTTACTGTAAAAGTTCTCAATTTTTGTTCCTTTAGTAGCTCTCCAGCTGTCAGAATACTCTGCCATCATGTTAATTCCCATTAACACATAGGCGTAGAGTTATATGGGCCCGTGGGGCTCGAGCCCCCCCCCCAATAAATTGTGAATAGGGGCTGAGCCCACCCAATAATTTATCACTAAATACAGAAAACTAATTTATAAACATAAAAAAAAGTTTTCACACCATTTACAAACATTTAAAAAAAAACCTTTACTTGTACTTTTAAAAAATTTCTTCTTTTGATTTCAATCGTGATTTAGCATTCATTGTGACTCCCTGCAACAAAATATTACTATAAGCTGCCTTCGCCAGGCTCTGGTTAATTAAAATCAGATTATGCAATGTAAAGTATGAAATGAAGAAACGTTCAGATGTGTCTAAAATGCACTATCTCATCAAAAATGTTTTTTTTTTTCCTCCTTTGGATTTTTTTACTTTGCTTCTATTTTTAATTTATAACATGGTAGGAAGATACTAGCATGGATACTTACTTTACATATTTGTAGAATTCTATGGACCTATAGAGCTCGAGCGCCTCCAATAATTTACACTTATATATAGTAAGTCATAGCTACCTACCAACTACTACGGAAATATAACTAACCACTTTTTGTAAACAGTATATTTTTAATTATTTTTTTCAAATAGTAACCAGCTCGCGCACGCAGCACAAAAGTTTTACTATATTTTAAGCCAAAAAATCATGTAGAAAAAAAGGTTAATTATATTCCGTAGTAGTTGGCAGCTATGAATAAGTTATATGTACGTGAATCAGTGGCGTAGCCAGAAATAATCATGGGGGGGGGGGGTTACGAGTTTTGCAACTCACATATATGTATACGTGTGTATCATAAGGGAGTGAAGAATATATACTTTGTGTGGCAAAAAAATCCTCACGGGGGGTGGTTATGACCCCCCTAACCCCCCTTGGATGCCGCTAACGTGAATATAGGTGGTTGTGGGGCCCGGCCCCCCCAATAAATTTGAAAACTTTACGCTTATGCATTAACATTTAATAAGACCCTTTTCTTCACTGAATGTCTAAAATTTATCAGGTTATGTGCTCAGAGTAGTGTACTAATTAGGCTAATTAATATATTTAAATTTGAGTAGAATTAACGCTAAAGCAAATACTGCTTCCGTGCTCCGCTTGCAATGAACACAACCTAAGAACATGCCAAATGATCAAGTAAATGCCATGATTCTTAGTGCAGCTCCTGCTAACTTAAAAAAACTTTAAGGTAGAACAAACTATAATGAGCAGATTTCACTTAATATTCAGTCCTACCATTGCTCTAATTAACAAAACTCCTTACAAAGCATAGACCAATGAGAAGCCAGATGTCTAGCTATATGAAAATATTTGTTGGCAAAGCCTTCAGCCACATCCCAAAATCTCAAAGAAAGAAATCCTATGACTCATCAGTGGAAATGATCTTTGTAGGATACCCTGCAGACAGTAAGGGCTATAGACTAATACCAACAACATTCAAAATTACTGAAGAAAGTTACGAGTGAGAATGCTCATTCCTCTGATGTAAGCAATGCTTACATCAGAGGAATGAGCATGTTCTTGACCCATGTTCTTAAAACTCCAATAGAAGACTCAGACACTACATAAAATTCAACTGTTTCAGATGAACTCTTACCCTCAGAAGATCAACACGGGAAACTAAAAAGCCTTCTTACCTAAAGGATTGCTAGATTCCTAACAATCTATTCAAGTGATATGAAGTGATTCGGTAATCTATTCAAATGCACTTAATGATGTCAACATCTTATGCCAGCATATATCAAGCAGTTAGTGATGATATCCTGCTGACTTATCAAGGAGCTATAAATCACAAAGATGCCTTACAATGGAATGGGACAATTGAGAAGAACTCGAAGTGATAAGAAAAATCATACATGGGATTTAGTAACCCTACCAGAAGGTTTTAGAACCATCTAGAACAAATGGGTGTTCAAAATCAAATGCAACTCTGATGGCAAACCAGAATTCTATAAGACATGATTAGTAAGGCATGGCGAAGGGCTGTATGCAACTAGCTGGCAGAGACTACCCATTTTTTCCAGCCATCTATTATGATACCCTTCGGGTATTAAAAGCTTTGGTCACACTCTATGACTGGGATCCTGACCACATTGGTGCAGTAGTTGCATTCCTACTAGAGGTGTGCCGGATCATTGAAAGTAAAATTCGCAGATACAAGTCTGGAAATGGATAACTTGTTTTCATGCAGATATAGATATTAAAGCAGATAATTTGTTTTGTGAATCTGCAGTTACAGATATGAAAATGGATCATTTGCTGTCATATCTGCAGATACAGATCTTTTTGTTTGAAAATTATTTTGAAGAATAAATCATCTTAAGGCGGTAATTTCATGCATGGTGTGTGAAATATTCTACCACAATAACTTTCAGATACTGTATAATGCATGGTTTAAAAAGATATTTTATTAATTACTAGCTGCATGCCCCTTCTTCGCATGGCAGGAAACGAAAGTTTTCCTTACATGTGCAATTCGAACTAATTCCAGTGATGTGGAATCTAAAAAAAAGCAAAAGTATTTGACTCTTGACAATGTTTGCGTCATGAGTACTAACCTATCATTGGAATGTAATGACTCAAAAAACTACGTCAGTGTCATTCGCGATCAAAAAATTGAAAAGCTTAATGGTTTGCAGAGAACTCCTGACTTTCAAAATGTCTTTTTTCTGCATCATACTGTTTTTCAGGTTCAATCTGTAGTAATAAATACCTCTGACACTACATGAAATTTACAATCGGTATTTTTAAATAGCTGTGCACCCGTTCTTCATTCAGGAAGAAGCGAATATTTTACTAAAATCATATGTGCTTGTGAAAAAACAGAAGTTCATTTTTAAAAATGGGCAAGTAATCTCCTCTGTTGAAATTACTGTGGGATATACTAATGCAAATTAGAATTACTTATCGTTTAGTTTGTCGTAAGACAGCACTTAGAAAAGGATAAACAAAAACACTTTTAATTTCATGAAATATTTATTTACGTGGTATATTGTGATTTATTCTTATTATCCTTACAAATCTAATAATACTACCTATTACGTATATAAATACTATCTTCGCTTCTCCCTCTTCAAGGCTCTATTAAAAGAAATAGCTTAGATTATTTGGGACCAATGGGATCTTTTTATTCTCTGGCAGTTCTTTGCAATTTACACATTAGCATAAACAATTATCATTTCACATAATGGTTGCCATTAAGAAAGCTCTATATGTATATATTTAATTTATGCATAGTTTTGTAAGATTTGAGTATTTAGCACCACAAAACATTTCATCTCAATGTGTTGGAAAATATCCAAGCGGTGCCATTTTAAATATAAATATATCCCATATAGTGATATCTTATAAATCCTCCATGGTTCTGCCTTCTGAAAAACATTAAACTGTGTAATTTTGAGGAGCTATTTAGAACCCCTTTAATTGTGACAAAACGCAGTTGCAGAGTTTGCAAATTTCACGCATTTTTTAAATTTATGACGTCACTGTTGAGCTGCCGTAAAAGATACCCTGGTTGATTGAGGGAGTTAATTTAGATATTTCACACAGTAGTTCTCAAACGGTATCTTATTAAAACTTACAAAGACGTTGAAAAAATTTTTGCTTTATAAAGGACCCCTATGGAGGTATGTAATCTAACGTTAAAATAAAACTATACTCTCAATATGCATATGTTAGAAAACCTATAAACATTTTTAAATAAGCAATAGATTAAAATTCCACTAATAATAATAATTGTGAATTTCTTAGTTTATTTCTATAGGAAGTTTTAATCAAAATATCGGCTCCTTCTGTTAAAAAAAGAGCAGGGATAAATGCGTTAAAATTGTGCCGTAATTTTTATGCATCTTAAAGCATTTGACGTCATAAATCCTTACTTGCGAATTGAAAACCAGTACCCATTTAAAACCCCTATCGATAAGTTGAAAAAAACCTTTTTTCTAATCCTTTCTGTGGCAATGCAACAAAATTATCTCGTGCCATGATTTATTAATACAATGGCATAAGCTATCCGCATTGATGCTATTAAATTCTAAACATTAGGTTACATTAAAATTTGTAAAAAGTCATCTAATTTACGTAATTTTTTCGTTTACATTTTAAAAGAGGGAGAAAAAAAATGTTTCACGATTTGTCAAAATATCAAAAAGTTATGACGGATAGAATTCAAGATGTGACAGTTTTTAAATTATTTTACAAAAAAAATCACCAAAGCAGATGCTTAGTATAAAAATTCCTAAAAATTGGTAAATCATGTTACGTATTCAGAACAAACTGTTTTAAAAGAAAATTTTCTCCTCTATCTGATGATACAAATGCCAATTTTCTACTATCGTAATTTCTGCCATTATTACGAATTAGGTGGGGAAAAATGCCAATAATCACATAAAACATAAAAAAATTCCAGGTTGAATTTTGAAAAAATTGCTTTGAAGTGCACAACTTCATGTTTAGAACTTCCCGAGTGCCAAATTTGGTGTTTCTAGGTGTAGCCATTTATCCATAACGCCGCTGACACACACACACACACAGACAGACATCTTTTATAAGTAGAGAAAATCAAATTTTTAAAAAATGTTATAGGATTCACAATGATGTACTTATACTGTGATATTGGACCTTCACCCAATATATGGATACTCTTCACTTCTTGAAATTAGTCTCAATTGCACAGTTTAAAATTGGTTTTAAATGAACCCATACATTGAGACTGATGCATCATGTCTCAAAGATTTACTTGATGTGCAAAAAGCTTAAAGAATTATTGAGACACCATTATTGCAATACATAATTCCAGTATGAAGAGTTATTTGTTCTCTGTTCCCTCCAAAAAGTACAGCCTGGATTTCCTCAGCATATTTGCAATTAAAATTTTCACAAAAATCTATGTTAGCAAGATAGTTTTCTGATAATGATCCTTTCGTTTGTTTTATTGCTACATACTTTTAAAATAGAAATACTAATTTTGTTTCCTGACAATACTTTTTAATTTCCATTTGCGAGAAATCTAATTTTCTATTTCCTACAGGTTAAGGAATATTTACAAAAGGTGACTAAAAAGTTAAGTAAAGGTCATTGTATGACATATTGTAAGTGTGGTTGATACTAGTGATGCAATGGATATCAATTTGGCCGGATACCAAATATCCAACCAAACTTTCAACTGGATATCCGGTTATCTGGCAGCAGTATGTTTTCTTCTTTTTCTGTTTTATTTTCACTAGTTTTCTTAGATCATTCAGCTGTAACTTTTTTCTTTAAATTTTCTCATTAATTTCAAATCAATTAATTCAAGCACTAGAAATCTTTTTGGGTTTGTTTCCATGAATTTAGCACCAGTTTCACTGCAATTAAAGCTGATACAAATAACAGTGCCATTGATGTTCTCCTTCAAGAGCTAGAGAAATCTCTCTATTCTAAAAAAAAGTAAAGGCCGCTGTCGCCGCTGCTGTCAAAGCTTGTTAGCTTATCTCCTCCTAAACCGTGGGGATTTGAGTTTCGACTAAGGTGCCCACAGATTCGAAAAATTCCGAGGAACCTGCTAAGCTGATTTAAATTTCGAAAATCAAATTATTTTAGAAGATATTAATAAAAAACTGAAAAAATAAACCGAATGGTTGCCAGATTTGGCATAAAATCATTCATTCCTTTGCAACAAAGCGTTTCCAAGTATCTAGAATCGCGTGAAATTTACAAACATGAGTTATAATTACGCCCATTTTACACCAAAATAAAAACTATATGAAATAAGTAACTCAAAATGTGTTACACAAAGTTGACAATTTTCAAATAGTAAGTTCGCTTAGACAACAGAAGTTTAGAATTAGCGATTATTCATTTATCCAAAACAGAATAACTAATATCTTGAAAATGAAAAATAATTAAAATGCAGATTATTTTAAAGCCGGTTCTCGTCCAGCTGGATTATTTGCTACCAGTAGAAATATTTGGCGGCGTTAACTATGCCATTATAGCAGTTATAGTACACTGTGGATATTTGCTAGCTCGACGAGATGGTATAATTCATGGTGTTAAGTACATCAATCTGCAAACGATTAAGTAAATGAAAATATGGATAATGGTTTTCCGGTAACCTTAAATGAACAGTAAATATAGGTTGTGAGCATGTGTAAATCGCCAAATAATGAAAAGTCGCCATTGGTGGCAGGCTATTCTATCTTTTCCGTAGCTTTTATTAACTTTACATGTACGCAAGTCGCCAAATAATGAAAAATCGCAATGGGTGGCAAATTCGCAAGGTGTCCTATAGGTTTTACATTATTAAAAATACAGCTGAAACAGATGTTCTGATTTTATTACGCTTTAGCTATTAATTAATGCAACTTTTGAATGGCAACATTAAATATCATTGTGTTTCTGAGGAGTGCAAATAATTTTTCCAGCGATTATAAGCGGAGTCCACAATCCAGGTGGAGTATAGCTCAGGACCCGTACAACACGGATTCCCATAACAAAATATCTTCCGTGTTATGAGGGGTAGGGGGTCTACTGTAGTGTCAGGGTGCATAGCGCCTTGAAAAGTGCTTAAAAGGTGCTTGATTTTAAAACTTGTTTTCAAGCACTCTTGAAAGTGCTTATTTTTTACGTAAATTCCCTTAAGGTGCTTGAATTTGCAAGGAAGTGCTTATTTTTTTCTGAGCTTCGCTTCAGGCAGAAACCTTTTATAAACACTACGCCGCTAACAGAAACAACTTTTCCCTCCCATCCCATCGCTTATTCATCTTGAAACCGGAAGAGCTTGCCTAAAAGCAGGTGCATGTGGTTCCCTGTTGACCATGACAATAGTAATGCTGACTCACACTTGCAGCCATAAGAGCCAGTCCGGGCCTGATTGTTATTAAAATACTGAATATCAACCAAAACTAGACTGTGGCGCCCGATGCGAGTTTAATCATCTACGCCCCCCCCCCCCCCAAAAAAAAAGTTCATCTATAAGTTATTTATTTTGTATTTTTTCGCCGTGCGGCTTTGAGCCTTGTGAAGGAGACCTAATAAACACTGCCTTATATGCTATTATTACGGTAGAAAGTCAACTACGAGTAACTGCCAACTGGCAAGCTCGGGAAACGCTGCGTGCTTTTAAAATAAATCCCCATGTTATAAACATCAAAAGTAATAAATGATAGAAACATCCAGTTGTTGCGCAACATTCAAAGCTTAAAACAAACAATTTGATGCGCTCACTACGTAATCAGCAGCTGGTCATCCACGGAAAAAAAAAAAAAAATTGTTTACTTTTGACTGGAGCCTCCTCATCAGATCGCTTCCGAACTTTTTGCGAATGCAAGAATTTTTTTAGGAGTTATTTGTTTATTTCTAGAAATTCGCCTTTGTGAATATAAAAATTGATATGTTTTATATGAAATGGGACACTGATTAATTCGAAAATGGAAATCGTAAGCTTCGTAAAATAGTGGTAAATACTTAAAAGCATTATATGGGAAGGGGGATAAAAGGAGATATTTTTACCATTTATCCACCCTCCCCCTCCCGAAATATATCCCAATGCGATGCTTCTTTTTTTTCAGGGTGGTGGTGGTGGGGGGGATGGAGATCGTGGATGCGGCGTTTCTTCCATAAATTATGGTAGTAATTTAGAAATTTACCTATTCATACTTGCCAATTTATGTGCTTTCAGTTTGAAGGTTGCACTTTTTCACTGATTTTTACGATTTTATGCGAAACTGCCGTTCTTTTTCGCTTTTCTGACGTATTTTTACAATTTTATGCGAAACTCCCGTTTTTTTACATTTTCCACCGATTTTTACGATTTTACACAAAACTTTTTAAATTTGGCATCTTAATAATAATTTCATAGAAACCAAACATGTGTAAAATACAGTTGCAATTGTTATAATTTCAGGCTTGTTCCACTAAAAAATTAGGTGGCCACCCAAAAAATTCAGGCCATTGCAAAAGAGCTTGGAGAAGCTGAAGGGGGAAACTGATTTTAAAATTTTCTTCTAGAGATAAACTGAGATAAAATAAATAAAATTAGTTGAGAGAGACAAACTTGGGAAAAAAAAAAAAAAAAAAAAAAAAAACTAATTTTAGTTGAGACATACCGAGACAAAAAGGAATTTTAATTGAGACAAAAGGGGATTTTGATTCAGACAAAAAGGGATTTGTTTGAGATGATGCTGAGACAAACTGGCGTTTCAGCTGTAGCATCCCTGAAATAAGCTTAATTTGTTTCATTTGTTGCAGGGGTGTAGCGAGAGTGTTGCTGATGGGGCTGCAGCCATCCCCGAAATGAGTGAAAGTAGGATTTGGAGAAAATTACGTATTCGTGAATAATTTCAAAAGCTTTTTGAGATTCCTATGATAGTGTCTTTGAAAGTTCCCCTTGATTTCAGGAATTTGAGGTTCAATTGAAGACCCAAGCCAAATTTATTTATTTTTCTATAGTGTGTTTTTCCAACTTCAAAGATTTTAAACTCAGTTTATGATTTATAAAAAATTTCTTCCTTTTCTTACTCATTTTTATATGCAAACTTTTTTAGGCCAAAATTTGAAGGGGGGGGTGTTGCCAATCTCTAGTCCCCCATAAAAAAAAAGAAATATATATATATATATGTATAATTTCCGCAGCGTATTGGAGTTGTCGCGAATTAATTGTTTCATCTGTTCTATCTGTGGTTTGCAGAGGAAGATGATAAATGCCAACGGTTCTAATGCGAGAAATTTCATCTGGGAATCGTCCCAGAATAGCTCAGTGGTAGAGCACCCGCACGTTATGCGGCAGTCCTGGGTTCGATTCCCAGCTCTGGAATTTTTCGTATAGTTGTTAAAAAATAAAATGAGTCAGCCCATACACTCCAACTTGCCTAATAACTTGAAAGGTTGATGGAATCACTTTCTAAAAAATATATATATATATATGTTATTGATTTTTATAAGCTATACTGCATTCTAATTTTTGAGTTCTCAGCCACCCCCTGCAAAATGTTCTTGGCTACGCTATTGATCTGTTGCATGTATACTTAAAAAAAATTGATGATGACGTGCTTGATTTTAATCAAAAGTGTGCTTATAAAGTGCTTAAAAGTGCTTGATTTTTAGAATGAAATTTGACTACTCACCCTGAGTGTGAAGTTTAAATTTTTATGTACCAATGAAGATGCAAGAACCAAGCAATGTGTAGCTTAGCTCAGTAACATTCTATCTGATCCAATCTTCGGGTTTTGTCTGTTGAAATTATGTCTTTTTTACAAATAAGCCTGATTAGGGGCTGAATCCCTCATACGAAAAGCGAGCGTAGCGAGTCTGTGGGCCTTGGCCCCTAGTATCTTAAAAAATCGGTTCTTGAAAGAAAAACATCCATGCAACTACTGGAAAATTAATGTAACTTTGAGAAATAATCAATGTCATTTTCTTACCAGCCAGCAGTACTACAGCAAACATAAGCGTAAAGTTTTCAAAATTATTGGGGGGGCCGGGCCCCACAACCACATATATTCATGTCAGTGGAGTAGCCAGGGGGGGGGGTTAGGGGGTTATACCCCCCCCCATGAAGAATTTTTTGCCATACAAAATGTATATTCCTCACTTCCTTATCATACACCAGTACCGTATACATATATGTGAGTTGCAGAAGTCGTACCCCACCCCCTTCCCCATGAAAAATTTCTGGCTACGCCACTGATTCACGTACATATAACTTACTCTTAACTGCCAACTAGTACGGAATAGAATTAACCACTTTTTCTACATGATTTTTCGGCTTAAAACATAGCAAAATTTTTGTGCTGCGCGCTCGAGCTGGTTACTATTTTGAAAAAAATAATTTAAAAATATACTGTTTACAAAAAGTGGTTAATTATATTCTGTAGTAGTTGGCAGCTATGACTTACTATGTATAAGTGTAAATTATTGGAGGCGGCCATAAAGTGGCTCTATGGGTCCATAGAATTCTACACCTATGTAAGGTAAGTATCCATGTTAGTATCTTTCTGCCATGTTATAAGTTAAAAATAGAAGCAAAGAAAAAAATCCAATAGGAAAAAAAACATTTTCGATGAGATAGTGCGTTTTAGACACATCTGAACTTTTCTTCATTACATACTTTACATTGCATAATCTGATTTTAATTAACCAGAGCCTGGCGAGGGCAGTTTATTAGTAACATTGTGTGTTACATGGCATCACAATGAATACTAAATCATGATTGAAGCCAAAAGAAGAAAATTTTTAAAAGTACAAGTAAAGGTTTTTTTTAAACATTTGTAAATGGCGTAAAATACTTTTTTTTTATGTCAGTATAAATTAGTTTTTTGTATTTAGTGGTAAATTATTGGGTGGGCTCAGCCCCTATTCACAATTTATTGGGGGGGCTCGAGCCCCACGGGCCCATATAACTCTACGCCTATGACAGCAAGTACTACTAATTCCAGTAATAATTTCCTCCAATCTTAAAAAAAGATAGAAGTTTTTTTTCTTATTTTCTATACATGATAAAAATACATTCTAAAAAGTATTGAAAACAAAATATTTTCACAATTTTTTTTTCTCTTTTTTATTATTAGAGCTTTTAGAATTTATTAATTTATTTTGTTTATTTATGTTATCTCTCAGCACATAATGTTAGGCAGGATGTACTGCCAAATAATTGTAATATCCTGCTACTGCCAATTATCTAGCATATTGACCAGATAGGCCGGATGCAGTATGCTTGCCGGATATCTGTTGCATCCCTAGTTGAAACCCTGTTTTTAATTTAATGTTTTAATTCATTTGAATACATGTTTTACTACATTTTTTAATTATTAAAAATAGCAAATGAAGTTAACATTCAAAATCCAAGAAGAGCCATTGACCTCTCCTTCACGTGCCCACAGGCAATTCAGGGTTTCTACAGACCTGCAAAGTCAAGGAAATGAGCTTTGGTCAGGGAATTCGGAAAAAAGTCAGGGAAATTAGCAGAAATTGAAGAAATGTCAGGGAAATGCAAGAAAAATTGAATTTTGTGGTAAAATCAAGAAAATATTTGCTGTTTGAACCTAAGTATAGAAATTGTTTTATTTTCATTTTCTCATTCAACCTTATAAATGATTTTAAAATGTTTTCTTTATGAGCATGTTTTGTGCAGTTGAAATATGCTTAGTTTTATCTTAAATTATTATCAAAGATGGTTTTTGTTAGAATCCAGTGATGTCAAATAAGATTCTTGTATATATTAATTTTATTATTATTATTTGTAAAAAAAAAGGGCAAAATATATAAAAAATTATTAATTAAAGGATGCAATGTTAAAAATAGAATCGCAAAATTCGTGAAAGCATTCTTGATAAAGTCAGGGAAAAGCGTGATAGATGTCAGGGAAGCAAAAGCTGTAAAATCTGTAGAAACCCTGCAATTAATTTCTGTTTGTTGTAATGTCCATTTATGTAAAACTAATTTTGAATTACCATAGAGTTTTAGATATTCATGCACTGTATTTCTCTGTTTTTTAAAAATTATCTTTAACACTTTCAATCTCCCCATAAGAAATTAAAATGATTATAAGTATGCCAAACTTAAAAATAGAAATACAACTTTTTCTAATACATGGTGCTGTGTGTCTAAGAATGTTTTTTTCTTTTAAGAACTGTTATCATAGAGTGCCACCTACAAACATAAAGTCATTGCTGAAGTCCCCAAGAAATTTCATTTTACATAAGGTGAAATGATACCGGTGACCCACGGATGATGCTCATGGCAGTAAACGTGCTTAAAAAAAAAAAAAAAAAAAAAAAAAAAGACTGAAGTGTCAATTTTACAGTTTTGTGATTTGACCTTTTATTAAGGATGCAATGGATATTTGCCACTATTCAGTATCTGCTGAATGTTTGGTCTATTTGAATAGTACACAGGTATTCGGCTGAATAATTCAACCAAATATTTCAACTTATATGCCCAAAAACTTCAGGGATAATAAAACAATTTTAATTTTAAAAAATATTGTATTTGTTTGATTACATTATTTATTTAAAAAATATTCCAACAGTTAATCAGTTTTAAGTTGTATGATTCTATAAATGAATTAAATGGTTTACCTAAATATATATATATATATTTACTATCTATTTAAACATTAAGTATATTTCAATCAGCATCAGAATTATTTATATATTGTTGCAGGAAATTTTGCTTAGTTTCCATGTTCGTATCTTATAAGTCCAGTGTAGTATGTGGAAAATTCTAGTAAACAGTCCAATTGACAACACAGAACACAAATTTCATTGATTCTAGAACTTTGTTGAATAATTGCTATACACATTTTACTGGAATTAACAGTAAGTAACTTGTTTTACAACAATCATCTTAATGCAGAGGCTTTCTCAGATGCCGTATTTCTCACATGATGAAATCATTCTGCCGTTGAAAATTTGGAGGAAACTTTCGAGGAAAATCATCAGCTGCTCAAGATTCAACAATGAAGAATTCACTTACAGCTTTCAAAAACAAGCTTTTCAACAATAGATAGATTGCATAAAGCACACAGTACAAAGCCTTACTAATGCAGTGAACAGTCTATAAGCATTCACTCAACTGAATTGCTTGGCGTGATTTTCCCCTCCTTATAGAGCTTATTCGAAATTTATCTCCAGAAAAATTCCAATCAATCGCGAACCATGATTGTGTAATAGAAATACAATTAAGTGATACTTGGCTATTGCATACTACTAATGCAGGGAAACAAACATTACAGGCCCCATTAGTGAAATCGCACCAAATGTTCCCAAGTGTAGCAACTTTTTGGTGAAATATCACCAAATTTAGTTCCAAAAATATGTCCTCAAAAGTGAAGTTAATTGAGTGATAACAGAAATATTTCTCGAGAATTTGAAAAAATCCTAAGTTAAACAATTACAACACCCAAAACTCCCTGCCTTGTGTTCTAAGTGACTGATTTTCATGTAACAAAATGCAAATTTTAATTATCTGGTGCATAGAATAGAAATTTTAGGCTATATTTAACCCTTGAAAGGCAGATTAAACCTGTGGTGTTTAGTTCCCACCACGGCCATGAAATTTAGGTAAAGCTAAAATTCTACAAGGAAAAGCGTGAAAAGAATTAAGATTGTGTTGTGTTTTTGTGCTGGAAAAAACAAAATAACCCAAAAGGTTCTCCTTGCCTTGTCAGTGTGTGAGTTACAAAATAAGCACAGTACACATAAAAATTTGATCACCATGGAAAGTTTATTAAACACATTTCTCATCAATTACTTGGCAAGCTACTCGTCATAAAAGAAACAAAATTTCTATAAATGTAGCGCTGAGCTATTCAGCTTAGAAATCTTAGACATAATATTCAACAACATTTTGCCTTAGGTATAAAATTATTCATTTAAAAGGAATGACAGTAGAGAAATCATTTGGGTACCCAAACTAAAATTTTGTGAACAAACTGAAAAAAAAAAAGCTATAAAAAAGAAACCACATAATTTGTAAAAAGGATCACAGTTCAGCATATGATCTCAAATAAATTAAAAAAAGGTTTATTTAGACTCCATCAAAATGTAGACAACCTTTCAATCCACTAATTTGCTTAAAATAAAAATAAAAAACAGTAAAATAAAATATTTCCATTATATCACATAGGAATGATAGTAAGAAAATTTTAATCATCGTATTTAGTGAATTTCACTTAAGAAAAATAAAGCAGAACACAATTTATACTATGTTGCCCTTGCACCAGCAAAAGTTACATCATTTAAGTTACTTGTCTGCATTCATACCTTAACCCCCCCCCCCTAAATATTATTTTTTATATCAAGGAATTCAAGAATCAGTTAGTGGACACATATACAATACAAATGAAAATGGCTTCTTGCCAAAATTAGTGGAGTAGTAAAAGTGAAGCACGGACATGTAGAAAGTAAAAAAAATCAGAAAAGTTTTGCTGGCATTCTTGGATCTTCGGTCAGCTACACGTTTTGGATAGAAAAAAAAAAGGGGGGGGACAGTCTCACCAAGCCTCCAGCTGCAGGTACGCAAAAGGTGATTCCCGGGGTATGTTTGTCAGTAACAGGTGGCTCATTCTGGGGATGGCAGAAACTGGGTGCTGTGACAGTCCAGTCGACACTGTTTTTAAAAAAGGATGGCTCGGTCGTTAGGCAGATGGGTGAGGTGGACAGGAAGCTCCGGGAGGTTGCTCGAGGCTTAAACGCAGGCCTTTCATCAAGATCTATGCAGGAGGAGTTGCTTCGGGACTCTATTACAGGAAAGCGTGCCGGTGAAGATCTGGGATGCACTATGTGGGGGCCTCGAACTCGCCGCTCGCTCCAAGAAGAAAAATAAAAACCGTAACAAAGTTGCAAGACAAGGCATGAGAAGAAATATGCCTGGTGATCTGATGGGATAAATAGGCCCTCAGGCCAATCTCAGTGTTCACATGTTAATTTTTGGATGCTGGGACGACTATATCGAGCTTGGGCCTCTTGTATATAAACGGAGAAAAAATCGATGACCTCGCTACACCGCAACTCCTCTCAGAGTGATCTCTCACCTGGCACTTTTTTCCCTTCTTCAAAAGTGGCACCATTCAGAGCCACCAATCAACACGCTATCAAAAATTGAGAAAATTCTGGAAGGTCTAACTTGAGCCAATCAGAGAGCACGCAAGCAGCAAGCACTAGATTCAACTCGGAAAGGAAGGAGAGAGACAAAAAAAAAAATAGCAAAGCAAAAATCTTAGCAGAAATGGAAATTTAAAAAAAGGGTGGCCATCTTGAATGGGAAATTTAATAAAACAACAACGAAGTGCATCAAAAACATAAAAAAATCTTTAAAATTTTAGTGGGAGAAAGCTAACAGTCTGATACAACCCTGGGAAAAGTTAGGAGTTGAAAATTAAATCGGAAGTGGGTGAAAATAATTAAACAAAAGGTTGAAAATTACTGCAGATTACAAGTTAAGCTATTGAGAAAAACGTTATAGTTAGTAGAAAAACAGCAGAAGTTACTAGAAATAGATTAACACCTCCGGAGATTGTGAAAACAAAGTAGATAATTAATTTAAAGCAAAAAGTAATTATTTAGGAAAACATAATTAAAAAAGGTAATTAGTTGTAATTAAAGAACAATACTATTGACATTTAAAAAAAAGAAGTCACACAGACCATTATATCTCATGATTTAAAGGTACTTAAATTATAAATTAGCTTCATTTACTAAACATAAGAACATTAACATTTGAAAGGTAAATTAATTAGATTAAAATGTCACAGCTTATGTTTATTTAAAAAAAAAAAAAAAAAAAAAAACTCAAGCCAACGATTCATAACAATATAAACTACGTAATATGTTTAAAATACTTTTAATTTTAAATCTTATGTGAATTTAACAATGTACAATTTGACTTTTGTTATTGATCTCTTTATTTTATTTCTCAAATAATAAAATTAATGAATTGCTAGAAAAAGAACTTACCTTGTTTCTTAAGAGCAGTATAATCATTTGAAGATCATAATGCCATTTGATTTCAATTTAAATGAATCTATATTTTTAAATAAATGTGGACCACTACATTTGGTTATGGTGAATCTTTTTAACCAGTCAATCTATTCTGGTACCCATAAATGTATTGCTTCATGGTAATAATATTTTGCTGTGTTGTTCATCTTTTTTAGGCATTTTTATGCCCCCCCCCCAAAAAAAAAGGAGTAATAAATCTGTCTGAGACTGCATAGTGAAAATAAATTTGTTAAATACAAAATTGAGAAAACAAATAAAATAAATGCTTAAATGATTTCTCTGATGAGGAAGGGATCAGAAAGGGAAATTATCATTGACAGTAACAGGATATCCACTAGCGACTAAAAAATCGACTTTTGCTACTAATTTAAAGATAAGGCAACTTTTTTGAATAAAAACTGTCATTTTCATACTATTTTCAAGTTTTTGGCTACTTGTACCTTACTCCAAGTGACTACTTTGTAAATGAGATTTTGTTTTTTCTCAACTCCCCTTTCTTTTCAAAGTAGCTACTGGTCATTCATCAAACATTCAAATCCATTTTTTAAAATCGTATTGTTAAAAAAATGTACTATATGCTCTGTTATATAATGCATAACGTTTTTTAATTTATCATTTTATTCATTCATTCTTAAATGAAGCTAAATGACTTATTTTTATTTCTTAACTGCAAAATCATGCAAAAATGCTACTGTTTTGACAACTAAAATTAAGAAAATGACTACTAAACTGGCAACTTTTTTTTTAATGCCAGTGAGGCTACTAATGATACTATTTTTGCCTTTTGGCATTGGTGGACACTCTGTAATAAGTTTCTATTTTAAATCCATGCAAATTGCAACTAGTATTTCAAAATAAAAATATACAGCTGTAGAAGATATTTAGCTTTAAGAGTCTTGTTGGCCCCAAGCTGTTTAAAGTATTGTCCTCCCCTTCCCCTCCAATAAGATAATTAATTAAAAATTGAATTAATTTAAATTTTTTAATTTGTTTCTGTTTAAAGGAAAACAGATATTCAGCTGCCGACTATTTAGCATTCATCCTAAAAATTGGCCAAATATTCAGTAATCAGCCAAATTAATATTAGAAGACAAACAAATTTTCATGTGTTATCAGTTATGGAAAATCTGAAATATTTCCATTATAACAAACTATTTTGTTTTAATTATATTATTTTATGAAATAATTAAGAAAAGAATAAAGTGCAATTTCACTATATTACAAATTTTCAACAGTACATTTTTTTCCTTCCCCCTCTGACAGCAACAATTGCATCCACACAAGAAACAGCACAGAATGGCACGATAGCAATCATCATGAATAACACTGGTAATGGTATGCTATTATTTTTGAGATTTTCAAGATTTCTTGCTGATATTGATTCTTGTACTTTTGTTAAGAGTTTGTTCTTGATTTTTTATTTGTGTTTCAGTATGAATCATCAAATTATTATCATATTCAGTAAGAATCATCAAGTTATTGAATTAATTATACTAAAATCAGTGGTGCAGCATATATTCGTAACACTACAATAACTTAACCTTTTCACTACCACCAAGACATATAAGTCCCATAGGGAGGGGACGACCCTATGGTACATATTGTTAAAAAAACATACTTTTTGATAGTTACAAATTGAATGCAGAAATTAAGCAAATTTTCATACAGAGAATAATTTTTTTCACTATCATGCCATGGAAGCTCCATATTGAAATTTGGCATAAATGTTGGTAAAAGTGAGTTAAATAACATAAAAAAAATCTGATTTTGAATTATAAAAAAATCAATTTTGAAAAAAGAATCTTTAAAATTGATATGGCCATGCTACATGTTTTACGAAAAGCCTCTAAAAATTGAATAAAATGACATATTTTCAACTCTCTAGGTCAAATAGGTTTTGAATTACATCCATTTAAACAGTAGCATGTCATGCAAAATGTCTGACTTTTTCAAAACTTAAAAAAATTCATTACTTTTGAACAAATTGTCGAAAAAATTGAAACTTCATGATTTTCATCTCAAAAGTTAGTACAACAAACAGACAAAAAATCATTAAAATCTAAGACATCAACCTAAAAAATAAAACTTTTATTGGTTGGTTTTATATGGAATTACCGTGTCCTATCTTTTGTTTTAAAAAATCCTATAATTCCAATTTTTACTGCTGGGAGTCTTGTATCTTCATTCAATATTTTGATTGCACAGTGATTGATTACTTATATGAATAGTTAAGTTTTTAAAAATAATTTAATACTTGCATTTAAGTTTCATGATGTTTCTATTTTGAGTAGTGTTGTATAAAATTGATATAATCTTTTGTGATAAAGATTATGCATGTTGTCTCCCCCTTCCAGTTAAAGATATTCGTGCATGCCACAGAGTTTTTGAGTCAAAATTTTGTTTTGACTAGTCCTTGTCCTTAATTTGTTTCTTAACCCCTTCGGCCCTGAATTTTGAATAGAGCTGATAAAAAATCAATGAGTGGTTAGATGTGCTGCACTCTATGTAAGTATCTTAACTATGAAATATTATAATATTCAGCCAATTACCAAACTAATTAAAACATGTTCTAATAGGACATGAGGCTATAATTGAGAAAAATGAGAAAAAAAAATTATAGTTATTTTTTGTATAAAACCTTTTGAAACAATTTCTTTGTGTGTGAAAACATGAAAATACTTCATACTTCTCATGCATTTTGATTGCATGCATGCATGCATTCATGCATTCATAAAGATGCATTTAATTTTTGGTTTCAAATGGCTTTGCACGTACATTATCCTCTCTGCTGGAGATTTTCTGCCATCTACAGAGCAAAAATGATATCATTTTGCATTTATTTTTCCTTTTTCCTTTATTTGATTAAAAGTACTAAGTCAAATTTCAAGCTTTAGTATTGCTAATTAATATTTTTGAATCTCCCCAAGTAAGATTTGATGGTTCTGTGATTAGATTTTTATCTATAATTATTTATGTAAAAAATATTAAATGTTTCCATAGTGAAAGTTTCTTTTTTCTTAGTTTAATTAGTTTCCATGATTAATAATAAAAGCAATTGAAATTTGAAATAATAATAAAAGCATTAAAAATACAGTTTCAATGATTCAGAAATTCTTTACCAGTTGCAGTGAAAACTGTCCTTAAATTTTTTTTCTACCTTCCATAGCAACAAATGCACTGCCACTTCAAACAGAAAAAAAAGATACATCAGAAACTCTGTATTATGTTGATCATGGTATGTTTTAGAGATTTTCCAACTTCTTGCTGATGTTTATTGTGCTTTTTTACAGGATTTCTTATCTATTTTTTTCTATATGAAAAAGAATGATTGAATTAAGTTGTTTCTTCTTTACTTCTTGGTTTAGGCCCATAAACCAAGTCCAAATAATCATTTTCCATCAATAAGTCATAAACAGTCTCTCCTTCATTCTATAGTTGTCTCACAGAGGCACCAATATATTCAGTGATATGAAAGGGAGATGCAAAGACTGAGCAATGACAGTAGGCTTATGTCTTCCCATTTCCATCAAAGGTTAAGCCCTTTATGTGAGTAGTTCTAACTTGAAAGCCATTTTAACAAACCTGGTGCAGAAGGATTGCAGGGACAATTCAGGGCACTTAGCAGCATATCATGTATGATCTGGCAGGATCTTCAAAGTGTTATTAACTTTCGTGGATCTCAGAAGTTATGATTGAATTATTGAACTAATAGTACAAAAACCAGTGGTGCAACAAATGTCAGGGGTGATTTAGGGATTAAAACATCCCCCAAAGCTTTTAACAATTGATGAGGTGTATGTAATTCTTACAGATATTGCCTTAAAAAGGAATATTTTTGCGCTCAGTAACACAAAGCTACTCATTCAGGAAATCATATCCTAATGTGAATGCTGAAAATCTTCAAAGATTGGTGTTGAAAGAAAATAGAATTATACAGAATTTTACATTTTTCTGTGGAAGTGCAACAGAATTTATAATAAATACACCAGGATGAATTTTTTGGAGGGGAATGGTGGAAGAGAGTTTTACAACTTTTTCATTCTGCAAATTGGCTCAAAATGCTAACTTCTATATAATTTTTCAAGAGACTGCTTCACTTCATTAAAAAAGGGGAAACTATTTAATTACTTATTATTACTTAATTATTTCACCAAACATTAAAACTTTGAATTAACTCAACAGTTCAAATTACTTCAAAAGTTAGTGAGGAAAGTGATGTTTACCATGCCAAATACAAGGATTATCATGACATCTGACTAACAAAATTTTCTCGGGAGATTTTCTCTGAGAGTCAAATCGACCATTCAGGTCAAGTATGTATGTGAAAGTACTAGAAAGTGTAACATTAGTGAGATTTTCATTAAAAATCTGTTTGTTTAATATTTTCTTTTTACTTAATATCACTAGAAAATTTATGAAGTTACTGGTGTTAAATTAGTTTATGACATATGAGAAGTGTGATTGTGTTTTAGTAAATGATAATGAGACAATATAATGAACAAATAAAATGAAAAATTCATTTAATAATTTCATCCTTTGCATTTTTTTTAATGTTTTAGTGCCAATAATATATTTTTGAACAAACATTGTAGTAAGTGCTACTATTTTGTCTACTAAAATTAAGAAAAAGCATACTATTTTGGCAACTTTTTTTATGTTTATGAGGCTACTGGTGCTAGTATTTTTGTGTCCTGACAATGGTGGACACACTGATAAAAGCAATATTGTATAATTACATATTGCCAAGTGTACATAATCTTGAATGATAATTATAGTAAAAACATTCATGTATATCGTTTTATCTACCTATAATCTTTAACGATAAAAAGTATTTTACATGCAGCATATTCATGTGGTATACTACTATGCATCGAAATCTGTTTCCCTCAAGCAATGCTTCGTACCTTTTCAGTAAAAGTACTTGCAAATGTCACTTATTTAATGAGAATGTGCATTACTGTAAATGAAGATGCATGCTATTTGTATATTATGTACTCTTGTATATCATCTGGATAAGTTTTTAATGCATCTGAGTTAGTATATCATTTCATTTTATTTATAGTGAAAACTGAACCAGATGATGTGGATGACTCGAACCTTTCTTATTTAACTTCAGATGACCATGGTAGGTATCATTTCATTAATTAGTCTAAAAGGGAAAATATTTGTATTTGTATTTTTCTATCATAGTCATGTTATCATTGCTTCAGCAACACAAGAAAAAGGTTTCTGAATAACAGATAATTTAAACAGTTTTTTTTTTTTTTTTTTCTTGGCAATACACACCTTTGTTAACACTTTTGCACATAGTAGCTAGAATTTCTAGTCACGTATTTGTACTATTTATAATGTGCATGACAAAAATTCAGAAGCATTAGCAGTGGTGGGGAAAACTACTTTTTTTTTGTAGCGCGCTACAACTACCGCTACTTTTCGAAAAATGTAGTTAACTACAACTACAACTACTTTTTGACAAATGTAGTTAGCTACACTACTTTTGAAATGTAGTCGCTACTTCGCTACTTTTTCGCTACTTTTAGGAGACAAATTTTGCTAACAGATTCAATTTGCATTACATTCATATTTAAGGATATTTATATCCTAATTAGAGAAAACTATCGATATCTAAAGTCTTGGTTTTCTACTCGCGTCCAGCGTGATTAATGACCTCAGCGGGTGTCTCTCGCGTCCAAAGAACGAAAGGTGGTTTCCTTGTAGCGTTGAGCGCCGCAGATTTGGTGGACGCACGGAAGACCCCGGGCACCTTTTCGCCTTTAATTAGAAAAAAACTATTGCTCTAATAAACAACTACCAGGCGAGTATTTGAGCAGGGGGAGGCGGGCTCCCTCCGAAAATGTAAAGCAATTATTAAAAAGGAGCTATTTTGAAACATTTCTTTTAACTTTAGAACAATAAAGTTTAAAATACCGAATCGTCCCCCTCCCCCCGAAATGGAAGCCTAGCCTATATATACGCTACTGACAACTACTGCTAATTATTGAAGTATTGCTGAAACTAATTAAGTTTTAATACCTCTATGATAAAAATAAATTGGGAAAGTGAGCTCTGAAAGCATGAGAAAAATCATGAGAACTAAAAAAGTTTTTAAAAATATAATAAAATGGATGTCTGAACGGGAAAAAAGGGCCCGTTTTGAGACTCCTTTCATGTTGTACAAACATTCTAGTTTCTTGAGCACAAATCAAAATTAATGAGTATAAAGGTCTTTTTTCATGACTTACCAAATTAGTGATTTATGACGAATGACCCGTGTGAACCATGTAATA
Source organism: Cheiracanthium punctorium (assembly GCA_038373885.1). Classification (NCBI taxonomy): domain Eukaryota; kingdom Metazoa; phylum Arthropoda; class Arachnida; order Araneae; family Cheiracanthiidae; genus Cheiracanthium; species Cheiracanthium punctorium. Next base: position 1,338,649 of record JAWZYV010001099.1, on the reverse strand, counting down.
TTGTATAATTGTTTTCATTGAAAACATCACATATGATATGCATATTATAAAATAATGAAAACAATTACTAATTAAATTCATGATATATCTATTTAAAACATTGCATTAAAAAAATCCTCTATATATGTTAAAGAAATTTTAAAAGTTATTATCATCAACACAACTTTTTCTTTGTGTTAGGTATAAAAGAATTTTATAGAATTATATTGTTATTTTAAGGCTAAGAGAGAGATAAGTCTAAGGATTTTACAAACTATTAATTATTAATAGAAATTCTCATATTTTCGTATTAAATTCTGAAAATTATTACACAAAAAACCTAATAATTTAAATATAATAGACATTTTAAAATTTTAACGAAAGAAAGCAGAATTTCAACATATTCACGGAAGATTGCCATGCCTCTAGTATAAAATAAAAACCACATAAATTTATTCAAAAACATGTTTATTAAATTTTAACAAGAGCTGGATCTCAAAATTGTTATCCGCCAAACATGATCGTCGAGGAGAAAATACGTCCGATGCAATCGAAAACAATCTTTGTACAGATGCACTGGACGGCACGCCAGTGTTAGTTTTTTTTTTTTTTTTGAAGGCTTCTTTCATATACGTGTACGCCGAAAGCGAAGATACGGGTTTGATTGGCTCTGACAAGAACCTTGTAAGTTCTTCCTCGTAACTATTTCGAGTGCATGCGAAAGAGAAATTAAAAAAACCAGAAAAGTCATCATCCATGGGCCTCATCATCCAGTCATGATCCGCGATACTGATATCTGAAGTTGTCGGAAACATATTCTGGAGGTATTCCTCCATCCATTTTTTTTGCTTCGGTCTTCCTCTCCTCCTCAATCCAGAATAGTTTGAATCTGGGATGGAAACAAGCTGAGAGAACAGTTTCTCTGTCCCACAGAAAATGACTAAATCTCGTTTCCACCTGACAACTGAAGATTTTGCGCCCCCTCCTATTTTTTAAAAATGCAACTAGGTAGCTTTCATATACCATTTAGCGCCCCTTGGCCGATGCTGCGCCCGGGTACAGTTGACCTTCCTTGCTCCCCCGTAGCCAGGGACGGCCCGACACGGTAAGCAAGGCATCGGAGCGCCATATTCGAACTAAAAAACTAAGGAAAACTTAATCTGGAGCATAACACGGGGCTTCTTTACGTTTGCAGGGAGGCTCCACGTACCCTAGATCAGCTCTTGCACCTAGCTACGCCACACATTTAGCTATAAAAGCTTTCAGGGGTTAAAATGAGGCTTTCAACTTCAATAATATACGGACTGTCAAATATGCATGGTGCTCTGAAACTCATTGGCAAAAAGTTAAAGAGTGGTAAAGGTAAATAAGACGGTTATGAATCACGTAAATTAATTAGTACTTATATTCTCCATTCACAATAAATAACTACTTATTAATACTCATTTAATGTGAATTCGTTAAAATCCAAGGTACATTGGATGGTGTGTATTTCTTTTGTGCGTCCACGAATTCTCCACGGGCAGCGGCGTTCGCCGAGCGTCCACCACATCTGGACGGAAGCGGCGATCGCCGAGCGTCCCCTCCCGCCGCTTTCGCGAGTAGCAAACCACTTTTAACAAACGCGTTCTTTGGATGCGAGAGGCACCGCTGAGGTCATTAATCACTCTGGTCGCTGGACGCCGGCCGCCTCCAGGAAACCAGGGCTTAAAAGGAAGTTCACGTTATACTGGACACTGAATGATTGGCAATCATCCTGGCAAGTGGACACTACACTGTATTTATGGGTGCAATAAAAAAAAAAGATCAAAGAAAATTAATGATGTTACAAAAGCATACAATTTACAGATATGTAAAATTCCTTTTCGAAAGCAAAAAATACTCATTTTTATGTTGATTTATGTTGCAAACACGCAATAGCAGTCAAAAATATGCAGACCCTGATCAGACATAGAAGGGGGCCCGGGGCAAAAAAAAAAGGTTGTTTTGGGCCCCTATACTATAACAGACATTTTAACTTATTTGTGATTGTCTTCTATTTTCCCAGCATAAAAATGAAACATTTCAAAATAATTCTAAAATTAAATTAAAAATTACCCATGTATTTATACTCATTTAGAACAAGACTATGCATTTAAAATTGATTAATATTTTTTTAATCCATTTGTATTATTAGCGTATGTGTGCGCTGAGTTCCACCTGCCAGAAAATTTTCTTTTCTTCATCATAATATTTAAAAAAATGCTAACTAATGGATATTTTGTGATAAGTACATATGGCCATAAATTTTCAATAACGCCTTTAATTTCTATTTTATTGATCTAGTCTTAGAAACCATTATCATTGTGTTAGAAAGAAGAACAGAAAATAAGTCTCGAAGCCTTTTTATTGTTACCCAATTATGATATAGATAAAGGAAATTTAGCTTAATAAAAATTATTATTGCAGCATATATAAATTTAATATACAATAAATGGAGAGATTTGCGAGGCCTTTATTTTTCAGGGGCTCACGGGCCCACACGCCCGTGTGATAATGAGACTCTCGAGGCCCCATCAAAATAACCTCTGTTCAACTTTGGACCTCTCTTTCCTCCCTTTTTTGTCCTCTTTATGGCAGATTGGTGATTCTACAAATAATACTGAGAACGATAAAAAGAAAAAAGATGCACAATGTCAGGCTTCCGCTTCAGGCAAAGCAAACCCCCTCCCCCCCCCCTCGTGTGCGCACTATGCGTGTGCGTGTGTCCCCTGCATGAGGGGGGGGGCGGCGGGGGAGAGATTGGGTGTCTTTCAAGCATCAGTTTCAGTTATGCTTGGAGTCAGAAGAGAGAGAAATTGCACCACGGGATCAATCGCCGGAAATGATGACACGGCAAAAGTAGCTTCCAAAATTCGCTACAAACTACTGTTTTTTTGTAGCGCGCTACACGCTACACTACTTTTTTAAAAAAGTAGCGCGCTACACTACAAACTACAAAAAAAAGTAGCGGCTACTGTAGTTTCGCTACAACTAGCGCGCTACTCCCCAGCCCTGAGCATTAGTCAGTTTTCCTGTGTCTATTCACCAGATAACAATGAAATTTGCACAAGATGATAAAGGCTGGCCAAGTGTCATACATCCCCACTCCCAAAGATATCACTAGAAATTTTGTCAAGGAGTTTTTGGAGGAGTGAATTTAATTTTAGAGGAGTATAACTATAGGTTTAAAGAAAAAATAAAGACAGGCATGAAAGTTACCAATGACAGGGCAAAAGCTAAATTGAAGCTAATTGGCTTTTTTTAAAATGTAGTTTAATGTTAAAAAAAATCCCCATTTATTCATGATTTGTTACATTTTAAAATTCTTTCTGTCTCCTTTTATGTATATTCCACTAAATATATGTATGTATATTCCACAACTAAATAGCATCATTGAAATTAAAAGAACAAACAACATTACAGTTTTTTTTTTTTTCAGCTATCTGATATGCGGTACAACATAATGCTTTTGTAATTGTTTAGACATCAATTTAAACAATATATTATGCCAAATTTTATTAAAATTACAAAGTGTGAAAATATGCATAATTAAAATTTTAAAGAGTATTTTTTATTTTTAATGCATAAAAACACTTGTAGATCTGTTTAAAAATATCTCTGCCCTCTCCCATGTTATATATATTTAATATATATATATTATTTTCCCCCAAATATGGCAGGCCTTAACAATACTTTAGAGGCATTGGCCGCTACTAAGGCTGAAGTTGTTGGTCACTTTATTGTGGGGGCACCCAGTAGGTAGACCAACATTGCCCCCTATGAAGGGACGGACACAATGACATCCACGCCCAGTCGGGGATTGAACTTCGACTGCCGGGAGTTGAACCCAAAACCTTAGCACGGTGCTTTACACACCATACAATCTGGTTGGTAGATATTTAACATTAAAGTTAGCAATGTTTCATTAAATTGATATCAGAAGTTTAACTGTTACTCTCCAGGCATCTGCAAAAACTAAAAACTATGATGAAAATGCTTGTTCCAGAAAAGGTTAAGATATGCATGTTTTATTGAATCATAGCAGTTACATTTGTAAATTCAAAATGGATATGTTTTTGAAAATTTATTCATTTAACATTTATTTTATATATATTTATATATACAAAAAAGTGATAACAGGCTTTAATTCTTTATCTATTAGAAATAAGTGGGCAGTGTAAATTGAAAAAAAAATGTTCAAAATAAGGTCAGAAATAAGACTCCATTAAGAAAAGATTCTTCTCGATAATTTTCAAAAAGTTACTTTTAAAAATTTTATATCAAAAACATTTCCAGTTAGTAAAATGTGTCCCATACACTAATGAGGTTATGTACTAAATTTGTGAATTATATCATCAGACATCTCAGAGATACCTTTAAGCAAAGGTAATTGGGGACCATGGTTTTGAATATTAAATGTTTATTGCTAGAGTAAGAAAAAAAAATTCTTTTGTGATTTCTGTATGACCCCTGAAATGCGATCAATCAACTTGATTTTTTCCCTTCGAGAGCCATTGAAAAGTGGTTTAAGTGAGTGTTATGTTTACCTTCATATCACTGACATTTTTTAAGATATAGTTCTCAAATTTTATTTGTCACCTCATGAGGGTATGGGGCACGTTTTACTAACTGGGAATGGTTTTGTACATGGGTCATATACAAATTTAAAAAGTGTAACTTTTTGTGAATTAATGAGAGGAATTTTTTCTTAACAGAGTCTTATTTCTTAACCTATTTTGAACATTTCTTTAACATTTCTTTTGAACATTTCTTACTGTATTTACTCTGCTCACTTATCTCTAATAGATAAAGAATTAAAGCCCGCTACCACCTTTTTGGTACACCCTGTATGTATATATATATATTTAATTAATAGGTAAAACACCAAGTATAAACTGCAAATATGACATACCCTGCAGGAAAAAACATATGACATACCTCGTGAGGAAAAGAAAAAAAAAAAAAAAACAGATGCTAAGCCAAACAAAATACATTAAACAAAGTGAATTTAGAATGAATGGATTGGAAATTATAACCACTGGTACCATCATCAGGAGCCATAATCAGTAAATTATAATTAAAGACAACCAAAATAGTAGGATTTCGGTTGTGTGGCATATCAAAAGAGATATTCAATCCACACTTCTTAGGCTCTATTCTACTATAGAACAAAAATCAAAATCAAGAAAATTAAAAACTAATTTAATTTAATGCCATCTGAAAAAACCTTCTTTAATCTCTGTTACTCTTACTGTAAAGTTTGTTTCTCGGCCATATAAATATTACGCTGAGACTATTTGGAGTTCACTAAGGAAGAAAATTGTTGAATCAGCAGTATCTGCTGTTTTCTGCGGTTTCCCTGCTGTGCCCTTTTGGAATTCCCAACTAAGCAAATATTTCTCATGGCTTGATTGACAATGTAGTCAACTAATTACGTTTGTGACTATTTTAAGTTAGTTGGGTTGCAACTAATTATGTTGCAACCCAACTAATTACACCTTTGCAACTGTGCTGCGCCCTGCCGACTGGCGTAGTAACTAAGGGAGTATTTAAGCAAGAGCACGGAAATTTCGAGAGCTGTTAGAGACTGCATTGTAAAGAGAAAATACAGCCACGGAACCAAAGGGTCGCTGGCCTGACTCCTGCCCTCTGTCCGAACTTGGAAATAAAAGTATTAAACCTAGAAGACTGGTGTGCGGTGTCGATCATTATACCAACTGATGGCGTAAGGCCATTCTTTATGTACATACAGTAGGGGACCCTAAATCTGGAATGCTTGAGACTGCAGCCCTTTCAGATAACAGAATTTTCTGGATTTTGAGATACTTGCTGTGAACTCTACCGATTTTGGGAAGTCTTCTGTGGTAATCTGTTTCATTATGAAGTTAATATTAACCAAAATTCTGTTAAATCGAAGCTTTAAATATACATACATGATTATACATCCCTTATTAAGAAAAAATAAAGTACTGCAATATGTTAAAAAATATGTAAAAGCTAAAAAAAATTTCAGCTCGCTGTCGGAAATGCCGATCTGGCTCACCAACGTAGGACCGATACGGCAGTTTCCGATTTTATTCCCCTCCTTCAATCTGTTTAGTGAATGCAACCCAAACTTTTCTCCACATATCTGTATTTCTGTGAAAAATAAAATAAAAAGCATTAAACAGACCAAATTGTGCTTATCTTTGTTTGTGTTTAACGGGCAGGAGAGCAGAGAATTAATAAATTATCAGCACTTGAAGCAATGTATGTCTGTATCCTCTGTGGCTCATGCCCACCTTCCCCTCCGCTTCACGTGATTGGTGAAATTCCTCCCATTTGAGTGGGCTTGCTTATTTCAGTAGCGTATATAGGTTTTCATTTTGAGGAGTGAGGCAATCCATTATTTTAAACATTATTCTTACTAGAGATAATATAAATGTTTCAGCTGTTTTTTAATAACTTCTTTCCTTTTTGAGGGGGCTTGGAGCCCCCTTCAATAGGCCCTTGCTTATTATAATAGATATATTAAATTGAAAATAGTCATTCAAAGAAGGAAAATAGGAATAAAAGGGAAAATGCTATCCTTTTCCTTTAGAGTATAAAAAAATTAGAAAAAAAAAAAAAAAAAAAAGGTTTATTGTAAAAAAACATTCTGGATTTTGAGTCCCCTGCTATACACACACAGTAAAACCTCTCGATAGCAGATACCTTTAGGACCACAATTTATGTCTGAGATCAAGGAGTGCGGTATTTAATAGAGAAATATTATCTACTTTTTAAATCTTGACATATGATGCATACTTTTTTGAATAGGATTGGTGAATATTTTGATATAATTAAATTTATTAAATAAGTGCACTTACCTTCCTAATGAAACTTTTGCAGATTTTTAAAAAAGGAGCTGAATTGGGAAAAAACATTTTCTGCATAATAATTTGATTTATTCAAAAAATTTGGTCACCAGTGCATATGTATAGTTTTTAGATACAGTTTTTCTAAATGAATTTTGAGTTTATTTATTTAGTCCTTGCTCGTAGTTGCTATTAATAAAAAGCTTTTGCAGTGTTGTCAAACAGCTGAGCACGTCTCTGTTATTTTTCATTGTATATTTTTTCTCGGTTTGCTCTTGCCCTCTTCAGTATCCTCTTCAGGTTTGTAGCTTGAATTTTCTGGTACAAAATTTGTAAGTTCAACATTAATATTTTCTGTTCATAAATTTACGCTAGCTCTTTGGTGAGAGCATTAGTAACTGCAGTGGTGGGAAAAACTACTTTTTTGAAAAATGTAGTTAACTGCAATACAACTACTTTTTGACAAATGTAGTTAGTTACAACTAATTTTGAAATGTAGTGACTACTTCACTACTTTTTCACTACTTTTAGGAGACAAATTTTGCTAAAAGATTCAGTTCACATTACATTCATATTTAAGGATATTGAGTAGAGAAAACTATTGATATCCTAATTAGAGAAAACGATTACTCTAATAAACAACTACCAGGGGAGTATTTTAGGGGGCCTCCTTTGAAATTGTAAAGCAATTATTAAGAAGGAGCTATTTGGAAACATTTCTGTTAACTGTAGTAACAATAAAGTTTAAAGTACTGTATCGTCCCCCCCTCCCCCCGAAATGGGAACCTATATATATGCTACTGACACACACACACACATATATGTTGCTATAAAAGTTTTCAGAGGGGTAAAACAAGGATTTCGACAATATATGGACACTCAAATATTCATATATTATATAGTAAGGTATTTTGGTGCCCCATAGAGATGCCGCCCAGTGTGGTTGCACCATTCGCTCCACCCTAGGACCAGCTCTAGGTATAGTAAAGGGGTCCTCATCTAAATGTGATCAGCTCTGGACCTCCCTTTCCTTCTTATTTTTCTGTCTTTTCTTTTATCAGAGTGGTAATTCTACAAATAATACTGAGAATTGTAACAAAGGAGGTGGAAGCTGAAATGCTGGTAAAGCAAACCCCCCCTCTTCTCTTCTCCACTCACTTGTATACGTGTGTGGGTGAGACTGGGAAACCTTCAAGCATCAAAACCAGTTCTATACTTGGAGTCAGAAGAAAGAGCTATCACACCACGTGATCAATCACCGGAAGCGATGACATGGCAAAAGTAACTTTAAAAAGTAGTTCCCGAAACGCCCTACAGAGTACTGGCTTTTTGTAGTGCACTACATATTACAATCCTTTTTTTTTTTTTAAATTAGCATGCTACACTACAAACTACAAAAACAAAGTAATGACCACCAAAATTTTTTCTACTTGTAACACACTACTTCCCAGCCCTGAGTAACTGTGTAGTGAACAATAGGAAAAGGGGTAGCATATGGCTAGGATTTGAGCAATATTCCTGGAAGATTAGCTTAAGATTACAAACTGTATTGCACAAATTTAGCATATCTCCTTCTGTGTGATCAAATTTGCTTGAAGAAATATTTTCATTGTTAAAAATAAAAATGTTAAGTAAATCCAGAATCTAAGATGGAAACATTAAACGAGTGTCTGCTGAAGAAGCATGAAATACCAGGGACTGGGGATTTAAAGAATGTTTGTTTACTGGGAATATCCACTAACAAGGAGTGTCCGTTAAGCAGGGTTCGTTGATTTAAATCAGCTTGATTAAAATCACGATTTAAATCCAGGGATTTAAAAAAAAAAAAATCAGTGGTTAAAATCATTTTTCAAAAGTGACTTTTGTATTGATAGAATTTATTCTAAATAAAAATCTTCAACACTCAAATGAAATTAATTTCTTATAATAGCATTAGATGGCATTGCAGTGGTTTAGGGAATCCTTCAAGGTAAGGGGGGGGGAGTGACTTTTGAGTGTGACAGTGTGAGAACAAAAGAAATTTGATCAGAAAAATTGGCAACACTAGAATTATTTCAGATTTTAGAACACTCTTGTTTAGGATTCCGTGTTCAGAGAGCTATTGTTAAAGTACAAGGATAATGGCAGAAAGGAAGAAAGATAATATTTGGATGTACTTAATGAAGAGCAGACAGTTTCTGGAAAAGGTGTTAAAGCCAAATGCAAGAACTGTGAAAAAGTTATGATGGGATTAGTAGCCAGAATGAAAGCACATGTAGATAAATGTTTCTCCTCTGACAGAAATGATATTAATAGTGATCAACCTCAAGAAACAATTGAGAACAATTTAACTTGTACAAAATCTGAGGCAGCCAAACCTACTATGAAAAGAAAAACCAGTGAGATAGAAAATGATGTTGGTGTTCTTAAGAACAGCATGAATGATTATGCCATAAAGACCACTAAAACTCAAAAGCAAATATTAGATGAGAAAGTGGTAAGATATATTTATGCCACCAATTCTGCTTTTCATCAGGTTAATCATCCCCAATTTAAAAAGATGATTTCTGCTTTAAGGCCAGGGATACTACTCCAAATGAAGTAGAAATAGGTGCAGCATCACTTGATAATATATATGATCAAGAGAAAGAAAATGTTCCAAACACCTAAATAGACAAATTGTTAACTTTAGTATAGATGGATGATCAAATGTTCATAATGAACCAATATTATGTGCTGTAGTATCTACAAGAAAAGGTGAGAATTATCTAGTTGAGACAATTGACACATCTGGTAGTCCACACACAATTGAATATCTTGTAGAAGTTGTGAAAAGTCTTATTATGCACTTATTATAATATAATAGCTAAAATAGCATAAAATATATTTTATATATATTGTTTAAAATGTCATACTATTATAATATGCAAAATAAAGTCATATTAGGAATTTTTAAAACATCTTTAAAAAAATCCGATTTAAATCAAAAAAATCTGATTTAAATAAAAAAAATCCGATTTTTAAATTTTTTTTTTTTTTTAAATAAAAAAAATCACGAACCCTGCCGTTAAGGGAGATTTTACTATAAATATATGTATCTTTATCAAATTGGATTTTTTTCTAACTAAACAAAACTATTTAATTTATGTATATATATGTAAAGTTTTTTTTAAACTAATTTTTTTTTCATATTTGTCTTGATTGGTGCTGCTTGTTCTTAATTTTTTAAAATGTTCCTTATGTAAATCTACAAATCCACAAACCTATTACACTTTCATGTAAACTACATCATTTTCCTAAATGCAGCAACTACATAATTTGAAAGTAAAAATTCTACTTTTAAACCTTCTGATTTTAAAGCATACATTAAAACACCTAGAATCAAAGTACACGTCATCTGTTTGACTTCCAAGTTTTAGTATGGATTTTCTTCCTTTTAAATATAAACTTTTAACTTATGTGTAACACACATATTGGGGAAAGAAACATAAAAAAATGACATGCTGATGTAACAATATTTACTTGAGACTTAAAATTATCCTACTAAAAATCCTAAAGATGAAGTAGCATATAAAAGTAGCATACTTGTGACAGCTGCTCTGATAACATAATAAAAAATATATGATGTAATTTTTATTTTATAATTTTATCTTTTTTTTTCTCAGAAAATATACAGCAAACACCAAAAGTTTCACATTCACCCAATCAATCAATAAGTAAGTAATTTCTTATTTTTATAGTACACTTTTATACTAAGCAGCTCCCCGCCCCTCAAAAAAGTAGACACAATTTAATTTATTAAAAAAGTTTTTCCATTTGATTACAAATGTAAATGTTTTCATGAATTTTTTCTTGACATTTAAAGGAATTATTTTAATTAAGAAATGAATTATAAATATTCAACATAGTTAACAGTACTTTTACATTAATAGCATGTAGATATTAACACTACAAAGATGTCTTTTCAAACTATTATATGGCATGTTACTCTTAAATCAACTTCATTTATAATAAATTCTATATCACGTTATTTTTGTGATTATTTTTAACTATTGTTTCTAATACTTTTCAGAAAGTTCAACACTGTTAGTGCAGAATCACCCAAATAGAAAGAGGAGTATAGAAAATTTTGAGAAAGAAGCACTGAATGCACAAAAAAACATGTGCACTGATGTGCAAGACCTGGCACAGAATGTGGCCAGTGTAGTGCCAGCAATCCTTCAACAACAGGTTGACACTAAGACTATAAAAGATGTCCTACTCACAATGAATAAAAATCTCGAGATACTTATTCAGAAGATTGATGAAAATAATAAATTGTTATCAAAGATGCTACATGCTGAAAATGATATGTAAATTAATAAATTAATTAAATTTTTACTTTTCAAAGACTGTCTTCTTATTTTATCATTAAAAATTCAATAGTTTACTTTTTGACATGATTAAGGAACATGACATAATTAAGGAACTTTTCTTTCATCTTGAGAAATTTTGTGCGAAACATTTTCATCTTAACTAGATTTGACTGTATTCGGATAGCGAAAAATTTCAGTATTCAGATTTGGTTAGAAAAATCAATTTTGACTATCTAAATTTACATTCACAAATTTTCACATGACACTTCAACGTACTCATGTGTCTATGTGTATCAGTGGCATAGGCAGAAATTTTTCAGGGGGGGGGGCATGACTACTGCAAATCACATATATGTGTACGTGTGTGTGATAAGGGAGTGAAGAATTTACATTTTGCATGGCAAAAAATTCCTTATGGGGGGGTCCACCTTGGCTATGTCACTGATGTATATATGTAAGTTTGTATTGATTTATTTTGACCAATCTCAAGTCCGTTTTGAATAGTTCTTTCATGACGTCTGTATGTATGTATAAAACTATTAGCCACACATTGTTGAAATTTAATATTTAGGATTGTTGTAGTATTTAGTTGTGCACGCCTCCCTTTTTGATTCAAATCGATAGTTTATATTTAGTACTACATTATTAGTCTGGTCAACCACTATTTGGGTTGTGTTCAAAATCTCACAAATTATTTTCAGCTTAGCAGCTTTAGGCAAAATTTTGTGAAATTTAGCACCAAAAATGTGCCTTTAAAACTACATGCAGCTTGGTGATTTTGCTTGTACGTGGAGAGAAATAGCTAAATCATTATTTTATTGAAATATTGTACAGTAGAAGACCCAAAATCTGCACAGCTTGGTTCCAGACCTTGTGCAGATTTTAGAATTTTGCGGATTTTGGGTCAAAATAGGAAATTTATTCTATTTCAACCCCCCTCAGAAAATAATAGAAAAAAATATACAATAGAGATCAAGGGAAACAAATCATGTTACTTATAATTAGAATCATGATATAAAAATACAGAGGATTAATCCAATATACAAAATTATGATATTATAGTACAACTTATTTAAACATGTATATTCAACAGTTTAGGACTTTGGGATGTTCTAATTATAGTTTTTTTTTTTCCCATTATTTCCTGTTTGTAACACAGCTTTGTTGCTCTACAAATATGAGATATTTCTTTCTCACAGCCTAACCTCCATTAAACATTAATTTATCAACTTTTTGATCATCCTCACTTGTTACTGTGTCAGAGTCTGCGTCATGTGATCATAATTCAGTGTCAATTATGTCACTTTCAGTCATTTGAAAGTTATCAATGTTACGATTAGAGCTCACAGACTCCTAAAAAATTTTTTCCAAGTGGTAATAGCTTATTTAGTTTTACTTTGTGGTTATAGTATAGTTTTCTGAACTTGCAGCTGGCAGGGCAGATTTCATTGTTTACATTGAACAGACAGTGCGGATTTTAGAGCCTTGCGGATTTCAGATCAGCAGATTTTGGGTCGTCTTCTGTATCTCAATTTCAAATAAAGTAAATTTAGATGTAGTGCATCAAAATATATATGAGGGTATCTACCCATCTAGAATAGTCAGGGAAGTTCCTTTGACTGGAAAAGTTACAAAACTGCATTTGTTTGGATAAAAACCTGGAAAATTTTCTAAAGTTTTTTTTTTTTTTTACTTAAAAAATTTTGTTAAAATTTTCCCCTAAAAGAAATTTTTTTCAATTACTTCAACAGCTGTTAAAAGAACAGGGAGGTTGAAATAATATTGCAATTGTTCTCAGTGGATTACTTGAAGACGGGAAATGGGAACATTTGAGAACAGCAGAAATTTGATGAGGAACATTGGTATCACTTAGTTGGAGAACGATTGCTTTTAAATTGTGAATAGAAACCTGCCTGTTGTAGATGAACTTTTTAAAATAAATTTGGGTCAAACTAATTTTAAATTGTAATGTTCAGTTCTGTGATGCAGTTTATCACATATTTTCAATTAGTTCTGATTTTCCTTTCCCTATTTTAAATTTGATATTCTTTGCCACTTTTAAATTCCTATCTCTATCTGTTACGCTATTTCAATACTGTTACTTAAATTACTTTGGCTTTAACTTTTGCAATGTATTAGAGAAGTCCTTTGACAGAAGGATGCCTGCTAATTTTTTGTGGCATAGCTAAAAAATTCCAACTGAAAAAAGATACAATATCTTATACAATTTGTTTTGGATTGGCTCCTTTTTTTAAAAAATGAATTACTAGCACTACTTCTTTAGAGTCATATTGTGTGTCTTGATGAATCTTTAAACTAAGTTATTCAGAAAGGTCAAATGGACATGCATGTCAGATTTTGGCAAAAAATAATGTATGCTGTTACAACACGATGTTTGACATCAGTTTTCCTTGGACGTTCAGATGCAATATCATTACTGAAAGCTTTAAAATGTTCTGTTCCATTATCAGATATGAAGAAAATACTCCAATTATCTATGGATGGTCCAAATGTCAATCATAAATTGCATTCATTACTGCAAAACGATTTAAAAGAGAGCTCTGGGTCTAAATCTCTTTTAGATATTGGATCTTGTGGTCTCCACAATTTTCATGTTGCTTTTAAAACAACACAGAAGTACATCCTGTGATCCAAATAAGTTTCTTTATGCTGTCTTTATTTAAAGATTTACCAGCTGAACGTGTAGGTTTAACAAAGCAATCTTTTTCCACTAAAATTTTGTTCTATTCAGCGGCTAGAAAGTTTAGATGTTGCCCAAAGGGCTTTAAATATTTTACCACACCTGACAGTCATTGTTCTAGAGGCAGAAGCTGCAAATGCTGAACCACATACAAAAACTTATAAACCAGTAAAATTAATGTTACAGTACAGTGAACTTTTTGACGTTCCACCTCTCATTTTCGAATGCTCAGAAAAACCTAGGTTCTTTTCTAAAGTCAAGTCTCTCCCTTTCAAGTACAAAGCTAACAGGAAAGCTTGTATGACAAGTGAAAAATAGGAAAATTATTTTCATAGATGACTGCAGTGCACATAACAACCTGCTTGACTTGAAAAACATTGCTGTGAAGTTCTTTCAAACACCACTTCAAAGTTGCAACCTCTAAATCAAGGAATAATTAGAAGTTTTAAAGTTAACTGTGGAAGACAGTTCGTCCACAAGCTTGTTGATGCCATTGATGACGGAAGTACCTTCCCGAATATTAACGTGCTGGATTCAGTAAGAATAACAGACTACTCATGGAGAATTTTGACACAGAGGACTGTCTAAAACTGCTTTAAAAGAGCTGGATTCAAGAATGGATGCAAAGACGAGAAATATGTCACCGAAGAAAAAGTGAATGCACTGTGAATGATGTGTTAGAAATAAATTCACAGGAGTGGAATGCCATAAAATCTGGATTAAATGTCAACATTTCTTTTGAAAAATTTTTACAAGTGAATGATTCCCTGGCAACATGCTGTACCTTGACAGATATGGAGATCATCGATAATGTGAGATGTGTTTCAAAAGATGAAGCCGAAGAGCATGCCGATGCACCTAAAGTGACCCCAAAAGAGGCAGAGAAGGTCATAAAACTCATAACTACTTTTCTTGAGTCTCAAGAAAATGTTGGCCACAAGGGATTCGCAGCTCTTGCTAACCTGAGAAGGATAATAGAAAATAAGAAATTTAGACGTGAAAAGACATTGAAAGACTACTTTCATTGTTAAAGGTATGTATATATGGTAAAAAAGTGTTATTAATGTATGTATAATTAATCTATGATCATGTCAATGTTCTTTTCTACTATAAAAGCAATTAAAACTTTTTTTTTTTTTTTTTTTTTTTTTTTTTTAAACTGATCGCATTTAAAACCTTTTTATCTCGATTTTTTTTTTCCTTTCCTGGGAGATTCGAGATAGACAGGTTCAACTGTATTATGTTTCAGTGTTGTGTTTATCAGCATTTTTGGCAGTAATTTGGAATTTTCAACGTAATTTTAATTCTATATTCTCTGATGACTGGATGTATAGCATTTCATAAACTATAAGTACGTTATTAATGTAGAATACTGAAGCTTCTGTTTTTAAAATGGTGTGCAAAGCATTTATAGCTATTATACAGGGCATATTTAAAAATTTTAAAGATTATGCTCTGTAAATGGTAAAGTGAAGTACTGTAGTGACGTTTTGCTTTAATTATTTGTATTGTGAATGTATAAGACATTTGTGTCAAAAAGTATTTATTTACATTTTGCATGTGATTAATAATTTCTGTTTTATTAATAGGCAGTTTTGAAAACTGACAAAACCAACTATAATGCTTGGGTTTTTGTTGGTGCTGCTGCTCAGGAAATTGACCAGCTTGAACAGTCTGAAGCTGCTTTTAAAAGGGCTATTGAAATAGCACCAGATCAAGTTTTAGCTTGGCAGGTGTGCAAACAAATATTTTTATTTGTAATTACTTATCTTTCAGTAAATAATCTCTTTTACAAAACCATGTTTTTTTTTCTGAACACTTGGCCATTAACAGATTTTAAGAATATGTGTTTGCTATTTGCAAACTGTTTGTAATTCTAATATATAGCTAATTAAGACTGGTTTGGTTATAGTAATATTTTGCTTCATTATTTATTATACCTCATGTAAGTAATAAGAAGTAAATTTAGCAGTTTATACTCTTGTTAATAGGTCAAGTAGCATGGGTTAAGAATCCAAAATACCTTGATCACCTTGATCTTTAAGCTGTAGTTTTTATGTTAATTGACATTTATAGCTTTAGTAAAAAAAGGATGAAAATAATAATAATAAATTTATAGATGAAATTTAAAACTATCATTTAAATCAAGTTAGTGAAATGAAGTTAGTAATATGTTTCTCTCTCTCTCGCTCATTTTTTTAACCACACAGCTTCAAAATAAGCTGTGAAGAAAACAAATGAAAAAAAAACAATTTTTTAAACCATAGTAGCAATTAAGTTGTTAGTCCTGCTGCATATATTTACTGCTCGGCATGCACAGAAAGTTTGTACAAAAAAAATTTAAATTTATCTACCTTATTCTTCAACTGAGTATACTTTTTTTACTTTGTATTGCATGGAATGTATCCTCTGTGTAAAAAGATAATCTGGTGTATCTACTTTGTTAAAACTGCAGTTTATTTTACTCTTGTTTCTGACCGGCAAACTGTTCCCACTTCTTGCGAATTGGTGAAAATCTTTCCTTTTGTGCTCTGTTTTGTATCTTCCTATTCTTATCTGTTAGTTTAGGCATTACCACACACAAAGGATGATGAATTTTTCACCAACATGATCGATTAGGTCATGTCTGTGTACAATATCTTCTAGTTTGTGGGGCCTTTAACTATATTGTGGAACTAAAAAAAAAAAAAAAGTGAACTATTGAAGAAAAATATATTAGAATTTTTTTGAGATTGTGAAAAATATATTATGATAGAAAGAATTATATATCATTTTAGCAAAATATCATTGCATTATATTTTTTCTTAAAATGACTTGAAATATAATGTTTTCATATGAGCATAAAGGGTAGTAAAGAGTAAGTTTGGTAAGATTTATAAAAGACTAACCAAGATTAGATTATTTTTAGATTATTGGGGCTGCTATATAGTGCCCCGCCCCAACAAAGCAGACAAGCATAAAGGCTAAGAGAAAAATATATTTTGTTGGTGCCAAACGAAGAGAGTCCTTTTAGACAAAGAAATTCTCTTCTTTCTTTTAAATATATTTAAACTTTTTTGTATGCTATTTCTACTTCAAGTTGTCTATATTTTCATTTTGTATGCTTACTGATTGCATTTAAGAAGGTCTAAATTTTATCAATTAATTTCTTTTTAGGGCCTTTGCAATTTTTATGAGAAACATAAAAAAGAAGAATATGTACCTGAACTGTTATCTGTTTATAAAAAGTTGCTTGATCTTTATGACTCGTAAGATATTATTTTGGATTTTGTTTTTTGATTAAACATGGTTTATTATATTAATGAAAATTTTAGTGGACATGAACATTTAATGAGAAATGAACTGATTTCTGACTCTACTCATATCTATCAATATTGCAAATACGTAGGTATTTGAATCTTGAGGCTATAGGTACATTAGTATTTATAGTTTCTGGATGGTAAACTCCTTTTGCAAGAAAGTAATGTCCCTGAAAAATATTTTCCCTTTTATTTCAGTTGGAGGTGTTTTTTTGTTTTCTTCCCCCACTTCAAAATTCTACACAAGTGAATTTTACTATTGATTACTGAATCAAAATTAACTCAAATCAGTCAGAAGAAAAGTGCAATGTTTTTTATTTTATTTTTACAGAATTTCAATTTTGAAATTTTGAATGTTCTTTAATAATATATACATACACCCCCCCCCTGAATATTCTGAAATTTTTATTTTGTTTTAATAAATGGGACTGGCTGAATTGTAAAACTGCTCTCATCTTTTCATATTTATAGAAATTTTCGGATTTTTTTTTTCCATTCATTTTATATTTATTTGTAACACTAAACTGCATTTTTTAAAATTATATCTTACCATGATTGCTATTAATTACCTCTATAAATTTGTTACATATTAATTTATATTTATTGATTGGTGTTTATTTTGTTTACTGTTTCTTCTTTTAGTGATAAAAATAAGAAATTAGAAATTTATGATAAATTAATTCCTTGTGTCCAGAGTTTACGTGATAGTGAAAAGGTGAGATCATTATATCACTTCTTTTTCCCTTTGGGTAATCTTTATCATCCGAACTGCGTGTTCTAACCTGAGCAATGTCAAATATTGTAAATAAATTAAATAACTAAGACACTGTTAGCATGCTGAGTGCAGTGAAAGTCCCTAGGGACTGGCCCAGAACTTTCTGTTTGGCTGGCATCAGTCTCTGGGATTAATTCAAAGACAGAGAAAAAAATTAAAACAGATTAATTCTTTATTAATTTCCATGATCCCAAATGTCTCTTGAGCGCTTTCTTTATATTGCTCACTCACTGCTGGCTGAGCAGAAGGCACTAAAATATCAGTGCTGTGCTCAATGTGTTAATGACTTTAATTTTGTTATCTGACATAGTTGGAGATGCATAAGAGAGGATTAACGATAATGTTAGGATTAGGAAAATGAGTGTTTGGATACCCAAGGTTCTTTGAATTAATTACTTGTTATAAGCATTTATTTTAAAAGTTATAATTAAATTGGTTTTAATCATCATTGGTATTATATTAATTGTAAATTTTATTTTGCAGACAGTGAAAGTTTTGAAATCAAAATTAGAGCTTATAAAAGGTGACATTGATCAAGAATTTCAAGTTCAGAAACAAATAGTTGAGGAACTTTGTGGAAAAATTAGTTTAACAAACTATGAAAAAGATTTGGTAAAATAAAAAGCATATTTTTATTTTATTATTTCAGCAGTGAAATTTTAATGCTATATTTTCAATTTATGTAACTGTTGACTAGAATTGTAAGTTTTTAACAAAATTTTGAAAAAAAAATTGCAAAATTTTCTAAGTCACTAAATTAATAGGGTATTGCAAAATTAAACACTCATTCACTAGAAGCTACAAGCAAACAAAACTGGAATCTTTTCATCACCTCTGGGTGTGATGCACTTTTAACCCCCCCCCAAAAAAAAAGGCAAATTTTAATAATTAACAAAGCATAAAAAACATGATTTATAAGTTTTTAATCATGTATAAAGCTGAAGAAAATAATTCTTTGTTAACTGTTATGTACATATAATGTCTGAGTAATTAAAAAATATCATACTGCACAAAATATTTTACTTACTAAATTAATTTATGAATTTCTGAAATGAAAACAAAATACAGGTTGTTTATAGTTAAACTTCCCCTATAAACAACAATCTGTACCTGAAACGGGTGAGCAGATTGCCACCAACTTGTGGCATATGGACTGTACACAAGGTATGCTTAAGGAAGTAAAAAAAAAAAAAAATTAGTAGATCCAAAAATATTCATTAGGTGGTATTTTGCATGGGAATTCAGCTCAAGAATTGACTCAAATTATTTAATAAATGTGTAAAACCTATTGAATAAATTTTGAAATTGTTTGTACATTTTGAACGAGCCATTTCCATTGTTAAGTTTGCTGTTTTTTATGCAAAGTGCAACATAGTGGACATTTAAAAAAAATAAAAATATGATTTTCAGTTTCTTAAGCACATCTCATATATAGTTTATTAGCAAAATTTGGTTATAATCTACACTGCTGGCCATCGTAAATGCAACACCCTGAAGGAAGCATGCAAATAATATGAAATTTACAACATGCATTAGCTGAGGTGAGATATGCAAATGATTAGAATTTCAGCGCAGACGCACATCAAGCGCGCCTGTGGCGCCACCTCAAAGCGCTATTTAAGGCTTGGAGATTTCGATGGTTTCAAGTACAGCAATTGTGTTTTTCTTGCTTTTTTTTCAAAAAAACGATAAATTATGCCTCGTAGGAAACAACGATCATCTTTTGATCAAGTATCCGAGTTTGACAGAGGAAGGATAGTGGCATACCGAGATTGTGGGTTATCTTTCAGGGAAATCGGTCGTCGTATTGGACGAAACCAAACAACTGTGATGCGGATATGTGATCGTTGGGTGCAGGAGGGTACGACGGACAGACGTGATCGACCGCATCGACCTCAGTGCACCACGTCACGTGATGACAGGCAGATTGTACGCATGGCAGTGACGGACCGCTCAGTCACATCACGAACCATATCACAGCAGATTCAGTCTGTAACGCATCATCCAGTGTCTGCGCGTACCATTCGACGTCGTTTACAGCAGAATGGTCTGTCCGCAAGACGTCCGTTGCTTTGTCTACCTCTGACGCGGAACCACAGACGTCTCCGCCGCCAATGGTGCGATGAAAGAAGGATGTGGACGACAGAATGGAATGAAATTCTCTTTACTGACGAGTCACGCTTCTGTATGCAACACCACGACGGTCGGATTCGAGTCTGGAGACACCGTGGAGAGAGGATGCTGAACAGCTGCATTATGCACCGTCACACTGGTCCTGCACCGGGTATTATGGTATGGGGCGGTATCGGATATCTCTCTCGCACTCCTCTAGTACGCATTGCCGGTACTTTAACCAGCCAGCGCTACATCTCCGAGGTGTTGGAGCCAGTTGTCCTTTCTTACCTTCAGGGCTTGCCAACAGCCATATTTCAGCAGGATAATGCACGGCCACACGTGGCACGCATTGTCCAAGGGTTCTTCGTCAATCACCAGATTGAATTGCTTCCCTGGCCGGCGCGCTCTCCGGATCTTTCGCCGATAGAAAACATGTGGTCCATGGTTGCTCAACGACTGACCCAGAGTTCATCCCCAGCTGTCACACCAGATCAACTTTGGCAACGTGTGGAAGCTGCTTGGTCTGCTGTACCCCAAGAACACATTCAAAGTCTCTTTGAATCAATGCTGAGGCGTGTGGCAGCTGTGATCTCCAACAACGGCGGCTACTCTGGGTACTGATTTTGGCAGGAACCACGCTTCATAGAATGCTGTAAATTTAATCATTTGTTACTTGGTCAACATGTTATCTACACAATAAATTTTGTTGTGATATCTCTTGTTTTTCTTGGTGTTGCAATTTGGGTGGCCAGCAGTGTATTTACCCATTTTAGCTGTAGAACCTTGTGAATAAGGAGAGTTGAACTAAATTCTGATCCTACTAGTAATCATCTTTCTGAAATTAAATGTACTGTTAAATTTTTTGTTATCATAAATGTGTGAATATAATGTAAATTTTCATTTAATTTTTACCACCATGTTTTTCAAATTCTTATTCCCCCCACCCCCCTCTCAATGATAGAAAGAAGGATTTAAATGTTATTATAACATCTCCTTCCTTGTTTCAAGATTTTAGGCAAACTTGTAAGATATTGTCGGATATTTCTTAAATCGTTTTCTTATTCTACATACCAGGGCTCAAAATAAGATTATGAAACTTGTGCAGCAAAAAATGCTGTTTACTTTTATGATTCTACCAGTAAAAGCTATCCAGCTCAAGGCAAAATTTTAGATTTTAAATTGCAGTTGCAGTTTTTTGGCTTAACTTTAAAAAATTGAATTAATACAATAAGAAGAACAAAAAAAAAAAATCAATCTTTACTTTTCTTGCAATTTATTCTGTGATTTAATAAGTAACCTTAAAATATATCTCAGATGGAAAGAAACTCTGAAAAAATAAAGTTTTAAATACTCGCTCTTAAACTTGACACGAGAACTGTTGTCATCGTGTCTAATCTCATGGTATTTGCAGTGGTTGCAACAGCTTATTTTGAGCCTTGCTACATACTGCTTAACACTGTATATGATACTTTGTAAATGTTAGAAAGTAGTTTCATGTACTTGTAACTCAAAAATAAAACCAACAAATTATTACTAGATTTCTTTCTTTTTTACTGCTTAATATGGATAAATAACATCCTACATTTTTATATTTGCAATATATTTACATATGTGTAATATCATGTTTACACGTTTGTGATTTTTTCCAAACTTGTTTCCCTTGCAATGACTGAAATCATTATAAATTATGCTGTTTTTCCTTCTGTTTTGCATTTAGTGCTTAGACATGCTCATATTTTGCTACTTAGCTTTACTTAAATAACTTAATTTATTTCCCTTTTTGTCAATCCTCTTAGTTAACAGAAGCACTGCAGAAAATGGTAACACATGAATCATTTTCTGAAAATCATTGTGACAGGATATTTTCAACTTGCATTGAGATGTTACAGAAAGTAAGTATATCTATGACCTACCTATAGTGTATATATAGTCGAGTTTAACTGTTTTATTCATTTGTGATGTATATATTTGAATTTATGAAAAGTACTACTATTGTTTGGAGGTTTGAATATGTTTGTAAATAGAATATGGCCTTGCTTTTTGAAACTTTGTGAGTACGGAAAACAGGAAGAGAGTTTTAATATTGATTTGTACTACAAGATTAGGAAAAATGCATTAATTAATTTTAAAAGTATTATTCTGTACTTGATAAAATATTTTGTAAAACTTTCATAATTGATACCCCCATAAAAACTTAATATTGCTCAATATTATCATACTAAATTTTTTACTGTGATGTTTAGGAATTAATTCTTACCATTTCCTAACACTTACTGTGCTTAATAATTGGGTACTTACGTATTATCCCGGTGGTCATTTCCGCCAAGCTATTTTTTCATCAAATGTGCTGGCAAACTGTTGCCAGTCGTATTCTAAACTATCAATAATTTCATTTGTCCGGAATTTATCTTGGTGAAAAATCGCTCGTCTTGGTGGACCGCTGGGATATTATGTAAGTGCCGATAATTGATGCAAGTTTTTATTAATAATTTTGTTATGTAAAATTGCATTTTAATTACTTTACAATCCAAGAAGATCCAAAAATATATCAATTTAAAAAGATGCCTCATAATTTTATCACAAAAGCATTTTTAGAGAAATTTAAAATTCCTATCTAATAAGTAAATGCAATAAACTCTTGTCAAAGCCAGACTTCATGCTGCAGAAAGTTGACTCTAAAATTTGTAGGCTCCATCAAAACAAATTTCTGTGACAGAAATTTTACTCCAATCTCAAGTGATTTTCACTTTAATTGAACTTAGGTGTTGTGTATTAATAATAATATACAGGGTGTCCAAAAAATTCTTCCTTATACGACCAAAATTCACCGAGTTATGAAGCAACAAACATTTTGACTTAAGTCACTTTTCCACATTCAAGAATGTCCCGTTACGCTGAACCATTAGGGGACTGTATAATATTGAAATTTTAAATTATAGGTTTTAATTTAATCTTCTGGCATAATGCGGAGAAAGAAGAAAAACTACTTTTAGAATACTAATCTATAAGCGGAAGGTTATAGCAAGGCTCTAGAAAAATTTATCCGGGGTCTTTCAAAAATCTTTTCTCTAAATAAAGTAACAAAATTTTAATAAGTTGTGTAAATAAAAAAATGTTTTGTGGAAACAAGGAGAAATTTATTAAAAAGATAGAACATCTAAACTTTTAACAAATTTTTGAGTGTATTTGAATAAATTGAAATGAAATATCGTCTTTCAGGTAAAATAGTTGGCAGACGATAATTGCTTGAGATTTAGTTTTCCTGCCGATATGGCAACAGACGATAAACATTAAATTTTAATATTTTAGTGGAGTTGAAAAACTGTTGTTTAAGTTTCTTTGTTAGTGTTTGTCTAAAGTTCATGATATTTAAATTCGTAGCTTATTCAGTATTAAAAACCAAAGATGATGTTTAATACTTATGAATACACTGAAATGCTGTTACTTTGCAGAGAATTTCATCGGAATAAGCAAGAGGCTGCGAAGCAATATGCTATAAAATTTCCAAATGACAATCACCCATCTGCTAGTACAATATCAAATGTAGTGACGCATTTAAGAGAAACCGGTAGCGTTCTAAATTGTAAAAGATCAAGAAGCATGATGGATTTAACAAATCACTTGCATGTAGAAGATGTCCTAGGATATGCTCTCGCTCCTCCACAGTCTAGTGTAAGAAGCATTAGCGAACCATGAGCTTATTCTATATCGCAAGTATGGAATATTTTAAGTACATATGGTGCATATCCATATCAGCCCATTTTGGTACAAGATTTATTGCCTAGAGACAAAGAACATAGATTTGATTTCTGCAATTTCATTTTGAATAAGCAAAATGATAATATGTCGTTTGTTAGTAACATTATGTTTGCCGATGAGTGTCAGTATTTTGTGTATAAATACACAAAATAGTCACTATTGGTCTCTGCAAAACCCGCATATCATTCGCCCGGACAGACATCAAGTGCTTTGGTCGATAAATATTTAGTGCGGCATATGGAAAAATTCTTAATTGGGCCATTTTTTTTATGGCACTTTAACATCCGAAGGATATGCACAGATTTTAGAGGGCTCAGTGACTGACTTATTAGACGAGTGTGTTTCACTATGAGATTTGTCACAAATGTGGTTTCATCACGATGGTACTCCAGCACATAAATCACTAAAGCTTCGTACCATTCTAACAGAAACATTTAGAAATAATGTGATTGGGTACAGCGATCCTGTTGAGTAGCCTCCAAGATCACCAGACTTGTATCGCTTAGATTACTTTCTCTGGGGTTTCTTGAAAAATAAAGAATATGAAAAAGAATCAACAAGTCCATCAGACTTACTAAATCGTATATGTGTAGCATGCAGATGTGTAACACAGAGTATGCTACGCAAAGTACAGGAAGACCTTTTGACACGGGTACATGTTTGCATTGCAGCCGAAGGAAGCTACTTTGAGAAGATGTTACGCTAATAGAATTTGTAATATTATTTCAAGTTTCTACAAACTGTATATATTCGTATTTTAATACAATCATAAAATAGTTAATGAAATTGCTAATAAATAATACAAGGCTCAAAACCATGTACATTAATTTTCCTCAAATTCATTTTGCATACAACCCATATTTCACAGATCGAAAAGTGCTCTAACTTTAAGCAGCTGTAACTCGGCGAATTTTGGTCTTCGTAGAAGGACGAATTTTTTTTTATTGTGCATGAAACTGGATAAAGAAAATTTTTCTAAATATGACTGATTGGGCCGGGGGACCGTGTAAAAATTTAAATTTCGTAATTTTTATAGGATTTGATTTATTGACTTATTGACCGATTGTTTCTCATATAGTAATAGATTATACTATTTAAAGCATTTTTGCAATTGGAACTGTGTGTCTCTGACTAACGGTTTAGGAAATAGCCATTAGACAGCGTTACACTGGACACCCTTATTAAAATAACTTAGCTAAAGAATTTTATTTTTAAAAAATTTCAATTTATCTTAAATCTTTTATATTTTTAACAGTCTGGTGTAATTTACCTCTGGAAGTGTACTGTTCATTGTTTCCAGAGAATTGAAAATGACAGTAGCCAAAATGGACCTTAACTTCTTTTTTTTTTTTTTATCTAATGCCTATTTTAAAAAAATTTTATGGCCTTCTTCATTCCATCCAATGGCTGACTGCTTCCCTAATGACGTGTGCACACTATCAAAAATGGACATCAAGAGAATCATCTATTTTGAACCTTATGGTTACTATTGTTTAAAATAGCTTTTTTTTTTAAATTACTGTTTTACATTTTCAGAACAAGTGCAGCTCCAGTGAGAAAGCCATGATCCCTCTCTGAACTTTTATTTTAGAGCTTTTGATTCGTATTGTTGTAACTAGTTTAATCTTAAATTTTGTAACCAGATAATTTGATCTAACCTATTAATTGTATCTAAAGTGTATTTACTAATTATAACTTAAACTTTGACTTAACTTTACAATTATCTTACACTTAATTAAATTAATCAATAGTGCCATTCAAAATCTACTATAAAGCAAAAATTCCTCTAATAATTCAAGATACTTCATTTAAATAATTTTAACATTCAAGATCGTATAGCTTTTAAAAATTTAGTGCATTGAATTTTTAATTACTTAAAGGAATAAAATTACTGCAAAAACCCATTCATGCCTGTTAGTGAAAGAGCTGAACATATTTCCAATGAAACAAACAACACATAAAATAAGTTAATAATCTTGTTTATCAAAAAATATAATTTGAATGTAGCTCTCAAAATAACATTCCTATAAAATTATTCACATGCGACATTTCAAAAGTCTGATAACTATTCATCAAAT
Source organism: Cheiracanthium punctorium (assembly GCA_038373885.1). NCBI lineage: Eukaryota > Metazoa > Arthropoda > Arachnida > Araneae > Cheiracanthiidae > Cheiracanthium > Cheiracanthium punctorium. Next base: position 1,312,752 of record JAWZYV010001099.1, on the reverse strand, counting down.
CTTTATTCATCCATTATAATAATACAATTCATGACACATGACAGTAATACTTAAATTATTATTAATATACTTAAATTAATATACTTAATTAATATACTTAAATTATTCCCTAACCCAATATCGAATTATTTCCTGAAAATATTATGATTAACTAATAGTCAAATTTCTTTAACCTTAGATCAACATTTTCAAACTTCATAACTAATAACACAAGATAAATACATTTTGGCTGACAAAAAAAAAAAAAAAAAAAAATTATATTAGAAGAAAATTAGTGTGCATGCAAGAAGAGATAAAAAAACTTATCAAAAAATTCGGTCAATTTTGACATCTAGGAGGGCCCTCCACTACTCGTGTATCACATCATTTTCTTTCAAAAATCCAACACTTGAAGGCCACTGTCATCTGAGTCCATGTCGGAACGATCTACCATCTATTCCCACCGTCAGGCGAAGGAGCGAGAAAAAAAAAAATCTCGCTAGTCCCTTTCACACTCTGCTTTTATACCCTCTGGGGTATACTCTCGTACGCAGGCACCAGTCGTCGAATGATTCATTCCAACCATGGAGTCTGATGTTGATCAAAAATAAATTAACTTCATAAGTATTTTGTCCATATCAAAACTGTAAAGGACGTTGCGTATAACTTCGTAAATGACAATAATTGTCCATCTTTTAGAAATTATTATGTCCTTTTAAAATTAATTATTTTCACATGAATGAATTGGGAACGTCTGCAACATTAGGTGATTCTTTCTTGATCTGGCAACATCAACTTTGTTTTAGCACGTGTATGGAGGCTAAAATCGGCATGGCCACCCGATCTTTCAAATGACGTTCCATGAACTATGTAACTTTATTGTAATATTTTAAAAATATTTAAAAGTTAGTAAAATAGTTAGAAATGTAATATTAGCAATCTTAGAACAGGTTATTTCAAGAAATAAAATTATTATGAAAATTAAAGGAAAAGGTCAGCCAAAAAAATGGGAAAATATTTATCAGCCAAAATTTTACATGAGGACAAATAGCTAAAAATTTATTGTATTTCGTATTTAAAGTTTTCATTACATTAATAACCACCATGATCAGGGGCGTAGCCAGAAATTTTTCGGGGGGGGGGGGGGGGTTACGACTACTTCAACTCATATATATGTATACATATGTGTGATAATGTAGTGAAGAATATACATTTTGTATGGTAAAAAATTTCTCATGGGGGGGTTATGACCCCCTTAACCCCCCCCCCTTGGATACACCCCTGACCATGATAGATCCATACCAGGAAATCATTATATCTTAGAAAAATATGTGTATATCATGTAGCACACAATTTATGACAAATATATGGATTCCTAAAATACAAATCAAACTGACATAACTCCCTCACATTGCACTAACATAACACAAACTTAAATTTCTCTGTGAAAAAACTTAAATTTTTTTAAATTCTAAAATTGTTAACTTCTTTCTTTTAAATTAAAACTTCTAATAAAAAAAACCTTATTGAATCAACGTTTTGTAAAAAGTTCTTTTTCGACGTAACAGTATACTTTACAATATCACACAATCTATTTGCATTTTGAACAATTTATAGACCTATCTAAAAAGTCCAATGGCTTCCTTTAAAAATTCAGCCTGAAGACACCCTTGTTTTAGAAGGGCCTGTCCCCCCCCCTAAATATGCCCTTGGTGCTAAAGAATATGGAAATGTTAACCAATAACCTTGTGTACTGAGTATAATATAAACAATTTATCGTGGATATATCAATCAGTGAAGTGCTGAAAACTCTTTCACTCCTGTAAAGCTTTTATATAATTCCTGGTTTTTATAGGTCAAATTGAATATGAAACCATATTTGATGATGTAATCCATTGTTTATGGTACAATTGAAAAAGGAGCATAATTTTGATTAGTATTATCATAATTTGATTGCCGTAGAGAGAGGCACGTGTAAATAAAAAGTAATCACTTGATACTTATGTTTATTTTTCCAGTAACCTTAAAATTCTTGAAAAATCACCTTTAAAACTCAGGGAATTTCATTTCAAAAAATGAGTATCAACCCCGTGTCTGTCTTTTGGGGTATATTTGAGGGCTGCCCTTGGGAGTCTTGTTTGTGACATGCATTGTACATTGTTTTTCCATTTAATTGTTTCAAGAAATAATGTGCATCTTAGACTTTGAAATCTTCACTTTAATTAATTGTTTGTAGCTTTCACAACAATAAGTTATTCAAGGGTGTAAAAGAAATGAGTTGTTCTTATTAAAGGAATTTTGTAATGTAGTGTTTTTTTAATTTTTCATTGTAAAAAACAGTTACTTAAATTCGAGTTCAAATTATTGTTTTGTTTCTAATAATTTATTTAAAAAAAATTTTGAACCTTAAATGTCTTATCTTAGTTATGTAAAAACTGTTTCTTTCATATAATACCTAATAATGATTCAAAGATAATTTTCTGACATCCCTTATTTTTTCTAATTAAAGTAGTTATGCATTAATGAGTAAAAAAGTATAATGTATCCAATCTAAAAAGTATAATGTATATCCATCTTATTTTGTTTATTTTTTAGAGTGATCAGAAATTTGCTCTCAGCTTAGCTGTGCTAATTTATCAAAAATATCCAGATAATGCCTCATGTGTAGAATTTTTGTCTAGAACTGCAATGAACTCATACATTGGTAATGCTATGCTTTTAAGAAATTTTTATATGTTTTAACTTTTTAAAGTTTAGGACTGAGGAAGAGTAGATTGCTATTAATTTGTGAATTTTTATTTCTTATTCGTTATGTGAAAATCTTACTACTCTATTCCCCTTAATTTATGTCCAGTGCTTTATATAAAGATCTAAAATATGATTCCATGTTAAAAATCATGCAAAAATCTTTCTTGAAAAAATTAAAATATTAGAAAATAAAACAAATGTACCAAAATGTACACATTTCAGTATTTTTTAAGTTTTATTGTATTTTAAAAGAATAAAATACATTTTATTGTTTTAAAATCCAATATTATATTCATAGCCTTCACAAAAATCAATTGCTACTCACCAAATAGTTGTTCTTGGAGGTTAGAAAAGTGGTATGAGTGAAATAAGATATATACTCATGAATAATAATATTGTTGAATATGTGTATTATATTTCAATTTGTCAATGAAAATTATTAATTGATTGATTGTAAGTAAAATTTAACTAAATTAATTTGGAATCTTTAAATCTTACGTTAATAGTTGTGTTGTATTATATTGATAGTACTATTAGTGTCATTTTACAAGTGTAAAATAAAATACTTAAAGTAGCTATAAAATAGTATTTTGGTACTTGCATATTATCCTGGTGGTCATTCCCACCAAATTATTTTTTTGTTAAATGTACTTTCAAACTGTTGCCAGTTATATTTGGAACCAATTCGTTTACCAACTACTCATCATGTTATGTCTAACAAGGTATTTTTTACATTGTTCTTTTCAGTATTTGGTTTGGTATTACTATGATGAAAGTTTTTTTCAGAGTTTTGCTGTAATTAGGATAAAAATTTGGGACTTACCTTCAACTGAGGAGAATGTTGTCAAATATTTTCAACAATATGGTATAATTGGTGGAAACAATTAAATATATGTTACGGCCAAAGACCAAAATCGGCCTGTTCGTGAATTCGCCGGCCAATTTGCGTTTTGGCCAACGTAGCTGTAAACTTACCGGCCAATGTCCGATCTTTTCTTGATTTTGGTGTCACATAGTGACACCCCTTTATAAAATTTAGGTTCACACCATTTTTCTAAAATTTAACATACTACAAAGAATTGTAAATTTTCCTTTTTTTTTTCTCTCTGATTTATCATATCCCCCAATGTTTCAGCCATATTTGTTCTTGTAAAAGGAAATTTTCTTTCTACTATAAAATATTTTTTTTAATCTTGAGAGCTAAAGGACGATAACATTAATTTCCCACGTGGAAGTTGCTCCCAGGCCTAGCTAGCCGTCACGCAATGATGTACCGATGTCTCGTCCCCGTAAGTACAAGTGCTACAACCTTCCTGAAAAATGGCGAATGTTCTAGAACATCGTCGAACCTTCCGCCACGTGGAAATTCCGTCCCGCTAGCGTAGGGTTACAAAAAGACGACCGCTACGATGGCGAACATATCGCCAGGTAAGCAGACATCGTGCAGGCTCCTGATTGGCTACAGCAGTCTATCTCGCCACGCTTGGCGAAAATGGCGAGCTCCGAGCCCACGGATCGCAACGACGTGAGAGTCAGTTCTCTGCTCGTCGGCCTGCTGTGTGTACGTTATTTTTTGTGAGGCATAGTCCTCCCTGGTGGCCCCATGTGCCATTTTTTTTTAGATTCTTGTTTGTGTAACTTTATAATTTGTGTTAGTTGACCAGCACCGTTTTGCCCATGTTTATCATGCATAAATAAATAAGTTCTTTTTTTTCCATATAATTTGGTGTCTTCATTTGAAACAACGGATCACAGGTGTTATATATGTGTGTGATAAATTAGAGCGTTTTAGTGTACAAGATTCCAGCACTGGTCTTCTTCGTTCGTCGTCATCCATAGAACAGATATGTGCCCGTTTTGTAATTTCTATTGGAGTCGGACCACTCGAGAGTTTTTTTTAAATTAGAACCTGCAAGAGTAGAAATTTCCTGTACGATCACATGGTGTTGAAGATTTATTTAGGACCATTACTCTATACAAATACTTTTCGCATTCCAATGACTTTGTTCCTTATATGATAATATGGTACCGTGACGCCTCTCAAAGGTCCGATTGCCGTTATTGTTGTTAATATATGCGTGAAGATCGGCAAAAATGAGCACTCGTAAAATTGTCAATTTTTGAATGATCAAATGAAGAACCTTAATAGAAGTATGAAATAGATATACATATAATTTATCAGGAGATTTTGAAATATAATCGTACATAGTATATAACGTAATGATTGTATAAAAAAAAAAAAAAAAAAAAAAAAAAAAATGATGCAAGTGCTCTAAAAATAGAAATTGTTTTTGTACATATATATATGTGATGCTCTTAATTTCATAAATATCAGTAAATAAGCAACCTATAATAGTATCTGATAGAATTAAACTATGCCTCCCAAGAAAAAGAGATCGCAGACTGTCGCAAGTGTGTCAGACATGCCACCTACCTTAATACCAGAAGTCCCATGCATTGAAGCCACAGATCGAAATAATACGCATAGCAATAATCTTTTAAGGCCTCACAGCCTCCCTGCCATCCATATTCAGCCGTTTGACGGGGATTCTGATCAACTAAATTTTTTTATTGACCAGCTCCGTGAAGTTGCCGCCATTCAGGGGTGGAATGATCAATTCTTATTAGCATATGCAAAATCCAAACTTGGCGGAAATGCCCTAAAGTTAATTCAACAGTCATCGCAAATAAACCAGGTAAAGACATCTGAAGAATTATTCAAATTACTCAGCGATTTTTTTCAAAACAGATCGGAAGCGACGTCAATCTTGGAATTTCATTCTTTCAATATGTTGCCAGGTGAAACAGTTCGAAATTTAGCACATAGACTTGATGTCCTGGCATCAAAAGTTTATTCATCCGTTGCAGACAAAAATGCACTGTCACAAATCAAATTTGTTAAACTCACACAAATTATGCCACCGGAAATTCGTTTACAAATTTTACAGTCCGGTATCAAAACATATGAGGAGGCAGTAAACAAAGCGATCATGGTACAAGAATGTATCATCCATAACAATATCTTAGCTCAGCAGCCCAGCGTTATAACTCCCGAGAATGAGACTTTGAATTCAATTCAACAAAAATTGGACAAATTAGATCGTAAGATCCAGCAAGATCCGGAAACTTATAGTGCCAGGAGACCCTCCTATAACAGGAGAACAAGAACACACCACGTTCCATTGCATAAGCCACTACCTCAAAGGAACTTTTACAATTTTAAAAGTCACAACAGACTCAATGGCAGAAGAAATTTTCGACGTGGAAATAATCAACGTTCATCTTTTATTCAGCACAGACAATCTCATCCTCATAATGCCAATCACAATAACTACAATTACCTTCATAGCCATATTAGTTGCCAGGTGTGTCATGAACCCGGACATGCTGCTCCTATCTGTCCACATGCCACCCGTTTCTTTGCATCTTTAAACAGACATAACATCCCACCGCTCCCCACGTCCTCAACTTCCATAGTACCTATCAGCAATAGTCACCCAAACTTATAAACGAGAGTCTGAAAGATGCCCAGTACTCTCAATCTCAAGATACATCAAGTGCATCGATAAATATCAGTATAGACAAGAACCCTCTACAAGTTTCACAAATACAAGAATTCATTGCAAATGTCAACAAGAAACAACCTCATATTCCAATTATAACTGCAACCTTCGCTGACCACAATATCCCAGTATTACTCGACACGGGAAGCTCAATATCAATTATTGATAAGGTGTTTTTCCATCAAAACAAACATTGTTTTAATTACAGATACCTCAGCCGTAATGTTGAAATAAGTACCATAAATTCTAAAGTTGATTTTGAGGGATGTGTAGAGGTGTCATTTAAAATAAAGGATAATAATTTTAAACATCCAATGTATATCTTCCAGTTATCAGAATTGTCATCATTCAAAGTCCTGTTAGGGTTTGACTTCATCCATAAATTCAATGTCGTAATCTTCCCCGACTTCAAGATGTGTAAAATAGCTCAAAGTCATATTTTTTTTGAAAATGATAGAGATCAAAAGTTTGCAAACTGTCATATCAATAACATCCCTAAAAATCAGATGCGAGAACAACAAAATGCACCCGATAGTGATTTGAGGAAACATGTACATGCCCCCCCTTTCATTCCTCAGCAGTATAAGCAAGATCATGTTAATTGCAAAGCTCGATCAACACAAAAGGCTCTTTTAGCCCCTGGTGAGCAGAGATACGTCACAGTGTATGCTATAATTCCAGAGGAGCTACTTAGAACCGAATTTTTATTTATACCTAATGACACACATCGAGCTATTTTTTTTTGAGTCTATACACTCAATTTCACACCGCACACAGCAGGCAGACCAGCAGAAACTCACACAAGGCCAGGCAGACCAGCAGAAACTCACACAAGGCCAGGAGACACAGCACACACAACCACACTTTAAAATCCAATTTGATGTCTATTGTGAAAACCCCAGTGATGAAGCAAAACACATAAAGAAGAATTCTCATGTCGGAGACATCTTTCAGATTGCTGACTTTCGAAGTCCATTCCTGTCTCAGCCCAACAAGTTTAACACCGAAATTCCCCCTCCAGGTCATGCAGAAATAGTAAATCTTATTCAGCCTACTCAAGAAATAATCCAACAAAGATACGAAGAATTCCACAATAGCAAATATGACGTTTCTCACTTGTCCCAAAAGGAACAGCAGGAACTCCACACAGTTTTAGAAGAAAACTTCCAGGCTTTTTCCTCATCTTTAACTACTATGGGCCATACAGATAGAATTGAACCCACTTTACATTTTACGTCAAATTACCCCATAAAATGTCTACCGTTTCCAATACCTCAAGCTTTACAAAAGGAAGCCCAGCAACAACTTAATGATATGGAAGCTGCTGGTATAATTTCTAAAAATATTGCCACATGGGCATGTCCAATGCTCCTTGTCAAGAAGAGAGCCGTAGAAAAAGATAAACAAACATACAGAATGGCACTCGATCTACGCCTTTTAAATTCTATTGTCCAACACTCATCATACCCGTTACCAAAAATTAGTCAGATAATCAACAGCATTGCCAATTTTCGTTTCTTCACGTCTCTTGATATGCCCTCAGCTTACCATCAGCTCGAACTTCCGGAAACATATAGGGAAAGGATTTCGTTCACCACTCCATGGGGTACATACAAGTTTAATCGCCTCCCATTCGGGCTCAAAACAAGTGCTTCCATCTTTCAAGCTCTCATGGACACCATCAAAGAAGAGTGTAACGTCTCCGGAATAGTCTGTTACCAAGATGACATACTTATTTGTTCCAATAGTTTTACTGAAACAATAGTCAAACTTCAAAAGCTACTCAATCTATTCAAGAAATATAATCTCACACTAAATCTCAAAAAGTGCAGTTTTCACAAAGAAGAAGTTAATTTCCTTGGGTTCAGTGTATCTCAATCTAAAATAGCTCCCATAAATTCCAATATCAGCAAGATAACTTCTTTCCCTGTTCCTACAACAAAAAGGCAGGTCAAAAAATTTCTAGGCATTTGCAGCTTTTACAGACAACTTATTCCCAGGTATGCAGAATTAACAGACCCACTTGTCTTACTAACATCACCAAAGGTTTCATTTAAATGGACTCCCACTCATCAAGCTGCTTTTCAGACACTCCAAGATATTTTTTTTAAAACACCCTTCCTTCAACAACCGGATTTTAACAAGCACTTTTATTTAAACACAGATGCCTCGGCACATGCAATTTCGGCCATATTAATGCAAAAGTCACCAGATAATAATAATCTCTTACCTGTTGCCTATTTCTCTAAAGCACTTCGTAATGCTGAAAAGAACTACCCCGCTATAAAGCTGGAACTCATGGCTATTGTAAAAGGAGTTCATGCATTCAAAAACATTCTATATGGAAGAGAATTTACCATACTGTCTGATAGCAAACCACTAAAACACTACAAAAAGATCACTTCACCTGCAGATATTATATCAAGATGGTTACTGGAACTGTCAGAGTATACTTTTGTCTTTGAACATGTACCTGGTAAACAGAATGTTCTTGCTGATTTTTTCTCAAGGACATCTTTCAAACATAATTCTGAAGATGTTCAATCTAATCCTAATTTAATACGAAGTAATGACATAATCCCAATACATAATGAAAACATAAATGAATTACATACCTACACTGCAGAAGATGACCACAATATAATTTCTAGACCACCACCAGACCCTTTATGTGAAATTTCAATTCCTACATTGCTATATGAACAGAATAATGATGCAGACTTGAAGAAGATCATCCAAGACATAAGAAAAATTGGCCCAACCAAACACAAAAATTATATTATATGCCCCAGTACTGGACTTTTAAAATTCATGCAACAATGTAAGACGGAAGACCAGATTTCCACACAATTTAAAGTTGTTGTTCCACTATCCTTACAGGCCAAGTGCTTAAGAATCCATCATATAGCACACTTTGGCATCATCAAAACATACAATGCTATCCTGGAAAATTTTTGGTGGAAAGGTTTATTTGCTGATACAGTCAATTTCGTCAAGTCCTGCTCAAGATGCCTCTCCTCAAAATCCATCACAATTCCACCTGCACCTTTTCAAAACACACATATACCAACCAGACCAGGAGAATTTATATCGCTGGACTTTGTAGGTCCATTCAGAAATGGCTATTCTATTCTGACAGTAATCGATCACTTCTCAAAATTCCTATACCTGTATCCGATAAAAAAAATTACTGCTATGAATACTTGTAAACTTCTGTTTGACTATTTTTGCACCTTTGGAAGACCTCAACTAATACTGACCGATCAGGGTTCACAGTTTACCTCAGCTATGATGCATGAGTTTAACAATATGTTGGGCATTAAGATACAACACACTGCAGTTGCTCATCGGAAAGAATAAACACCTCTAGTCTCGGAAAGAATAAACACCTCTATAAAAGCAACAATTAAGGCACTTATGCAAGATAATCTTTCATTTTTCCACGCCATTAAGATTCATCAAATGTTATATAACTCTTCGGTACACTCAACAATTGGCTTTTCACCTAATAAGGTCCACTTTGGCCGTTCTCTGGCGACAATGTATGACAATTTTACACCTATGAAAACACGTATACTCGATGAAGAAAGCGATTACAATAATATTTTAGAAAACCTTGAAAAGATATACAAGCAAGTCCATGAAAACTTACTAAATTTCCAGCACCTTCAAAATAGTAAACAACACCAAAAAGCGAAAATAAAAAAACCAAGAGTGAATGATACTGTCTACTTAAAAAATAAAGGTGCATTTCACTCATCAAATACAGGACCATACATCGTCAAAACAGTGCATAGTCCAGTCATTGTATCGATTCAGCGAAAAGAAGAATCGAATGCACCTATAAAGAAAGTTCACATAAACAAACTTATTTTTGTCCCTCAACGTAAGCCTCATCTGATTGAGCACTCTCAACCCTCTGCATCAGCGGCACAACCCACAGGTTTAATGTCCCACAATAATATGGATGACGACATAAACGGTGATACCAGTCCCACAGTCTGTGATTTTCCTGATGAACTTGAGCCTCTGCCGAACCAACAACAAGTGCTGCAAGATCCTCCGAGCAGTCCAGACCAAACAACTGATGAAGATGACATCCCCTCACATCTGCCTGTTATCCAACCAGTTCGAGCCAGGAGTCCTTATCCCCTCAGAAGTCGCACAAAGAAGTAGATCTGCATTCCATGTATCCTTTTAACAATGTTGCAACAATTTACCATCTTTTAGATACAGGTTTGTTCTTCTCACAAATGCTTTGTTATTATGCCTGCTGGCGGGTGTAAAGTTGCCTTATACTTCTCTTTCCACCTGGATAACACTCCAAGGACTTTTGAACTGATATACATACAAATACGATAAAACTAAAACTTACCTTAACAGCACAGTTTCTCAGGTATCCAATAGTAAAGTGTATTTAAACATACAAATATTGATCAATTGAAAATGCTCTAAGATGTGATATTTACATACAGTACCTGCATACCAATAATGTTGTGTAACTTCGTGGTAAAACAAGTAAATGCAATGTATATAACATATTGTATACTCCTTGATTTACATTTGTCTATTGCAAGAATAATATAACTTCGCAGCCATGTTTTGTTGTGTTTCCTTTTTCAGAACAGAGGGTTCTCATCTGTTTTCAATCTTTGAACAAGGTTTACTTGGCCCTTGCACCATACTGTTCAATTTTTTCGTTTCCTTCCTTTGTCCATTTCACTTCCTTTCTTGTGACCTATGGTCAGTTTTTGGTTTTTTTCTCTTTGTACCAGGGATATGGTTATTCTCCATATTTATTTGACTTTTCCTTCATAAACTTGCATTAATGTAGTGAATGTACATAATCTTCCTGCAGTATAAGTCACTCTATACTGGTTCAGCATGTGCACATGCCAACACTTGTATTAGCGTATAACTGTATGTACTGTGTAATACACCTAAGTTTCATTTTAGTTTGCTCCTAAATGTATAAATAAGTGTGTAAATAACAAAAGTTTGTGTTCCCCCATTGGTACCAATGCCCACCTTTTACAGTAAATGTTTTCTTTATAGTGTGTTTCTGTATGTTTCTTTTATATACTTTCTTTATACTAGTGCCATATATAAAACATTGTCATAATGGATGTATCTTATAGTGTAACCTAGTTGAAATATGCACATACTGCTACGATAATGTCAATGCTTGTAAAATTTAAACTAATAGGAGAACTGCGAAATTTTACAACACTTTTACCATGTATGTACAATTTATATGAATTTTTTTATTCCCAGGCAACAAATGTGTTCTGAAGTTATACGCACAATTTGTAGGTGCGTCAACTGTTTAACTCTGTCTGTATTTTTTTTATATATGAAAATGTATTGTATCTGTTCCTTTGGTCGACAGTTGTCCGTCGACATTGTAATTCCCTTTGTAGCCCATGGTGCTGGTTGTTTTTTTTTTTTTCTTCCCTGTTTTGCGGGAGGATGTCACATAGTGACACCCCTTTATAAAATTTAGGTTCACACCATTTTTCTAAAATTTAACATACTACAAAGAATTGTAAATTTTCCTTTTTTTTTTCTCTCTGATTTATCATATCCCCCAATGTTTCAGCCATATTTGTTCTTGTAAAAGGAAATTTTCTTTCTACTATAAAATATTTTTTTTAATCTTGAGAGCTAAAGGACGATAACATTAATTTCCCACGTGGAAGTTGCTCCCAGGCCTAGCTAGCCGTCACGCAATGATGTACCGATGTCTCGTCCCCGTAAGTACAAGTGCTACAACCTTCCTGAAAAATGGCGAATGTTCTAGAACATCGTCGAACCTTCCGCCATGTGGAAATTCTGTCCCGCTAGCGTAGGGTTACAAAAAGATGACCGCTACGATGGCGAACATATCGCCAGGTACGCAGACATCGTGCAGGCTCCTGATTGGCTACAGCAGTCTATCTCGCCACGCTTGGCGAAAATGGCGAGCTCCGAGCCCACGGATCGCAACGACGTGAGAGTCAGTTCTCTGCTCGTCGGCCTGCTGTGTGTACGTTATTTTTTGTGAGGCATAGTCCTCCCTGGTGGCCCCATGTGCCATTTTTTTTAGATTCTTGTTTGTGTAACTTTATAATTTGTGTTAGTTGACCAGCACCGTTTTGCCCATGTTTATCATGCATAAATAAATAAGTTCTTTTCCATATAATTTGGTGTCTTCGTTTGAAACAACGGATCACAGGTGTTATATATGTGTGTGATAAATTAGAGCGTTTTAGTGTACAAGATTCCAGCACTGGTCTTCTTCGTTAAATAAATAAGGCAAATAGATACCGCTCAGTCTACCATTATCACTTCGGGCTTTGGCCAAGGATTCCCAGCCACTTCGCGAAATGGCCAGCCAAAGTAGAATATACAATATTAATTGCAAGTACTTCGGACTTTGGCCAAAATGCGAATTGGCCAGCCAAATCGCGAACTGGCCGAACTTCGGGCTTTGGCCGTAACATATACATAAAAAATCTAATTAAAATGCAACATTCTTCCCTTATTAAAATAAAAATTCAATCATTTTAAGACTAATTTAAATATGCAACTTTAAAAGCATACTTTACTCTTAATTTTCAAATGAAACATTGCTTAAATTATTCTTGAACTGCAAAAAAGAAATTAAACAAATTAAAAATTACTAAAAGCATCATAAAAATAGTTATATTCTGAATAAAATATTGGCTCTATTGCAGAACATTATATGCCCTCCAAATAGAACAGCGATAAAAGTGTCAAGGTGGTTACCAATCAAAATATACTTAATAATTTTATTAGGTAATAATGTTAGCGATTTTAACCAGATATTTTCAACAGTAATTAAGGCAAACATAGTGAATATGCACAAAATGCAGTGGCAAAAGAAAATTCCTCAATTGGGGGTCATGTCCTGCAATGAAAAAAACTTTTCATCTGGATCATCATAGATAGTTTCAGTAGTTTAAAACTGAATTATCTAGAAAGATCTGGATTAATTTAACCCAGATCATTAATTTAATGCATCCGGCATTTATCTTGGCAAAAAAATACTGTTCTTGGCAGACCGCTAGGATAATACTTCAGCACCAGTATTTTTATCATGCATCATAAAGCTGACCAGTAAATTCTTTTGTAACTACTTTTTTTTTTTAAATCTCCTTACTCTTCATGATGGCTATGAAGAATTTTTAACTTTCAAGATGATTTCTACTTACTGTGAATGTTATTATTCTAACCGTCTTAAGAGCTATCGCTTTTTGGTTCTCATCAATCCTAAATGGACAGAGTTAAAGGAAATTTAAAAAAACTTTACTTGGTAACTGCAAAAGTTTTGTTTTGTAGAATAAAACTTGCAGTATTGTTTTGCAAAATTGACTTGTGAGCCACTGTAAAATATTCATAGTTCAAACATAAATACTGGTTTTGTTAATTATTTGGGTCGAGGAAGCTAAACCATTTATGAGATGTATGCTGCATAATGATACATCTGGATCCTTCCACTTATATATATTATGCTTTATAGCAGTCTGTGCTTATTTTACTAAGCTGTGTATTAATATACTATGAAGTTTTCAGCTAGACATCGAATTTGGAAGTTTAATTATGATTTTTTAAAAAATGTTTACAGAGTGTTAAACATTGTTAGATTTTGTATGATTATTAGTATAAACATTTAGTTATAACACATCAATTTATTATTATAGTGTAAAATACTTACATAGTTTTTCTCTTTAAAAATGAATTGTCATTTTAGTGTATCTTCACAGGAATAAAAGAATGTGTAAAGATATAAATAATTTAACTGATAAACACATATGATCTATATCTGGTACATAATATTTAGTATTTTCTATTTTTACCATGAAATATTGTTTTTGGTTTTTTAGGTAGAAGTGTAGAATAATTTAATTCTATAATAAAAAGGCATTTTCTCCCTTGAAGTTGTTTTTATTATCTTTTATGTAAAATTAATGATTACGCATCATTAATTATATTATTATACATCATATTTATTGCAGAGAATGGATCTGTGGTAGAGAATCTGAATGAAATAGCAGAGAAAATGAAACAGGGTGAACCTTTGGGAATCAATGCTATCTTTCAAGGGTTTATTGATTTTATAGCAAAAAATTATGTTAGTGCTGTTCAGTTGTGTACCAAAGGTAAGAATGTTTAAATTTAAAAAAATAGTAATAATAAAGTAATAGTGTAGGGTTTTTATTTTTGCTGTAACATCTCTATGTAATCCTGCCTCTGTAGTGTTCATCGAATTTTTTTTAAAAATATAAGTTGTAAATTACATGTATTAACATTTATATGATTTTCCTTTTATTTATTTATTTTTTCTTAATTAAAAGTCTGTGTTCTCAGTCAATCTATGCAATTGAACCTCTATTTAATAAATTCCTCTATAATATGAACATTTTCCTAGAACTTAAAACATTTTATAAATTTCCCTATAAAATAATCTCCAAATAACTGTGTTCTCTTGACAAATCATTCTTGACATCTGAAATTTTATTACTGGAGATATTTCAGAACATTTTCTAATTAATGCTGTTGTATTGTTAAAAATTTTATTAGTTAATTTTAATGCAGCTTTTTAAAACTAAAAATGATATTGTGTTTTTCAAGATCATAGTACTGTTTCATTCTTTTTTCTCTAAATATGTGCTTTGATGGATAAAATGAAACTAAAACAAACCAGAAGTATAGTTAATAGCTTGATTATACAGAAGTGTTTTTCAAATTTAAAAGTTAACAGTAATAAGGAATTTGAATCGTTTGTTTTAATATTTTACAACTTCAACTATGTTTAATTTTTATAATATTAATACTGATTTTTATTTATTTACTGCTAAATGATCTCTATCTTTCTATCACTGAAAAAAGAAAATGTACATTAAATGCTTACACACATGTATACATGTATTTATTTGAGTTAGGGAAAAAATTGCAGTTTAAAAATATTCACACCTCTCGAAATGAGAGTATATTGAAATAAAATTCTAAATACTGTATGATTTAAGCAAAAATAATTTTAGAAAGTATTGCTTTATCACGCTTCAATCAAATCTATTGTACATTTATATATTTTTACAATTATTGTTTAAAGATCTTTATTTGATGAAACTTTCAGATATGACCTATTTAGATGCAGATCTGAGATAGATGTTTAAATAATAATTCAACATTTTTATTCTGTATTTAAAAGTCCTGTAAAACTTTAATGCCAAAAAATAATTTTGATGCTTTTCAATATGTTGAAAAGTTTCAAGAAATGTTTGTTCCTCTTTTCCTTATTTCATTAATGAGCTACTGTTTACAGTGTCTTTAAATTTGTAAAAATTTCTTATCCAAATTTAAGATTTCTAAAAAATTAATATAAAAGGTTCTAGAAAATTCTTTTACTTCTTTTGAACTTTGTTTATCCTAATCAAAATATTCTGTCAAGGGCATCTATCTTTTTAAATATTTTTCTCATGAAAGTTATTTCTAAATAATTTCAGGTCTAAAAACTTTGGAGTATTGTTTGCAAGGCTGGTATTTCCTTTCTCTATCACAGTTGCATTTATATCAATATGTAGATTCTATAAAAAACTGTAAATCTGGTAAGCCACTTTATTTAAAATTATATTTTAAATTAATGTTAAAAATGTTTCTTTTAAATCTTTTTATGTCTCATGAAGGACAAATATTTAAGTTTTTTAATACATTTTTATATGCTATCTTTTTCTCATCTAACACCAATAGTTTAAGCTGAAAATATTCGAATTTTTCATTATTTTTAATGTACTGGAGGCACTCCCTTTTGTTTTCTAAACTTTGAGAATTACATTGTGACTAGCCACCAAGGCGACCAGCTTTGCTGCTCAATACCTTACTGTTATTCATACTCAGTGCTGTGCTGACTAAATTTCTGGACTCATTTTAATGAAAATCATGTTTCTTTGTTTTAACAGTATTTGTCATAAAATTTATTTAGGTTAGGGTTGCTACACATTTTATGTGTCATCATAAAAGCCGATGTTGAAACAGCAAATGACTAAAATGTGCTTTAGCCCAATGCATGGTGGCATTTTTTAAATGGGCGATTAATGAGCAAAGTATTGTAAATTTGATATTTTAAAACTGTGAAATAGTCCGAAAGCTCTTGCATTTTTGTGTATCTATTATTGTTATTTTGTAATCTAGCTACTGTGTGACACATGCTTGCTCTATTTGATGTCATTGAACTGCTAATTTGGATTTTTGCACATGCGTTATTGGTATTGCACTAATGTTTACATCTAGCTCATGCTATTCGCAGCTTGGAAATATTGTTGATTTTGGTACTGCATACGTTAGCGTATTATATAAGTAGATTCTCTTTGGTTCACTGTTTGATTCCAGCTTATTTTCCTTGCTCACCAGACAACTTTACAACAACTGACCAACAGCAGTTTTTGCTAGTTAATTGTTTTGTGCAAAAGATAACTTGTTGTCAGCTCATTTGTTGAGATTTATTTTTAATTAGTCTATGTTCTGTGTCTGTCTAACTATAATTTTTATTCCTCTGTGAGATTTTTGAAATTATGTTTGCATGTTTATACCAGGTATTGACATTTGTATCAAATCAAAAGCTCCTGACAGTGCAATAGGAAAGTTTTATTTGCTTCTTGGACAAGGCCTTTGTGGACGACAAAATTATGATACTGCTATAAATGCAATTGAAAAGGTATAACTTCATGGAATGCATTTAAAATATTATTTTACATAAAATTTTATAAGCATATTAAGAAATTTGCTAATTTCTTAACATTATTTTATTGTTATAAGAATTGTTAAATAAATGAATAATTTCAGTGATGTGGAATTTTTATCCAATTATGTTTCAGAGTATTGGATATATTGGATGGAATAAAGAAACTTTACTTGTATTCTGTTCTACACTTCTTAAAATTGGATTAGTAGAAAAAGCAGAAAAGGTAATTCTTTTGTGAATTTTCTTAAATATTTTAATTTGAGCATTAAAAGGGGTGAAATTTGGTTGGATTAAACAAAACTTTAAAGCATCTTATCTGTCTTTTTTTTTTTTTTTTAAACGTTATAGCTAGCCTAAAAATACTTCAGTTAATATAAATTACTGTGAATAAACCTCTTGTCAGTATTGTTTCAAAATGGCTATAATTTTTTAAAATTATGTTGTAGATTTAGTCTATCTAGGTCGTATGTATAAAAGTATTTATGCTACTTTTAACTTTTCATATGAAATAAGACAAATTATTAACTTAGAACAATGATTTGATTAGTTTAATAAGATTGATTATATCAAAGAATATATCTGATAACTTGTTTTTCCCCTCAAAATGTCCTTCATTGCTTACGAATATTATTATTTGTGCTTATGCTTCAGTGATAAGTGTTCCTAAAGTGTACTTTTTTGTAACATGTTTTTTATTAGATGTATCAAGATCATCAGTCCAAACTTAATGAAGATGCAGAGATTTTACAGTTTGAAGGACAATTATATTTATTGAAGAAGGATTATACAAGTGCTTTGACTGTGTAGGATACTGAATTACTTATTTTCTTTTTATAGGGAAAAAAAAAAAAAAAGCTATAGCATTTATTTAGCCACTTAAAAAAAAAAAGGATCCATTTTCTTTCAAACTCTTGTGCCCCTAGGACTCACTTTTATAAGATCTTAGGCATTCATGAAAACCCACTTCTATGTCCCTGTGTTAAATTCATAATTCTTTTCATGGTGTTATTCAAAAAGCTTGTATAATTAAATTTATGAGTCCCTAGGAACTACAAATTTAAGAAGTCAACATGACCCTTAATAATCATCAGAATTGATCCACACTTCTTTGGCAGGGGTCGCGCTGGCTTTTTTTAAAGTTTTGCCAAATTAGATTATCATTAAGAAATGCAATTGCCAATATTTTCGCCAAATCGTATTTTCTTTCGCCAAACCAATTTTATTATCGCAATTTGCGACATTGGTGATTGACAGCGCGACCCCTGTTTGATTATTTCATTGTCTCAAAAAACTCTAAAAGTAGCAGGAGAATCATGCTTTTTTATGAACTCCCTGAATGAAATGTTCATTTCAAGATTTTCACCAATTACCATCCAATCTTCACTCTGCAGTTTGATGTTAGTACCATCTTCATCCTCTGGCTCTCATGTCACTTGTCTAAATCCAACTTAAGAAAGTGACTCTGGATTATTTTTTCCAAGCAGTATGCCATTCTCATCATGTTTAAAAAAACATTGATTTTTTAAAGGTGGTTTCAATCATAGATAGTGCTCAAAATAGTGCTTTCTGTGCTAACTTCAATCAATTCCTTAAGAGTTTGCAGTTTGGAAATAGTGTTCGCAGGGAAAAAAAAAAAAAATAACTACCATTTTCTAAAAATAGGAATTTTAAGTATTCCGCAGTTTTTAATCAAGAATATATAAATATATATATATGAGCTTACTAATCTCTTTTGACTGTTATTTCACTAGTCATCTGATGCATTTTTTGTTTTACTTGTGTGCTATAGAAAATTATTTCAATTACCGTATACCTTACTTTAGCAGTGTCTAATCATCAGAGGTGAAAGTTTCTCACTTCTATCTTGATTTGTACTTAAAAGCACTGTTTATACTCTTTTCTTCATTTTATCATTCCTCAGTTTTGAAAGTAACTGTTTTAATCCACATTGAAGAAATAAAAAAAATAGTATCAAGTTTTCAACAAGAGGGGGGGGGCTATTTCCCAATCATTTATCATCAACGTATGCTACTGCAGCACTTTCACAGCAGATCTTCTGGCACTCAACACTGTTTCTAAGTTTGAAATTCTCCAACTATTCATTGCTCTATATGAAGTTCTTTTTAGCTTTTTCTTGCATTAAGAATATACTCCCTGGAATATATTCACATAACTTTTTAACCACAGTCATTCAATTTTCTGAATTGACGAAAGTGCATTTCCAAATTTTCTTGACATTCTTAACTTTGTTGCTAGTTTCCAATGAATTTTTATTTTTAATTATAGCAGATAGTCTGCTTGCTAGGATATTGAATTTTTTCATAATTTTGAATTTTCATCAAAGGATTTTAATTCCAGGAAATTCAATAATTTAATTTTATATTCTTTAGAAAAAATATTTAGTTTTCTTGTTAGGGAAACCATTCCTTACTCAGCATATTTAGCATACTCAAAATTAGACAGAAATCACTATGAAATTACATTGCAAAAGATATTTCTATGAATAGGGGGTTAAAATTACCATGGATCCAGATTTGCCAAATCATTGCGTTTTTCTTGCCAAATTAATGTTAAAATAGAATTGAGTGTAGATGTGGTGTGTCAAGAATTTCCCTACAGTATGCAATAAAATTACATATGATACTTCTGTACTTAAAAAATTCAAGTAAATCATATTTGGACATGCTTTAAATATGAAAGTAGTGGAGCTCAAAATTTTGAGATACACAGGTTTTAGAAAGAAAATATTTGATTTAAGCCTGGAAAAAAGCCCAAAAAGTTAGTCGAGACACCAGGGAAATAGAAAAAGAAAATTAGATTGACACATTGCTAAAGTAGGCAATTTTGACTCTATAATATGAATTATATTCAAATGAACTTTTACACACTCTAAATAAGTGCATAAAACATTATGGTAAACTGTGCATTATTAATTTATGTACTCTGGGCATAGCATTAAAAAGTCAATGAAAGTTACATATCTTATATTTTAATTTATTTTAATTCTTAACTCTAAATTAACTATTTTGTTCTCATTTTTGTTTATTAAAATTTAAGTAAAAGGTTTTTAGTTTCAAATTATGTGATTCCTTTTGCATTTATTACTATTAGAAATAAAATTTTACTAATTAACATTCTAAGAGTGTTAAATTATTTTAATTTTAGGAAAAAAGAAAAGAGATTATTTTACCCTGTTTTGTTATTTTGAAATTATTGAAAATGGATCTAAAACCAGGCAGAATCTGACAAGTTCCTTTTGTTTATTTCAAAGTAATATTGCAATACCTAAAATTTAAAGAATGATTTGTTGTTTACGTGATATTTTAAATGTTCTAGATTGCGAAGGTCAGTTGCTTTGGCTGAAGCTCCTTATACTCTTCATTTGATTGGACTTGTTCTGTGGGAAAGTGACCAAAGAGATAAAGCCTTCAAAGTATTCACTAAAGTAAGTAAATTCATTTACGCCTCAATTCACTTATTTGATCTCCAAATTAAATTTGTAATTTTTTTCTTCTTTTATAGGCTGCAGAATTAGATCCCTATCTTTCTCAAAATTTCTTATATCTCGGCCATTATTACCAATTTGAGCTAAAAGACAAAGGGTAATTATCATTCTGCTGGTATTTTTTCTGATATTTATTTATTTACTTAAAAAAAGTATAATGAAGAATTTAGATACTTACTATTGGCAGTAATTTTTGTTTGTTTGTTTGTTTCCAATATCAAATATAAAAGACACTATAAAGTGTGGTTATAAAAAAGGTTTAAATCTTAGTATAGCTAAATTTTAATATTAGAAAATTGCTTTCTTATAAATTTTTGGAGATGAAATCAAGTATATAGTTAATTTTGATATCTGTACTTAATTGGAAATTAAGCATACTGTCAAATCTGTTTTTAGTGTTTCTCCCAGATATTTTCAGTTGTTTGGACACAGAAAAGCAATGGTGGCTTTCATTAGGGGCCAAAGGGGCCTGACCCCACCTTGCAATTCAAAAAGTTTTGTCTGTTATTTAATATATTTATTTTAATTGTTTGCTTTTATTTAAAAATGCACAAATTTTATACAACTTAAAATTTATCAATTAAAAAGTTCTTAAAAGAACAGCAGATATGTTTATCTCCCTATTTCAAGCATATGCAGACAAGCTCATTGATGGCCCGAAGTTTGGTGCCTTTCTCCGTGGATGGAGTTGTCATATTTGGCTATTTACCGCAAAAGCTATGTTGAAGCTTGGTTGGATTGGCTTCAGGACACTTATTTGGCACAGTCTTTTGGACCAGCCAGTATTCTGCTCTAAAATGGTGTTCTTCACTAGATCAGGGTAGATATTTCTAATGCAGTAATTGCTTGCGAAATTAGCCCCTCACAGTAAGACATCATTTTTTATTTGTATCATCTTTGCCAGATGTTTTACTTTAATAAATCTATATGTATTTTACTTGTTTATTTTCTTGATTTACGAAATTCAGTGAGTAAGTGTATTTACTTTATAAGATGGATCTTGAAATAATGAATACTTTTTAAATTATGAATAAAAAATTGTAATGAATATGAAAAATTAATAAAAATTAATATCGGGGAGAAATGGATTTTTGGTTAATAATAGAACATGTTTCTACGAGTAACTCAGTTAAATTGTAAGATTGGCAAAGTTTGTCTAATATCTTTGATAGCCATGTTTGAAAAATTTTGATTACTTAAAGCTGTGTGCATGAGA
Source organism: Cheiracanthium punctorium (assembly GCA_038373885.1). Taxonomy (NCBI): domain Eukaryota; kingdom Metazoa; phylum Arthropoda; class Arachnida; order Araneae; family Cheiracanthiidae; genus Cheiracanthium; species Cheiracanthium punctorium. The sequence goes on along the minus strand of JAWZYV010001099.1, from coordinate 1,290,997 downwards.
AATAAAGTGTTCTATATACAAATATTTTTTTATCAATTGAACTTACACTATTTTTTTCAGGCCTCAATATTATGTTTTCGTTTGTAATTCAGATGGTATAGACCTATTTGTTTTCTATTATTTGCAGCACAGTGACTGTTTTCCTTGCCGAACATTGTTTGCAACTGCCATGACTTCACGAAGCTTAAGTTAAAATTTGCAAACATACCTAAATTAAAGTTAAATAAAAATATCAAATAATCCAATATCTTTTCCTAAAACAAATGGCATAGAGGCCGAAATAATCGTATAGTTTAAAAGTTTTTAGCCGCCAAAGACCCAGGTTCTATCTGTGCATTTCGCTGAAAAGAAAAATGGCGCAACGACGCCATTGTAGACCCAGTAACGAGACAAAGAAATAATGAAGAAAACACTCTGTTAAACTTTAAAATCTTACATTTATTTTAAATTAACTCCAAAACAAATTTATGGAAAAACATTTCCTTTTACAAAATTCAAACTTAAAATACTCATTATTACAAACATTTTAAAGTTCCCTTGTTGAAGTGCACTTAACTTTATATTTTTAACAGCCGACAAAAACAAAAAAAAAATTAAATAGAGAAAGGGAAAGAAAAGAAAAGGGAATGACTTATCGTCTGGGGAAAGAATCTGGGGGCCCCCATTGCGTCTTTCTTGTCAAGATGTCATACGTCGCTCGTCCAACATTTCTCCCCGCTTCATGTCGCCGATGAGATGATACTCCTCAGGAATTCTCAATACCAAACGACCACCGTCCGCAGGTAGCACCAGCTAGAGGAAGAGAGAGAGCTCGCTCCCTGACGCTCGCTTTTCCCTTCTCAGCCTTCTCACTTCTGTAGTCATCCGACAATCAAGTTCATTCATGAACTTTAATTTTTTCATATCTTAGTGCATAAAATTTGAAGTGAAATTTATTTAATTGGTGGAGTTACGTCGCATTAAAAAGAAATTTAATTATTTCGTTGGTTAATTGATGTATTTTGAGGCATTTACATTTTTTCTTGCACGTGGTTGTGTTCCTCCGCCGATTTCGATGTCTGTATCGAAACTTCATCCAATCTATCGAATTATGTGAAATGATGCAGGGAAAAAGGGTAAAAAGAAAAAAAAACAGAAAAGGCAGAATAAAAGTTAAAGACGGAGAGAAAATTTTAGCATAAAAAAAAACACTTTTAAATCAAAACTTAAAATTTAGCAAACACTTTACAAAGCCAAAATATGATGTTTGTATCAAAAATTTATTTAAGAAAAAAAATATGTCGGCATAAAGAAAAGGAAAAGTCGGCTCGATTTAAAAAAAACACATATAAACATTTCTAACATTAATTATTTATCAAAAGTTACAATCATACCAATACCACGTATCAAAAAGAAAAAGTTTTGTTCATCCGATCTGGCAACCTGTTTTGACGTTAGCGCGCAAAACGAATCAAAACAAACTGCGAAATCGGAAAGTTTGTGCCGTGAAAGAAATAATAAACAACCCAAAAGATAAGTAGTACCACTTAAACATTACACAAAATATTACTCTATAATTTGCTTTTTTCTACTCATAGATCGCTGGAACAAACATTATTTTCAAAACATTTTTCAGATCATAACACAACTTGCAATGCAATTTTTTTACACACCTCTGTCTACAGTGTTTTTTAAAGTGCTGAATATGGAAGTCACTCCATGATTTACTCAGTGCTATTATTTTGAAATGACCATATTTCCACAATATTTTATACTATGAAGAACTTTATCATTTATGCATAATTTTGAGCCATTATAAATGTATTCATTTTAATGTCATGGAATAAAAAAAAATTGCAATGTTTGCATGTTAGCTTGTAATAATGTTAGCTCATGTCATAAGGGTGTAGTTATTTTACTAAATAAAATGAAATAATAATAACTATATTTAAAAGGAATTTACCAAATTATTCAGTTGAGTGAGTAGCCAGGCCAAGCAAAGGAGATCTTGCAGGTTTACATTATTTTATTGGACGATTTGATACATTTTTCTTTGCAGTCCCACGAAGAGTTGCTCCTGGCTGCGTCAGCCCCTTTCATTAACTTTTGAGGTTGTGTCACATGACCCGCACACATTGCAGTTATTGGCCAAACCCAAAATCTGGTCTGTATTTTTTAAGGTTTGTTGTGACTTTCAAGATGCCTGATTGACTGGGCGTGGGGACCGTCTAAAAAATTACAAAGGAATTGCAAGGGATCGTGTAGTAGTTGCAGTTTTTGAAAGTGAATTCCTTTGTTCTAATGGAATTAAAACTGCGTAGTTCTAGAAATTTGGGATTTTAGCGGGCTTTTAATTTATTGTGTTTTATATATATATATATATGTATGTATTCAAAAATAATTTTAGTTTTATTTTGAATTCACTATTTAAAAAAAAAATTGTATATACTTTGTAAGTACACAATATATATTACCAACATATTTTACATTTTTTTATTGTGATAAGTATTAAATGTCTAATTTTTCATCCAAAATTAAAAAAAAAAAGTTTTTGTTTTGTACTTTTAATTCATGAGTACACCTGCAATAATCAATATCATTAATTTTTGCTTGAAAAAATTTCAAAACCCCCATTTTCACTCCACCTACCCTCCAAAATTAAAATGATAATAATGATAAAACTCGGTTACTGTTGCTGCAAAGAGTACTTTTTTTTTCTACTGTTTAAAATCCTTGGTATTCTAATTAATCATTCAAGTTTATATTTCAGCAAAGCTTGCATTTGTTATCAAAGAGCTTTTAGTTTAGATAATACTGACATGGAAATTGGAATGTCCTTAAGTCAAATTCTTAAAGATCTCAATAGAGATGTAAGTATTTTCTTTTACTTACACCTTTTCTGTATAAATATAATAGTATTTAAAGTAGAAGGCAATGGTTTTGTAAATGAGACTCTTTCAGTACTAAGAAAAATAAATAAAGTAAAATTATTTTTAAAATATATTTTAAATTATCTAATATTAATAATTATGTTTGTAATGAATATAAATTAAAAATAAATGAAAATTATTTTTAAAATGTATTTTATATTATCTAATATTAAAAACTTTATGTGTATAAAATTTGATTCAATAAATAAAATGCCTGTCAATATATTGTTTATTATTTTTAGCTGATGTCAATCTGTAAAAGGTTGTGAAACATTTTTATCTAATATGTTGAAATTCCTGTTTATTGAAACATACATCTGTTACTCATTCAAAATATCAAAATTTTATTTCTCTGAATTCAAACTGAACTATTGATTATGCAGATTAGTTTTTTTAATTGTTTGTTTAAATTGTCATTATTTCAGAGGATAAAACTTAAATTTATTTATTATAAAAGTTCTGAAGCATAAAATTTAATTGACCATTTTTTTTCCCGAAGATTTCATTATTGTGTCAGTGATGCCAGTTTTTTATGAAATGAGATTAGCCTTGATTTTCTTTCATTGCATTGTTTTTGCATCTCATTTATTTTATTAAATATACAGGGATGTGCTGGCTGCTCCAATTGCTCCAAATTGTGCCAAATCAACCCTGATGTGCCAATCTGCTACAAAAAGATCGTTTTTGGACATTTTTGCTCCAAATTCAGCAAAACTGCTACATTTTTAATTTTACCATATATGTTTAAATGTTTGTAAATCTCCCGAATTTTTACAAAAGTCATCACACATTCTAAGCATTCTAATTTCAATCTTTCTCTATTAATCTTAAAAATGAATATTTTTTTCTTTGGCATCCCTTTGTTTAAACCTCCAATGCCTTAAGAGTAAAAAGTGACCTCTGTTTTAAATTCAATTTTATATAAATTTGTAATTTTTTGTTACCAAATTTTTATTAGTTGCTGATGGTAGTTAACCCATTTGTGCCCAGATATTTTTGAGACTTTCTATGATTTCTTTTAAAATTATTATGTATAAAAATTGAAATGTCAACATCCCACTGGGTCATGTTAAAATATTATGTGGAATTGAGGTTCTATACTCGTGAATAAAGGCTAGGAAAAATAAATAACGCTTTCGACTGATAGCGAAAATGCCGTCCCAAAAAAGGGACGCTAGGTATAAATGGGTTAATATAGTTTAGTAAATATTGTATTTTTGATTTAAAATAGATATTTTGTATATCAATGTATAAAATAACTGAATTTTTTATTTATTTCATAAGCTTCTGACTCCCCCCCCCCCCAAAAAAAAGACTGGTTTTTGTTATTAGCTAAGAGTTTTTAAGAACCTCCTTAATTTTCATTTTTTTGATTGGCATTCTTTAATGACTTTTCTCTTTCCCTCCAAAAATAAATTTTGTATCTCAAACTTGACATTCTTATGCTCCAAAAGTGACTTTTTCTTGCTCCAAATTGTTCCACTAATCTGTTTTTCTTGCTCCAAAAATGTCTTTTTTTTTGCTCCACAAATTGCTCCAAAATTTAATTTCAACTGGCACATCCCTGAATATACCTTCTTTAGTTGATGATTTGATAGTTTAATCTTTTCATTAAAGTATAATGTAGTACAATATTATAACAACTTTTCTTATAATATATGTTTGCTTAAAAAGGTGTTATTGCTGTTATGTGCCATTTCAAGTAGCATTTTAATTAATTTTATTTTATGTAGGATGAAAATATAAAGGTCTTACAAATAATAACTGAAAATGTAAGCTTAGATAGGTATGTAGATTTATGTTGTATTTTAGTGTGTTGAAAAAAATTGGTATTCATGCATTAATAATTCATCAAATAAGTAAAGAAAGCTCTCATTTATTTGATTTAATTCTGAAACTTTTTGATATTGAGGCTCTTGAGGAGTTATGATGATTTCATTTTGTGTTCAAAGTCACTGCAGGTGCTTTATGCACACTTAGTCCTTACAATTTTCATTTATTTGAATTATAATAATCAGTTGATGAGAGATGTTGCTTAGTGTGTAGCTATTGTTTGTATAACTTTCCTATTATCTTTGGTGCTTAAACAGGTGAAAGGCTCAAAACCTTTTTGTAGGCTGTTTAGAATTTTATAAATCTTGGGCAATGTGCTGTTTTCAAATGAAGATTTACTGTTATTTTATAATCTGTGAATAACCACACTGTTCCATACAGCTGTGGAATTACCACAAAGGATGAATCTAAATCACTGCAGTTTACTTTTGTAATTATACCATCAGGTTCAAGGAGTTAATGCAAAAGGTAATCTCAAGGTTTCAGATCAACAGGTATTAAATTGTTTGTAAATTGCAAAAAGCATGAAAAATTGGAAATTTGTACCACTTTTTGTACAAAAAATGTCAGGAAATTATACTATAAATGTTTCTTAGAATTTTGAGGATATGAATTTATTGATTTCAAATGCCGCAAAATTAGTTTTATAAAGAAACTGCCCTTTTTTCTTAACTCTTTCTTGACTCTTTTATGAAAGTTTTTAACTAGTTTTATGTAACAACATTCATTTACAGATGTAAATGGGCCTGGACACAACTTGGTCTTTTACAGCTACAAAGAAATATGTGTTCTGAATCTATACATTCTCTACAAAATGCTGTTAGAGCTGATCCCAGTAGCAGGTGTGTGTGTGTGTGTTTTCTTTTTCTGTATTTTTTTAATCGTGCACAATAATGAATAATATCTATTTTGTGAGGTTGCTGATAAAGTATTGGAGGAAATGATAAAAAACTTTGAAGAATTTAGGCGATTTTTAAAAATATTTGTGTGTATACTGTGCCATGTAAGTTTTCTTTGTTAACTATGTGCATAACTAAAAGAACTATTGAAAAAAGTTGAAAAGTTATCTTTAATATTTTGTTGCATTTTTGAATTACCCTTTTTATGTATAGTGCTTCACTTTTCAAGCTACGTGTTTTCATTTTTTTAAGTTAAAAAAATTTTGTATTTTTTTATATACTAGGGGCCAAGGCCCCCAGACTCGCTACGCTCGCTTTTTGTATGAGGCATTCGGCCCCTAATAAGGCTTATTCGTAAAAAAGGCTTAATTTCAACAGACAAAACCCGAAGATTGGATCAGATAGAATGTTACCGAGCTACACATTTCTTGGTTCTTGCATGTTCATTGATACATAAAAATTCTTGCAAATTTGCCACCCATGGCGATTTTTCATTATTTGGCGACTTGCGTACATGTATAGTTAATAAAAGCTACGGAACAGATAGGATAGCTTGCCACCAATGGCGACTTTTCATTATTTGGCGATTTACACATGCTCACAACCTATAATTACTCTTCATTTAAGGTTACCGGAAAACCGTTATTCATATTTTCATTTATATAATTGTTTGCAGATTGGCGTACTTAGCACCACGAATTATACCATCTCGTCGCGTTAGCAAATATCCAAAGTGTACTATAACTGCTATAATGGCATAGTTAACGCCGCCAAATATTTCTACTGGTAGCAAATAATCCAGCTGGACCGAACCGGCTTTAAAATAAACTGCATTTGAATTATTTTTCATTTTCAAGATATTAGTTATTCTGTTTTGGAAAAACGAATAATTGCTAATTCTAAACTCCTGTTGTCTGAGCGAACTTACTATTTGAAAATTGTCAATGTGTAACACATTTTGAGTTACTTATTTCATATTATTGTAACCTATTTATAGAAAAAACCAGGTGATGCCTATTCTACAGCTTACGAAATATTGTAACAATAGATTAAAGCTGTTGTGAACTAATGGTATTTAAATATATGTAAAATTATGTGGCATACTTTTGTGTTGCATTTTTGGGACATGTTTTTCATACAATTTTCAATAAAGGGGGTGAGAGATAAAATGACATAGTCATTAATAGATGGAGAAAATCTGCACAGAAAAATGCACAATTCCAACTGAATGAAAATTTCAAAACCTTATTCTCAGGTGTATTCAGCAGACGACAAATTACGATAAATTGCGCTAAGCATTAGAATCATCTCCTCAAAATCATTTAATTTTTCGCCAAATTAAAAAGTCGCACATTTTAGTCTCAGAAAATTTCTGAATAATATTTTTCTTTTGAGTATAAAACATTTCATTCCTGCTCTGATTTCCCATGCACACGATATTTTAATTTAAAAACAGCCTTACAAATAATCTAGACACAAAAAAAAAAATCGTTATTCTTTTATTTTTACTTCAAGAGTCTGAATCATTTAATAAACTTGCCAAATTTAGCAACCTAGATAACCTTAAACGTCGCTTTTTCCACTGTGGGGTTACAATTACGAAATGGCGGAAAGCAAAAATTAGCCTTTTGCGATACGTTTTTTATCGATGTCTCCTAAAATATTTCGAATTTTGAAAAAATCGCTTCGAGATGTGTCGGGAACTGTCATGGAAAATTTCCGTACAAAATTTGGTAGGTCTACGATCACCGCGAGACACATTCAAACAAACTAACTAACAGTTTACACATTCTTTTATTAATACAGAAGAAAGATAGTTTTTATTTTGGCGTAAAATGGGCATAATTCTAACTCATGTTTGTAAATTTCACGCGATTCTAGATACTTGGAAACGCTTTGTTGCAAAGGAATGAATGATTTTATGCCAAATCTGGCAACCATTCGGTTTATTTTTTCAGTTTTTTATTAATATCTTCTAAAATAATTCGATTTTCGAAATTTAACTCAGCTTAGCAGGTTCCTCGGAATTTTTCGAATCTGTGGGCACCTTAGTCGAAACTCAAATCTCCACGGTTTAGGAGGAGATAAGCTGACAAGCTTTGACAGCACCAGCAGCCTTTACTTTTTTTTAGAATAGAGAGAAAGTTTTGTATGCCAAATAAAATGAACCGGATCAACTGACCATAAAGTGAAATATATGTGTAAAGTAGCAAAAATGAAATGCATTTTACAGTGGAAAATAAAAAGTAAATTACATAAAATATCAACAATTTATTAAAATTATTAATGCTTTTTCTTAGTATTTCACTGTATGCTTTGTTGCTATTAATTTTAAAAGTGCATTCTGGCGTTTTGGAAAGATGATAGTTTTATTTCTTGTTCATTATACTGTATACAAAATATACAAATGCTAATTTTTATTATGCAACATTTAATTTTGTTGCAGCTATGGATGGGAATGTCTTGCTGATGCATACTTAAAAAGAGGAAGCTATGAATCTGCACTCAAAGCATTTGAAAAAGCTTCTGAAATAAATCCCAAAGCCATGTATCCATTATACCAGTAAGTAAATGTTTCCTTTATTATTTTTTATCTACTTTTGATATTTTTTTATCTATAGATTTTTTTAAGTCTATTATGTAGCTTCTAATAAGCTTACAAGTGAAAAACTAATACAATATTAGTGTAAAGATAGCAATGCATGGTAGTTTTTTCTAATGACTTTGCCTTTAAATACTTTCATGAATTTATGAAATATAATTGTAGATTAATATCATGTTGAAATTCATTATTTTTTATATTATTTTTCATATTTTAAAAGTTATTTGTCCTGATTTCAGGAGAGGGAATTCAGTGACATTAACACTAAAACTTAAAACCTGCACTATGATACTGCAAAAGGGATTTATTATACTTTTTTGCTCTAAAAAGCTGTTCTTTCAAAAAGATTGGCAACTCACAAATGCAATCTTTACCAATTCCTACCCCCATGATTTTCTAAAAACTAATTTTTATAACTTTTATCAATTTGTTTTTTGTTTTATTTCTAATTCAGGGTTTCCACAGATCTAAAAAGCTGGGAATTGAATTTGGTCAGAGAAATAGCAAAAATATCAGAGAAAATCAAAGGAATAGCAAAAAAGTTGGGCCTTGTATCGCATGAATATGACATCCAAGCATTTCCTTTTTTCTTTCTTTCTTTTTTTTTTTTTTTTTTTTTCATGTCAAGACAACTTGTACAGAGCATATGTTTCCTGTACATAAGCACCTAGATAGCACTGTATCAATTCCATGCCCAGATTTTTCAAAACTACCTCAGAAAACAAACAAACGAAAAATCCAACTTACTATTTATTATTATTAAAACTAGAAATTATTACTTAAACTGCATTTGGATGGTTGAAGAATAAGAAATTGCATTACCTATGAATAGAGAATAAAGAAATGATTTTCAAAAATGTACTTTTACAAAAAAGTAAAAGGTCTGACTCTTCCATTCCATTGTTGCTTTCTGTTCTACTACAATCCAAAGGTAAATGGGCTGCATCTCCTTTATATAATTCATATAAATAGTCACCATTCAAATATTTCATTATTTATTGTAGTTTATCAAATTCAGAGATTATCAATTTTCAAGAGCAATTTGTTTTTATAAAGGTAAGATAAAATATAATATAATGAAAAAAATAAATAAATAAAGTTTTAAAAAATAATAAGCTTCATATTGTTTCAAATTGCTAGGGCAAACTGCTTTTCTGGAGTTCAATTTCATCTAAAATCCATGTTCTATGTGCCAAGTAATTAAACTTTGCATTCATCGTATGCAAATTGGTTAACTATGGTGCTGGATACAGATCTTATTTTAAACTATTAACTTTACTACCTACAGACAGGGTCGTAATCCAACCAATAAACTATTAACTCATGTGAACTTTTCTTTTTATTTTTAGAATCTCAACAATTCAGAAAATGAGAGGTTTTTATATTGAAGCAGTAGAAAAGTATAAAAACCTTTTAGATGTTAATTCTACATATGTTCCTGCTCTCATAGGTGAGTTGAATTAGGCCAATATGTATTTATTCTTTCACCTTAAAATTCTGCTGTGATTTCCCCCCCCCCCCATTCTTTCTGTTTTTAAAAGTAATCGGTTGTATTATGTAAGTTATACTAAAATATTACATTATTTGAGATTTCTAACCTAAAAGTTTTCTTAATTATTTATTTATATTTAATTTTAGGTTTATCAGAAACTTTAATATTACTAGCCAAAAAATGTTTCACCGATTGCTTATACGGTCTTTCTAGAGATTATTGCCAGGAAGCATTGCATATACTAGCCAGGTTTGTGTTAGCATTTATTTTAAAAAAGTTTGTTTTAATTACTATGCAGTATTGTATATTTCATAAAATATAATTTTTCAGTAGTAATACTAGTTGTTTGCACTTTTAATTATTGTGTAATCAAGGTGATTGGAAAACCTGAAATTCTATTTTTTAAAAAGTTGAGAATTGTAAAATTCTGTAAAAGAATAATTCATTATTCTGTTTGAAAATATTGAAATTATAAAAGAACTTTCTGAGGGAAAGGCTCTAATTCTTCTTATAGTATTTCCCTCTTCTTCTTTCATTCCTTCTTTTAAATTAACATACATATGTATGTGCTTTCAAGTTTCTTGCTTAATGATAATAATGCAAACTTGTAACATTTTAAAATTAAAATAATTATTGAAATGGAAAAGAGACATGAAAGTTATTCCTTAACTGATTTTCAGAATTCAGTTCCCTACCAGATTACTAAAATTTTTCATAATTTTTTTTTATTACTGTTTTTTTTTTTTTTTTTTTTTTTTTTTTTATAATGATGAATTATAACTTTTGTATGCAAATCTCTTACTTATTTAATGAATGTTTTTAATGCACTACTAATAATATTTTTGTGAATATATAAATTTTGGGTCAAGGTTGGGGTAATTAGAACTGATTGTATGATAATTAAGAACAAATACAAGAAATGCTTTAAAAAGAGGTTTTTTTTGTGGTTGTCTGAATTTACTTTTAACAGTGAAATATCTTTGATATTTTACAAGCATTAAGTGTGGTAATTACTTTACATTTATATTTTAGAGTTGCAGCTTCAAATAATACATTATCATGCTTGTGGAAACTTGCAGGGGATGCATGTACAATACCATATTATTTTGATAATGCATGGTTTCCAATTTTTATCCCACATGATTTGCACCAAGAATCAAACCGGGAGACTGTATCTTGTAGCAAGTGTGAACTACTTGCTTTTGGCTCTAAGTATGTATAAGTGTTAAAAAATATATATACTAAGTTTATATGTAAATGTGTAGTTTTGTTTGAGTAGAATATTGTAAGATTATTAGTTATATTTGTCAGTTGTTGTTTTTAATGTTTTAAAAAACTTGTAAGGTATAATAAGCTTTGAAAGATTTGTTTAATTTTTTAAATACTAAGTTTAACTCTACTGTGTTAGTTTCTGTTAAATTTTAGATAATATAGAATTAATGTAGATGTAGAAATTGTGGTAATAACTCGCTCACCATGGCCGTGAAATTTAGTTAAGACAAGAATCATAGAAAGGCTAAACCTGTAAAGATCCTAAAGATGACCATGCATTGTGTTCCTGAAAGTAAAGTAATAACCCAGAATTCACCTTGCCAGGGGAGTGTGTGTGGGATATAAATAAGGCACAAAACACAGCATTATTAGATCACCATAAAAAAAAAAATTATTTAACGACATCAAAGAAAAACACGTGGCAGCTCTTTGTCATAACAGTGACAAAATTTACAAAAAAAAATTGCAGCACTGATATATTGCATAAAAATCTAAAAAAAGGGAATTTGACAACCAGCAACTTGCCTTAGGCAAAAAAAAAAAAAAAAAATATTAATCAATTAATAGAAATAACATCATGGTGAATATTTGGGTACCCAAACAAAAGCATTGTGAAAATTACTGCAAATTACAAAATTCTACAAAATGAAAATACTTGAACTATCAAGTCCCTCCCCCCTTTTTCTTCAATTCTCATGTCTACTCAGGGCTTCAAATGAAATCCCTTTCAAAATACTAGTCTTCTTCTTAAATCCCCAAAATTCAACAAAAGAAAAAATCAGTAAGTAAAGAAGTAAATAACATATCTATAACCTCCTCCTCCCCCCCAAGAAACAAAAATTTTAGTTATCTAAACATATTTTACCAATATAATTGCACAAATAAAATAAAAACTTCATAAAAAAAATGGTAAGCTGAACATGATTAAAAAAAAAATTATCCTCACAATTGGAAAAGTTATCATTTAAATTACTGGCATGACAAACATGCTTTAATTTCCCCTTTTTTTATATTTTAAAAGTTCTTCTGTAATTTAAGAGTTCATGAATCGGTTAGTTGTGAGATAGATCATTGAGCACGCATAACAAGGATGTGTGAAGAATAGGCTGGCTATCATGGTCTGGGCAGTTTTTCCAAAGTAGGAAGAGAAGAAAAATAAAATGGTCCCACAGAAACTCTGGCTGCAGGCAATAAAAAGGTGTTTTGCGGGGTATGTTAGTCGTCAACAGACGACACAAGCTGGGCTGACGGTCCAAGCAATGACGGGGCTATGGAAGGTACGTGGCGGACATAATGCTGCAGTGGTGGTGGTTAGGATGCCGATGTAGTGGTCAGGATGCTCTAGGCCAAGACGCTAGACGGTCCTCCAGAGCCAAAAGGGACAATCTTTGGCCCATCTAAATCTTGAACGACAATCAAAGAAAAAGTGAGGTGGGGGGCCTTGTGCCTGCTGCAAAAACGGAAGTGGCCGAGGTGGTGGTTCATGGCCAAATTAGAATAGCTGCATGCGTGAAGATGATAAATTTAAAAAAAAAAAAAATTCTTAACTGATGGTGATCATTTAAAAAAAAATAGTCCCTCTAGCCGAGAATCAGGACATTCACATCTTTACAGTTAGATGCAGGGGCGACAAAAGTCGAGCTTGGGCCTTACGATGAAGCTAAAAAGTTTAAGTCAGCAGATCGGGCTACCTACTACGTATGAGCCTCCGCATGTCTCGCCTTCTAATGAATGATCCCGCCACCTCACGTACTCTGCTCTTCCAAGGGATGCCGTGCTCAGGGACCAATCAGCACAAGCCTTGTCACAGCCGTGAAATTTCGAGAAAGTTTTGTTCGTGCCAAAGCAGGGGCGTGTACTGATGAAATTATTTTGTGTGGTTATTTATATATAAATTGTGATGGCATATTTGTAAAATAAATCCAAAAGCAAAACTGTAGAGAATTAAAAATTGAGGCTCATGTGATCGATGATAGAATGTATTTGATGAATTGGTTGAACACAGAGTTTTTCCCTGATGTACGTATTTTCCTTCCATTTTTTTTTTTAACACACATGCACATCTAGAACACTTGAGCATGCAGTAAACATCTTTATCAAAGGGAAAAAACGATCATCAACATGCGAGATATGAATAATTCCTTGCACTAAACAAAACATCACTTCCGAACTCTATAGATGAAGACACATAAAAATGCACTATTTCTTGAATCACAGAAGAAAACAGATAAATGACAATAATGAGCATTTTTTTTCATTTTCAGCAGCACAATATAAGCTTCTTTGTTAAGTTGCACACAATAAAAATTGAATTATGGAACAATTACATATTTTCACATAAAATTAGAATACATTATGGGCATGGACAGAGACACAATCCCCGAGGGGAAGTGCTTGCCTGAACCTCCAACGCAGCTCTACTCTGCTCGCTGACTTACAACTCACTGCTCATATTCAATGGTGTACAGGGGGGGGGAGGGTATGTCACGAGGTCAACTTTTGCCGTTAAGCTATTACATATGTAAGAGAGAAAAAAGGAACTCGAAAGACTCTTCTAGAATATTCGATGCGTGCATCTGCATACAGAGAAACAAAAAGAAAAACTAAACACTGCGGTCTGGGAGCAGTGCAATACTGCAAGTTATTCTTTCATATGAATAAGTGCAAAAATAGGATGAGAAGGAAAAATATAAATAAAACAGATTGCAGCTGTAAGTTTGATTAGCATAGCAGAAGGCAGGAAATTGAAATGATTAAAAGTGCGTTATTGCCTTTCAAATAAAATGGCTAAAAGAAAATTTGAATGCTTTAAAAAGTTTTATTGTTAAAAACTTATAAATTAGTTTAAATTTAGACAATATTAATTAAGATTTGTAATAATAATTTTTCATAAAAAAATATGCACGTTGTGTCATCGTGACAGGGCGAAAGGAAGAGGAATAAGAAATGGCAAAAAAAAAATGGAGAAAACTGAAGCACGGGCGGCCATTTTGAACGGGAAAATTACAAAACAACAACGAAGTGCGTCAAAAACGTAACGAAAATCTTTAAATTTTCAGTGGGAGATAGCTAATAGTCTGATACAACCCTGTGTAAAGTTAGGAGTTGAGAATTAAAACGAAGTGGGTAAAAATAATTAAAAACCGGACTTAAACAAAAGGTTGAGAATATTACTGCAGAAAACAGGTTAATCTATTGAGAAACACGTTATAGTAAGCAGAAAAACAGCAGATGTTACAAGAAAATTAAATTTACACCTCTGGAGATAGGGAAAACAAAGTCAGATTTAATTTAAAGAAAACAAAGGTAATTATTTAGGAAAACACAATTAAAAAAGGTAATTATTGTAAATAAGGAACAAAACTATTGACATTTTTAAAAGAGAAGTCACTCAGACCATTATATCTCAGGACTAAAGGCACTTAAATTATACAAGCAACAGTTACTAATATAAGAAAAATAAACATGTTAACAGTTAAATCAATAAGATAAATAAAAGTGACTGCATAGGTTTATTTAAACCCAAACCCCCCAAAAAATTACCACAAAATGCTTATTAACTTTTATTGCTTAGTTTTTATTAATACGAGAGTTGGTATCAGGTATTGATAGCTAGGCAAGTTAAAATAGCAAACTTAGAATAGAAAGTTATAAATATTATTCTTCATAAGAATTATTATGAAAACCAGAATACAGTGTGTATGTGTGAGTATATAATTTTCTGTCACACAGCTAAAAATAAATTGTTTTTGAAATGTTTAGTTGTCAAAACAAAATATTTCATTCTTTTTTATATAATGTAATTGGGATACAATTATAGTATTATTTAATCAGTTTTCCCAAAAAGAACCTTACTCATACTTGTGAACCATTCTGTTTTTCTTTCCATCTTAAACTTATAAATATTTTCATTGTATTGCAAATGTTATTAAATAAAGACCCAAAATGTTCATCAATGGTTCCCGTGTATTTACTTTTACAAACCTCTGGAATTCACAAATATAAGAAGCCAGCATAGCCTTCTGATTGAATTATAGGTTCAGGTGTTTCATACAGAACAGGTGCTTTTGTGCTTTTATCTCATTTTAATGACATTTATTGTTTTTATTTATTTATATTTTATTTTATTTTTTATTATTTTTTTTTTTGTAAAAAGAATAAATGTGGTTTTCAAATACAGTGAAATCCCTCTATAACGATATTTTGGGGGTCAAAATAATATATCGTTGTAAAGAGAATCATCGTTATAGAGAGAATCGATATTGGAAAAGATTTTTGATTTTTGTTCTTCATATATCCCATACCCTGCGGTATCACCAGAAAGTGTTCTGTTTTCATTCAGCACACCCTCGCAAGTAATATATAATAAATAAAAGGAGAAAAACATGTTTATAGTTTTCAGTAATTTTCACAACACTCACAAATTTTAGTTAAATACCCTTGCCGCCTCGCCAGGGATTCTAGCGGAGATATAGCTTATAAATATTTATAGCATATTTGAATAACAAATATATAATGTCTAAATAAATAATACCTGAATGCCGCAAAAGCATTTTTTAAAATGTATTAGATGTTAATTGAAAATACATACCCATTAATTTATCCTTATTTATTTTGCTTCATGCCTTTATCAAAATCTTTTATGATGTTGAATTTCACTTCGATAGATTTTTTTTTTTTTTTTTTTTTTTTTTTTTTTTTTTTTTAGCCATTTGCTTTCGATTTTCACTAAACAAACTTCAAAGTAAACAAAACTCATAAATGATTTAAAATATCCTCGTGTAATAATCAACCTCGATAGGATTTATCGGAGGTTAAAATTCTTACTCAAGTTCAGACAAAAGAACGTATCGTTTTCTATATCAGTTCCGGTGAAAGGAATCCTTGACCATTTTTTAAAGAGGGGGATAGGAATCAAAGATGTGTCATCCAACTGCCCTTCCACCTTACGAGAAATGCACTTTCTCATTACCATAATGTTACATCAGCAAAATGAAACTTAGAAGACGTTCTTTGGCAGAGGCGTGGTCCAACCCCTTCCAACCACATTTTACCTCGACTTTCTTTGTGTAGCTTTCAACGTCTGTGCATGAGTTGAGCTTCTGATGCATCGTAGAAAAAAAAAAAAAAAAAATCATAGTAGAGAGAATTATCGTTTTAAAGGATATTGTAATACAGAGAACTGTTTTACATTAATCTAAAGGGAATTCAGCAAGGACTATGAAAAAATATCATAATAATTATCATTATAGAGGATATTGTTGTAGCGGGATTCTACTGTATTTGTATGTTTAAAGTAGTTGCAGAAGAATAACAAGAACACAACAAAAAAATATTGGGTTTGAAAGTTAAAAAACTTTGTACATAACACACATACATATTGTATCATTTTTATGCATGTGCGTGCAGTATTTATAAAGTGCTTTATTACTATAAGTGTCACAAGAGTTGGATATTAACTATCTCTCTTAACCAGTAAAGCATTTCTCTAAATTTAATTTTTCAACACAGTAATTTTGTACCACTGAAAAGATATTTTGTTTCAGTTTCAAAAAATGATGGTTTTTAAATGGATAATTATTTAATTCTAACTAATTGCATTTTGGTGAGAAATATTTTAAACTGTAGTTTCATTTTAAAATTATCAGCATTGCATATAAACAGGTAATTAGTAGATATTTATACAGTAGTTAGTAAATATATAGTCTTGTCTTGAAAATTTAATTGTATTTGTTGTTATTTTTACTATAGATTTTATGGACTAGCTATTACCAAGAAAAATATAAGTCCCTTGTGGCATGATCTGGGTACCAACTATTACTTCCAGTCAAAGGCATCAACATCTGAATCTGAACAATTGGATTTTTCCAAAAAAGCATTCATATGTTTTCAAAAGGCAATTAGCCTTTCTCCCAATTATGAACTCCATTGGACAGCTTTGGGAGTTGTAGCCCTTGGAAATGGTGATGATATTAGCATAGTCAACCTTATTTTGTGCTATATGTTATTAACATTGTTTAGTTTTGAAATTTTATCTTAGAAATCTTGCTTTTTGAAATTTATTGTTTTGTAGAATTTTTATCAATGTACATTATAATTAAAAAACTCAGTAATAAGATAGCATGGTCTAAAATGAAAATTCGTAACACAAACATGCAAAGGAGATTTAATTTTTTAATTTAAATCATATGATCTGCTATCAGGATGAAAAATTATTATTTAAATCGTATACTTTTTTAAATGTAGTATCCGGACAACATAATTACCAGTTTCCAATAAATCAATCTTTCAGGTTTGTAAAAAAATTAGTACTCATCTTAGTAAATAACTTTTGCATTAATCTGAAATCGTTGTTCTTGCTCTCTTTGAAAATTTTCTGCATTTTAACAAACCTCTTATGACTCTGTATTTAACATACTTGTTGTTTGAATTAATTTACTCAATTATTCATCTATTGAATATTTCAATTACATATAAATTTGTTAATGGCTTTGAGAAGTAAGTTCAAATTAAAAAATGAAATGTCTCTTCAAGTCCACCCTTACTTTTTTAAAGTTTCATATTTAAAAAAAAAAAATGAGGTTGGGGGATTATTTTTCTACTATAAATGTCTGTTAAAATTATGATCTACACCTTGTTCTTTTATTAAAACATTAAAGGTTGAATTAAGATTGTATGGTTATAGTTTAATAATTTTTTTACTTATAAATAGTAAATCATCCTCCTTCCCTTATCCCACCACGCACACACACACACAAAAAAAGAAAGATTTTTTGAAAGCAGCTTTTTTTTTTTTAAGGAGTACATAGTATAATAAATGCTGTAGCTCTTATGTCTTGTGAATAGATTAATAATTATTATAAAAATCTAAGAACTTTTTCCTTAAATGCACTGAAACATCTGGGCCCCCACCAGTGGTTGAGAGGTTCTGCTCTCGAAATGGGAAAGGGAAGTGCCAGATTCAAACCCCAGTCATGCCTGTCGACCTAGCCATTCAGGGTTTTCCATGGTTTTCTCCGAAACTTCGCATAAGTAAGAGCTAGGATCCCTTAAAAAGTCCCCCATGGAAGGCATTCCCCCTATAAACCTAGGACCCTAGTGCAGTCAATCAGCCTTAATCTGCCAACTAAACTGAAACATCTGGAAGTAACTCTACAGTTATTTTGTAAAAAGCTAGTACTAGTAGTAGCCTTCACCAGTAATTTTTGGTCACAAAATGCTGAGATTTAGAGACAATAACAGAAAGTTTCAATTACAGGCATATGCTCCATTTATACTTCTTGACTTGACAAAACCTCTGTGAAAGTTTTTTGTGCAAACCTTGCAAGATCTAAAAATGAACTCATGTTAAAATCTGATTTAATTTTGGCTAAGCAGATTTTTGATTTGTTTATAGTTGTGTGTGTGTGTGTGTGGGGGGGGGGGGGGAGCAAGTTTGAATTCTTTTCTTTTTAATATTTCACAGTGCACAAAATAAATTAATTTTATCTATTATACAGTTAACAAGTATTAAACAGTTATAAGTTTAATATTGTATCTGAAGTGTTACCATTTCTATGTAATCAGTCCATAGATGTTATGATGTATGCAATGGTAGTAATGGTTTGTAAAAATGGTTTGTAAAAATTTTAAGCTAATTAGTTTGAAAAGAGATTCTTTCTTTCAAAATTGAAAATTAACTGGATAATCAAGCTGATTGTATTCTCTAAGAATACAAAATTATTTTGCTCTTGTTCAGCAGGGTGCAGCACCCTGATGCCCTTTTTATTAAAAAAAAAAAAAAAAAAAAAAAGTATCCTGTTGCCCTTTGGGGGAGGGAGAATTATATATGGCTATAAAATTCTCAGGAAATTTAAGTTAAGTGTTTACTTTTATTTTTTAACTAACTTTAAAAATATGTTTTTGTCCAAATTTACTCTGTTCCAGTTTTTATTTATGGTGTTACTTTTAAAAAATTATCCCATTAGCATACTTAATTGCTTACCTTTACTTTTATAATAGATACCATTTTTATGTAATGAATTATTATTTACAGAGCTTAAAGACTTTGCCTTTGGACAACATGCATTTATAAAGTCACTTCATATCAACAAAAATGTAAGAAGATTTCAAATATGTTAATTTTTAAGTACAATATCTGTATAAGCTACAGTCTAAATTTCATGTTTCCCTTCTAACTTTTCAGAATGCTGAAACGTGGACTAATTTGGGAATTCTATATCTTTTGCATGACAACATTGAGGTATTTTTTCTTTATTTTGTAAATAGAAAATTTTAATAAATTAACTGTAATTTGTGGTGTATAATCTCATTGCAAGCTTCTTAGAAATTCCCCCCACCGCAAGAAGTATGTAATTATTATTACTAAATAATGAAAGCATACATACCCTTTCTTTCCTTATCTATTTGTAAAATAAAAATTGACTTTCAAAATGAAATATTTTTTATGGTTTTTAGTTAAATCTGCAGTATTGTGTATTAGCTATGATAATATTATTTCTCTTAATACAGTGAAATACGTTAATGTGAAAACGCTTAACATGAAAAATCAGTTAACCCAAGATTATATAGCAGTCTGGACAGTACACTAAGCAATTTAATACATTTTTTTCTCTAAACACAAAGCAAAACTTGTTTAACACACAAAAATAAATAGTTTTCGATTTTCAATAGCTTTTTTTACAAATCACTAGGAGGTTGTTTTTTTTTTAATTGTTTAAATTCCAGGAACTGGTTCTTCTTCCTTCATGTTCCCTTTTTGTATTTTTGTTCCTCTAATTGTCATCATCCATCAAGGCTCTCACCGTAGACTGTTGTACTATATCACTAAATCAATATATTGCCGTCGATTATGATGTGTATACAGCACTGATTATCATAGACAAAGAGATTTTGGAGATAGTTCATAATTTAAATGGCCACCTATATACAGGGTGTCCCAAAAAGGTGGTAATGTATTTTAATTCTGTGAATTGAAAAAAAATTTCAAAATGAGGTAGGAAAAAAGCCTGTGTTAAGAAAAAAATCCTCTCATTAATTTTCAGAAAGTTATGCTTTTTTAATTTGCATGTGACCCTCATACAGTTGAATTCTCAGTTAGTAAAGTTTGCCTCATACACCAATTAGATCATGCACAAGTTTTCAGCCTTTCATTATAAAACATCAAGAGATATCTGATAACAAAAATGATCCGTGGCTGTACATGGATTCGAACGTCAATGTTTATTGCAGAGCAAAAAAAATATTTTCTTTTTGTAATTTCTGCAAGACCCTTAAAATGCGATCATTTAACTTGATTTTTTCTGAGTGCCATTGGAAATTGGTTTAAGTCAGCATATATTTATCTTCATATCTCTGGCACTTTTTAAGATATAGTTTTCAAAATTTGTACATCACCTACCTCATTAGCACATGAGGCATACTGATTAGGAATTTTTTTGTATGGGGGTTTGTATACAAATTTAAGAAGATAACTTTTTGAAAATTAACGAAAGAAATTCTTTCTTGACATAATCTTTTTTCCTACTTTATTTTGAACATTTTTTTCAATTCACATTGCCCACTTATCTCTAATAGATAAAAAATTAAGCAGTGTTACCACCCTTGCAGGACACCTTGTATATTCCAATGATGAATTTGCATAGGAATTGACGATGCAGAGCCTGTACCCTCTTTTTTCCTAAAATGCAGAAAATTTTTAGAAGTATGTGCAGTTGTTTAGATGCACATTCAGATTGAAAGATAAATAAAGCAGTGCATATCTCGAATTTGTGAACACAAAATATGATGCACAAAAAGGCGCTTCAAAGAAATATATCTCCCCCCCCCCCCCATAAAACAGTGCTTTTTTTACTTGCTTAACCCTTTGAAGGCAGCCTACTAGTAGTTTACAGGAACCCTTAATATAATTGGAGGATATCCAAGATGTGGATGAAATGTTTGCTTTTTTTCTTTTACAAAATCTTTTAACACAAAAAATTATTTTGGTACACTCTTTTGTGTTAAAAGTTTTTCACTGTAATTAAAATATGATACAGTGATTTAGAATATCATAAATATACTCAGTCCTTACTAACATTATTGAATTTATGTTCATTTACATTCAAGAACATGCTATCTTACATTATCAAACATAAATTACCCTGAATTCTTTGTGGAATATTTTTTTCTCTTTGTCTTATGTTTCTAGGTGTTTGATCTTTTGACAATTTGAAACCGTTTTCTCTTTCATAGCATACTACTTAGTACCACCCATTTAAACAAATTTATATGAACATGGGGGGGGGGGTCATTACTGATATACTATTACATTTTTTTTTTCCTTTTATTTCTTCAACCCTCTCTCCCCACCTGGTAGGGTTTATCCACTTCCAAAATTAGGACTTACTTTGGGAGGTTTGCTTTAAGCTTACTAAAATGAGTTAGATTTGATGATTTACTTCTAAAGTAATGTAAATATGAGTTGGACGAGTGTTTTCCTTTTTTTTTTTTCCCTACTGAAGAGTGTATATAAGGTTTCTTTTATAAGCAGGTAACATCAAAATATTTTTCCAAATTGGTGAAACTGTGGAATTGTTAAATAGATATTTGTATAGTTAGAGTTCTGCTGTACTAATATGTCCATACCTCATGTTTTCTTTGAATGGGTAATATTTTAAAACTGTTACAAAAAATGTGTTGAAAGAAAAAATGCTTTCCATTTATACTAGCAGACTGTGTAATGTGACTACTGTTTATGCTGAGATTTTTTACTGTAAAAAGATTTATCAATGAAATTTTCTTGATTAATTGCATAAGAAAAGTGAAGGAAACATTTCTGCCCTAGCCCTAGTTACTGTAATTCAAAAGAGATCTGTAGCCTCTGTGCCCCAGCTTTGAATGTGTGACTGATCCTCCTCACATGCTTGCCAATAAAGTATCAGTTCTCATGGCTTAAATCCTTCATTTAGATGAAACATAGTTATAGAAATGAGAATTTTTATAGCACTGCTTCTTCTATTAATTTATTCTCATAGTTAGCCAATCTTATATTCAGAAAAGCACAGTCAATCGAACCTACTTATCCAATTAGCTGGATTGGCCAGGCAGTTATTGCTGATAAAGTGAAGCATGTTGAAACAGTTGACTTGTACAGACATGCTACAACTTTGGGATCACATGTAAGTATCATTTTTAAATGTATTTTAATTGTTGCATGTTTATTGTTGGAATAGAATTAAGTTCTGTATGTCTTTTATCATTAAATCTTTTAGACGGAAGCAAATCTGGGGTATTCTAAAGTCATTTGCCGAACCTTACTCAATGCATCTGACAGAGAATCTGAATTTTATAAGTTTAATATTGAATTAATGAATGCTGTTGTCACGGCTGCTGATTGTTCTGTGAAATATGTTGGTAAAGCTTTTTAAATATTATCTGCATATTTCATGTGTGTAATGTAATTGATACTCAAATTATATAAGCCATCAAAGTACCTAATTAGTACATTGAGTATTCTTTTCATATATTTTTAAATTTTATATTTCATTTGAAATTATAATGGTGTTTTGAATTGAATTGAAATTAGCATGCTTTTAGAAACTTAGGTATAATTTAAAGAATTTTTAAAGATATAAAAACATTTGAATATTACTAGTGCTTTTTTTTAATCAGAGGGCTATCTTTTTAAACCATTAACTTTAGCATTATTCTTCAAATTATAAAATCCTTTCTTATCTCATGTAGTTACTTTTTATACCATACATTTTATATGGTACCCTATATCATATATATATATATAATGTGATTGCATTTTTTTAAAAATGTATATGTTATAAAATGTGTGACATGAAGTCAAAGTTTCTAATGACTTCATGTCATCAGAAACCTTATCTGACTGAAAGTATAATGCTAATTTCAATAATTTTATGTATGTCCCATTGATCAAACAAATTGAAACTCTTAGTTCAGAAAGGATGAATGCTAGCTATCATTTTTACTAACAAACTATGAAGAACATTGAATGTTTTAACAATAGAAGTCTGTACTTTTATGTGAAAAAGAAAACAGCTAAGCTTGCTTTTGTTATCATTCATTGAAAGTACTTCGAATTATAATATTTAGTTTACTTATTACTTTAAATGAATGAACAATTATTCGGGGTGATTAAATTCACTTTTCTTAGACCATTTTAATTCAAATTAATGTATCAATAAAATGCAAATTAATTTCAAGTTCAGGAGTTTTTAACATTTTATTTATTTATTTTGTCAGTTTAAGTGTTAACGTTTTCATTCATATTTTTGTTAACAAATGAATTATCAGTTTCTGAGATATCTGCTTGCTTTAATTATACTTAAAAATTAACAGGTCAAAAGCTTTTTTTTTTTTTTTTTTTTTTTTTTTTGTAAGTAGGTTTTAGTGCATTATTCTTTTTGCATAAGTTATTGTTAATAAAATATTTTGCATTTTTATTCTACCAATTTTCTTTTCACTGAAATTTGAAAATGAGAAAGCAAATAAATAAAGTAAGATTTATTTAAAGAAAAAAAACTTGTTTTCTTTTTACTTTCCGAACATGTACCATGTAAGGAAAGTATTGTAATCATGAAAAAATTCGAATTCGAGATTTTGGTGTATTTACGCGTTTTGAGGTCTCCTGAATTCATTTATGCTATTTTTACGAGATGTATGTATGTGTGTATGTGTGTGTGTGTGTGTATGTATGTGTGTATGTGAGTGAACACGATAGCTCCTGAACGGGGCATTCGATTGAGCTCAAATTGGGTATACATGTTATAAACCACCGTCGCAAGACCGGTATTGATTTTGATGTGTATAGGACTTATAGTTTTTCTACAGGGCTACGACAAAGATTTCTTTTACATTATGGCCTATGGGAGGAAATTCTTGAAAGTGCACTAGCATTTAAACGATACATTCGATTGAGCTCAAATTGGGATACATGTTATAAACCACCATCGTAAGACCGGTATTGATTTTGATGTGTATAGAACTTATAGTTTTTCTACAGGGCTACGAAAAAAATTTCTTTTACATTATGGACTATGGGAAGAAATTCTTGAAAGTTCGCTAGCGTTTAGACGATACATTCGATTGAACTTCAATTTGGTATATATGCTTGAATTATTCATCGATTAAAATTTATTTAAATGCTTGATAATGATCTTATTCGTAAGTGTTCGGAAAGTCGAGTGGAGTCACTCCAGATTTTTTTTAAGTAGTTTCTTTCAATACAGTTTATGTATAAGTGAAGCATAAGATAGTTTTATATTGTTTCATTTTTTTAGAGTCTGATCATGACTGAATATGGTTTTTAAAGGAACCTATTTTTCAAAGTATAATTAGTTTTTTAAGAATTTATTTTCCATGCAAATATTAATAATTTGTTAAGATATATTTTTTGATGTATTAGTACTTATTTTATAACATTTAATTAATTTTCCTTACATTTTAATACTAATAGTTTGTATCTGTTTTAGCTAATCAGACTGGCTGTCCTGAAGCATTTAACATTTTAGGGATGCTTTTTGAAAGGCAAGGAATCTATGCTGCTTCAGTAAAAGCATATAAAAGGTAGGCAACACAACAAGTTTGTCTATTTGCTTAAAGAGATTTCTTTTCTTTATTTTTCAACCTCAAAAATTATATTTTTTTGTGTTTTATGATAGTATTACATACCTAAATACAGTCATACTTCAATATCTTAAATTTTTTAATAACTCCAAAAAAAAACTTTTTCCCTGCTCCTATTCTCTGTAAATAACCTTGTTTTGTCGAATATTTTTCTACTTCAGAAATGAGAATCTTCCTTGAATCCATGAAATTCTTCATTTTAGTTATTTTAAGTTTTTTTTAAAACAATATGCAAATTATATAATCATGGCCGAGCTCCATATTTCTTATCTGCCAACTCAAGTTCAATCTTTTTGCGTCTTTTTGGTAAATGAGTATTTTAAGTATTTCTTTATTTAGATCACTAGTGCAATTATAAAGTACATAAAGGCTTATTTCAATTTATTTTTTAAAATTTCTCAAACTTTAAATGCCTCTGAAAGTTTGATTGATAAGTTGAGAAATCATCACACAAATTCTAGGATTTAAAAAATATATTGATTTACATAGGTTGGCTCTGAAAAAAGGATCTGCTTTTTTTTTCTTTTAATTAAAGATAAATGCAGTTTTTAGTATTTATTTTTTAATTAAATTAAGCCATTTTTGTTATTGCAACCAAACGAAAATATATCCCCTGCAATTTTAGTAATAAAAGAAATTGCTGCATCTATGTTTCATTTTATTCTCATGTGCATTTTTTTTACTACAAAAAAAAAATTAATTAAAAAAAAAAACATTTTTATTTAAATTTAAAAAATACAAGTTACTCCTATCTTATTTTCTGTCTGCTGCTAATAAGACAGGGGCATTTGTTCCTGGCTTCTTTCATTCTCTATGTATCAAGGCACAGTAAGACCAGGAAGATTCTAATATTATTTGGAAATTTATTTAAAGACATTTATGAAAGGATTATACATTGCCTAATTAAACAAAGATTTTTTTTTCTTTTAACCATTTTAATGCTTATTTTTGAAACTATGAGATAAAAAAAACCCTGATATAACTTGAAAAAATTATTGGCATTGAGAAAAGAAAAAGTAAATGTGTGTAATTTTATTGCATTTTAAAGTAAATGTGTGTAATTTTTATTGTATTTCTGATCAAGTTTCTCAAATAAAAATAAGATTAAACCTGTCATGATTCCAACTGACTGCTAATTCAAAGTTACCAGAAATTCTTTTAAAGTTGAAAAAAAAAGGCATATTGTACAAAACATAATTTTGTTGATGGCAAAGGGCTAGATCTAATGTAGTGTTTTAAACTTCATCATAAAGAAGTTACATCTTCCCAGGTTTTGTTGTGACACAAAATGGTGCAAGGATGCCATGTTGAAGGATAAGTCAAGAAGTACTCTGATATAGGAAGATAAAATAAAATAATTAATTTTGATTCATTTCTTTTTTACATTTACAAATAATACACAATTTATAACAATTAAAATAAACTTTTCATCGTTAAAACACATTCTTAATTACTACTAAATTAATTTGTTATAAACACACGTGTGTCAGAAAAAATAGATTAAACATGCCAGCTAAAAATATTTTTAAAAAGATAGGAAAGGGAAAGAGATAAACTTATCCAAAGGGAGAAGAAAGGGGGCACCCCTGTCATAGTTAGCATTAACAAAACATCTTCAAACTGCTCTCAATGTTTGGCATGCCCATCTTTTCCAGCCGGATCATCACACAGAAAAAAAATAATAAATAAACAGTCATTGACGAAGCCAAGCGGAAGAGTACCAAAAGTCAAGCCAGAGAGTCGAAGAGAGAGAGCTTCCTGATTGAGACTGATAGTATATAATATAGGAGTTCCTAATGCATAAAACTCATAACTTCCAGTGTATCTAATGAAGTTATTGTTCAGCTCATTGTAATATGTCACAAAAGAGAGAGCTTCCACACCACTGCTGTCAGTATTTAAAAATATCAGACAGTGACAAAATCCTTCTGCATCGGAAGTAGTTCTATGGTGAATTTATCTTAAATCAAGCCTACATGATTTTTTTCTTCATCAAGCAGGCTTATTGTAAGCTGCATGCTTATTGTAAGTTGATTATTTTGTGAAAGGTTAACTAGTTAATTCTGTTGAGACGGCATTACGAAACTTAATTTTAAAAAATTGTTAGATTTCTTCATGTGCCGTGTTCATCTGCGATCTTCGATGTTTTCACAACTCAATATTCAGAAGCAATCGATTCAAAATATTGATAGGTGAATAGTGGAAAGGATATATATTTAAAAAAAAAATAGAAAAGAGACAAAAATTAGGGTAGAGAAATTAACGTTAGCATAAAAAACCTTTTAAGCAAGAACTCATGGTTTTACACATACATTTCAAAACATAATACGATGTCAGCTCATGGAAAAAAAAAAAAAATTATCGGCATTGAGAAAAAAAAAAGTTGGCTCCATAACAATAACAACACTTGTAAATATTGTTAACAGTAAGTAATTTATTAACATATTACCATATCACCAATAGCGTCCTAATTCCAAAAGTTTTGTTTCTTCTGCCTGAATTAATTTTACTTATTTTAAACCACAACGCACCCCCCCCCCCTCCCCAATTCAGCCTTTTTATGTTATTTTATTTTTACATTAAGGAAAACATAGGCTGAAATTCAGGTATGAAATTTATAATTTATCATGACCTTAGATTTTATGGAATTGCTTAAAATAAATAATGATAGTCTATTTTTCTGTTTAATATTCTCCATTTAAAATTAATTATTAAGTATTTAGTTATGCACATGTACTTGGGTATTATTTTATTTAGAATATAAGTAATTGAATTGCTTTGTAGTTGAAACTTAATGATAAAAATTGAGTAATGTGCATCGAAATTTTATGGTTGAATTCAAGCTTACACACTTTTCCTCTCTTTTCGTCTTTATACATTCTCATCTACTTCTAACCTAACCTCCTACTTCTAACCTAAAGAACACAATCTTTTTTCTTCAATTGTTAATTATTTTTCTCGGTGTGGTGTGTATATATTTTCTTCTGATCAAAATTTTTTTTTTCTTCATCAATCTTTGTATTTCCTATTTCCAATTTATATCAAACTTTGGGATTTACTTATTCTTTTTGCTTTCCTTTCCACTTGGTAAAAACTTTCCACATAGCAGGTTCGAGGAGAAATTTTTCAGACTTGGAGCAATATCAGGGATTCCAGGAAGAAGGAAAATTTGGGAATTTTCAGTTAAACTTATGTAAAAAGATTCACTATCCACAGAAGATATTTTATGAAAAAAATATGTCACATGAGACATTTGAAGTTCTTTCAGGGTGTCTGCCGGTCAGGAAAGCCTGGAAAATGCCAGGGAAATAGGAAATGGTCAGGAAAGTCTAAAAAAAAAACTAGAAAAGGCACAATGGGCCAGGGAAGTTCTCAAAGAATGAAATTTCCTCTGTGTAAAAATTTCTTGCCTTGACCCCTTTTTTATGAAAGTTAGTGAAAATTGCTGATAGATTTATATTTAGACAGAATGAATGATACAGAATGTTTGGGGTATGTGATACTCGCACCTGTTTTACATTCTGTGGTGGGGCGTTTCTTGTGCCAGAAGGATCAAAAAACTATCTGTCTATGACCAGTCTCTGTCAGGAAATTTTCATTACTAACACTCTGTATTCTTTCAGATTTGAAGTGTAGTTGACCAAAAGAAAAAAGTGCTTGAAATTAGGCATCTGCAGTTAGTAGTGTCATCTAGATAAATCGCATTAAGTACCACCTGTAGCACAAGTAGTATTGGTGTGAACCAACTGGTATCTTACTTAAAACTCACAGTAATTTTTTTTTCTATCTAACTTAAGTGCATCAATAATTATATTACAGTTGAAAATTCATTTCAAATAAATTGCAGCAAAGTATTTAAATATAAAAAGAGTGTGGTGCTGTTGAGGAAGATGCCCAAAAAGAGATGCATTTGTGGTCAGGAAAGTTTTTTTGAGAAGCTCCCAAAAATCTGAAAAAAAGAAGTCAGGAAATGGATTTTTAGAAATTTAGTAGACACCCTGTTTATCATTTAGAAACTACCATCCAACATGAATAAAACATAAATCTAAAACAAACCACTTTGAACTTATTTTCATAAATAATCAGTTTATGTTAAAATGTGCTTAGGCAATAAAAATTAACTTTGTTTTCTATAGAATTTATCTATATTTTATGTGTCTATAGCTTTTTATGTTTTTCTATTGATGATGAAATTTTTTTAAAAACGCATCCCCCCCTTAATTTTATGGTATTGAAGTGCTGTATTATTTAACCTTCTGAGCATAAAAAAAAAAAAAAAAAAGAGTCTTAAAGGTTAAAATAATCAGATGGCAGGGGATCAGAATAGTTATATTTTACTGATAAAGAAATCTAATTGAACATGTTATATTTGCTTTCAGGGCTTTAGACTTACTTCAGGGCTCTCCTAAATCTGATTACATAGAGATTACACGCTCAAATTATGCCAGAGCATTGTGGTAAGAGTATGACTGTTAATTACTAAAAAATAATGTTATTTTAAATTTGTGATTTGAAAAAGCATTAATTGTTATTAAAAGTTTATCACCTAATGCTGCAGCTAACTGGTAAAATATTATTTAAAATTTACCTTTTATTGAACTGATATCCTATAAGTATGTTTCCAAGTGTGACATAGTTATATGATGTAACTGCAGAAGTATTTTTAAGTCCAATTACTATTTCCTTGTAGCGGTGAATTTTTAAAAAATTATTTTTTAATGATAATCTGCAATTAAAAACCCCAAGTACTGCTGTAAAAATCAATTATTTAATCTTTTATTGTAAAATAGTATCTTTACTGATAAATATTCTTACCATTAATTGGGATCGATTCAGGAATTTTTTCCAGGGTCTTATTTTTTGTGAAAATTGTGTATTTTCGTGAATTGTAACATCTATTTTTGTGAATTTTCATACCAATTTTTGTAAAAATCACTTTTTTCTTAAAAGAATTTAGAAAATAAATTAAAGTATACTGTAAAATGCCAAAAATACAATCAGGTAAAACAACCATTCATATGGTTGTTTTACTTGGTTGTATTTTTGTAAAGGGTCCGTAAAATGGACCAAACTTATGTCTGCATTTATCCCCTGTTAATATCATACAGAAATCTGTGAATAAGATAACTAGCTGCAGAAAGAAAAATCTCTTCTTTTAAGAAATCATGGACAGATTTTATAGAACCCAATTTTGCTAGAGATTTCAAAAAATTGAGAATGTCTTTTCACAAATTGTACTGTGCACTTTTAAAAACTATCTATCTGGTAGAACATTCAGTAAAAAATCTTAAGCAATCAGAATTCCGTACATAGATGGCACCTTGGCTGATTTTGCCTGGTGATTTTAGTGCTTAATTTTTTTTTCCCTGAAGTTGCTCAAGACATGCAAGTTTTATTTCATTTAAAAAGTTAAATAAATAAATTCTTTAGCTTTAAAAACTTTTTAAAATTGTGTGATTAAAAAAAAAGCATTCGTAACACTCACACAGTGACTAAATATTGCAACATTTGCCAGTTGGCACAGTTCTGGGGGGAATTTTCTAGTTGTCTTATTCTACTAAGGGTCACTGTAAATAAATAATTTTAGTGGCATATCTGTTGGCGAGTTACGAGAAGACCCAGAGAAAGTTACAATTTATTTATTGCAACATTGCTTTATGGACCTTGTAGGAGCTTTATTGTAAACAAATGCAATTAATTGTGTTAGTCCTCTCAGACCCTGTGTCTTCAATTAAGGACTTAAAATTTACCCATACTATCATGCAGGATAGAGGTTCTAATTTGTAAACAAAAAAACAAAAAAAAAATTCCTTGAAAATTCCAATAATCAGAATTTTTAAGAGTTTTTTAGTAACAAGTTTAATCTCTGTTATTAAAAAAATATGAATTTAACAATGAGAAATTATTTAATCAGGACTGAAAGGATTAAAATAAAACGCTAAATATACACTGAAAATTAATTTTTAATTTTCTTTATTTAAAATCATAAAATCTCTGACCAGTATGTTGAGTTTATGCTAGGTAATTATTCCTTACAATGTCCAGAAGTCATATCTGTAATTATTCTCTTTTTAGACAGAATGAATGAGAAAATCATAAAAAATGTCAAATGTCACTAAAACTCAATTCATCCCTTCTGCCTCTTATAATTTTAACTGCAAATTTTTAAAAGTCTGTTCAGTAATGCAATCTTCTAAAAATGTCTATTTATACAGATGTGTTGTGTTTGTATATATCTTTTTATACAATTTCATGCTATAATAAAGTTTTTCAATGCACATATTTTTATATATTTTTCTTTTTTTAATTTCAGTTCTGCCGGTTTTATAAATGAAGCTATCAAACAATTTATGTTGTTGAAAACCATTGATGTCAGCATATTGTGTAGTTTTGCCCTTGCATTCTATAAAACAAAGCAGTGTGAGCAAGCACTAAAATGTAATGATGTTTCCTTCCATGTTATTCATATTTTTATTATTGTGACATGTTTTCTAAGTTCTTAATCATCTCTTGGGATTTTTTTTTTAAATTTTTCTATGCTTGTTAATAATGGTTCATTAATCCAACATATTTAAAAATTAAATTCTTAAAATGTTGAACTCTGTTCTAGTTTGTTAAAAATTTATATAAAAAATGAATGTTATGTTAATTTTATCTCTTATTTCAATTTTTATTTAAATATATTTTAAGTTTTACTCCAGAGTTATTTAGATTTCACCCTTGGTCTGATTTGGTGGGTACTTACTACATTACTTTCACTCTGGCAAATCCTTAAAACTGTCAGCTTTTGATTTTATTGCTTAAAGCAAGCAAAACACTGATTGCTTGTCTGTGGAATAATAAAAAAGTATAGGACCCTTCCTGCAGATAGTTCTTAAGGTACTCTATACTATACTGTGAAATTGCAAAATTCTAGCATTAAAAAGCCACCCCCACCCCATCTATTATGAGAGATCTGAAGATTTATCCTAATGTTGCTGGTATTGCCTATTAATTAATAAAGCCTATTATCTATTAATTAGATAAAGTTGTATATAACAAATATATGTGATATAAACTTGTAATTTACAAAGAATACAACTAAATAACTTCAGCATTGTGCTATTAATTGTTTTTAGCCCTCACTGTTATTAATTGGCATGATAGTATGGGTAATGCATTATTTATTTTTTTTAATTTGTGAATATTTCTAATTAAAGCTGAATTACTAAAACTTATATTCAAATTGCCTAATTTATTTTGTCATTAAATGTGTGTTATTTCATTTTTTTAAACACTTTCTTGCCTTAAAATAAAATTTAAAAATGAGAAAACGTTTCAATTTGCTAATATATATATATATATATATATCTATATTACCAAGAGAAAGAAATATTGTTTAAAATATTAATATATATTTGTTATTGGTTTTCATAAGAAACAGTTAAAATTAATCGCAATTTTGCCTATGCCTTATCTAGTGAAAATTGTGAAAGAAATCAATGTGTTAGTTTAAAAGTTTCTAGTTTTTATTAAATTATCATAGTGTATTTGTGTTCTTTTGTGTGTGCATATATATATCTCAAATTACATCAATTCTCAACAAAATTCTCATCTTAGGGTATGTTATTTTTGCAGTATTTTCCTCGTAATTTGCTTTTTAATTATATATGTAAATCTATTCTTGCTATCTCATGCTTTCATTCTCATGTTTTACTATAGTAGGATAATGCTTGACTATGTAGAGAGAATATCTCCTTTGATGTGCCACATATCTGAAATCCTACTATTTTGTTGATTTTAATTAGTATAATTTTCTGGGTGTGGCCCCTGATGAATATCTCAGAGATCATAATTTCCTTCCATTCATTTCTATTTATTTCATGGCTCATTGTATTTCAATTTTCACCTGTTTGGCCCTTTGTGTATGTTGTTACGGTCTGTTTTTCAGTTTTCTTGTAGGGATATTTCATTTTTGCAGTAATTTTCCTCGTTTTTTGCAAATTATCTACATATATCTGTGGTATATTGTTGTTTTGTTTTCCTTTTTTATATTTTAGTGTTGAAGCAAGCTTTTAAAATATCAAAAGAACCTGGTGAAAAATCTCATCTCTTAGTTGCTATGGCTATGGTTGCGAAAAATATGGGTTCTGAAGGTCCTAATCCCCTGACTTTACTATATGAAAGGTGATATGTTTATAAATTTGTGAACGTCTTTATTTTTAATTGATCTAGCTAAAATAATTTTGAATGGAAATCATGAAGTGTTCTGTCTTAGTAAAATTAGCAATTGACCGTTAATATATTAATTTTATTGTTAATATATATAATTGATATAATGTTTTTTTGTTTATTATGGTCATTAGCATTAAATTTCAAATGATTAAACAGTTTGTGTATACCGAATTTGCTATTTGTGCTGTTGTCTGTTGCGTTAGAATTTTGCTTACTGAAAATAAATGATTTTTTTTAATAACATTGCTAGCAAGCTAGAATTTTTCTTGTAAGCTATTTTTCCAATGTAGTTGAACACTTTAAATGTATATAAACATTAGATAAACTGCTTTGCTTTAGTTTTTCATGTAAAGTTTTCATGTTATGATGATAACTAAAGCTTTTCATAAATGTTATCCCCAAAAAATTTAACTTGAGAATTAATTATCTCTATCTATTTTTCAATTGTTCTTCATCACTTTCTTGTTATTTATTTAATTGATTTTTTATCATTAATCTTTAATAGGTCATCTTTTTTTATTTTTAGTTCTCAAATGAAACCTGCATCGGTTCCTGGACTACTGGCATTGTGTGCTAGTGGCATATTGAAAGAAGATCTTGATTTGACACTTGCCGCCCAAAAAGAATTAATTCCATACAAGTATGACAAAAAATATTGCACTTCAGTGGCTTTTCTACAGGCTGCTCAAGAATTTATGCAGGTTGGTTGAATATAAATGTTTTACAAACAAACAGAAATTTGTTTTTTAAAATTATTTCTTATGCAAAATGCTGTTGAAATTCTAACAATATGAAATCTATTTCAGTCTTCATCTACAAGCCAATATCTGAACAACTGTTTTATTTTGGCTTCTAATTCATAAAGCAGGAACATTTTACAAAAAACTGTTCTTAAATCGGTTCAGTAGTTATTTAGTCTAGAAAAATCACACATTTGAACTTTCTCTTTTATATAGACAGATATATAATTCGTCCTATTTATCCCGATACATGGTTGCAAGTATGAACAATATTATTCCACAGAGAGTCTAAAAGCTAAATGGGAAAAGAATGTTTTGGGCCTTACCTTTCTTTCTATTCCTCAAGGATTTCATAACTTTAAACCTACTATGGACAACAGGGATTATTTTGCAAAAAAACAGTCTAAAATATGTCCTCTAGTTTTTTAGTTTAGGGAAGAAACACACATTTAAGAATTCCATTTTATACACAGTGCCGTAACTTGAGTTTAGGAGGCCCAGGGGCGAGAGTGAATATGGGGGCCCTTTTAATCTTCTATTTTAAAAATGAATATAGGTTAGCACGTACATGCATTTGTATGTACGCAAAGACAGAATTAAACACTTTCAGTTAATAACACATATGATATATTATATAAGTATTTATTTTTTTAAAAATTAAAAATCGACCTCTAATTTAAATTAATAAATTTTCTACTTCTGAAAAATTCACTTTAATAATACAATTTACACAGGTGCGTAGCCAGGAAAATTTTTCGGTGGGGGGGGGGGGGGGGAATATGAACTTATATGTGCATAAATAGACGGAATTTCATCACTAATCCAAACATTTCGGGGGGGATATATCCCGATATCCCCCCCCCTGGCTACGCTCCTGAATTTACAACAGGCAACATACACCACTAAGTAGAAGTCAGTGGCATAAGTAGAAGTCAACGACTCTAAGCTATAGCAAGAAAGTCGTGTGTCATTTATGACACTTGAAAAGGGGTGCAGATTTCTACTGCTAGCTTGACGCAATAAAAAAAAGCGTTATACCGTATATAAAGCCTATACTTTATATTGCATCCAACATATTAACGAATGTTTCTTAATAAAAAAAGTTTAGTGTTAAATTTTCGTATTTGAACACAATGTATGTTTGTTTATTCGAAACTTTAAAATTTAATAAATTATAACAGTAAATAAATGCATTACTCTTACTTAAAATAAAAGTATCAGATAGAAAATGTAGAAATATCGAAAAATTAAGACATGATTTATGGATACAATTAATTATATATTCTGTTATTTTTCACATACAGTGCCATGCTATGTGAAATATAAAATATGAACTAACCTTTTAAGAATTCCATATTGTGTTGCAAAATATTTTCATCTTCTGATGTTGTATTTCCAGACGCTGAATTTTTTGCATTATGCAGCGAGTCAGAGCATTCAGCTAAATTAATAATGTCTCTGGATTTTTCTTCCGAATGTATTAAAATTTCATCTGAAGAGAATTCTCTTAATTTTTTTTTCCTTAAAGAGTATTTCATTTGGAATATATTCCTTTGAACCTGATGCAATAGATCTCACACCAGAAGAATCTCCACCTCTTATCCAACATTCCACATTTTTCGCATA
Organism: Cheiracanthium punctorium; assembly: GCA_038373885.1. Classification (NCBI taxonomy): domain Eukaryota; kingdom Metazoa; phylum Arthropoda; class Arachnida; order Araneae; family Cheiracanthiidae; genus Cheiracanthium; species Cheiracanthium punctorium. The sequence continues at coordinate 1,255,775 of JAWZYV010001099.1, read as the reverse complement.
TTTTGTTGCCTCTAATTTCAGCTCAGCAGCTCTTATACGCTTTTGAGACCCACTTGCATAAGTCCTCTTCATACTAATTATGTATAATGAAGCTCTGCGATTCTTTCATCCTATGAAATAAACTGTTGAAGAATTAAAAACATCAAACTTACTCCCAAATTTTACTAAAAATTTAGGAAGTCGAAAAACACAGAATACTCGAATATACCACTTTCAAAGCAATCTCTGTCACTGTGTTGGTTAGAATAAACTGATCCTCTAGACTGCAGGCACTTTCCGTGTGTTAAAATAATCCGCTACCTTTAAAAGGTTCACCTTGCAGAGATGAGAAAAAAGATCAAAGAAAGCAGATATAACTCAGTATATGACTGAAAACATGCAGACCTACCGTTTAGTTAAATTAATGAATTGAACAGAATGTCCCTTTAACACCCACCGCCAGAGAAGTGCCGCTAGCAATTTTGGGTGGTCTGTCCTATTAGTACTAAACTATCTACAAGTCTTGGGGTGGTCTGATTCATAGTACCGGTACTGTTCTTAGGACAGTGACTGATTGCTTCGGAACAAAATAAAAGGAAGCTCTTTGGCATTTTAAATAGTGTTTTAAATAGGCGGAAGTGTCGAAAATCTATTGGAACCATATGCGATCCATTTGATGCCTACAATTTTCAGACCTTGTTAATTACATCGTCTGAGTTGTCCTTCAGACAGCACGTGTTTGTGCCTCAAGTAGAAAAAAAGGCAATAAATTTTACGTTTGACAAAAATTCCCTTACGTATGTTAATGGACAGTTTTACAGTTTTACGACGATGGATAGTTTTACATTTTTACCTTGAAAAGCATTAAACAGATTTTCTATCAATCTATCTTATATGTGATAAATAACAATCTTTAGTCTAGTCATGTGGAAATATCATTAAATAAATAGAATTTAAAAAAGAAAAAAAAGCTTTTGAAATATAATGTAATGAAAATTCTCTCAATTAGAACACAAGTTTTAATATTTAAAAGATATTAGCTATAATTCATACTGAATCACAATCACAATACTTAAAAGTAGGTTTTATGCAGTGGCGCGCAGTATGGGTGCCCATAAGATAAGAATAATTTTAGCGAGGGCCTTGCATTTGCGGAAAGGGACTTATCTCAGGCTTTGAAATATTTTAGAATGAAAACAATACAAAAATACAAAAGAATTCAGAACGCAATAAAGATGCTCATTTCGCAATCTCCACAGTGCGGGATGAATTATTTTTTAAAAAGTACTTTCCAATCCCTATTCTTCTTTTCTTTTTTTTTTTTTTTTTTTCTTTGAGAACTAAATACCTTTGTTTTTTCACATTTTATAAAAAGATCGGGCAAAAATGAATACTTGTCATAAATAAGTCGCTGACTAGAAGTAGATGAGTTCCAAAACTTTACAAAGTTATTTTTCCTCATGCTTCGTCCCTTTTCTCATGGAACTTTATGGTCTCCCCATCTTAAATAATTACAAAATTACATTACTTGATAAAAAATTAATAAGTTAGGCCCCATTATGGACGAGAGGATAAAACACTCAACATGCAACATAGTAAGATCGCTGAAGTGTGAAGGCCCAGGGTTCTGTCCTGCCGTGCGGCTGTCGATCTAAGGTTCGGAGTTTTGGACGGTTTTCTCCAGATGTAACGTGAATACGCGTCAGCGAACCTCAGCTCATTGCACTCCTTCTAAGCAGATAACTCTTGCATAGCTTTACCTTAACACAACACAAGAAAATTAATAAATCATCAATATAGCTCTTAATGTGTTCGTGATAAAAGTAGTATTATTTCTAATAAAAGCAACCAATAATCGAGCACTTGATTTGCAAAAAAAAAGGTATTTTTAATTTCATATATTGAAGTAATTAATGGATTTCACATTCCGGCTGAAATGTAGCATTTGTTTTCATTTTTAGTTTGAGTGTTTATATGAATAATTATTGAATCATTTGTATAATGAATGTAAAAGAATGTACTAATCGCTGACTATTACACAAGTAAAAGAAAAGGACGACCAGAAAATATTAAAATATTTTGCAAGAGGGGCTCAGACCATTGGATTTTAGAGGGGAAAATTAAAGGACATAGTGTCAATTTAAGAAGTTTAATTTTGAGTTTTAGGATATGCGAGAAAAAGCAGCTCATGCCATTTGGCATTTGGAGTTTTGTATGCCATGCCATGCCATTCCCAATTTAGATCCTCATTAAAGGGAAAAGGAAATTTTCGAGCATTCACTTACTCTAGAAAAATGTGGAAGGAAACTTCAACTCTATATATTTGCTATGCGCTGTGGGGTACACAAATGGTGTGTGAGGGGATTCAACATCCCCTGCCCTTTGTCCATGCATTTTTAACATAAAGTCCGAACATTTTTGACATAACATTACTTCCATACCCCCTTCTCTTACAGGAAGTCAGTGTACACAACTGATTATGCATCTGCACATTCTTTTCTAAGTGCATAAAAATGTGTGTGAGTAATAATTACAAAAAAAGAAAAAGAAAAAACAGGCCTTTTGCTTGAAATTATCTTAGTGATATGATACTTTTAAGAAATTAGAGGGGGCCCCCAAAAGGTATGTTTGCTTCAGAGTGACTTTCTGAGGCCCAGATCATGTTTTTCTAGAATACAAATAAAGGGAACACAAGGTCATTAGTTAAAGAACTTTGACTCTAAAAATACTGGCATATAAATTTAACTGTTACAAATCATCTGTACAAATCTTAATACAGCGGATCTGTTGGTGAGCTGTTAGCTATTTCGTAAGCGATATTTTTTCCAGCTTAAACAGTGATAGGTGATCCGTTTAGAATGTTAGATGCGCAAATCTAAAAAGTTATAGAAGACAAAAAAAAAAAAAAAAAGAAGTTGGGGAAAATAGCCATATGGATTTTGAGGCCCCTACCTGTGGGGGCCCCGGGCATTCGCCCCGCCATGCCTCCCTATTTTTACAGCGCTGTTTATACAGATTGGAGAGTCTATTATTCAGTGCTGTTTTCATGTTATTTTTAAACTACTTTTTATAAGTATTTAAGATTTAAAAAGGAAAAAAATTACAATGGATTTTTTTCAGAGGTGGCACAGAGCAATAACCATGTATGTTGGGGTATAATTTTGCATATAAATATGTACGCACAAATTATTTTTGATTGGGGAAAGATGAAGAAAACAATAATTTAGGGGGAAAAATTCATAAAATCTTAAATAATATATATATAAGAAACTATATTGTTAAAATTGTAAAACAAAGTCATTTTGGAAGTAAACGAAAGAAGAATCAGGGCGATTTGAAAATCGCGTAACTCCAGATTCACGTAAATCGGGGTAGTGTTAGTCGAGGTATTACTGTACATATTATTGTACGAGGTATTACTGTACTTTATTTATTCATAATATACTTTAAATTATGTTAAGTGATTATTTTAAAGGGGGTGGGATGTACATAAATTTAAATTTTGATACTTAACTTCATGTTTGAGTTTAGCCAGGGGTTTTGTCGTCTGGGTTATACCCAGAATTCCAGATATTTTGTGTTAGTCATTTTGGGAATTCCAGGCTGTTTTGAGCAATAGGGAAAATTGCATGAAAATTTATGATCAAGCATTCCAGTTTCAACCTTTTCTTGTCCTTCTTGTGAATGATTTTTTCTGGAGCATTTCTTTATTTGAATCTCTAATGTTGTAAGACTACAAATTAATCTTTATTTTATATTAACTTTGTACAGATTTATGATTATTCAATAACTTGCGATTTTTGGGAGTTTGTATTTGATTTTTAAATTCAAGTATTCCAAAAAGATCTGCATGCGAAATATGTATGTGAAACATTCATTGGTAAAAGCTAATGAAGATGAAGGCAGAGTGTGTGGTGGAAGCCGGTTTCGATTCCATGTAATCCATTTGGTACATTGCAGCGCTTTCCAACTGAGCCAAAACGTACTCATTCACTCGACCTTCAATAGCGGAGGTGTTGAGCGCACAGAGCCGATCTTGCGCTGCACAAAGATTATTACAAACTATTTCTCAAATTTAAAATGGCAGATTTTATTATAATAATTTAACTATTATTGGTTAAAAAATGCTTATAAGTTTGTTCACTTTTCCTAGCATTCACTGTTGCAAGAAAAAGTTGAAAAACTACTCTATTTTCACTTTTTTTCCAGGATTTTTGAAGTCCTTGAATCACCCCTGTTTAGTTTCATATATGTCATTGCAATTTGTATTCTATGACATGTTAAGGAAAACTTGATAAATTTTATACATTCCTTTGTTCTTATATGAACACTTTTATTCTTTATTCATATATGAAATGAGAGTGGAAAACAATTGAAGTTTAAGCAGACTGAATCTCAAATGAGTTTGACTGTTTATTATTTATAAAGACTAAAATGGTTGTTTTTTTTATTTTCTTTTATGTAACTTTTTAACTCATTAAAAATTATCTATTTTTATATATGCAAAACATTTAGAACAATGTGTCACTCACTACATTTTAAAAAGTTATTAATGTTTCTGTTTTATTCATAAAAATAAAGTGATTAAAATTTCATGAATTTTCTGGCTGTTATTATCTATCGGTATACTTTTAATGTGCATATTTACTTTTAACAGAAAGGTCCTGCAGCAGGTCGTAGTCAGCTGCTGAGATCAGTACATTGCCTTCCAAATAATGGTGCTATGTGGCTTCAAGTCGTATCTTGCCTTTTACAGTTTGACAAACAGTATGCATCAAATGCCGCAGTCTGTACAAAAATTGGTAGTTTCCATGGTGGAAACAAAGAAGTTGCATCACAAGTTTTTGCTTTGTGCCAAATATCTATTGGATATAAGAAAGGTGCCTTGTCTGCTGCGCAAAAAGCTGTACATATCAATCCAGGTAAAAGATTCATATTGATGCATTTCATCATGTTTCTTTTAATATATTTTAAAAGGAGTTACAGTATTTTAATGTTATTCTAGTGTTACATTGTATCTTATAGGAAATTTATCAAATTGGATAACTCTAGCAGCTGCATGTCATGTTGCTGAAAAGGACAGGAAGGATACTGGTTGGATATTCAGCTTTGTCAAAAAACTAGGTACCTATTTGATATTAACTTTAAAAGAATATTACAATATACCCCAGAGTATAACACATTCTGGCATATAACACACATCAGTAAATTTAAGCTATATCAAAAAATTTATTTTATATTTATGCTATGCATTTTATATTCAGTGTGTAGCACGCACACGAAAAAATGAAGTAATTTTTGTAAGTTGAAAGTGCATGCTATACACTAGATATATGGTGTGTTTCTGTGTTTTTGCTTTGTAAAAATATTGTTAAATTTATATGGTATTCATAATTTTATCTTTTCTGAAGGTAAATTATATGAATTTCTAATTAAAAAACAACTAATTGGAATCTGCACTGCTGGTTTTGTAATGGGAGATTTAATAAATTCTTACAAAAAAAAAAAAAAAAAAAAAAATTAAAAATTGCTGAAATTAAAGTATCATCTTCATTGTGCTAAAATAGTAAGTAAAACAAACTTATCTTTCTGTGTTGAGAGTTAATTTACATTCAGCATTTTAATCAAAAACATATTAGGGGGGGGGGGGGGACTTCGCTACAAAATTTTAATTTTAATAATAAAATGGTAATGATGAAGTCTTTTTTTTTTTTTTTGTAATCTGCTTTTTCTGCTGTTTAAACCCCCTCTGGTGGTGTTTTTTTTTGGGGGGGAGATGATACATTTCTGATTCCTAGCATTTTGTTACTATTGTTTTGTTGATATTTTGAAAAAGTCCTTATTTTACATGGTTTGCATTGTAATTAAAATAATTTTAATTTTCTCTTAAAATTTTGCACATCATAGAAAGTAAACTTACATTGTTTGTTAAATTTTCAGCTAAAGATCAAGGTGGCATCAAACCACATTTGCTCGGAGCATTGGTAATTTTAGAAGCTTTTCATTACATTGCATCTGAAAACATGTCACAGGCAGAAGTTTTGATAAGCAAGGTTTGTATCTATTCCTCTTGTTATGTATGTGCATTTACTTAATCCACCTTTTCTTCTGTCATGCAACAACTCAGGAGCATCCATAGAGTAAGTTCATGGTGCACACTATACTACTAAAAATTTCAAGAGGATGAGAAAAATTAAATTTGGGTTGTAGGAAGATTTTTGTCTGAATGCACACTGAGTGGATGGAAAAAAGAACAAAAGGCTGAAGTTGTACCTTGAATATTCTCTTCAAGGAAAGTGAGAGATGAGCTGTATAGTCTAGGGAGGATGACACCCTTGACTTACTGAAATGAAAACTAAATTGATTTTATATATCTATGTAGGTTGTGGATATCGGCATATATTCTCCCCCTTTCAAAATTTTCAGATTAGTTAACATAGTTCTCTAAAAACATTATCCACCAATTAGAGACTTTAAATTGGTGGTAGCTAAAATGTTTTATTTTACTAGAATCAGAACTGATCCTTCAGTGGAGCAAATGGTGTGACTGCACCAGGCACCATCTCTATGGGGGCACCAAAATACCTTATTTTATAATATTTATAAGAGTATCCATATATATAGTTGAAATTTTCGTTTTAATCCCTTTGAAAACTTTTATAGCTGCATGTCTGGAGGAGGGGGGCACAGTTTTGTATTTTGCACCACTTAGCTAGGACTGTCACTGACTATAATTGTGGGGTATTCTCTCTGAATTTTTCTTTGTGCATTGACTGATAATGATGCCTATTGTCTTTACTAAGACGTAAATTGATCATTTTTGTATACATATTAAAAAGTATACAAAAATGATCAATTTAATGTGAACCAACATTGCATCCTACTTAGATGAACACACATACAAAAAATTCATCAATGATTTAAATCTAGAGACTTGTTACACAAGTGTAATGTAATGTTGAGCTATGTTGGAAAATAGTAAAATGGATTTCTAAAAATAGGTTTTGATGACATACACTGAATTCTGAAATAAATTGATAAAATGGTGTGTGATTCAGCCACTGTTCTTAGGATGACATCACATTATTTATTTATTGAAATTAAGTTGATTTGTTTTGTACATATTTTAAGGTGTAGTTTTAAAATTTTCTTATAGGCTATGTCTATTCCCTCATTTAATTCTGAAACTCAGGCTGCTCTCCAAGTTTTAGATGCTGTTGTGAAAATGTTTACAAATAAAGGAAATCTAGAGCCATTAGTTTTAGCTATCAAAAACAATCCTAAACTATTCTTAGGCTGGCATGTAAGTTTCTTATTTTACTTTTTCTTTGCTATTACAGCAATTTATTTTTAAAAAGGTGTATGGATGTTTGTGATTTCATGTATGTATGAATTAAATGCAAATTTGCTCAGCTGCTCTCCCAACAAGTTTTTGTTTTATGCTCTACTTAACTGAATGAATTCTTTCTCTCATTGATACTATTAAAATAAAGAAGATACTTTACTATTGCATTTAATCCAAAATGTAAATAACAGAACATTTGGGGAGCATTGACTCTATGGGTTTTAATGTTGAACTAAAAGCCCTGTTGAATTAGGGCTTATTACAGGGTCACGTGGAAAGATTGTAAATATTGTTAAAATATTGCCCTTTTTTATCTTTATATATTACTATGTTGACCTGTGGTGGCCTAGTGGTCTAAGCATTCAGCTGGTAACTGACAGGTTGCGAGTTTGTGTCTGACTTACCACTGAAGTGTACATTAAATCTATGGTTCTGAAAATATTGAGACTTGGTTATAGTAATTATCGATAAATATATGAATTTATTTTAAAATTATTTTATCTTAAGGAGCTAACCATTGGTAGATGGCCGAAGTGTGAAGGTTCAAGGTTCTGTGCTAGCACTTGGCTTTTGATCTAACAGCCTGGAGTTTTGTGTGGTTTTCTCCAGATGTAATGCGAATACATATTAGAACGCCTTAAAAAGTCCTCCATCTAGCAATTAATTTAATTTAGTATTGGGTCTTCAGGGTAGATAAATTTCATATTCATGCCAAATTTCTATGAAGTACTCATGTTTAGAAAGTTTCAAGCATGTACATAATGAATTTTCTTTATAGTTTTATATAGATGTTTTCTTTACTAAATCAATAGATAAAATAACATTTCTCTGAGATAAATTCCAAAATAAAATTTTCAAAATCCCTAGTGTTTGTGTTCTTAATATTTGGTTCAAATTTAGATAGTATATTTATTGTTTTAACTTTCTTTCAGATACTCTCACAACTCCTGTTAGCTTCTGAAAAATTTGCTGAAGCTGAAAAGACTATTTCTCAGTTTGTTGTTACTGCAGAAAAAATGTATAGTATTAATATTCCTCACATTAATCTGTAATCTTAAACTTTAATAACTTTGAATGCTGTTCAATAATAGTATAAATGTATACATGTACAAATCATCATCCATGGTTATATTTTTTTGGAAAAAAAAAAAAAAAAAACTTTATCCATTCACATTAGTCTTTTCAACTGTTTCCTTCAAACAGACATCTTCAGCTTCTGGTTTTCTCCCCCTGACTTTCATCTCTAACATTGTTGTCCAGTCTGATATACACGTCACTAAGAGCAGTGGCATAGCAAGGGGATCAGTTCATCCAGGGCATCAAGTTAAAGAAAAAGATAGGGGTGGTTAACTGGATGACCTAGGTGGTGCTGGTGGGAGAAGACAAAACACGAAAACTTGGAAAGAATGGGGGCATCAAATTGTGTACTAATTGCTTTCACTATGCCACTGGTTTGCACAAGCCACCAGTTTTTCTATATTTTAAAAATCAATATCTGTTGGTGTGGCTTAAGGAATTCTTGCCAAAGCTGTTGTTTGTTTTCCCTCCTAAAACTATTTTAATATTTTTTAATCAGCTATTTTTTTAAAACTTTGTTACCTCTATTTAAAAGCGTTTATCAGAATCTGTATATTTCAAATTAATTTTCTAAATTCTTAGCTTTTTTTTTTTTTTTTTTTTTTTAAGCTTGTCTGTCAGTTCTTATTCTTTGAATTATGTTTCTGTTAGGTTTCATTAGAATTCTAATTTCTGTTACTGAAGTTTTCATTTTTATTTTTACCCCACCCCTCTTCATAATAAATACTGCACTTGTAAATTTAATTTTGTTTTCTGACCATCTTCAATAGAATTAAGTTTTCTTGTTGCTTCTTTATAAATTTTATTTGTAACTTTTTTATGAAGAAGTTTTTTTATTTACAATCTAAATTAGGTTATTGTGAATAAAGGTAGTTGTTTTAGCTTATAACTTATAATGTTGTTTGAAAATGATGTGTATTGTATTATTTTCATACAGTATAAATGAAATGTGTATTTTTTCTATATTATGAAATCATTATATAATTTTTCAGTTTTCCGAAATGGGCAGTCTTTCCTCTCTTACAACTTGCTGTATTGTCTTATAAAGCTATGAATGTAAGTCTTTTCTTTGTTTTTTAATTTAATATGTGCAAATTTACTTTTTCTATCTTAATTTATTTATATATATCTGTATAACTTTCTTGCTCTCTATAGTACTTTGTGCATTTTTATTTTTCATTAATCTATTAAAAAAAATTCTCTATATATGCAAAAATCTAGCACAGACTTCATTCTGCCACCTCTCTTTGACACAAATGAAAACCAAACAAACCTTAAAGCAAATGGTGGCAACTTGGCAGTGCTACATAATCTGTACAGAACTCTCCTTCAATATTACAAATGCAGGGATGTTAATTCTGCGCCGAGCTGCTCCGAAACGCAAATCTTGCGCTGAACTGCGCTTTTAGCCGATTTTTGCGCCGAGCTGCGCCGAATCCGTCATTTTGACTCTTTGTTAATTTTTTTGCCACGCTTGCAAACTTTGTTTTTCTTATCTGCATTTATTGTAAGTGTTGACTCTAGATTGATTTTGCAAGGCGCAGCGCCCGGTGGCCCTTTTATCGTCTTTTTAGTGCCCGGCGGCCCTATTTCTCATCTTTATTCAAAAAGTTATGATTTTAAATAATCCGAAGTCCTCCTGCTTTTACATTTTTATTATTATTAGTCAGCAATCACTACTTTTTATTTCTTACATACCATTTGCGGCTAATCACGAAAATACGTTAATTAAAACGGCTCCTTCACAGAAATACAATTGAGTACAATAACTCTATCATAAAAATAGGTTCGATTGAAAGCGGCCCTTTCACGAAAACCGTCTATAAAATCGGATCTTTCCCACAAATGCCTTTTTAAAATATTCTATTCTTTCAGATCGAAATACTGTTACTGCCTTTTTCATTGTCTTTGCATTTGCGCGAGCCAAGTATCCCAAAAAGGGGCCTCTCTAGTATGTTTTGTTTTTGCTGACTCAATGAGAAGCCCGATCGGCCCGGCAGAACTACCTGGGCATTTTACTTCTAACGTGTATTGACGTTACATTTGATGAAACCGACAAAAACTCCAGACCGACAGCTGCGGCCGCACTTCAACGTTTCCGGCGTCTACTATGTTCAGTGGCTTTATCCACTCAAATCGATCTAAAAAACGTGCGATTTGCGACGTTTTGCGAATAAAGCAATTGAAAGACATTATACTTTTGCCAAAAAAGGAGCATAATAATGATCTTTTGCTTTAGCAGTTTAGCGCTAGGGTTATTGGCGCCCGGTGCGGTCCTTCAGTTTGCTGCCCCATTCATTCTAAGTTTCAGCATTCTGGCCCCATTTCGGTCCTTTAGTTTTCCACCATACTATTATTAAGTGTCCTGCCGGCCACCATCCTTTTTCTTTTATCTTGCACCCGGGCGCCCCCCCTCTTATTACGCCACAGTTTTAATTATATAGAATTAGAATAACTGCAGAGTATATCAGACTATTGACAAGATTTGGTATTCTAAATATTCGTATTATATATTTTCTGTTTTTTTTTTTTTTAATTCTCAACATTTTAATGAATGAAGAAAAAATATTAAAAGCAAAAGATAAGTAGTTCTGGGAAAGGATGTCTTAAGAAAGCAAACTGTGTCATCAGTTAACAGATAGGTTATTCATAAAACAAACTGTCATCAATTTAAGCTTATTTTCAGTTTTTAAAAACTTTAAAAAAAATCGAAATAATTCTGGAAGGTTTTTTAATATATAATTTGTTTGAGTGCTTCTGGCAAAAGGATGTTAATTATTTTAATTATTTTAAGCTGATTAAAAACATTTGATAGTTAAAATATTAATGCTTTTTTCATTTTCAAAAGATTAAAGCAAGGTTTAAGAAAGAAAATTTTTAAAGAGACTTTTTTAAGTATGTTACAAAAAATTAAAAATAAAGCTTTATGAAAAATAAATTATTTAAAATATGTTAAACTGTATTCCATACCTTCTGAATTCAATTTTCGTAATTTCTATAGTTATCAATTGATGGATGAGTTGAATTGTTTGATGCAATTCCAAATAATGTCTAATAGTAATAAAGGTATATATTTAGTAACTTTAAAATTCTTTACTTGGTAATCATTCAATAATTATAGCGAACAAAAGAATTTAAATAAAATTATGAGTTATATTATTAAATTTTGTACATCCTGCCCTGCAGAATTTTTATTATTTTTATTACATGCTAAACACATCTATCCTAATCCACTTACACTGACAGTCCTTTTCTGTTTAAAAGTTTGTACCAATATAGGTGAAATATCATATATGAATGCGATCCAGTAATTGTGGTCCAGTAGTGATAGTGTGATAAAATTGAGGAACAAAAATTAACAGTCCCTCTGCCTTCCCCTACTGCCTAACAAATCATGTCTAGCTAAAAATTTCTGAAACCTTCCTCAATAAATGTACTATTCTTATAAATAATAAACATCTACATCACGTAATTTTGAGGGGGAAAAAAATTAAGCAGAAAATTCAAAATTACTTAGATTAAAACTTCTTTTTTTTTTAATCAAAAACTTCTAGTTATGTACAGATTTAATTCACATATTTATGTCATGTTTAGAGCAAAATATTATCAACAAATCATTTTTCCTATTTCGCTTACTTCTACAGGATTTTTCTCCAAAAGAAGGGGGGGGGGGAACTAAAGACAAACTGGAAAAAATCTAACTATGCATTGTAAGTCAGAACACATATTACAACTCTACAAGTTAAATTTTTGGGGATCAGATAGTTTCAAACCACTTTCTAGATATGTTATCTACCTGTACATTCTCGTGGAACCCCAAAGTGCCCTTTTTGAGAACAAGGGTGCCCTTTTTGAAATTTCCCCCCAGGCGGCCTTTTTTTCTAGAGTCAACACAGTAAAGAAATCTTCAATTTTATGCTCCAAAATCATGTTAATTCTGATCCCAAATCTTAGTTTTCCTCGCGGAAGCTAAATTTTTTGTGCTCCCAAATGGAATTTTTCTGCTCCCGAGGTGCTCCCAAATGAAATTTTTTCTGCTCCCGGGGTGCTCCCAAACCGAATGTTTGAGTTAACATCCCTGCAAATGCCACCAACTCACTTTTTCCCAAATGTATGCATTGTATCAAAATAGTGCAAAATTTCTTCTTGATTTTTTATGTTTTTAAAACAAGATCCAAACAAACTTTGTAAAATGAAATCTTCCACTGTTTTAATACTGTTTTTATTATTATTATTATTATTATTTGCTTAAAATTGGATTTTGAGAGTAGTACACTAATATAAAAAAAAGTGCAGCCATTTTTTGTGAAAGTTGATGTGCAGATTTTTTTATTATTAAAATTGTAAATTTAAAAAAAGACAAACTTTTCTCCAAATTTTTGACAAATAGAATTTGTCCTGAAAAGTATGATCTTGGATCGAAAGATAGTACTCGTATATCGAATTTCAAATGGATTAAACTAATGTTTCTTTCTGTACAAGTTTTCAAAATAGAAATTAGATTTTCATTTGGTGGTGCTACTAATGAAAACCTACTAAAATATTTTGGAAAAAGAATCAATTTTAAATTTAAAAGCTTTTTTTTTTAGAATAAAGATGCTTTTTTTTATGCACTGATTTAAATGTTTATGGAAATACAGTACTCATAAAACAGTATTTTCAAAAGCAGTTGAAGCAGTCTTTCAAAGATATACATAAGAAAGTTTCTAAGTTGTCTCATTAAGTCTGAACACGGCTCTGCTTTAGTCTTTTTTAAAGAACAAAATCATATTTTTGGAAACATTGGTAAGCTGTCCTTTACCCTAAAGGATAAGGTATAGTTAAAGGCTGTAGATTGTGCATTCAAATCCTGTTGAGGGTGAGAAGCACTTTTGCTGACAATTCTGTTAATTTTGAGATGCAAATATTAGTAATGTATGTTTTGATTTTGGCACAGTGATCTCTGTGCTAGATACATAGGTATATAAGGATAATAAAAGGTTATTATATATAGTTTCAGTAAATTAGTTGTTGTGTGTTTATGGCAAGCCTACACAAGGGACCTCAATGCTTATTCACATTACACCTGGAAAAATCTGGCCCAAACTCTAGAATATTAGATTGACAACCTCGTGATAGGCCCAAATGTGGAACCTTCACACTTCAGCAGTCTACCACGTTTGATGTCTTATCCACTTGGTCTATGGTGGGGCCTTCAGTAAATTAGAGTTCTTATTAGATAATTTATAAGTATTAGTGATATTTGTTTCAATTATTGATAATATATATAAAACTTAAACCATAAGTTTGATTGTGTCAGCAAAAATGTTTTAGAGCCTTTAGAATTTTCTGAATTTGTAATTAAATGACTGAAAAAAATTATTTATAAGCTTGTAACCAAACTGATTATGGTAAGATGTTTGGCACCATCTTGCTAGATATTTAAGGAAATTTATCTGTCCTCAACTTTATGAATTTTGTATGTGTTCACCATTATTATTTTTTTAAAATTATTATTAGATGAATAATGAAGACAGGGAAAAGTGGATGAAGCTTGGTGAAGAAGTTACTGGTAAAGCTGTTCATAAATTACCAAATTGTCAAGCAGCAAGGTTACTTCAAGGATTATTTGCACTCGAATCCGGAAACACAAAGTATTACACTTATTTTGTTTTTCCCTATTTATTTACTTTGTTAAAGTTTTAATTTATTTTTTGAAATTCAAATATAAATTTTGTACTGCTATGCTCTATTAACTGAAATGCACGTGTTAGAAGTTAATAAAAAAATATTAGTGGCAAACCAATTATAGTTGGTTGTGCACCTTTAAATAAATAAGCTTTAACACTAGTTAAAACTTTTTAAAAATCAAAAATCAAAAATATAAGAATGGGGGGCATAGTATTAAATCAAATCTATTGTGGCTAGAAAATTTCCTTCAAATTTTCCTTTGTGCTTTCATAAGTTAACACCTACACTTCTGTAAAAATAGTTTTACAAAAGTTATGACTTCATTCGTGTTTTATGCATGAAGAAAATTAAAGCAAATCTTTTTAAAGGTAAATAGAATTTCCTTCTTCAGCAAAAAGTTTTTGTTTTTATGAAAGGAAACTGTTTCATGTATTAAATGGTCATTGGGGTTAAATGTTAAAACCATCTTTTTATTTATAACATTAATAATGTTTTTTTTTTTTTTTGTTCATATTAATATATTTTACAGTATGTTGTATAATTGCATTGTGCATTTTCCTAAACTTTTGCAAGCACTGTATGCAGGAAAATTTTCTTCCTACCTACCTTTGTAGGTAGGTATGAATTATCATAAGCAGCATGTTCAGTGATTAAACTTGGCCTTTTTCTCCCAGATCACCAATGCATGTACTCCTCTATTTAAATGACTTACAATAACCAATCGGACAATGAAACTTAAATTTTATTAATGTCATTCTAAACATTAATTCAAAAAACACTTTTTATTAAAAACTCCATTTTTTTAATGGATAAGAGGATATTTTTAATGACTTTTGTTAAACAATTATTATTACATTTCTTTATTATACTTTACTAGATAAAAGTGTGTGAAGTACAGTTAGTAATTTATAATTTATTCTTATAAGATCTGTATGCGAAGATTTACTATGGCCAAGTGATACTTAAATAACCATTGGTGAATAAACATACATACATTGATTCTTTACAGTCTAGCTAGGAGAAGCTTTGAAAGGGTTTTATCTTGTTCAGCTCTAAAAGAACCAAAATGGATGGAAGAAATTGCTAGTGAAATAATCGAAAAGAAGAATCTTAAAAGAAAAGAAAAAGATCAAGGTAATTTTTTAAATGCTTTTTATAAAGAAACTCTGAAGAACATTTTAAATTTAATTAAGGGTATTTTATTATTATTCATGCAATAATGTTGTTTTCTTGTATTTTAACTAATCACATTTAGCTGTAAACAAAGTACAAACATAGTACTTGGTGCTCGTGGCAAAAGTTGATCAAATGTGGAAAAAATATTCTGGATTATTTACAAGTTTCTTCCTTCATGAATGTAACACACACACACACACACACACACACACATATATATATATAGTAACTATGTGTGTTTGTATTGATTAACTTATGTGCTTTCAAAAATCAATTTTAATTTATAAAATGCCCTTTTATTTCTGATCTTTTTTATTCATCCTGCATTTACAAGTGATTATAATTTTTTTTTAATTGTATGATTGTAATATATATATATATATTTTGTTTTGTTTTATTTAAATATTTTTCCCCCTTCATAGGATCTTGCTGATGATTTCTGCTCTAGGATATTATTAATGAGTTAAAAAGAAAGAACTATATTTGGGGGAAAATGTGTGTATTATTTACATCAATAAATTTTAATATGCAATATTTGTTGTTAATAATTTGTATTTTAATGTGTGTCCATTAAACACGTGTAAGTCGTTGTTTTTAAAAATAACAGACAATATAAATGTAGAGCATTTTTTAAATTGGTGAAACATGAAATTACATTGACTATTTCAGAAAGTGAGAAACCTCACAACTTTTAAACAACCCTTATTTAAATCAAGAAGTTTGGGGTGTTTAGGTTGAATATCATACTAACCGTGCAAAACATTCCAGAGCTAGGAATTAAACCCAGGAAAATTTATGAGGTTTCTCATTTTCTGAAATGCATTTAATTTTCATAGCATTTTGGAGTTGCCGTGAAATAATGTTTCATCTGTTCAGTCTGTGTTTGCAGAAAAAGATGATAGTGCCAACGGTCCTTATGTGAGAAATTTCATCTGGGAGTTGTCCCAGAGTAGCTCAATGGTAGAAGAAGTTGCACGTTAAGTGGTAGTCCTGGGTTTAATCCCTAGCTTTGGAATTTTTTGCATAGTTGGTACAATATCCAACCTAAGCACTGCAAACTTCCTAATTTAACATAAACTGTTAACATTTAACTATTTAATATTTTATGTTAAACATTTAACTTTAAAGGTGATTTAACATAATTTATAAAATATTATGACAAACAAATATCAAAATCATTCAAAATATTATCTGTTTTTTATTGGTTCAAAAAGAATAAAATTATAGAAAAATAAAAATTTTAGTAAAACAACTAAAAGCTTTTTTCTGCTAACAATCCTAACAACTTTAATAATAGATTTTTTTCTTCCTTTCTTGAAAGACCATAATGTATAAGTCATCTTTCATAGCATTTAATTGTGTATTTATAGCAATAATTCATACTTCATATAATCTGACAAATTTCATTTATTTATCTGTTTAAATAACAAAAAAAAAATTATTTTATGAATATATAATGATCGTTTTATTTAGAAAAGTAGATTAAAATAAAGAACTTTTTTCATTAGAAAATGGTTTTGTTAAAATACTTTTCATGCTTAAAAATACTGAATTCATATCTCTGTTCAGATGTGAAATGCATTGTTCTCAAGTTCTTGGTGTCTTCTTCTGTGACTTTCTTTCTCTTAAATTCGGATGTGAAATGTGCTGAAAAATGAATTAAGATTTAAAGAAAAAGGAAATGCTTGTATAACACTAACATTTTTTAACTATTGAGATGGGTAACCAATCAAGGTAGTCAGATTTGCTACCCGGGTAACTCCCCATTTTACCCACTAAGGTGGAGTTTTAGGGTAAAATGGATTTTTTAAAATAAAACTCTGATTTTCTGCATCTTTACAATAAATTATTACTAATTATTTTTATCATTAATGAAACTAAAAGTCCTAATTTCATTCTAATGCTTTTATGAAAATAGCAAACTTCATTTTCTACCAGTTTTAATAACGTTTAAAAATTACTTTTGGTAACTTTTGATATTTGAAATTTAAATTTATTCATGAAAATTTCTATGACCAAACGAATAGCATTCTACAACATGGATTTTATATGAAAAGAATATTTAATTATAAAACTATATTAATACTTATTAAAAGGAAAAATGATTTTTATGCAAGCATATAATAACTGATATTTCCTCATTGCAATATTTAAAAATATAACAACCATTCAAATTTGTGATCATAATTTCTTGGCTTTATAATAAGAAATACACAGGGGTGTAGCACCTTAAAATACTTAACAGGTGCTTATTTTGAAAATCTGTGTTTCAGCACTCTCAGTTGTGCCTATTTTATACATAAGTTCACTGAAATTAACTTCTAAAGGGCTTATATTTTTTAGGAAGTTTTTTTTTTACTCCCCATAGAAATCTTTATAAACATTCTGCGCAAAAAAAAAAAAAATCATTCTTAAAAGAAAGTGTTAATAGGCAAAGACACACACACACACCGCAGGGCTGTAGCTAGGGATTGGCAGGACCGGCACAAGCAGAAGAGGAATGGGTCCAAAATCAGCTGGATCATTGGAAGCTTCAATAAAGTTTTACTATTTTATGTTTGTTTTTTCTCAAAATAGCACTCATAATGAAATTAATAAGAGACAAACTATATGTGCTGTACATACTCAAGAATATTGGTGGAGCAATTGGACTGTTTTGCCAAGGGTGCAAAGTCACAGGGCCGGGCCAAGGGGGTTGCGAATGTAGGTGATCGCCTAAGGCCCCGTGCTTAAAAAATCCCCGCTCCTGGGCCATTTTTTTGCTATCACACTAGACCGATCTTGGTAGATGGTTGTAATATATCCTGAAAAAAGCAGAGAAATAAAGCTAATATGTACTAGCAGTGCTAGTAGTAACTTACATAAGACATGATAGAGATGAGGCCCCCGTATGCCCCTCAGGCCAGCCCTGAATGTCACTTAACTACACCTTGTTACCCAAAGTATATTTTTCCTGGATGATAACATGTATCTTTGCATCTGTCTACTTACAAAAATGCATACAAACAGAACAGGTACAATGTGTTGTTAAAGTACTACCTTTTATAATACCTAGAATGGAAGAAAACATTGCTTTTCTAATTCTTTTTCTCTCCTTCTCCAATTTGCACTCGTAATTATTTCTTATTGGGAAGTCCAAATTTAATTATAAAAAGAGAACACTCAAAAGAGTGTTTAAAGATGTAATAATTAAAACTTTATAAAATGACATACATAAAAGGTGCTTCTCAATTTGGGCATGTGTTTCGGGCAAAAAATATCATCCTTCATCAGTGAAGTCCACTGACCACAGACTGTAATCTGAGACACAAAGAGCAAGTTGCCAACTGAAGAAGAAAAAAGCAAGAAACCAGAGGGGATAAAAGAAGTGGAGGAAAGAAGAAATTAACAGAAACAGGATGGTAGATGAAAGTAAAATTATTGATAAAAAATAAAGTATTGGAAAGTAATTAAATGAATAAATAAAATGCACACAATAGAAACGTACAAAAACTATAGACAACAGAACAATGAAAGAACAGCCACAAAAACAACTAAAAACATAAAAACACATTTTTTCTTTAACAGGACAACACTAAGTTTTTTAAGTATATTTCTGCAAACTAATTACAAAAAACACACAGCAACAACAAAATAAATAAAATAATTTTTAAAAAATAAGTGAGCCCCACCATGGCGAAATAGATAAGGTGTTCAAAATGGTAGCCAACCAAAGTGTGAAGGTCTCAGGTTCAGGCCGTGTCGCATGGCTATCAATCTAACGGTCTGGAGTTTGGGTCAGTTTTTTCCAGATGTAACGTGAATATGCCCCTTAGAAAACCCTCTGACCAAAGCACCCCACCCAGTGATGTAAAATACCCGGGTATTTATTTTCAAGGGTAAATACCCAGGTATATACCCAAAGTGGGTATTTGCCTGGGTATTTATTTTTGAATTTACACTATTGTTTTAAAAAAGCTTGTATTGGTGGATAAGGATATTCACACAAACACACACACACACATATATATATATATTTAAGTATAAAGTAAAAAGAAAAAAAAAACGAGAAACTTAGGAACACATTACAACATTTTTATTTCATAAAACTTCAAAAAATATAATTATGAAAAGAAGCTATATGATACATGTTGAATAAAATACTTGATTAAATATAGCCTATAAATATAAATGTTGGAATAAAAGTGTAAATAGGAATAATAACAAGGAGCAGAGTATTTGACAATTAAAAAAAGGAGAGAAATTCAACTATACTAATTATATATAGAGACAGTAAAATCTGAATTACGAATCTGAATCTCATCAGGAGACCGAAAATCAAATTTGTAATTCTGAAAAATTTGTTAAATGGAAATTTTATTATAAAAAAAATGGTATTAATGATATTTTTTAATAGAAATATTTTGTTCATCAATCTGAAATATTCATAAAAGTTTAAATTTACCGTAAAAAATATGTTTTTAAACCTATTACTTATTACTACTAGTTTTGTAACTATTTGCATGTAATTTTTATTTTAGTGATCATTAAATCAATCATAAGATGCATATAATCCCCTCTCCCCTTCAATAACAAACCATAATAAAATATCACAGTTTAAAAAATAATAAACATAAAATAAGCTCTGGGATATAATAGTAAACTTAAAATAATCTTTGAGGTATATTAATCAATGTAACACATTAAAAATATTGCCAAAGCTGTCACTTGCATCAAACAGTTTAAGGACTACCATAAAACATCCTTCATTATTAAAGTTAGGGGAAAAAATGTGGTATGACTGATAAAGTAGTTTATACCAAATAATCAAATGCTTAATAATAATTAAAAAAAACACTACAAAATTAGTCATAATGAAGTCTAATTAAAATTAAAAACTTTGTTTTTAAAAAAAAGGAACAATAATAGAAACCTAATTGGTATTAATCATAAATGTTGTTAAGAACAGTTATTCCATTCTAAGTTGAAAATACCCAGTTTTGGGTATTTACCCAGGCCTTGGGTAAATACCCAAAAACTGGTAAAATATTTACCTAAAAATAAAAATATTTACCTGCCCAGTGGGTATTTATCTAAAAATATTTACCTGCTCAGTGGGTATTTACCCACCCCACATCACTGACCCCACCCAATCCTAGGCTGATATCTCTCGTGCAGGTTTGCCTTAATACACACAACTGAATTGAAAGAAATGAGTGGGCAAAGGGAGATAAAGGAAGAAATTAAATAGAACCTTATAACAACTGTTTCCAAGCATAATGAATGAAAGGAATATGAGAACTGCTATTCAAAAGATGCTTCTAGTAGTGCTGCATAGAAAAAAAAAATAATAATAAAAATGAGACAAAGACTGACGATGATTAGAGTTCAACAATGAGGAGCAATAGAAGATTTGGAAAACTTATGCTTAGAAACATATCTCTTCTGGTTTTAGCGCCTAAATCCGAGAGCTCTTCTCAAATTTAGGCTCAATTGTGATTTGGGCTATATTGGTCTGACCAATATAGCCTAAATCACAAGATTCATAAGGAATATACTGTACTAGCTTGAATAATGCAACACCGAAATTTTTCGTAAAGATGTTTTTTAAAAAAATTACTGCAACTTTAAAATTTTTTATGAAGTATTTATAATTAATTAATTCATTCATTTGAAATTCAGTCAGATAAGTATTTATTTAATAATAAGTTATAACACAGTTACATTCATGACAACAAAACTAATTAATGTATGAATAAGAAGAGTTGTTACATTCCATTATCTGGACTTTGAATTTAGCTCAAGTCAGGTTTTTAATCGAAAATAATCAGCCAAAAAATATTGTGTTACATTCGGGTTAATATGGTAATAAAAATCCCAACGTTTCTCAGTAGAAATAGGATATTTGAGAGAAGAAGAGAATTAAGATATTTGAGAGAAGAGAGAATTAAGTTTATATACTGGTTTGAAGAGAGAGATAGATGAGTTTAAAAGTTAAATTTTTTAGAAGTTTAGAAAATTAGTTGCATAAAGGTGAATTGGAGATTAAGGTAATTAACAGTAGCATAGGAAGAATTAGACTTATGAAATTTAGAAAGATTCTTATCCAAAATAGAAGGCCTAAAACTATTCAAAACAGCTAAGGATTACAGGATAAGGAGAGACAGCTAAGGAGAGACAGCTAAGGATTTTAAGTAATTAATCTCACTCATTATTAAGAGATGATAAGTCAGAAGAAATTCTGATAGCATGGAACACATAAGTGTAAAAAGCAGAAGTTTTTGCTGGTAAGGATGATTAGAGAAAGCATGAGGAGGTAAAGAAATAGAAAAAGGTTTACAGAAAACAGAAGTAGAAACCAATAGGAATATCCAGAAAAGGTAAGAATAGTTGCACTCCTCTTCTAAAGTAAACTGGATACACAAATCAACCCATGGTTGCCAATATTATTATTTGTAGGCGGGGCCAAATCAAGATCCTGCCCCAGAAAGATACTATATTTTAGTGTTGAGCTACTACATTATATCATTATGTAAATCAACGGTAATATGGGAGCTGTGGGATGAGGAGGTGCATGCCTCCTCCCTGCCCATAGGTATGGCCGCCCATGAATCGACCAAATTAACAGTTGAATATAAATTAGAAATATCACTAACGGAATCCACAAGAACGAAAGCCCCGTCAACATGCCTAACTCAGCATAAAAAATTGCAAACATTGAATAGTTCCACTTCAAAATAATGCATATGAGTATCACATAAAAAAATGTGAGAGTGGATTACCCACATCAATTAATCAGAGGTGAGAGAGGATTACCCATAGCAAATAATTAGAGGTGAGAGACAGTACCATAGCCAGGAGTTTATTTCGGGGGGGGGGGGCTTGGTATCAAATTGTAAGCTAAGTAAAGTGTTCCATTTCTTGGGTAAAGTGTTCCATTTCCCCTCTGGCTACGCCCCTGGGAGAGAGGATTACCCATAGCTGTTAATTATCAAGTAATTTTACTAGCCCTTTCTTTTCACCTTAATTCTACAAAATTTCTAAACCTCTCCAAAATTTCAGTTTCAAAGTCTTTAAACCGATGAATAAATTTAAATTCTCTTCTTTCCAAGTTTCTATTTTGACTCAGAGAACTGTTGGGGTTTTATTATATTCTTTACTAGCCGCCTCCGGCGACCAGTTGGTTCGCCATTTTAATAAATCTTGTTTGGAGAGAATCCTGTTACTCACCTGCTTCCTTGGCACTGAAATCTCTTAGATTCTGAATGGAATTTAAAATAAGATGGTTACAAACAGGAGCGGCCCTACGGTAAGTGTCGCCCCCTTTTATGCTCTACTTAGTTTTTGAGTTCGAAAGGACGCCCCTTCGAAGCCGACGCCCCGATGTGATGCTTATATTGCTTATCATGTCGGGCCGCCCCTGGTTACAGAAATAAGATGTGGTTTAATGATAAAAACCTACGAAAAGAAACAAATTATTTTCGTCCTATATTAATTCTGAAGAGCTTCTGGATATATTGGCCTTTATAAAAAATGGAAAGGGAAAAAACTAAGAAAATCTGTAACACTTTCAGATTTTAAATACGCACTAAAGTGCTATGTATTAAAAGCGTATGATAATCCATGGGTCTTCCCTATTTTCTTTCCTTATTCCATTAAGTTGGAAAGTATATCATTATTGATGAGTGTGATTAAACACAATTGATATTTCTAACAATTTTCTTTCTGGATGTAATACATTAGAAATAGATGGGGAAAAGCTGCGTAGAAAAATGTACAATTCGAACTGAAATAAAGTTTAAAAACTCATTCAGGTGTATTCATAATTCAAGTAGCAAAAGCAGACGATAAATAGCGCTTGGCGCTAGAATCACATCTTCTCAAAATTGCACATCAACCCTTTTATTTTTCACCAAATTAAAAAGTTGCACATTTATTTTCGGAAAATTTCCAAATTCTATTTTTCTTTTGAGTATAAATCATTTAATTCCTGCTCTGATTTCACATGCACACGATATTTTAATTAAGAAATAACGTTACAAATAATCCAAACAAAAAAATCCGTATTCTTTTATTTTTACTTCAAGAGTCTGAATAATTTAATAAACTTGCCAAACATGGCAACCTAGATATGCCCAAACCTCGCTCTTTCCACTGCGAGATTACAATTACGAAATGGAAAGAACAAAAATGATCCTTTTGCGATACGTTTTTTATCGATGTCTCCTAAAATAATTCGAATTTTGAAAAAATCGCTTCGAGGTGTGTCGGGACCCGTCCTGGAGAATTTCCGTACAAAATTTGGTAGGTCTACGATCACCCGTCTGCGAGACACTAACTAACTAACAAACAACTGACAAACTAACTAACAAACGGACAGTTTACACATTGCTTTATTTATATAGATGATTTGGGCTGTCTTGATCAGACAAGTAGAATTCTCAAATTTAGGCTCAATAAACATGAGAGATCTTTCTAAGCATGAGCTTTCCAAATCTTCTATTTCATCTCATTGTTGGAATTCTAATCATCATTTTGAAAAAAAAATTCGAAAGCTAAGATCTTGTGCACTCTTTAGTCTGTAGTCTATCCCATTTTGATTTTTTGGAAGTTTTTTTTTTTTTTTTTAAATCATGCAGCATTAGAAGCGTCTTGTGAACTACAGTTCTTCCATTTCTATTATTCATTCTGCTTGGAAACAGTTGTTATAAGGTTCTGTTCGCTTTCTTCTTTTATTCCCCTTAGCCTACTCCTTTAAAAGTGTATATATGTATATATATATATATATGATACGTCAGATATTCCAGTAAAGTTCCAGAGTTAGGGCAGGTAAAACGGTTTATTGAACATTATCTTTAAGTTACAATATAGAGTGAGAAGAGTGGGGGAGAGACGGGTACGAAAATCCGCGTGGATCAATTAAGCAGTTCCAGTGGCAGAAGTCTCGATTTTCGAGGTGCAGCATATTTACGCTTACTACACCACGTGGTTTGCTAAGACATAACTCCGCCTCTCTCTTATCTCTAATCCAAACATACATTTATTAACATGACCTGCATCCGGGCAGGGGTTGCAAAGGCGTGGGAACACGTGTACACAGGAAAGAACTCAGAATCGACAGCCTGGCGTATGGAAATTAACTAAAGAAATAAAACATAGCTCCAGAGCGCGCGTGGCAAGTATGACAGAAAAGCAAAACTTACAGTGGAAGTACCCGCTTGAACAATACCAAACTAGTAAAACCCAAACTACCTTTTTATACATTACATACACACACATATATATATATACTACTAGCTGAAGTACCCGTTCTTCGCACGGGAATGAATGGACTTTTTGATATTACGATTTGTGGTGATTACTATTCATTGTAATAAACAGACATAGCAAAGTGAATATCGCGTTATATTGTGTCCAATAACGCGTTATATTGTGTCCCATTCCGAATTGCAAGGCAATCGTTTGTACGGTGCAGAAGGCCATGCGGCGTAGCGCAATCTAGTGGCGAGTTTTAGCAAAACGGATACGTCGAAAATATTTTTCGCATTCAGATATCGATGTATACGAATTTTCATGACTATCGGCTGGACAGTCCTGAAGTTCATGTGTTGACGCGACATCTAGTGGCAAGTTATAGGAAAATGGATAGCGCCAAACTCTTCCCCGTGTTCAAATATCTATGTATACCTATTTTCATAGCGATTATTTGCACAGTCAAGAAGTGATACACTGCAGGGCCATCTAGTGGTTCAATAAAGTAATGATTTGCTACAGCGCCGTCAAGTGGCGAGTTATAGCAAAATGGATAACGCCAAAATATTCTCATTGTTCAAATAGCTATGTATACTGATTTTCATAGCGCCGTTTGAATGGTCAAGAATTTGGCCTGTTGCAGCGTCATCTAGTGGCGAGTTAAAATAATAATGCATTGCAGTGTCATCTAGTGGTGAGTAACATCAAAAGGAACGCAGTTAGAATATATTCTTCGTGCTGAAATGTGTAAGTATAAAAAATTTTATGCCGATCGGTCGAACGGTATAGAAGTTGATGCTTTGCAGCGCCATTTAGCGGCAAGTTACAGCAAAATGGATAGTGAAAAATATTCTCCGTGTTCTAATATTCGCGTGTAACAAATTTCATCGAAATCGGTTGGACGATATTCGCATAGCAAACGGCTAAACGGAATAGAATTCAACGTTGTGCTGCGGCACCAAGTGGCAAGTTAAGGAATAGCATAAAAACCTTCTCCATCGTAAAAGACTTAGGTGAACCAAATTTCATCGTGCAACGGTGCTCAACGGTGCTGGAGTTTTTCAACCTCATAAACACATACCAACATTCATTTTTATCGGCACCAGTGTTATTATATATACCAGTCTCAAATAAAATCCAGTTTCAAATCTAAGCCTCGCCAAAGTGCCAACATACGCCATTTTGCAAGAGTTTTTTCAGGGAATCATTCGAAGCATTGACTTAGCAGCAATCAATATGGGAAATGGTTCGACCGCCAAAGAGTAGCACGCATTTATTTGAAAATTGGAATTCTTTAATACAGCCGATTTTTTTTTTAATTATCAACTATAATGTGTTTTATTCATCGTTACTCCGATGTACTAAATGAGAAGATTTCAATTTTCTGAAATTTGGCGAAATTCCCCCAACTTAAATCAATGTACTCAATTGGCGAGAATTCTGAAGTTAGATCGCTTGAAATCCCTTAATAACTGCATTATTTCTTCACAGATCATTAAAATTTAACGCTGTATTTTAATAAAACCTTTGCACTTGTTTTCAAAAATCTATTTCCTTAAGCTCTCAATAAATTGCGCAAAGCCGAAAAATGTGCCAACCGCTAGAACTCACTTACTCAAAATCCATATTTTAGCCATTTTATTTTTTCGCCAAACTAAAAAAATTTACACATTAGCCTCGAAAATGTTCAATTCTTATTGTTTTGCGTGTAAAGCATTACATTCCTGCTCTGATTTCCCATGCACACGATATTATAATAAAAAAAATAACCTTACGAATATAAACTAACAAAAAAAAATCATTATTATTCTTTTATTTTTACTTTGAGAATTTAAAACATTTTATTCGGCAAAATCGCCACACATGGCAACCACGATCCTTATTTCACACATTTTTCACTACAGGGGTTACAATTACGGAAAGATTTTTGCGTGAAGAGCATAAAAAATCTCTTAAATTCCGGGAACGGGTGGACTTTCAAAGTTTTAAAGTGGACTGTGATTTATTCTATATTATTTTACATATCTGTGCTAAATTTCAGGCCGATAGGTCCATTTTTGTGGATTTGTATACGAATCAAATCCACAAACAAACAAACAAACAAACAAACAGAATTTCATTTTTATTTATAAGATATATAAACATATATATTGTTGTGTATTTTTCTCTAACTACTTTATGTGTACTTAATTTATTTTATTGATTTATTTTGGCTAGCCTACATGAGGGGAATCTGCCTACAGAAGGTGAGGGGGGTGCTTTAATCGTAGGATTTTTTAAGGGGTTCTAACGCGTATTCACGTTACATCTGGAGGAAACCGACCCAAACTCCAGATTGTTAGATCGACTGCCGCATGTAAGCCTGAACTCGGGACCTTCACACTTCAACCATCTGTCATGTTATGTGTACTTAAAATAAATAAATGAAACGCGTTAAAATATATATATCTCTATTTTTATGTTTTTTTGTTGTTGTGGATGTTCTTTTGTTGTTCTGTTTTCTATAGTTTTTTGTATGTTTCTGCTGTGTACATTTTTTTTTCATTTGTTGTTATTGGTATATATTTTATATATCTATATTTTATTTTTGTATGCCTTCCTGTGTTTGCTGATTCCTTCCTGCCTTGTCACCTCCTTTCCTCCCATCTTTTATCCTCCCTGGTTTCGTGCTTTTTTCCTTCTTCTGATTAACAGACCGCTCTTCGCTTTTCTTTTTCGTTTACTTTTTCTGTTTCCAGACTACTGACTGCGGACTTCTGCTGATGAAAGGAAAACACTTTTTCGCCCGAAACATGTGTCCAGATTGATAAGTACAATTTTATGTGCGCTGTTTTACCAAGTTTGAATTATTTCAAATTCAGTTATGTTCGTTACTTGGCCCGGAGTTTCTAAATAATTCGACAAATATTTCTAGAAATTTGAAAAAGTATCTGAAATTTAAACTGAAGAAAAAAAAAAAAAAAAACAGAATGCAAACTGTGCCACTCCTATAGACGACTGAGAAGGATGTTGGGAGGGAAATCAGTCTTCTCTGCCTACCGGCAATGTCTGTGGTACAAATAACCATTTGATCGCGGAGTTTAGATATTTTTCTACATCTTCCCGCAAATATTAATTATTATTTCTTCTTTTACAAGCAGTAACGCATCTTGAATTATATAACAGGATGTAGCCAGAGGGGAGGATCGTCCCTCCAAGAATTGATTTTTCACTAGGCCCGAACGTAGGACCGTGAAATATTAGGCCCCATCTACAAAATTTTAATTTTAACAAATTCTAAATCAAATTTTTTTAATTTACTTTTTTTATCGCCATAAAGTGAGTATGAGATAATTATGTTTATTTGATAATGGTCTAGCCTTCTGAACTTTAAATAGATAATTCTTGGTTAAATGGCACTTTCTTAATCATTCATGCTGTGTGTGTGTGTTGTGTGTGAGTGCGTGCGTGTGCGTGTGCGTGCGTGCGTGAAATGTTTCACGTCGACGCCAGTATTAGCGGTGCTCCATCTCCAATTGTGCCTATAGTCAATTTTTTTTTTTTTTTTTAATGAATCCGGACCTGCCACCTCGCGAAAAATTTTCATTAACTTAATGCAGTTTTTTTTTTATATGTTCAGAAAGGGTCTAGTCTAGCCTTACTTCCATTTCGAAAATGCCTCCCCGCAATGGGAATATTGTAACCTATGTTAAAATGTCGTCACTGGACACTTTTTTTTCGAATAGCTCCTCAATTAACTAAGATATAGAGCTAATATCGACCAACTACTATTAGCACCTTCTACAATATAACATAGGTTACGATAGGTTCCAATTGGGGGGCAGTTTCGCCATGGAAATATGGATAGACCCGTTCACTTGATTACAGATTATATACTGCATTTCATAATTTTCATACCACCTGGACATTGTTAGATTAATTTTAACTCTCACAAGGGTACGCTCAATTCTGTCGGAGGGGGCTTTGTTTAAAAATCTTTCTGTGGGAAGTTTGTATTTGTCTTTAAAAGTTTTCCTATCGACAATCAGACCTTTCTCATAACGAAACTTACTAGACTCTAAGGCACATCTGAGCTACCTACGGCCAGCGGGACGGATGTGGCCCTCCATTGCTTTTGATCCGGCCAGCAGAACATATCAAAACCCCGTATAAAAGTAAAAGTATATAAACCATTCCGAATCCAATATAAATCCCAATTATACGGTCCGCGACTTCACTAACATCCTGAAGTTCGGCCCGCAACTTTTCAGAAGGTTGCCCATACCTGCTGGACCATCTCCTTCGCCCTTCGCTGCATCGCTGTTTACAAGTAAAGTTAGAGAAAAGTAGGTAGTAGCACAATTAGATTTGACATGATGAACTATCCTGAAACAGAAGATTATTACCTCAGGAAGTCTGGTGCTTTTGAAATGATGCTTTGGAATTCGATGAATGAAAGCTTTCCATCGTCGTCATTGTCACCTTCTTCTAGAACTTTTTCTACCACCAAGTTGACCTCTTCATTGTTTAATTCGCTCTTGGTTAAGGCAATAGTTGCCTGCTTTATATCGTCCGCTCCGATGAATTTGTCGTCGTCATAATCTGCAATATGATAACTGACCAATTAATAGCACAATATCCATGTTACAGTAAATGTAATAAATATGAAGAACATGAGAGCAACCTTACCATTCTGAATAATGTTATTAGCGATTTCGTGTAAAATAAAGTGTTATAGCGAGTGGCATAAAGATGCTACAAGTGCTTTTATTGAGGAAGATTTTTTCAGTTTTAGTATCTACTCTTGAAGAATAAATTTCTTGATGAACACGTATATCGGGGATTACATGCAGAAGTAAAAAATTATTCCGTGTATAACGCGCACCCAGACTTTTTGCCTTAAATTTTTGAAAAGTTACGTCTTATTAAGAAGGGGCCGTTTTAATCGATTGTAATTTTGTGAAGGAGTCTCAAAACGGACCCAATTTTCGTCTGCATCGACACTTGCCCCTCCCCCCTTCCTTCAACCCTTTGAGGCGCAACCCTTTCCCAATGCTGAAAAAAGGCAGCCGTTGCCATCGCTCGACTTAATTACCAGCAAGATGGCGGACGATCGAAACGTTCATCACGTTACGTGCCACAGATCTAGAGACCCTTTTTTGACGACAGCTGGCTGTGCGCGGGCACAGCCATCTTGCTGGTAGTTAAGTCGAGCGATGGCAACGGCTGCTGTTTTTTAAGCATTGGGCAATTTATCCAGCTGTTCTCGCATTCTTCCATTTTTCAGCGGATGTCAGTGCTGTTAAAAATAATTGTAACATTTTTTTTTACGGGAAATGACGTGCTAAAAAGTAAAGGATTCTCGTGGAGCTATGTCACCCGCCACTATTTTTATAGAAATCAAAACTATTCTTCGTGACTGGCAACAGTCAAAACGTCAGAGTTTGGTGTTCCTAGAGCGGGAACACTGCGCGTTAAAGGGTTAAGAGTTACGGATCACCCTGTATTTCTTTTAATCGACTGTAATTCCCACATACACGTATAACCTCCTCTTTAGTGTACTTCGCGTATGTACAAAACTACGTCTTGTTTGCTGAAACAGACGCTGTCATTTTCAACAAATACGGATTGGCCTTCTGTAATATTTGTCTTTGTTAACTCTTGTGCTTGTCTCCATTTTCAGAATATAATTCTCGAGACGTGAGGACGTAACTTTATCCGCATCGCTTTCGCGCAGGCAATAGATTAAATATTATAGAGAGGACGTCGAAGGGAAGAATTTATCAATATTTGACAAGAACTACCGCCTTTACTGCGGAGTTCTGTTCTATAAAACCGTCCCCTTTTGATTTGGTCTCTTTCTTTTTTTCAGTATCGGAAGCTTGCCTAGAATTTAATAAGGACAGAAGAGTACAACTGACATTTTATGCTTCAACTTTATTACTATTTCCTTTTCTTTTTTTCCCCGTTGTCTTGTATTTGCCCCGTATGCACCTCGTTCTCTTCATCTTTGAAGACGAGAGGGGAAATAGAAGTTTAAAAGAAATAAAAAGAGCACATATAGCCTGAAGCGTAGAATAAATTGAAGTTGACCAAACAGGGTGTCTACCACCATGCAAAGGTCACGAAAGTCACGGAAAAGTCAAGAAATGGGGAAAAGGTCACGAAAGTCAAGAATAAGTCAAGAAATGAAGCACTAGGTCACGATTTGCGACTCAAGTACGTTTTTTCAATTTCATTCAAATTCTTAGTTTCTAATTTTTTCTGTTAAGTTCAGCCAGAAAAAATTATTTTATGTATCTTTATTATGTATCCTTATGTATCTCCTCAAAGAAAGGTTAAAATTGTTGGATTTAAGAGTATTTTTTTTTTCTCCCTTCATTCCCTGTTAAATTCAGTGTTTTGATTATTTTCCACATTTTCATTTTTAAAAACAATAACTTGGATTCCAATTATAATTATCACTGATCCCCATGTGTTTCATAGCTAATAACTTCAATTTCCCCAAAGTTTTATGATATATTATAGACTTCCATAAGTTCTGTGTTACCGTAGATGTAAAAAGATTTGCAATGTACAAGCTACATTGCAAATCTTTTTACGGCGATCAATGGTAAATCTTTTTTTTTTTTTTTTAAATAGCAGTTGGTCCAAGTTAACTGAAAGCAAACGGCTGATCTGTGAAAAAGTTGAAAAAAATCGCTCTAAAAATGGACAGGGAAAAGTAAAACTCGAAGAACTTTTTAATTCATTGTTAAAATCAAAATCAGTTGTATATTTTTCTGCAAAATTTTCCTAGATGGCTAAAATTTTCTCCAATCGTAGATCGCCGGATAGAAAATATTCTGCATCCCTTGCACGATGTATTTTTTATATGAGTTTCGTATTTGTTATGGTCAAGAAAAGGTCAAGAAAAAGTCAAGAAAAGGTCAAGAAATCAAGCTTACTTTTTGTGGTAGACACCCTGCCAAATCATTTTAGGGGGGGGGGATTTTTTTCCCTCCCCTTTTTTCCTTCTATAGAAATTTCTGAATATGGAACATAGTGTCATTGTTCCCTTGTGTAAAAATAAAATGAAACTGCGTAATAAGTTTAAGTTTTTTTCCCCCCTATAAGATGATTTTCTGTAATTATAAAATCATGTGTCTCTGATCTTGAGAAAATAAGACAGGTGACTAAACAACGAAAAGAAACGAGAGATATTTTTATCGAAAGAAGTATGGTCCCAAAACGTTACGTTCTTGTGTACTTAGTAAGAAATTGCAGTCTTTCAGAAAAGTTCGTTGTCTATTTTGTCGTAAATGAGAAGATTTTTTTTTTCTTTCTTTTGGTTGTAAACGGACATAATCAGTCAGTATGAATAAAGACAATATTTTTTCTTTTATAAGTTTTTAAAAAATGCTAAACCAATTTATGCGCGGTTTAAAAAAAAAAAATAAATTAATCGTAATTTCTGTAAGACTCCTGAAATGCGATCATTCGACGTGATTCCCCCCCCCCCCCTTCGAGAGGTATTAAAAAGTGGTTTAAGTCAGCGTTATATTCATCTTCATATCTCTGACACTATTGGGAAATAATTCCCAAACTTTGTCTGTCACCACAATATAGTGTATCGGACACATTTTACTAATTGGGAATGTTTTTGTACGGGGATCGTATACAAATTTAAAAAGTGTAACTTTTTGTATATTAACCTTATTTTTAACATTTTTTTCGATTTACATTAATTACCCACTTATATCTAATAGATAAAGAATTAAACACCACAACCACCTTTTTGGGACACCCTGTATAAAAGAGTGTCCGTCCAGTGGTTTCTTCTTCTGTAGCATGAATTGCAGACGCCTGAAGTGTGAAGGTGCCGGTCGCGTGGCTATCGATTTAACGGTCTGGAGTTTTGGTCGGTTTTCTCCAGATGTAACGTGAATATTTGTTAGAACTCCTTAGATGTTCCTCCGACCAGGGCTTCCCCCCATCCTAGGCAGATAGCCCATGCGTAGCTTTGCCATAAAACATAGCATTTTTTTAAAACAATTTTTCCAAATATTGTGCTTTAAAAAAATAATTTGCTTTTTGGTTAAAATCACGATAAGCGATATAATGTACTAATTTCTTTAGTGAGAAAAATCTCACTGAAATACTTAAGTTCCTGTACTAAGCTGTTAGCATAAGTGAAGTTTCAACGCTTAGAAAGAAAGCGTTGAAATATTGGGCATATTTCTTTACAGTGTTTCATAAACGATAAGTTTTTTGAAAATTGTATAGACATTTTTTAAATCAATGCTTTACCAGATATGGTTACGAATCGGACAACCATTTCACTATGTTTCTAGAATTAATATTATTTTTCTTGCTTAAGGTCCAATCAAACCTTTTGTTTTGTTAATAAAGCGTTTCAACACCCTGTAAGCAGAAAATATTAAGATGTGGCGTTGGTATCAAATAAATAATCAAATAAGTTTAATCAAGCAAACAATTGGAAAGATTTTAGAGTAGAAATATCAATCAAATAGGCTGATATGTTGGCCAAGCATGAATTGTTTGAAAAATGAAATAAAAATAAACACTTTTATTAAAGGTCAAATAAAAAAAAGCTAACTTTTTAAAAGCAAATACAAGATTATTAAAATCTTTATGCACAATTCAAGTCAAATTCCTCTTATCGTCCAAAACAAAATCTTCAATTACCTACACTATACATTAGTGTTAATATCAAAGCAAGTATAAAGGGGAATAAAATAAAATAGTAGCTGAGTGATACCATTCCGAAGTAAAAAAAAATTAGCAAAAAAGAAATTGACAGTTGAGGAAGATGAAATATCTAAATTTTGAAAAATAAAGAAAAACAAGGTAGGTAATAATACAAAATAAAAGCAATGTAAAAATATAAAATGCCCAAAATATACTTTTTTTTTTTTCAAATTATGTCAGGAAAGTTTAAAAAATAACAATCTCAGCGTTATCATCCACCGATCCACGCATGACTATGATATATATACTAGAGAACCTGAAATTCTATACTGCTAGTAAAATATAGTTATGTATGTAGTCCTGTGATCAATCCAAATGATGTACTTGAAGAAGCAATCTTTCTATTTTTTTTTCTCTTTTTCTGTACGTCTTAAAATCAGTGTGACTTTCTTTCCAAAAGTTGAAAATAGTTTGATTTCTTTGGCCCGTTAAACGGTGCATATGCTGGAATATCAAACACGATATTCATAAGTATTAAAATAATTGAATGGGGCTAGGCTCCATTATCGGAAAATATTTTGGGAACCGTATTTTTGGGGGGAAAAAAAAAGTCGTAATTTTTCACTTGGGCAGTAAAAGGCATAAATCTTCGAATTTTTCAACAAACAATTTAAAAGAGTTTTTGGATTTCAACTCGAAAAATTAAGAGTTGCTTTGCGCAACTTTATTGTTTAAATCTGAAGGTGTAATTAAAAAGTTTTTATCGTGGTGCAAATTTGATTGTGGTGCTGCCATCTATTATCGAAATTGAATATTAATAAGAATGAATCTTCCTTGTCCCCGTCATATAAATCAGCGGTGCGCAAACCGGGGGTCGCGAGAAAATTTTTGGGGGTCGCCAAATTCAAAGAGATTCAAATTTATGAAAAATCTACAATTATTCATTTCAAAGAACTGAAATAATACAAGAGAAGAAACTGACAATTATTATTTTACGAGCGCGATATTCGCGATCGCTATTACGGGGCTTCAAAACCACCACGTTATCATGCATAGTGATCTGCAAATTGATCATAAATAGTGATCATGCATAGTGATTTTCAAAATTATTTTCCATTAAAACAAAACATTGATCTCGATTGGATCCAGAGGATAACTTACGACTTGCAATTTCCAATACCGATCCGAACATAGAAGCAATCATGAGCTCTTTGCAAGCACATATTTCACATTGACTTTTTATGATGTAAAGTTTTTTTAAAGTATTTTTCAAATTAAAAAAATAATACACCTTACATAAGAATAATACACCTTACAAAATTATACACCTTACATAAAAATGAAAATTTATAGCCATGATATAGTAATCCAGCAAAAGCGGGATTGCATTCCCTAACTCTATCGGGCTAAGTCAGTAAGAGCCTGCTTATTTTTCAAATTAAAAAAATTTATATCTATATGCATAAATAAAGCATTGTTTCATAAAATTATGTGTTGATTCATTAATTGATTTTTATGATGTTACAACTTTTATAACATTTTATGATGGTTTATAAGTTTTGTGCGCTATTTTAAAAACGCGTTATTTCAATCGATGACGTCACGACACTCTTTTAAAAACACCCTGTAAGAGCAACTCCCAGAAAGAATTCCAATGTAACTTCGTTTTCAATTAAACAAAATGTCTACTGTCTATCCAGGGGTCGCGACAAAATTTTACTCAAAATAGGGGGTCGCGACAAAATTTTACACAAATTAGGGGGTCGCAGATGAAAATAGTTTGCGCACCACTGATATAAATCACAATCACTCTCTAATTTATACTATAACAATTCATATGAAATCAATTTCACTAAAAAGGAATAAGAAAATTGAATTTGAACATAAAATATTAACATACCTGATCATCGCAGTTTGAAACTAGGGCACATCACATCAGTACATTCAAAAGGGCCTTAATTTGGAAATCTCGCTTTCAAATCAATATGTTCAAAGGAACATAAATTCACATTTAACACATTAGAACAATATTTCAAAGCAATAATGCACATTTCGAAGTGCGTAAATCTATTGTGTGATATACCCTTTATTTTACAGTCCATCTATGGCAACACGCGGGCCGGATGTGACCCGCTACGGCTTTTCATCCGGCCCGCGAAACATTTTAAGTTCCCATAGACAATCCATATAAACAAAATCAAAACCCCATATGAATCCCACTTATACGGCGTTCGACTTCGCTAACATCCTAAATTTTGGCCCGCAATTTTCCAGAGGTTGCCCATACCAGGTCACCTGGTCTATGGCATGTAACCATAATCAGCTTACAAACTTACTTCTCCCTACTTCTCTCTATTAAAATTAATTTTTATTTGAATGAAATGTCAATCCCGCGCGAGATTGCTGGATCCCGCGTGATTGACATTTCAATCAAATAAAAATTAATTTTAATAGAGGAAAGTGGGAAAAAGTAAGATTGTAGCACTATCAAGTTTAATACTTTATCTTAATTCATAACTAAAACAATACCTTACATAAAAATGAAAATTTATAGCCATGATATAGTAATCCAGCAAAAGCGGGATTGCATTCCCTAACTCTATCGGGCTAAGTCAGTAAGAGCCTGTTTATAAGGTGAACTTATTATAGCATACCAATTATATGATTGATATTTATATTCAAACATAGCAACTCCGCCTTGAAATTTCAATTTTTATTAATAAAATGACAATCGACCCCTCCGAATTTTTATCTGAAAACTACCCTGTGTGTATGCATGCATGCATCCGTTTATGGAAATGTGTACAGAGCCGCCGATCTTGATTTTGCCTAGGGCCGCCAAATTTCTAAAGCCGGTCCTGGTCCCAGCGTTGCATTTATTGAAGACTGAGAACATTCAAAGGCGCAGGCGCACCCACGGGATAGGAGGAGGGAGCTATGGGGGGCTAACCCCCCCCCTCACCCCTAAACCGGGAGGCGAAACCCTAGGTGCGAAAAGCATTGAAAATTGTCACTAATGAATTAAAATATTTTATTTTAAAAATTGTCTTCAAATTATCTAAAAATCTTTTGTAGGGTGACTAATTAAAAGTGGGGGATGTTGGTTTTTAAATAAATACTTGCAGTTCTTGTATAAATAATGTTATACTTGGGAAATTATACTACAACTTCGTTAAAAAGATTGGATAATTATTTATGACTCTATAACGAGTTACGTTGCTTATGGGTTTGTATACCATGGGTAAGTGAAAGTGAATATTTTGACGTTATAAGAGAGTTATAACTATAATAGAGGTCACGATACCGAGTTTAGCAGTATTTGTAACAACCCTCCCCCCTCTAAACCAAAATCCTGTGTGCGCCACTGTTCAAAGGCATGTTGTTGGGAGGGGGGGGGAAGCTTGCCCAGTGACGCAGGCAGAATCTTCGCCGAACAAACAGGCTAGTTGTGTTCAAGATGAAAAAATGAAAAGAGACTGGACGTTCTGCTGTAAATGATACCCAACATTATCGCAACCTACTTTGAAACTTTTCTGGATCAGTGATGGAGCCATGAGAGGCAATGGGGAAATCTCTTCTTCCCTGAGTGTACTTAAACGCAATGTTGAACCCATGTTTCACCTATTCGCTCTCGTCGTTGAAGAGACACAAAGGTGAAGACTCTTTCCCCGATATTGCTTCCCAGAATGGTTCTTTGAATGCTAAGCCGAAAGCCAGGTACTGCTCAACGCAGGACCTTTGCGTTGTGTCGCTTCGATGATGAGAACAAACAGGTTAAACCTGGGTTTCCGGATCAAAAATGAGCAGGTATCAAAAGAAATATAGTGATTCATATCTAGTAGTATGCTTCGTCCTGCTTATTGACCCCCTCTCTCGAAATTTTTCTGGATCCACCACTGCATTTCTCTCAATTTTACATGGTTGGAGTTGTTTAACTCCTTCTCAGAATCATAAGAAGATAAAATAAATAATAAGACTCCCCCACACACATATATTTACTTTACCGAACATCCGGAAGGCGTAGACCATCTTGACGTCCCTGGGCGACTGCTCGCTGAAGCAGGATAGCATGTCCAAGAAGTCGTCGAAAGTCATGTTTCCGCTGCCGTCATGAGAGAAGACCTTGCAGATTCGCTGGCGGAAGGGATTCTCCTGCCAAAATCGGCAACAAAGAAATCTATTTTCAATCACTTCCTACTTTATGACTTCCGTCCATATGCATGCAAAGAAAAAACACCTACAATAGTGTCCGAAATAATAAAACAAAACTAGTTGAGGCTGTAATCCAGATATGGTTTCAAGACCAATAGATATCAGGCATGGAAGTAAACATTTAAAAACATCTGGAGTGACTCCACTCGACTTTCCGAACACTTACGATTAAGATCATTACCAAGCATTTAAATAAAATTTTAATCGATTAATAATTCAGCAAAAATGCTTAGTTTTTTTTCAATTTGAGCTCAATCGAATGTACCGTTTAAACGCTAGAGCACTTTCAAGAATTTCCCCCATAGGCCATAATGTAAAAGAAATCTTTGTCGTAGCCCTGTAGAAAAACTACAAGTCCTATACACATCAAAATAAATACCGGTCTTGCGACGGGGGTTTATAACATATATACCCAATTTGAGCTCAATCGAATGCCCCGTTTAGGAGCTATCGTGTTCACTCACATACACACATACATACACCTCGTACAAATAGCATAAATGAATTCAGAAGACCTCAAAACGTGTAAATACACCAAAATCTCAAAATCGAATTTTTTCATGATTACAATACTTTCCTTACATGGTACATGTTCGGAAAGTAAAAACGGTTGACTCAATGTCAAAATGTATTGGAAAGCATTACAAAAGCCAAGGGAGATATATTCTCTGTTAAAAAACACGTTAATGTAATTCTTCTCCCATTTTTCATTGTTCGTAGGGTGTAGTTCGAAGAAATAAAATCTTCCTCTCGGTCTAAGTACACATATTAAACTAAGCTAATTGCACCAGGGGTTGGAAAAAATCTAGGATGATTCTTTCTAAGCTGTACTGCCCACCGTAGTAAATGAAACAACGGTGCGTTTTATAAAACTTTCGGGAAAAATTCTTCAACAAGGAATTGCACAACAAAAAGTTTCGAAAAGTGACACATCCTGCTAAATTGTCTATTTTTATGAATTTTTTTCTGAAATGGATGAATTTTTTTGAAATATGAATTTTTTTCTGGTCAATCTGAGCAACTGCCCAGACCCCAGGGGCACAAAAATCAAAGGACAAGGAAGTTGTACAGAATGTTCCGCCTCTTTAACGTTGAGAAAACGCGACTACAAAGATTCCCATTCATTTTCTTGCACTGGTGTTTAAACCCTTTGAAGCACAACCATTTCCCAATTGTCAAAAAAGTGCCGCCGTTGATATCGCAGGATTTAAATACCAGCAAGATAGAGGTTGATCGAATCGCCCAGTGCGTGTCATACAGCTAAAGAACATTTTTTCACACAGCTCGCTGTGCGGTGCCACACAGCCAGCTGCAGTGGCGGATCCAGAAATTTTTTTTGGGAGGGGCTAAATTTTTTAAAAAGCTTATTTCACCCAATTAAAATGTACTATAAATCAAAATTTTAGTCTAAACCAATGTATTAGACTTTTGGGAGGGGCTAAGTAATAAAATATGATCATTTTAGCTATTTAAAGTGTATAATAAAGCAGAATGTTACCCTTGAGCAATCTCTTTTGGGGGGGGCTGAAGCCCCCTAGCCCCTCCCCTAGATCCGCTACTGGCCAGCTGTACCAAAAATGCTCCTTCAGCTGTGGCAAAAGTGTACTAAATTTTGAAATGATGGATAGGATCCCTAAGTAGCCAGCAGATGGCAGCACTAAACTGAAATCGAATTCGTAAGTTGCGGAAAAGTTTCTTGTTTCTTGGACAAAGCACCAAAAGCATAAACCAAATAAAGTATATCTAGACTTTTATTTTTCTTCTTATTATCATCTTTATTATTATTTAATCAATATAAAGATGCTTTCAAGGCCATAGCTAGGAGGGGAGGAGGGATTCACAGGAGTTTGATCCCCCCGAAATTTTAATCACTGCATTAGTAGGGGAAATGTCTCGGGCGACGAACTTTTTCAAGGGATTCTAACACGTATTCACGTTGCATCTGAAGAAAATCACCCAAAAGACATTATGTGAGAGTAGGGTTGCCAGGTCGCCAAACCAAATAGCCGGACAGACCAGCCATTTGGGTAAAAAGGCCGGATAGCCTACAATATTGAGGATTTTGTCTCAGTATTAATAGGTACAACAAAAAATTTGTATGTAAAATCAAGCTTTTTTTATTATTACCATGAATCTTGTTAAATTCTAATGAAATATAAATAACATCGAACTCCAAATCAGTTCAAGTACTTTATTATTAATCAGCCAAAGTCACTAGTAAAAAGACTAGCAAAAGCCCGACACGCAATCAAAAAGCCTAACTATGTCCGGCTTTATCCGGACGCCTGACAACGCTATGTGAGGGGACTTTTTCTAATTAAAAATTATCTCAGATCCACTAGGAACGAAGCACGACTCTCTAGCTTAGATATTTCATGGCGCAGTTTTAAAATTTGAAGAACCAAAAGTTAAGTAAAGGAGATTCCAAATATCAGATTAAAAAGCATAGTTCTTTGCATTAGAGATATTTTGAATAGGGCACTCTGGATAGAGAATAAGGAATGTAGGTTTTAAGCAATTCATTGTTACTATAATAATTAAAACAATTTTTACAACGTACTTATTACTATAAAAAAGGTAACTTATTGCACATTAACGTGGCTTATTAATAAAAATGTATCTTACTTTCTTTTTGTTCATAAAAAAGTATTTACTAAATAAGTAACATTTTGCCCTATTTAAATAACTAAATAAAAAAATACTTCCTGAATAAATTTAATTTTATATTTTGGTGAATATGGGAGTGGCAAGTTTAAACATCTACTCGGGTGCCTCCAGATCCTGCGCCGCCTCTGCTTTTAATGTATACTTTTTTCCTAAAAAGGAGATTAATAAATGATTAATCCCGTGTATGAATCATGTATTAATTATGATGGGTAATTAAAAAAATGCTTCAGCGATTGGAACCCATTCAAAAAAGTATTCGTGAAACAGTTAAATTTCCAGTTTTAGTATTGTGAATAAATTATTAGTTTTTTAGAAAACACAAAATTAGAAAGAAATTTATGAATATATTATTAGATGTAAAATGTAACCCATTTACGGAGAACTATATTTTAAATATGAAATATACATAAGAAATTTGACTTGCACTCGATTACTTTTTTGAGAGGGTATACATCGAAAGTAAAATCGTAAGCGATGAACATTTCTATACTTTTTCTTACTAATGATCAATCAAACGTACATAAAATCTAATTACTTAACAAAATTAGGTGAAGCTTAAAATAAAGCTTCACGAAATTCAATGTTTAGCAAGTTCTTTTTTCCTACCGAAGGTTTTAGTATTTATAAATATGAATGTCCATGGTTCCAGTGGCCCACGTCACTGAATGTGCTGTAGAAAGAAAATATAATAGAAACAGTATAGAATAGATAGACCCAATAGAAACACTTGTATTTTCACTTAGCCTTCAGTTAAATACTGGAGGAAGAGGGAGGAGGGAGGTGAGGGCATTCACAATTGAGTACCAAGGGCGGATTAAAGGGGGGCGGAGGGGGCGAGTGCCCCCCCGAGAAAAAAGAAATTAATGTAAAAGATACTATTTTACTTCCATAAAATGGAAGCCATGTATGCCAATCTTCTAACTAACCGCCCCCACCGACAAGCTAACCGCCCCCCCCCCCGACAAACTTCCAATAATCCGCCACTGTGAGTACTGAGTTGTCAAGGTGTTGGTCAAGGTCACGTTCTCGTTTTTCCAAGAAGCACAAAGATAGAACTGTGTGTTATCAGAAATAGCCCCCGGGAGAAGAGGGTAGGCAGTGTGAAGGAATATACTCTTTCTTCGTCGCGGGTTGATGAATGACGGATAACACATCCGGTCACTAAAACTCGGGGTTCAAAACGGGGGTTGCGATGGGTGAAGGGGTCCTTCTTCCGAAGGAAATATCCGAATACATCTACAGAATGGATGAAATCATTTTTATCAAAACAAATAGGGGAAAATCTATGGTAGTGCTGAAATGATTGGGGGGGCACGTATCTCCCTATGCCCCCCCCCAATTTCGTACCAAAATCAGTTAAACAATAATTTGTTTAAAAATCTAAAGCAAACAGCATGACAATGTGTGTGGGGGGAGGGGGGCATGTGTCCCACCTCCAAACTTAGTTTCAAAATCTTTTTTTTTTTAACATTTGTTTAACGGGTCATTTTAACTGATCCATTTAAAATGCGAACAGGAACTCCAGTCTGTGTCTTTATATAATAATATAAAAAATATTTTTTAAATAAAATATTTTTTTAAAAGTTCACTGTCAAGGTTGCTTAATTTAAACAGGGTTACTTTTTAAGCGCTTGGTTTAAACAATTTTTCTCATTTCCAATCTGCTGTACTGGTTTTAAATTATTTCTAAATATTAGGGTTTCTTTAAATTTTTTTTTTTTTGCATGTTTTATTTTTCAATGCAATAGAAGATATTTTATGAAAAAAAAAAGTTTTATTTGGTGAACAAAAGTTAATGACATTTTCCCCTTTCTTAATTGAGTTGTTCTCACAGTTTTACACCAAGTTATAATAACTATTTTAACAGATATTTTTTCCTTCTTGCTGTATTTTTTTCATATATGAAGTTCAATATTCGATAACTTATCCATTTAGTTTTCTCTATATCGTCATTCTTGCTTCTTTCAGCAATTTCTTTTTAAAGTTTTAGAGTTTACTGAGTTTTGTAAAGTACAGAAAGAGCTTTAGAAGATATAAATTTAACTTATAAAGCTTTAAAAAAACATATTTTGACCTTTTGCATTATAGTATAAATATTTTTTTTTTACTAATTTCATGAGAATTTGGTAAACGGCTGAAGTGTATAGCTCTTGAGTTCCTGCCTACCGCACGGCTGTTTCTCCAGACGCGTCAGAACCCCTCAAAAAGTCCTCCGCCCAAGGCATACCCTATTTAAGCAGACATGCTTCGTGTAAATCTGCCTTAACCACAAAACAAAAATAACTTTCTTGATAATTTACACAGCAAGTAAAAGTTTTAGTATTTTTAATATTAAATAAAAATCATAATAACTTTCAATCCCTATTATAGAGGGTCCCTAAAAAACACTGACCTAGGATATACTTCTTTATATATATTGACCTTATACATATAGAATTAATTATAAAGTTATTTTATTGTGGTGAATTAAAACTTTCCGGAGATTAAATGTAAACAAATACAAACTTTTAGTTTTTATAAAGCCCTCTTACAAAAATTTCCAACTAAAATATGCCTCTGTACATTAATGAGGTGATGTAGAAAGTTTCAGTTTTTCTCATAAAAAGGCTTGCATATATATTTAAACAAAGTTGGTGAGGGGGAATAAGCTTTGCAATACTAATAATGGTAAAAATATAATTATTAAAACTATTCCAACAAAACTAATTAAAAAGTAATTTTAATTACAGTTATATATAGCCGATATTTTACATTTTAAGAAATGAGTTTTAAATCATTTTTAGCCAGTTTCCTTTAAAAAGGGTTTTTCTTTTAGAATTTAGAAATGAAAATTTGTTTAAAAACATTGCACTTATAATAACATTTGATTTAAAAAGTGTTTTTTAAGGAAGTTTTTTTAAAATTGATTTATTAATACCATAATTTAATTCTGAAAAAAAAAGCATGTCTAAAAAAAAGTAGTAATATTTAAATTAAATACTTTCAAAATAAAAATATTTATATACATATAAATCATTCATTCTAAGAATTATTATTTAAAACCAAAGAGTTAACAAGATAAATTAGCATGAATAAGAATAAACTCTTGCATTTATAAAAAGAAAACCAGTAATAATAAGCCATAGCTGATTACAAATCAGA
The DNA here is from genome assembly GCA_038373885.1 of Cheiracanthium punctorium. Classification (NCBI taxonomy): domain Eukaryota; kingdom Metazoa; phylum Arthropoda; class Arachnida; order Araneae; family Cheiracanthiidae; genus Cheiracanthium; species Cheiracanthium punctorium. The sequence continues at coordinate 1,212,607 of JAWZYV010001099.1, read as the reverse complement.
CTGAATGTGATAACATATTACAGAGAACGTGCATGTTAAATCTGTGAGAGTTTTAGATTCTATTTTTAGGGTTGCCTGTTGGGTGAGAGATGGTATTTACATTTTTCGAAACTGCTGTAATTTTTTACTGAATCACTAGTTCTGGACTTTGTATTAAGAATACAAACAAATTGAACAATCAGTTTATTGAAAAGACGCTGAAATTAGTATTAATGTTACTATTACTCCTTTGTTTATTTTCTATTTATTCTTTAATCTGGAACAAGGAGTTTCTGTAGACATGGGCGCCAGCAGAATATTTCCCAGGGGGAGCAAAGACTACTTCCATGTTGGGTTACCATGTTGGAAAGAGCAAAAAAGCAAGGGAAAACACTGCATACAAAAATCCAGGGGGGCATTGCCCCCCCCACTTGCCCTATGCTGCCGGCGTCCATGTCTGTAGAATCTCTAGGGTCTTCTGTAGAGCGCAGGAGAGTCATACTATATACTTACAAATCAGGCCACTGTTCTTGGAAATGTTGTCTGAATGACAATTTTCAATAGAGATAAATACAAAATACACTAATGTACCTCTGTTTACGCCCTTTTGGACGCCCACTTGTTCCTCACATTTTTTTAAATTCATGCCCCCCCCCCTCTTCTCTTCACAAAATACAAACCCATTCAATATTGTGCGCTTTTTTCCGGGTGCGCTTTTTTCCGGTTGCGCTTTTTTCCAGGTGCGCTTTTTTCCGGGTGCGTTTTTTTCCGGTGCGCTTTTTTCCGGTGCGCTTTTTTCCGTGATTCTCTATTGTATTTTTAGACCTAAATGTGTACTTATAATGTATGTGCTTTTTTAGGTGTCAAAGGACAAAGTTTTTCAGCTGTTTTATTCAGTTTTTGAATAAGGATTGAAAAATCCAATTTTTATATAGAACATTTTTACTTAAAAAAAGTAAAATCCATAATCCTGTCGGCGGCATCTGCACTGCGACATTTATAGCAATCATTAGGATATTGGTGAAAAATGACTAGAAAATAATAGAAATTAAACGTATTGTTTGAGATAATCTTTGGTCGTCATTTCTTTATTCCAGATTTTTATTTTCGACTTACAATCCTGGAAATGTAATAGTGGTGGTAGGGTTCAAAAGATCTTGCAATAAATATATTTATTAAAGAAAAGAAAAAGAAAGAAAGAGAGAAAAGAAAAGATCTACTGCACTTTGAAAAATACAATGCCAAACCAAAGTACTTTGCAATTGAAACGTAGCATATCTGCTTTTATATTGCAACATTGAAAACTTGAAAGGCGGCAAAACATGAAAATCCTAATGGACAAGACAAGCTAAGATAAATGATCCTTTTTCTCACTGGCCGCCCTGAGATTTTAAAATCTGGACTTCCACCTTGCAAACAGAAGTAAAAGCCCTGCTGCAGTTTTAAGCAGGTTTTGAATAGAGTTCTGTTGACATAGCTTTTATTTGGGACAACCATCCATTCTCAGGTGTCAGAAGAGGACAAAGCTACGTTCCACACCTTCTTCAAGGAAAGATAAAGCTGGTGGAACAGGTGTAAAACATACTTTTTCACACCCACATGAAAGCAGTTTCTTTCCTGGGGGATAATACATACTCGAGCATTCAGATTCCTTGGAAACGTAGATTTGCAACGTACTGCAAGTGATCCATCATATTCTTTGCTGTAGGTATTTCTCAGATTTTTAGGAGTCCTTTTTCTGGGACTTTGTCAGTAGTGAGTACAGAAATTATTTTGGAAGAGGGGCTAATTTGAAAAAAAGAAAAAAAAAACATAACAAAATGTAGACAAAATATTACGATAAAGCAAAATAAGTTTTTGGGGACGGATAATTTTTAAAAGGGAAACTCATTTGACTGAAACAAGTAGTAGAATGAAGTAAAATGTTACCCTTGAGCAATGTTTTTTGAAGGGGCCCGAAGCACTGTAACCGCTCCCCTGGATCCATCACTCTAGCTTGGCGTTTCCAATCAAAGGGAAATTTTCTTTTGTTTTTTATTTGCGTGAATTCTTTTTTTAAAAAATTTATGAAACTTATATGAAAATCGCTCTAGATATGTAATACATTACAATATAATTCAAAATTTAAATTAAAGCAAAACAGATAACAGATAAATAAATTGCCGTACGTTCTGTGAGCTTTACAGAGAAATATAGCATAAATTAGGGCTTGTAATGTATTTTACCTCTTGAAGTAATTCAATTTAAGCAGAATTTTCCAAGGTTTTCAGACAACGTTCTACTGATAACAGATGTATGCAAATAAATAAAAAGTTCACAGATGCGAAAATCTAAACGCTTCTTCTAATATCTTACTTAATTTCAAATCTTTCATTTTTTATAGCCGGAATATAATGTTGACACGTATATTGCAATCATTTTTTTTTTAGGGTTTTTTAAACAACTGTGAAAAGTTTTTACTATATCAGTTTGGTCAACTCCGGTTACAGTGAACCTCTGGGGACCTGAAAATTTCGTTCTCTATATCCGAAGTTCACTATAACCCATGTTTCCCCGTGTGGAACAATAGAACTAAATAAAAATTTAGAAAACAGTCTATTATACAAATACTGAATGTTTATTAAGTAAATCAAACTCAATTGATCGCATTTATAGTTGTAGAAATATTTATTAAGTATAGCAATTATATATAATTAATCCCATATATGGTATTAATGTACATTCCATTTAGTAGGCAAAAGATGTTGTCGGTTTTAACCCTTTGAGGCGCAACCCTTTCCCAATGCTGAAAAAAGGGCAGCCGTTGCCATCGCTCGACTTAACTACCAGTAAGATGGCGAACGTTTCGATCGTCCGCCATCTTGCTGGTAGTTAAGTCGAGTGATGGCAACGGCTGCCCTTTTTTCAGCATTGGGCAATCTATCCAGCTGTTCTCGCATTCTACCATCTTTCAGCAGATGTCAGTGCTGTTAAAAATAATCGGGACCATTTTTTACGGGAAATAACGTGCTAAAAAGTAAAGGAATCTCGTGGAGCTATGTCACCCGCAACTATTTTTATAGAAATCAAATCTATTCTTTGTGACTGGCAACAGTCAAAACGTCAGAGTTTGGTGTTCCCAGAGCGGGAACACTGCGCGTTAAAGGGTTAACGTGTGATATTGCACTGGGAATGGAAAACGAAATCATCCAAGGACATGAGGGTCAAGAGCGAAATTTCCGCTTTTGGTTCACTTTCAAAAGTTCCCTGCTTTTGTTAGTGAATGCTTTAGGGATTAGAATGCATTACAGAAATGAAAAAAATACGACCCCTTCCCTTCCCTCCTTGTTTTCATAATTATGTTAGCCTAGATACTGGCAATCTACATGCATTTTGCTTACTTTGAGTTCCGGCATCTTCTCGACCTTCTCCAGGGGCACGGTGACCGTGTGCGCTTCGTCTCCGGTCATCTCCTTGGGAATCTTGTGAGGGTCCAACTCCCGGTAGCGTTTGTGAACCCTGCAAATACGACACGTGAGTGCATCAGTTTTCAGACACTTCTAGTCTAAAGTTGTTCAACGTACGACTTGCCTGATGCTGTTTGAATTTACATATTTATTTATTTTATGACAGCTTTAAATTAAAAGTTAAAAGCCAAGAGATGACGATTTCGGGTTGTACCACTCTAGAACAGACGACCATACAAAATTTTGTGGGTGCTCTCCACAGACTATATTTTTAGGGGTAGGGGAGGGGAGGAACGATTAGACCGTTTTTATTTAAAATAAAAAAGAAAGAAAAGAGAAAGAAAATTTTCTTGTTTGATATTTATAAAAGTCCTTAGATCAATTTAATCTTAGTTTAGAATTATAAAGCAGCTCATTATCTATCGATTTTTCCTCCCAAAATTCCATTTAAATTCTTATGCACCCACGTACATAACCGACAAGAAGTAGAATTTTATTTTAGAATTTTTACAAACATTGAGCACCCATTTTATTTATTTTTTATTTTTTGTTGCGAACTTGTGCTCCAAGCAACCAAAAGGATAAAAGCAAGATGCTATGAATTTCGTGTTCTAAACAAAAAAGTTTTTTTTTTTTTTTTTTTTTTTTTTTTTTTTTTTTTAACAATCACGTTTCTCTCTTCTATCCGTGATTGATGTTACGTTGTGATAAGCATTACTAAAAAATTATAAAATAACTTTATAAATAATAACCTGATTATTTCTACAAAAGTAACTAAGACTGTTCCTTAAAATATTATGGGTGCTCCGCACTCACGTGATTTTTTCTGTGGGTGCTTGAGCCCCGGAGCACCCACATATTTGGCGCCCCAGTTGCAGAACAAAACTTTTAAAACGTGACAAAATCCACCCCTTTTGTCTGACTGACTTAAAAGTTTTCATAAGTATGAAAAATTTCATAATTCACATATTCATCATTAATCATTTTAAAATATCGCAGATATCTTAAAAATCTGTAAATTTAAGCACTTTTTCGTAATTTATACCTCTCCCAGTATCCGACGGTGTAACGTTAGTGAAAACAATGAGACATGGTGAGTGGCATTTATATCGTTTTGATGTTACGAGTGGATTAATATTTAAGGATAGGCATCCTATACGGTTAAGACTCTCAAACTCATACCCATTTTTTCGACAATAGACGTCGTTGCTTCTTCCAGGGAGTTGAAACTGCATATGAAAAAATAAAATGCAAAATAGCAAGACTTGCATTCAAAATCTGAATACTTTTATGGTACTGGGTACTGGAAAGTATATCATTATTCATGAGTGTGATTACCCAAAATCAAAATTGATATTTCTAACATCCTTTTTCTGGATATAATACATTAGAAATAGATTGGAGAAAGCTGCTTAGAAAAATGCACAATTCGAACTGAATGAGTTTCAAAAACTTATCTTTTGTTTGTTTGTATAACACGTATTTCGGATTTGTGGGCTTGGCCCAAAGCCCGCTTATAAATCCACGTCAGAAGGAAAAACTTATTCAGGTGATTTTATTTATTAAAAACTACGTATTCTTTAAGTTGCCACCATCTGCCGACAACGTTGTAAAAAAAAGCTCAATTGCATTCTTTTTTTTTATAAAAGATAGGTTTTTTTGTATATACAGGAACAATGTTTTTTCGTGCGATAAAAAGTAGCCTGTTTGTTAATCCAGGACTTTCTGTCTTTATTCCAAATTTCATCCAAATCCGTCAAACCGTTTCTGCGTGAAAGAGTAACAAACATACATACAAACATTGACGTTTATAATATTAGTAGGATTAACATACACGACACAAAAAGTTAGTTGTTGCCAAAATGTACTAAGCGATTCAACCTTTACTCCGTACACTTTTGTGCTTCCATGAATTTCTTCATTCTTTTGCTAAATGAAGAAATATTTCGATTGTAGACAACAAATTGGGAGTATTTTGGATAATGCGATAAAAGAACTAAACGATCATTTTGTGCCGTGAAAGCTGAAAGCTGATTTTTACATGAAAGCTGATTTTTACATGATTTTCCAATTTTTTGATTTTTTTTGCCCCACGGTTAAAAAAAAGCTATTAAAAGAGGGCAAATAATAACAATAAAACTTGATTTATTAATTACAGAACTAATATCAAAAACTAGCCGCCGAGGTGGCCAGCTTCGCCGCCCTATACCCTACTGTTCTTTATGATTAGTGCAGTGTTGGCCAAATCATTAGACTCATTTCACCAAAAATCAAATTTATTTGTTTTAAAGGTATTTGTCATTCAATTTATTTAGGTTAGGGTTACTACAAATTTTAGGTGTCATCATAAAAGCCCAGTTGCGTAGCCAGGATTTTATTTCGGGGGGCGGGGCTGGGTGTCAAATTGTAAGCAAAAGTTCAATTGCAAGCTAAGTATTAAACTGTAAACTAAATAAAGCGTCCTATTTTGGGGGGCTGCAGCCCCCTCAGCCCCTCTCCCTCTGGTTACGCCCCTGTAAAAGCCAATGGTGGCCATGCCAAGTATTGACATTGCAAAATGTACAAAAAGACATAATTGCTGACATTTGCATTCATAAAATGATTATAAAAAGACTGTGTTGGGAGACTTCCTCAAATTAGAATTTAGTGTGGTGCCTTCCATTCATTGGTTCCGCTAAGAGGCACTTTTCTCTTTGAAAAACTTCAGTGTTGTGCCTAAGTGACAGCAACCTGATGTTTTTGTTTTTATAGTATGGTTGTATTATTTTATACGTATGTATCCCTAGTTACAATAATATGAAAGAAACAGGAAATGGCTAAAATGTGCTTTAGTCAACTGCATAGTGAAGTTTTTAGATTAGCGATAAATGCGCCAAGTATTGTAAATCAGATATTTTAAAGCTGTGAGAAGACCCGAAAGATCTTGCATTTTCACTTGCCCATTATTGTTATTTTGTAATCTTGCTACTGCGTGGCATATTTAAATAAAATTAACGGATATGCTATCTCCATTTGGCGTCACTGAATGGTTAATTTGGATTTTTGCACATGCATTATTGTTATTACGCTAATGTTTGCATCCAGTTGTTGCCGTTCGCAGCGTAGAAATATCGTCGAATTTGGTCGCGCATACGTTAGCGTATTATAGAGTAGATTCCCCCATTGTATTCCTAGAAACATTAATTTAAATTATCCTTCATCCCTTCAAAACATAATTCAGTCGGACCTCGATATAAGATCAATTTTGTAAAGTCGCGGTTCATTGAATACGAATTCTACGTCATGGATTATCGGATATAGGGTCAGGTCTTAAATACCGTAATCGCCTATAAGGTCACTTTTCCTGACTTTCTTTGGGGGATTTCAGTCATTTTCCGGCTTTGCGAAATTGTTTCCGAAGTTGTTTTAGGTACCAATGCAGTAGAAAGTAATGATAACTACAGTGATACAGAAAGGGAAGCGGTGACACAAGCAGAAGCTCCCAAAGCATTAAACGCCGTAAGACATTTTTTTTGTGAGCCATGAGGGAGCTGTAGTTTTCGGAAACCGCAAAACTTAGAAAACATTGCGACAGCTTCGTATCATGGATTATTTCAAGTAAGATAAGTTGTACATTATGTACCTTGCTTGAGCATATTTATAGCACACAATCCGAATTATAGTATCCGAATTAATTTTTTTAAACTAATTTCTTTCATTTTCTATTAATTTTAATTGGTTTAATTCAATCAAAAATTACAATCTAATAAACTAATATTTTTGTACGTATTAAAGTTTACAAGGAATTATAGGGTCAGGTGGCGGGAAATGGGGGTATGGGAAAAATGGGGGTATTGGGAAAAACACCTTTTTTCACCATAAAAATTTAGATGTTTCAGTGTTCTCTTGTATGGAGATATATTTTAACAATGTAACAAGTTCTTTTAATGAAGTCTTAGGATATTTCAATATTAACGTGTGCAAAACTTCTTGTTTTTTCTCTAAACATACTGCCCGTTAACAAGTGACATCGAGAAACTGTTTTCTAGATTCCTTATAATTAGATAAATCATTTATATTTTTATACATATTAGTAGAGAAACATCAAAAGAACTGGATTATATATATATATAAAAAAAAAAGAATAAAATCATAATTTCTGTTTTTAAATTTTTTTCTTCTAAGGTGGGGGTGAAATGGGGGTTAGATTTAGCAAAGTTCTATATGATATTAATATTTTTATTTCTCCTTTAGTTAAATATTCCTGAAACAACAGTTATAATCACCGAAATTGGCACTTTAATTAACTATTTATTGTAAAAATTAATTTTGTAAAACCAGTAACATAGCCAAGAATTTTTTTTTTTCGAAGGTGACTGAGAACTGAAACTAGAATTCAATATATGTAGTTTATAAAAATCGGCATTACATATCTCTTTTTGGGGGAGTGGGGGTGGGGATGGAAGAAAAAAGAAATTCATAAATCGAATTTGAAATCTTTGCAATTGAAGAAACATACCTTAGAGAAAATATTAAATTTGGCTTAGATCCGTAGCTGAACGTCAAAATTTTCAAGGGGAACTTTCAAATTTATCCACAGATATGTAATCTTTTTCATATCTTGTGTTTACTTATTTCGGGGGGGGGGGGCTACAGCCCCATCAGCCATTCCCTGCCTACACCCCTGTGTGAAACCAAGTAACATTTGCTATATACTTAGTGAACCTGAATTTGATAATCGTGGACATTATTTCTTTAGCTAAATATTTTGGGAAATATTCCTTTTCTGTACATCTTTTTCTTGAAGTATACTAAGAGCACATTAAATTGTGTGTGTGTGTGTGTGTGTGAATGCGTTTTGTTTCATTCATAGCACACACACATTAACATGATTTTTATTAAAAATATACCAATACTTGCCTAACTAATAATGACACCGTAGAAAAGTGTCATTCGTAGAAAAGTGTTTCGTGTCGTAGAAAAGTGTTATTTTGATAACATTAAAAAATAATGCAATATTTTTAATTTGTGTAAGTCCAATACACCTCAATAATTTAATTAACATAAATTTCACAGCTTGATTTTAGGACCTTTAAAAAAAAACATGATTTTCCCACCATTTCCCCCCACCTGACCCTACTGCATTTAGATGATGCTTATTTATTGACAAATGAGTATGAATCGGTTATAAAGTCACTTTCTCGAGGGGCGATTTTACATCGAGGTCCGACTGTTTGCCACTTGAAAATCAAAGTCGAGGGTTTGCTTAACCAATTCAGTCCGCTGCAACGATCTAAAAGCTTGCTTTTAATACCCTTTTTTTAATGCTAAAAATCGGATTTTCCCCATTGAAATACATTACGAAAGCTGCTCGCTGTCTCGCAAAGGGAACACCTGTCGCAGAGAGGATAGGCTCATCAAAATGCGAAAGCTACTGGCTGTCACGTAGAGTGAAATTGCCCCTGGTTTCTAGGCTCGTCGAAATGCTCCATGAAGAGTGCTCAAAAAATGCCTATTTCCTTCCTTTTTCTTCATTCTCAAAGGTAAATTTAAAAAGAGTACATATGCAGCTTGTGAAGAGACATTCTAATTTTTTTCTCACAATCGGATCTTTTTTTTTTTAAAGAGCTGGGCCCCACATTCTGCGGATGCTGTTTCACAATTTCATTGCTTACATTTGTAATGAATTTAAAATTGATAAACTAATTTACACTCTAGATCTTTTGTGTTACCAAATCCATTACCAAGGCAATAAATATCTGTCTTTTACGATAACATCTATTTTTCTGGTGTCGTAATATATTATTAACAATATAATTTGTCAGTTTTAATACACATTTTTTACAAAAATAACCAAGTGTTTATGCAGGGGTGGGTGGTTCGATATACAGTAGGTATAGAATCCATTTTAGGAGCCTACTAAAAGGGGGATAGGAGATTTAATCTTCTCGCCCTTTGAACTCAAGTGTAACTTGTTTTTTCCCATCTTTTCAAAGATGCAACATGAAATATTCCCCTTCTGTGTGCAGTTTTGCTGCTCTACAGTTGTCTTTCACAGTCTCCAGGGGTATTTAAAAACCAAATACTGAGAAGTAACGATGGGTGCGGGAGGGTAAACCTTTGAGCTTTTGAAACATTGTTAGGGAGAAGGTTGAGCATTTCAAGATTTTTGAAAGTAATTTGAAGGTTACTAGAACACTTTGTCTTAACGGTCGAAGTTAGTCAAAACTTTGTATTTAACACGCATGCATAAAAAGAACACAGAGCATACGTTTCAGGTTATAAGAAGGATCCATCCTTTTTCAGTGCGAGGACTAAAACTAAACATAGGGTCCGAAGATCTCCATTTCAACAACATCGTTTTTTTCGCCTCTCACTCTTCTGATTCTGTAGAAATTTGAACTTTTTGCATCTGAAGAGGGATAGACAACTTGTACTACCCGAAACATGTATTCTGTGGTATTTTTTATGTGTGTGTTTAACACAAAGTTCTTTATTAATTTTTATCCCAAAAGATACTTATTTAATTATATAAATGTTTTTACAAACAATGGAACTTCCCACGTTTTAAAGCAAACACTTGGACTGCATCAAATTAAAGTTGATCAAAATTTAATAAATAATTAGTGCAAGGACAGTAGGTGCTATTTTCCGTTTTTATTCCCTATCTGTTATACAAATATAAATGTTATACGTTTTGGTCGGTTTTCTCCAGATGTAACGTGAATACGCGTTAGAACCCCTAGAAAAGTCTTCCGACCAAGGCACCTCCCATCTTTAAAAAACATCCCTTGCGTTGCTTTACCATAAGACAACACAATACAACCTCTATCTATTATACAATATACTTACATAACTAGCAAAAAAAAAAAAAAAAAAGGCCTATTTATATGGTGCTGTGGGCAATTGCAATAGATATAGGGTTAGCAGCCTCAGTCAAAATGGTTGGTTGTGAAATTATACATACAGGGATATGAAATTTATATGTATTCTATGTCTATCTGAAGGGGTGAAAGAAAGGCATTACTCACGGTACTGGCACACAACTAGATACCTTTTTAAAAAAATAATTATAGAGGGTCTTTAGCCCCCCCCCCTTCATAGACCCTACCCAGTTACACCAATGTTCGGATTAGATAATTTATGCATTTATCAATTCTGCTGATGTTCCAAGGTTGCTGTAGAGGACATAAGTAAGCTTTTTGCTAACTATTATAATTGATTATTAGTGCTAAATAACTAGTTATAATTATATATAAATAAAACAGGAAAATAATGTTAGTATGAACCAGTGGCGGATCCAGAAAGTCTGTTTTGGGAGGGGCTACATTTTGAAAAAAGCTTATTTCACCCAAACAAAATGTACATTAAAGCAAAATTTTAGTCTAAACCAATGTAAAAACTTTTGGGAGGGGCTAAGTGATAAAAAAAAGATCACTTTACATACTCAAAGTGCATAATGAAGCAGAATGTTACCCTTTAGCAATCTCTTTTGGGGGGAGGGCTGAAGCCCCCTAGCCCCTCCCCTGAATCCGCTACTGGTATGAACTAAAACTCCCTGAGTGTCTCGTAGTTCTATGTCTGATTTGGGGGGAGGGGGTTTATCCCTAAACTCCCTCCCAAATGAATGGGCTAATGAAACAAATTAATTAATAATAAACCCAGCTCCTGAATAGTAGTTATCTCAAACTCCATTTAATTTTCACAAAAACTACGTACTTCTTTAGAAGAGACATAGCAGACAACACATCATAGCACTAACACCCGTATTCACGAAACTTTCTACCAGCTGGTAACAGCCGGATTACCATAGAATCGGATGGTTAAAAAAAAAATGGTATTCACAAGGCCAAATCGGCTGGTTACATCTCGTTTTTAACAGACGAATGTAACCAGCCGAATTCGGGTGGTTACCGGCCTGTTACATTCGACGCATGCGCTGTGAGGCTCTAATCTGTTTACAAACATGGCGGACTACAGCGCTGTTGAAGACAGAAGATATGGAAATTTTAGAATTTATTGATAGATTTGCAAAATTTATGTGTGAGGAGAAAGTAAACGGTTTAGAAGACTTGTGTGTCAAGGATTTTCCAATACATTACCATCAAAGTAAGTAAACGGTAAACAGGCAATAAAGGAAATGTTTTAAATTTACAGCAACCGTGTCAATGAAATTATGGCGCAGCGGTAAAGCGAGCGAATGGCAAGCAGTAGTTCCAGGGTTCTGGCCTCGCTGCGGCCAAAGTTTCACTTCTTGCTCTCTCACCCCCCCCCTTTTTTTTTTAACATCTCTTTTTTTTTTTTTCTAAAAAAGTAAGGCCCTCTGGGATGAAGTACTTAACCATTTTAATTAGGTGTATAAATTCGACATTATACTACAATACCATCAAAATCAATCATGATCCCAATCCTGTCAGAAAAAAAGAAATAATTTTATTAATTTTTTATTTTTTTCCCAGCAAGAGCATTGCAAAATTTAATAGACAAAGCCATTTGAATTAGCAGGGGTTAGCTGGGCTGGAACAGGTTTCTTTAATTAGTCCCCTTTCTAAAATTCCTTTAATTGATTTCCCACCCTCCTCCGAAATTTTAGTCAATGAAATTAGTAGTTTTTTTATTTGCATTGATTCTGCAGTTCAACTATAGGTAAAAAAAATTTCAGCGCTACATACCCCCCCCCCATCCCCTCCCAACTTTTATTTGCCTACGATTTTGCAAAAGAAGAACATGTAGCTTTGAGACAAAAATTCATTGACATTTGTTTTATCTGTTTCAAGGGGGAACAGACTCTGTTAGTCTGTTATAAGCTTATAGTATTAAATATTTATTTACATACATCTGATAAAATAACTAATATAATTCTTGATTTTTGCATTATTCCATTAATAAAAATACATCAGAGGCATTATTCACTATTAATATTTAAATTGAATACTCTTTTTCCCCGTTCCTGGTTTATTTAAATAAGTTGTACACTTCGTGCTAAGTTTATTACTCATAAATTAATCACATGAAAAAAAAAAATCTTATTTTTAATGTCTGACTACAGAGTGATTAAAATGTCTTTATTGTGGGAAAACCTTGCAATTTCGAGTGGAGATCTGCAATTCCCTTTTTTTTTTTTGGGGGGGGGGGGGAAGGGTCCAAAAATTTCTAGTCCTTGATATGAAAAATCAAGACACAGCCTAGTTCATAACTTCAGTTAAAAATTGAGTAATTGCTACCTCATAAATCATTATTTAAGCAGAACCATCTCAGCACAATCACATTTTAATATTCACGTATATATTTACCCTTTACTGTATAAAATTACAAAAAATTGCAGAGCTGCTCTATGATCCATATTTTTGTGATTAAAGTATGGTCACCAGTAGGTTTCAACATTAGAATTATTACAATTGTATTAAAACATTGTAAAAATATTTGTTTTTTTTATGCATTTGAAATTTTAATTATTGATACTCAAAAAAAAAAAAAAAAAAAAAAAAAAAAAACCATACCATCTCCTACAGTAAAACAAATAAAATATCCCCAGAGTAAGCTCTTAAGTATGTATTCACAAATTTTTAAACAATCGTACTGTTTTTGTCTGTCAGATACATTAAAAAATAAAAATAGGAAACCTTCGAATACCTTTAAAAATTATCTTTTAAAATCAATATATCTTTTAAATTCGTAGGAGTATATAAATAAAATATCAGTTTTTAATTACAAAAAATTCAGCAGAAATCTCCGAAATAAATAATTGAAGTATTTGTGATTATAAAAATACATGAAAACACATTACACTCCTGCTTATTTTCAACTATTTTGGAGCGTTCGCGAAGAGGGGTGAAGTGAAGGGTCGGCAATCAGCTAGTTGGCCAATCACAGACGAGCTTACAAAGCAGAATGCACAAGTACAAGTTAATCGGTGGTCAAACGTTGGTCAGGAAACCAGTGGTTTTAAATAGTTGGTGAATACCGTTCTGAGGTTACCGGTGTGTTACCAGCAAGTAACGGTCAAACGTTAGTTTCATAATCAGGCGGTTACTAGCCGTTTCGTGAATACGACTGTAAGCGATCGTTTCCCCTGACTAATAGTAACGTTGCAGAGAAAGGAGATGTACAGGCAAAGTAACAGTCGATATTCCCCCATATCGTCATGTTCTCTTCCGTATAGAATATCATCTCATTAAGGAAATCCCACGTTTCATCTGAGGTGAAAATTTTTCTTAGATTTCCAGGCGAAATATCCCTTTTATAGAAAGATGACAGTATGTAGCAACACATTTGTGTAGATCGAACTTGTTTAGGTACCTTGATATTTAACAGTCCGTTTATGTATTTGTGTAGGCACCGTGGCAGTGCATTTGCGTATATCGTATTGTTTAACTAACTGTTACGTTCTAACATCACGTTTCACAACAATTTATTTTTATTTTTTAACGGATAATTCAACATAAAAATACATTTGATTTGTAAAAATTGCCTTTAGGAAATTAATTATTACAATATTTTAAAATCATAATACATATACAAATAAGCCATATCTAACACATAGTTACGCTGTAACATTATATTTTACAACGTTTCTATTTGTGTATTTTTTAATAAAAAATTCAATATATAAGTACATCTTTTTTCTTTTTTGTAAAGAATTTTCTTAAGATAGTTAATTAAATTTTGAAAGAAAATTAATTAAATCGTCTAAAGAGAATTAATATTTGCAATATTATTTTGTATATTTGTTTATATTAAAGTAACAAAAAATAAAGAAACCATCCAATCACTAGCTCAGTGTTCGTACACAGTAAAAGAATCCACTTACACCAATGACTCGAAAAATATCCAGAATATTTCTTCTAAAACTGTACTATTTGCCTGTCCGCGATAAATTCAAAACATTTATGAAACTTCCGAAATTCTTAAACATTCAATATTTTATAATACTTTTCTAAAAGTACATTTCGCTTCAGTCCATTCTGCAATACTGTTACTATGACAGCAGAATGCTGCTTTCAGTTTATCAAGCACATTTTTTTTTTTTCACTTCAGTGGTATAATTTTATTTACTTTAATTCAAAAAGTATTGTAAGTTGTGAAATCGGCAACAATATACTAAGAAGCAGCGTTTCTGTTTTGGGTATTTTCTTGAAAAACTTTGTTAAAATTCAGTTGAAGATTTAAAAATTTTACTACCAGAGATGTAAAAACCAAAAACTACTTTTAGATTTTAATAGATCATTTTAAAAAATAATAATCAGAGAGCTTCAAATATGAATTGTTTATTCAATTTTATTTTCAAATTAAAAAATAAAATAAAAATGAAACCTGTTAAGTGAGAGACATTTCCCCCTATCCTTTAATATGAGACTCGTGAATTCAAAATGATAGCCGTGGTCTTAAAAACATTTCATTAGACGTATGGGTTTATTTATTGAAAGAGCGCAGTTTGTCTGGAAACATTCTGTGTACAAACACATTTCGAGTCTCCAATACTAAGACTGTTCTTTACAAAATACATTAATAAATAAAATGACAGGTGTCAGAAAGCTTTTAAAACGGCTTAAAAAAACTAATGGTGTTAAATTCTAGTGCCTCTTCACAAACTGCACCACGGACTTTCATGAACAGTAAACCTTATATCTCTTACACAACACCCAGAAATAATTCTTAATCACAGAAAGCGCTTTGTAGGATATGTAGGCAACCATTACACAAAACCTGGACGTTTAAAATACTTTTCCGCCTGTTTTATAACTCTAGCTTGACCGTTTACAAAGCTGTCCAAAAGTTGCATAATTTCTCAAAGGGAACAGCCTAAAAAATCTGTTAGTTTGACGAGGATTTAAAAGCAGATCCTAAACACACGAATCCCATGTATATATAGTCAATACATGGAAAGTCAATACAACAGCAACAACAAGTTGTCTTGTTGCCATTAGGTTGTTATAATTTCCCTTCAAAGATTTACTTTAAAGAAGTCCAATTCCGGGCACTCTGCATTTAAAATCTGGGCATTTCAAAAGCAAATGGAACGATTCGCTCCATCCGCTGCTCTCTATCAAATTGAACTGCCCGGAATCTGAAATTTCAGAACTCGGAATTGAGTTTCTTATTTTGAATAAATAAATAAGTAATTCTTTCCCAAGAGAGGGGGGGGGCAGCTAATACTTCATTCCTTCCACCCCCCCACCCCCCATCTTAGGTTTACTTTTCCGTTTATCAGAAGAATACATGAATAAGTAAGGAGTCATTTTGTCTTCTTGACGCGTGGTGGTACGGCGAATCGTAATTTATTGAGGAAGATTATCGAACATTCATTTATTTGAGGCTTTTTATTATAGTTTTTTTTTTGGGGGGGGGAGGGGGGGGTTAAAGAGTATCGTTATCTCGTAGTATTGAAAATAAATTTATAACTTTATTTTTAGCTCTCGATCAATTTATAGTGAGTGAGAAAAACTCAAAAGCATATAAATATCTAATAAATAAGCTTAAGGATTTGACTATTTTCTATAGCAAGCTTCGGAAATAACGCTATATAAATAAACAGGCATCGTTGGTTCATTGTCATTAGTATCCAGTATCAAATTTAAAAAATATAAATAATAAATAAAAACTATTTAGAAATGCATCGAAAAACAATTAAGTGCATTCTCGAAAAAATAAATATAAAATATTCAAGAGAAGGTCAGATTTTCTCTATAGATTTCCCATACAGTATTGCTCTTCCTAAAAAGTGGATTCTGAAATGTACAGTAGGCATCAGAAAAATGTGTATAAACCTTGAACTGTCATAGAAAATTTATTTTATGACTTACAGGGTTAAATTTCTAGGGAGAAATAATGTTTAGATAATCAAGACAATGTTTAGACAATCCCCCAAGCTCTCTGGATCTTACACTGATCGACAAGAAAGGGTGAGATATACCGTCGTAAACCATCGTTTTGATGAAATTCAAGCGGTGTGCTCACTCAGGGTTCGAAAAAAAAAAATCGAATGTATTTAATTTAAATCAGATTTCTTTGATTTTTTTTTTAATTCTCCTTTTTAATAACAGTGTGTTTTTATATTTTTGCAATATACATAGAACAGTTTGTTATAAGAAATAAATTCTTAACTATGTAGCGTATTCTACTCAGTTATTACTAAAAATTGAAATAACATAAAAAACTCAAAAGAAACTGTTTCAAAGATAAAATAATTAAAACCTTAATGTTTTGAACTAAAAACATTCTATTATTTTGTAATTGGGAAGTGTAAACTAAGTAAGAGGCAAATTTAAAGAACAAATTAACCTTTTCAGACCTGATTAAATAATTTATTTTGAATTAGTAAATATTTTTTCTTTTGATAAGGAAGATCGAATTTGTAATTAAAAAATAAAATAGAAGATCCCGATTAGTAAATTTTCGAGAAAAATTTGTTTTTGTATGTGCACAAATTTAGGGCATTCATCATGTATGATAGCATAGGTAATTTTTAATGTCCTAAATTATGGACACAGGATCTGAAAGGATTAAACTTCCATTTAAATCAAACTATTTATTTAATATTTTAAAATATCACAATTCATATAAAGTGCTTTTTGAGCAAATGGATTATCAATTTAATTGTTTCGATAAAAACACTAGTTTCGATGCTTATTGCATTCGAAAATTGTCACGAAAGCTAGAATGTACAATACTAAAAGAATAAAACTGTCTTTCTATTCCAGCGGGTGAAACCACTACTTTTGTTATTTGATAGATAAACTGGATGTCAAGTTGTGTGATACTCTCTTTAGCTCCCATTACATAAAATGAATTCCACCAGTCATTGTACCTATTTTGTCAATCAATGCTGAATTTTTTGATGAGCTACATTTTGCTTGGTCCCGAAGTGGCTTAGTCGCGAAGCTCCGTTCCCATAAGGGACATTTTGCATGTGACGTCAACTGGCGGTATCTGATACGCCACGTGCGCGATCTTATGGTAATGATTAGTTTCGGTTTCAGCTTGTTTGGGCCTAAGGGATTATTTAACATTTTCTTCTTGAAATATAGCTGTTGAAAAAGAAGTTAGTATATGAGTCCTTAACGAATAATAGCTTTTGTAAATTAATTTTATCTTCATAGTGAGATTTCATTTAAAATGTTAGTAATAATTAAATACTAAAAATAATTTAAAGGATCGTACTTTAAAAAGATGTGGGAGGTTTTTAATTGATATTTGTACAATTTGAAACTCAGAAAACTCAAAATCAACACAATGATGTATTATTTATACAGTGTTTGCAGTAACGTAATAATTTTAGAACGCTAATATTTTTTTTTTTATTACCAAAGTTTTGAAGCGAAATGCGATATCACCGTCTTCTAAAGCATCTGTTTAAATATTAAAAAGTCAATAACTCATTACAAGCGGTTGATAATGAGAAACAGTCATTATAAAATGGATACTCAATGCATTTCAATGGAAGCTGGCGAATGCAAATACCGCCAGCAGACGAATTTTAGCCTCGAACTCAGAAACCCTGCAAAATGTCCAGTGAAACAGCACCGGCTTGGCCAGTGCTTGGAAGAGTGAAAACCTCTCTCGGCTGGACTGCTGTAGAACGTAAAATTTGTCGAGGCTCCAATATCCACCATTTTCAAACAAACCTCTGGGAGTGCCAATCCAGGTACTAGGTCTGTCATCTGGAATTTGTTCAAAATTGGGGGATCACTCTTAGGGTGCAACTTTGATCTGCTTAGAGGTGTCCTCATAATGAAATGACCAACATCTGCGGAACTCGTAGCGGTCAAGCGTAGAGTAGGCCGCTGACATTACAAAAAAAGTTTTTTTTTTTTTTCCCCTTGGAAAATGTAAACATTGTTCCTAAGACTTGGACACTTTTCTTTGATTAATTCTAAACCTTAATTATTTTCATCCACGTTACTGTAATTTTATCTTGATTATGGCTAGAGGGACTGAATGTAACTTCTCGTAAATGGCATGCATTACTAGCTTGTTTGTATCTTGTTTTACATTTTTTCTCCACATTTTTCAAAACTTTGTCAAAATTTCATTTTTATCCCAAAATCATTTTAAAAAATCAACTGATTGAAATATAGATTTAAATCATGTCAACCCTGGGTGTACACAGAAATCCCATCGGACACTTTGGTGCGAAATACGGGATCAATAGTGACTAAGAAATGTATCGATACTTACACCAAATATTAACTCCCCATTCTTTTGACTGTTTGTTCTGAGATGCTAACTTTGTGTTTATGCATTGAGTTTGCAAAGAATTATGTTTAGCTCGTACACGAACAACATTAAAATTTATTTTACAGTGTTAAAAAAGAAATTGAGTTCGAACTTTAATGAAATAATTAAGTGTTGTCATATGCATAAATATGCATCAATCAATCCATCATGTGATTAGAGTAATCTGATCTTCACAGTCATTATATCCATGTCATCACCATCATCATCATTATTATCAGCGTTAGTAGTTGGATTAATGCTATAATTAGACACTGAATTATTTACTTTATTTATTTTTCAGTTTAAGGGCCTTTAGTACTTGTAAAATTATAAATAAGAATTTTTTTCCGAAGTTGAGTAATTTTTCAGCAAGTGTGTAAATTAACCAACTACACATCCTTAAATTACGTAAGTATGAAAGTTTTAAAAGAACAGAAACGTATGTACTGTATAAATTAAAAATAACTTTCCTTACCTTAGGATTTCTTTCCTTGTAAAAAATGTACAGTCCTGTTAAGGATAAGGGCGTTAGATTACATAATTAGCTTTCTGGAAATGACATAAATTAAGAACAATGTTTCACATTAGCATTTTAATCCTATTTTTAAAATATCATTTATGCATTTGTACTACTGAAGTGAGCTTTTCAGTAGGTGGCTATAAATTAATTAATAATTCTCAGTTTCTAAGTTCTCATTTGCGAAAGATTAAACGAAGATCTGTTTTAATAAGCTAAAATATACTGAAGGGAGAGTTTCGGGATATTATCTACTAAAATTGCGGTACATTTCAAGGATGCATATCTTGAAATGTAACCGCATTGATTTGATTAAGTCATTTTAGAAACGAAATAATGTACAATTAAAGCAAGTGAATGCATTATCATGTGTAAGGTGTAATAGGTGTATTATATGTTAGAGACATAGAAGTTTTGAAAACTGCATCTCTTATTTAAATTTCAAATGTTTCAATCAACGACACCTGCAGGGCATTGATTAGGAATTGTTAAAAATATCTCTTTGACCTCTTGCTTAAAAAATGTCTCAATAAATAATATTAATATTAAAATATATAAATAATAATAATAATAATAATATTGATGATAATAATAAAATTCTTTTATTCATATTGGATGGCTTGGACATCTTCCATACAGTGATTATTAACAGCTACATGAAAATAATGTTTCCGATCCCATATTGGTTTGTGACTCTTAACCGTCTTGGTTCCCTCTACTCCCCCCCCCCTTTTACATTTCCCTCCAAAGAGTTACGAGTTACCCTGTATGTATAGAACAGAATATAGTGGAATAAATGAGAGCCTTAGCTGAAAATACGGATTCAAAGTGAATCAAAAAGAAGAAAAACAGAGTTTATAACAATGTAATTTTGCTAAAGTGTTGTAATGGAAATTTTACTGAATTAGTACTTCCTCTACTAAATTACGAATAATGTCAGAGTAATTTTATGATTCCACTGTTTTTATTGTTTTAAAAGTGTTATAGCTTAAATTATATCTGCAAATTGTACAGTCAGTGGTAACTTTAAAAAAATGTTTATGAGGTCAGTATAGATTAACTAAATTACTTGTTGTTTTCGGTATTATTAATTAGTCGGTAAATGTTTACCTTAATAATTTATGTCTTTTTTTTCTACAGAAAGTGCTTTTCTTCTTGCTTTTTCCACCAAGCACAGATTACTGAAGCTTAAAGACAATACTAAATTTGGCATATACGTTAGTTTTTTGACATGGGTGTTAGATTAGGCAGCATTTTATAAAATTCTTAACCTCAGGGGGTTACGGGGGCAAAACTTTTTTTTAAAATATCGAGTATCTCAGAGAAAAAAAGATATATTCATTATAGATTCTTCCTGTAAAATACAGCACTCACGAGTACCTGATGAATTATTTCAAGAAATTTTGAATATTGTCCTTTAAAGAGGCTAGACGTGGAAAAAAGGTGAAGGGTGGCCATTTTCGTGAAAGTCAAAATACAGTCAAACCGGCGTAATCCATTTGTGCCCAAGATATATTTGCGACATCGATTTTTGCTAATACCAGCAACAATAGATAAATTTCTGATGTCAACTTCTTGGACAAGGGATGATTTCTTTTAAAATCATTATGTATAAAAATTGAAATGTCAACATTCTACTTGATCATGTTAAAATATTTTGCGGAGTTGAGGTTCAATAATCGCGAATAAAGCCTAGGAAAAATAAATAACGTTTCCGACTGATAGCGAAAATGCCTTCCCAAAAAAGGGACACTAGGCATAAATGGGTTAATGGAATAGGAAATTCGTCACGCGAAGTTATTATAATAAGCGGGATATTCCATTATCCGGGATCACATCGACTCATCATTATGGTTTAATGCATTGAAAATTGATTACAATAAGCGGGATATTCCATTATCCGGGATCACATCGACTCATTATTACGGTTTAGTGCATTGAAAATTGATTACAATAAGCGGGATATTCCTTTAACCGATATTTCATATTAAGCGGGTTCGAATTCGACTACATATATTACCTATAAAATTCTTGCTTTAAAATGCAACAATTATGAACCCTATGTTTAGCTCACAGCTTGTTTGTAATTATAAACTTGTATTAGGAATTGTTTTAGGTTGTAGGAATTTAATTTATTTGGATTTGATGTAAAAAGATGACATTGCCTCCCGTTGCCCCTATCAGCTTTTTCCTTCTACTTTACTGAAAGCAAACTTGCTCACCTGGTAATCTTCCAGTTGTTCTTCGGTAAAAGTGACTACCTTGTTGCCCATTTGTTCTCTGGAGATGAACGTATTATCCGGATGGGAGAGGATGAAGATGTCTCATCCGAGAGATTCTCCGATCGCTGTCACGTGACGGAAAAAAACCACTACATGCGAACCACACCCATGTCATCTCTTATGTTTTTACTGTGCTGTGCCACCCCCCTTTTTAATAGTGGAGACATCTGTCTGATGCTGGGGAGACAGGAGAAGTGACCGTTGCGTTTTCCAGAGAAATAAAGCTACAATTCTCGTTTCTTTTTAACCCTCTCAGAGGCTGAGACGTAAACTTCCAATCAATGACTTCCAGGTTTCAGTACAATACACCTACCTTTTGTAGCAGTTCAAATGTACTTAACTGCACTTTTCAACTTTAAAATTTGAATGTAACATTTTAAAATGATTTTCTCTTAAATATAGTTGCTTTTATTCAAAAATTTTCAATATTCAATTGTCATACATGTAAATACCTAAACTCAGAAGCATGCACGATTTTTTTAAATAAGAGATGAATCATTCTTTTTCGTATGTAATCAAACATAGAATAAAAACCGGATTATTTCAAGGGGGGGGGGGTGAACAAAGAATCTACCCACCATTCTTCAGATGTAAAAAGTTTCCACCTTCCAATCGAGAAAGAAGTGAGAGAACAAAGATGTAAACAGAGAATGCGAAGAAAAAGACTTTGCCATTCAGGAAAAAAGGAAAAATTAAGAAAATCTGTGAGACTAAAAGTTGAAAGATTGGGGGGTGGGGAGGTAGAGAGAGAAGAAATCTGCAGAAAGAATATGGTAAGTTTTAAAAATAAAAAATAAATAAACTTTAAATATACATTAATAGTTTATTTATTTTTATATACATAAAAAATATACATTAATATATCAACATAATTAAAACTAAACAAGTAAATCTTATAAATAAAAATGAAATTCTGTTTGTTTGTTTGTGGATTTGATTCGTATACAAATCCACAAAAATGGACCTATCGGCCTGAAATTTAGCACAGATATGTAAAATAATACAGAATAAATCTTAGTCCACTTTAAAACTTTGAAAGTCCACCCGTTCCCGGAATTTAAGAGATTTTTTATGCTCTCCACGCAAAAAGTTTTCCGTAATTGTAACCCTTTTCTGTAATTGTTGTGAAAAAAGTGTGAAATAAAGATCGTGGTTGCCATGTGTGGCGATTTTGCCGAATAAAATGTTTTAAATTCTCAAAGTAAAAATAAAAGAATAATAATGATTTTTTTTTTGTTAGTTTATATTCGTAAGGTTATTTTTTTAAAATTATAATATCGTGTGCATGGGAAATCAGAGCAGGAATGAAATGTTTTATACGCAAAACAATAAGAATTGAAGATTTCCGAGGCTAAGGTATAAAATTTTTTAGTTTGGCGAAAAAATAAAGTGGCTGAAATATCGATTTTGAGTAAGTGAGTTCTAGCGGTTTGCACAGTTTTCGGCTTGGCGCAATTTATTGAGAGCTTAAAGAAACAGATTTTTGAGAACAAGGAACAAGTGCAAAGGTTTTATTAGAATACAGCGTTATATTTTAATGATCCGTGAAGAAATAATGCAGGGGATTTCAAGCGATCTAACTTCAGAATTCTCGCCAATTGAGTACATTGATTTAAGTTGGGGGAATTCCGCCAAATTGAAATATTTTCCTTTAGTACATCGGAGTAACGATGAATAAAACACGTTATAGTTGATAATTTTAATTAAAATTCGGCTGTATTAAGGGATTCCACTTTTCAAATAAATGCGCACTTTACTTTTTGGCGGTCGAACCATTTCCCATATTGATTGCTGCTAAGTCAATGCTTCGAATGATTCCCTGAAAAAACTCTTGCAAAATGGCGTATGTTGGCACTTTGGCGAAGCTTAGATTTGAAACTGGATTTTATTTGAGACTGGGATATATAATGACACTGGTTATAGATAAAAATGAATGTTGGTATGTGTGTATGAGGTTGAAAAACTCCAGCACCGTTGCACCATGAAATTTGGTTCACCTAAGTCTTTTATCATGGAGAAGCTTTTTATGCTATCCGTTTTCCTCTAACTTGCGACCAGGTGGCGCAGCAGAACGTCGAATTCTATTCCGTTTAGCCATTAACTATGCGAATATCGTCCAACCGATTTCGATGAAATTTGGTACACGCTGATATTAGAACACGGAGAATATTTTTTCAGTATCCATTTTGCTGTAACTTGCCGCTAAATGGCGCTGCAAAACGCATCAACTTCTATACCGTTCGACCGATCGGCATAAAATTTCTTATACTTACACATTTCAGCACGAAGAATATATTCTAACTGTGTTTGTTCCTTTTGATGTTACTCACCACTAGATGGCACTGCAATGCATTATTATTTTAACTCGCCACTAGATGACGCTGCAGCAGGCCAAATTCTTGACCATTCAAACGGTCGCTATGAAAATCAGTATACATAGCTATTTGAACAATGAGAATATTTTGGCGTTATCCATTTTGCTATAACTCGCCACTTGACGGCACTGTAGCAAATCATTACTTTAATTAACCACTAGATCGCGCTGCAGTGTATCACTTCTTGACTGTGCAACTGATCGCTATGAAAATAGGTATACTTAGATATTTGAACACGGGGAAGAGTTTCGCGTTAGATGTCGCGTCAACACATGAACTTCAGGGCTGTCCAGCCGATCGTCCTGAAATTTCGTATTCATCGATATCTGAATGCGAAGAATATTTTCGCCGTATCCGTTTTGCTAAAACTCGCCACTAGATTGCGCTACGCCGCATGGCCTTCTGCACCGTACAAACGATTGCCTTGAAATTCAGTATGCATGGTTATTGAACACAATATAATGCGATATCCATTTTGCTTTATCTCTTTATTACAATAAATAGTAATCACCACAAATCGTAATATCAAAAAGTCCATTCATTCCCGTGCGAAGAACGGGTACTTCAGCTAGTAACAAATAAAAACAAAAGTAGTACAATACCATAAGTAACACAATTTTTAAACATAGCATGCAAGCGAAAAGAAAGGTAGTACAATTCGTTTATTAAAAGAATTAACGGTGTAGAGAAGAAAAACTAATTAAACTTAAAAAGAGCCTTATGAATAATTCAGGGTTTAAAATGTACCAACTCTAGTATTCGAACACATTGTCTAAATGGAACAAAACCCATTTGGGAGGACGTTTAGATTTTTTGACACCCTATTCTTGTGCGACCGAGTACTTTGTACAACCAGAAAAACACTTCTTAATAAAAAGACAGCTGCACATTTTGTAAGGTACACAATTTTTTTAATTAACATTTTGCGTTTATCTCGCTTATTTTAAAAGATGTATAAAGTGCAGATATATGTGCCACATTACTCGAATATCCTTTTTAGTAATAATACAAATCTTAGATCTTCTCATAACGTCCCTACACTTTGAGATTGACGATATAAAGGAGACAAAAAAAAAAAAAAAAAAAAAAAAAGAAAGAAAGAAAAGAAAAGAAAAAGATTTTCTCAGTTTCTCAGAAAGCTCAATTTAAAATAAACAAGTTATGTCAAAGGCATAAACATTTTTAGGTTAATTTTTTCCCAATGGTCGGGCACTTGCTGATAAAGCCTCTGGCACTACTAAGCCCCGAACTATTGGCCATTTCATTATGGGGCCATTCAGTGGGCCATCCAGCGGCCAGCGTTACCTCCTATGAAGGGACGAGCAATTTAACTCCCAAGCCCAATCCGGTGATGGAACACGGATCCGAAGTGTAATAGAATGGTCTTTTAGCCACTACACCACCTGAACGGTCATTTTTAAGCTATCCTTTTAAAAGCTCTGGATAAAATAGTCTAAAAAATGAACCTATGGCAGTTATAAAACTTTAAAAAAGAAAGAAAGAAAATATTCTCTGAAAAGGCAATTCTTTGAATACCGCTTCAAGAAATGTTACAATGAAATTCTATGTTTATGAATTTTTTCCAGAAATTTTCATAAATGGTAAAGTAAAGAATAAAAAGAAAGAGGAGTTGGCAGAGAAATCAAGGGATTTCGATGAAACGAAAACTGCAACGGAAGCATTGTAACCGATACTTTCAGAATGTGGTCGACTCCATACAGCTCTTGTGGTACGCATTAAGCACGCTAGTGATCGTAACTGCGATAAAGATGTTTATGTTCAGTGAGACAGGATGTTTGAAAGTGAATTTTCTAAGATATGTAACGCAGTTTATTTGCATAATGCCTTAGATAATGAGTAAGAACAGTCAATATAGGATGTTTATAATTTTCTTATTTGTTTCCGGAAACAATGCTGAATCCAATGAGAGGGTTGTTTGTTGATTTCACGCTGCACAATGTGTTTCGTAATATTACTTTTGAAGTATTCTTTAGATTTGGTGACCTAAAACATTCCCAGTGTGTGGATTTACCCATTTAAGACTGTAGTTCCAAAAAATCAGTGGCGCTTCTTATCACGGTCTTTGAATGCTGTGCTGGAACCCAGCTTTGTGCTTGCGCAATCCCTGGGTACTGAGCTGGGTATTAGCCACGGACATGGATATAGGACAATCATCGACCAATTTTAGAAGAGCGAAACGAAATTTGCCTATAAGATGGCGCTGTGAGTGGTAATCATTGGGTTTTGATGTGCGCATGCTTGCGTTAGTAGTAGATTGCATCGTGATTCGTCGGTATGCTTCGCTTTGAGGGCGCTTATGTAGCTAATCATTAAAAGAGAGTCGAGTATTTGTGTTGTGTGATTATGACAACGCTACACTAGGGCGATCTGCCAAGGATGGGGGATGCCTTGGCAGGGGGACTTTTTAAGGGGTTCTAACGCGTATTCACGTTACATCTGGAGAAAACCTACCAAAATTCGAGACCGTTGGATCGACAGCCGCGCGAAAGGATCCGAACCCGGGACCTTCTTCGTCCGTCTACCATTTTCAGTGACATAACCCTGTGCCATGGTGAGGCGTATCGAGTTTTTTTAATTGAGAGGAAGCTAGGCTTACGCTCTTTCGTTTGTCTGCCGCTAGTCGATGATCGTCTTATATTCAAGTCCGTGGTACCGGCGGAGCTTTGAGAGAGCCATGTTCACTTTCAACCAGCGGCACAGTGGTCCAGCGGGTCCGGACTCCGGACCCCTCCCATGAGCCTAGTCAGTCACTTGTGAGCAGGTTCTGTTTATCGATAGGAAAACTTGGGCTCGTGGTTTCAGTCAATTCAGTTTTCTAGTTCCTGCACTTTTTTAGTACAGAAAAAGTCCTGTACCATCTTTCAAAGGGAAATACATGCTAAAAATCCACAGAAATACCTTAATACAAAGCTACTCAGACGGAACTGAGCATACGCTTGTAGATTTAAAATCAATCTAACAATCAGTCGAGGTAGTATGTAAATTATGAGATGCAGCATATGATGTATGAACAAGGGAAATTTATGAACAACGAAAAAAATTACATTAAATTATGAAAAATGTTCGCGAGGGGAGCCGCGAAAAAATTTGACAATAGCTAAAACCTGGGATGTAGGACCCTAACACTGATATCGGAATCACGGAAAAAAGCGCACCGGAAAAAAGCGCACGGAAAAAAGCGCACCGGAAAAAAGAGCACTCGGAAAAAAGCGCACCCGGAAAAAAGCGCACCCGGAAAAAAGCGCACAATTTTGAATGGGTGTGTATTTTGAGAAGAGGGGGGGGGGCGTGAATTAAAAAAAAAAATAATGTGAGAAACAAGTGGGCGTCCAAAAGGGCGTAAACAGAGGTACATTAGTGTATTTTGTATTTATCTCTATTGAAATTTGTCATACAGACAATTTTTCTAAGAACAGTGACCTGATTTGTAAGTATACACTATGCAGAGTAGCCCATGGCCGTCCGAAACGCCTCATTGCCCTTTGCCGTTTTATGATTTTTTTAAATATTGTTAATTTTTCGTATCAGTTTTATACTAAATTTTTCACACTCTGAATGACCCTCTCCCCCCCCCCCCCGTATGAAAAATTTCTGGCTACGCCACTGTCTCACAGTAATACTATGTTAGAATGATGATCCCAGTCACAATGTCAAAGTAATAGATAGTTTTTAGAAGTACAGCACGAAAATTTAAAATTTTCTAAGTATTCTCGTACGCGAAATGATTTTCATATAAATGCACATCTCAAAGGGAGGGGTATTGCAGAAAACAAATTATGAAAAGACGCAAATTTTATTGCCCTATTTACATCATTATTTGATTGCAGTAGAGTGGGATATTTGTTATTGCAAAGACAATTGAAATTTTTAGCATTTTTGTGATTCTTATATCTTTAATAAAACATTTTTTTTTTTAAATTTTATAGTGCTTCTATTTCTCTCTAAGGGGGGGGGGGGAACAATACTTGAAAAAAGGAATAACATTTTAATAAATTCTCGGATTAGTTTTTCGAGAAATAATAGTGCGTTTGAACTTCCTAATTGATTCTGCACTGATCAAGAATCACCGTGTGCAGGCGGTGTATGTGCGCGTTAAATTAGGGGGTGCCGCATGTCTTCGTCTCTCGATGGGTAGGTAATTGGAAGAGAAAAATATTTCTTTAATACTAATTATCAAAATTAACCCTTTTCTCATTCAGACAAGTTTAACATAATCCAGTCTCAATAATTTTTATAATTTTTAATCTCAGCAACACAACTTTACGGTAATGCTACATTATTTGTTGTTTTGTAAAGTAAGTTTAACATTAAAGCTCAAAGTCTTCTCCCTATTTGTTCAGCATTAATTTTCTTTGAAAAGATTGTCATGATGATGTTATCTACTGGCTATTATCATATTATGTTTATAATAATATAGGTAAATTAAGCCAATGATACAGTTTAAAATCAATACATGTCTCAATCTTATCAGGACTATTTGTCAGAAATGAGACAAGTGTACAAAGTGTGTATTTCAGCCAAATGTTTGCTGACGTGTTAAAACTTTTTTTTGTGGTCGTAGTTGTGGTGAGAGGGAGGGGGGTTGGACGGAAGGTGAACAATATATTTGAATTTTAAAAGGTACAAAGACTATAGGAACTTATACCTTGCATCTAAATATATTTACTATCATATTATTATTTATTTATAGTATATTTATTTATATATATTAGAATATTTTAACTTTGTTTAGCAACAAATAATAGTAACAATAACAAAAATATCGTGCGTCTATTTCGTTACCTTCTAAAGAAGCAATAGAGACTAACAATTTTAGAAATTTTAGAGAAAAAAATTGGAATCATTACTGTATTATTTCCGGCAAACTATTTGAATGATTGGTTATCACTCTTTATTTAGAAATCATTTCTTGTAAAAGGGGGATACATATTTAAAATTTTAAAATTTATATATCCTTTTATTTGTAAAACAAAGGTGGGAATTATATTATTATTATAGTAGTAGTAGTAGTAGTAGTATCAGTAATATTAGCAGTAGTATTTTACGAAAATCTTATCAAGGATGAATTATGAAATATTACTTTATTCAGAAACATCATTAGCATTATTGTTATTACCGTGTTTACTCGCGTAATAGCGGATTTTTTTTTTTTTTTTTTCCCCGCCAATTTTTCATGATGAAAGTCTAAGTGTGACTATTATGCGGAGAAATTCTACTACATAATACTGTAACTGTAAAATTATTTCTTCTGCTTCAAAACGGTGCGACAATTATCCGAGGGCGACTATTACGCGCAGTGGCGCATGCAGACTTCCTTCAAGGGCGGGGGGGGGGGGGGGAGTAGACATAACTTTGTGGTAAAATGCCTAAAAATGCTAGGGGGGGTGTTATGAAAATACGATTGAACCCCTGAACATCCCCCTTGCATATGCCACTGATAACGCGAGTAAAAAAAAAAAAAAAAATTCTTTAGCATTCTATATCACAAGATTTATATCACACAAGCTGCTCTTCCATGGGGTTAAATGTTTCCATAAGCTCCTTTCGGGATTTGTCATGCCGGGGAAATTTCGCCAACAAAAGGTGACGCAGATGACGTTCTTGGAATTCGAGGGGGTTCAGTGGACAAAGAAGCTCCTTTGTCTAGATTTCTCATTCCTCTTCCGTTCCCCAACTGTCCAGTTCCGGCACATACAAAAGAGAGCAGCAAAAATAAAGTTTGTAATGTTTCAAACGATGGTTAAAAAAAATCAAATGAAGCTCGGGGGTGAGGGGGGCACGTACCCCGCCGAAGCTACTCCTATGATTCCTATATAGCATATACCTAGAAATACCTACCAACAATAGCTTTCTAAGGAAGGATTATCACCGCTCCCAGACCAATTGAAAATTTGGAAGGTCACATGAAGATTTGAGGGGGTCACATGTCGAATTTAAGAGCAGAAAAAGGAAATTTCTTTTAAATTTTAAAACAAACGTCCGTTTAAAAATTTTTAGACGAAGTGGGAGGAAAGGGGGATACAGCCCCCCGTGTGCCCCCCCCTCTTCGACCCTACGCCTATGGTTCATATGTATTGTACTCTTTGGAAAACCTATTAACAATAGCTTCCTAAGGAAGGCTCATCACTGCTCCAGACCTACTGAAATTTTGGGGGTGCACAGGAAACATTTGAGGGGGTCACATATCGAATTTTAGAGCAGAAAAGAAAAGTTTCTGTAAAATTTCAAACATGTTTATTTTTTTTTTAAATTGACGAAATTGTTCGGGGGGGGCAAGCCCCCCTTTGCCCCCCCCTCTTCGACCCTACGATTATGGTTCATATGTATTGTACTCTTAGGAAAGCTATTAACAATAGCTTCCTAAGGAATGCTCATCTCTGCTCCAGACCTACTGAAATTTTGGGGGTGCACAGGAAACATTTGAGGGGGTCACATATTGAATTTTAGAGCAGAAAAGAAAAGTTTCTTTAAAATTTCAAACATGTTTATTTTTTTTAAATTGACGAAATTGTTCGGGGGGGCACAGGGGGACACGTGACCCCCTGTGCCCACCCCCAACCGACGCTACGCCTATAGTTCATATGTTAAATGAATCATGTTGGCGTTTTTACCGTTCGCGTTTTTTCCGCACACCGAAGAGAATTATTGTAAGCAAACTATTGAGGGGCTAAAATACAGAGGGGGCGAATTATATAGTTCGCCCCTTCTACTCATTTACCGAGGGGGCGATAACCCCCCCCTGTTGGCACGTGCCTGAACTGAAGGCTAAGTGAAAATACAAGTGTTTCTAATTGGGGGGGGGGGGGGGGCATTCAGAGTATAAAGCATGTTAGTGTAAAAATGATACGAACAAAAAAGACCAAAAAACAAATATAATACTAATTCACTTCACCAAAAGGCGCTCTTTCGGATGCGCACTCCTTCCTTTCATTTTTTATTTCAAGCCCCCCCCCCCTCACACACACACTCATCCAGAAAGACAAACCCCTTCAATATTGTGCGCTTTTTTCCGGTGCGTTTTTTCCCGGGTGCGCTTTTTTCCGGATGCGTTTTTTCCCGGTGCGCTTTTTTCCGTGCGCTTTTTCCCGGTGCGCTTTTTTCCGCCCACCCTGATGTCGACGTGATATTTCCAAAATTCCCCCTCACCACCACCACCACACACACACACACAAAAAAAAAAAAAAAAAAAAAAAAAAAAAAAAAAAAAAAAACACGAATTATTAGAAAAAGTACCTTTTTGCAAAGAATTATCTATTCGAGAAGCCTCGAACGCATTATCAAATAAAAAGCAATAAAACAATTATCTTATATTAACTTTATTGCAATTTAAAAAATGCAACCCCCCATGAAAAATTTCTGGCTACGCCACTGATTCTGACAAATTACTATTATATTCATTAAACGGTTAAAGTGCGTTTTGATGATTTGCTACTAGGTAATAAAATAATATTCCTATATTTTATCTGGAGATTTTTTTTATGATATTCTTTCCTTTCCAGTCACCTAAAAAAAAAACAAAAAAAAAACCTCTTTTTTTAAATGTTATTATTATTATTATTGTTTACTATTTGAGACTGTGACAATTTTCCCACGACTTTGGTTTTAATCTGAGTCCAGTCTCTTTCATTTTATCTAAATAGCAGGAAGCGGTAATTGTCAGGTATTACTTGATGTATCACCTTAATTAACGATACAGTTACTTCGTTAGTTATCAACGCCATCAACGAGAAAGACATCTGTGGGACATGTGACAATATCCTCCTGTTTCTCACTATCTGCAGGTTGATGGATTTTCAATTCGTTCCAAAAATCACTTTTTAATGACTCGCAGCGCTAACTGGGGACATGCCCAGGGCTCTTGACCTTGAAAAGTTGAAAAGACATGCCCCCGCCTTCAAAACCCATAGAAATAATTCGAATTCTGTGTCAAAACCAGACTTTCTGAATTTCCAAAAATTAGGTTTTACCATACAACGGCTTAGGCTTCGGCATAAACCTTTTCACCAACTTACGTGGTTGCAGCAATTAAAAGTAAAAACTTGCAATAATTTCTTGCGAGAAAAATTATAGCCTCTCTAAAAGCCTACTTTCTACTATTCTTTCGGTGAAACTGTAATTTTTACTTTATTTAGTAATTTATTTCTTAAGGTTATCTGAAACCTTACAGAGGAGTTTAGTCAACTCTGACCTTGACCCTATAAAAGCGAGATCGATCTCTAAATAGAAAAATCTGTATTTCGGAAAAACAAGCGATTCGCTAAAAATGCACTGAGCCTTTGCCTAAATTTTGTGACATTCTAAGGACTATGCAGTCCTGTTTTGTTATGAATGGGTCACTTGTACATAAATAAGTAAAATAAAATAAAAGGAAGAACAAATGTAAATTCGGACTATTCTAGGGGACTGATTTATTTCAAAACATTCGGGGCACAAACGCAGGGTCTCCAAAACATCAATGATCAACCGCTTACTATCATGTTCAGTACTTGAATAGAAGATAAAACTGATGCCTTTCCATTATGGTGAATTCATGATGTTGATCCAATTGCAGTGGAAACTCCGAAGTTGGACTCTTTTCTGGGGAACGGAACGTGTCCATAATATAGAAATATACCTCTATAAGTTGGACACTTTTTGAGGCTTTTTCACTTTTTTAACACAATTGCTTTATAGTATATGTTCACTCAGGAATGATTTAAGATACATTATTTAGTATCCATTTCAATAATAGGCTTAGAGAAAATTGTGAACGAAGGGGGAGATCAAACCAAATTCTCCAAAATGTGCAAATCAGTCTCTGGAAATTTATAAACTTCTTGATATATCTGCATTAGTACTCTTTACTTGTGAGATAATACTAAATAGTAAAGTTACTTTGAAATTCTGTAAGAAATAGGATTTTGCAATGTTTTATTAGTATTATTACGGTTATTACGGCATAATTATCCCCTTTTAACTAATTTTTAATTCTTTTCCATTTCTGTTATTATTATTATT
The DNA here is from genome assembly GCA_038373885.1 of Cheiracanthium punctorium. Taxonomy (NCBI): domain Eukaryota; kingdom Metazoa; phylum Arthropoda; class Arachnida; order Araneae; family Cheiracanthiidae; genus Cheiracanthium; species Cheiracanthium punctorium. The sequence continues at coordinate 1,179,795 of JAWZYV010001099.1, read as the reverse complement.
AAAATGCTCGGATAAATTTTACATGCGTGCACTAGGAACAGCTAACAGTGATAAACTCTAGTTAACCTCTATCCAGTTATCCCTAGTTACCCCCGATAGCAACAAACTCTGAATACCCCATATTTAAACATCAAACTTATTTAAACATCAAACCAGGGAATCCAATAAAAGCATATCTTTTTTTTTTCTTTCTTTCTTTCTTAAACGACTTCCGTTTTAGTGAGAAAGGACAAGAAAAATAGAAGACAGGATTTTTTTCTTGCTTTTTTTTTAAGGGAGAAGCACCTGACATCAGATATACGAAAAGGGAAAAATTCTCATCGAAGAAAGTGGAACAAATATCCTGAGGGGTCACAAAAATGCTCCCTTTTTCTTGATATTTTGAGTCCCGTGGCGGATATGGCGAGAAATTCTCCTGAATGAACTTTATTTTGCAGCTGTTTCACTTGTTCCACAGGGTTACTTTTGTTCTGCTACTACGATGCACTCGGGTGTTTCGCGCCAAAAGTGTTGTCAGTGAAAGCAACATTTTGAAATAGAAGACAACAAATAGAAACCGTGTTTTTTTTATTATTTATTTATTCAAATGATGACGTTGATTGATTATGGCAATTGCGGATTTCGAAAATTTCAGAGAGGGATGGGTGATAAATGTAGTTTTTCCATTAAGATGAGCCATATTCAGGGTGCGAATTGAACATTTTCTCCAGGGGGGGACATTTGAGAGTAAACATTCTCCAGCAGATTTGAGAAAAAAAAAAAGGAGTGAAGGTGTAAATGCTCCACTCACATAATATATCAGGTATTACATGACAAATGCAGTCGCCAACATGTCTGAAAAGTGACTTAAATTCAAACAAAAGTCTACCCCCGATTTTCTATGCACATATTCCTGCCTATATCCAATCTCCGTCTACCCTAAAATTCGGCTAGTGGCAGAGCAGTGATTGTTCATTCATTTTGCAGTCTTCCTTTGAAACCTGTATGTCCTTTTTGGACCTTGTGCCATTAAACATGAAACATCAACCTTTGAAACCTGACCCCAGTTACGGAGTAAGAAGTGGCATCAGGCATGTGTATATCTTTTTCAAAGGCATACTTGTTACTTGCTCCTTTGTCTAGTAAACAAAAGAAAAATTTCTATTCTCATTATTTAAAATCGTTAGGTACTGTTGAACTTGTAGGGCCGAGAGATTAATTTAACATTTCTTCAGCATTTCTTAACATTTTCAATTTAACATTTCTTAACATTTCTTCAGCAGGGCACAAATAGTATCCCTGGCAGGGATCAATTAAAATTTCTTTAGCCAGGGATATTACATTCTTCAGCCGGGGACGATCCCCGGCATCCCCCCCGTCAATTAGCACCCTGGCCATATTTTGTTTTTGCAGTACACAGAGTCTGACAAAAGCAGGGGCAGATGCCCCGGGCCCCCAGTTAAAGGGGTTCCCCAAATCAAGAAATGTTTTTACTGTATTTTGTAAAATTGCGTTGTTTCTAGAAAATGTTTCCTCTCTCTCTCTGCTTAAACTTCAACAACTCTCTGAAAAAGTTATTAAACTAAACTCAAAAAAAAAGAAAAAAAAAGAAAAAATGTTCTAAAAAGACATTTTGAGTAAAATGATGAATGTCTGGTCAATGTAATCATGTTGGGTGGTACCAAAGGTCCGCTCTTTCCCATTTGCAAAAGTTCCAAGCCTTCATAAGAGTAGGAAGCCTGAAACTTAAGTATAATCATGTAGTTTCAGGATTTCTAATTTTTGTAAACTTAATCACCTGTATAATCCAGACAAAATTCAGCCTTAAAATAATCCAATCATGCAACACAAACTGAAATTTAAACAACAAACTTTATTAGGCATGTTAAAATAATAATAATTATAATAATAGCGCCACTATGCTGAGTATAGTTTCTCAAAAGATGTGCTTTATTTTTCATTCATATCTGTTTTTTTTTTTTTCATATCTGTTTTGTTTTTTTTTCCCATTGAACAAAAGTAAATACATTTTATTTACAACTTTACCTGATTATTATGATTTTTCAAAATTCAAATTATAATCTTCACTATGCACCTGAGCAGTGGCACAGAGGATGGAGTGGTCCAGCGGGTCCAACCCCCCTCCCAATGAACTTAGCCATTTTCGTTATGAGCAGGGTCTGTTCATCGATAGGATAACTGGGGCCCTTGGGTCCACCAATTTCAGCAAAGTTTCTGTTATTGTTAAAATAAAATTGAATTTAAAAAAAATTTAATGAACATTTTGGAGATGGGGGCCTCTAGGCTCACGCCAAATAAAAGATCACTGCATCTATTTATCAGTAGGATAATTAGGTACCTTGGCAAGGGTAGCTCCACACTGTATTCTCGGAGGAAGCCATTGAACTATTTACATAGGTCTAAACATTGTTCAAAATACGAATTGAACGTTTGAAATCGTGAAGTATGCGAATCCAAAGTTGTAAAACAAAATTTCGAAAGGGGCCATGGCCCCTTCCGAAGCAGCCCTAGGCCCTTCAGCCTAGAGCCTCCTTGGTCTTTGGCCGACCTTTACTAGAGCTGCCCTTGTCCCTTGGGTCCACCAATTTCAGTAAGTTTATGTTAGGTTAAAAAAAAAAACTAAAAATTTTTTAAATGAAAATTTCAGAGGTGGTACCTCTAGGCTCACGCCTAATGGAAAATCATTTAGTCTGTTTATCAATAGGGTAACTAGGATCTTTGGGTTCACTTCACCAATTTCAGTAAACTTTCTGTTAGTTATAAAAAAATATTGAACTAAATTTTTTTAAATAAAAAATTTGGAGTTTGGGCCCCCTGGGCTCAGGCCTAATGGAAAATCAGTTCCTGAAGTGGGGAGGCTTAAATCCGACCCTCCGATGTATGTTGGACCCCCTCCCCCTCCCTTCTCTGAAAAAAAAAAAAAAAAAAATCTGGCTGCACTTTTGCACTTAAAACATGTCCACCGTCGATACTACAGGATATATTAAGAAGGACTAAGAAAATAATAACAAATTTAAAAATCTGCAGTGACTCCACTCGACTTTTTGATCACTTGATCATTAGCAATAAATTTGATTCAACTCAGCCGAATGCAGTGTTCAGACACTATTTCACTTCAAATAATTGAGTGTACAAGTCGTACAGTATAAGAATACTCTTTTATAGCCCAGTAAAAAACAGTCAGACGTACACACCAAAATCTATACTGTATGTAAGACTATACTACTTGAATTCAATCGAATGCACCGTTTAGTCGTTTAGACGGAACGCACTTTCGAGAATTTCCGTCCATAGACCATAACGTATAAGAATTCTTTTTGAAGCCCTGTAAAAAAAAGAATACCCTCTATACACACCAAAATCAATGCTAGTCATGCGAGGGTGGTCTACAATATATACATGCCAAAGTTGAACTCAATCGAATGCACAGTATAGGAGCTATCGTGCTAACCCCCCCACACGCGAGCACAGACATACATACATTCATCGAATGTAGGAAAAAACGCCGCCGGAAAAAACGCCACCGGTAAAAACGCCGCTGGAAAAAACGCCGCCGGAAAAAACGCCACCTGAAAAGATATTTGTGTAATAATTTAATTAAATACTTAAAATAAATTTCTTTTGTTTTGCAGAAAATGGGGGTGGGGTGGGGTGGATTGAGGTATTCTGTTGAATTATGAGGTTTAATGTACTTTGTTTTACAGAAGTGGGGGAAAGCACATGTCTAATTCAATAATTCAATTTGGGCATAATTCGGTAGGCGCTAAGGAGGGGTGGGGGAAGACTTTCCTAGAAAGCTTTTGGTTTCCGTTAATAATAAAAAAAAAGATTGCCAATTACTTAATAGTAAATGAAACTTTAAGGGGCTATGACTCCAAAACTGCATGCAGGTACTCTGATGACATGGAAGTGTTGAGATATCAAAGAAATAAATTCATAACTGAGATTTTAATTAACACATAGGTGTGTGTGTGTGTTGGGGGGGGATAAGGATTTATTTTTTTTCATGTTTTAATGTTTTTTTTTGGCATATAAAAGACAGGCAAGAGAAAGAGCTTTATAAGATATAAATTTATCTTATAAAGCTTAAAAAAATATTTTTAACCTTTAGCATTATAATATAAATACTTTCTACTAATTTCGTGACAATTTGGTAAAGGGCTGAGGTGTGTAGGTCTAGGGTTCTGGCCTACGGCGCGACTGTTTTCTCCAGTTGTAACCTGAATAAGCGTTAGAGCCCCTCAAAAAGTTCTCCGCCCAAGGCATGCCTTAATTAAGCAGACAGCCCTCGTGTATATCTTCCTTAATTTAAGGACCTTAAACACAAAATCAAAATAACTTATTTCGTCATAACTTACACTGAAGGTAAAAAGTTTTATATTTTTAATATTAAACAGAAGTCATAATTCCTTCCAATTCCTATTAGAGAGGTTATCTTAAAAGCACTGATCTACGGTTTTCTTCTTTAAATATTGATCTTAGACATATATAATTAATTACAAAGTTACTTTATGGTGTCGAATAAAATTTTCAGGAAATTAAATGTAAATAAATACAAACTTTTACTTTTTATACAGCCCTCCTGCAGAAATTCCCAATAAGTAAAATATACTCCCTTGCATTAATGAGGTGATTTAGAAAGTTTAAGATTTCTCATAAGAAGGCTTACAGTTCAAAGTCTGTGAAGGGCAATAAGCTTTTCAGTATCAAAAATAGTAAACATATAATTATTAAAACTATTCAAACAAAACTAATTAATTATTCTAACAAAAACTAATTAACTATTAATTTTAATCACAGTTATACATAGCCAATATTTACATTTTAAGAAATGAGTTTTAAATCATTTTAAACCAGTTTCCTTTAAAAAGTTATTGTTTTTTTCAGCATTTAAAAATTTGTTTAAAAACATTAGAATTAGACTAACATTTAATTTAAAGAAGTGAGTGGGATATCGGGATGTATTTCCCTATTTATTAAGAGCTTTCAGATTTTTGTCGTCAATAAGAAATTAAGTTTATCAATACAAAATTATTTCTCATACAACCCCCCACCCTCCCCGAAAAAAAATTCTGGCTACGCTCCTTTCCTCATCGATTAGCATATGACAATTATGTTACATCATAAAGCTATTAAAAGTGGCGTTTTACCGGGCGGCGTTTTTTCCGGGTGGCGTTTTTTCCATGTGGCGTTATTTCCGGCGGCGTTTTTTCGCTCACCACATTGAATCAAGTAAAAATAGCATAAATGATTTCTGAAGTCCCCAAAATGCGTAAATACATCAAGATCTCGAAGTCGAATTTTTTTTTCATGATTACAATTCTTTTCTTACAAGGTGCATGTTCTGTTCGGAAAGTAAAACGGCAGGTTTAGAGATTGTTTCCAAAATGTTTTGCCTCACCATGGACGAATGGATAAGCCACTGAACATGGTAGACGGCTGAAGTGTGAAGGTCCCGCGTTCGGACCCTGCAGTCGATCTAACGGAGTTTTGGTCGGTTTTCTTCAATGTACTGTGAATACACATTAGAGTCCCTTAGAAAGTCCTCCGACCGAGACACCCCACATGCGTAGCTTTGCCTCACCAAACAAACAAACAAAATGTTTCGGTTAGGGTTGCAGAAACGCACTGCCATAATGGAGCATTCATATTTGGCCACTTCTCGTCTAGGCTCAGCGTAAAGCAGCATTTGGTGAACTAAAAAGTAATTACTTTCTTAATATTAAATTCGAACAAATAAATTTTCAACAAATTTTTGATTATAAGCAAGCTGAAACTAGACATGGGATTCATATTTGTAATATTTTAAAGCAAGAATTTTTTTATTATTTTTCTTTCTAGAAATATAGCCACCTTTCCCCTTTTTCCATGTCTAAGAGGACGATAGTCAAAATGTTCTGAATTTGATTTCTAGGTATTCGCGAGTGGTCTATTTTACAGAAAGAATTTCAATCACTTTTTTAATTTGCAATCATGCAGGGTATGTTAAATGAACGTTTTGGTGCCCCGCCACCAACATACCCCTTTCACAAGTTACGGTTACGTGTTTTGGGAAAGGCTGTCTAACCTAGCTCCTATATTAAAAAACTCACATACTCACCGACGCCAAAAATATTCTCGTCTCTTTGGGGAGCGCTCCTATCGCCAATCTTGGATCACAACACCTTTTCTCGCCACCTGAGTTGGCCCGGCGGTGACCCCTCGAGTCACATAGTAGGGCAAAAATACGACCACCCCTCAAAATATACTGCAAAATACGGCGAAGGGAATCCTCGGCTCAAAGCAAAGTGTTCTAGGTCTGATCAAGGTCAGACAGTTCCTGTACTGCGTATTTCAAACAGGGATAATTGGTTTTGGCGCGCTTGTTTGTTTGTTTGCATGCGTCGGCAAATGAATCTGGAAGAGAAAGAGCTTCTGACCCTCGTACAGGGGTGATTTTAAAAAGTGTGTACCTTGAAACAGATAGTAAATTGTATTTTTTGTTAAAATTCTTTGACCAAGTTTGCCAACAGGGTATCTAATTTTGCCAAGTTTAACAGAATTTGCGAATGTCGGGGGGGGGGGGGAGATGCTCTCCCTACCCTCCCTAGCAAGGGCCCTGGGTGCACGAACGTCTTTATGTGGTAGTATTGATAAAAGTGCTATAAAAAAGTCTGTAGAAAATAGTGTTGTTAGCAGTATTTAAATTATTAACTTTATACGAGTATAAAAGCAATGATGGCGGATCGAAGTGCGTAGAGTTTAACTTCTGTATGTGCGGGTTTAACTTCTTGACTTTCATCGTTCAAAAGACGCAACGGAGAAGAATCTTCTTCTATGACCAGTGTCGCATCCACGATGGGTTTCTCTGATTTCAATCTTGTTCATGTGATGGGCCACAGCAAAACACTTGAAGAGACACGATGGACATAGGGAAATCGCTCCCTTCCCGTCTTTGCAACGATGCGAGCGAACAGGTCGACGACGATACGTTAAGTAGCAATACTTGAAATGATAATATTGTTTGTTTGCTAGGAGAGGACAGCTCACGTCGCTGAATGTGTCGTTTAGATCCACTTACGTCTTTCTCGGAATTTGCCGCCATTATTAAGATCCTCATTAGATAATTAGAACCTACTGTATATTGACAATTGGCAACCCTCACAAAATGCTAACGACCACAGAGAAGACTTCCGAAACCACGGATTCAACGTGCACGTACACGGTGGTCTTAAGTGGTACGTCAGAATCGAACCCGCAAATTTCCGGTTACGAGTCCGACACCTTAACCAGTGGGCAGCCAAGATTAGAATTTTCTTGTAATTAAATGTCCGATGGGCATTGGAATGATAGGCTGGTCTGGTCTCCACCTCCCTCTTCCCAGAATTCCCCTCGACGCCAACGATTCCTAACCTACAAATTAAATTACAAATTACATTTTTTTTTCCATCGATCACTTTAGAGAGGATGCTGTTGGCCATGGAACCCGCAATCAGCAGTAACAAAGATACCGGATCAATAATCTGTCATAGGAACGTCTTCGTCACAGAAGTACATGAATGATTCAGAGGTAGCGTTCTTCAAGAATCCGAGAGATAGAATCAGCGTTGGTCTAAGAAAGAGGAAAAAATAATAAAGAATAAATGCAATCCATCTTTGAGATATCAAGGTCGTCTGCGGACTTTTGACAAGTGCTGTAATTAAATTTCTTTTTCGCAATGGTAATACAGGTCTGGGGCAATTTTTCTCCCAGATGGGGGACGGCAATGTAATTTTAGAGATGTTTAGCATCATGGAGAGTGCAAATTAGCATAGTTAAGGGGTTAATACCTTTTCCTTTCGACCACTTACGAACGCTTGGAAGTGAAATGAGACTGGACTTTTAAAAAAGTTAATAAGGCAAAGATGAATGATAAACTACGTTTTGTCTCGAATTGTGCATGTGTGTGCGAGTAGATGGAAGAGGGAAAGGGGACCATATGACCTTGATTTAAGAAGGTCAGACACCTTTTCAAACTGCAAAAAAAATTTTTTATTTGTGTGCGTAGCTATAAATCTTAAGTGCATTTTAGAGCAAATTCTATTTAAGAAAAAAGCGTCAACAAAATAATTAAAACTAAACCAATCTACTATCATACAATGTGTAAAAACACAAGAACGAATAATCTTATTTCTCTTTATTGCAGCTAGATAAAGCAGATTTAAACATTAATCGAAATTTTATGTTTTTGTGATTGTGTTCTTGGGGGGTGGGAGTGGAATAAACATTCTTTATATGGCTCTCAGAGAGTTTTTAATACAAACTGATTGTGTCGGAAACTCCAAATATACACAGTTAACCCTTTAACTGCCGCGGGCGTATATATACGCCTTTCTCAGATAATTACCTCAGTGATTTGCTGCTAGTAATGTAAATACTCTCAATTTTTTGACGTGCGATAACTTCAATTTGAAGAGATCTGTAAAATATAAGCTCATTTCTAAATCGTACCCACATGAATACTTTGGTAGGGGGGTGGTGTCGTTCATCTCAATATTTCGAACATAGTGAAACCTCCGAATGTTGGACAATTGCTGTTAAAAAAATAAATAAATAAATAAATAAATAAGTCCAATGTGCAGAGGTGTCCAAGTTGAATGTAGGAAAAAACGCCGCCGGAAAAAACGCCACCGGTAAAAACGCCGCCGGAAAAAACGCCGCCGGAAAAAACGCCACATGGAAAAAACGCCACCGGAAAAAACGCCGCCGGAAAAAACGCCACCGGAAAAAACGCCACTTTTAATAGTACTCTACTTTTAATAGTTTTATGATGTAGCATAGTCGTTTATATACTAGTCGATGAGGCAAGGAGCGTAGCCAGAATTTTTTTTCGGGGGGGTTGTATGAGATATAATTTTGTATTGATAAAGTTATAAAACTGAAATCTCTTAATAACTAATTTTGAAAGTTTCGCAGGGGGCACGAGGGCTGTCTGCTTAATTAAGGCATGCCTTGAGCGGAGAACTTTTTGAGGGGTTCTAACGCTTATTCAGGTTACAACTGGAGAAAACAGTCGCGCCGTAGGCCAGAACCCTAGACCTACACACTTCAGCCCTTTACCAAACTGTCATGAAATTACTAAAGAGTATTTATATTATAATGCAAAAGGTTAAAAATCATTTTTTAAGCTTTAAAAAGCAATTAAAGCAATTAAAAAGAAGTGGTCAGTATCTTATATAAATTTATCTTATAAGATATATTTTATAAGATAAATTTATATCTTATAAAGCTCTTTCTCTTGCCTCTCTTTGATATGCTAAAAATTAAACCCATTAAAACATGAAAAAATAAACCCTAACCTCCCCCCCCAACACACACACATACACATATGTGTTAATTAAAATCCCAGTTTAATAGGGATTTTATTTCTTTGATATCTTAACACTTCTTTGTCATTAGCGTACCTGAGTGCAACTTTGGGGTCATAGCCCCCCCGAAAGCATCATTTACTGTACTGTTAAGTAATAGGCAATCTTTTTTTTTTTTTTTTTTTTCGGAAACCAAAAGCTTTCTAGGAAGTCTCCCCCCACCCCTCCTTAGGGCCTACTGAATTATGCCCAAATTGAATTACTGAATTAGACACGTGCCTTCCCCCATTTCTGGAAAACAAAGTACATTAAACCTCATAATTCAACTGAATACCCCATTCCACCACCCCCCATTTTCTGCAAAACAAAATAAATTTATTTCAAGTATTTAATTAAATTATTACACAAATATCTTTTCAGGTGGCGTTTTTTCCGGCGGCGTTTTATCCGGCGGCGTTTTTTCCGGGTGGCGTTTTTTCCGGTGGCGTTTTTTCCAGGTGGCGTTTTTTCCGGCGGCGTTTTTACCGGTGGCGTTTTTTCCGGCGGCGTTTTTTCCTACATTCATAAGAATAATACCCTTACCCTATCTGTATGGGCGTCCAAAAGTGTTTAATTCAGTAAATTCCTGCTTTTTGATAACTTTGCTGTTTTTTTTTTTTTTTTTTTTTTTTGTCTGTGTGTGTGTGTGTGTGTGTTGGTTTTAGTGTTTAGTCTTTTTCTCGGGTGAGCGGAAGAAACGCCACCAGGAAAACTAGGCCACGGTCTTAGGCCCCCAAAATTTTAGGGGGGCAATTGTTTCAAACAGTTTAAGAAAGAGTACTCCATCAAAATTATTTTTAATAACAATGGTCATAAATTAAAAAATATTAATATGAGCAAATAAAAAACAGAAAGATAAATCTTATCGAGTGCATTGATTACAACGCAGGGCCCCAAAAATCTTAATTGGGCCCCACTCTTAACTTCATAGTTTTTCATGAATATTAAAGCTCAAGTGTATATTTCGAGTGTCTACATCCCTATACCCCCCCCCCCAACGCACACACAACTTGAAAGATTTTATATGCATAACTATAATCGCTATTGTAAAATAGTTATAACTTAGGAAATAAACTGTGGTTAGCATTTTAATAGCAAAATGTTTAAAAGCATGAGATGAGACCAGTGGCGTACCACAAAAGTCTGAGCCCCCCCCCGGCAGGACTAATTTCCGGAGCTCCCTTTTTTGATTATTTATGTAATTAACATTTTTGTATGCCATCCTTGCATATATAATGCAAAATGAATGAATATTAATAAATGTAAAGATTCAAATCAAGAAATTGAAATAAATGCTAGACTTGTAATTTTAAATTTATCTAAAATGCACTAATTACTAAAATATATTAAACATTAAAAAAGACTTAAAACATAAAAAAGACTTTTTTTGCAAAATCAAGTTTTTTGTTAACTGCTGAACAAAATTTTACTAGGAACTAACAAATAGCCTATTTTTCACAAGAGCAGAGACACTTTATTTTATTTATTTTGTTTGATTATATAAGACCTCTCATTAAACTTTTAGATGAGACAAAATTTCACTGAACGCTATATTATTATTTTGTTGATTTTGTTGCATGTAAATTATTTCATTAGTTGTTTTTCACGAAATCGGGCGAATATATCACTAAGAATTCCAAAATTTGGCAATCATTAGACACAATAAAAATAATAAAATGATAATAATGTGTGGAAGTTTTAAAATTGTAACATAACACATTTTGCAATCGCACTTGAAATGTGAAAGTCACTTGAAATCCATAGCTTCTACAGAAAACAAAGAAGCTCAATCTAGTAATTCACGGATCACGAAGATTAAAAAAATAATAATAAAAAATAAGAAAATCTGAAACACTTTCAGATTTTAAATGCGCACTAAAGTGCTATATATATTAAAGGCGTATCATAATTTTTGCGTCGTCCCTATTTTTCTTCCTGATTTCACTAAGTTGGAGAGTGTATCATTATTCAAGAGTGTGCCGTATTTTTCTTCCTTGTTCCATAAAACCCATCTTTGGAATCGAAATCTATCTTAAAGTCGCCTACTTAAAATATATTACAATCTTTGCCAAGTATTTTCCAACAAAAAATAAAATAAATAAAAATTGGTTCGAATTGGTTTTAAAAATTGGTTCGAATGTGCATCATAATCCATGAGTGTGCCGTGTTTCTTTTTCTTGGGTTGATTCCTAGTTTAACTCCCCGAATCTCGCCAAGGTGGCAATAATTAAACATATGCAGTTACCATGACGATTTTTTGTATTTATGTGGCAATCGTAATTTAGAATTAAAATAGCTATATGGAACAACATGTAAGTACAGCATTCCGTTGTTTATATATTTATTTTGACTTTAGTTATCATCTAGTTCTTTTAGGAGCATTGAAACTTGTGCGTAACTACTAGAGACTGCAAGGCTCGCCAAAGTACATCGATTTTTGAGGTTGGTGAGAGCGGGGCGTTAAAATTGGCATCAAGTCTTTCTTGTACTATAAAACACATCTTTGGAATCGAAATCTATATTAAAATAGCCTACTAAAACTGTTTTAGTACCTTCACCTAGCATTTTTGACGCATTGACGCAGCTGGCTGTGCCGGCACAGCCAGCTGCGTCAAAAAAGGGTCTCTAGATCTGTGGCACGCGATGAATGTTTCGATCGTCCGCCATCTTGCTGGTAGTTAAGTCGAGCGATGGCAACGGCTGCCCTTTTTTCAGCATTTTGGGAAAGGGTTGCGCCTCAAGACAAATCAAAATAAGTTTATATACATTATTTAAAAAAATCAAGGGCCCCATGAAAAAATTTCTGGGGGGTGGGGCAGCCACACATTTTTTTTTACTCCTTTCTTTTATAAATGCATTTCAATTTACAAAATAAATCAATCTTTTAAAGTCTAAATTTGATTTGTCATGAGAGTGCATGTACCCCCCCCCCCCCCAATGCCCTTTTGGATCCAAGAAAGAAAAATATAATTCTGAAGGGTGATTTTTTCCTACATTTCCTTTCTCTATAGCTGAAATACCGGAGTTTGCTATGGTTCCCCGATAAAAGTACTTGGGCGTGTTTCTAACCACCCCTCTCCCCTCTACCACATAGAATTTAAAAAGAACATTTTGATCAACCTAACAGAATAATAACATTAATTGGTGTTTTGTGACCAACATTTTCTACGTTATAAAATGCATAAATGTTATGTTTTTAATATCCCATTTCTCTGTTCAAAGAGATTAACTATGACCGCAGCCAGAAAAAAAAAATCGGGCGGGGAGTAGGCAAACGGTTGAGTTCCCCCGCAAAAAAGTTTTCATTATTTACAAAAATTCATATTTTGGGGGAACTGGTCCCCTGTCTACGTCCCTGCCATTCGTAAATTTAATAGAATTATTTGTGTCAATTTTATTTGTACGTAGAAAACAATATAATTACGATAAACTCTTGTTGGAAACATTTATAAATTATTTAGGTGTGAAATATCTCAATAAAGTATAATTCCTATTTCACTATCACTAAATGTTTTCAAAGGATAAATTCTACGGTGCACTTTATTCCGTGATTTCTTAAATGATTTATACCTTCCTATCTGGATCCATGTTTCACGTTCGAACAATTTTGAATATGGAGTAATATTACATTTTATTTACAACATTATAGTTCCTACAGTAATAAAAGATGTCCTTTTCTATATTCTATATAATCTAAATTTAACAAATAAACAAAACAAACATAATGTCCACTGTTCTTGCACAGAATAATTAATGTTAAATGGAACTTGCAATCTGAAAATTAAAGTGCATAAATGTCTAACAAACGGAAAATTAACCATTTGAAACTCAATTTATTTACCTTCATGCAAAACTGCAAGTGTTTGAATTTCTTAATTTTGAAAAGGGAAAATGTTATTCACAACATAAAACCCTTTATTCATAAAATATTCTGCATTGCATTAAAATAAATAAAAATATTAAGGAAGTTTTGGAGTTTTTTTTTACCGTTCGCGTCTTTTCCACACACCATAAAGAATGGAATATACCCACCTAGAAAATAAAAAGTCTACAATATTTCAGTTTCCATATGTTGGAAACCTCCGCAAATTGGACACTTCTTGTGGTGTCACAAGTGCTCTACTGTCTGAGGTTCCCCTGTCGAAACCGCGCTATTTTAAAATATATTTTTCCTCTACTAACTTTCTATTTTTTATACTATCATCAATTTTGTGAGCTGCCATCGATATTCAAGCATTATAAATGTTCTGCTTAATCGCATTTTATAAATCTAAAAACTATGAGTAAAGGGAGGAGAGCCAATATATAATTAGACTTCATACGGATCTGTTCTCAGTTTTGTTTGTCTGCAATACACAGCACTGACCACCCTGAAAGCTCCAATACAAAGCCTGGCTTTCTTTCCATTTTCCTGGGATTCCACTTGATACTTTGATTGGAAACGAAATGGCACATGGGCTATTCTTCCGACGTCCCTCCTTTTTACTACAGCTCTGTGGGTAATCATGCCCTTGGGGTACCGGTTATCCGGTACCTCGTTATCCTTGGGACTTTTCCTGGAAAAAAAAGGGGGACTGCGGGCGCACCACTTTGTAATTTACTTACTTCGTTTCCCCCACTTTTCTAGGAACGGAATGCTTCCTCCTCTGGGCTACTACTACCACCTTTTCTTTCTTTCTTTCTTTCTTGCCGGACAGGGGAAGTTTTTGTGTTTATGTTTTCTTTCCAACGGTCAAATGAGAGTGGGATTGGGATTACTTTTGAATATAAGGGCACGGAACACTATGGCTGAATTCAGTTTCGAGGCCGGTTCAGAATTAATAGTCAGTCGTTGAAAATTCATAAAAACAAAGAGAGAAGAAGTATGGAGATAAATATTCCTAATTAGAGACGATTGAGAGTTGATCATGTAGGATATGATTTTGATCTAATTCATCCATTTGATTTGATTCGTTTTCTAACGTATAAAATTCCTCTCCCGTCATTCCTGAAGATTGTGTAGCGTATTTAATAAAATCATTTATGATATTTTCTCATTAGGGTATTCTTGTTAAAAAAAAAAATAATAATAATTACAATCACCGATTTTTGAACAGCTTTGAAAACTATGCGTGGAACTCGACGGAAAAAAATCAGAATTCTCCATCACAATCAAGACTATGCTATGCATAAAAAAAAAGGTCTCACTCAACTTCCAGAAAAATCTTGCAAAATGTTACACGGTAAAGACGATTCAATAGTAATTCAGGATCAAAAACTTTGTCTTAATAATCTTCATAATAATTACACAAAGGAAAAGATCGACTCCTTTTCTTTTACGTGAGAAGAAATTTTCAAATTAATCTTTGCTAAAACTTCAATATTTTTCTCAGCAAACATTTAATTATTCGACAATTATAAATTGTATTTCATTTTAAATGATGCAATTTTGAGATAATAAAATCATTTGTAGTAAATCGTAATAAGGAAAGTTAACTTACACTTCAACACCTTTCGTAAAGACATTATTAACAGGTGCATGAAAACGATGTTTTTGGCCCTCAATGCATTTTTAAATCAATGGGTTTCTTTCTACAACCCTTCACAACTGTGCCAAATATACATATTTTTTTAAATTGCTGTATACAATCAATCCATACCCCTCCTTTCTGTTTCAATTCAGTTTAATAGGAATTTTCTATATTTATTTAAGAAAGAAAACTTTGCTACACCTGTCCAATATACATATAAACAAACCAATATTCAATTGAACGCATTCATTTCCTTTCCACCTCTTCTATAAAACAAGAAAAAAATTATTCTAAGAATTCAATTAAATTATTATACTAATAATTTTTCTGGGATTTTTTTCCCCCCGGGACATTTTTCACAGAAGAAGTTTTTATTTTAGGGGATTCTTTTCTCTTGAGGGAAGAAGAGCGCAATACAATAAGTTGGAGAGCGCAATACAATAAAATATACCATGCATTTGAAAATCTAGAAAAGTAATTCAAAATCATAACTTTTTTGACAGATTACAGTACAAATCTATGTGAGCAAATGCTGGATCTTGGAAATACGGATTATCGTACTACACTTTGCAACTCAATATTGTTCACAGAGCTAAATGGCCGCATAAATTTATGAATGGGAGATAAGGAGAGGAAATGACACCGGAAATTGTTTCAGGAAGGGGGTTTGTTTATGTTTACTAGGAAATACAATTCACAGCAGGAATTTGAATCGTACAGAGATCATATTTTCCTTGCTTTCTCTGCTTCTTTTTTCTTTCTTTAAACCCAGGTCCCTGAGTTTAACTTTTCCGGTGGTATGTTTGCATATGCTTCTCTACTGTTTATTTCAGTATATTGATTATAGTATTTTACTAGCTGAAGTATCCGTTCTTCGCACGGGAATGAATGGACTTTTTGATATTACGATTTGTGGTGATTACTATTTATTGTAATAAAGAGATATAGCAAAATGGATATTGCATTATATTGTGTTCAATAACCATGCATACCGAATTTCAAGGCAATCATTTGTACGGTGCTGAAGGCCATCCGGCGTAGCGCAATCTAGTGGCGAGTTTTAGCAAAACGGATACGGCGAAAATATTCTTCGCATTCAGATATCGATGAATACGAAATTTCAGGACGATCGGCTGGACAGCCCTGAAGTTCATGTGTTGACGCGACATCTAACGCGAAACTCTTCCCCGTGTTCAAATATCTATGTATACCTATTTTCATAGCGATCAGTTGCACTGTCAAGAAGTGATACACTGCAGCGCGATCTAGTGGTTAATTAAAGTAATGATTTGCTACAGTGCCGTCAAGTGGCGAGTTATAGCAAAATGGATAACGCGAAAATATTCTCATTGTTCAAATAGCTATGTATACTGATTTTCATAGCGACCGTTTGAATGGTCAAGAATTTGGCCTGCTGCAGCGTCATCTACTGGTGAGTTAAAATAATAATGCATTGCAGTGCCATCTAGTGGTGAGTAACATCAAAAGGAACACAGTTAGAATATATTCTTCGTGCTGAAATGTGCAAGTATAAGAAATTTTATGCCGATCGGTCGAACGGTATAGAAGTTGATGCGTTGCAGCGCCATTTAGAGCCAAATTACAGCAAAATGGATACTGAAAAATATTCTCCGTGTTCTAATATCCGCGTGTCCCAAATTTCATCGAAATCGGTTGGACGATATTCGCATAGTAAACGGCTAAAGTAATAGAATTCCACGTTCTGCTGCGTCACCTAGTGGCAAGTTAGAGGAAAACGGATAGCATAGAAAGCTTCTCAATGATAAAAGACTTAGGTGAACCAAATTTCATGGTGCAACGGTGCTCAACGGTGCTGGAGTTTTTCAACCTCATATACACACATACCAACATTCATTTTTATCTGTAACCAGTGTCATTATATATCCCAGTCTCACATAAAATCCAGTTTCAAATCTAAGCCTCGCCAAAGTGCCAACATACGCCATTTTGCAAGCGTTTTTTCAGGAAATCATTCGAAGCATTGACTTAGCAGCAACCAATATGGGAAATGGTTCGACCGTCAAAAAGTAAAGCACGCATTTATTTGAAAAGTGGAATCCCTTAATACAGCCGAATTTTTTTAAATTATCAACTATAACGTGTTTTATTCATCGTTACTCCGATGTACTAAATGAGAAGATTTCAATTATCTGAAATTTGGCGGAACTCCCCCAACTTAAATCAATGTACTCAATTGGCGAGAATTCTGAAGATAGATCGCTTGAAATCCCTTAACAACTGCCTTAATATCCCTTAATAATTTCTTCACGGATCATTAATATTTAACGCTGTATTCTAATAAAACCTTTGCACTTGTTTTCAAAAATCTATTTCCTTAAGCTCTCAGTAAATTGCGCCAAGCCGAAATCTGTGCAAACCGCTAGAACTCACTTTCTCAAAATCGGCATTTGAGCTATTTTATTTTTTCGCCAAACTAAAAAATGTTACATATTAGCCTCGGAAATCTTCAATTCTTATTGTTTTGCGTATAAAACATTTCATTCCTGCTCCGATTTCCCATGCACACGATATTATAATAAAAAAATAATAATCTTACAAATATAAACTAAGAAAAAAATCATTATTATTCTTTTATTTTTACTTTGAGAATTTAAAACATTTTATTCGGCAAAATCGCCACACATGGCAACCACGATCCTTATTTCACACTTTTTTCACTACAGGGGTTACAATTACGGAAAGCTTTTTGCGTGGAGAACATAAAAAATCTCTTAAATTCCGGGAACGGGTGGACTTTCAAAGTTTTAAAGTGGCCTATGATTTATGCTATATTACATATCTGTGCAAAATTTCAGGCTGATAGGTCCATTTTTGTGGATTTGTATACAAATCAAATCCACAAAACAAACAAACAGAATTTCATTTTTATTTATAAGGATATATAGATAATACATCGAAATTGCTAGTACCAGAACACTCTAGGATATTCAAATAATTTGTTCTTTTTCACTTGTCAAAATAACTTGAATTTGTTTCAGGTAAAATGGTTCGCAGACGATAATTGCTTGAGATTCAGTTTTCCTGCTGATAGGGCAACAGACGATAAACATTAAATTTTAATATTTTATTGGAGTTGAAATTCAGAAGTTCTCATGAGTTAGAAAGGACAGATATATATATTTTTCACATTTTCGCCACCCACTTCCACCCACCGCAACCAAACTCCCTTACTTTCACCGTGAGACCAAGGGGTATTTACCACCCCCAACGGGAAGTTAATTCGAGTTAGTGGTGATAGAGAAAACCCTGTCTTTACAAACGAACATTAGCATTTTATATATATACTAGCTGCG
Organism: Cheiracanthium punctorium; assembly: GCA_038373885.1. NCBI lineage: Eukaryota > Metazoa > Arthropoda > Arachnida > Araneae > Cheiracanthiidae > Cheiracanthium > Cheiracanthium punctorium. Next base: position 1,161,584 of record JAWZYV010001099.1, on the reverse strand, counting down.
TGCCCGTTCTTCGCACGGTAGGAATCGAATATTTTACTAAAATATAATTGTAACTATCTATGCGAAAACAAAATGTAAAAAAGTTCAAGTAGTCCTTTTGTTGAAACTACCGCGGGATATATTACGCAACGTAGGATTATGGTTTAGTTAGTTGTAGTACGATCGTTGAAAAATAATGATATAAATTTCACGAAATAGTTATTAACGGGGTATACTGTGCTTTAATCCATATTACCCAAACAAATCTGCTATCACTACCGGAAAAAAAAATGAGAATACTATCTATTACTATCTTCGTTTATCTATCTTCGTTTCTCCGTCTTAATATTTAATTGAAAGAAACAGATTAGGTATTTTAAATCAACGATGCCTTTCTACTTTTTGGTGGTTCTGTGGAATTTATGCATTGCCATTAAAACAGATCTTCATATATTATTAAGCATAATTCTTGTCTGATTGGCGTATTTAGCACAGCAAAATATTTCATCTCGCGGTGGTGGAAAACATCCAAGCTGTACCAATTTAAGTAGTATTTAAATCCACCATAGTTAAGGCTCGTGAAAACATCAAACTGTGTAATCTCGAGGAACTATTTGGAATCGTTCAAATTGCGAATAGGGCGTTATTTTGTGTTGCAGAGTTTAAGAATTTCAGACAACTTTTAATCTATGCGGTCACGTTCTGACCAGGGTAGTCCAATTTAGTTATTTCGAGCAGTAGTTTTCAAACGGAGTAATATTGAAAAATACGACGTTGAAAAACTCTCGCTTGCAACAGAACTTTATTAAAGTTAATTTGAGAGATATTGGGGTTATTCCTAGTTAATCGGTATTTCAAATATTTTCCGGAGCCATTATGCTAATGATGTAACTTTTGTGCAAGAGTTTGTTAAGTTGCTAAAATTTAACCAAAAAAAGTATATCTAATATAGATAATATACCGCCAAAAGTCGTCCAAACTTGGCGACATTTTGCACGATTTTTGGGAATACATACAACGACCGTCTTCAAACCAATAGCGAATACTATGCATTGTGTTAATTAGTATTTTGCATCTTGTGGCGACATTTGAATTTCCCACGATTTTAAAAAATGCAAGTTTCCTTTCCTTATTATAGTTGCTGAAAAATCACAGAGCTCAAAAATCGCTAAGGGTAGCACGCGCATTAAACAAAATACTTGAATTTTTAGAATAGTAAATTTTTGCGTCAAAGCCTTTTAATGTTATTGGATTTCTAACTCATTTTTAAACTCAAGATGTGAAAATGACATCATTCTCAGTTGCGATATCTAACATGAATTAGTGAACGAAGAAAAAGAAAAAAAAAACACGTTATTTTATTTTCTACAGCATCTGATAATCTGGATGGAAGTTTATTATTTCGCTCGTGGTGTACTTTTTTACCAAAATTTGTTAACCTCATTAGGATATTTAATGCATTTTTTCATTCGTGACATCAAAATGACGTCAGTCTTACTTGAATTATTGAAAGTACTAAATAAATAAATCTAGCTTTGTTAACTATTGTCACGAATGTGCTGAAATCGGACATTTGGGTAGCTTTCTACCCTGAAAATTGCGAAAAATCCTAAAAAATTAGGGAACGGGTGGATTGGATTTCCAGAATTTTAAAGCAGCCTTCGGACTATTCTATGTCGTTCTACATGTATGTGCAAAATTTCAAGTCGATCAGTCGAACGGTGTGGGAGGAGTTCCCGGACGAACAAACAAACAAACTTTCACATTTATATAATAGATTGCATTGCATGAAAACTTTGATTATTTTTAAAGAAGCGCAGATATGTTAATGTTCTAATTTTTTCATATTTAATGCGTTTTCATTTTTCGAGTTTTAAGAGATGTAAATATTAATGATTTCACTTATTTTTATATTTAACAACTTAAGTGGCAACAATGGATTCCGTTACTACGGAAACTGTAGCAATCTTAAAAATAGAACATGAAATGAATTATTCATGTTTACTTTGCTAGAACTGCCATATTGGCGTAATTAACGCCACAAATTAATGGTAAATAGCTAAAAGGAATCACAAATTAAACTTAACAACAAAATTCAAAAATTTACCAGCAATCCTTGCAATACCAACAATTTTTACCGGGCTGAAAAACCATTCTTATTAACCTCCAAAAGCATTCGTATTTTTAAAGAATTTCAATTTTATTACACCTTGTTTGGTGGGATTAAAAAAAATATCCAAGCATACGCTCATAATATCGACTCATTCCAATCGTGGAATTTAATTAGCAGCACAAACGCGAGAACATACTCTATTAAACACAGCGTTACACTATATTTGAATATTTATTGCCAGCTTTGCTAAGAAAGGTAAAGTAGAAATCAACATACATTTTAATTTGTAAAGCAAGAAATTTATCAGACAGTATTAGTTATATGCATTCTAACAGTTACCAGAAAAAGAAATTTCCGTAGCACTGCTTTAACGAATAAGAATCAATGATTTTTTTACACATTCGATCTCCAAAGTGCCAACATACACCATTTTGCGAGATTTTTTTCAAGGAATCGTTCGAAGCATTGAAATAACCGCAACCAAAATGGGAAACAGTAATCTATCACTCATATGGTTTGATCGCCAAAGTACAACAGGCATCTACTTGAAAAGGAGCAGTATTTTAAATTATTAACTATGAGTTAATGTGTTTCATTCATCGTTAACTATGATGTACAAAATGCGAGAATTTCACTGACCTTAAATTTGGCGGAATTTCCCCTCACTTTAATCAATTTACTAAATTTGGTGAAAATTCTCAAGTTAGATCGTTTAAATTCGCCGTAATAACTGCATTATTTCTGCACTAATAACTGCTAAATTAAAAAAAATTAAAACTAAACTCTAATAAAACCTACACTTGTTTTTAAAAATACTATTTCGGTACGCTCTCAGTAATTTGCGCCAAGCTTAAAATTGTGCAAATCGGTAGAACTTACTACTTTCTCAAAATCGCCAAATCAGCCATTTTTTTTTCGACAAACTAAAAAATATACATATAGTCTGGGAAATCTCCCAATTCCTTATTCTTTTAAACATAAAAAAAAACATTGAATTCCTGCTCTGATTTCACACGCACGCAATACTTTAATTAAAAAATAACTTTGTACATAATCTAAACAGAAAAAGAATCATTATTCTTTTATTTTTACTGCAGGAGTCTAAATAATTTAATAAAATAGCCAAACATGGCAACCTCGATGCTTATTTCTCACTTTTTTGACTACAGGGGTTACAATCGCGGAATTACGGAGAGCAAAAATTAGCGTTTTTGACGGGGTTTTTTATCAATATCTCCTAAACTAATTCGAATTTGAAAATTTAAATTAGCGGAAGACCTTTCTCGGAATTTTTCGAATCCGTGGACACCTCGATCGAAATTCAACTCCCAGCGGTTTCGGAGGAGATGATGCTACACACAGACAGACAGACGCGCACAGATTTTAATAGTATAGTATAGATAGATTAAGATTAAGATTTACTGTAAAATTCAAATTAAGACCTAAATACTACACCAGTTGCGGGTGGATCTAACTGCATAATTTCGTGTAATTACAGTGAAATTTCCGTAAGTTGGAGACCTGCGTCGCCCTCAAAAAGTGACCAACTTATAGAGGTAAATTTCTATATTATGGACATGTTCCGCTCCTTTGGAAAGTTTCAAACTTAGGAAGGTGTCCAAATTATGAGAGTGTCCAATTTGGGAGGATTCACTGTATTATTAAATGGAATCTATACAAGTTAATTATCAAATCAGAACATAAAATTTTAATTTAGGAAGCATACCTCACATCACTACAAGATCCATTTCAATGTAGAATAACCATGTGGCCAACAAAAACTGAATAAATCACTCACAGATAGTTAAGAACAGAAAAGGAAATGAAAAAACATGCATTGAGTCAACAGAACCCCCGACACACTACGCAACAAACTGGAAATTTCTGTATTAGTAATTGAGCAAATTAATTGTTATATATTAATACTGTTATCAAATCATGGACGAACTTTAGCTCAGTTGCAATTTATAGTTGATAATCGCAAAAGTGTAATACAATAGTTAAATAATTGAGTTCATTAAAGCTGTGAAATTTCTTTTAAGTATCATTACATCGGGGCTACGTTTTCCTTCAGCTTCTCAATACGTTTTTCAACTGATTTTAAGTTAATTATAGTTTGTTTACAAATATTTTATCATGTGATAAAAGTTTTTGCTCAACGTTACTCAGTATATTTTACCCCTAAACAAATCCATAAACAGTTCTTATCTATAGAGTTACTAAATGTTCAATTAAATAAGACAAACTATTCTAAAAAAAAATCTTAATGTGTACAACCGAAAGATAAACGAGTATAATTGTAATATATATGTATGTGTGTGTGCTGACTAAATGAAATCCTGTTTTTCCTTTTGGTAGTAAGTATTCGGTTTGTGGGGCCTGACGAGCTTAATCGATGCTTACTACCTTTATTCATTCCAAACTGTACTTCATCTTTCAATTAGTCTACATAATCGTTTTTCTTTTTTTGGTTTCATGTATTTTGCTCTTTCTGGATATGTTGTTTAAGTATGAATGTTTCCTTAATTTAAAACATTTATTATTCCATGGATAATTAGAATTTTGTATCTGCTGAGTGGATGTTACATTGATTCGTAAGTTAAGCCTTTTTTACTATATATATATTTCTCATTTAAAAAAAAGAAAAAAAAAGTAATATGTTTAAAAACAATTTGGATGTGTATATGCATGCATATATATATCTGGAGGGATTAAAAAAAAAAAAAAAACGGGGTTCCTATATTGTGATTATTCTGTCCTAAACATTATTTTTTATTTTTTTCTCTTATTTACTAGATTAATCTTCTGTCATACAATAACTTATTATACATACTTTGTCAATAATAATAATCATTATATTTTTTAAACAATATGCTATACTTAATTTTGCTATAACATTTATTTTATTCAATCATTTTAATTTATTATTATTCAATATATATTTATTATATTAATATACCTGGATATTCTTAAAATTTAATAATATTACCTTTTAGTATTTGGCAACTCCTATACTTTCTTCTTTCCACTTTTACACTTTTATTTAGTGGCAACACCATTTTTCACTTTTTTACAATTCTTAGCATTGGCAACACATATCAATTGTTCAAAAGAAATTTCCATGTGCTCAAGGTCTGGTATGTAAAATTATATTCCTATTTCTAATTTTTGTTATCTTTTTGATTTCTTCTTTCCTTTATATAGTAGGGTAGGGCCCAGATGTGTGGAGTTAATATCTCTTTTGATATGCCACACAACCGAAACCCTACTATTTGGTTTGCTGTAAATTATAATCTACTGTTTGTGGCCCCTGACGATGGTGACAGTGGTTATAATTTCCGTTCCATTATATTATCACAATAATTCTTGCACTTTATTTGGCTTCAAAATCTGGTTTCTAATTCTTGCTAATAGCTGTTATATTTTTATGCGAGATATGTCTTATTTTTAGTATGTTTTATGTTTTACTTGTTAGTTATATATATATATATATATATATATATATATATATATATATATATATATATATATATATATATATATATATATATATATATATATATATATGCATCTGTGTGCAGGGCCGTACCCAGGAAATAATTTCGGAGGGGGTCCGACATTTCGAGGGGGGGAGTGTCTGACTTATTGAATATCATCATATTATATATAAATATACTCTCACGCCAAGGACGGATTAAACGGGGGACGGAGGGGGCGACCGCCCCCCCCTCGAGAAAAAAGAAATTAATGTAAAAGATCCTATTTTACTTCCATAAAATGGATGTCTATGTCAATCTTCTAACTAACCACCTCCCCACCCCGACAAACTTGCATTAATCAGCCACTGTCTCAAGCAGATATATAGATAATGTGATGATTTCGGAGGGCGGGGGTCCGGACCCATAGTACCACCCCCTGGGTACGGCCCTGTGTGTGTGTGTTTAAATAAAGCATGAGTGCCATAAATTCATTAATTTAATTCATGAGTTTTTAATGAAATATATTTTTTAAATCAAAGCAAAAGCTCGAATTAATAATTTAAATAATAAATGTGGTGACAATCCTCTGGAAGAAATATTATTAAAAAATGATACAACATGTAAACAGTGAGATGAATTGAGGACTTATACCTTACCATACCATTTCTGTTATGGACGAATAACTTGATTATGGAAACAAATCAAATTCACATTACATAAATTAAACGTTTAAGACAAAGTTGCATTTCTATTTAACACTACAATTTAAAATTTTCTCATAATTCACTTTCTCTTCTTCTATTTTGTTAGGATACATTGCAGAAACAAAGTTTATCTTTATGCTTAAATAAGCAAGCTTTTAATTTAAATTTAAAAAAGCACAATTTTGTGAGCTAACCGCCAATTCTTTAAATTTTTCTTATGCTCAAAGCACGTAACTAATGAAATATAATGCAAGAAATTGAAACTACATATTTCAAGTAAAGTCAAATTTTAATCGTGCTTGTTTGGGAAAATTGCACTACACGCACACAGTATTTAAAATTACTTCTTCGATTAATGTATTCGTGTATAATTTGTTTGGAAAGAAGTATTCAGACATTAAATTGCAATTCTCAAAAAATCAAACTCAAATTGATATTCTTACTTACCGGGGAACAAGTATTAAAAGCTTAATATTAAATAGAATTTAACTTTTTGCATATCATTAATTTCTTCTCATAATTAGAATTTCCTTAAATTTACATTTCAATAATTAGATAAGAATGTTTATACTGTTTCCTATATCCAATATTCTTAAGGCTGTTTTTTTTTTTAATCATGGAACTTTTGAGCAGATTAAAAATAAATAAATTGCTTTAGAGACTCGGAAAGTTTTAGATAGTCTCTTTACAAGTTATACTGTGAATTTTTATAAGCAATGAATCTGTAGGAGTTATGAAACAAACATGAAAAAATGCTAAACAAATGGAATTTCGCAATATTTAAACAGGTACTCCTTGGACCATTTTTGAATGCGACTTTTATGCTTATACATTTTCCCTGAAAGTTGCATGAGACAATACAACTGTAGTGTTAGTATATTAATCCATAGTGCATTGGGTGAAGAAGCATTATTAATTGTTTTCGAATGTTTAACATCAATAGTTTATTTTTAAAACTGTTCATAAGTCCTGTGACGACGATCGCTCTTCAGGTAAAAACTCTTATATCTAAGAAATATAAAATATTTTTGCGAATTTCAAACATTATTTTTGAAAATATTGTTCAATGTACCTTTTTAACGACCAGATGTAATCTTTATTTAGCTTAAAACGGGATTTTAGAATGATTTAAATCACACAGGGCAAACTCCGGCCCACGGGCCGTATGACGGCCTTTGATCCGGCCTGCAGGACATATCAAAAACACGTATATAACCCCCCGTATAATATCATAAATCTGTTACAAAATTATTAAAATTGTGGTCAAAAACTTCACAATAAAGTGATAAAACCTACTTATGCTCATCTGCGGTTTCCGTAAAAAGTGTCCAACTTTCAGAGGTGTCGAAATTATAGAGGTATATTTGTATATTATGGACACGTTCTATTCCCAGAAAACTGTTTAACTTAGAGAGGTGTCCAACTTGAGAGGTTTCACTACATTCATTTGAAAGCAAGAGAAGAGATCCCATGCTTCCCATACTTCACAGTAATATAACAAGTTAAAAAAAATTTTATTAAAAATAAAGCTAATCTTTTAAATATCTTTTTATATTTTCTAATATTACTTCGGCTTACTAGTAAAATTAAACCTGAAAATTATTTTATTTTTAGTGATGTGTATCACTTTAAACGCTTTGTGACCATCTTGTGAATTTTATTTCATTTACTTGACTACATTTCAAATGCTTCCAGATAAATAATTATACTTTTTATCCGTTTTTTGCATAACTCCCGTCACACACACGCACGCACACACAAAATAAATTAATAAAGTTTAAAAAAACTCTTCTGAAATTCATTTTTGTTATAATTATTTCTATTGGTATCAAAATACAACAGAATTTTACAGTCTAAAATAATTCATACTAATAATAAATGCATGCTCTGTTGTAGATTAGACATTAACAGAATTTCTTATTTTTACATAAACAATGAACGTCTTGAAAATAATCTATTAAAGAGATACATACCTTAATTCATTAAATTCGTTATAATTTACCAATTATTTCATTTGGTTGTTCTATTGAACAACAACCAGAATTGGTAATCCAGAATCGGCCCTACAAATTTAACGTGCACATTCATCGTGTGCCCATGTTTTTCTTAGATCATTTGTCCGATTCCTTATCAATGGCCTGTTTCTACCTCAAATTAATATTAAATAAAATCAGTATAATTCAAATAACGCAATAATCTAACTATAAAATCAGGAGAATTTTCCTGTTTGTCAGTTTGTATGTATGTTTATTCACTACAGGCGCCTAGACCGTCCATGGGACCAGTGCCAAATTTGGCATACTGGACTATTGAGCGATTTCCTTCCGTGTCCATCGTTGCTTCCCGACACAGGACTTAGAATAAGTGCTCTGTGGGCCTCAGTGGGAGTAACGATTCCGGAAAACAACGATGCACACATGAGGAATATCGCTGATATATATCACTCGATATATACGCATGCATTTTAAACCAAATTATAGAAATCTGGACCCAAAATCAAATTAAATAGCATCTTCACATGTACTCTGAGCCCATATAGGGGGCAGTTGGGTGCTTGACACTCCCCCCCCCCCCCACACACACACACTTTCCAAATTCTAGAGCCCCATTAAAAGCAAATCAAAACAAATTTATGCTCACTATTTAAAAAAAAACAGGGGCGGACTCATAAAAAATTCTGCAGGCGGTGGGGGGGTGGAAGGGCACAATTTTCTTTTACACTTTTCACTTGTAAATGCATTTCAATTTACAAAAAAAGTCAATATTTTATAGTCTACATTTGATTTGTCATGAGAGTGCACGTACCCTCATGCCCCCCCCACCCCCCACCCCAGCCCTCTTTGGATCCGCGGATGAAAATCATAATTCTGAGGGTCGTTTTTCCTACGTTCTTTTAAATATATGTTTTTTATTAGTTGATCAGAAATATTCATAAATCTGATGTTCGTTGCAACAAACTTTCGAAGGGGGGAAACTTTAGAGACTTTGTTTCATTTAAACTTCTTTACTCTTTCGCAAAAGGAATCTCCAGGGACCGATTTACACAATTGCGTGTCCCGGGCCCCTGCAGAAAAATTTCATGTTCAGTGCTATTAGACTAATGCTTATTAATCAGGAATGTATTTAGTAAAAAATTTCGGAAGGGTCTATACGGTGAAAAAAGCAGAATTAAAAAAAAAAAAAAACTTTATCATTATCATTTTGCCAACAAAAATCAAAATTTGGGGCAAGGTCCGGAACTCTTCGACCCCTCCCTTCTCCTTAAATACGTCTTTGTGCCTTGTATTAATCTATCTTCAACCATCCTTGCATAAGCAATTACTGTTACATAAAATTCATATTAAAACTTAGCTTATAAAAAATATTTCAAACTAGCTGCTACCCGCGACTTCGTCCGCGTCGGCTTTAGAGTTCGGTCCCGAGAGAAATGAAGCATGTGTGAATAACACATATGTTTGCGACAAAAGAAACTGCATTTAAATATTATTTGCTTTTTACTTATTTTAAATGAAGTATAATGCATGATAGTATCCCTGTAAAAGAACTATTTGTGATATATGCATAAAAGGTAGCCTATAACACTCAGGGTCTCACCAGTGTCTAAGAGGTTCTGCTCTCAAAACTGGAAGGCTGGAGGTGCCAGGTTCAAACCCCGGTCGCGCCTGTCGACCTAGCCGCTCGCAGTTTTCCGTGGTTTTCTCCAAAACCTCGCGTAAATACGGGCTAGGATCCCTTAGAAAGTTCCCCACAGAGGAATTCCCCATATAGGCCTAGGACCCTAGTGCAGTCAATCGGTCTTAATCCACAAACAAACAATAATACTCAGGAATAGTGTAACTTTCAATCAGTGAAAAAAGTTTTAGAATCGGTTTAGTAGCTATAAAATTTCCATAGAGCGCAATGCATTAGAATTATTTTGAGTGTTTTTGTAAAAGAATTATTTATGCTATATGCATGAAAGGTTGCCTGTATGTTAATCCAGGGCATAAGCTATCTTCATTACAAATTTTTCCAAATCCGTTCAACCAGTTTTGTGTGATTCAGTCAAAAACATCTAAACACACAAACGTACACATTTATATTATTGGTAGGATTTGGAAATTTATGAACTTTAAGAAACACATTTGGACTTTTCTTTCTAATGCTTTTTAATTTGGCGTAAAATCAACATAATTTCCATGCCATTTCATGTTTTTCAAATGCATGTGAATCTGCAAATAGAATTTCTGCTTTATTTCAAAAGCATAAATCATTTTGTGCGGGCGATAAAACGGTTTTTAATTAATAATTAGAAAAGTAATTAAAATTTCAAAATTCTGAGCCTCAGGTGCACTTTACCGAAGTCATGGGCTTATATGCTCAAATTTTCAAAGCTCTGCTTTCTGTAGATTTGTCTGGAGAACATTCATTTTTATTATTATAGATAGATAGATTTGGCATAAAACTGGCATAATTTCCGTGGTATTTAATGTTTTTCAGATGCACGCGCTTCTTCATTGAAGTAATAGCATTCTTGTTAGCTCAAAACATGAATCATTTGATACGGGCGAAACTCGCCAAGCATGGCAACGTAAAAACGGTTTTTAATTAATAATTAAAAAAGTAATTAAAAATCTAAAATTCTAAGTAGCCTATAACCTTCTCCAGGGTCCCATCTATATCTAAACCAAAATTCATCCTAATCGATTCAGCGGTTTAGGCGTGAAAGCGTCATAAACAAACAAACAAACTCACTTTCGCATTTATAATATTAGTTAGGATTGGGAAGCCTGGGCATCTTTCCAGGGCCGAATCATTTATTAAGCTATGTAGGCTTTTGTCCGGGTTCATATTTTCCAAGTGCAAGATCTTTTATTTCAACGAACCATTTTACATCAAAATTTTTGGACAAACGCATACATTCATCATTCATGGGCTAACGAGATTTGAATCTGAGATCAAGCTGCTCGTATAGCGGCCGACAGGGACAGGTGAATATTGCCGTTTCTGTTTGTTTTGTTATGGTAAAGCTACACATGGGCTAAGGGGTTATAAAGCATATATTCACGTTACATCTGGAGAAAACCGTCCAAAACTAAAGACCGTTAGATCGACAACCGCGTGATAGGCCAGGCTAGAAAGCTGGACCTTCACATTTAAGCCGTTTACCATTTTGGGTGTCTTAAACTCGGGAATATTGCTTTTATAGGAGGCACAGACACATGTAAATTTGAAAGCTGATGTACTTCAGAAATACAGCAATACAGCCAATTCTAAACATATAATGCATTTAGAATTGGGTGTATTTTTGGAATGTGTTTATCAAAATAGGATATATTTACATATTGTAGGATTACAAAAATTATTATCATACTAGTAATTACGTCTAATTTTGTGTTATGTTAGACTAGAAGTCTTCGAAAGTAATTCACACGGGCTGGCCTAAAGAATTTTCGTAAAAGGGGACCTCAGAAATTTCATAGCCTAGGGGCCTCTATAAACTTCAACCGGCTGTGCACGTGCGACGACAGTTCCCGTCAATCATAAATCTAAATAGCAGGGAATTTCACAAAGTCGAATACCCTTTTAAATGGATGTACTCAAGTTTTATTTGTGACCTTGAGAATTAGAAAAGGTTAAGTGTTTCCTTATGCCCTCCTTTATGATTTTGGAAAGCACATGCACACAAGCAGTTCTTTTAAACACCCAAATTGTCGTGCAGCAACAATTCTTGGAGGGCTCTCTCTAAAAACAAGCCGATCAATAGCGGTACCGTTGAAATAGTGACAAGTTTAACTTGCTTAATGATAAAAAATGGGCCACTCTTTTTCAAAAGGAGCAGCAAAATCCTATCTGAATTTTCATCACTTCTTTTTCATATGCACCGCTAGGAGAAGATAAAGGTGAAACCCGTGAAACTGATCTACCTGAAAACACACACGACAGACACACACACAAAAAAAAAAACCCTCACTTCAAAACAGAGAAGACGGGCTGTGTCTTTGTTGTGTCAATTTCGTTACCTCCCTTCGAAAATTCCTGCAACCCCTCCAGAAACATCGCTGTCGTGGTTGGTTCTCAGGGGAAAAGCTTTAACTCTTTGTCCCAACGATTCCAAGAACAGAATTTTTAGAAAAGGGGGGAAGGTTTTCTTTCACTCCCCCTCCAAACCCTATTAAGTTTTTCCACTTCCTGCTGGAAGAGGGGTCGTATTCTACTGCGTGCGGCGAAAAAAAGGGGGTGAACCAGAATTCACAGTGGAACCTGCTTCCAAAAGGGTCAAGGTCACGAGAGAATGCAGAAGAGATCCTCGGAATGAAAAAGAAAAAATAAATAAGAAGTTGGAGCCATATTCCTTCAATATTTTTCTGGAATTCCAAAGAAATCTATGTTCTTTACTGATGTTAAAAAAAAAAAAAAAGAAGGGAAGAGAAGAAAGTGTCTCTCAGTCTTCCCCCGGAGAACCTGCTTGTTTTTCCAGTGGGTCGTTCAACTTTCGGCTGTTGTTTTTCAGCAGCTTTACCATCCCCCCCCCCTCTTCCCCTTAGAAAATTCGTGTCTGATAAAAAAGTAGTTGTTGGATGGCTAGTCCTTAAAAATTCTTCCGAGGGGAGGAGATTGTTGTGGAGCATTTTCTTACATCGAACCGCTACCACAACTGCTTTCGGCCCTCCATGTGAAAAACATATCGTGGGCATAAACATTTTACCCAAGACGTAAAAAAAGATAGCGATTTTGTTTATTTTGCCCCGAAAATCCGGTGCGTTGTGAAGAGGGAGTTAAATCAGGGGTAATGAAACTAGTTTAGCGAGAGTTTTGTCTGGGTAGTTGAAAAATTAGACGTTGTCAGAGGCAGACGATTTTTTTAATGCATGTTATAATATTACAGCCAAACTTCGTGAGCACTATCATCCGTGGCACAGATAATAAATAAATATTCCTTTGTGTCGAAAGTAAACAAATCGAACCCGGATCTAAGGTGTGATAGAAAGGTTTGTTTGCCGCTGCACTACCTGAGTGGTCTATACTTTAATGTCTAGCTGATAGCTTTGGTGTAAAGTTTGTAAAATTATTGAGTAGTGCTGCCCAAGTTTCACACTTTATGGGAGGGAAGGGGCTACGGGTAGGTCATTCCTAGCAAATCAGAATCTGAAAAGATTAACTCCATGGCATGAAGTATTCCAATATGTGCCAAGTCTGGGGATTTTTTATTCTGTTTTGGGCCTCAGGATTTTTCTTAATTTTCTAAAGCTTTTTAAGAATTTATTGAAAAGTTGAATCCTCAATTTTCTTCATCAAGATTTCAAAATCAGTTATATAAAATTAGATATTAAAAATTATAAGTTATTTTTATATAATTTTTAGGCATGAATAGTTTATCCCCCTCTGTATTTCGTTTGATGTTTTGTATTTTTCTGTAGTTCTCTGGCAGATATTTGAAACTGAATTTATTTAACTTTGTACAAATTAGCACTATCCTATTGCAGTTTATATGGACGTGCATGGTATTAAAAAAAAAAAAAAAAAAAGAAACTATGTCTATTGATTATACAACAATTTTATGCTGAAAACAAATGCATAAAAGATCTCAGGCTTTTTGACATTAAAAAGCAGATCTCAGGCATTTTAATTTTGGAAAGTTGGCACGTCTGTATTCCTTTCACATTTTATTTTGAAATTTTTCGGGCGAGTTTTTGCTTCCCCTTCTCGGAAAATCGACAGAATTCCGCAAATATCCAGATACCCATTTGCTGTGAATAACACCCTCTTGTACTAAATGAAATCGCATGTATTACTTGGCGGATTGTAGGTAGCATAGGCGCACCCACGGAGGGGGCTATGGGGAAGCCCCCCTTCCTAAACCCGGAGAGTTAAATGCGAAAAGCTTTAAAAATTGAAAATTGTCACTAATGAATTAAAATATTTTATTTTAAAATTTGTGTTCAAATTATTCGTAATTTTTCGAGGGTGAGGGGGATTAATTAAAAATAGGGGATGTTGGTTTTTAAATAAATACTTACAGTTAATGTATGAAATAAAGTAAACTTGGGCACAACATCACTGAAAACTTGAATAATTATTTGTGACTCTAACGAGTTATGTTGATAATGGGCTTACGTTGTATGGGCAAGTGCTGATGTTTCGTTATAAGAGAGTTATAACTATAATCTAGGTCACTACAACGAGCAGCAGCGGCGTAGCCAAGTGGGGTGGGTAGGGGGTCATACCCCCCATGAGGAATTTTTTGCCATGCAAAATGTATATTCTTCACTCCCTTATCACACACATGTATGCATATATGTGAGTTGCAGTAGTCGTAACCCCCCCCCCCCCCAACGAAAAATTTCTGGCTACGCCCCTGACGAGCAGTATTTGTAACCCCATCCCCCCTAAACCAAAATGTTGGGTGCGCCACTGGTTGGCATTTCTCACATCTTATTTAGAGGCTTGAATCCAGAGCCTTATTATAGCATGGGCAATACGGGACTTTGCCCAGGGCCTCCGTCTCCGTCTCGAAAGATCCCCCCAGTTTAAAATGTTGTTCTGAAATATCCTTTTTTATATCGAAATTTTAAGAAATTTAAAACAAAATCATAAATGCCCCCCCCCCAATAAGCAAAATGTTTAACTTTAGTTTTGAGAATAAGTACCGTGTTTACTTGCGTAATAGTCGCCCTCGCATAATAATCGTACACCCCGTCTCGAAGCAGGAAAAATAGCTTTAGATTTTCAATATTATGTAGTAAATTTTCCCGCAGAACAGTTGCACCTAGGCTTTCACCAAGAAAAATTGCCAAAAAAAAGTGCGACTATTACGCGAGTACAGTAATAATAACTCATAAGTTTTTGAAAAAACACACAACTTCAAAGCAATATGGGAATTTATTATTGCATATTCTCTGTATGATACACTTTTTGCGGAGAATCATACATGAATTGGTCTTTGAGAATTTGACTCTTGAAAAAGGCGTAGCCAGGCTTGAGGAGATTAACGGTGGTTTGATTCCCTCCCCCACACACACACGATATTTTATTCAATGCATTATTAGAGATCAATTGAAGTTGAAAAAATTGTACCACTACACATCCCTCCGCGAAATTTAATTTTACCGCTTCATATCCCTAACCTCCTAATTTTTTTCAGGCTTCGGCCTTGCTTTTGAATAATATTTTACCACATAGAAAAACACAGGAATCCTGCTATACTTTGAGTGATGTCCGCTGGGATCCAGCTGAGCAATCAAAGGCCCATGCCAGGAAAGCAGCACTGGACAGAGAAGAGGAATCTTCTCCGACCAAATAAAAAAAAGTCCACAGAGGATCTTACACACCAACAATTTGAGTTCTGATGCACTTTTATTTCCCTCATAAGACAATATACTAAATCTCTGAGAGGGGGGAGGGCGAGCGCAGAGACGGCCCGAGGGGCGTGCGGGGCCCCAGGCAAAGCGCAAGAGCGGGACCTCTTCTCTATCATGTCTTATGAGATAGCAATAATGTGGCCCAGGAGCGGGGCCTTAGGCGATCGCCTACATTCGCACCCCCCTTGGGCCGGCCCTGGCGAGCGCCTTACCTTGATCCCCCACCCCTATGGGCGCCCATGACTATCTAATGATAAATAAAATACATGCTTATATAATATTAATTGTTTCTGGCTGACGCTAGTCTGCGAAATATTTTTCCTACTTCTTATCTGCCGCAGATATGTTTGTTTTATGTTATGGCAATATTACTACACGAGAGGTATCTGCCGAAGGGAGGGGGGGGGGTTGCCTTGGTCAGATCTGTTTTTTTTAAGGGATTAAAACGCACATTCACGTTACATCTAGAAAAAACCGGCTAAAATTCCAGACCGTTAGATCGACAGCCGCGCGGTAGTCCCGAACGATTGACCGTCACACACTTCAGCTGTCTACCATGTCCTGTGCTTTATCCACTCGACCATGGCGGGGCCGGTCCGCAGCTCTGGTGTAAACAACAGGTAGCCCAGCTAACACACAGGTTCTCTGAACGTCTATTAACGTTCAGAAAACGTCTTCTGGACGTTAATAGACGTTCAGAGAACCTGTGTGTGTTTGCTGGGAGGGAAATATGGCTTTAGGGTATAGTTGAATAATTTTTTTCATTGAATGTATCAGAGCCCCAGCATGCGATATCGTTTTCAACAATGGCGTTATTTACACGTAAACATTTTACCAATTTCTAGTCTTGCCTAATTAAGTGCTTGAATATATTTCTTTTTGCAAAATATCACTACAGAAAATATAAATTTTATATTAGTAACAAAAAAGTTATTCAAACAAATTTTTGCCCTTTATTTATTAACTAAATACTTTCGAGAATGTCTGCAACAGCAACTTTATATTTGTGCCTTTATGTACAATCTGATTATTTTTTAAACACGTGTAAAGAAAAGGGGATATTTTTCTGCCCCCCGTCGATTTCATTCACACATTTGCAAACCGCAGATGACAACGATTACTACTATACGCTTTCATCTTTGATTCATTGGTGTAACCGCAGCGTACCGTGTTTCATTCATTCCAAAAATAAAAGTGTGATGATGTATCGGCAACTTAAAAAGTTGATCGAGCTTCAACAAAGCTTGCATAACAATTGATTACTTTTCATATTGAGAGAAAGCTCCCAATTGTGTGTATCTGCTACTCCATCGTCTTTTCTTTCGTTCTCTTCTCTCTTTCTCAGAGAACTGGAGCTGTTAAATGCTGTCAATCAACGGACGCCATTTGCTTTGTGGTGAATGAGACACGCCCTACGTCGAAAGTTCCTCCAATGCCCGCGTCGGTGTTCAGTCACGTGACTGACGTAGTAGACTGACGTACCCGTTCGTATAGCCCGGGCTGTAGAAGATATTTTCATCTCAGATCACTCCGCTGCATTTAGGCGCTGAGTTTGTCGGCGCTTGGTTCGATGGTGCGACTAGTAGCTAGCTGTGCGTTTTAAGTACTACACAAAGATTTTTAATACTTTTATTTTTATACTGCTTTCCGTTTTATACTTATCCTGTGATGCCTGCTAGTCTTTTTAGCGACATGGATCGAAGTCCCCGATCCTTCGAAGAACACAGAGTGTTAGAATTAGCACTCGAAATGTCTATGCTCGGGATGAACAACGAAAATGACGCTCTTCTTAATTCCTTTGATGGGGAACCAAGAGGTAAAAAAAGCCAAAATACGACGGAATGTGTGCCCGTCCCTAGCTCGGAGCATGTTGCAGAGATCGTAGGAAGGCAAGGTAAGTCACCATTTGCACATGCCATTTATCCCTCTTTGTTTCTCCAGCGCGCTCAGAATTTCCTTTGTTTAGGTTCACATCCGGTAGATGCTCCCGCGTTGATTGCTCCCTGCTGGGAGAGAGAGCTGGCGTACGGTAATGGATGAATTTATCCGTCTGCCATCACTGACCACTTATTTACTTGCATACAGATAGTAATTATTGATAACGTTTTCAGTTGTTGAAATGCTAAATCTTAGCGTACTAAATTATTGAACTATTTATTTAGATCTTTGTGTATGATTTTCAACTGAAAATGTTGAAATAGGAGGCGATGTGCAATTGTTTATTCTGTTAAATGATATCAGTATTTTAATTATTTTAAGCAACTTAATACGTGCTAAATGTCAGCAATTTAAATTATTGAACTCTGTATTTTTTCTAGATCTTTGTGTAACTTTCAACCGAAAATGCAGGCCGTGTGTATTTGTTTACGTTCAAAATAAATTAATACGGTATAAAGCTTTAGATTTGTTTGTGATAACATTTAGGGTCTTTTTAATATTTTTGGTATAATTATTTTGCAACATTTAGTAAGTTGCATATTAAAAGTATGCCGTCATTTTTCTATGTTGTTAGTATTAATAAATTTTGCTCTCTCGCCTTTCTTCGCATAATTTTTTTTTTTCTATTGACAGTTTCCTGTAACATCCGTTCGTAAGTTAGAGTATTGTCAAAGTTTGATTGTGTCACTTAAATTTTTACTATTAACTGTTATCAATGCGATAAAAAATAGTGATTATTAACACTGATTTTTGAATTTGTGAACTGTGATTTCTATCAAGCATTTTAATTCGTCATAGTTATCTGTTTATAAACAATTTTGTCTTCTAGTTCTTCATTTAATTCATTTGTACAATTACTTCCGCCGATAGCATAAAAAAAAAAAAAAACATGAACAAACTGTATACAAGTTTTAAGTTTCTTGACGATTATGGATTAAGGTCGGAAGCTGGTATGGGATTACATATTTTGCCGGTTTAAGTCTTATTCTAATCTTTTTATATTTGCTTCCGCTACTATTTATATTAGCCTTGTAATTTTTTTTCCGGAAGTGTTTGGTAATCTTCCTTGCTCTTTAACCGTATATAACTAAGCGGAAGTGATGTAAGATTTATCTAATCTTATTTGATGTATTGCACGAATAGATCTCACTAAAAAGACTGCTAAAGCAGAAAAGATTTATAAAATTTTGTTTGATTTTTAATTGAAATTTCGGAAACCCTTCTCATTCATTTTCTAATGCCCGGATAAATTACCAATTAAAACACTCTACAGGTGTATGTGAAGTTTTTCTCAAGCAATCTTTGCGTATAGAAAGTACTGAATTTTAAAATCCTGCAGGGAAATTTTAGCGCGCTCAAATCCTCAAAAATACCGCAGTATATCTTTTGTTTGCAGAAGTTCCCATCTTCAGTGGTTTAGGCTCTAGACACTACGCCCTCTAACGGTGAAATTGATAACATCTTCTGTGGTGCAGTGTTTAACTATTTTAAACTCTGGAATGGATAATTTGAGAGAATTTTATTTTTACCTAGTTTTTCTCTTCAGATCAGTCTGATACTTTCATACTTCTCATTAGATACAGAATAATTGATTGTTTTAGGGTAATATAATTTAGACGGGCAGATAAAACGAAGTGTTTTCGCAATTTTTATTTTAGGTATTATGTACTCTTAATTATTTACTTTGACTCATTGTTATTTGAACTTGCATTGAAACCAATTCAAACCTCGGTATTTTCTCAATGCCTAATTTTTCTTTAAATAAAATTAAAAGCGAAATCTTCGTGCCCCGGAAAGTTTCGATCACACTGCGCTTATGTTCTATAACCTGCTCGAAGTTTGCACATTGTAACTCTATAGATCAAAATTACCGATTTCATTTTGAATAAATGAACATTGCAACTTCTTTCCGAAATTGAACTGTAAAGAAAATGTTCGAAAAAAAAAATGTAATGCAACAAATATTTAAGAATAGATTGATCTAAAATAAATCCACACCTATTAAGAAGTGTAAAAAGTATTTTGTTTTACTTTGTGCTACCTTGAAAGTATCGTTTCACATAGTTTTTAAATAAAATTCAAGCAGTACTAACGTTTATGTAAAAGTGAGATGCAAGATTTGATACTCGTAAATAAATGTTTAAGCCTGTAATATTGCTAAAAAAGGGGGGCCCGAAAAGTGCTGAGAATGGTAGTAATTATTTGTTTTCGTTTCTAGGAAGTGTCAAAAAAAAAAAAAAAAAAACTTGGGACTATCGCTCATGTTGGTTATTAAATATTACGTTGCGAAAGGCTCATATTATCACTCGTACTGACCTCCATAAATCTACCCACAGAAACTAATACTGCCAATTCAGATATTTTTTGGTTTAGAATTAAAACTTACGTTTTTGCAGTTTTAGAGTATCGTCGAAATAACATTTTTCTATATCATTTGTAATTGATCATCGCACAGTAAAAAAACGGAGATTATCAATAAGATTTAAGATTTTTTTCTTTTCAGTCGCTACTTACGGTTAGCTAAGTATGTATAATTGTTAAAGTATTTTTACTTCATGTTTCATAGACATAGTCGACAGTTTGATATGCTTGCTGTGTAGGTGATGAGAAGCAAACTCCTTGTCAATTTTTGACGACTATATTAATCAAAACAAAAATGTTCTTCGTCATTTATCGGTAAACATCAAATCAATGCTGATTGTCTCGCATGTGACGCGTACATCAATCCTAGCTACAAATTCGTTTATTCAAAATTAATTCAAAGAAAATTGGTCAACTTTTGAGCTTTATGAAAATGCTTTAACAATAAGACGTCTCGAATATCTCATTTTTATATTTTTACGAGATTCTCTTTCTTCTAAATGAAAGAAAATTAATTTCTGTGCACACGAGATTTTGCAGTATGAAAATTGAATCAGACTCCATGCGATGTCTTTGGCTCCTAAAACAGTGTTTTAGGTCACATAACCATTTTCAAAGATCGCAAGAACTAACCTTGTTGAATTAATAAGAAAAATACCATTAGATTCCCTTCTTCATATACTGGTTTTCAAAATATTTTACGTTATTTCCGCCGGTACCCGGGCTCAGTGGCGGATTAATGCAAGTTTGTCGGGGGGGGGGCGGTTTGTCGTCGGTGGGGGCGGTTAGCTAGAAGATTGACATATACATCCCTTTTATGGTAGTAAAATAGGATCTTTTACATTAATTTCTTTTATCTCGGGGGGACGGTCGCCCCCTCCAAAAAAAAAAAAATATTTTTTTTATATGCGATGTCTTTAGCTCCTAAAACAGTGTTAGTCACTGATCCATGAGACTTAGTAAATTTGATCCGAGGAGATATTCTAAATAATCCTTTTCAAATATCGATATGCTTGCCCCCCTTTAATCCGCTCTTGCCCAGGCTTAAATTTGGGAAACGCTGTTCTGAAGTTTAGTGCAATATTTCTATATCTTACCGTTCTTATTAAGGGGGGGGGAACTGAAAGGAAAGATAAACAGCTCTGTTAGCAGTTCTTGTGATTGAATTTGTTTTGACTCGAATTGATAAACTAAAAACGAATGACACTAAGTTAGGGTTTATTAATTCGATTATTTTTAAATAAGGAGGGCCATTTCTATCCTTTCTGAATTTTTGAAAGGTATGAATGCTTCACTCAAGGGTTGCCTTTGCTACCTGCACTTTTATTCTCCATGGTCTGTGTGCATGGTCGTCGGCAGAAAATTTTCCAGGAAAGGGTGGGAGGGGGGGGGGCAAAGATTACTTCTTCTAATGGTTGCTATGTTGGAAAGCGACAAAAATCTGGGGGAAGGCAGGCGCCACTCTATGCTGTGGAGGCAATTCGTTTCATTTCATCTGTCGAATCCTTTCGGATTCCGATGTGGCGGGAATACACCCCTCCACCTTTCAGCTTCCCCGATTAAAAATACTTTATTTTCCCAAGTATTCATGTAGACTTATTCTCAACTATTTGGAATCTGGATTTGAGGAATGCTGTGGGATAAAGCCCATTGTCGAGGCCAGGCGCGTAGCCAGGAAAATTTTTCGGGGGGGGGGATATGAACTTATATGTGTATGAATAGACGGAAATTCATCACTAATCCAAAAATTTCGGGGGGGGGATATATCCCGATACCCCCCCCCCTGGCTACGCCCCTGTTCGAGGCAATTAAACGGTCGCTCGGAAAGAGAAAGCTGACAAATGTTTACATCTTATATTTAATCTTTGTCTACTTAATAAAAATAGAATACGAAGTTATTTATTTTATACTAGTTACCATAAGCGAAATTGCATGCTCGCTCGTTATACACCAAACAATTCTATTGCCCACAAATTTCTTTTTGAAGACTTCGTTTTTCCTTTATTCAATACCTGGGTATATACAGGCCCGGACTGGGAGGGTAGGGGCCCGCCTGTCTCAAGAGAAGGGGGGGGGTTATTGTGTAACCGCTAAATAGGATGTGTTAACTTTCGGGGTATGGGGGAGGTACGGTGTTATTAACTAATTATGATTGATAGTTAATGCATTAATAAAATATTGATCTATTAATTAATATGCGTCATTCATATTAATTAATCCCTTGTTCATTCGGGAATCCTCTCTCAAAAAAATTTTCAGAACTACATTTAAAATGAAGTGTTTTGAAGACCTCTGCGGCGCAATTGCAGCTGCAAAAAATTTTGTATGTGTCAAACTTAGTGCTATCAGTATAGCACTTTTTTTCTTTTTCTGTTTGGGGGCCCATCCTCAGCAGGGAGGGCCCGCCGAAGGTGGGGGCCCACCCGTCTGCAGACAATTGAACACCCTGGCCTGTCCGGGCCTAGGTATATACACTTTGCTTGATAAGATTCTGCTTGACACAAGATGTTTAAAATGGATTTTTAAATATTTCTGCTTTTTAGTTCAGTTAATTATTTAAAAAACTAATGTACTATGTTTTTAAAACATTAAATTTCTCGTAACCCCAAACAGATTTATAGAAGCATACATATCAGTGGCGCACACAAGGGGGGGTCCAGGGGGTCTGGACCCCCTCCCCCATTGGCTTTGATATTTTTTTTGATTGATTATTGTCCTATATCTATAGTAAATAAAATGATTCCAAAAAAATGTAGCAATAGTTTCAGTTCTAATAAATAAATTTTTTTCTCGTTTTCCTCAACTTTTCAAAAACGAACTGAAAGCGAAAATAAAACACAATCTTGTTCTCAAAATTGTACAACTATTACTTTGCTTCCTATTGTACTGTGTAGTGTATTCTTAGGCAACTGGATGGGACGAGTTTTGATGAATTCAATCTAATGAAAACGAGCTCTTTCATCACTGACTTTTGCCAATCTGGAACGTCCCTAAAAGTTGGACCCCCCCAAACCGTAAAAGTTAGACCCCCCCCTAACTGTAAAAGTTGGATCCCCCCCAGCCAAAAATCCTGTGTGCGCGCCTGATACATATTATCCTAAGACATGTGAGGTAATAGTTGTGATAATAGGTTTATAACGGAAAGTATGATACGAATGCTATTATAGGTCAGTGTTACCCTATCCTGGTCCGCGAGATGTATTTGCCGGTCTACTTAATAAGTTCATAAAAGAAAGATCTATAACGAAACCTCATGCCTAACGCACTGAGTATAAAACACTTTCCAACACGATAATTTTGAGCCAATTTTGAGGATCTATTGTACTTAACGAGATTTTAGTTTAGTGAAAGGCAAAGGGACATGAAGCCTATCAACGGGGGGGGGGGATTCCTTGGACGCAAGATTCTTTAAGTGTTTCTGATGCGTAGTCACGCTACATCTGGAGAAAATCGACCAAACCTCTGACCGTTAGATCGACAGCCTCTTGATAGGCCGAGACCCAACACTTTTGCAAGAGTTTAGAGATAAAAAAAACTATTGCTATTAATTTAATTTTGCGAGAAATTGTATAAAACTTAAAATAATCCGTAATTAGATTCTTTAGTTTTTCAGCCGATTTCAGCTTTTTGTGAATTAAGAGGAATTTACTTTTTTGTCTTTTTTCTCTGAAAATTCCTCTTTTCTGTGGATTCCTCATAGTTGTTACAGGTTTCGCACTAGACCGCGGGATTGCGTGATTCCCGCAATACCACACTAAAATACCACTAAAAAAATGACACTCGTAGGCTTTCCTTGTATACTCAGTTGTTCAGTTTTGATGAAGCAGCTAAAATATTTAATGGGATAAAGAATCAAAGATTGTACTGTTACGAAATTCATTTGTATATTATATTGCTAATTGTGATATTTATAATCTTAATTACACTGTATTTTTGTAATAATTTTGCTTGTAAAATGTGAAAAAAATCGTAAATTTTTTTAAATCCTCAAATTCTCACTCATTTTTATCGTCTAGCATGTTCTGATTATACAAGTATCACATGTACAAATTTTTGGCTCTAGTGTGATTTCAGTTTTTGCTGTTTTACTGATCTCAACCCCGAATAATTAAAAATTTGTAAAATAAGACAAAATATCCTACTTATCATTCTGGACACGCGAAAAAATTTTCTTTTTCATGAGCAGTTGTTCATACCTGCCAAATTTGCTTGGTCTAAGCTCTAAGAGACGCATATCGTGGAGACAGAAGAGACACAATTATTGGTATTCTAAGAGCTGCAGGAACTGACTTTTTTAGATAAAACCATAATTTGTGTGTGCGTGTTCGAACTCAAAATGTATTAATTTTACTTTTATAAAAATTAGCTCGCAAAAAAGCATGTAATCTGGACCAAAATCAGGATAAATCTTGCTTTCTTCATACAATGTCAGTCTGCTTAAAAAACACATGAAGAAAGGAAAGGGAGCGCTGGTGACCGATTTCTGTTTCTGGTATAGTACAATCTTTATAATTCGACATATGGACCAGACAACCGCCGGATTACCAAACAATTTAGGATTATCTGGAGCCTAAGAAATTTAAATAAAACTCATTTTTTCACGTATTTCACGAGGACGCTGGATTACCAACGTCGTGCAGGACTAACCAACCAACCGCAGGATTATGAAGATTGTACTGTACTTGGAATTGTTGTGAGTCTTTGTACTTGATAAGGAATGCCGGAAATACGTATTAATTCCGGCGGCCATTCCGGCCTAACTGCTACCAATCGTATTCCAAACATCAATAATTTCATGTGTTAAGCATTTATCTTGGCGAAAAAACGCTCGTCTTGGCGGACCGCCGGGATAATGCGTTGTACCAAAATAACTATTATAGATAGTCTTATAACTAATCAGTTTTAATTGATCTAGTTAGAGCTCCTCTAACCAACTTCGACTGTCACGTGGCTTGCGAGACTCCCATATAGCCACTCCATTATTAGTTTCTCTTTCGCCTTTCGTATATCATTACACTACCAGTGGCGGCTCGTGGGATACAGCAAGTACAGCCGGGCTGCACTTGAAATTATAAGCACATTCTTTAAAATAATTTATTCTACTAATTTTCCTAAATTCAGATTAGAATTGTGGAATTCCTACGGTAAATTAAAAAAATCTCCGAAAAAACCAAACACAAAAAAAAAACGTATTGTGGCCGGATCGCTCATTCAGAAAAAAAAGCACTTTAATCTTCCCGCAATTCAATTGGGAAAATCTTTGGTTCAGCCCAGAGCGCTGGTTGCCATGACAACGACTACGTAAGCAGCCTCTCCGGCATAGGGAGTATGCAGCTGATACAGCCGATGAAAGATTTTTTAACGGCGGCTGAACTTGAGAACTCTACTAACTGATTGGCTCGGACGAGAAGGAGGGAGAGGGTAAGGCGAATATATGTTTGGAAAACTCTCGACTTTATATTGCTGAATTTATCAAGAAGGTAAGCCTGAATAGACGCTTATGAATGGACAATTACCCATCAAAGTAGTATTCAGGGTGTCTACCATCATGCAAAGGTCACGAAAGTCACGGAAAAGTCAAGAATTGGAAAAAAGGTCAGGAAAGTCAAGAAAAGGTCAAGAAATGAAGCACTAGGTCACGATTAGCGACTCGACTCCCTTTTTCATTCAAATTCTTAGTTGAATGAAATTTTTGTAACCAAATTTCCTAATCCTATCGAGATGGATAATAAAAGGATGGGAAAGAGCGACTCGACTCCCTTTTTCCGTTTCATTCAAATTCTTAGTTGAATGAAATTTTTGTAACTAAATTTCCTAAACTTTTGTGCACCATTTTTAGTTTTGCTAATAAACATATAGTTTACCGCATAATTCTATCGATCTTTGTTGTAGAGATATTTAATTTTGAAATCAGGGCTTATTCGCTGATCACCCTGTATATTAATAGTGTTAAATTTAAAAGTATAATTTTTCTTCATTCTATCAGTATGATGCAGGGGTGCAGAAACTGTTTTTACTCTCAACATTTCCCTCAATCCATATGCAAATTTCCCCAAAATTTTATATGTTTATAGATTTGCATAAGTTCTGTATTACCATAAGTGTAAAAATATTTGCCTGTACAAGCTACATACATGTTTACTAAATAGCAA
The DNA here is from genome assembly GCA_038373885.1 of Cheiracanthium punctorium. NCBI lineage: Eukaryota > Metazoa > Arthropoda > Arachnida > Araneae > Cheiracanthiidae > Cheiracanthium > Cheiracanthium punctorium. The sequence continues at coordinate 1,135,517 of JAWZYV010001099.1, read as the reverse complement.
TTGGTCCAAGTTAAGAGAAAGCAAACTGCTGATCGGTGAAAAAGTTGAAAAAAATTCGCTTTAAAATAGGAATGGGAAAGAATTAACTCGAAGAATTTTGTAATTCATTGTTAAAATCGAAATCAGTTGTATATTTTCTGCAAAATTTCTCCCTATCCTAGATTGCTGGATTGTACATATTCTGCATCCCTGGCACGAATGTATTTTTGATATTAGTGTTTCGTATTTGTTATGGTCAAGAAATCAAGCTTACTTTATGTGGTAGACACCCTGGTATTGTTTTTAAGTAAGCAAGAACTGGCATTTAAAGGACATGGCGAGCGAGAAAATTCTTTAAACATGGGGAATTTTAAAGAGCTTTTAAAATTATTGATATCAGAGTTAAAACTCCTTTTTATGGGGACATCACAGACGGATTCGCATGTTTAAAAGAAAGGAGGACTGATTTGATTTATAAAAAATAAGTAAGTTTTCTTTTTTTTTTCTTTTCTTCTCAAGTTATCGTTACAAAAGAAAATTCTAAGGAAACTTCGAATCGGACACGGATTAATGCAATTTTGAGGATAAGAGCGGCTGGTTGAAATTTATGTCCATTTTATGGAAGTAAAATAGGAACTCTTACATTTTTTTATGTAATTTCTTTTTTTTTTTTTCCTCGGTGAGGGCTTAATCCACCAGCTTTCGAATTCAGTAACAAAAGATTTTCCAATCCTGTCCAGAGGAAAAGGGGGGGGGGGGTCATATGCTTCCGGCTGCACTAATAGTTTTGACCACGGGCCGCCACTGTACACTACAATCTCTGTGTACAGCGAATTTCAAGGAACCGAAGACAAATCCATTATGCTGAAAAACTCGTTATATTGAAATTTCATTTCAGTAAAATCCCGTCATAACTAATTTTACTTTGCGGATATTTCATACGTTTGCCATAACGAGATTTTACTGTATTACTACATTTTATATTATGCTTTTTTTTAAAAGTCTGTTCATTTAGGAAATTGTGTAACATGATGATAAATTCGATTTTGCTAGGGACTCAGATTGCGAAACACTCTAGGTGGAGAATGCTAAACGTACTAGATTTCCGGAATTCGTATTTCTTCCGAATAGAAAACCGGCCATTGAAAGAAAATTTTTGTGCTCGCGATTTTTTGTCAAAGTTGCATGAAACGTAAGTTGACTGTTGATGCTAGTCCATAGTGTATTTGAAGAAAGCATTATTTAATATTTTCGAGTGGTTAACATCATTGGTTTGTTTTTAAAGCTGTTTAAAAATGACGCCGATCGTTTTTCAAAAGGAACAGTCTTGAACCCTTACCACAAGCTTTTAAGGCTGTTATTTTTGAAAATCGTGCAACTTTTTGAACAGCTTTTTTAAATATTACACTAGATTCTTAAAAATTATGGCTTTACAAGAGTATTGCTAAAAATGTGGCATTTTGTAATTTCCCTAAGCAGGTCAACTCCTCGGCTTTTTTTTTTTTTTTTTTTCTTTCTCTCTCTGAAGGTTCCATGAGGCATACAGCTTTACTGTTACATACTACATTGTGTGAAGAAGCCTTAATTTAAAGCTGTTGGGAAAAGTCCTGTGACGGCAATTGTTCTTCAGAAGGAACACCATTAAAGAGTAATACAAAACACTTCTACGATGCGGCAGTTACAGGGTTGGGTTTTTTTTTTAGATTTTACAGGCAGTTTCATCTCTGTCCTGTCAATCTTTTCCCTTATTGTATTGTTCAGCAAAAAAGATTTCTGGATTTTTTTTTTTTTTACTTATAACTAATTGATTAAAAAAAGAAAATTTGCTTACCATGCAGGTCTTTCGTCATTTTTGCTATCCTTCCAGCATCTCTATTTTTTAGGATACGAAATTTATAGCTTTAAAAAAGTGAAAACTGAAATACTTCCCAAGAAAGCTCGTAAATTGTTTTTAAGCTTTTCGTTTTGAGCATTGAAAACAAATTAGGCTGGATATATTTTCCCAAATATTTTATTTTATAAACTTAATGTCTTAAGATGCATTTTTTAAAAACTTGCTAAAATAAAATCAAAATGCAGTGTATTCTGCGTTTTTGGCATTATTGACAGATTTTGACATGACTGCTAAAACCATGGTAAAATCAGTTAAAATCCGAAATACGTTAAAATCTTGCTATCCCTCACAGTTACTACGATATCATGTTATAATCTGGCGGAAAGGAAGTTTTTGAGTCTCGGAAGGGGGAAAAAGTGATGTCTTCGGAAGTTATTCCTCCTCCCAACTAAATAAGTGGTTTAGTTGAACTTTTTCCCATTTTTGTTTTTGTTTCACTTCCGCTACTTCTGTTTTTGGCGGGCGCACGTGTATATAATTAATTCGCTTTAAAAATACAGAATGTTGTTTCTGAATTATGGGTGAGCCAAGTGTAGCCGAAGGTCATTGAATGATTTAACTGCTGAACGTACCGTTTCGGATAGGGGGTAACTTACGATGTCCCTTCCCCCACACATACACTCCTCTGCATTTACTCGCCTTTTCTGTAAAATAATGTTGTCGGTAAAGTTTTAAACATTAGCGAAAATAGATATCCTTATTTTTACCCCAAAACATAAATTAGATGGTTTTTTAAAACATGTATCACATCGACTCACTTGCAAGACGGGTGCGAGAAAACATTCCACCAAACGTTCTGCGGCTCTGTTTTCAATAAATTTTTGTATTAAATATTTAGATTTTTTTTCTTTTATTTCATTAATGCAGTGTAGTTGATGAAAGCGGTAGCTATGCAATCCCAAAGTACTCTCAACATATTAAAAATAATAGGTTAGACTTAAGTATTACAATTAGGAAATGTATTGCATCACATTTGTTACGATAAAGTTTTCATTTCATAGTTTGGGGAAAAAGCAACCATCTTACGAAAATGTCGTCCAAAACTATGAATTAGCTTGGTGCAACATTAAATCTGTTTTAAACCACCCTCCAAATAAAAATCAAACTATAAAATAAAATAAATATTGGTGGCATAAAGTGTATGCTGGGATCATAAAAAGAAAATTTGCATTTCAAGAAATGTTTAAAGTTTCTATGTAGATATTAATATTTGTTTATATATTCTAAATTTCAAAATCATACTTAAAGATGATCAAATGGATAAAATAAAATAGGTAGAATGTGGACACAGTAAGGATCCAAAAAATAGCTTGGGAAAATAATTGATAATTGGATTGTCTGAAGTTGCATTCATTAACATTTGGGAAGTGCTAGTGCAGGCTTTTTAGAGCATGTTTTACCAGTGCTTTAAACAATTACTTGGAATGCTTTGTTACAGTTTCAAATAAATAAAATTAATATCCAGAGATTATTCTTTGTTTAATGTGTGCTGCAATCATAGAATATTGTCCACAATTTCAAGTATGAAAAATGATTGCCATTTAAAAAATATTCTATGTTCTTAAAAAAATGAGTTCTTACTAATTGACTGATTTTCTCTTCTAATAAATTTAGCATGTATTGTGCAAACTTTTAAAATTAGTTTTTACTTATATATTTTTTTCCCCCCCCAACAGGTTGTAAAATTAAAGCACTCAGAGCAAAGACGAACACTTACATAAAAACACCTGTAAGAGGAGAAGAACCAGTATTTGTGGTCACTGGTAGGAAGGAAGACGTGAGTGCTGCTAAGAAGGAAATTCTGTCAGCTGCTGAACATTTCAGTCAAATAAGAGCTCAAAGAAAAAACAATTTAAATGGGACCCTCATACCAGGCCCCAATTCTAACATTCCAGGCCAGACGACAATCTCAGTCAGAGTTCCATATCGTGTTGTGGGACTGGTAGTGGGACCTAAAGGTGCAACAATCAAGAGAATACAGCAGCAGACGAATACGTACATAGTGACACCAAGTCGTGACAAAGAACCCATCTTTGAGGTGACCGGACTTCCAGACAGTGTTGAGAGTGCAAGGAAGGAAATTGAAGCTCACATAGCCATGCGAACAGGTGGTTCCGTTGATGCTTTGGATGACGAATACAATGCCAACTTGGAACCTCTAACAAATAATTTGAATGCCATAAACAGCTTGAACAGCTCCTTTTTTAAAAATGAACTGAGCAGCAACTTCATCTGCTCATACAACCGTGATAGCAATAATGTTTTGGATCTCCACAGCCAGGAAAATGGTTTTAGCTTTCCTATCAGCACCCGAAAACAGAGTGACATTTTTTCAAACAGTATCTTTTCCAACTACTCGAATGGCTTTGGCTTCTATGATGCTGACGACAGTACACTAGTGCCATCATCTTCATCTCCCCCTGCTACCAGCACGTTCGACCCACCTATTGTTGGCCCCCACAGTGCTTCTTCTTGGCCAGACTTTGGCAACAACTCGACCAACACGGACAGTGCGGTGTCACTGTTCACTGGCTCGAGATCAATCAGCGACAGCAGCATTGGCTTGTCCGACCTGTCCCAGAGAAGCAACAGCATCGGTGGGACTTTGAACGACCTTGTCATTGGAGACCATCCTCCGGCCCGCAGGATCCACAGTGACCCCCTCACTCCTGAGGTAAATGACATCCTGAGCCTGAGCTTGGCGAATGCGCTCACATTTCCTTCCTTGGGGAGCAGCCTCTCAAGCAGCACTGCTCCGGCCAGCTTAACTTTTCCTGCCGCTGCCACGAAATGCACAACGAGCTCTTCAAGCAGTCCTGTCGAATCTCTGGCCCCTGGCAAGAAGCTCCTCAAGAAGGAGTGCGTCGTCTGCTATGAGAGTCCTATAGTGGCAGCTCTCGTTCCCTGTGGCCATAACTTGTTCTGTCTTGAATGTGCCAACCGCATCTGTGAGGGAGAGGAAGCATCTGAGTGTCCAGTCTGTCGCATGACTCCTACCCAAGCCATACGCATCTACCACTGAAAAACCAAGACCTCAAATCTTTTCGGCAGCTTCAAAATATATATCAATTCCTGGTAAATCTGAGATACCAGAGCCAGTTTTCTCATTCTCATCTTTTTTTAAGAGGAACATTTGTTTTTTATATATCACTTTATGTGTGAGTATGTGTGTCCATGCCCATAGTCACTTAAACCAATACCCCCATCATTTAATTCCATATATATATATTACATATATATCCATTCGTAAATGAGTGGTGTTAACTTATATAAGTAGATGTAAGAGCTGCGTATTTTGCTGCAAATCACAATCTTGAATTATATAAAACGGAGTATTATAGTAATTATAAAGATTATATTCTTTGATGTCTAATTTGTATTTAAAAACTATATAAAAAAATAAGATAAAATGAAGCTACTTATTCAGGTGTATATTCCACATAAAAACTTTTTAACTATGTAGTTTTAATTGTGTCATGTGAGTGTAATATTTGCACATAAATAATTTGGTTGCCATTTGAAATAAATATCTTAGAGTCCCCGGAGCTTCTGTTTCGGGAATATTTTATCTTTGAGAATTTTATAGTCAGTTGTCACCCCCCTCCCTTTTCTCCTTGATGCTGCATATGTAAGTCTTGTGATTTGTGACATTTTTAACTTCCTGTGCAGCCAAGGAAACATTGCACAAAAGATTTAGTATAAATGCTATTTTTAATATTGTTTAGTATTCCTATTTTAATATATTTGTGGTTTCTGTATATGTAGAAGGAAAAATGTTTTAATTATTGCAATGTTTATTTTAGAGCCAAAAGAGGCTGTTATATTTGAATGCGACCTTATATTTGTCTATTTTTCTGTAGTAAAATTTTAGTGCAACGCAAAATGTTAAAGTTATATTTTCATTGTAGTCTTCCAGACATTTTATTTCTTAATGTTGCGTTTTTGCATATTTTTCTTTTTGTTATGAGAAATTTAAATTTTTTCACTTATATTTTAAATAATTTGTTATGTTACTTTGCGTAGCTTTAACTATTCTTGAAAGAAATATTATATAAGAGTATATATATATAAGAAGAAAAAAAAGTATCAGTGCTTTGTGATTATTGTTATAAATGCTGTGTTGTATCCCTGTGCCGCAATAAATATATGTAGACGAATTTTTAGGAGCCTCTTTTTCTAGAGCTCCTTACTTATATGCAATTTCTAACTTACAAACATGAATCTGCATAACTTGGTGCATTTATGGAAAAAGATTTTCTCTGCAATGTTTGTGGTTTGAATCTCTGTTGGTGGCATATATTTGTGCTTGCATAAAACACATATGGACTGGATTGATCTGATGGATATATATACATATGTATGCCACTCAGTAGCATATGCAGAATTTTTCCTGGAGGGGTTGGGCATGTAATTCCCCTTGGTATGAAGCATTCAAATGTCCTTAAAATTCTTGAACCGATGTGTAAGTTGTATACTCCTGTTGTTTCAAAGGTACAACAGGGAAAATTTTCCTTCCCTGCATCTTTGAATGCCATGCAGGCCAGCTACCGAATCTGTCTTAGACGGGGTATTAGCTTAATAGTGCAAGCATTTTCGCATCAATATAGAAGACCAACTGGATAGGCTGATTAATGCTGAAAAAGTGCAGCTGTTGCCATTGATCCATTTAACTACCAACAGCATGCTGGTTAATTGAATAAATATCCCACCTGTCCACCAGTTTTCTGACATAGCAAAAAAATTTTTTTTAGCTGTGTGGTGTCTGATGGGCTTATTCGATTGCCTGCAATGTTGTAGGTAGTTAAATATATCAATGGTAACAGCTGCACTTTTTCAGTGTTGGGATAATTTAACCAATCTGTTTAACTAGCAGTGAAAGTGCTGAAATAAGGTGGTTTCACATTGTAACCAACAATATCAAAGGGTTAAACCTGGGTTCAAGAGAAGAGGGTGTTTAAGTTACACATTTCCCTCCTCCCTCCATCTGTATGCCACTGATGTCACTGTTGTTAGTGCAAGTAAGTTGGAAAGGCACTCCCAAGTTTGTAAACTGCTCACAATTTTACAATATCAGTATTGCTACTATTTGTAAACAGTGCTAATATAATGTTGCCTTAATCAGGGACATGCTCTATGTATATGCCATTAGTTGTCTAGCTGATGTATGGTTTTATTTTCCTTGTATATTAGTCTTGATGTAGAATGCTTCTGATTTTAATGTGTTTTTAATGTTAAATATAGCAAGGATGTGCGAGTGTCAAAACAAGAGTCGTTTTCTGAGTGCATTTACTTTATTCAATCTTTGATATATATTACAGAGTGAATCAAAATTATGTATAAAGTGGAAAATTTATGATTGGAAAAGTAATCGTATCCAGTTTCTTTTGGAGATGAAATTGAAAAAAAAATAATTGCAACTTTCTGCGAGAAGATAGGGAAGAGATCTTGGGCTAATAGTTTTGTATAAATAAGACGTATATTTGACAGGGTAATTACTTTTGTGAATTTTTCTACTATATTATTGTATTTTGACAAACTTAAAATTATTTATTGACTGACATTTTGTTGATCTTGTAATTAATGCCAAATAATAGTAATTTATTTTTACTGTGATGAATATAGTAGCTCCAATATCTCCTCCTGAACTTGCTGCAGAATATCGTTCTTCATGTTGTTGATTCTTTAATATCACCATTCAATGAATATTGAAGGTTACAATATTTTACTGAAAAGAAGAGAAAAAAATTGATGCCAAACTTTAGATTATTAATTGGCTGTTGATAATTCTATAGAAGGATTTAACTTATGGCTTTGTAAATAGTAGCTCATATATTAATTATGTATAAAATACAGTATTTGAGTATGTGCTGTGATAAATGCATCAGATGAAAGTTTATTTTTGTTTGTTCCTCTATTTGTATTTATAGATATTACTCTATTTCTGTTTTATAGAATGCAGTTTTTATTGGTTAGTTTTTATTTTAATGCTTAATTCTTTTATGTTATGTATTATTGATTTTATTGCAGAAAAATCCATAAAAAAATGTTGATTGTATCTAATTTATGTAAAAGGCATTCTATTACACAGAAAATTATAGATATTTTATATGCCGAGGTCTAAGATGTAAATTATATTGAATGGGAGCAATTGTAAATTACAGATGTTAAAAATTATTTAATTTGAAAATAAATTTAATCATATAAATTATATATTGTACCTGAGTTTTATGATAGAAATTTATACTCTGGAGCTTATTGAATTTTAGATATCATAAAATATAATGGTTGTGTATAGCAAATGTACTGACAAGCAATTTAAGGTGCTGCAGATTTTTTAATCCTTCAAATATTGTATAAATGCTTAAAAAAAAAAAAAAAAATTGAATGTTGTTCTTTTATAAGCTTTTGCCACTCGCACATCAATCATTTTAAAAATGTGTTGCATAATACAAACCATCTACAAAGTAAATTTTTATCTGTATGAATGTTACTATGTATTCTGAAAGATCTGAAGTTTTACTGTAGTAGGGATATTTGACTTGCATCTCACCTGTAACCATCACTTTTTCGCATGTTTTTTATCATGCGTCTACAGCAGTGGTACATCAAGGTTAAAATTTCTACTTAAATATCTCTTGCCTATAGTCTTGTACCATTTCTGGTCTATCGGTAATGAGATTAATGCATTTGGTGGGTGATAAAACATATCAAATTATATAATTATGCCAAACATTGCAGCTTCATATTCACTGCCATTGAGCTTAAAGTTAGCAAACATTATTCAAAAACGATAAATAAAAGTTGAATCTTAAAATTATTGGACTAGAGAAATTGAAGTAGGCTACTCTTAAGAGTTGTCAGATTAACTCCCTTAATGGAGAAGTATTTTTAGTTGTATAAGTTGTGCATTGTTTTAAAAAGATTCTGAATTTAAAATAACATCGAATGATTTTGCACGAAGAACTCGTACATTGGGAGTGGGGGTATTTATTTTTTTGAAACAAAAGGCATTTAAATTACTGTTATTTCTTTAAATTATCTAGTTTTCTTGTAATGAACTAATTTATAAAATTATTAAGAGTTTAAAATGACACCCACGAAAGGTATTTATCAAAGAGTACACTTGTTTTGATCCAAAACATTTCAATCTTTGTCAGCACCAGTAAAAGTCCATACACAGGTTGGGTTTTGGGACAGAAAGAACTTTTTTCTGTCCCCAGTCCCAGACTGTGTATGGACTTCTATTGGTGCTGATGAAGGGGAAAAGGGGGTTCTTTGTTATGTAATATTTATTAGTTTTTAAAATTTTAACAGGGAAAAAAGTTTAATGGATGATCTGACAGCCATAACTTCTTAGCATTCTTCACTTTTTTAACCATTAAATCATCTTTGCCAGTTGATATTAAAAAGCTACAAAAGAATTTTTAAACTTGACTATCCATCAGGTCACTCTTCTGAGTGTCTTGATCCTTTTTACTCGGCACAGATTAATCAGAGCTAATGTGATGGTTACCAGTGGTTGAAAAAAAGTCTCTGCGCTTCTATTTGAAAAAAAATAAAATAAGTGTTTTATTTGGCACGACTCTCTTCTGCTCAAAAGTGTTCATACATACCGAGAGGGTTGTAAATGTGTTTTTTCTGTACTAACTGGGTTGTAGTGTGTCAGAATCAACATCCACATGTTTTTCATTACGTACCAAGGTTCCATGCTCTTGAAAATAATTAATTCCCTGCATATATATTTTATTATTCAAGTTTTTAAATATATTGTGAACAAATCTATTTTGGATTTCCTGGAGAAGTGCGCTGCTTCACCACGAGCCAGCTCGCTCGTTAACGAAGTGTGCATGCGTGTGTGATTTATGTACTTAAATGTTACATTTTATTTCCTTTCATATTTGCTACTGGTTTTATGTTGATGGGAATATTTTTGCATTCAGTGATCGTCGTTGCCCAAGCGCTTGCATTTAGGCCCATTAAAGATTAGGATGGCATTTTTCAATTATTTATACTGTTGCCACCCTCTAAAACAAAAAATTCTCAATGGATGGTTGCTGGATTCAAAGAAATGTCCCTATAATATTTTTGACATCTCAAAGTGTTTCAATAGTAATAAAAGTTAAATGAAAAAGTTTATAATGTAAGATGTGGTTTGGTTCACGTTATTTAGTTATTTGGGATATATTTTATATAAATATATATATATATTTTGCCAAAGAGTATACAGTGTTTTGAGTAAAATCCAATATGACCATTTATATATATAGTAATGCCAGTTTTTATGAATTGTATTTCAATATCTTAAAACTCTTTCAATTAAAAATACTAAATATTTTAAGATGTCTTAATTAGTATTTTTGCACTTTAACTAGACATACCACATTTTAGCAATAACAAGCCTAAGAACGGAAACAGCATTGTTACAAAACTAGTTTATAAAATAAAATGTATCATTAATATCAATAAATACTTTATTCCTATATGACATGATCTGACAGTTGTATGTGTTGGTTTCTCTTTATCTTGGGGTTTAAGTGATCCTGTTTTTGTTGGTTCAGAATCGTGAGGAAAATAGTTGGCATATTTCTGTATGCTGCAAAAATTTGCAATAAAATTCAGTTTAAACGATTGGTAAATTTCGGTCTGTATCAATGAACATTTCAAAATTGAGTTGGATGCAAGTGAGGAAGGAATCACTTAACTCCAGCATCAAGATGTAGCCAGAAAACAACCAGTTAACAATTTTTAAAATTTTCTGCCGACATTTCTTCTGTTAAAACTTTATTTTAAAAGAATCAAGAAATTTGTTACATTTAAAAAAAAAACTTAAATTTTAGATTGTTTACTAGTGGTACTGTAGACTAAATAAGCTATGAAAGAGTTAAGTGTATTGGCTACCAAATATCTTGGGGGGGGGGTGCACAAAATTAAAAATTTCAATTTTACAAAATTATTGATGCTATGAAAGGGTCAAATATTTTAGTTTTACAAATACTGGGAAGTAACATGTGTTACCTACTAGATCTTTTCAGATGAAAAAATTGGTTTTTCTCTCAAAATTTGAGTACTTATACATTTGACATTTTACTTTATCAGGTAGAAATTAAGTCTTGCAGACCAAAGTATATGCCCTGCCCTAAATCAGCCCCTGAAAAGGTACCATTTTATTTATTTCGGTGTGTAGTGCAGCTTGTGAAGAATCATCCTGGGGAGTTTTTTTTTAGTCCCTAGTTTTTTTAAATTTTAATTTGTATAGCAAACCTGGACAGATTTTGTTTCTTTGACATGGGTTGATCCTTTAAGCCAGTGGTTCCCTACCTTTTAACATTGTGTCCACCCCCCTTTTACACTCACATTCCTCAGCATTCGTACAGTTTTTAATTCTTCAGCATAGAGCATTTAGTCATTTTGTATAAAATGTTAAAATAAGAAAATAACATATTTTAAAACTTGCGTTATTACTTGCTCTTTGCCAGTTTTTCCTCTTGTCCCCCCTGCAAATGCTCTGTGCACTCTATCGGTTGGGAACCACTGCTTTAAATTAGCCTTTCAAAATTAGCTTTTGTGTCGGCCATTTGGAAAGAGTTGCAAAATAGTAAATGTGTACAGTTTTTTTTTAATCTGCATGAAGACGATCGTTTTTAGAAGCTGCACAATGCACTTTTACATAGACATTCAATTTTTGGAAAATAAGTTTCTAGCTTTTATATAATTTCATAATCGAACATTTTTAGTAAGTTTCCTTTCCTTTGGAACTAACTGCATACCATTTTCCTGAACCCTTCTTTGTAAACTCCAGCACTACTTTTGGTATGTTTGATTTTGGTAACTTTTCAAGGTGTGTGGAGGGAAAGTAAACCTACAGTGTGACTTCGATATCTCAAAACGGAGAAATTCGTGATATCGACATGGGCGCCGGCAGAATATTTCCCAGGGGCGGGCAAAGACTACTTCAACGTATGGTTACCATGTTGGAAAGAGCAAAAAAGCAAGGGAAAACACTGCATACAAAAACCCAGGGGGGGGTGTGCCCTATGCTGCCGGCACCCATGGATATCGAGGTTACACTATATAAAGGATGGCAAAAACACTCGGCCAAAAAGAAAAGTGGTCTACAAGGTAAAATTAAAAACTAAAATGACACAATGAAAAAAAAAAAATATTTATCAAGATGAAGTTTTGGGTGGTGCAAAAATGTTACACACAGTAGAAAGGTTAGTTCAAAAGATGCCAACGTTATTTTACTAAGTCTTGCATTAGGGATGATCGCGGTTATGGGTTATGTATTTAGAATGATGATTACTCCCGACTTGTTTTGCAAATACATTTTCCACTAGTGAGCTGTGTAGTTAAAACCAAGTAAAAGCTGCTTTATCGAATCTGTTCTCTGAGAAGCGCCAGGAAATAAGAGCGTGCGTTGACACACGATGTTTTTTTTTTTCCCCCCTCCCGGGATGTTCTCGCCACAATTGGCAGCATTGAACAAGAAGTTTTTCACCCTCTGTACAATTTGGCCGACATTCAAGTCTAGGTTGTTGGTGATTTAGAAAAACAAAGCCTTATTGTGTTTTAAATCTGAACATAAGAATTATCACATTGCGTTTATAATAAGAAATTTGTGATTCTTAGGGGGGGGGGGGGGAACAGCGAATTCTTGTAGGGTAGGCAAAGTTGTTGCTTTCCATTTTAAAATTTCGTTAATCAACGAAATTTGAATTGATTTCTATTGCAAAGGGGGAGAGCGGATGTGTTAACAATTCATCATGTTATATCAATATGTATAAGTGATGTCATTTCTTGAATTGGAAGGGGCAGTAGAGAACAAATTGCATTCATGGGACTGGATAAGTCTGAAAAGGTACCGATTTATACTAGTGGTTCCTAATCTAACGTCTCTAGGCATGATAGGTACTACTGTATGTATATATGTATAATGTAAAATAAAATTTTCTTTCATATGTCTAATGTGTCCACCCTCAAAAAGGACAAAACTGGACACATTTTAGAGATGGCCGCCATACAATGGTGACTACTTGTGGTTGTAAAGTGAAACTGCACAAAAGTGGTCACTTTAGCAGGCTCCACTGTACTAGACATTACAATCATGTAATTACTCGCACACACAGTTGTTACGGGGCCTGATTAGCACTGATAGTATAGGTCCGTCCCACACCCACTCTTATTCCACTGCACAAGTAAAATAATTGCAGTTGTGAGCCCCCCAGATTTTTTTTTTTTTTACTATAAGCCCGGACCTTATGGGCCTATTCGCTAATCGAGGCCTGGTTGTTACACACTAGCCATGAAAATATCGAACATTTTTCAATGATAAAAGAAATTAAGCCATTTATGCTTAGTGTCCCTTCTTTGGGACGGCATTTTCACTATCGGTCGAAAACGTTATCTATTTTTCCTAGCCTTTATTGACGAGTATTCAACCACAAAACATGACCAAGTAGGATGTTGACATTTCAATTTTTATACATAATGATTTTAAAAGAAATCATCCCTTGTTCAAGAAGTTGACATCAGAAATTTATCTATTACTGCTGGTATTAGCAAAAATCGAAGTAAGTCGCAAAATTATCTGGGCACTAATGGATTAAGATGAGGTGTACTGCACGGGAGAGGAAAAAATGATTTCACTAAAGATTTTTTAAAGCGAGCCGTTCAGGCTGTACCAGGGGCGTAGCCAAGGAGGGGTCATAACCCCCCCATGAGAATTTTTTTGCCATACAAAATATATATTCTTCAGTACATTATCACACACGCGTATACATATGTATGCGTTGTAGTAGTCGTAACCCCCCACTCCCCATGAAAAATTTCTGGCTACGCCACTGGGCTGTACAGTATCCAAGGCCGTACCCAGGGGCCCAATCCCCCCTCAAATTTATAATTTTGTTAAAAAAAATAATAATAATGACGTCTTTTTGTGAAAAATTCAGTCTTTTCCCCGTTTGTTCCCCCTCCGAAATTTTTGGACCCTCCCCGAAATTTTTTTCTGGGGGCGGCCCTGACAGTATTTATACAATGCCATCGTTAATATTTTAATTTTTTTTTTTAACTGTTTGTTTTACAAGATAGAAAAATATATTTGCGATTGCTACGAAGTATATCTAAATAGAGTTTACCTTAAATTATTCAAATCAATAACAATGAAGTCGTTAAACATTATTTTATATATATAACGTGTCGAAAATAGAATTTCCTTCCGATTTTGAAGTCTCTTACGTGTTGGATGTATGGAGATGCTCGACTTAGCAACTTTTAAATTTTATTTAAGCAGCCTCTATTCCGCGGCCACTTCTTAGAAGCAATGGTGGTTGCCTTAAAGAAGTTTCACTACACTAGGGCTTGGCAATTTCTCGCTAAATATAGAAGATATTGTCAAGCTTGATTCAGTTTTCGGAACTTATTTTTTTTGGTACCAAAGTTGGCGGTAAATCATCAAAAGTGGCTGAGCTTGGCGACTTCTGATTTAAAACTACACCTCTACTGGCAACCCTTCAGTTTACTTAAGGTTTATTTAAAAACATGAATTTTTCTCAATTTTCTGAACAGAAATATCATCAGAACATAGCCAAGTTAATATGGGAACATATACAATAACCACCGTTTGTGTAAAAAAGAAAGAGAATTGTCGAAATCTGGCCGAGGCACTATCCATTTGGGGAAAATCCTGCAAATTACCGCATATTTAAGATGATTTCCTGGATGTTTCGAAACGTCCAAAGTACAGCCTGTAAAGAGACATTCTCAAATTTTTTGAGTTTCTACCACAAATGAATTCTTAGTTCTACCACGCAAGTCTTGAAATGATTCATTTTCCCAAACAATATAAGCGATCGAGTGTTTCAATAAGCATACTTTATTGCTTTTAACAAAGTGATTTATTAACTTTTTTTTAACAGTTTTAAAAATAAATGGACGTAAATCCTATATACCCATTCAGGACTTTAACTAGGAAGCAGCAAACGGGGCACGTTACCCGGGCGTCGTGCTGAGGGTCGCGCGAAAATGGAAAGAAGGGGGAGCCAAAATTAAGGTTTTGCCCCGGGTGACATGATCTCTAGTTGCGGCACTGTGTCCATTTATCATTCATTATCATAGGCTGTTCCGCCTGAAAATCGTACAAATTTTGAACCGCTTAAAAAAAAAAAAAAAACTTGCTCTAAAGACTAGAAAAATATTATGTCTTTTTCAAGTTGTACTGTCGTAAACAATGTACCCGCAGGAGTCGGGAATCATTATATTTATATCGCAATGAATTTATAGGATCAGGAAAAAATGCTAAACATATACGCTGGTCCCATTTTTGAAGGTGAATTTTGTGTTTATAAATTTTTTTTTCTGAAACTTTTGCGTGGACTTAAAGCCTTCTAAAAGAAAATCACCTCACGCGTATTGCATCACTAAATCAGTCCTTTTGGAACGGGCAAGATGCAGAAAATTAAAACGGCTGGTTCTGTGTTTAGATCACTCCGCTAACAACTGAAAATTTTAATTTGGAGCAGAGCCTAGGCAGAAGGTGCGTTGAGAGCGCGGACACACACACACACATCGCTGCGTTCTGGAGATGAGAAAAGACATTTAGCAGCTAATAACGATTCTACATACTACAACCAGACGACTCTCCTATTTACAACCTGTAATTAGGCCTAGTTGGGGGGGAGGATAAAAGATGTGCCTCCCGTGCTTTTGTGCTAATCAAACACAGCTGTTTTCTCTTTCAGTGGGTTATCCCTGGATTTGAAGAAATTACTTAAGGAAACCCTACTGGTATGTTAATCACCAAGATAAGCCCGGCATGTCATTATCGAACGCTAAAAGCGCGTGGAAGGAGCTTCTGGTGTTGATGAGTTTTGTTTTCCATAGCCTGCCATCTGCAATTTCCCTTTCGATAACGGTTTGTCGGATAGAGAGTTGGCGCAGGGTCATTAGAATCACGAGTCTGTTACTCTCCATCACGTGTACATTTATGTGATGTAACATTAGACCCTATTACCAAAAGTCCACAGGGATCGCACTTCTATAGACATTAAGACACCCGCAAACGGTAGCCAAATGTAAAATGTGCAAGCATTTCTACACTATTCTATCATTCTTTCTTTATTTTTTACTTCCTTGTACGTAGTATAAGGAAGTAATGTGATCTCGAAAAATTTTGGGGGCCAAATTTCGACATAAAAACCGATTTTGACTACCTCTAAATTTAATTTAAAAATTTTTTTCGATGCATCTCATCGTAGGCTAGCATGCACGATCATATTAACGCGTCTGCAACTCATTTTGACCAGTGGCGAGTCTACTGTGGCCAGTTTTTCCATGCCGTCTGTACGTACGTACGTATGTATGTAACTCGCATATCTCAAAAACTATTGGTCGTAGAATGTTGAGATTTGATATTTAGGATTGTTCTATGATCTAGTTGTGCACCTCCCCTTTTGGTAGCAATCGAATGGATAGTTTATGTACAGGACCGCCCAAAAGATTCGAAATACATTACGCTCTATGGGCCGAAATTCATTAAACTTGCCTAACTCAAAAGCTATTAGGCGTAGAATGTCGAAACTTCATATTTTGGATAGTTGTAACATCTAGTTGTGCACCTCCCCTTTTGGTTCCATTCGACTGGATAGTTTATCTACAGGACTGCCTAAAACATTCGAAATACATTACACTCAATGGGCCGAAATTCATTAAACTCGCATATCTCAAAAACTGTTAGGCGTTGAATGTTGAAACTTTATATTTAGGATTGTTGTAACATCTAGTTGTGCACCTCCCCTTTCGGTTCCATTCGACTGAATAGTTTATCTACAGGACCGCCCAAAAGATTCGAAATACATTACGCTCTATGGGCCGAAATTCATCAAAGCGTTTTTTAGAGGTATTGGGCTATTTCAAACGACTCAGAAGTGATATATGCTGTAAAGAGTTAGAAAATGAATTTCTCCATTAAAAAAAGTGTCTTTATCATTTATAGTTCTGCTACAGGAACACTCAAAAGATTTCCAATACATTACGGTCAATAGCAATTTTAGGGGCATTCATCCATTTCAAGCACAATACCGTCCTACCACATAAGTTAGGTAATGGTCCGACCACGGTCACGTGCCTCCCTCAAGAACTATGCCAAAAGTCGACAAGCTTGGCGACTTTTGGTGTACGTGTGTGCATATTTAACTCTCAAATCTCAAAAACTATTATGAAATTTCATATATAAGAATGCTGTAACATCTAGTTGTGCATCTCGATTTTTGGTTCCAATCTACTGGAGAGTTTATTTACAGGACCACCGAAAAGAATTTCAGTACTTTAATGTCTATGGACATCTTCATTATAATACAACTGTAGACAGTCATTGTTTTGTACATGCCCAAAATCTCGCCGTCTGTCCTCGACCTTGGCGAGTTTTGGCGAAATATCGCCAAATTTGGCGATAGTCAGTCATTTGGTCGATGCCCAAAGTATCGCCATTTGTCATCGTTCTTGGCGAGTTTTGGCGAAATATCGCCAAATTTGGCGATAATCTCTCATTGTTCGGTTTATGCTTGAAATCTCGCCAAATGTCGTCGACATTGACGAGTTTCGCAGAAATATCGCCAAATTTGGCGCCAAAAATTATTTCCTATTTTGTATAACTCTAAAACTTTAACCCGTAGATTTTTTAACTTTGTATTTAGAACTATTTTAATATCTAACTGTTTTCAAATCTTTTTTGACAGCAATCGACTGAGAATTTATTTACATGGTGAGCCAAATGACTTTGAATACATTGAGGTGTATAGATGCATTCAATTCATTGAAAGTCTGTGGTCAATGACTACTTTGGCTATCCCCAAAATCTCGCTGACTATCTCAAGTTTGTCGGCTTTTGGTGAATTATCGCCAAATAAAGTGTCAGAAGGAAATCTTTCAAATTGAACTCAGCTTGGCGATATCGAAATATTTGGCTAGAA
The DNA here is from genome assembly GCA_038373885.1 of Cheiracanthium punctorium. Lineage (NCBI taxonomy): Eukaryota > Metazoa > Arthropoda > Arachnida > Araneae > Cheiracanthiidae > Cheiracanthium > Cheiracanthium punctorium. The sequence continues at coordinate 1,117,679 of JAWZYV010001099.1, read as the reverse complement.
ACCGCTAAACCTTACTATTATTGATATTTTATCTCTTTCAAACAAATAAATTTAGAGGAAGTGCGTCGAAAATATTTTTGATCTAATGAACGTGCAAGGAAGTCATGTGTTGGACACATCAGATTTTTTTAAAATTAAATACTGGTCACCTTATGGTGGAGGCACCTAATAGAAATCAAGGTCACGGGCAGTGGCAGATTCAGATTTTTTTTTTGGAGCGGATAAATTTCGAAGAATGCTTGTTTCTCCCAAACAAAATGCACAACAAAGCAAAATTTTAGTCTAGGCCGTCGTAAATTTTTTTGGAGGTTATAAAAAACATAATTGTACCTATTTAAAGTGTATATAAAAAAGCAGAATGTTGCCCTTTAGCAATCTGCTTTGAGAGAGGAAGGGTGAAGCCATCTAGCTCCTACCCTGGATCCGCTGCTGGTCACGGGTAGCGTTGCCAGGCGTCCGGATAAAGCCGGACATAGTTAGGCTTTTTGATTGCATGTCCGGCCAAACTTAACAGTGTCCTGCTTTTGTTAGGCTTTTTACTGGTGACTTTGACTGATTAGAAATAAAGTACTTGAACTGATTTGGCATTCGGTGTTATTTATATTTCATTAGAATTTAACAAGATTCATGGTAATAATCAAAAAAGCTTGATTTTACATACAATTTTTTTGTTGTACCTATTAATACTGAGACAAAATCCTCAATATTGTAGGCTGTCCGGCCTTTTTACCCAAATGTCCGGCCAAACTGGCTGGTCTGTTCGGCTGTTTGGTTTGGCGACCTGGCAACCCTAGTCACGGGTAAGAAATTGAATCCTAGGAGAGGGGCTTCGACTATGTGGGTGTTCCGGGGCTCAAGCAACCACAGACAGAATCATGTGGGTCAGAAAATTGCGAGGAACATATTTAGTTATTTTAGTAAAAAATAAAATCTGGGAAACACTTTCATGTTTTAAATGTGCACTAAAGTGTTATACAGGGCGGCCATGATTAAAGTGGAGGAGTTTAGAGCCCGACTGGAAGAGAACTTTTAGGCCAAACTGAATCAAATTTGCAGTTAATACTAATTAGACCATGGGATTTTGATTTAAAAAAATTAAATAAATAGTTCGGAATTTCGGCATCAGAGGCAGAAGTGGAGCTATAAGGTCCATTTTTTGGAGTAAAACAGGATAGAAAGTACAGAAAGTGAACATTTTACAAGCATTTTGATATTGAAACCACATTTTTCACCTCTGCATTTTACATTTTATCAAAGATTTTAGCAATTACACAATACACGCAGCAATGCGTTGTAATGAATATGCAGATTTTCACGCAGAAAGGAGGTAGTCAAGTTATTGGCGTAACTAGGTAGGTACTGGGGTGGACTAAGCCTATTCTAGAAAGATTTTAGCTCATTCTAGAAAAATTTGATTTTGTATTACAAGTGTAGGAGATGAAGCGCCCCCCCTCAAAAAAAAAAAAGCCTACCCAGTTACGTTACTCCAATGGAGGTAGTAATGCAAAACCATGTGCAAATTTAAGTCAGCTTGTTACGTAACAGTGCTGACGGCATTGTTACGTAAGATTTGATTAATAAGAAAACGAATGTGTCGAAATCAATTATAAAATACATTTTTACAACCGTGCTTTGCTGCTAAAAATTCGCTATGCTAACGCAGCTTACATAATCGTGTTTTGCTAGAAAAAATTTACTACTAAAGAAGTGAAAATACTTTTGCTGCCCTTCAAGAACATCCGAAATTGAAAGGCCCAATGACTATTGCGGGTTTGCGAAAAATGGCTATGCTTTTTGAAAATTCTGGAACTTTACAAGTGTTCCCAGGACAAGGGCGTAAACCTGCAAGGAATGAAGAACTTCATGTGGTTGCAACGAATCACGGAAAAAAGCGCACCGGAAAAAAGCGCACCGGAAAAAAACGCACCGAAAAAAGCGCACCGGAAAAAAGCGCACAATATTGAATGGGTTTGTATTTTGTGAAGAGAAGAGGGGGGGGGGCATGAATTAAAAAAAAATGTGAGGAACAAGTGAGCGTCCGAAAGGGCGTATACAGAGGTACATTAGTGTATTTTGTATTTATCTCTATTGAAAATTGTCATTCAGACAACATTTCCAAGAATAGTGGCCTGATTTGTAAGTATATAGTATGACTCTCCTACACTCTTCAGAAGACCCTACAGATTCTACAGACATGGACGCCGGCAGCATAGGGCAAGGGGGGGGCAATGCCCCCCCTGGATTTTTGTATGCAGTGTTTTCCCTTGCTTTTTTGCTCTTTCCAACATGGTAACCCAATATGGAAGTAGTCTTTGCCCCCCCTGGGAAATATTCTGCCGGCGCCCATGTCTACAGAAACTCCTTGTTCCAGATTAAAGAATAAATAGAAAATAAACAAAGGAGTAATAATAACATTAATACTAATTTCAGCGTTTTTTCAATAAACTGATTGTTCAATTTGTTTGTATTCTTAATACAAAGTCCAGAACTAGTGATTCAGTAAAAAATTACAGCAGTTTCGAAAAATGTAAATACGATCTCTCCCCCAACAGGCAACCCTAAAAATAGAATCTAAAACTCTCACAGATTTAACATGCACGTTCTCTGTAATATGTTATCACATTCAGTCTGATTTGTAATCAGCTATGGCTTATTATTACTGGTTTTCTTTTTATAAATGCAAGAGTTTATTCTGATTCATGCTAATTTATCTTGTTAACTCTTTGGTTTTAAATAATAATTCTTAGAATGAATGATTTATATGTATATAAATATTTTTATTTTGAAAGTATTTAATTTAAATATTACTACTTTTTTTTAGACATGCTTTTTTTTTCAGAATTAAATTATGGTATTAATAAATTAATTTAAAAACAACTTCCTTAAAAAACACTTTTTAAATCAAATGTTATTATAAGTGCAATGTTTTTAAACAAATTTTCATTTCTAAATTCTAAAAGAAAAGCCGTTTTTAAAGGAAACTGGCTAAAAATGATTTAAAACTCATTTCTTAAAATGTAAAATATCGGCTATATATAACTGTAATTAAAATTACTTTTTAATTAGTTTTGCTGGAATAGTTTTAAAAATTATATTTTTACCATTATTAGTATTGCAAAGCTTATTCCCCCTGACCAACTTTGTTTAAATATACATGCAAGCCTTTTTATGAGAAAAACTGAAACTTTCTACATCACCTCATTAATGTACAGAGGCATATTTTAGTTGGAAATTTTTGTAAGAGGGCTTTATAAAACCTAAAAGTTTGTATTTGTTTACATTTAATCTCCTGAAAGTTTTAATTCACTACAATAAAATAACTTTATAATTAATTCTATATGTATAAGGTCAATATATAAAGAAGTATATCCTAGGTCAGTGTTTTTTAGGGACCCTCTACAATAGGGATTGAAAGTGATTATGATTTTTATTTAATATTAAAAATATTAAAACTTTTACTTGTTGTGTAAATTATCAAGAAAGTTATTTTTGTTTTGTGGTTAAGGCAGATTTACACGAAGCATGTCTGCTTAATTAGGGTATGCCTTGGGCGGAGGACTTTTTGAGGGGTTCTGACGCGTCTGGAGAAACAGCAGTGCGGTAGGCAGGAACACTAGAGCTATACACTTCAGCCGTTTACCAAATTGTTATGAAATTAGTAAAAAAAATATTTATACTATAATGCAAAAGGTCAAAATATATTTTTTAAAGCTTTATAAGTTAAATTTATATCTTCTAAAGCTCTTTCTGTACTTTACAAAACTCAGTAAACTCTAAAACTTTAAAAAGAAATTGCTGACATCTTCATATATGAAAAAAATACTGATATATGAAAATCATGAACTTCATATATGAAAATCATGAACTTCATATATGAAAAAAATACAGCAAGAAAGAAAAAATATCTGTTAAAACAGTTATTATAACTTGATGTAAAACTGTGAGAACAACTCAATTAAGAAAGGGGAAAATGTCATTAACTTTTGTTCACCAAATAAAACTTTTTTTTTTCATAAAATATCTTGTATTGTATTGAAAAATAAAACATGCAAAAAAAAAATATTTTAAAGAAACCCTAATATTTAGAAATAATTTAAAACCAGTACAGCTGATTGGAAATGAGAAAAATTCTTTAAACCAAGCGCTTAAAAAGTAATTCTGTTTAAATTAAGCAACCTTGACAGTGACCTTTTTAAAAAATATTTTATTTAAAAAATATTTTTTATATTATTATATAAAGACACAGACTGGAGTTCCTGTTCGCATTTTAAATGGAACAGTTAAAATGACCCGTTAAACAAATGTTAAAAAAAAAGATTTTGAAACGAAGTTTGGAGGTGGGACACATGCCCCCCCCCTCCCCCCCACACCCACAGAGATTGTCATGCTGTTTGTTTTAGATTTTTAAACAAATTATTGTTTAACTGATTTTGGTACGAAATTGGGGGGGGGGGCATAGAGAGATACGTGCCCCCCCCAATCATTTCAGCACTACCATAGATTTTCCCCTATTTGTTTTCATAAAATTGATTTCATCCATTCTATAGATGTATTCGGATATTTCCTTCGGAAGAAGGACCCGTTTTAAACCCCGAGTTTTAGTGACCGGATGTGTTATCCGTCATTCATCAACCCGCGACGAAGAAAGAGAGTATATTCCTTCACACTGCCTACCCTCTTCTCCCGGAGGCTATTTCTGATAACACACAGTTCTATCTTTGTGCTTCTTGGAAAAACGTGAACGTGACCTTGACAAACACCTTGACAACTCAGTACTCACAGAGGCGGATTATTGGAAGTTTGTCGGGGGGGGGGGCGGTTAGCTTGTTGGTGGGGGCCGTTAGTTAGAAGATTGACATATACGTCCAATTTATGGAAGTAAAATAGGATCTTTTACATTAATTTCTTTTTCTCGGGGGGGGGCACTCGCCCCCTCCGCTCCCCCCTTTAATCCGCCCTTGGTACTCAATTGTGAATGCCCTCACCTCCCTCCTCCCTCTTCCTCCAGTATTTAACTGAAGGCTAAGTGAAAATACAAGTGTTTCTATTGGGGGGGCATTCAGAGTATGAAGCATGTTAGTGTAAAAATGATACAAAAAAAAAAAAAAAATTCAAATACTTAAAAAAATTCACTTCACCAAAAGGCGCTCTTTCGGATGCCCACGCCTTCCTTACACCCCCCCCCCCCCCACACACACACATACTCATCCAAAAAAATAAAACCCTTCAAAATTGTGCGCTTTTTTCCGGTGCGCTTTTTTCCGGGTGCGCTTTTTTCTGGTGCGCTTTTTTCCGCCCACCGGTTGCAACTGCCATAAAGGATCCAACAACCGGATTTAGAAGTGTTCGGGCAATGTCCAGGCAACTGGATATGTTTTATTCTACTGTTTGGAAAGTCATGCGCAAATTACTAAAATGTTACTTATACAAAATCAGCCACACTCAGCAGTTGCTTCAAGGAGATGCAGAAGTTCGCGAGGACTTTTTTCTAATGTTCGTAGTTCTCATGGAAATTCACGAATCGTGGTCTTGGACATGGGCGCCGGCAGCATAGGGCAATGGGGGGTAATGCCCCCATTGCCACTTTTCCACTTTTCTTTTTGGCCGAGTGTTTTTGCCATCCTTTATACAGTGTAACCTCGATATCCATGGGCGCCGCAGCATAGGGCACCCCCCCCGGGTTTTTGTATGCAGTGTTTTCCCTTGTTTTTTTGCTCTTTCTAACATGGTAACCATACGTTGAAGTAGTCTTTACCCCCCCCCCCCGGGAAATATTCTGCCGGCGCCCATGGTCTTGGAACATCTTGGTGTGATGAGACGCATTTTCACTTGACTGGAACACACAAAAAGAATAATTGCCCCTTCTGGGCTTCTGAAAAACTTCATGCGTTTCAGGAGATGCCTTTTCACTCTTCGAAAGTAACAGTTTGATATGAGGCTTTACTGCCTCATTCATCATAGGTCCATATTTTTTAGAGGAGAACTGATCAAATGGTTCAAAAACTTGTTCTACCAGTGCTGAAAGGTATCAAACAATGCTGCTGAACTTTGTTATCCCCCAGTTTCAACAGCGTAGTGGATGTCATGAATCTACGATATTTTTGTGAGCATCAAACACCCCCTCAAATTGGATTGCGCGTACAGAAAGTGCTACGACAGCATTTTACTAAGGACCGAATAATTAGACAAGTGTTTCCCATGAAGTGGCCAGCCTGTTCACCTGATCTGACCCCTTTTGACTTTTGGTTAAGAGGGTTATGCAAAGAGTTTGTTATACCAAGGGAATGTAGACAATTTAGCCATTTTGAAGGATCGAAGAACGTTGCACATGAAGGAAATCAATGGAGATCTGCTGCATTCTGCGGTAGGGAATGCTGTTCAGATAGAGCACTTTTTGGAACGTCTGCAAGGAAAACATGTTGAACCGCACATGTCAATAAACTAGTAAATGCTTACTTTCTATGCCTATTTTTAAATGGACCTCACAGCGCCATTTTGGCCCTGGTGGCAAAATGCCAATTTTTTTTAATCGAAACCTCATGGTCTAATTAGTATTTTCTGAAAATTTTATCTGTTAATTATGGTCACCTTGTATATTAAAAGCATATCATAATGTATGCTTCGTCCCTATCTTTCTTTCTTAATCCATTAAATTGGAAAGTGTGTATCATAGTACCCTAATTGTCTTCCTTGTTCCATAAAACAATAAAATTGCTTACTAAACCTTTTTTACTATCTTTGTCAGGCATATTATAACTATATTTCTCATGTAATAAACTGTCTCTCGTGTAAGTGAGAACGATTCTTATACAGACCGTATATAGTAGTATAATTTATTCTTGATAATCGACAGACGGCTTCGAGTTAAAAATTAACAATTGCACTTAATATTTTCACAGGTGTTCGAATTATTTTGTCACCCTTTTGTAGAAGAAAGTAAAATGACCACAGGGAATGAAAATCACAATTATAAGCAAGTATTTACCAGAAGATCTGTATACTTTCTTTTCGCAGCGGTTACCTAATTACCAGAAGACCTATATACGAGGGCTGTAAATTAAATAATGGCAACTTAATCTAGAAACTTGCAAAAGAGTAGGCATGCGCAAATAGAATATGGAAACGTTGAGGTGACAGCACTCGTGATGCCGCAAACAATGCTAGTCTCCTATTGAAACAGTGGCAGTGGGAAATCTTAAAACATCCTCATCCTCCCTACTCACCTGATATGAGTCCTTGTAACTTCGATCTGTTTCCGAAGTTGTAGGAACTCCACCGAAGCCTCAGATTTCATGGCGTTGCATCTGTACTCTGAGCAATAGGGCGCTTCGTCGCTGACATTTACAATCAACACCGTGCCAGTGGTCGCCAACGCCTTCCCGACATTTGACAAAAAGTTAGGCTTCGTTGGTGATTACATAGAAGGAATGTAATGCAATTGTACTTGTAAGTTCATTAAAAATTGATTTATACCTATGCTGCCATTACTTAATTTTACGGCCCTCGTAAATAGCAAAAGTAAAATAAACCGATGACTAAAACATACCAGCATCCTTGTTTCAAAGTAAAATTTTAAAACAATTGAAAAGTTGGCAGCTTTCAAGTAAACTGCAACTGCTCTCTGAGCATGCCATTAAAATGGCTATGTTTGGAAGCATTATGTTTCTCATCTTTGTATTACCATGTTCAGGGGCGTAGCCAGAAATTTTTCATGGGGGGGGGGGAGTTACGACTACTGTAACTCACATATATGCATACATGTGTGTGATAAAGGAGTGAAGAATATACATTTTGTATGGCAAAAAATTTCTCATGGGGGGCTATGACCCCCCTTGGCTACGCCCCTGACCATGTTTACTCGCGTAATAGTCGCCCTCGCATAACAGTTGCACCGCCGTTTTGAAGCATAAAAAATAGCTTCAGAGTTACAATAGTTTGCGGTAGATTTTCCCCTCATAACAGTCGCACCTAGACTTTTAGCATGAAAAGTTGGCAAAAAAGTACGACTACGCGAGTAAACACGGGTACTCAATCTTAATGGTAGTCTAATATACTTATGCTTTAGGCTACTAGGCCGATCCAATCTAAGTATTTTTCATCTAAATATTTTTATTCATCAAGATGAGTTCTGTATCAAATGTAAAACACACTCACGCAACAAAGGATTCACAAAACGATGTCGGGAAAAGAAACAAAAACCAAAATTGTCTGCGGAATTGCGCAACAACCGGTGGCGTTGATCTCGAACACATACTTGCACGTGGTCCACCATTTCTATTGTTCGCAAAAAGGGTGCGGAAAAAACGGGTCAGATGCTTGTATATGAAGGTCAAAACCTTTCGGAACTGGTCAAGCACCGCGCTTTCTTCTCTCTTCCACGGCCAAGGACAAATAGGTCACGGTGAAAGTTAAGACCTCGTCCGTGAATATTATACTAAAAAGAGCTTCGACTAGGGCTTGGGTACTTTATCGCGTATATTAATCGGATGGATTCAAAGGCGTGTAGCATCACGTTTATGATATTTGCCTATAAAAGTTAGGGTTTGTCTTAGGAATGTCTCGCTTTGGTTCTTGGATGTTTTCTTTTCTGCCCAATTAAGTAAGCGTCAGCCCGTGAACTTCTTCGAACCGAATGAAAGTTCAGGGTCATCATTTTGATGCTTTTGGCGCAATAAAAGAGGGAGCTAACTTTTTGAAACTGATACTTAGCATCAATGCGGGTGGGTCGAGCTGCTGAGAAAAATAAATAAATAGAAGGCGTTGTAGCTTTATTGTTCTGAAAACTTGTTCGTAAGCTTTTCAGCAATAATCGTAAATCGTATTACACCTCTGGTAATCGTTCAGTTCAAGGTTTTCAGGATTGTTTTGAAGATGACTGTATACCACTGTTTTGAAGCCCCCTAAAAACTGGACGTTTATTGCAAAACGTAATCAAACTCTCGTGCAAGATAATATTGAGAAATAAGGAAATTTTAGTTGCAGGGGAGTGGCACAGAGTCTTTAAGACCAGGTTCTCCTCTCCTTGTTGAACCATGAGTTGAGCTTACATTTTTAAATAACGTACTGAGATTCTTGTGCACTTCTTGGAGGTTGATCCATACATTATACTCTTATTAAAATCTTCAAATCTTTCAGAAACTGCTAACAGCTAAGTTTAGGACCATGGGCGTCGACAGAATATTTACCGGGGGGGGGGGGCAAAGGCTACTTCAACGTATGGTTACCATGTTGGAAAGAACAAAAGAGCAAGGGAAAACACTGCATACAGAAATCCAGGGAGGGGAAAGTGCCCCCCCCCTTTTGCCCTATGCTGCCGGCGCCCATGTTTAGGACTATACATTGATTGTAGCAGTTGTTCAGCAATGGCCTATCTAGGAAAAGTAGCGCCCATTCTTCGTGGTGAGCGGAAAAAACGCCGCCGGAAATAACGCCACATGGGAAAAATGCCTCCCGGAAAAAACGCCACTTTTAATAGTACTCTTAATAGCTTTATGATGTAACATAGTCGTTATATACTAGTCGGTGAGGCAAGGAGCGTAGCCAGAATTTTTTTTTCGGGGGTTGTATGAGATATAATTTTGTATTGATAAACTTATAAAACTGAAAGCTCTTAATAACTAATTTTGAAAGTTTCGCAGGGGGCACGAGGGCTGTCTGCTTAATTAAGGCATGCCTTGAGCGGAGAACATTTTCAGGGGTTCTAACGCTTATTCAGGTTACAACTTCAGAAGCTCTGGTTACAACGCGCCGAAGGCCAGAACCCTAGACCTACACACTTCAGCCCTTTATCAAATTGTCATGAAATTAGTAAAGAGTATTTATATTATAATGCAAAAGGTTAAAAATCAAGATAAATTTATATCTTATAAAGCTCTTTCTGTTGCCTCTCTTTGATATGCCAAAAAACCCCCCATTAAAACATAAAAAAATAAACCCTTACCCCCCCCCCCCCAAACACACACACACATACACCTATGTGTTAATTACAATCCCAGTTTAATAGGGATTTTATTTCTTTGATATCTTAACACTTCTTTGTCATCAGCGTACCTGAATGCAACTTTGGGGTCATAGCCCCCCCCCCCGAAATCTTCATTTACTGTTAAGTAATTGGCAATCTATTTTTTTTTTTTTTTTTTTTTTTTTTTTTTTTTTTTACGGATACCAAAAACTTTCTAGGAAAGTCTCCCACCCCCACCCCTCCTTAGGGCCTACTGAATTATGCCCAAATTGAATTACTGAATTAGACATGTGCCTTCCCCCATTTCTGGAAAACAAAGTACATTAAACCTCATAATTAAACTCAATACCCCTTTCCACCCCCTCCCCCCCCTTTTCTGCAAAACAAAATAATTTTTTTTCAAGATTTAATTAAATTATTACACAAATATCTTTTCAGGTGGCATTTTTTCCGGCGGCGTTTTATCCGGTGGCGTTTTTTCCAGGTGGCGTTTTATCCGGTGGCGTTTTTTCCAGGTGGCGTTTTTATGGGCGACGTTTTTTCCTACATTCACAGTTCGTTTGTATGGTAATTCTTAACATTTCATTAGGATGACCATTTATATTAGTTTCTATCCATCGTGATATTTCACTAAGCAAAAGAAAAAAACCTCATAGATTTAGGTTCTAAGGACAGTGATTCAAAATAAATAATTTAATGTCTCGTTGACTTTAAAAGTTGATTTTATTGGATTTATGTTAGATTTGTTTCTCGCATGTTCTTTACAGGTGCTATTCAAGAGACGTGGCTATAGACTTAATATCTATGATGTATTCTCAATTGGGTTATGTAAGTTACTGGATATAGATAGTGAACAATTTTGGGATTTTACGATGCCTTCAGAATATGTGTGGTTGTTTTGGTAGTCCGCTCATCGAACCAACGCACTTTGACTAACACCTTATGCTATGACATGTTTTTGAATGTAAGATTTTGTGACTTTCTTTAAGTTTGAAGAACTTACTTATGATTTAAGTTTTCTTTTAAATTTATATGAATATTAAATAATTCCAAGGTATATATTAGTTCTTAATTTTTCTCAGCAACATTGAGAAATTACAAGAGGACAACAAAATTCTCATAGTATTTATGCTACAGGTATCTATCGAAGGTTTAACTATTTTATTATTAGATAATTCATAAAAATGTGGAAAACATAATAATTATCATCAGAACTGTCGTAGATGCCTTAAAAATTCTGAACTTTAACCACTTGATTAACTTCTGAATGACAAATAGTACTTTTTCATAATCTCTTCGCTGTAGTTTTCATGTGTAATAGTTACAGTCAAATTGACATTTTCTGAAAAATGATTCATAATTTTATCGATATTTTTGGCTTCCAATTTCTGGGTGACATATGATAAACCTGATATAGTAAATTAACAAAGTTTTGTAATTTTGGCAGGGAAAGGGTTGATGCTAAGAAAAATATTGTGATTTCTTAAGTTTCGTGTGATAAGTTCACAGCATATGTCTGTGAGATTATTCTAATTTCAGTTAAACTTAAAATCTTAAATTACTAATATACTGTCCTTCAAACCGTAGACTTGTATTATTTTCATTATTTTTATTTTAATTTTGAATTGCATGATAAATTTACTTTAAAAATTTAAGATTTTTTTCTTTTTCTTTTCTTTTTTTTTTCCCAGTTGCAAATTTCAATGTGGAATTTTCAAAATCATCGAAGTTGCTATGGCTACTCTGGTTACTGGGTTACGCGTATATATGGATCATGTGCCCCAAAAATCAGGATATTATTTACCCAAATGTAAAAATTATTCAATAGAAATAAAAATATGTATACTGCGTATGCAGTAGACATTATATTTCAGCCATAAATAAATAAAAAATAAAATAAAAGAAGAGAAAATCGTATCAATCTCAATATTAAAATAATGCACGCAATTCTTATACTTTTTTTTTCAAGTTTTATTTATTTATTTCTGCGTGAATCACCTACCACATAAGACGAAAAAAAATTACCTTACCCGAAAACATAAACATATATACTTCACATAAATTACAATTCTGTTGTATTTTGATTCGAAAGAAAGAAGTTCTGTTTTTTTTATCTGCCTTTTGGGAGGCACGCAAACATGAGTTTTATGTAATAAAACAATAAAAATAAGAACTTTTTCCCTCCCTTGTAACACTGAGAACAAACGGCACCTTAAAGAAATCGTGTTTTTTAAGGACTATTAAGAAGCAGCAAAGAGGGATAGGAAAAAAATTAATTTAAAAAATAAATGCATTTGAAGTTTGGGGAGAGGGGAAATTTGTAGGCTGAGATTTACAGCTTAACCTCTATCCAACAATTTATAGACTAAGTAAATAAATCAATACTTAGACTACGTCATCATCAAGGACGTAAAAAAGAGGAGTGTTTAAGGAGTCTGGAAACCTCCTTAGGCTTCGCAAAATCCTTAATTTTGACAGCATATCCACCTTTTTTATCGCACCTTAAAACATACGATAAATATATTTTTTAAATTTCATATAAAAGTTTTGGAAATTTTATATTACTTTAAAATATTATATTAATTTTGTAAACTCTATGATTTAACGAGTAATAAATAAATCGCACATTAAAACAGCATGCGATTAAAAATACTTTTAAATTTTATAGTAATTAAAAAAATTATATTAATTTTTTTGCAAATTCTATGATTTAATGAGTAGTAAAGAAAAAAATTTACTACAAAGATAAAAAATTTGTAATGCAATTGAAATTTTTTACAAAATATCTATAGTAAAATTTACTGTATATAAAATTTTATGGTAAGATTGGAGCCCACCCTCTTGGAGAGAAGGAAGAGTGGTGAGAGTATTTTATATATTTGTTTACTTGGAAGTAAGGGACGAAATTCTTTATTTATTAAATATTAATAAAAAGTGTCAACTTAATTTAAATTCGTCAAAACTATTCTTTTAAGAAATAACACAGAATAAAATTACAAACGTGTCCCAAAAATTCCAAAATGTCTCTTGGCAAGCTTAAACAGCTTTGAAACATTCAGGTATTGATTTTAATCATTACAGTATTTTGAAGCATTTTCAAAAATGGATGGCACACTAATGCAATTTCTAGACATATAATTTTTTCTTCTCTCTCTCTCTTAATTTACTCAATTTGGATAATTGCTACAAAACATTTGTTTATCGTTTATAAACATGCATAATAGAGTTTGTGGGAAAATATTCTGATTTTTCCCCCCTTCCCTTTGGTATCCGCATCTGGGGAATTTGACATCTAATGAGAATTTTCGCGATAATACTGTATTAGGTGTACCGTAAAAAAATGCCCCTTTTTTTGGTATGTCCATATTTTGTCTAGTTAAAATTACTGAAGCTCATAATACGAAATTTCGCACGCATGTGAGTTTTTATCGTAGGCGTATACATTGGAGAGCGTTTTCCAAAATTCGTAACTTACGGGGGGCAGAGGGCGAAAACGTTCTTTTCAGCTACCTTGCGTGATCTCAAAGAAGAAAAGAGATATCCATAAAATTCTTGTTGTAAAATAATACAATCAAGAATACCTAAAAATCGATTTCTGAATATTTCAAATATTATCCTCCAAAGAAGTTAGGCTTAAAGGGGAGGACGATTATTTTTCGTGGGAAAAAAATGAATCTAAATTCTCGCTTTAAAATGTAACAATTACGAGTCCTGTTCTTAGACACAGCTTGCTTGTAAATCAACAATTGGTGAAACTCTATTTGTTCGAATTTTGTGTAGAAAAAGGACATTATGGTACACCTAATATTTCATTGGGTTATAAAAAGTTTGCACTCAAATAAAAATTGAAAATCAATATATATTTTCGACAAAGAATTTCTTTCACTCGTGTTACGTTAACAGGGGAAGCAGCTATACTACTACCCCTTTCCCTTTTCGGGAAGAAAATCCTTATTATTCCGTCAGCCCGTCATTATTGATGCATCAGATTTCGATCAGGATTTTACCAAACTGCGTAGCGCTTTGAGGATTTAATAAAATCCCGATACTTTTTTAAAGATTTGGAAATATTAGATGCTTGCAAATTTAAACAAGATTTCTCTGTTATCTCTTTTAACGCCGGGGAATGTAAGTTGTTCCATCTAATTTTACTGTCAGTCGCAAAAATAGATCAAATTTCTTTCTTTTTATTTCCTTTCGAGATCAATATATTTGATTTTTTACAAAATATTGGATGTCGGGGAAAGTAATGTCCATTTTTTACATAAAATCCAAACAAATAAACTTTCAACAAATATTGAATTACAAACAAGCTGTGCGTAAGCATAGGACTCATATTCGTTAAACTTCAAAGTGAGAATTTTATAGACTGTATTTTTTTTTTTCTTTAAAGAAAAATGGCCACCCTCCCCGTTTTTTCACATCTACCTTCCTAGGAGAATTCTATTCGAAATGTTCTGAAATCGATTTTTTTAGGTATTCGTGAGTGTTGTATTTTACAGCAAGAATTTCATGGATATATCTTTTCCTCTGATAGATGTCGCAGGATACGTGAAAAGCCTCCTATCCCAATTAGTTACGAATTTTCGAAATAGCTTTCTAATCTAGCATCGACGCTAAAAAATACAGGTACGTGTCAGTAGTTTTCTTCCTGCTTATTTGTAATTCTTCCTCCTTCAGTCAAGGGCTGGGTATCAAAATGTAAGCTAAAGTTCAATTGTAAGCTAAGTATCAAACCTTAAGCTATGTAAAGGGTCCCATTTTGGGGTGGGGTCATCAGAAGAAAAGAGATATCCATGAAATTCTTGCTGCAAAATACAACACTCACGAATACCTAAATATTGATTTCAGAACATTTCATTCAATCGATTTCATTGGGTGGGTGGGGTGCAACCCCCTCAGTCCCCCTCCCCCATCTGGGTACGCCCCTTGTACATGCCGAATTTCGTATCATTATTTTTAATTAGTTTTGGCTAGACAAAACATTCGCATACGGGAAAATGTCGTTACTTTCCGCGTAAGCCTAATCTTGCAGCGTGGGAAACAATGTTTGAATCCTTCGATGGATATTTTTCGAAAACTCATTAGTTCTCCATGAAATAAACGTCAGAGATAGTATATTTTTCTTTTGCAGGCATCAACAAAAACTGGAGAATACGATAAAAGTGGTTTCTCTTCGAAAGGCTAAGGGATATCAGCACATCGAAATGATAATACGAAGTATAATGTTATCCTGTGAAAAAAAAAAAAAAAAAAAGCCATTTAATTGTGAGCACCCACAACTATCGATATGTTGTCTCAGATTTTTTCCTCTGCCGATCACGTTACTGGCTGTGTCAAGTGCTTTTTCTGAAATTTCGATATTTTCAATGTTAATATTTTTAAATATTCAAACAATGTTTGCAAAATCGGCGTTTCAAGTTTTAACTGGATGTTTATAAAATACTGTCAGAAGAGATAGACTAAGGTGGGGGTAAGATGGGTATGAAAACAAGCAATTTTAAATTCATTGGCTATTTTTCTGTAACTGAAAGTATTGAATTTTTTGAAGTTGAACTTTTTTTGAGTTATTTTATGCTATTCATTCATACCCTTCACAGCAGGAAAGATTTTATCTAACTACATTAGTTTTTAAAAACGAAACTGTCAAACTAAGAGCTGTTTATTTACGTAAATGTAGTGTAAAACGGGTAATAGCGTAAGAAAAAAAGCTAAAAAAAAACAAAACACTTTATCAGATTTTATTTACTTCCATTGGCTTACAAATTATTCAAATCTGAAAGTTTTATGACAGGGCTGTTATATTGCCGATTGTATTCCGACACCTCATTGTTGCAAGGTAAGTTAGGGTAAAATTAGTAGGGATTTCTTTTTGATAAAATATATAAATAGTTTGTTTTTAAATACGTTTTTAGCCTGTATTTTTAGACATTAGTAGGCAACATTTATTCTCAATAAAATGTTTATTATGAGTATTTGGAAACATAATATTAATTAAGCCTAGCTGTGCACCCATTTCACCCCCAAAACACTAAAACCTAAATAGGAAGAAAAATTCTTACTTTTTTTTTTCTGATAATAAGCTGTTTAAACCTTTTCTAAATTGAAAATAATAAGAGCTTCTCAAATTTTTAGAAATGTGTTAGTTCTTGAAAGTTTTGGTGAGACAAAAGAAATGAACGGGGTTTCAATAAGCTGGTGAAAGCTAATATTATGTTTCCAAATGCAATTAATAAACATTTTAATGAGAATAAATCTTGCCAACTAATGCCTGAAAATATAAGTCGAAAAATAAATAGCACTTTAAAAGTATTTATTTATATTCCTCATGCAAAAGACACACCTAACCATTTTACATCACTATAACCTAACCAAAATTTAGAAAAAGCACATTATGCGTCGTGCCAGTAACTCATTTGTTAAAAAATAAATAAATAAATAAATAAATAAATAAATAAAAGAAAGAACGAAAATATAAACAACTGATTGAAATAGTTTTTCTCGTTCATTAGTTTTGTTTTCAACGTTGATTCAATTAGAAGTGTATGCCCTTTGTTAACAAGGACGGATTAAAGGGGGGGGGGCGACCGCCCCCCCGAGAAAGAAGAAATTAATGTAAAAGATCCTATTAATGGATGTATATGTCAATCTTCTAACTAACCGCCCCCACCGACAAACTAACCCCCCCCCCTGAGGAACTTGCATTAATCCGCCACTGTTTGTTTAGTTACGTACTTTTTAATTGTAGGATTGTAAAGGGGGGGGGGAAACGTTGCCTTCCTTTTAATAATACTTTGATAGGAGAAGACGGCACACGTTGTCGATTGAGGACAGAACTACTCACGGCCTTCCCAGAGATTCCTTTAACAATTTAGATTCTCATAAGAAA
The DNA here is from genome assembly GCA_038373885.1 of Cheiracanthium punctorium. NCBI lineage: Eukaryota > Metazoa > Arthropoda > Arachnida > Araneae > Cheiracanthiidae > Cheiracanthium > Cheiracanthium punctorium. The sequence goes on along the minus strand of JAWZYV010001099.1, from coordinate 1,100,829 downwards.
TTGGTGAGATTTTTTGAAGATTGGTATTCTCCAGAAACTTTTTTCTTCAAAGCATACGACAGAAAATTCAAGCGAAATGAAAGTCCAATGTTTTTAATCAAATGATTTCAATTATCATTTATGGTATAATTCTTTTTAAAATAGTGGGAGAAAAAAATCAGATCCTCAAACTTTTTAAACGAGGAGAAAATATTATTATCAATATAATTCATAAGATACAATTTTTATTAATAACATGACACTTAATTTATAACAACATATAATTTATTATAACCTAACAATCTGATATAATATTCATAATATTTTAGCAAGGATTTTCTGTTGATTATACGAAAGTAGAAGTTGGTTAAAGCGAAACTGTTTTTGAATTGCTTTTAAATTTTAAGAAATGTTTGTACGAAAGCATTTCGATTGACATCGATTATTATTTACACATGTCTTAGTAATATATCCCTATGTAATGACGCATGCAATCAAATTGTTATAATCTGTTCATTAATTACGACGCACAAGGTCAATGTATTCAGCAAGGCTCAAAGTTTCATTCATCTTGTCGCATGTCCACGCTAAAACTACCTGCTCCCACTTCATCATTAATTTCATCTAATAGATGTTGTATTTCAAATTACTGATATCGCAACCAATTACATTTTGAATTTCCCTTAATTTTCTCAGTGTGAGGAAGCAGTAAATATATTTGAGATGTTAAGACGCAACTAAGTGCGTTTTTTTTTAAAGCTAATTTTTCAATAATGTACTCTCCCTTTTCGTTTAACCCTTTAACGCGCAGTATTCCCGCTGTGGGAACACTAAACTCTGACATTTTGATTGTTGCCAGTCACGAAGAATAGATTTGATTTCTCTAAAAATAGTTACGGGTGACACAGCTCCACGGGAATCCGTTACTTTTTAGCACGTCATTTCCCGTAAAAAAAATGGTCACGATTATTTTTAACAGCACTGACATCTGCTGAAAAATGGAAGAATGCGAGAACAGCTGGATAGATTGCCCAATGCTGGAAAAAGGGCAGCCATTGCCATCGCTCGACTTAACTACCAGCAAGATGGTGGACGATCGAAACGTTCATCGCGTGCCACAGATCTAGAGACCCTTTTTTTGACGACAGCTGGCTGTGCCGTGCACAGCCAGCTGTCGTCAAAAAAAGCTGTGCCGTGCACAGCCTGGCAAAGCTGTGCCGTGCACAAGCTGTGCCGTGCAAAAGCCAGCAAAAGCTGTGCCGTGCACAGCCAGGCAGCGCGGCGAGGGCAGCGTCCGCCATCTTGCTGGTAGTTAAATCGAGTGATGGCAACGGCTGCCCTTTTTTCAGCATTGGGAAAGGGTTGCGCCTCAAAGGGTTAATGTCTTTATCGTGTCCTCATCAGCTTCAATTGGTCTTCCAAAACGTGGTGCGTCTTCAATATCAAAATTTTGAAAACCAGTTTTGGCAATGGTGTTTTCTGAATATATCTTCTCCATACACATCGGATAATTTTTTTTTCTTTATTAAACAGTATTTTTACCTTTTCGATAGAGAAAAAGCAAAACATGTCGAAAATGCCTCTTTTCAGTTAGTTGCCATATTTGAAAGTGCGCCAACCAAAAATTACTCCTCAGTATCAATCGAACTTTTTTCGCAAGCAAGCTTGCCGTATAAGCTGTCAAAATATATAATGATTATGCGGCTTAAATGTGAAGTTGTCTTTGGAAAAACAGTTAAGTCCTCTTTAAAAAAAAAAAAAAAAAAAAAAAAAAAAAAAAAAAAAAAAAAACGAAATTAACTTTTCGAACCACCTAATAGTTGAATGTTATTATTGTTAAAAATAATAAACTTAACTAATTCACTAATACTAATTATTTATTAACTGATTATTATTACTTTAATGTAATTAAGTTTGGAAGAAAACACGATGTAATTTTGATCAGCAGTGCCTTAAGGAAAAATAATTTTTTAATCTATGTCAACAATCCTAATTTCAAAATGACTGGGATTTTGTTTACTCGATTTCACTCGACCCCTTTCTAAACTAATATTTCCCCCTTTTTTGGAATAATTTTGGAGCCGCCCAGGTGGTGTAGTGTGGCTAATCAACCCTTCTATCACGCCTGGGGTCCGGGTTCGAACCCCGGCTTGGGCATGGGTGTTAAGTTGTCCGTCCCTTCATAGGGGGTAACTCTGCCCGTCCATTGGGTGCTCCCATACTAAAATGGGCAGTTATTCGGGCCTTAGTCGTGGCGAATGCATGATGTGCAAGTGCCCGCAATGTAATTTTGATTAGCAGTGCCTTAAGGAAAATTGGGTTGTTCGGAAAGTAATTTCACTGGCTTGATGAGCAAGTGCCCGCCCATTAAAAGAAAAAATTATTTAGGAAGACATTGTTTGACTGAGAGTGGGTTTGATGACATGTGTATTTTATTTCTAAGGATATATTTACATTATTTAGCATTTACAAAGGAATTGTTGGAAAGTTTAATACATTAAAAAGGAAGTTTGATCCTTCACCTTGAAAAATAAAAAGAGAGTTAAGCACAAGCGCAAATGAAGAAGTAGGGGTACCGTCCTCCTGCGCCTTGCTTCGACTACATAACTGGCACATATGTCAAGAGCAACTTTTGTTGCCATAGAACCTTGATTAAAAGAAGGAGGTGTTCATTTTTATCAGCTTGATATCCATTTTAATGATCTGAAAATTAACATAAATTAACTCGGTAAATAGATTCCGGTAGGAAGAGAAAATCACCCTCTTTCGAATGATTTAAAACACATATGGGCGAACTCCGGCCAGCGGGCCGGATGTAGCGCACTATTCTGCCACCCTTTTGCGTCTGGGTTCTATTCTCAGCTTGGGATTGGTTGTTTGTGATCACCCTAATATTGTGCTGTAAAAAAATAATGTAAACTTTGAAATAAATAAAGAACTTGTAATTAGGACCAACTGAGTTTGTGACAAGAAAAGGGGCAGAGAGTAACAGTAAATGTGACATCACATATTTTGGTCAAAATAAAACATTTTAAATTAAAAAAGTTATTTTGAAGCAAGCAGAATTTGAAGGTATTTTTTTAATAGTGGTGTGATTTTTCATGCGACAAATGCGATGGCAATTCCATTCTAGTTAAATCAATAGTAAGGTTTGTTTTTGTTTCTATTTTTGTTCCGGAGTATGGAGAAGTGTGATACTTTCTGTTAAAGGGGAGAGAGTATCAAAATTAATGAAAAAGTGTAAGAAATCAAATAGAGTATCTCCGGTAGCAGAAACCGTGCAACGTGGCGACGCCTGTCGCAGATTCTTGAGGTCTGCAGACTATTTCAAGAGTTCATATCGAAAACTTTCAGAAACTGCAGATGCATTTTTTTCCTCCGCTGACTTCACCACTGAAATTAATGTGGGACAATCTCTAAAATAAATTCTATGGTTAATGAATTCTCAAAACTGTTATGCCCATGATACTAATAAAATTAAATATGTTTGCCGTGTCATATACTGTGTTGTAATACTGATAAAGTAATTAGGAAAAAAATTTTTAAAATATAATTTTAATTATGAGCACTCATTCTACATTTTCCTATTTTAAAAGAAAAATATGACTGCTTTTTGATGTTATTGTTAAAGGATTTTCAAATGTTCTTGAAAAATTTCTGTTGATGGAAACAGCTTAAAATTTTTTTTTTGCGATATAAAGCATCCAAAAAAAGCTGGGCCCAGTATGAGCTGAATATTAATACTTATCATAGTTGCAGGGTTAGCAGAGGGTGACTAAAATCCATATATAAATTTCTTGTGAGCATTCATAATACTTTATATAATGATTTTTTTTTTTTTTTTTACAGGATGTTCCTTGGAATAAATCTTGAGAAAGGGACCAAATCAAAGAAATATCTAAATGTAAACACTCACGTTGGCAAATAAATCATTTTGTAATTTTTTTTAAGTAAATATGCATTTTGATGTTGAATATATGTTATAGAAATTAAAATTTTGCATTCAGTATATATTGTATATGTGTTTTTGTTACTGTGTGTGTATGTGTAAGCACTTGATTAGAAATTAACTCATTGTAAAATTGAATTAAGTTTTTTCTCATTACTGTTATTGTATTCAGTGCAATAAAATAAATAACAATGAAGCAATTTTAAGAATTGAAAGCAAAAATCCACTTATTTATATACACTATGTTATCAAATACCTCAGATCAATACTTCGTTGAAATATTTTTTTCCCCCTTCATAAATAGAAAATGTATTTAAAAAAAAAATTCGATTATAAAAATCTAAGCTTATTATTGTTTTATTTCTTAGTTTTTACAGTTTTCATCTCAATTTTCAAAATTCCTTAATTTCCCTCCCCCCTTCTATTGGAATATACTATTAATGTTTTAGCATTGGAATGTACAACTATTGTGTTGTAGATATCCCTGCATAATAGTCACACCTAGACTTTCACCATGAAAAATTAGAAAACAGAACGTGTGACTATTATGCAAGTAAACACGGTACTCCTCTTCAATTAAATAATATGAGGCCATACTTTTATCAGTAATGTGGGTATGTCTTTTCTGATTTTGAAGAAGTGAATAGTTTAGTTTTAGATAAAATTTTGCTTGTTTTATTTGCAAATAATATTTGCATTTATATATTTTAACCTCTGTACTACCTTTCGCTTTATTAGAGTTAACATTGTTATAGACTGTCAGTTTAAAAAGTGATTTATGCTGTTGACTTCTTCAAAATGCATTGATTAAACAAAATACTCTTTGGACACACACAAAAAAAAGTTAAAAAGTGGAGTCCTGCTTTTCCAAACAGAGTTCAGGAAAAATAAGGATTTTTTAAACCTAAAAACGCAGGAGCAATTAAAAAGGCGTTTGTGGGGAAAACCTGTCCTGAAGCCAGATTAAAATGAAAGCTGGTTACTTAAGAGTACAGGCCGACTTCATTTATACAATCCCTGCACTTAATTTATGCCTTAACAAGTCAACTTATTGATATTTATGAAATTGCCTATTCTGAATTCCCGCTAAAATGAAGTGTTTGGTCTCAATTTGTTCAGAATTGCGGGACTCTACTGTATTGCTATATGCAGGTTTATTGTTATACACATGGATCATTATACACAGGTTTCACTGCAGTCCATGCAGCAGTGAAATTATATTAAAAAGAGACTCTGTACCAAAAACCTAGTTACACTAGCCAAAGGATGCACAACCTTTCTTAGAGGATAGTCAGTGCCTGTCACAGAAATGTCAAGGGTCTGTATTTGGTAAATAATAATTGTTTACATTTTAAATCTTGAAGAAAAGGTCTGTCAAAGTATTTATCAAGACACTTATTAACGAGTAAAATTGAGAGGTTATGTATTAACATAAAAAATTCTTTTTTATTAAAAGACTCAATCTTCAGTGAAATTTATAAGAATTTCAGCCTTGCCGTGCCACAATTAACTATTGAGGGTTACATATTTAAAAAAAACAAACTTGTAAAGTTTGAAATAATACACACAAACAAACACACAAAAAAAAACTAATAATCACTTGTATTTGGGTTAATCCTGGTCCAGACCAAAAGGCAGTCCTCAATATAGGTTAGTAAAAAATGTATGTTGCAGGTCATCCAAAAAGTTTGCCTTTCTTAGTTTGCAGAAACATAATCACATTTTCTGTTTGTGTGTCGGTTGATGTTTTTGGCATGTAATAAGGGTGAACCTTTTGTACGACCTGAAACATATGATCTGTACTACTTTGTTTTGAGGGCTTTTCGTATGTCAACACCTTTGTTGACATATGAAAAATTTGACCTCGAACAGATTATGCCCCAATATGAACGGATCATCATAATAGCAATTTTACGAATAGACAGTCGATTTAACATTGAATAATAATTAAAGAATAAGGTCTAAATACTTAATAAAAAAACTACCTTAAACACCTATAAGATTAAAATATTGTGCAGAAGTGCTTTTCAATTATGTGATCATAGTTGTCTCCTGCCCATAGAACTTAGAAGGTAGTTTTTATCAATAAATAATATAACATTTTCTTGGCTGTAGCTGGAGTGTTTTTTTATAATAAATGCCCAACAGCCTAGACTGTGAAACCTTCATAAATTTACGGTAAATCCTCAACAACATATAGTGTAAGGCATTCATAAAATTACGGTCAGTACTCGACAAACTAGTGTGAGACATTCATAAAATTACGGTCAATACTCGACAACCTATGTCGTAATCCATTATCAAATTACGATCAAATCTCGACAAACTATAGTGTGAGACATTCATAAAATTACGGTCAATACTCGACAACTTACGTTGTAATGCATTATCAAATTACGGTCAAATCTCGATAACCTATGAAGGTCTGACACAATCAAATTACGGTCCACACTCGATAACTTAACGGTACTGTGATTTTGCGGGTGCACGTAGTTTGACGAGATTCTCTTGGAATTTTTTGCTGCCGAGAATTGCCCGTAATCTAACAGTATTTTTTTTCACAGTGTGGTCCACCATGACTTTTGATCGGGTCCGCAGAACGTATCAAAACCCGGTATAGAACAAATATAAACCATTCAAAATCCCACATAAATCCTAATTATAAGGCCTGCGGCTTTGCTAAAATCCTGAAGTTCGGCCCGCGACTTCGTTAACACCCTAAAGTTTGGCCCGCAACTTTTCAAAAGGTTGCCCTATACCTGATTTAAAGCATAATGCCAGAAACATTTAATGACATGTGGAATGTTAACATTTAGTTGCCAACCAATATCTTCTAAGTGCAGTGGCGGGTCGTGGGTTATTTAAATGGTGGTTCACAAAACAAATTTCGAAAATCAAATATGCAGATACGACGCACTTTACAAGGTAAAATATATTCGCGTTTCCTTCCAGCAGATAAAGGAAAACGCACGCAACTGAAAAAAAAAAAAAAAAAAAAAAAAAGTAATAGTTTATCTTACATTTCATCCCCAAGAACAGTTTTAGCAAAGGAGTTGATTCGTTTTATTTCGATTTTTTTTGAAAGGATAATATTAAAAAATGTAATTGCTTTAGCTCCGAAACACTTATTTTACTCCCACCTTAATTATTTACACTAGTGTGTAAAAAATATTGTAGTGAAAAATGATAGAAATAAAGAAAATAATAAGAAAATGAAATAAAAATGGATTAACTAACCGAACGTAACAAATCAAGCGATAATCCGGAAGAAATATCCGCAAAAAAATGGCCCGTGAGCGGAATATCAACAGCGCTGTACTTCTGCACTCTCTCCGCTTCTGTTCTCAGGGAGCGGTGCAGAAGGCAATTTTTCCTTTTGTACGTGCGATCCATTAAAGACTGTGCTGTAGTAACCTACACTACAGTGCGTTAGCTATAATAAGCGTATTTAATAATAGTGGGGGGAGGGAGTAAAACTCATGTTTTAAATTCATAAAAATCTAGAAGTGTACTTAATATTTTTTTTAAATTTAATTTGTTAATGTGTTTATTCTTTCGTTTTTCCTTTGGGGGTTCACGTGCTCAAATGGAGGAGCCGCCACTGTCTAAGCGTAAATGTAATTGAAACTGATTAAGTCCAACGGGATAAAAATTTGAATTACCTAATTTGATCAATGTAAAATGAAACCTCCGAAAGTTGGACACTTGCGGTTCCTTCAAAATGTGTCAAGCTTATAGAAGCACATCTCAAGGTCATGGCCACGTCACGTTCCGTTACCTAGAAAAGTGTCCAACTTAGGGAGGTGCCCAAGCCCGGACTGGCCAGGGTGTACGTCTGTCTGCAGACGGGTGGGCCCTCCCTGCTGAGGGCGGGCCCCCAAATAGAAAACGCAAGAAAAAAAAAAAAGTGCTATATTGATAGCACTTAAATGAAGTTTGACACTTGCAAAATTTTTTGCAGCTGCAATTGCGTCCCAGAAGGCTTCGAAACACTTCATTTTAAATGTAGTTCCATGGACGCCGGCAGAATATTTCCCAGGGGGGGGGGAAGACTACTTCAACGTATGGTTACCATGTTGGAAAGAGCAAAAAAACAAGGTAAAACACTGCATACAAAAATCCAGGGGGGCATTGCCCCCCTTGCCCTATGCTGCCGGCGCCCGTGTGTAGTTCTCAAAATTGTTTGAGAGAGGGTTTCCGAATGAACAAGGGATTAATTAATATGAATGACGCATATTAATTAATAGATCAATATTTTATTAATGCATTAATTATGAATCATAATTAATTAATAATAACACCATTTCTCCTTCCATACCCCGAAAGTTAACACATCCTAATATTTATCGGTTACACAATAAAACGGGGACCCCTTCTCTTGAGACGGGCGGGCCCTACCCTCTCAGTCTGGGCCTGGAGGTGTCCAATTTATGTCGGTGTTCTGTGTTGGAAGGTTTCATCGCAGCATTACGTAACCATCCATACTACACTTTGAGCTGTCGACAAGTTACATTGGGATAATCTCATGAAATCGATTAACATTTGATGCGAGTAGGTACAGAGGCATATTCGCAAAGATTTCAGAAAGCGTAAATCCCACCATTATTTCCCAATCTCTGTAACCGTAATATACCCCGTTTTGCACTTCCGTAACGTGGGCCAGTGGCGCAACGGATAACGCGCCTGACTACGGATCAGGAGATTCCAGGTTCGAATCCTGGCTGGCTCGACAAGTTTTGCTAAATGCGAAAAATTTGGATGGGTTCTGTCCCACATATCAGATATTTTTTTTTTTTTTTTTTGTAATTTTTAGGAACTCAAGCATCAGTACGCTTTTATATATTAATTTGGATATTCTGTAATTATTTTAACATTTTAGAACACATTTTTCAATTTTTTAGAGGACTTCTAAATTTTCATTATAACTTACTATTTCATCACTTTTTAATTTCCTTTCACGCCAGGAACAACTTTTCTACCTTATTCCTATTACAGAATTTAAGTTCTTTGCACTGAGCTCTGTTGACGGGCAGAGGTCCCAGGCACTACAAATATCAGAATTTTTTAAACCGTTTTTCGGAATCTACTCGCATCGACTGTATTCCAATTTAAAGGGTATACCCCACTCTCCATTAAAAAAAAAGTTTTTTTTTTGCTAATTTTACATGGTATTTTAACTAAAAGAGAAAAGGTACTCCTAGTACATTGGAATAAGATTTATACAGGATGTCCCAATAAGGTGGTAACGGGCTTTATTTCTTTAATCCATTAGAGATAAGTGGGCAGTGTCAATTAAAAAAAATGTGAAAATAAGGTCAGAAATAAGACTCCATTAAGAAAAAATTCCTCAAGTTCATTTTCAAAAAGTTATACTTTTTAAATTTGTCTACGGCCTCCGTGCAAAAAAATTCCCCAAGTAGTAAAATGTGCCCCATACTCTCATGAAGTGACGTACAAAATTTGACAATTATGCCCTTAAAAAATCAGAGATATGTAGATATTTGTAACACTGACTTAAACCACTTTTTAATGGCTTTCGAAGGGAAAAAATCACGACGAATGATTGCATTTCAGGGGTCGTACAGAAATTACGAAAGAAAAAAAAAATATATTTTTTTAACATTCTAGCAGTAAGCGTTTACATTCGAAATCATGTATAGCTCCCGATCATCTTTCTTTAAAAATATATCTGCTACGTTGTATGATGAATGGCTCAACTTTTGCTACATCAACTCGTGAGTGTATAAATTTTACTAACTGGGAATGTTTTTGTAAGGGAGTCGTATACAAATTTAAAAAATGTAACTTTTGAAAATTAGCGAGAGGAAGTCTTTCTTAATGGAGCCTTATTTACGACCTTATTAGCACCAGAGTGCTATTAATTTCAACCTTGCTTTTTGTGTAGACACGATTTTGGTACAATTAGCGAGTCGAGTCACTTTTCAAATATGTTTGCCAAGATAACGTGGAGGGGGGGGGGGGCGTTAATAAAATGTTGAAAGATCGCACAAGGTTTGCAATTTTTCATAAATGATCGCTAAACTGAGTGCCAAAACGCGACGATTTATTATAAATATATTTTGAGTATAGTTAGAAAACGCCTGGCGAATATTGTAAAATAGTTTTAGTAGGCGATTTAAATATAGATTTCAATTCCGAAGAAGTGTTTTATAGAACAGTGAAGACAAATACTTCACGCATCATAGATTATGATACACTTTCCAAATGGTATTTATAAAGGTGAAGTGTAGTTTGACTATGCCTGGCGAAAATTGTTAAACAGTTTTGGTAGGCGATTTTAATATAGATCTCTATTCCGAAGAAGTGTTTTATAGAACAAAGAAGGAAAACACGATACACTCTTGGATTATGATGCTCATTCCAAACAGTATTTAAAATGTCTACGAGATATAGTTGGAATATGCCTATAGTTCGAATATGTCTGGTGAAGATTTAAAAAAAAAGTACCAGTAGGCGATTTTAAGATGGATTTGGATTCCAAAGATGTGCTTTATGGTTCAAGAAAGAGTGGATTCTATTTTAACGCCCCTACTTTCGCCAACCTAAAAATTCCCCGCACTTTGGCTAGCTTTGAAGTCATGGGTCTCTTGGACTTATGCACAAGTTTCAACGCTCCCTAAACAACTATATGGAAACTAAAGTGAACAAATTAGTGATAAACGCACCAGTATAGGAATTTGAAGACACTTAATTATTAAAACTACATTCATTGGCTACCCAAAATAAATAAAAATATAACGGAATGCTGTATTTACAGGTTGCTCCAAATCGCCATTTTAATTCTAAATTACAATTGCCACATAAATACAAAAAGTTGTCATGGTTGCTGTATATGTTTATTGATCGCCACCTTGGCGAGAGTTGGGGCGTTAAAGTAGAAATCAACCCAAGAAAGACAAACATGGCACACTCATGGATTATGATGCACATTCGAAACAATATTTAAAACGGTGAAGTATAAGTTGTAATATACTTGACGAAGATTGTAAAATAGTTTTAGTAGACAATTTCAAGATAAATTTCGATTCCAAAGATGGGTTTTATAAAACAAGGAAGAAAATACTGCTCACTCATGAATATAATGATACACTTTCCAACCTGATTGTTAGGTTGAGCCTGTAGGTAATGTGCAGAAATTTGTATACAGCCCCAATGCAGATAGAAAGCCTTTATTAAGAAAGTGCGATTCCAGAAAAATCTGCAGGTGTTAAAAACCGTTCATTAGTGACCACCTGAAGGTCGACTAAAAACTTGCGGTATTCTCAAAAGAATTTAGCACAAAAGTTGCGTCAGGAGTTTAATAAAAGCAAGTCTCAAAAAATATACGGAATTGAACAGAATAAGGGATAATGTTGGAAGGAATGGAATTCATGCACGTGCAAAAGTCATTGATATCATAGAAAAGTGTACTTCAGCTAAATGTCAGGACAGGAAATTTATTAATAATTTTAAGCGTTGCGCTCGGAAGAGTTAAAAGAAATCTTGGTGAAAGTCGAACATATAAATTTCATCTTTTGGCGTTCTTTGAAAAGAGTGGGAAAAACGAATGTTCGCTAGCTAGAAATCATTTTTGTGTATCGCGGGACGCCTTGCAGTTTTACAAAGAGAGCAACCGCGACAGAAGAGGGAACCATTGAATGCCTATGACCTTTGTGGTCAGGGCGTAGCGGTCAATTTGCGGGAAGCTTTTTGATGTTGGTCGGTGAGAATTCGTAGGCAAAGCTTCAGAAAAGGAAAAAATATAATAAACATCAAGGGGAGAAAAATTGAAAATAAAATTTAAGAAAAACATGGAGGTGTTGACGATAACGCTGTAGGAATCCAATGAGAAAGTGTGAGAATTGAGAAATGACCTATGGCAAGTTAGAGAGAGGTAAATTTCGGGCAAAAGAGTTAGTAACTGGTCGGTTTAGGAGAATTAGGAGCCACAGAGTGGCTAAACTAATTATTTATGAGTTTAGGGAAGAAAATGGGGGACGAAGATTTGAGCAAAACTGGACTGCACAGCCAGAGAAGGCAGATTTTCAGAGATTTTTTTAGATTTCTCAGAGTTTCTTAAGAATTTTCAGAATTTTACATATGTGATCATCATTAGTGGATATTTATATAAATAAGTGTGTTTAGAAAATAAAACTAAAAAGGATCATCACTGCTCTGCACCGGATTACAGGTAAATTCCAATTGCCATCCTTTCCATATTGAGTGACTTATTTTTAATAATTAATAATATTGTTTATGATTTCTAAAGTAGTTAGAATGTGTTTTGGTAAACAATAATAATTTAATTGTTCTAAATTAAGCCATTTTCGAGATCAGTTTAAATATTTTTTTGTAAGACATTTATATTTAATAAATGTTTGTTATAGTTAATATTTTAAATCCATTTATTTCTTTCCTCAGAAAACACAACGCAATGTAAAATTTTATTTTATACTTATTTAGAACAGTTTAAATAACTTTGGGGGATTATGATTGCTAAATTACTATTGGGGGATTATGATTGCTAAATTTATTTTATGAGTTAAAATAAATTACCGATGGGTCTTTATAACAATGAATCCAATTATTTCATATCTTATTTCACGGCTAAACTAAGGAATAAATTATTTCACCCATTTATTTCATGTTTTAATAGGTCGCACCGTAACATTATGGAATAAGGAAGAAAATAGGGACGACGCAAAAATTATGATACGCTTTTAATATATAGCACTTTGGTGCGTATTTAAAATCTGAAAGTGTTTCAGATTTTCTTCCTTTTTTTAATTTTCCTATTTTTAACCATAGAGAAAGAAAATTCATATCCAGAGCAACTAAGGCTGAAGAAAACGACCCAGAAAATATAAATAAATTAATAGATTGTATTAGATATTTCAAAGTTAACCGAAATTTAACCAAAGTTAACCGCCAACTGGAAAAAAAGGAACCGGATAAAACGCCACGTGGAAAGATATTTGTGTAATAATTTAATTAAATACTTGAAATGAATTTCTTTTATTTTGTAGAAAATGGGGAGTGGAATGGAGTATTCAGTTCAATTCTGAGGTTTAATGTACTTTGTTTTGAACATTTTTTCAATTTACACTGCCCACTTATCTTACACAGTTGATTTCTATTTTTTCTTTCTTTCTTCTCTGGAGCATAAACTAGTCTTTGTTAGGATCAGTAGTAAAGGCGATCAGAAAAAAGAAAAAGAAAAGAAAAGCGAAACCTTCATTTCGTTCGTTGTCTACTGTGTTCTTTTTAATACAGATAAAGAATGAAAGCCCGTTACCACCTTTTTGGGACACCCTGTATATATATATATCATATTAAAATACGCAAGGATGCCACAAACGCAAGATAGGATTTCCCTTCCCCAAAGTGTATTTCGCACCATTTTCGAGTGCGTTTGGGGCACATCAGTTATCAGGTAAATATATAAATATCTTTTAAAAAAAAAGCTAAAGCAAAGGAAGTGGCATGCAAGACATTTGCATTTTATTTATTTGGAAGTTCCTTCTTGTTACAATTCTCCTTCAATTTTTAAAATTGTTAGAACGCCCTAAAGACTGTATGTTCTATTTTTACAATCTTCTTTTTCCATGGCTGTGTTCTTTGCTAAAATAAATAATAGTACTGAAGCAACTGTAAATACCGTTGACATTACGAATGCAGAATGTCCTTACAACTGCCGAGAAATGGATGCAATTTATTTACTGTTCTGCTTTCTTAATTTCCTTCGTTACATGTTTTTCTTTTTTTATTTATCTAAAATTGTAAAATAAAGCTCTCTCGATTCCCTGAAACTATCATTGAAACTTAATTTTTCATTTCCATTGCATTTGCCAAACGATTTCGTCTTTCGCTTTTCTTCACGCAGTTTGGTGAAGAAACTTTTAGTTGTTCTCTGCTTTTTTTTTCGCTTCCTTTCTTCTAACATTGTCTTGTTCAAACGGAACGTTTGATGAGAATTAAAACACCGATAAAGAATAATAAAAGACATGGAATACAGTTGATTTCTATTTTTTCTTTCTTTCTTCTCTGGAGCATAAACTAGTCTTTGTTAGGATCAGTAGTAAAGGCGATCAGAAAAAAGAAAAAGAAAAGAAAAGCGAAACCTTCATTTCGTTCGTTGTCTACTGTGTTCTTTTTCTTCTTGAAGGAAAGCGAATGTTCTCTGCCAAGGACTTTCCATTCGTGCGCCTTGGACTTGATCTCAAATCGCAAGACAATTTTTCTACAGGATGTTCGTGCATAGCTTATTAACTTTTGAGCAAATGTGTGTGAATGCCTAAGAATAAAGAGTACTTTTTGTTTTGATATTTTTCGTATTCTGTAACATGTAACAGTGATTGCCTAATTTGTTTTCGCTACTTTCAGACAAAGCCTTTCATACCAGTTTGCTGCGTAACAGAAACACTTAACAGAAACTGGTGTTCAAAAAATGAAATAATTAGAACTTTGTAACTAGCACACATAAAAAGTACTTATGGATCAGGATGCGTGTTTCGGGTGAAAAATTTTTTGCCATTCTTCAGCTGAATAGAGTTCCACTGACTGCAACCACAGAACACACCGTGAGAACTGAAAAAGTGAACAAAAACAGAAGTGAAAAGCGAGTTGTCATTCAGAATAAGGAAAAAGCAAGAAACCAGGGAGAATAAAAGAAAATACGAAGGAGAGAGGTAGGAAGAAATAGAAAGTAGATAAAAACAAAATAAGAAAAGACTCAAAATAGAAAGCTAACAATAGAAAACAGACAAAAGAACAGCAACAAGAACTAAGAAATAGTTAAATAATAAATAAACAAAACTAAACAACAAGTTTTTTAAAATATAATCAGGGCAATACATTTTTTTAATACACATGCATTGCAGAAAAACACACCCAACGACTACAAAAAGTAATTAATGAATTAAAAAATAAATGAATGAGCAACACCCCCCACCCCGCAAAAAAAAAAAGAAGAAAAAAAGTTGGGGTAAGAGGGATAGAGGTAGAAAGTGAAAAGAAACTTACAGCGACAATGTTGAATAAAAGCAATGGAAGAACCGCCCTTCACTAGACGCTTCAAGTGCTGGGTAATGGAAAAACCTTTCAGACAATCAAGATGGGACAAAGACTGAAGAGTGCATAATATCTTATCTTTAGAAAATTGAAAACGATGGTTAGAATTCTAACAATGAGAGGCAATATAATATTTGGAAGGTTTATGCTTAGAAGCAAATCTGTTATGCACTTTGAGCCTAAATTTGAGAGCTCTTCTGGTCTGACCAATATAGCCCAAATCACAACATTCACAAGGAATATAGTAAAATCCCTACGGTTCTCAGTAGAAATAGTATTTTTCATAGAAGAGAATTTAAGTTTACTCACAGGTTTAAAGACAACTTTGAAACCGAAATTTTTGAGAAGAGTAGGAATTTTGTAGCATAAAGGTGAAAAGAAAGGTAGTACAATTAATTGATTAAAATAAGTAAGTGTAGAAGATTAAGAGTTAGACTTATTAAATTTAAAAACTACCTTATCAATAATAGAGGAGCTGAAACCAAGAGAGACGGCTAAGGATTTTAAGTAATTAATCTCATTATTAAGAGATTATGAGTCAAAACAAATTTTGATAGCACGGAACTCATAAGTGTAAGAAACAGAAAGTTTTGCTACTATGGATGATTCGAGAGAGCATAAGGAGGTAAAGAAATAGAAAAGGGTTTACAGAAAACAGAAGTAGAGAAACCGTTAGAAATCTTATGAACAAGAACACCCAGAAAAGGTAAAGAATTGCTGCACTCCTCTTCTAAAGTAAACTGGATTCACGGACAATAAAAAGTGAATTAGAAATATCCCGATTGGAATCCACAAGAACAAAAGTATCGTCAACATATCTTACCCAGCACGAAAAATTATAGACCTTCTCTTAATGCATATAAACAGGGGCGGCCCGACACGGTAAGCAAGGTAAGCATCACGTCAGGACGTCTTCTTGGAAGGGCCGAGATTTCGAATTTAAAAGCTTGAAAAGGAGCGTCTTCATTACGTTTGCAGGGGGAGCCACGTACCCTGAAGCCTCGCCCCTGCATATAAACTTAACATTAAAGAGGTGATAGAGGATTACCGGTAGACCCTTAGCTTGTTTATAGAACGAACCATTAAAAATGAAAGCCGTTTGATTAACAAAAACACTTATTGAAGATATCTCCTTAATCTCGACTGAAGAGTAATGAAACTCGCGTAAACGCTTTTCCAAGAAGTCAGTCGCATCCTTGATAGGAACATAGTTAATAACGATTTAAGGTGTTCAGTGACTTGAAGAGCAATCGACGTCATATGACTTTTGAACAGCTTTAAAAACAAACCAATGATGCTAAACACTGGAAAAAATTAATAATGCTTCTTCACACAATACTATGGACTGACACTAACAATAAATTTGTATGCCTCGTGCAAATTTCAGAAAAAAGTCCATCAACCCAAAAACTTGCCTCAAAAATAGGCCGAGGAGTTACTTGTTTTGGGAAATATCGTAAATTTCCGCATGTTTAGCAATTTTTCGTGAGTTGTTTCGTACTGCTATAGGTTCATTGTTTGTAACAGTTCGAAGTAGTAAAGAGACATTCTAAATTTTTTTAAAAGCTGTTCAAAAGTTGCATGATTTTCAAGGAGAATAAATAGCCTTAATACCAAGAGAGAACCTTTTACAATTAGTAGGAGAAAGTAGTTAAACTTTGTAAGCAAACTCATATGAGTTTTCAGCAGTGTGAATATTACTAGCAGCCAGAGGTGAAGACGTATTTGAGAGGAAACGTGCAACGTGATAAAAGGATGTATACATCACCATAAAATCGCGCTAAATAAAGTATACTTAAAAGAAAATTCACTGAAACTTTTTAAAGAAATATGAGCATGTAATTCAGTAAGACATCACAAATACTTTTAAACTGTGCTTGGAAATTTACAGAAAAGAAAGTTTACCGTGAAACTTTCTAATGAAATATATTTAGAAATAAAAACAAAGATTTCTAAAGCAACTACAGATTTCCTTAGATTTCAAAAATAACTAATTTTGAAGGATTTCTCTTACCTTATACAATCAAAAACATGTTTGCTCAGGGTAAACTTACTTTAGTGGATTCGATGGTATTTCTCCAGAAATAACCGAAATCAATACCTTGTAAGACCACTTCTATTGCTCTAAAAAAATATGTATGATGGAAATCGATAATAAAGGTTTTCTGAGTATTATTTCGTAAGCTTTTGGGTGGATTTTTCAAGCCGGTTAAATTGATTTTCAGTGTCTAAAAGTTTACAAAAACTTTTTTCTTTTCTGTCTCTTCCTAGTTGGAGAAAAAAGAGTTCACCCTATAAATTGGAAAAAGCATTTCGAAAGCTTACATGAAGCAATCAGAATAGTTTAAAACGGATACTCTGGCTAAAGTATTCCCTTTTTTATTTTATCCATGTATTTGTATCTTAATATAATTAAAATTAACTAAATATATAAATGTAATGGCAATTGATACATGTTGATATTAATTATAAACTCGGCTGTTCGAGCCTCGCCAGGGGGAGACCACCCTGACCCCCCTCCTCTAATTTTTTTGTTTCATTATTACCATATTAGAACGATATTAATTGACTATGCCATTTTATCTCTCATCTTTCGTGTATTTCGCCTGGTAACCCTATTCAATTTTTATGATTGTAACCTATTTATAGAAAAATTCATGTTGTGCATATTCTACAGCTTACGAAATATTGTGACAATAGGTTAAAGCTGTTGTGAACTAATAGTATTTAAATATATGTAAAATTATGTCGCTTTTTTGGGACACATTTTTCGGACAATTTTCAATAAAGGGGTTGAGAGATAAAATAGCATAGTCATTAATAGTTCAGACGGACCGACAAATTTAAATCATACACATTTTTCAGTATTGCTGAAAGTTTCGCATTAAAAAAGGACAATTACTCTTCAACTTAAATAGAAACCGAAAAAATCTGAGCCCCTTAAAAAAAAAAAAAAAAAAAAAAAAAGTAATCTAGGGGTATTCCACCATTTACTTATGAAATTGTAAATATTTATCTTTCTTGCATTTGTAATACTAAAAGATTCAAGGATGATGTGCATAAATATTCAAAATAAAAATGTTGGAGGGGGTAGGGGAAAGATTAATTTTAACTTAAATTTATCTAAATTAACTGTTTAAATATATAAATTTAGAAAGACCTTTTTACTGAAATGAAATGCTCGGTTTATTGTTGAATATGATTTTAATGAGATATAAAATACGATATTATTAAAAATTGCAGTTTATCAGGAACAAGTAAGAGTTTTTCAAAAGTTGCGCTTTTATCAAAAGATAGGGTGTTGAAATTATATGGAATAGGGAGACGGACACTAGGAAGCTCTATGGGAAAAGGTAGGAAACGTGAGGAAAAATCACCCTTCTAAGTTTTGATGTCTTCTAGCCTTACACTGCAAAATAAAGTCTGCTAAATTTACAGAAAAAAAAATGTCAGCCAGGACGCCAGTTTATTTCCGTTTTTTTTACAGAAGTCTTTCGTAAATCTTACAGATTCGCAGTTTATTTTTAAAAAATCTTCCGTATACGGAAAAAATACGGAAGACTTCTGTAAAATATAAGGAAATAAACTGGCGTCCTAGCTGACAGTTTTTTTCTGTCATTTTAACAGACTTTTTTTTTTTTTTTTTTTTCAGTGTAGACTGAGATATATTCTCTGTCAGTGGAATATCTGTTTATTTTCTTATCCTTTGTAAGATGTTAAAGGATAAAAACTTTTCAGCTGTCATATTCTGTTATTTCCATTAAAAAAAGAAAATTAAAATCTGAAAGTGTTTCATTTCATTAAAAAAAATTCATTTTGAGAAATCTTCTCTTCGAAGGCACGCCCCCCCCCCTTCCTCCCGCAGTACAGGGGTTTCAGGATGGGGTGGAGTGATTATGGTGAGCCATTGAATTCAAAATAATGCTTATTTAATAGTAAAGTTGTACATTTAGCTGAATGTAAGGAAACAATAATCAGCAAGTATAACACTAAAACATGTATGTCGACTATCAAACTATTGCAAGAAATTGTTACAACAATCCATATGCTTTCCACTCTCTCTATATTCATATAATATACATCAATTGACTTCTTTCATATTTTTTTTTCTTTGTAAACAAGCCACTTCTTCCTGATACCGCCGCGTTTATTACAAAACATTAAAGCAGTTTCCAAACCATCGAAAAAGTACAGTAATGACAAGCTTAATGATGATGATGATAGCAATTAATGCTGCCACAAAGATGGAAAGAACTGGTAATTCCTTATACCATCCAGTCTATCGATTTTTCTTCAGTTTCTTCTCTCGCAAGTACTATTGTATCTTTCTATCTGGATAACAGCAGGTGTTTGTGTTTCGATGGTCTAGAGATCTAGCTCTGCGTATTTGAGGCTCGAGAGTTCTGAGACTGAAATAACAGTGTTGTATCAGAGTAATCTTGCATGGTTATACACCTCTAATTGATTAGGTTTTATTTAAAAGGTGTTCCACCTGAAGAACTATTGCGTCGCAGAACTTTAGAACAGTTTAAAAAACAAGCCAGTCCCAATTCACTACAGACTAATACTAACAGTAAAACTGTATGTCTCATACAACTTTAAAAAAAAAAAAAAATTACAAACACAAAAATTGCCTACAAAAATGACCCGAAGAGTTACCTGTTTAGGGAAATATTGCAAAATTCCGTATGTTTAACATTTTTAACTAAGTATTTTGCAACTCGTATAAGTTCATTGAATCTAACAGTTCACAGTATAACTTTTAAAAAGACATTCTAATTTTTTTGAGTCTCTAGCACAATTAAATTCTTTAAAAAAGCTGTTCAAAAGTTGCATGATTTTCAAATAGAACAGCTTTAAGGATCATGTAAATCTGAACCGTTTTAAAAAGTATATCAAAATGCGTTGAGCACACAAATTCCAAATCGTTTCTCAGTGAAAAATACAAGGGTTATAAAACACGTGTAACAGTTGTAGAGCATTGAAGTTTTCTTCTGCCCCCCCCCCCCCCACTCGCCCTAAATTTGGTCTGTTTAGTGACAATAGCTATAGTAAAATAATCAAAATAGGTGATTTTTCTCCCTTAACCCGCTACTGTCAAACCATCAAAATGCGATCATCATCTGTGACCAGACTTGTGGACAGAAAAAAAAATTCGGGGAGGGCCGAAAAAATCTAGAACTTAATCACTGGCATCTAAATAAGAAACATCGAGAATTCTGGAGGAGCTCAGACTCTTTGACTTACACCCCGGCTGTGCCTATAGCCTTAAAAAAATCCTTAAATAGGAAATTCGTATGGTCCTCATCTTAAATAGATTATTTTTCTTTTATTTATGTACTCATTAAATTTCTCTTATTGAGAAAGTTTCGTTAATATCGCAGAGAAAGCATTTCGCTACTTTCTGGAAGTTTTATTTCTCCGCAAATAAATGGAAAGAGGTTGATCGCTAACCTTTTCCTGCGGCGTCACCTTTAGGGTCTCCAAAGTACAGGTGTCTGATCTTTGTTATTCTGTTCCCTCTTTCTCAGGTGCCTTGAAATTTTCTGAATAGAATGGAGACGTGCCCCATTCCCCCTCTCTTTACCTGCGCCTCAATACAAGCAAAACTCAAGGAGACCACGGACTTTTATGTTCTTCGCGACATTTCGTGTTTACGGCTTGCCGAACAACTAGGAATGGACGCGTGAAGAAAAATTGGCCTGTCTCTTCTCGCGAAATGTCGCAGTGCTTTGTCTCATCTCTTAGCCCTTTAACGCGCAGTGTTCCCGCTCTGGGAACACCGCACTCTGACGTTTCGACTGTTGCCATTCACTAAGAATAGATTGGATTTCTATAAAAATAGTTGCGGGTGACATAGCTCCACGAGAATCCTTAACTTTTTAGCACGTTATTTCCCGTAAAAAAATGGTCGCAATTACTTTTAACAGCACTGACATCTGCTGAAAAATGGAAGAATACGAGAACAGCTGGGTAGATTGCCCAATGCTGAAACAAGGGCAGCCGTTGCCATCGCTCGACTTAACTACCAGCAAGATGGCGGACGATCGAAACGTTCATCGCGTGCCACAGATCTAAAGGCCCTTTTTTGACGCAGCTGGCTGTGCCGGGCAGATGTCCCCCCTTTATCCCCCTCTAGTTACGTCACCTAAGTCACTGTATACTTGGTGATTATATAATCGCTGATTACAGATTTTTGATATTTTAACGTTTGTTTTTATTTCCGACTTTATTACTTCCTTGTACGTAGTATAAGGAAGTAATGTGATCCCGAAAAATTTTGGGGGCCAAATTTCGACAAAAAAACCGATTTTGACTACCTCTAAATTGAATTTAAAAATTTTTTTCGATGCATCTCATCGTAGGCTATCATGCACGATCATATTAATGCGTCTGCAACTCATTTTGACCAGCGGCGAGTTTATTGTGGCCAGTTTTTCCATGCCGTCTGTACGTACGTACGTACGTACGTATGTATGTAACTCGCATATCTCAAAAACTATTGGTCGTAGAATGTTGAGATTTGATATTTAGGATTGTTCTATGATCTAGTTGTGCACCTCCCCTTTTGGTGATAATCGAATGGATACTTTATGTACAGGACCGCCCAAAAGATTCGAAATACATTACGCTCTATGGGCCGATATTCATTAAACTCGCCTAACTCAAAAGCTATTAGGCGTAGAATGTCCAAACTTCATATTTTGGATATTTCTAACATCTAGTTGTGCACCTCCCCTTTTGGTTCCATTCGACTGGATAGTTTATCTACAGGACTGCCCAAAACATTCGAAATACATTACGCTCAATGGGCCGACATTCATTAAACTCGCATATCTCAAAAACTATTAGGCGTAGAATGTTGAAACTTTATATTTAGGAACGTTGTAACATCTAGTTGTGCACCTCCCCTTTCGGTTCCATTCGACTGGATAGTTTATCTACAGAACTACCCAAAAGATTCGAAATACATTACGCTCTATGGGCCGAAATTCATCAAAGCGTTTTTTAGAGGTATTGGGCTATTTCAAACGACTCAGAAGTGATATATGCTGCAAAGAGTTAGAAAATGAATTTCTCCATTAAAAAAAGTGTCTTTATCATTTATAGTTCAGCTACAGGAACACTCAAAAGATTTCCAATACATTACGGTCAATGGCAATTTTAGGGGCATTCATCCATTTCAAGCACAATGCCGTCCTACCACATAAGTTAGGTAATGGTCCGACCACGGTCACGTGACTCCCTCAAGAACTATCCAAAAGTCGCCAAGCTTGGCGACTTTTGGTGTACGTGTGTGCATATTTAACTCTCAAATCTCAAAAAATATTATGAAATTTCATATATAAGATTGTTGTAACATCTAGTTGTGCATCTCGATTTTTGGTTCCAATCTACTGGAGAGTTTATTTACAGAACCACCGAAAAGAATTTCAGTACTTTAATGTCTAAGGACATCTTCAATATAATACAACTGTAGACGGTCATTGTTTGGTTCATGCTCAAAATCTCGCCGTCTGTCCTCGGCCTTGGCGAGTTTTGGCGAAATATCGCCAAATTTGGCGATATTCAGTTATTTGGTCCATGCCCAAAGTATCGCCATTTGTCATCGTTCTTGGCGAGTTTTGGCGAAATATCGCCATATTTGGCAATAATCTGTCATTGTTTGGTTCATGCTTAAAATCTCGCCAAATGTCGTCGAAATTGACGAGTTTTGCCGAAATATCGCCAAATTTGGCGCCAAAAATTATTTCGTATTTTGTATAACTGTAAAACTTTAACCCGTAGAATTTTGAACTTTTGTATTTAGAACTATTGTAATATCTAACTGTTTTCAATATCTTTTTTGACAGCAATCGACTGAGAATTTATTTACAGGGTTTGCCAAATGACTTTAAATACATTGAGGTGTATGAATGCATTCAATTCATTGAAAGTCTGTAGTCAATGGCTACTTTGGCTATCCCCAAAATCTCGCAGACTATCTCAAGTTTGTCGGCTTTTGGTGAAATATCGCCAAATAAAGTGTTAGAAGGAAATCTTTCAAATTGAACTCAGCTTGGCGATATCGAAATATTTGGCTAGAAATCGCTAAATCTTACTATTATTGATATTTTCTCTCTTTCAAAGAAATAAGTTTAGAGGAAGTGCGTCGAAAATATTTTTGATCTAATAGACGTGCAAGGAAGTCATGTGTTGGACACATCAGATTTTTATTTACTTTAATTTCAAAGATATACTCTAATTTATTATCATATTAAATTTAGGATATTAATAAAGAAAAGTATATTTTTATTATTATGTCTAAACATGGTAGATACAACACCACCAGATGCATCAATCATGAAAAATATTCGAACACAAAAGTATTTTCTTTCCCCATACACGAACGCTATATATTTGCGTTTCAGCCAGTTACGAAACTTTTTGGAAAAAATCTTAAAAATTGAAAATTTTTCAGATTGTGTTACGTTTTGAAATTTTTGCTGTGCTATTCCATTTTTAAGAATTTTTCGTGAAAGTTTCATAAAAGACACCATTATTTCGTTTATTTTAGTGCATAGTACAGCTTATAAAAACCACCCTGGAATTTTTGTTCCTGGTAAAATTAGTTTAATTTTTGTACCAAGACCGGGAAGCAGATTTTGTTTTTTTGACATACAACCTTAAAGTATATATTTTTTTAACAGTTTGTCAATGCTTATAATAGTTGTTTTTGTTTTTAATACTAAATATGGACATGCAGCGATTATATTCTAATGAAACTTAATTTTGCTTGCACGGTTTCACAATGGTGGTTTTTTGCTATGATTTAATTTTGATGTACAACGGTAAAAATTGCTCGCCTTCTGACATTTCATAATTCTGTTAGAACAGATTTCCAAGAATTTCCAGCACTCGTTTCGTACTTGTTTTTTTCTTTTTTTTAGTTTGAAAGGGAGGAGACCTTAGTGTTTGGGGGGCGTATTTTCCACTATCGACTCTGGTCATAATAACCGCCTGATTAAAACATCCAGAGCCTATTGATCTACCTAGTATTTTTTAAGGATCCCCTTACAGTCCAGCAGAGGCGTAGCCAAGGAGGGGTTTGGGGGGTCATAACCCCCCCCCCATGAGGAATTTTTTGCCATACAAAATGTATATTCTTCACTACATTATCACACACACGTATACATATATATGAGTTGCAGTAGTCATAACCCCCCCATGAAAAAATCCTGGCTACGCCCCTGCAGTCCAGGCTTTTTAATGCGATCACTCAGAAGAACAGATATTATTAGTATTAAAAGTGATCTGTCTAGTGATTGAGGCTGGTGAACGAATGTTCAGCGACGAAAATAGCACTTGAGCACTATCCATGCCTTACGCCTACAATGATCAATGCAGGGAAGCGACAAATCGCTTCTGCCTCATCTATACAACAATGATTGGGAACAGGTTGTGTTGGAAAGCATTTTGTAATCGATGTGTTTAGCTGATTTTTCTTTCTTTAAATTTCCATAAAAGTTCTTTTTAATGCCGAATATCAGCTGAAATAATTTTGGTAGTACATTTTAATCATTTGGTGATTCTGCGTCGTAGTCTAGTGTCCTGATCAGGCTTTACCTTGTTTCGTGCATCCTAACTAATATTATAAATGCGAAAGTGAGTTTGTTTGTTTGTTTGTTTATGACGCTTTCACGCCTAAACCGCTGAATCGATTAGGATGCATTTTGGTTTAGATATAGAGGGGACCCTGGAGTTGGTTATAGGCTAATTAGAATTTTATATTTTTAATTACTTTTTTAATTATTAATTAAAAACCGTTTTTACGTTGCCATGCTTGGCGAGTTTCGCCCGTATCAATCAAATGATTCATGTTTTGAGCTAACAAGAATGCTATTGCTTCAATAAAGAAGCGCGTGCGTGCATCTGAAAAACATTAAATTCCACGGAAATTATGCCAGTTTTATGCCAAATCTATCTATCAATAATAATAAAAATGAATGTTCTCCAGACAAATCTACAGAAAGCAGAGCTTTGAAAATTTAAGCATAAAAGCCCATGACTGTGCACCTGAGGCTCAGAATGTTGAAATTTTAAATACTTTTCTAATTATTAATTAAAAACCGTTTTTCCGCCCGCACAAAATGATTTATGCTTTTGAAATAAAGCTGAAATTCTATTTTCAGATAAACATGCATTTGAAAAACATGAAATGGTATGGAAATTATGTTGATTTTACGCCAAATTAAAAAGCATTAGAAAGAAAAGTCCAAATGTGTTTCTTAAACTTCATAAATTTCCAAATCCTACCAATAATATAAAAACTCGGCTGTTCGAGCCTCGTCAGGAGGAGATCCCCGTGAACCCCCCTAATTTTTTAGTTTTATTATTGCCATATTAAAACTATATTAATTAACTTGGCATTTTATCGCTCATCTTTCGGGTATTTCGCCTAGTAACCCTATGTTGAAATTTTTATGAGTGTAACCTATTTATAGAAAAATACATGTGGTGCCTATTCTACAGCTTACGAAATATTGTAACAATAGATTAAAGCTGTTGTGAACTAATAATATTTGAATTTATGTAAAAAATACATGTGGAGCATATTCTACAGCTTACGAAATAGTGTAATAATATCGAGACTAAAGATTGCTTTAATCTCGATATTAAAGCTGTTGTGAACTAATAGTATTTAAATACATGTAAAATTATGTCGCTTTTTTATGTCGCTTTATTATGTCGCATTTTTGGGACACATTTTTCAATAAGGGTATTGAGAGATAAAATGACATAGTCATTAAAAAATGTGTACGTTTGTGTGTTTAGATGTTTTTGACAGAATCACACACAAATTGCTGAACGGATTTGGAAAAACTCGTAATGAAGATAGCTTATGCCCTGGATTAACATGCAGGCAACCTTTCAAGCATATAGCATAAATAATTCTTTTACAAAAACATTCAAAATAATTCTAATGTATTGCGCTCTATGGAATTATAGCTACTAAACCGAATTTAAAACTTAGTTACACTATTCCTGAATATTATTGTTTGCTTGTTTGTGGATTAAGACCGATTGACTGTACTAGGGTCCTAGGCCTATAGGGGTTATTCCTCTGGGGAACTTTCTAAGGGATCCTAGCCGGTATTTAAGCGAGGTTTTGGAGAAAACCGCGAAAATCTGCGAGCGGCTAGGTCGACAGGCTCGACCAGGGGTTGAACCTGGCACTTCCAGCCTTCCAGTTTTGAGAGTAGAACTTCTTAGACACTGGTGGGACCCTGAGTGTTATAGGCTACCTTTTATGCATATATCACAAATAGTTCTTTTACAGGGATACTCATAAGAATTACATTACACTCTATGTGTATCTCTGTAAGTACTGAACCGATTCCAAAACTTTTTTCACTTTTAGTAAGCTACACTATTCTTGAGTATTATAGGCTAAAATTCATACATGTAGTGCAAATAGTTCCTTTACAGGAACACTCAAAATAATTCTAATACATTACGCTCTCTGGGTATCTCTGTAACTATAGAACCGATCCTAAAACTTTTTCGCAAAGAAAAAGCTGCACTATTTCTGATTAGCGTAGGCTAAAATTCATGCTATAGCATAAATATTTTTTTCACAAGAACAACAAAAACAGTTAGCAAATACTGTCGTAAATGTATTCGCCAAATGCCTGAAAAAAATCTACATTTAGTAACTCTGCTTACTCTCTTATTTTAAATGAAGTATACTACCACGCATTATACTTCATATAAAATAAGTAAAAAGCAAATAATATTTAAATGCAGTTTCTTTTGTCGCAAACATATGTGTTATTCACACATGCTTCATTTCTTTTGGGACCTAACTCTAAAGCCGACGCGGTCGAAGTCGCGGGTAGCAGCTAGTTCTAAATAAAATCAAACAGTTCAGAATCTTCGTTTGGTAGTAAGATGCTTTACATAGATGACAAATAAGTCGAGTCTGTTTTCAGATATACACTATGTGGGTCCCAAATCCTCTCAAAAATGTATTCTTGAGTTGCTGCGCATGTCAAGCAGAACCCTCTATAGAAAGCCGCTGATGCCATTGAGGCTCCCCTCTATCCGTCATGGGGTGTGTAAAAAAATATCAAGAAAATCTGCAGGGGATGATCAAGAAATACACATAAATCTACCTCCGACGGTTTTATTCCTTGCCCCTACCTGTGCACTTGTTTTCTATGCCCTCCACTTCAATGCCAGGTTTACCTACCGGCGATGCGCACACAATGTAGGGGATTTACAATCGGCGAGAACTTGATCTTTCTGTTGTTGCTCCTCGGAAAATACACCTTGAGTAGAGAGGCTTTATTTTATAGCTCAAATGCGGCAATAAAGTTAGCATGCAGATGAATCTTACCCTGCCGGCCTCTTCTGTCAAATTAATTCCATTACAACTTGCGAAGCAGCCATAAATACGCTCTTTGCATTTATTTCAAAAGTAGCACTGAAACTTCGGTGCAGTGTGGCAGCGACCACCCTCCGGTCCACGAAAAATCGGCTGTTAAGGCATTTGGTAGCCAAGGGAAAAGAAATGCTATAAATATTGTTTGTTTTGTTATTTATGAAATGTATGCATATGTAATAATACAAACGTACTTTTAAAATTTAAATTTTAATAAAATTTTTAAGAGTTTCAGATTGTTGCATTCTATTCGTTAAATAGATAGATTAAAAAATCGGTGCTTTAAAAATTGGTCGTTGAAGAAGGGGTCACTCATAGACGTTTCACTATAGTTCGGTTTCCGGATTTTTTTTTTTTTTTTTTAACACTTTTCCAATAACAAAATTGTAATTGATGTTCTACAAACCACTTTACAAAATACAAGGTCACCTTAAATTTAGCTACATTAGCTTGCACAATGGAGAAAATTTTGCAATTCTGCATACTTTTTGCACATTCCCTTCCCCCACCCTTAAAAAAAGCAAAAACAAAAACCTGATGTATATTTTTTC
The DNA here is from genome assembly GCA_038373885.1 of Cheiracanthium punctorium. Lineage (NCBI taxonomy): Eukaryota > Metazoa > Arthropoda > Arachnida > Araneae > Cheiracanthiidae > Cheiracanthium > Cheiracanthium punctorium. The sequence goes on along the minus strand of JAWZYV010001099.1, from coordinate 1,072,856 downwards.
ACGTTTTTATGGTGGTTGTTATTTATCTCACCCCCCCCCTCCCAAGAGCATTAAAAAGCGGTCTTCAAAAACTGCCTACTGAGGTAAATGTAATGCAGTGCAGTACAAAGCGGACCCCGCAAATTATTTTCCTCTCCTTCAAGGTTAGTGCCGCTGCTTAAATCCGATTCATTCCTAGTTATATATATTTCTCCAGACGAGCAATTAAAACCGGACCTGCTTTTTGTTGTTGTTCTTTCTTTTTTTTTTTTTAAGTAAAGAATATATTTTTTCTTCCCCGGATAGGCTTTCTCTCTCCTTTGTGTGGAGGAAAAACCTGTTTATTCCTTTGTACCGACGCTCTTCAAAAAATATTATAAGACATCAAGGTGTTCGGGGTCTTCGCCCCACCACTGCGGCCGGCTCAACATTCGCTTTCAAGGTAAAACCAGGAGGAATGCCGTAAATTGAAAAGTTCCTCAACTCCACTCGAAAAAGTTTAGTGGAAATATCGGCACAAGGGGTGGTCGCTGGCCGAAGGCCGTTTTTTATTTTTTTAGGATGGACACAGACCGGATACGCCCATTGAGGATGGTTTCTAGAAGGGCCGGTGCCTTATTTATTGCTTTAACTATTTGTGTGCATTTATATGTGCACTGCGAAATCCTGTTTTTTATACTCTCGCAATTTGCATTATTTTCCTTTGTGTCTATGCCACGTTTGTCTATCTATGCTAATTTCACTCTCGTCCAGTCAGCAATTTGATGTAGATAAATAGAAACTGATGTCATTGATTTGCAAATTCTCCCACCCTCCCTCCCTGAGCTGCTAGTACTTATTTTCCCAGACGACTTTTTTTTTCTTAGTTTGAATCGATTTTTTAAAAACTAAGGGAAAGGATAGTCACAGAGTAGCTGCCCAGGTCAAAAGCATCGAAAATGTACTCGTACATGGTTTATTTGCAATAAAACCTTTTAAAAGTTGCTTTTTTTGTTGATGAAAAATGTTTGTGTGTTGAAGAATGATTTTGTGGACATGTTCTATAAATACTTAGCACTTATCTCATCTGGAAAATTATAAAAGAGGTTTATTGAAAAATATGCCAAATAGGAGAGAAGAGAAATCCTTGCATAGTCAGTTTTTTGGAAATAGATCGAAAAAAATATAAACTACTGACTACACGAGGGGAAAGATCAGGAAAATTATATATTGCGACGGTGGGTTATCTATTATGAGCTGTGTTTGAGATGATCAAGATGATAGTTCGAAGGTGAAAGACCAATTTATATTTACAATGATATTCTGGCAGAGTGTGTGATAAAGCACATGCATATAAAACGGACGAGGCTTGCCTACTTGTTGGAGCAGTCTCTCACTCGTCTGCCAGAAATGAACTGGCGATGCAAAATACACAAAGAAACAGGGCTCCATTTAGAAAATTCTTGACTATAGACACAATTTGGGATTTGGCCTTCTAACATTGATGCGGGTGTAACATCTTCGAAATTTACACACAAAACATCCCGAATAATTGTAAAAGCACCATTTTACAAATAATTGACTATTTGAAGAGCAGAAGCCTAGAACATTATCGAATAACAAAAAGCAATATAACATATTAACTTCATCATCAAAACACAATGAACCAGAACTAATTATTCCTTATATACACTATAATATACATGTGATGAACCATACATATGATAAACCAATCAATAATAGGGGGAAAAAATGAATTGATTTGGGCAACAGCGCTGTTTTATTCACAAGCACCGCGAAGCGTTGTTTTGCAGGTTTATTCTGGAAGTGTTGGTTATATACCACCTGAGAAGTTTTAATGTTGAGGGCGACTATCGTCGGAATTTTATATACCCAAGAATCAACTGGCGATATGAAATACGTATTCGTAGCCTTCACTTGCGTTATCAAGGGTATCCATTTTCTGTACAATGGCGATATCAGCTGTAATATCTTCCCAGAGACATCCTATTCATTATCGTATTTGCATATTGCCAGAACAGCCCCGTTGTTTATGTTATTTGAAATGCACTTTCTGTTTTATTTTTAAAAAATGGAATTCAAAGATAACTATTCAGTAATAAGCGTGTATTCACATTAATTCAGCAGTAGTTTCTATTGATTCAGTAATACTATAACCCTTTCGCGACGGATAGCGCAAACGCGCGCTTATCGCTGTGGCAGTACCTTTCGCGAGTGTCTGTCCAGTACCGAAGGGTTTTTTGCTATTAACCTAAATCCATGAAATTACCGAAATATCAACGCGAACAATCAGAATATATTATAGTGTCACTATCGCTACTATCAGAATCTGTTTCGGAATCAATATCTGAAATATTTTGCATCATTTCTGCTATTTCAAGCTCACTTAAACATTTTCGACGCTTTGACATTATAACGGTAAAAAGAGAAAAAAAAATCACGTCTATAAGATCTAATTATTCACTAAAAACTGGACTGCGAACCGAACAGGCTCGGACTGTCTCCTTTTGGGGGCACTCGTCTAGAGTTCAATCTCTAAGGGGGCCCTTACTAGAAAATTCAGAGGAAATAGAATATTAGGATACGTAATATTTTAAAATTAAGTTTACGAGCCTAAAAACCATATTTAACTATTTGAAAGCAGTTGGGCCCCCTGATTCTTCGGATACTCCTCGAGACGCAGGGTCTGTGGTGTCCTCCGCAGCTCCACTGTAAATGCCTAAGATTACAAGAAAATAAGCAATGAAACTTACTCTGGTATATTACTCAGATATGTATCAAATTACAATTATAAAGTAGTATATCCGTTTTTGGGAAGACCCGCTGGGGCCCTCAGCGATCGCCGAATAGCCGACCTGGTCAGTCCGGGCCTGAAACTGAAATAACCCTCTAGCGGAAATAAAACTCCCCTGCCTACTATTAACAAATACCACGTGCGAATTTAAAGAGCTGTTATAAAGCATGCCATTCGGAAACATTCCTTTCCCCTCATGTTCAAATAATCAAAAACCACGCACGAATATGTGAGTCATGCTACTTTCATTTTGAGTAGAAGGCCAAATCTACATGTATCTGAAACTATATGGACATACAATGCCAACCTGTGCCAAAAGTTATAGTTTTTAAAACGTTCCAGGACTCTGGCACAAATGTGTGACGGCCGGGAGTGAATGAACGACACTCCAGCGTGTCGGCCGGGAAATGAGTGCGTTTCTTGCTGATACGTATATATGACAGTCGGCGCTAAAGGGTTAAAATCTGTTCACTATCAACAACAGTTTATAAATCATGGTTTGGTATGGTAGCGCCATCTACATTCATCAATCGATACTAATTTCGGTTCGGTCGCATTCTGTTTTATTCAGAGCTGCCAAGTCTCCGGCTTTTTTCGGGAGATTTCCCACCACTAATTTTTACTTACAAATTTATGCTTAGAATAAATCCAAAATAAAACTGTCTAAAAATTGTGGTGGGAAATCTCCCGGAGACTTGGCAGCTCTGGTTTTATTCTTTAAAGAGGGCTGTTTAAAAAAATAATTTAAACATAAAAAAGTTCAAAATTAAGTGTTCAGTAATACACATATATATTCATTTTAATCAAGTAATATTTTCCTTTTGGAATGAAACTTTATTTGAATCGAATTGGACTATAATGTTTTACTCCTTGATAACAGCTCTTTGAATGCTCACAAAAGACACATTCCTGAGCTCTCACATTTTCTAGTCCAGAATGATGATGGAGCAGCTTACCTTAAAAAAGGCATTATAATATTATATTTATTTTTCTTACCGTTACATTTTTGTTACTATCCAAACGTAAAGACCATATAAGAAGAATGTAGTAACCAATGAAAATTTCTAAATTTAAACGCATTCCTAAACAAATCTAACAAATAATTAAATAAAAAAGGCCGCATAAGATATTGCATTTCCAATTTACTTGCAATTGATCCTACTCTTTAAATATACCCATGATTCTATCATGACTGACGTCGATGAGATAAATCAATATTTGGAAGGACATGACTGGTAGGGGGAAATTTTGACAATGCGGACGGATTCTCCCATGACGAATGCACAGTTATATTGAAAATAGTTCCCTATATTATTAGAAATGATTTCAAGGAAATCACTATTTTTAAATATTCGCTCAGCCAACTCAAACAATGCTTATTTTTTGTATTTATTTTGCATGGTAATGATTTGTTTATTGTCTGTTTTTAAAGCGTGAAGTTTGAAAGCATTTACTAGTAAACTTAAAAAATATGCTGTGAAATTTCATATGACATTCCAAAAGATGTGTTTACATTTTATTTTGTGTTATATTTATTTATCTTTCAATCATAAGCAGCTCTATATTTATTGCTGTTCTTGAAAAGTTAAAAAGAAAAAAACTGAACTTTTTCTTTGGTATGCTTTTGAAGAGTTATTCATTCAATTTATAACAGTCCACAGGGACTGATTTACGGCGGGACATTCGGGGCACGTGCCCTGGGCCCCCGATTTTTAAGTGCCCCCAAAACTTCCTTTTATGTAATCATAATAGCTACTAAAATTATCTCAAGAGAAAAATTTCTGATTACTTCATTTCATCCCAAATATTCAAAATTTTTAATTTAATGTAACTTGTAACGCTAAAAATTATGCATTCGATTCGACATTCGCTAAATTCGACATTCGCAAATTCGTTCGTACACATCAGCATGCTCCTCCTTTTATCTTTTCAAAGGTGTGTGACGGCTGTAAATACCCATAAAAACATTTCAAAATCGAAAAATTCATTTAAGTGGTATCTGTCGTGACATTTTACTGATTTGTAAATGTTTACGTATGGTTAACTTAGGAATGATAATTGGTTTTAACTTAATTTAACTAAGTAATATTCTGCGGAAAATTTTTGTGCAGGGGCCCCCAAAAGTTAGCTGTGCCCTGGGCCCTCAAGTGTGTAGATCGGTCCCTGACAGTCCCTAGACTTCGGGTGAATGATTTCCACAGACAAAGATCAAACATTTTTTGATCAAAACAGCTGTATGACAGTTCAAGTAATTTTTATAGTGTTCTTTTACAAAGTTTTTTTTAAAATTATTTTATGTTTTAAACACCAGTTACTTTGAGTGTTTTCTTGTTAAGAACAAAGCTGGTCACCTTATAAAGGTGGCCTGACAAAGGCGATAATTTGTGGTGATTGCAAAGTTAAATTGTACAAAGCAGTCACTATAGACAAGTGATCTGTTTACCAAGGTGGTCACTTTAGCAGGTTCCACTGTGTTTAGTTTTTAGCATTGATTTGTTCTGGAGTTCATCCATCACAATTTGGCAGCTGTGACGTATGAATCCTTGTGCTTATGGGAATATTATTTCCCACGGTTTAGTGAAGGAAGACCGAAACTGAGAAGCGAACGAAGATTTCGTGGTATGAACTACGAGTTTGTGTACTTTTAGCGTGAATTAATGCTTATACATATAATCCAAAAGTCGAAAATGATATGTACCTAAAACTTTTTCTTTTTTTTTCTCCCAGATATATTGAAGAACCGTTGTTCTCATATTCAATACAACAGAATATGTACATGAATGGAGAACACCTTCCTAGGCGTATCATTCGAATTCTTTTCTTCCAATTTCTTTCTACCATCATTTGGACTACAAACCCGTGTTCTTTGCTGATCCAACTATCACCATTTGTAGACTTTAACCAATAAGATGAACAGTAAATATTGATTTCTTTAGAAGATGCCTCTTTTCAGGACTATAATGCTGTAATTCATACGGCTAAACTTGTTTAGACATAGTTTGAAGAAATTAATATGAAGTTACATATCTCTCATTGTCCCAACTTCGAGACTTCAATATTACTGAGCTATTTTCAAGAAAAGAGTCTGCAGTCAATTCTTCTTCATTCTTTCTTGAGGATTGATCCACTGAGCACCGTGCAGATTAATTCCATTCGCACACCCATTCAGACAGTTTCACATGGTAAGGATACAAAATATTTTTCTCTTTATTATCCAGCTCTAATGACCCTCAACCACTCTCATAGACAGTTGGAAACAGATATAATATGCGAAAGTGCACATGTACACTGTCAGTCCAATTCAGGAACTAACGGTTTATCCTACATCTAACAAATTATTCTTATTCTTTTATGGTGTCTTTATTGTTTAGATACATACCTATAACTTTATCGATTATAAATACACATTTAAAGAATTAAAATTTACAAGATTAGTATTCTTGAAATTCAAGGAAATCAAGAAAAATTACGGAAAATGTTTTATTTTTATATTGCACACAGTAGACTTCATAAAAAATTTAGGAAAAATTAATGCTTAAGGGTATATCACACGACAGCTCTACGCACTACAATATGCACTTGATTGATTCTGAACAGCAGTTTTGCCCTGCAATCAGCCGAAAACAATCCTGTGATAGCCTTATTTTTGAAACTAGATGTTTCGCATCCATGTCGAAAAAAGTTTTGGGTCTGCAATGCAAAATTAGCCAATCAGATCCCTAGTCAATTTCTCCATCCTCATCCAAGATGGCTTTCCCTATTTTGGAATGCCAAAATAAAAGCAGATTTTATAGGGAAAGGGCGCTTATAAATCTTCCATGAGACATTCAAAATGCAAATTATAGTAAAGCACACACACACACACATGAAGATACATATCAGCTTTTGGAAGCAACAAGACGTAATCGTACTATCGAACTATTCGTTCGCGACAGAAAAGAGCGATTTCGTAGCCGGAATGACACCTCGCTGGCATAACCTATCACTACCGGTTTCACACCACTCCGTTTTCAACGTCATGAGGGGCCCCACCATGGTCGACTGGATAAGATACTGGACATGATAGTGTGAAGATTCCGCGTTCGGGTCTACCGCGAAGCTATCGATCTAACGGTCTGGAGTTTTGGTTGGTTTTCTCCGGATGTAACGTGAATACGCATTAGAACCCCTTAAAAGTGAACAGATGTCCCTCGTGTAACATTGTCATAACACAAAAGACATCATGGGATCGCCTACCAATATCGTCTAGCAATTCTTGTCCAGCAATTACAGTCTGCTCTAGCATGTCTATTTTGTACTGCAAGACAACCCTATTACCGAGCTTATGACGAGTGAAATCCAATGCAAAAGTATCGCGCATGCATCTTGCAATGCCATACTTCGTTGTCTGAACAGCTGAAACGGTCCGGGCGATTTGTCCAGCGCTCCCACTGTTGGCGCCGACAGATATGGGCAAGGGTGCAGGATTAAATCACGCAAAGTTATAAATAGATATAGAAAAGCTGAAATCTGGCCATAGTTTAAAAAATTTGATGTTAAGCAAACGAGTAATTTTATTTAAATACATCATAGAAGAAAAGTGTACAAAAATATTATAACGCGAATGTATGCGCGCGTGCGTCTTGCTCTGACATTTTATCTACTCTATAAAAAATCCTGGCGGCGCCTATGGCAAGAACTTAAATCAATCGGCCACAAATTAACCCATTAAGATTAAAATAATGTTGATATACTATAGCAATTGATCAGCAATTGTGCCAGCCATCCCCGTTCTTGCAAAAGGGCCGATTTTATCGCCTGTGGTGCAAAATCGACGATTTCAAAGTCAATGGATCTTGCTAGAGCCTTCTCTTTTTACAGATTACTGTTGACCTTGTAACTTTAATTCTGGACATCAGTGTATAAATGAATCACCGTGTTATACACTATTATGTGGTAAATATTATATGTTAGTAGTATTAAAATATAAATATACTGAGCGAGTTATTCGATTCATTAACTAAAGCTGAAATTTGAATTCTGATTTATAAACGACCTGTGCCGAGCTGGACTGGGTTTTTATGATTTTTTTTTAACGGGTCGGGCCAATCATGGACCCTTAATTTTTCATTTCAATGGCGGGCTGAGCGGTCCAATAATTTCTCATTTGTTATGGGCTGTGCTGAGGTGACTACAATCCGGGCTTTAAAATTTTGGCCCATGCAGACCTCTGGTACGTATCAATAAATATATATCGGCAATGGATTTCTATCTGTCAATCGTAAAGTGCCAATCGATTTATATTTACATGGCAGTAAGAGCACGGACGTATAAACCGAAACCACACACTTTTAGTTTAACTTTGTAAGAATAAGAAATTAGTTTCGGAAAAATCGATTTTGTCTATTGACTGTATGTGAGCAGGAGATCTCTTCGCGTTTCTTGTTATGTCAGAGATTGACGTATTTCCTTTAAAATGCAATTGCTCTATGCTTTTACATCTGTCTAGAAATCTATTTTTTTTTTTAAATAAAAGCTAATTCCACGCTTCCAAGGAACCAATCGTTCGGACGGTCGTCAGTCCGGCCTGGTAATCTGGTGAGTTCTTTATTCTTGAAGTTTTGTTCGTTTTCGTTGGACAATGGTCATCGAAAAAACAATGTCTTGTTCAAAGACGAATGTTTCAAGGAAAGGGAAACGAATCCAAGACTAAGAGAGAGCGAAAAAAATAGTCTATCCTAAATCCATCTTTCAGTTCGACTCGGACAAAGGATGAAATGTTACCTCTCAATTTCCTGTTCGAACTTCGAATGCTTCTTCAAACTGGCTACAGGGAATAGAGCCTAGTGGCGGTGGTTCGCGTGCTTACAGAAACCGCAGGAGCTATTTTCAGGATATTCCCCGCAGGGAGATCCCACAAACGGGATTTCTCCCGGAAAAAGTGGATTTTTTTCTTTCTCTCCATCCTTCCGGGAGAAGGAATTAATCTTCCATAGCGTCTTCTTCCGAGACGAAAGTTACCGTAGAAACATCTAATGGTAATTAATTCTAGAGATTGTGTTTGCTCAGGAGGACAAAGGAGAGAGAAGCTGTTATTGCTTTAGGAGGACAGTACTAGTGATTCCGAGACGGCAGCAGGGAAATTTTTCTCCAGGATAAAGGAATACGATATTTTTATTTTTTTAAGGAAAAAGGGATGGAAGCCTTTTTGTCAGTAAAAAGTAAGCGCATGTTAATTTTTCAGATGATTTCTGAAGCATGATAAGCATTAATAGATCCTGTTATTCATTTCTCGCTTTTTTTTTATTTACAGTGGAGGACCAATATACAAAGAAACATCCCAAATTATGCAACCGGATTAAACAGAGCAATTTTCCGGGGCACAGAAGGTACCCCCTATAAACTTCATATACACTCCTTCATAACTCCGATAGATCCGTAAATTGTATTTTTTTCTAACAACCGAAAATGTTTCAGTATTACAAGATTTTTGTCGCCTAATCTAGAACCATGTTTTATAGTTTAAATAGGAGTTTAATTTTTAACTTATTTCGTTATTGCGAAATACATGTATTGTTCTAGTGTTAAAATATTTCTACTGAAAAAATTCCGATTAGTTTGTAAGATTTTGAAAAACGATTGTTTCAAAAACATTTAAAAATATTCATATTTAGTCAAAATAATGGCATAATATGTATATATATAAAGTATTTTTGTTGTAAATAAACTATAAGATATTTAAATTTTAAATTTTTTTATACTTTATAACCAGTTGGTTATTAATCTGATTGGCACGTGTTCAGATAGCATTCATTCAGAACTAAAATTATACTTAAGTTTATTTTATTTTTTTACGATTCAAAGTTAATAACCTACGATTGAGCTATTCAAAAGTCCAAATTTGTCACTGTACATTAAAAATCTGTAGTAAAACAAAGTACCTAACGCATAGATTAATTTTTAACAATAAGACAATTGTTTCTAACTTACTAAGCTTTTACATGCGTTATTGACACATATATATGAAATAAACCCCCAACAAAAACGCGTCTTTCTTTGCGATGTTCATATAGCTTCATTAGAGAAGCATATAGAGAAAAAAAGTGACTATAAAATGGAAGGGGGTGGCGTCCAGGGCCCGTAAAGGCCCTTTCAGTGATCCAGACATGTCGCGGGTCGCTAGCAGTAGGGTGCCAATATAGTCCGGGAGCCAGGGACAGATTTTTGCGACCAAAATCCTCTCAGCCCATAATTTCTCAGATGATTAAGACGGTTGTGTGTTGAAGCATGGTGATCGTCAGCTGCCGCACCATGGGTGGGTTGGGCGGCGGCCGCCTTCCAGACACGCAAAAAAAAAAAAAAAAATTCAGTCATTTCCTCCCGGTTGAAAATTTTTGAAATAATAGTTGGCATTGTTTGAAAAAAAAACCGTCAGCTGGCCAAGCGGCGGTGGATTATACGTCAGCTGCTCATACAAACATGTAAAAAAATTTTTTTTTCAATGATTTCCTCCCGGTTGAAAATTTTACAGATGTTAGTTTACATTCTACTTTAAATAAAAAAACAAGTCAGCTAGCTGTATGCCAGTGGAAAACCCGTCAGCTGGCACAGTGAAAGTGTGGCGCGGAAAGGTCGAGTGGCCGCCGCTAGCCTATTTCAATGCACCAGCTGACGGATTTTCCCCCGGCATACGGCCAGCTGAATTTTTTTATTATGGCAAGAATTATGTCAACTATTATTTGACAAATTTTCAACCGGGAGGAAATAACACACTTTATTTTATTGGACATAACGCGCTAATATCCTCAATAATCCTACTGTTTTTCATAATTATGTATAGAAATATATAAAAAAAAAAACAATCTGTGCTACTTTAAAAACATGAAAACCACCGGTTTCCTCATTTTTAAGCGATTTTTTGGCATTTTCAGCTCCATTTTATTTCAAATACATTCAAATACATTGTAGCCGCGACATGTCTCTGGATCACTGAAGGGGCCTTAATCGGATGTGCGGGTCATGATACCAAGGCAGTGAAGAAAGCCATTGTAACTTTGCTGACGAGCAGGGGATATTTTTATTTCCTTTTAAGTATTTTGTTCTCAATCTGGCAACAGATAGATGAAATAATTCGGTTTAGCTATTCCAAGCTGGATGAGATTAATTAAAAAAATGCTGTTCATCAGAAATCGTGAAGAAAGAACTCTTGCAAATGTAGGTTCAAAGCGCGATGTCTTATTAACTTTAACCTGCTTGATACCGTCGTTGCAAAGATGCGACCGCAGTGCGCATCGTAAAATTTTGGCTGGGCCACAGCTTTTGGGATGGAACAAGTCAATGCACAGATAAAGCTGCATTGGGAGAAAGTGTCTTATAATCGGTGCACTCTTCGTGATTTTACCTTTCTTCTTTCTTTAGCACCCTGCTAGACGAAATTTCCAAACAAACAAATAATTTGTGGAGAAGGAACATCATTATTTTTCTGAGATCATATTTTATATCTTTCTCCTGCAGAGAAGTTATAATGAGCGAATCACATACCCAATGCAGCAGTGATTTCACGAACAAATAAAAATTTTCCGGAGATATATCTATTGAGGGTCCCTACCCTCGTCGGTGATTAATTTTGACGACTGTTCGTGACTGGGAAAAGTCAGAAAATGGATCATTGTTCTTACCGGAAGAGAGCAAATGAAACGGGGAGATTTTAAAAATATCCGAGCAGCCAGCTCGACCCCGGACAGTTGAAACGTCACTTTTGTTTCACTTTATGCATTAATAACACTCTCCTAAAGTGTATGAGTGCTCCGCTGAGGTTGAAATTTAAAAAATCTCTATAAATAAATAAAATAAATAAACGTTAGACTGCTTCGAAAGACTCATTTTTTGAATTGCATTTCACCGCAGAACATTTGAAATAAAGCGCCGAAAGAAAATGATTTGAAAACCTAAAGAAGAAGGTATAAATTATCTAAAAGGATCCAATATAAAACATTTTCTAATACTATTTTGAGTATATACGATTCAATAAATGCAAGGGCGTAGACAAGGGGGGGGGGTTAGGGGGGGCCATAACCCCCCCCGTGAGGAATTTTTTGCCATACAAAATGTATATTCTTCACTCCCTTATCACACACATGTATGCATATATGTGAGTTGCAGTAGTCGTAACCCCCTCATGAAAAATTTCTGGCTACGCCCCTGAATAAATGTGATTCCCACATTTATTGAATGGTAAATGGTATATACTCAACAAGCTTTGCAAACACACCTCCGGCAGAAAATTTGCGCACATGAATGATGTACATCACATATTCGTAATCGTGACATTTAATTAATTTGTTTCCGTTATTAAATTATTTGAGTTTTCAAAACTGGCCATAATTTTTTCTCTATCAATGAGGATTCGTACATAGTTACATACCATAACTTAATAAAGAATAACTAACCTTCACGCTTATCGTATCATTAAGGCGATGGAAGAGTTTCTTTTTCTGCGTCCATCGTTGCTTCCGGGCTTTGATCTTTGAATGCCGGAAAGCAACGGATGGGCACAGAAGGGAAATATCTGTTACTGTTTCTTTTTAATGAAAGGAACGAGAGTTAAAACAAATTAGACACTTAAAAAAAACAATCACTTGAAATAGAACCTTACCAATGAGGATCCCCCCAACCTCCCGCAATTGCGTTTCAAGGGGAAAAAATATTTTCAGTTTTGATGACATCATTTGCAGAAATTCCGTCTGTTTATACACATATAGACGGAATTTCTGCATGGAATTAATCTTGTGATCACTAATCCAAAAATTTCAGGGGGGGGGATATCCCGAATCCCCCCCCCCTGGCTGCGCCCCTGATGTGTCCCATTACTATTGGTACAAAATTTGAGGGGGAAGGGGATTCTGATTCCTTAATAAGGAATCAGAATCACAAAGCAATGTGGGGGTCAGAAACGCCATTTTCACTTGCTTGTTGATAATCACCTTTGAAAAAGTGTTGAAGCATTCGTCTAATTTCTTAACCAAGTTTCATAAGCAATAGGCTTGCCTCTAAAAATTTCATCTATGAAATGAAACAGAATTTTTAAACTGTCAATTTTAGTCACGTGTTTTCTGTGAAAGATGCATTAGTTTTTGACGAACAATGGTCGAAAAGTTCACTATTATTTCAGCATATAATCCAAAGTGATTATTAACAGCTACATGAAGACCTTTCCGATACCAAATTGCTATTAGATTCTTATTTTTTACCTCCCCTTAAAGTTCGTAGCAGTAGTTATGGAATATCCTGTTTAGAAATAATTTCGCATTTTTCAGTGCAAAAAAATTTTCTGCATCAAAGAGTTTATAGGGTCGGAGGAATAATGCACATCGATAACATACATTAATTTTGTACGAATCAAGATATATTATTGGCAGTTAGGGCATAGATAGACAGACAAACTGAAAGCACAACAATTTTGGAAAATATCGAAAAGGGATTCCAGTGTGTCACAATGTTCATTTTTTAAATTAACATTTTACTAGGGCTCATTCAAATGAAGCACCGAAGTAGGAAAATGGTTTTAAAAAGAGGAAGGAATTAATTTACGACAGCGAAGTTTGATTTGCTTCGCAATTATTATTATTTTTTTTTCCGAAATGGATTTTGAAAATGTAATTAAATGACTATTTAGTGCTTTATTTGTACTTTGTTAAAAATAGTATTGATTCCCGACAGCAAATTTCAGTAACGATGTTGAATTTTATTTAGAAAAAAGATATAGCTATTGGGTTTTTATTTTGAGTAGTTTTATAATTATTTTTCCGCTATGAAATGAGATAGTACTTTAGCAGAAATGGGGAAAGGCTTCTTTCCCTCCCCCCTTGTATTTGTTATCTCACCAGAGATTTATTGATTATAAATTTGTGTCAATTAATCATATGTTAATGTTATCAATTTAATTAAAAAAGCATGTGGTTGTAGTCAATTTAAAATGAGCGAAGGTCTTAAAAACGAAGAGTGGGAAAAGGAAAATGATCTGCTAAATTGGATACAGACATCTATTGATATATGTATTTATTTAACCTCCTAAATCAATAGCACCTTTCTTCACAGAAGACGAAATAAACGCTCTCGTTCAGATGGTATTTTTATTCTGGAGTCTAATGCTGATTCAGTGAGCCTTAAAAATATGGCTGATTTTATTAAAACCCTTTTTGACCCTGCGTCTACAATTGAGAACACTTACTTATATAGAATGCTCCAAAATTTAAGCATTATTTGAATCAAATAGAAAATTAATTAATGTAGTGTTAACCAAAAAAGGAAAACAGTTTGACAGCTGGCCGTTTAGGGTTAGTAAAAGTAACCGCAGTATACGAAAGAACAACGCGTTTTCATTGTTGAAAAACATTTCAAAAATAATAAAAGTTTGATTCATGTTGATTTTGACGATGAATCATGTGAATCACATGAAAAATCATGTGATTTAACACCATTGGATTTCTTTCTTTGGGGTTATTTGAAGTCAAAAGTCTATGCCAACAAGCCTACGCCCACCCATGCATTGAAGGTGGATGTGCGGAGGACTCAAAGCTACATCAACGAAATTCAATCATATTTATTCAAAATGGTCCTGGAAAATTTCGACAAAAGAGTACATGTAATCCAACAAAGGTCATTTGTTCGATGTGCTATTCAATCGATTCAATCGATTCAATCGATATTGTGCTAACCTTATCCTATGTACTTTATAAGATCAATAAAAAAAAATAGAATTACAAAACAAAACTTGTGTTTTCTTATTAATTCAAATCTTGCTTAAATTTTCGGACATCCTTTACTATCGTACAGGATGAATATCCTAATTTTTGTATATACTGAAAAATCACTTTTCCTCGAAAATTTAATAATCAGGATTTCTTATTTTATTTTTGTGATTACAAATTTCATCTCTATTATCAAGTGAAAAATTATCTAATTCAAACAGAAATTTTTTCTGATGTGAAAGGGTTACATTTATATTTCAGAGATTAAACCTTTAGAAAGACAGGATAGTTTAAAATAAACCAGACTGACCGGAGTAAAGCAAGCTGACGCGACGATTAATGCTGTAAAATTACAAACGTAACCTGTTTCGATGATGAATTTTAATTTCAAACAATAAACATCCAAGCAATGTTTATGAACCTTTTAAATCCTTTATTCTGCAGGTTTCGTTTTAGAATGCTATCTTCATTTAAGCCGTTGAAGCGTAACCATTTCCTAATGCTGAAAAAAGGGCAACCGTTGCCATCGCTCGACTTAACTACCAGCAAGATATCGGGGTAGATCTAGAGACCCTTTTTTGACACAGACGGCTGTGCGCGCTCACAGCCGTTCAATCGATCGCCATCTTGCTGGTAGTTAAATCGAACGATGGCAACGGCTGCCCTTTTTCCAGCATTGCGCACTCTATCCGGTTGTTCTTCTATAGCCATGCATTTCTATCGTATTCTTTCGGTTCTCAGCAGATGCGAGTGCTGCTGAAAATAATCCTGACAATTTTTACGAGATATGATGTGCTATAAAGTAAAGGATTCTCGTGTAACTGTGTCACCCTCAAATATTTTTATGGAAATCAGATTTATTTTTCGTGACTGACAACAGTCAAAACATTAGAGTTTTGTGTCCTCACGGCGAGGAGACCGCGCGTTAATCCTTTAACCCACAGTGTTCCCGCTCTGGGAACACCGAACTCTGACGCTTTGACAGTTGCCAGTCACGAAGAATAGATTGGATTTCTATAAAAATAGTTGAGGGTGACATAGCTCCACAAGAATCCTTTACTTTTTAGCACGTCATTTCCCGTAAAAAAATGGTCACAATTATTTTTAACAGCACTGACATCTGCTGAAAAATGGAGAACAGCTGGATAGATTGCCCAATGCTGAAAAAAAGGGCAGCCGTTGCCAGCGCTCGACTTAACTACCAGCTAGATGGCGGACGATCGAAACGTTCATCGCGTGCCACAGATCTAGAGACCCTTTTTTGACGACAGCTGGCTGTGCCCGCGCACAAAAAAAGGGTCTCTAGACCTGTGGCACGCGATGAACGTTTCGATCGTCCGTCATCTTGCTGGTAGTTAATTCGAGCGATGGCAATGGCTGCCCTTTTTTCAGCATTGGGAAAGGGTTGCGCCTCAAAGGGTTAAAGGGTTAATGCATATCTAATAACAGAAAGAGAGAGAGAGAGAGAGAGAGAGAAAGCCTGAACTGTTATAAAATCTTCACGAAATCAGCAATTAGCCGTGATTCACTCAACCTTCATTCTCACTGCATCCTTTGTCGGCTTGCGTATGTGGTGAGATGAATCCGAGTCCAAAGAAATGGTATGCAAATTGCTTTTCGTGGATGAAACTGAGCCGAAATCCTTTCTGATTCCACGGGCTTTTCGACGCAGTATAAAATCTCGTTAGCGGCGTTCCGGTTAGTGTTAATGATGCCACTTCTACGCCAGAGGAGGAAGTCTGACTTACGAAGGCAAATGCCACAAGGCGAAGTTGTATAACATTTAATTCAGAATAATAACCGCACATATACGCAACAACTGAGCCCGGAAAATTCATTGTTACACTTACAACTTGAAATGTTTATTCTGAAAATATAGTGTTTTGCAAAAGAAGTCGGTTGTAACTCTTTTCCGTTTAATTGAATGAAGATGAGCCGGGAACTTCCTGGGTGGAGTGGTTTTGAACTCTTATGGTTATTATTACTGTGGGTCATTATCATCTCTGACACTGCAAATGAAGTTTTTGACGAATGTAATTTTTTTTTATTCATCGTACTTTTTCCTTATATTTTATTATCCATTTATTTTTCTGAATGATGTGTGATGCTAGTAATTATGAGTTCACTATGTTCTTAATATACATATATGCATATTATGCACACAAGGTTGTTGCTATTGTTGTTGTTCTCCTGTCCATGGATAGGAAATTGCACTATGCATGGAAGTAGGTATCGTTGACCCCCGATAGGGTTGGACTTCTGCTTGTTGGTCCATTATTTTGAACCACTTCCAGATGAGGGACCAACCACCACCTGAAATCGGCACCCAAACAGGTATCACTTGAACAAGGAGGACTTTGGAACCATGACGGATTTTATATGCACCAACTGCCATTAGCATACACGGTCCCACAGCAGACCATCCGAGAGAGGAGTTCACCTTCACAAGTACTGGCCAAGCTGGATGCTACTTCACTTTCCGTGTTCTTATGGGATCGGAGTTTTATGACTAGACCACTGCGGGACATGCACATAAGGTGGGGCTGCAATATAACATTTGAAGATAAATTTTGTTTTAAAAATTAAACAGCGACAAAAAAAAAAGGGAACGGTTCGGTTGTGATCAAGCATTATTTGTGCAAATTATAAATGTGTAGACGAAAAAGGTAGTGTGTCTGTATTCTAAAGATCTCTGGAGACACAGACTGCGATGAGTTAAGTAAATGAAGTGAAGCAAAACTGTAGAAAATATTTAGTAACCTTTCTATCACAAATTCGATAACTTCTAATGCATGCCTTTAAGTTATAAAAGTCATAGAATAGTTGACAGCAATATGCAAATGTTGAAGTAAAGCTTGCTCTGCGTAATATTGTCTTGGTTGTCTGCTCTATGCGTGACATTCTTGAATGTCATGTAGATAATGACTAACTGTAAGAATCAAATGAATTTAAAAGTGAGCTAAGAAGCTCGATGAGGCTCATTTTAGAAGCTACTGCAATTTAAAATTTTCGCACCAAAATGCCAAGAACATGCTGAGAGTACTTTCTAGAAAGTTACGCTGTGACCATTTCTGGTACTCGTTATATTGACGTAACGAGCATTGCATCCATCAAGGGCATTGCTGTGACCATTTCTGGTACTCGTTACATTGACGTAATGAGCATTGGATCTAACAAAAGGCATTTCTGGGATATTGCAGCTAGCTGAAGGTAGTCTGGTAATTTTCCTTATACAGTGGAACCTCCCACCTCCCTAAATTGGACACTTCTTGGAGGAATGGAACGTGTCTATAATATAGAAATATATCTCTACGTATAAGTTGGACAGTTTTTGAAAGAACCGTAGGTGTCCAACTCACGAAAACTTCTCTGTACCAGGTCACTGGCGTGAGAACTTCACTAAACACTGAGAACACCACCAATAGCGTTGATAAAAGGTAGTGGGCTACAATGAATCATATTTCCAGTTATCACGAGCTGATGATTTAATTTTGGTGTAAAAAACCTCCCATGAAATTGAGCTGTAACAACCTAGTGGTTAGAGTGTAGGACTAGTGATCGAGGGTTAAATGTCAGTGCAGAGTCACAGAATGTGTCGTTTTTCGATTACTTGCGTCTTATCTTGAGATTTCTACCAAAATTTAGATCTCATTCATTAGAATGTGAGGGACTTCTGAGGTTCGCACACTAGAAAATCTTCTGTCAACCATAAAGCTGACATTCGGAACCCCGGATTTGATACACACGTACATAACATCCGCACAAGATGATCTTCAGTGGTAGTCTGATAATACTAGAAGAGTCGCTCTTTCTTATAAGTAATTTGGAGCTTTCCATGAAATCTGAAAGTCAATATCACAGAAATTCAGGGAAAAAAATGCTTTGCAAATGACATTGATCCTTCAAGAATCAACCTTCAATCTGATTTTTCCTCCCCCCCCTTTTTTTTTCGAGATAATCATAATGAACGAATACATCGAATAAGTATTGTATTTCAATATTGACACACCATTTCATTTTATTATCAACTAGCTGAGTGCCCGTTCTCCACACGGTAGAAACGAAAATGTTTCTTACGTGACACAAAAAAAGTATTTCAGTGTCGTCCGCAATAAAAAAAAAAAGAAAGAAAGGAAAAGAAAAGCTTGATGGTTTGCAGAGAAAAACTTTCAAAATATCTCATTTCTATATCATACTGTTTTTTAGGTTTAAGTTATAGCACTAATTCATTAAACACTACATGATGTGGACAACCGTTTTATTTTATAGTTGTTTTGCTCATTCTACTCTCATTTGAGTAGATGTGTTTTGACAGTTCACCATCACTCCATTTCGGCCGCAGCCACCGCAGCCGGAGCTCGCCGCAACCCCCAGCTCACGCCGTTTTCTCCGCAGCCAGTAGTCGCTCGCTCCTTATCTCTACCCCCAGGCAGTTGATTGCACAATTGTTAGAGGGGAGATTTTTGATTGTTCGATAAGGGGACTTAGAAAAATTTATGCGGTGTTTGGTGAGATAAGATAGTAAAGGCGATAACCATTCTTTTAGCTTAAGATTTTTTCCGAAAACTAGAAAGAGTTAAATTTTGGTGTCTACTATCTTAAAAGATAAATGCGTTTTTGATTTTTTTTAAAGCAAAATTCTGTTTAATAATGAAACCTTGAAAAATATTTTAGCGAAAACGAAATCTACTGTATGGATTTGCCCCTAAAAGTTAACTTCACAGCACACCCGTTGACTTAACAGATATGCTGTAAAGATATATTCTTCTATAAGTTTAAAAACATTAAGTTTTATCCTACAACCGGTACCGCCTTCTCATGCAAACTTTTTAATGAATAGTAAAAATAATTATGCTTAATGTTAGGATATGGAGACTTTGCGAATTTTTTAGTGATAAAATGGTATTGACTATATCTTTAAACCTTTTAAGCTATTGATAGATTTTAAAAATCCTACAGTATTGAAAATAAAATGTAGTTTTATACTAACAGATTAGAAATCGCGGTTATATGGTAATGTGTTTAGAACATTAGGATTTTCGATCTTATGGCGATTTTTGAATTTCCGACGATTAATAAAAAAGCGTCCTTTTCGTTACTGTGGTTGCTTGTAAAATCATAGTGCTCAAAAATCGCCAAGGGTAGCTCGTGCAGTAAACAAAATGCTTTGAATTTAGTAAATTTTTACGTCAAAGCCTTTTAATCTAATTAGATTTCTAACTCATTTTTAAACTCATTACAACTCATTAAACAAACGCGTCATTCTCAGGTGCAATATCTAACATAAATTAGTGAAAGAAGAAGAAAAAAAAAAAGAAAACAACTCACGTTATTTTACTTTTCTACGGCATCTGATAATGTGGAAGTTTATTATTTCGCTCACGGTGTTATTGTTTGTCAAAGCTTGCTAACCTAATTAGGATTGCTAATGCATTTTTACACCCGTGACATCAAAATGACATCCATTTTACTTGAATTATTGAAGGTAATAAATAAATAAATCTTTGTCAACTATGATCACTAATGTGCTCAAATCGGACATTTAAGTAGGTTTCTTCCCTGAAAATTGCGAAAAGTCGTTAAAAATTAGGTAACAGGTGAATTTCCAGAATTTTAAAACAGCCTACGACCTCTCCTGTACCGTTATACCTGCCTGTGCAAAATTTCAAGCCGATCTGTCGAAAGGTAAGGGAGGAGTTCCCGGACGAACAAACAAACTTTCACATTTATATAATAGATTCTACATACGAACAAATAAACAGTATCGTTCTGATTCTGATTGCGTGTATTAAGGCAAACCTGAGGGGTATCTGCCTATGATCGGGGATGCCTTGGTCGGAGATCTTTCAAATAGGTTCTAACGCCTATTCAGGTTACATCTGGAGAAAACCGACCAAACCTCCAGATTACTAGATCGACAGCCGTATGGCGGGTCTGAACCCGAAACTTCAGCCTTCTACCATTTTGAGTGCCTTACCTCTCGGCTATGGTGCCCCCCCCCCCTTTAGTATTCTGATGGGAGCTTGTTCGCACCTTTTCAAAATGTATTTACTTGTTTGTGGAGCTGCACATTATTAAATATCAAACAGGTCTTAAATATACAGAACTACTTTTTCTGTCCTTGAAAATCAGTTATACAATTAACGACACATTTTCTCAGGCGTAACTGCGCTTACCAAAATTTACTCCAAGCTTATATCGTACATAATAATCGACGCTTTGCACTCGTGTGAGAAGGAACAGTCCTCGACCTTCGACGGTATAACCAACCTGCACTTTTTCTCTCCCTCTTCTTTTTCAAGAATCATCGAACGTCTTGAACACTAACCCAATTATCTAGCAAGCAGTTAGACCCTTGGCCTCGAATTCAAGGACAGACTTCAAATTTCGAAGAAAAGTCCACGAATATCGCTCTTTGTGTTGGAAGGCCGCATCCGCAAAAGGTAGTTGAATCCTCCGGCGGCTTCAATTTCGAAGGGCAGGAGCAGGACATGCCACACGGAGTGAAAAGTACTCCGGACCGGAACACCATTTAAAAGACGTAATCCGTTGCCGTTCTACGATTTTTGTTTCTGAAATTACGATCTTTTCTGCTAACATGATTTTCTAACGGATGTGGTTTCCCATCAGCAGAGCCCAATGCGTGTATCAGAGGAGCACGGACTTTTTCTTTAATTGTAGTATAAAAGAGTATTGGATGTGCAGTTTTTCCCCCCTTTTTTTCTGGGAGGTAATTTTATGTTTTTGGAATTCCATCTGTGACCCTGGAAATTTCACACCGCAGAGTGACCATAAAATCATTCTGTGAAAGAAGCAATTGATAAAACATGCGAAATTTATAAGAACGCTGAATTTTCATAGAAGGAGTAGTACCTTACATTCAAGTTTTTTTTCAAGTTCTGTTCATTTTAAAACTTGTCATGGCGTGATACATACTCGATAACAAATCTGGGATTAATACTTTTTTAAAGGCGCAATGTATGTATATATTAATTTCTCCTTTAGACAGGGTTCTGCACATAAAACGGAATAACGGATTGTAATCAGATTCGGTTTATACCTTACCAGCAGTATTGCTCGGACTCTCATCGGCCGGTGGTAACCCGAGCAAAATTGCTAGTAACGCAAACTACACATACCGTGCCCTCAAGGAATTTTTAAAATTTGTCCAGTAGATGGCACTTCGAGTACAAAAAAAGCAAATTTAACAATAGAAATGATTAGCTCAAAAAGTACAAGTAAGTTTAATATCTATTCAATAGTTTTTGGACATTCATTAGCTAATTTGGGTCATTTCTCGAGCTGAATTCCCATGCAAAGCGCCACACACTGGACACTTTTGTAACTAAACTTTAATGTTTATGGAAAGCATCTCGTGTAAGGGCCATAGTCGCCATAGGCCAAAGTCGATGGCAATCTGTTCACCCGTTGCAATTACAGAATGCTGTTTATAGGGAAGTTTAATTATAACGACACTTTATCTCTATAAAAGAAAATGTCTCTTTGTTTGTTTGTTGGTTAGTCGGCGGCGTTACGGACAAAAGGCTAGACGTAGAAACACCAAATTTGGTTTACAGGAAGTTCTAAACATGGAGTTGCACAACCCTCGAAGTCATTTTTTCAAAATTCGGCCTAGATGTTTTTCTTTTATATTTTATGCGATTTTTCTCATTTTTTTCTTACCTAATGCTTAATAACGGCGGTAATTATGCTTAACTTGCTGCAAAACTGCATTGGCATCATCGGATAGAGGAGAAAATTTTATTTTAAAAACAATTTGTTCTGAATATGTGGCATAATTTGCAGATTTTTAAGAATTATTAAACTAAAGATTTAAACTTAAGGTATTAATGATAAAACCAAAAAAACAGTATGATGTAGAAATGAGACATTTTGAAAGTGAGGAGTTTTCGCTACAAACCGTTAAGCTTTTCTTTTTCTGATTGTGAATGACACTGACATAGATTTTTTGTGTCACAATAAAACAATGGTCTCAAGTTAAGACTCATGCTAACTTTACGAGTAACTAATAAGTAACTTTAAGCCAAGAGTCAAGTAATTTTGCTTATTTTTAGATTCCACATCACTGGAATCAATTCGAATCACACATGTCAAAAAAATTTTCGTTCCCTACCGTGCGAAGAAGGGACACGCAACTAATGATTCATAAATTAAAGGTTAATTCATCGTATTCATGTAAGCGAAATTTCCCTATTTTTCACTGCGGCTTTTGAGACACAGTTTATGCGTGTTATTTTACGAAGTTTTAATTGTCTTAACTTTTTTTTAACCACAGTTTTCTCTTGAAAAGCTATCTTTATTATTCACACGATTTACACGATGTTCCAACTATAGCCATATTATAAGATTTGTATTGACTTAAATGGAATTACGAAAAGCATTAAACTACCAAACAAATGCAGAGCAAGCTTTAAAAAAACATACTTCAAACAATTTATAGTTTGTTAAAATTTTCTAATTCGTTTAAATATTGTCTAAAATGGGATTTAAAACAGTCAACGAATAAAGAAATTTAATTAATGTGAGAATTTATTGGTATTATTTAATATGAAATTTTGGGAACATGGATTTAATTACAATCTATTAGAAATCTTGAAATAGAGCACACCCTTACTGTAAGAAGTTGAGGAGCTTCATTGTCATCGTCAAGCTCCAGCACCAATCTTATTTCACCGTAACGATATCGAGGTAACACAAACATCTCGACTACCTAAGAGATTTGACCGGGTATCGTTTATTATGTGTTCTTAAGAATTGAATAGTTTCGTTAGTTTGTGAATGATCATATCATCATAGCTTGACCAAATTATAGTGTGGGACCGATCCTAAGATACCTGCCCTTCCCATAAATAAAAGAATCATAGAAATCGGTCTACGTGGTAAAAAAGTATAGCTGAAAATACATTTAAAAACATTTTGAGAAACTGAGATCCTTTTACATTATTTTTACTTGTAGTCGATTAAAAAATGCTGTCCTTCCTAAGTGATGTTAGAGGGATATTCTGCTTTGCTGCAGTTTTGTAGTAGAAGCACATTTCAATAGCGGTTACAAATGAGTTCAGGTTTTCCTCCATTGTACATCTTAAAACGTTTAAACTTCATAAAAAGTATTCTAAGTGTTTTCTGGGAACGTGCATTTTCAGGGTCGCTAATGGAATTTAAAAGTACAAGATCTCATGCAATATAACTCGCACAGGGAATCATTCAAAATTTTATTTTTTTTTTTTTTTTTAGTTTCATACCTAAAGTTTTATTTTAAGTGAATAAGCTTTTCAGTTCAAGGGATCATTTTAAACCTGTATCTAAATTTTGTCTTATTCACCGTAGATATTTTAACATTAGGGTAAGGGCACCAGTAATTGAGACTTTAAGAGCAATAATAAGCATTAGCTAGTAATTGCTAATTACTAAAATGGTCTTGAAACAAAACTTTTGTTTTCAACACTTAAGTGAACTTTGAAAATTCATATAGGATATAATTTATTGCAGAATATTGGAAATTTCTAAATTTTCTATATTTTATTTGTTTTCATGGTGGCGACACTAGTAATAAAGTTTTGGCTTTAGTGATTGAAACTTCCTGCTCCAGTAATTGACACCTGAGAAATAAGAAGAGAAACATGCTGATTTATTTTTTTAATGCAATGACGTAAAAATGACTGAAGCAAATGAAATAAAATTTGGTCCCATGACAGGTGGTCACTCAATTTAAACTACAGGCGTTGGATTAAAAAAAATTTGATTAGATTTTAAGATTTTGTGAAAATTGCTTCAAACTGCGTCAGCTTTTGTTTGCACATCATGTAATAACGCCTTTTGCGAATGTAACGAAATTTAGTGACATGATGATGGATCACTCTACTTAAACTATAGCATCGCGAATATTTAAAAAAAATTGATTAGATTTTGAGATTTTGCGAAAATTTATTCAAACTGTGCAAATTTGTGTTTTTCTATCACATTTAAACCACTGAAGGGGATGAAAAAAAACTTGAACTATAGATTTCAAAGTACTTCAAAATTTTTTTTTATAGATTTTAAGATTTTGTGAAAATTAAGAAAAATGTTTGTTCCACTCCTGGAAATGGTAATGGAATATAATGAAATTGAAATTATGTTATCTAGGAAGTTAATGTAAGCTATAGATGCCATAATCTCTGCTCTAAAAAACGTAACTCCAGTTGCCGCCGCTGTCAAAAGCTTGTCATGCTATCTCCACCGAAACTGTGAGAATTTGAGTTTCGACGAAGGTATCTACGGATTTGGGAAACTCCGAGAAAACCATACATTATTTTCAACTTATTAAACAACAAAATTGAAATTTGAGAATAGAAACACCTGTTTACCATTAGAATTAGAATGGTCAAAACAGAAATATAAGCAGACACCTCGAGTTTTTGGCATTTGACTGAAAAAGCAAAAGCCTATTTGTGATAAGTATTGCACAATTGTGATAAGTATATTGTATTAGTATCTCTTTTTCATGTTCTTGTGGAACTATTTGCACTCATAAAGTTTTGTTCTTTGAAATGTCACGTCTGTTACCAGTCATGTCTGTTACTATAAGTAACAGGCATGATAAACTTGGAAACAGACATGGCAAACAAAAACTTACAAAAAAAAATGAAAAATATTTTTAAATGGAAAAGACTATTATTATATGGACAAAAGGACCCTATACTTTTGTAATATATCACTTTGAATCATTTTGTGCTAAACATAAGTGTACAAATTTCAAAGAAAATATCCGGTGACAGACATGACAAGTTTCATCAAGTCGGATAATGGAAAAATCTAAAAAACTGAAATTGAAAAAAATTCACGAATAACATTCAAATAATATTCAGAAACAAGGCATGTTTTATATTACGGTAAAAAACTACTTAATTTTTGAAATTGTATTTTTGCTTCTTAAATTTCATACAGCATCGAATTTTGTAAATGACTCTAATACGTGATGCCCAACAAATATTTAACATTTTGAAACAATTTTCGTAGAAACTCGGATTTTAATGAATTTTTTGCAAATTTCGACACTAATAATTTAAGTTGAGTGATCATGTAACCAAACATAATTTTATTAGCTTTAGTCGTTATAACGTAATGCACGAACACAAATTTACGTAGTTTGAAACGATTTTCTCAAAATCCAATGAGATTTTTTTTCGACGCCTCTAGTATAAGTTGAGTAACCGCTTATCACGTGACCAAATTTCATTTCATTCGCTTTAGTCGTTAATATGTATTGCTTGAGCCAAAAAAAAAAAAAAAAAAAAAAAATAGTGTCACGGACAGAGTGACGCTGGTTGTTTTGACTGAACTACAAAACGACCGACAGACAAACTTTATTTTGACGGTCGTATTGGGCAGGCGCGTAGCCAGGAAAATTTTTTGGGGAGGGGGTATGAACTTATATGTGCATAAATAGACGGAATTTCAACACTAATCCAAAAATTCCCCTCCCCCCCTGGCTACGCCCCTGGTATTGGGTTCCCGAGTGCTTGAAACGGATAGAAATCACAAAATTTTTGAATTCCAAGTAATGTACAGACGAAGGTCTAAATTTTTTTTTTTATAGATATAGAACCGTTCTGGTGGAACGCGTAATCCTAAATAAAAAATTATAAATTCACAACATCAAAATGACGTCGATTGCTCTTGCGAATAAAAAAACAATGGGCAACGAATAAGCCTTTTGCATTTTTGAGAATTTTGTAAGGGTTTATTTCCAGCTCATCGTTTTCTATTCACAAGTTGCAACTGACGTCATTTTAACGTCACAATTGTGTAATTTGATTAAGAATGCAAACTCCGAATAAATTCTTGTAATTAAAATAATGTCGATTTCAGTAGGAATGTTCTATGAATAACCTTCGATCTTTAAAATGGTATGGTAAAAACTTAGTTGTGGCGTTGCCTACGTAATACTACTTGCTATCTTTATTGGGTTTAAAAAAAAAAAAAAAGAGTACATATTAAATGAAGAATGAGCACGAATACAGTTACAACTACTTGAGTATTGCGTAGGCAACGGTTGTGGTCAGATTTTATTTAGTGTGGGCCAAAATACTCAACAGATTCTCTGCTTCTATCTAATGCGGATCTATATCGAGGAAAGATAGAAATTTTGGAAAATATGGAAATTTAATACGAAACAAATAAATAATAAAGAATACATTGCACTAATCGGGCTTCTATTTATTTTACAAAATATTTTTTCCATTCAAATAATTTAACGAAACTTGTGTACTAAAGTATTGTTTATTGTAAATCAACCTTATAACGAAGCAGTATTGATTAAAAATAGTGGAATACCCTCACAAAATGGAAAACCGCAAGATATCAAAATCTGATAAAGCGGGACTACATTTTTCTGTTGCTAGAGTGAAATCTATGTTAGCCGTCCACAAATATTCAGATCGTATAAGTGATTTGACAGCGGTGTATCTGACATCAGTTTTGGAGTACATTGCAACTGAAATATTAGAATTGTCACTTAATGCTGCGATATCTGGTGGTTCTAAAAGGATAAACCCAGACCATATAAAACTGATACTCAGAACAGACCCAGATTTGTCTGAAAAATTCAGATTCAGCATCATACCGTCTAAAAGAAAAATAAAAAGAACTTCTTAGTGTGTTTCAAACAGCACTGGCAAAGGACTTAAAAGAAGTTTTCATTCAAGATCCAAGTAACTCTAAAACTAAGACAACCCAAAGAACGTTTTATAAATCGATGTACTCCCGCAAGAAAAAGTGAAGATAGTAAAATGAACTACGATCGATGATACGATCCATTTTATCAAAATGTAAATTCATAGCTTTTAAAAATTTTTTATCTGTTAAATAAACACACTTTCATAAATTTGTTAGATTTGCAATTAAAGTTCAGGGAACAACTTCCATGACTGTCACAAGTTGACAATTTGGTTAATTCCTACTTTAGGGTGCTTCTTGGCGCGTTTTCCCGTCTTGTCTCCGGGAGCTGGAACGATCCCAAAGACACTACGGGAGAACGAATCCAAATTAGCGATAAATACACAAAATAAGCAAATTGAAAAGCATAAATATTAAAGTTTTAAACAACAAAAATTATTGTACTTACATAACTTGTTGAACAACTGATTTTTTTTTTTTTTAATTATCATATTCGTCGTCTCACAAAGCGTAGTGGTTTTTTTTTTTAAATATTTGTGGATACTATTTTAGAAGGGATTTTCTGAAATCTATAACAAATTTTCTAAAATCTAAACACTAAACCATAAACCTAAAATCAAAACACTAATCATGACGTCTCACAAGTGCTTACATGTACAAATAGATTCGGTTTAGTAAAATTTAATAACTATTTGTGAAGGGGGGGCTGTGCCCCCCTCAACAATAGATTAAATTTAGTAGATTAAATAGTAGATTAAATATAATAGATTAAATAGTAGTATTAGTAGATTAAATTTTAGTAGATTAAATTTAAGTAGATTAAATTTAATAATGTAAACAAATACGAGTCCCGTTAGAGGCAAAAACGCGCGCTACAGAAACAAAATGGCAGATTTTCACATGGTTACCAGAACGCAAACTAAAGTCGCCAAGGTTACCACATTATACCTGTTATCGCCTCGTTGGCGAAGAAGCACCCTAAACTAGGAATCAGCTGGCAATTTTCCATTGTTTGGCGACTTATGCGAGCAATCGATATTTTGGGTTTATCGCAGACCACCGTAAGGTCGCCAAATGGAAGGACGGTAGAACACAAACATGGTTTCCATAATGGAATTTCCCCCTTAAATTAATATTAACAAAAGTTTTTGCTGCTATCATTAAACCTGCTGGTACTTACGTATTATCCCGGCGGTCCGCCAAGACGAGAGATTTTTCGCCTTGATAATTGCAGGACACATGAAATTATTGATGGTTCCGAAAACGATTGGCGACAGTTTGCAGGCACATTTTCCGAAAAAATAATTTGGCGTGAATGACCGCCGGGATAATACGTAAGTACCTTTATGGTCTTCAAATTTCCTAACTGGTGGGCATATCGCTAATTGTTAACTTTCGTTTCTATCTAGTTCTTTTGGGAGTGTTGAAGGTACATACATATTACCCGACGGTCCGCCAAGACGAGCGATTTTTGCTTAGATAAACGTCGGACACATGAAATTATTGATGGTTTGGTATACGATTGGCAACAGTTTGCCACCGCATTTGACAAAAAAATAGTTTGGCTGGAATGACCGCCGAGGTAATACGTAAGTACCGTGTTGAAATTTGGCATAAGTCCTAGAGATCCATGACTTCGAAGCTTGCCAAAGTATGGTGATTTTTTAGGTTGGCGAGTGTGTGTGTGTGTGGGGGGGCGTTAAAGCAGGAATGAACCGGGCCATCTAACGGGTTTGGTTGATTCCTACTTTACGGTGCTACTTGGTGCGTTTTCCCGTCTTGTCTCAGAAAACAAAAAAAGAAAAGGAAGAAAATCTGAAACACTTTCAGATTTTAAATACGCCCCAAAGTGCTATATATTAAAAGTATATAGTTTATCGACGCGTATCATAGTTTATGCGTCGTCCCTATTTTTCTTCCTTATTCCATTAAGTTGGAAAGTGTATCATTATTCATGACTGTGCCGTATTTTGCTTCCTTGTTTCATAAAACCCATCTTTGGAATCGAAATCGATCTTAAAATCGCCTACTAAAGCTATTTTACAATCGTTGCCAAGTATATTACAACTAGAGGACTTCACCGTCTTAAATATTGTTTCGAATGTCCATCATAATCCAAGAGTGTGCCGTGTCTCTCTTTCTAGTTTGACTCCTACTTTAACGCCCCGACTCTCGCCAAGGTGGCGATCATTAAACACATGGAGCTACCACGACGATTTTTTGTATATATGTGGCAATTGTAATTTACAATTAAAATGGCGATTTGGAACAACATGTAAGTAAAGCATTACATTATATTTTTATTTATTTTGGGTTGCCAATTAATGTAGTTTTAATAATTAAGTGTCTTCAAATTCCTTAACTGGTGCGTTTATCTTAATTTGTTCACTGTAGTTTTCATCTAGTTCTTTTGGGAGACTTGGAACTTGTGCATAAGTCCTAGACAGAGGCGGCCCGAGGGGCGTGCGGGGCCCCAGGCGAAGCGCAAGAGCGGGGCCTCTTCTCTATCATGTCTTATGAGATAGCAATAAAATGGTCCAGGAGCGGGCCTCTATAAGCGTGGGGCTTTAGGCGATCGCCTACATTCGCACCCCCCTTGGGCCGGCCCTGTCCTAGAGACCCATGACTGCAAAGCGCGGCAAAATGGAGATTTTTTAGGTTGGCGAGAGCGGGGGCGTTAAAATAGGAACCAACTCTTGCTTGTACCGCAAAGCACTTCTTCGGAATAGAAATCTATATTGAAATCGCCTACCAAAACTGTTTATAGCAGGAATAAGCTTAGGTTAGGAATAAGATTGGCAAAGATTGTAAAACAGTTTTAGTAGGCGATTTTAGGATATATTTCGATTCCAAAAATGGGTTTTATGGAACAAGGAAGAAAAATACGGCGCACTCATGAAAAATGATACGCTTTTATTATATAGCACTTTAATGCGTATTTGAAATATAAAAATGTTTCAGATTTATTTTTACTTCCTTGTACGAAGTATAAGGAAGTAATGTGATTCCGAAAAATTTCGGGGGCAAATTTCGACGAAAAAAACGATTCTGATTACCTCTAAATTTACTTTTACGAATTTTTTCAATGCATCTCATCGTAAGCTAGCATGCATGATCATATAAACGCTTCTGCAACTCATTTTGACCAGCGGCCAGTCTATTGTGGCCAGTTTTTCCATGTACGTACGTATGTATGTGACTCGCATATCTCAAAAACTATTGGTCGTAGAATGTTGAAATTTTATATTTAGGATTGCTCTATGATCTAGTTGTGCACCTCCCCTTTTGGTCTCAATCGATGAATAGCTTATGTACAGGACTGCCCCAAAGATTCGAAATACATTACGCTCTATGGACCGAAATTCATTAAACTCGCATACCTCAAAAACTATTTGTCGTAGAATGTTGAAACTTTATATTTAGGATTTTTGTAACATCTAGTTGTGCACCTCCCCTTTCGGTTCCATTCACTGGATAGTTTATCTACAGAACCGCATAAAAGGATTCGAAATATATTACGCTCTATCGGCCGAAATTCTTTAAACACGCATATCTCAAAAACTATTAGGCGTAGAATGTCGAAACTTTATATTTTGGATTGTTGTAACATCTACTTTTGCAGCTCCCCTTTCGGTTCCATTCGATTCATAGTTTATCTACAGGGCCGCCCAAAAGATTCTAAATACATTACGCACTTTGGGCCGAAATTCATTAAAGCGTATTTTAGAAGTATTGGGCTATTTCAAACGACTCAGAAAAAATGCCGCGTTAAAGAGTTCTTTTAAAGGATGTCATGGAAGAATTTCAGTATACTACGGTCTACAGTTAGTAATTGTTTAAAATGCATTTTAAGGACCAATCAATCTATTTCAAGTAAAATAAATTTAGTAAATGTTATGACGTTGTTCTGAGACTTATAACAAACCAAGCAGTACGTAAAAGTTTTTCTGAATCTTAACAGACTTTCAGAAATCATTACTGAACGTTCTCTGAAGGTTAATAGATCTTCAGAGAGCATTTTCGTGCTGCCTGGGAATATACTCACCGTCTAAAATGGGAGGCTTTGTCTTTTGTACCTTTCTTATATAATTAGACAAAATTGTATTTTATTTGAGCAATATTGAGGCCAATGAGATATATTTCATGAGTCATTGCTAAAAATCGATGGACAAAGAAGATCAAAGATGGACGAAAAAAGACGAATACATTACCCTGGTAGGGCAAGTTCTCTGAACAAAATCTTCGATTAACGCTCAGAGAACACTCAGTAAGGCTCCCTGAGCGTTCTCAGGACATTAATGAACGACTAGAAAATATTGTTGTGCTGCTCGGATGATTATTTTTCACATTCTAAAATGAGACTGCGTTAAAATTTTCTATATAATGCATAAATTTCTATATAATATAATCTGTGTTCCAAAGGGCTTCTTGCTCCGTTGATACGGAGCTTCACGCACTGGATAGTTTATCTACAGGGCCGCCCAAGAGATTCTAAATGCATTACGTTCTATGGGCCGAAATTCATTAAAGCGTATTTTAGGGGTATTGGGCTATTTTAAACGACTCAGATGTGATATATGCTGTTAAGAGTTACAAAATGAATTTCTCCATTTAAAAAAGTGTCTTTATCATAGTTCTGCTACAGGAACACTCAAAAGATTTCCAATACATTATGGTCAATGGCAATTTTAGGGGCATTCATCCATTTCAAGCACAATGCCGTCCTACCATATAAGTAGGTAATGGTCCGACTGCGGTCTCGTGCCTCCCTAACAACTACGCCAAAAGTCGCCAAGCCTGGCGACTTTTGGTGTACGTGTGAATGTATTTAAATCTCAAATCTCAAAAACTATTAGTCGTAGAATGTAGAAATTTCATATATAAGATTTTTGTAACATTTAGTTGTGCATCTCGATTTTTGGTTCCAATCTAATGGAGAGTTTATTTACAGGACCACCGAAAAGAATTTCAATACTTTAATGTCTATGGACATCTTCAATATAATACAACTGTAGACAGTGATTGTTTGGTAAGAGCCCAAAAACGCGCCGTCTGTCGTCGACCTAGAAGAGTTTTGCCGAAATATCACCAAATTTGGCGATAGTCAGTCATTTGGTCTAGGCCCAAAATATCGCCATTGAGGATCGCCATTGAGGTGATCGCTTGGTGAGTTATTGCGAAATATCACCAAATTTGGCAATAATCTGTCGTTGTTTGGTCCATGCTTAAAATCTCGCCATATGTCGTCGACCTTGGCGAGTTTCGCCTAAATATCGCCAATTTTGGCGCCAAAAATTATTTCGTATTTTGTATAACTCTAAAATTTTAATCCGTAGAACTTTGAACTTTTGTATTTAGAACTATTGCAATATCTAACTGTTTTCCATTTCTTTTTTGACTGCGATCGACTAGGAATTTTTTACAAGGTGAGCCAAATGACTTTAAATACATTAAGGTGTATGGATGCATTCAATTCATTGAAAGTCTGTAGTTAATGACTACTTTGGCTATTCCCAAAATCTCGCAAACTATCTCAAGTTTGATTTAATAGACTTGCAAGGAAGTCATGTTTTGTCCACATCAGATTTTTTTAATAAAAATTACAGCAATGAAGTACAAACTTTTTTTTTTTTTTGAGTTGTAATGTACCTTTTCTGCGTTCACGCACTAACCCAAAGAGACGTGCCTAGCTAATGAAAGCCCTGAAGTAGCGTTTTTTCCAATCCATCTCTCAGCTGCTTTTTTTTTAAAAATAGTTGGCATTATCGATTGCAGAAAAAGTTTTTTTTTAAATATTTATACACTGCTGGCCATCGTAAATGCAACACCCTGAAGGAAGTTTTTAATCCACACGGATTAATTTTATGTCGACAGCCACAGCCACGAGGCTTGAGCCTGCTGCAGTGCCCACTCCAAGGACTATGACTATCGTAAAACTCCGTCCAGGCTACAATACCAACGAGCGGCAGCAGGAGATCATATCTCAACATGCCATTACTTAACGAAACCAAGATCGATCGCAGCTCGCTGCTCAATGCGTTGTGCCGACCATCCGCTATTTCATATATATATATATATATATATACACTGCTGGCCATCGTAAATGCAACACCCTGAAGGAAGCATGCAAATAATATGAAATTTACAACATGCATTAGCTGAGGTGAGATATGCAAATGATTAGAATTTCAGCGCAGACGCACATCAAGCGCGCCTGTGGCGCCACCTCAAAGCGCTATTTAAGGCTTGGAGATTTCGACGGTTTCAAGTACAGCAATTGTGTTTTTCTTGCTTTTTTTTCAAAAAAACGATAAATTATGCCTCGTAGGAAACAACGATCATCTTTTGATCAAGTATCCGAGTTTGACAGAGGAAGGATAGTGGCATACCGAGATTGTGGGTTATCTTTCAGGGAAATCGGTCGTCGTATTGGACGAAACCAAACAACTGTGATGCGGATATGTGATCGTTGGGTGCAGGAGGGTACGACGGACAGACGTGATCGACCGCATCGACCTCAGTGCACCACGTCACGTGATGACAGGCAGATTGTACGCATGGCAGTGACGGACCGCTCAGTCACATCACGAACCATATCACAGCAGATTCAGTCTGTAACGCATCATCCAGTGTCTGCGCGTACCATTTGACGTCGTTTACAGCAGAATGGTCTGTCCGCAAGACGTCCGTTGCTTTGTCTACCTCTGACGCGGAACCACAGACGTCTCCGCCGCCAATGGTGCAATGAAAGAAGGATGTGGACGACAGAATGGAATGAAATTCTCTTTACTGACGAGTCACGCTTCTGTATGCAACACCACGACGGTCGGATTCGAGTCTGGAGACACCGTGGAGAGAGGATGCTGAACAGCTGCATTATGCACCGTCACACTGGTCCTGCACCGGGTATTATGGTATGGGGCGGTATCGGATATCTCTCTCGCACTCCTCTAGTACGCATTGCCGGTACTTTAACCAGCCAGCGCTACATCTCCGAGGTGTTGGAGCCAGTTGTCCTTTCTTACCTTCAGGGCTTGCCAACAGCCATATTTCAGCAGGATAATGCACGGCCACACGTGGCACGCATTGTCCAAGGGTTCTTCGTCAATCACCAGATTGAATTGCTTCCCTGGCCGGCGCGCTCTCCGGATCTTTCGCCGATAGAAAACATGTGGTCCATGGTTGCTCAACGACTGACCCAGAGTTCATCCCCAGCTGTCACACCAGATCAACTTTGGCAACGTGTGGAAGCTGCTTGGTCTGCTGTACCCCAAGAACACATTCAAAGTCTCTTTGAATCAATGCCGAGGCGTGTGGCAACTGTGATCTCCAACAACGGCGGCTACTCTGGGTACTGATTTTGGCAGGAACCACGCTTCATAGAATGCTGTAAATTTAATCATTTGTTACTTGGTCAACATGTTATCTACACAATAAATTTTGTTGTGATATCTCTTGTTTTTCTTGGTGTTGCAATTTGGGTGGCCAGCAGTGTATAAGTATGCAATCAATACTCGAACTATATTTAATATTAAATTCAGTATTTGTTTATTTTTTACTTTTCTTTTGAAGCTTTATTTCATACGTATCACAAAAAATTTATTTTGTTTCACACGCATAAGGGAATGTATAAAAACGAACAATTTATTAAGAGAGATAATATTTTTCGCCTCTTCTGTTCCACGTAACCCAACTCATAAACAAAAGCAGCAAAACTTCAAAAAACCCTTTGGTGTATTTCTCTTCCTATTTTCAATGAATTATTCGCCCGACGATATTATCTGGCTGCACGACGCAAAACAAAGGTATCGATTCCTCTTCCAAGAAGCGTTTATTTTTCAAAAACTCGAACTCAAACACACAGTACTGCATATAAAGGACCACGCAAAAAGGATCACTTGAAGTGTGTGCTCGACGGATACGTATGTAAATATTTTCTCTCTGAAGCAGGATTTGCTCGCTGTTCAAGAAGAGATTTTTGACGACGAAGGGAGAGCGAGAAAGAAAACAAAATTAATAATAAAACAGATAATGGGAAGAAGAAGAAGACGGAAAGAGAGATAGAAGGGAAATACCTTCATAAAAGATTCTCTCTCTTCCATTTTCTATTCTCATGAATCAGGATTACGAATAATCATTCTCCCATCGATCCGAAGGGAATGGAAGATGAAAAAGCACCTAAAGGGGGACGCAATCTGGGATTCTCATCGGCTATGACAGGAAACTTCTCTCAAAAATAATGAGCCTCCAGGCATTCATTCATCGAGTGCAGAGGTGGAGGGTGGACGCCGCATATGCCCACCCCACCCCTCTTTCCCAAACAATGCATTAAAAAAAAATGCTATATAAATGCACCATAAACTCTTATAAATAATAATGCATTTTTTCTGTTCGCAAAATAAAAAATAACGGTAATATAAATCGTGTAGAACGCGTCCATTACGAGACACTTTTCAACGTGGTGTTATTTGCACTCGTAATGCTTTAAAGAGCAGTTAACTTGTTCGCTCTCATCGTTGCAACGATGCGTTATAGCAGCGATTCTTATTTTGTTTCAACGGATGGACGCGAGATGAAAAATAGTCTTGCCTCATCTCGTAAGACAGTTGCAAAACTTTCTCAAAAAAGAAAATACAAAAGCTGCAAAATTCCTATATTGCAATGATGAGAATGATGAAAACTCTTGTCTCGTCACGCATAAAAATTGTAGATCTCTGTCTCGTCTGGCATACGTCTCTCTTTTTGGGGTCCGTTCTATCATCCCGACGGGGG
The DNA here is from genome assembly GCA_038373885.1 of Cheiracanthium punctorium. NCBI lineage: Eukaryota > Metazoa > Arthropoda > Arachnida > Araneae > Cheiracanthiidae > Cheiracanthium > Cheiracanthium punctorium. The sequence goes on along the minus strand of JAWZYV010001099.1, from coordinate 1,036,904 downwards.
TTTGTGAAAGCTCTCACTCTCTCCAAGCATTTTGGATTAGGCCGAAAAACGCCAAATGACTTCAAATACATTAAGGTGTATGGATGCATTCAATTCATTGAAAATCTGTGGTCAATGACTACTTTGGCTATTCCCAAAATCTCGCAAACTATCTCAAGTTTGTCGGGTTTTGGTGAAATATCGCCAAATAAAGAGTCAGAAGGAAAATTTTCAAACTGAACTCAGCTTGGTGATATCGAAATATTTGGCTAGAAACCGCTAAACCTTACTATTACTGATATTTTATCTCTTTCAAACAAATAAGTTTAGATGAAGTGCGTCGAAAATATTTTTGATATAATAGACGTGCAAGGAAGTCATGTGTTGTCCACATCAGATTTTTTTAATAAAAATTACAGCTATGAAGTTCAAACTTTTTTTTTTTTTTTTTTTTTTTTTTTTTTTGAGCTGTAATGTACCTTTTCTGCGTTCACGCACTAACCCAAAGAGACGTGCCTAGCTAATGAAAGCCCTGAAGTAGCGTTTTTCCCAGTCCATCTCTCAGCTGCTTTTTTTTTTTTTAATAGTTGGCATTATCGATTGCAGAAAAAGTTTTTTTTAAATATTTGTATAAGTATGCCGTCAATACTTGAACTATATTTAATATTAAATTCAGTATTTGTTTATTTTTTACTTTTCTTTTGAAGCTTTATTTCATACCAGCAAAGCATTCAAAGATGAAACCCGAGAAGAAACGAATGGGAATCGCTGCTGTCTTATCTTAGCAACGATGTGAGTGAACAGAAAGCAAATGAAATGTTTGTTGTTAATCATTGCCTTACCTAGGATAATTTTTTTATTTGACCTTGTTAAAGAGCCATCAATGTCATGTACACTATTTTTGAGTACGCATTCGTTTACAGACTTCACTAATAGATATACGGTATTTTTTCTTTATCTGAAATTTAAGAACGTCTTTGAAATGCTCTTCAAACAAGGACTTTTCAAAGACCGTGGTACTGATACATTTTGTGACTGTCGATTTTAGTTAAAGCACGAGCAGATGGACAGAAAGGCGAATCGAAATATTATCACTTTTCAACTTTGTTGGAGGAAAGTGTTAAAGGTAATGGCAGGAACGGCCCCACCACAGCCGAGTGGATAATCACAGGAACATGGTAGATGGATGAGATGTGGAGAGCGACTGTCGATCTAACCGTCTGGAGTTTTGGTCGTTTATCTCCAAATGTAACAGAAATATGTGTTGGAATCTCTTAAAATGTCCCCTGCCTAAGACACTCTCCTGTAAGCGGATACCCTCGTTTACCTTAACACAACACAACACAACAGCAACGCATTGATTACAAAACACTTTTCAACACAAATTTCTAATACAGCTGCATAACAAAGAAACTTATAGTTCGTATCTTGTATGTTTTTTAACGTTCGTATCTTGCATGTATTTTTCTAAGTCTCTGTAAAAGAGCTACAAATAGTACGCTCAGCCTTTTCTATCGAGAGCACGCTGTCCCAAATATCGATGATGCTAAAATAAATAAAAACTTTGTGAAAAAACACCCATAAAATGATACTTATAGCAAGATACGATCGTTTCGACTGAAAATTTATTCAGTCTTCCTCAGTCGATCGTATCTTGTTATAAGTATCATTTTATGGGTGTTTTTTCACAAAGTTTTTATTTATTTTAACCTTTAACACCAGTATTTTGAGAGTTTTTTCCATGGATGATGCTAGTTTTACTATACGTGAAACAGATAAATGTCTGTCTCTAAAGTGCAATTTAAACAATGAATGCACACAGACCGTCCGATTTTGGAATTCTTTTGTGTCTCCTATTAAAGAAAAATTCCTAAAAATGCTATACACAGGATTTCTACAGGCGTACACGGAAGTACGTATTAATCCAACCATTTCCACAAGGGTACATGAACAGTGCAATATCAATCATTTGCGCAAATTTCGTGGCAATCGAGATACATATGTCTGGTAATTAGTGTTAGGGACAAACAGACCGATTTGACAATCTGAAATTGTAAATAGTTTCAGAGTTTATCTTTGATCGTTATTTATTTATTTCATTTTCTTATAAGTACGTTTATTGATCGAAAGCATTTTTAAATATCACTACAACATATGTGATATGGTAAATGGGACTAACCATTGCGATAGTAGTAATAGTTAAGGTGATATTGGTTAGTTAAATAGACAGTAAGGTATCAGAATTCGGCACGTAGGAAAAGAAAGGAAGCGATAGGATTTTGATTCCTGTCTGCAGAAGCATGAAAGTACAATGATCTTCAGTGTGTCCGAGAGAAATCTTACAAGTGACCACTGTAGAAGTAGTTCGTGCTACTCAGAAGGTAAAGCTCCAGTTCGGGGAAAAGTTCGAACAATGAAAGTAAGTGCACAGGTTTCTCTGTCTGCCGAATACGTGCGTGTTGTCGGTACATGTAAAAGAATTCTTACTAGTTTTAAATTACTTTTGCGGGATTACCATTTCTAGCAAGGTCATCTCAACTTATGTGACAATTTCATAAAAAATGTATACAATACTACGATATAGTTACGCTGATCCCTGACTAACGATTTCGGACAACCCATCCAAGATAAACCTTTTACCACCATTACTCCTAAAAGATTAAAAAGTTCGAAAAAAATTAAAAATCAGAAAATCCACTCGTTCTCTCATTTTTAGGCTATTTTTTTGCTATTTTCAGTTCCATTTTATTTCCGAAAGTAAGAAAAGTTAATCATTTTCGTGACAAAATTAGCTGTTTCAAGTGACAATGACGTCATCATCACGCTTACCAGACTTTGAAGGGAAATTTTTGCAATTCCAATTCGTTTAAAATAGCATTTCCAGATAACATACATAGTTTAATTTTTTTTTCATTAAAAGGATCGTCTCTTTGAAACATTGATATAAGAGGGGCTGTGAACACAAAATGAAATCGTTCGAATACGAAAAGTTTCTGCGCATTTCCGGAAGAGCATGAAATTCGATTTGGGTGTATAATAAAAATTAAATATAAAGTTATTTATTTTAGGTGGACGAAGATTAAGTATGTTGAGTGTAGACATATTTTCGTCAAATGTTTTTTCTATAGCGCCCGTTGTAATTGGCTCTACAACGGGCTTTGACTTCTAGTTAGATAATACCGAGTTATAAAATTTAATCAAAGCTAATAAATGCTCTCCTTTTCTGTCTTTAAAAGTTTTAAAAGACAAAAAAGGGTGGTGGTGGTGGGGGGGGTTGATGAGTTGAATTCTTTCAGTCATTTTAGATCTGGATTTTCTTTGAGGTCCTGCGTGGCCAAGTGTATAAGACACTGAATATAATAGATGGCTCAAGTGTTCTGGATCTGGCCTAACGTACGGATGTCGATTAAACGGTCTAGAATTTTGGGCGGTTTTCTCCAGGTGCAACGTGAATAAGCGTTAAAACCCGAAAAAAGTCCCCCACCCGAGGTAACCTCCCCCCTTGGCAGATGACCCTCGTGCAGGTTTGTCTTAACAAAATACTGGAGCTTTTTTGTTTAGGTTTAACTAACAAAAGTCGCAACCCTTTCCCAATGCTGAAAAAAGGGCAGCCGTTGCCATCGCTCGACTTAACTACCAGCAAGATGGCGGACGATCGAAACGTTCATCGCGTGCCACAGATCTAGAGACCCTTTTTTTGACGACAGCTGGCTGTGCGGCACAACCAGCTGTGCCTTTTTTCAGCATTGGGCAATTTATCCAGCGGTTCTCGCATTCTTCCATTTTTCTGCAGATGTCAGTGCTGTTAAAAATAATCGTGACCATTTTTTTACCGGAAATGACGTGCTAAAAAGTAAAGAATTCTCGTGGAGCTATGTCACCCGCAACTATTTTTTATAGAAATCCAATCGATTCTTTGTGACTGGCAACAGTCAAAATGTCAGAGTTTGGTGTTCCCAGAGCGGGAACGCTGCGCTTAAAAGGGTTAAAGAGCGATGCAACGGCGTAGTTAATAATAAAAGGATCCCATTTTTCTCTGATTAAAGCTGTTTACTTCTTAGGTGAGCTAAAACCTCTTTACAGCGAACATTGCTTTGACTGAGCTTTCAGTTCAACGGATAAAATAATGTCGAAAAATTTCGCTTGTGACGGAGTTTCTGTGCTATTTCTTTTTATCGTTTGAATTCAATAATTTGCTTTCTTTGGATCCAACAAAAACTGAACGGATCTTATCGCGGCTCAGAGACAGGATCAAAACATGTCCAGAACTATGTACTTTCGAGGCACAGTCAATATCAATGTATCCTTCCTGCATGAGGAATCTCTCAAACACTATAACGGCGACGAGCACGTTTCTTGAATTTACATATTAAACATCCGCTTTCAGTAATCGTTAGGACTGGTCGCCGACCAATGTACATTTAGATTATTACTCTATTCATTTCCTTATGGCCATGGAGGAATATTTGAGCTACGTGCCCAGTAAGATGGCCTGGCTTTACGTGACAGTCTGAGTAAGGGAATTAATTGACTCGACAACAGCAAGACCTTCAAATGAGACATTTTAGCCCTGTGAAATATGCTTCGAAAAACGAAGACATTTATTTCCATTGGAGGCCGGAATTTCAGGCGAAAATTTTATTTTTAATATATTTTTACGAAATTTTTCTCTTCCCTCATAAGAAAGAAACACTTGAACTAAGCAATTTCATTAGATGTATACCGAAAGTAATGTCTTTTTTAAAAATTAAATAAAAAAAATAACTTTTCGACAAGTTTTTAATTACAAGGAAGCTGAGCCTATAGGATTCATATTTGTTAAATTTTAAAGCAAGAATTCTATAGATATTTCCTTTTTTCTTTTGTGAAAGGTGTGGAAAAAAAGGAGGATAGTGGCCGTCTGTCTTACTTTGAGGACGAACTTTAAAATGCCCTGAAACCGATTTTTAGGTTTTCGTGAGTATTGTCAGCAAGAATTTTATAGATATCTCGCTCTTTTTTTTTACTTTGAGATACACATATGAAAAGAGCGTTTTGGCCCCTACTTCCGAATAGGTTACGAATTTTGGAAAATGCTGTCTAATCTAGCGCCTACATTTAAAAAAATTACGTACATTCCAAATTTCGTGTTATTAATTTCACTAGTTTTATCGCGGCGACTTTTTTTGAAAAATCTGTATGTACTTAAAAAAATAGATGCCTTTAAAAAATCTGTATGTACTTAAAAAAAATAGATGCCTTTTTAAAAAAATCGTATGTTATGAATTTTTAAAAACATGTTTTCAACGAATCTTTTATATTCATATTAACAAAATAAAATATTACGCGTTAAAAAAAAACTACTGACTATAATAATCCCAAACAAATCCTTGAAAATCCATGCAGTTTTATTGATTACTAAAAAATTGTGATTTAACTGATTTTTTTTTAAACGAGCAAGTCAATTCATTTAAAAACATATCGCTTAGATCTTCCACTCTCTTTGTATTTTAAAATTATTTAATATTTAAATTGAAACCCTTAACAAGATTATAGATTATTAATTTACTTTTCTGATTTTCAAAATAAATTTGGATGGTTTATTAATTGCAAGATTGTGTTCACATTTTTGATTCAATTCATTTATTTTTACCGATTCATAATTTACCATTTTTTAAAAATGCAACAACTCCGACTGGCCAGGATTCCAGAGCTTTTACAAAATTCATATATAATTTTAAAATTTTTAAATGTTAACTTCTGAGTAATACATATTACACATCCTATTAAAAATTTCTGAATTCTTCTAATTTTATTTTATATTTTTCAAAATTATTTTTATTAAAATAACTTTCAGTTTGGACAGTAATATTATTTTTGATTTTGATTCAAGGAAAATACACAGAATAAAGAATTGGAAAACAAATCAAGTAGAAAATATCTCACTGTAAAAGTTTTCTTTTTTACTTTAGAAAAATGAGAATTCATTTTTGTTTGAACCAGGGGGCTTAGGAATGAAGAATTTTGATGTTTGCCGAACATTTGCAATGAATGATGAGGGATCAGAAATGATAGATGAGGGAGAGGAAAGAGAATACTTTAAAATTTTATTTTTTTGACCACAAGAGTTTCCCTTAAACAATATTGAATAATGATACAGAAGCTTTATTTTTTTCCTTTCGAAAAATAAACAAAAACAATAAATCAATGAAATTTGATTACGTTGCAGAAGAGATTTCAGAAGCGTTACTGAAACTCTTGTTTAGAGTTTTTAATTAAGTCTAAATTTTTCCTACAAAAATCTATAAAAATAATAACAAATGAAAAAAAGATATCCTTAAACTATTACAATAACATAAAATAAATAAAAAATTGTATATATCACGTACATATTTATTTAAGAGCACACGCCTCACATGTTTGTTACATATTACATTAAAAAAGTAACTTAAAAGCTGGAAAGCTTCATCCGGTCATACTGAAAGACTGAACATACACAAGGTATTACATCACAAACATAAGAGAATTGGATTTCTAAATTATCAGTCATGATTTTTAAAAAATACTATATCATAATTTTGATAAATTTTAAAGAATAGTTAAAACAGACGCATACACACGAAAAAAAGGAAAAACCTTACATTTCTGCAAATCATCTGAGATTTTAAAGCACTTTTCAACTAGATCAATGAATAAATATTTGAAGGAGGAATTTCAACTTGAAAAGCGACTGAAGATTTTCACACAGACATATGCTAGCTTTAAGGGCTGAATACATTCATCAATACAATTCTTCCTGCTAAATGTTAATGCTTTTCTTAGTGAACAAAGCCAAAACCAGTTTAAAGTTAATGACGAACCAGCCATTCATATATGATAGCATATTCATACTCCCAAAGATAACGCCAGTATTGATGTTGAACACTTTCAAACCCCTAAAAAAAGAAAAAAAAATCCGATATTCCGATAATTTCTTGAAGAGATACCTTAGATCATGCATGCATTCCGAAAGAAATAAATCAGATTACCAATTTCCGTTGTTATAAACTGCGGCCAAATAAATGCAAAACTTATTTATACCTGGCGTTGAGAAATATATAGCCATTCCCTTCAGGCGCCTGCGTTATAGCAGTGTACAGCGAACAATGAATCTTACTTTATTTATTTATTCACGACAGTTGTTTTTGCCGCTTCTTCCCCAAATAAGGTTAGTATCCAGAAATTTATTTGCTCTGTCCCCCCCATCCACTTGTCTCTGGAAGTACACGGAGCTACTGGCTTGGGGAAGTGGGAGAGGGGATGGGTATAAAGCTAAAGTAAGTGTAGTCTGCGGAAAATAATTAGATTTGAGAGTCACTTTTCGTCAGAAGTTTTTGCAAAGTATTATTGAGTGCGTGATTTAGTGAATAGGTTATGCACGGACTCGGATCTTAACTAGCACTAATTCCCCTTGTATAATAAAGTTAGTTGTGGAAATTGCTCTAACCGACGTAAATGAGCGTCTGCAGTTGCTATAATTGGCGATTACCCAGAAACGGTGCGTTAATGTATACAGCACAGCTGTGTATAACTTGTCACCAGTATTACTGAGGAAATCCGTTTACAAGTGCCTTTCCACTCCTAACTAATTCAATTATGAATTTTGAAGGATCAAAATCAGTGTTATAGTACAAGCATTATTATTAAGATGAAGAATTAATGGTTCTACACTTATGTCTTCTGGGACTTAGGCTATTAAAAATTTCAATACTTCAGCAGCAATTCAATACTGGGATTGTATATTGAAAGTATATTTCCAGAAGGTTCACCGATAATATTTTCTATGTAATCAACATTGCCAATATATATAAATCTTAGATAATCAATATGTTTAGTCTATGTAGAAAATTTTGAAAACATTGTTTCTCCAATGTCAACATAAGAAATTTTTAAAGCAATACCAATTCCAATATTTATTTCTAAGTGTAAAAGTGGAGCTGTTTAGAATGCATTTTCAATACCGAATAAATGATAGAAACATTTCCTGTTTTACTGTACTGTTACATAAATATATGAAAATTTTCAGCACCTTATTATTGGCATGAAAATGCAAGACAACATTACCTTAATACCTACCACAGCCATAACAGTAATTACCAATCAGGGAAAGGGAAGGAAACTGAAAGTGCGAAGCAAGTGTTAATTACCGCAAGCTTAGATTCCTGAAACATACATATTATAAAATTAAAAATATGAAAACTAACACACAAAAAAAACATTAGTTCCTTGATAAACATAAATTAATTCGCATCTCTAGAAAAAATACATACAAACAAAATCTCAATTCTGTTTACAAAATAAAACAGAGAAACTCTATTAAGGTTGTATCTGGTTATTGAACATCCATAAAAATAAGTTAACTGCGTGAGGAACTCAAAAAAATCGGAATGTTTTGCGTGCCACACTATACACTGTAATGAACGAAAAAGTTCTGACTTTTATTTAAATTTTTGAAACGAAAAAAAAAAAAAAACTTCATTACAAAATGTTTTGAAAAAGGCGCACATTATTTCGTAAAATAATTCATTTTTAAGTATTTTTTCTGAAAATTTCAGCGTTATTATTTGTTAAATTACATACAACTGCTTGTGAAGACGCATTGTAAAAATTTTCAAGTCAATGACATAATTAATTTCCAGCTGATAATCACATATTTTTTGAACTTCAGTTCTGAGGGAACCTGTAGGAATTAAGAGAAAACACTCAAAACTTTTAAAGGTACAAATAAGTAACGTAGAAAGTTTAAATTACTTTTGTTTTATTTACTGGCTCCGACTTGTAAAAAACAATTAGGAGATGTTCGAATCCTTGGGTTAGCATTCTACCTACACAGTAGATCAAACAGTATCGGAAATTTTTGAAGTAAATGTTCCAAAATTTATATTTTTAATTTTTTAATTTAAATTAAAAATTGTATGCATCTTTTCCTTCTAAATGGGAAACTATATACCCCTATCAGACTGCTACACATTACTAAAACTCATTTTATACTGCACGCATTCCATATCTAAGCAACAAAACATTTCATACTTAATGTGATCTTTTCCATATTCGTAAAGCAATAAAAATCCTATAAAAGATACATTTTTAAAATTGCACAAAAATTTGTTGAAGAGTCAAGTTTAGTGTCATTAAATGATCAACCAACAAAAAGTATTCAAAAGTCTAGAGTTATAGTACAGGATGTCACATAACTACCGGTAAAAAATTTAATGGGTGGTAGGGCAAATTAATAAGGAATAACAATCACATATAAATGTGGGGGTCAGAAACCGCGTCTTCATGTATCTGTAAATAATCACTTTGGAACAGTGGTGAAATACTAGTGAAAGCGACCATTGTTCGTCAGAAACTAATGAATCTTTAACAGAAATCATGTGACTAAAATTTATAGTTTAAAAATTCTATTTCATTTCATGGATGAAATTTTTGGAGACAAGCCCATTGCTTATGAAACTTATTTGAAAAATTAGATGAACGACATTTTTCTCAAAGTGATTATTAACAAGTAAGTAAAAACGGCGTTTTTGATTCCACAATGCTATGTGATTCCGATTTTTTATGATGCTCCCTACCTCCCCTTAAATTTTGTACCAATAGTTATGAGGTACCTTGTATACAGATCGGTAATTAGAAATTTGATGAACCCACTCATAGGCCAAAAATGTATTACATTTAAATAGCACAAAAAGAATATTTTGCGATACTTTTTAATTGGGATATTTATCATTTGCACTACCTTCATAAGTAACTTTTGTAATTTTATATCGAAATTATTGAGTGTGCTCAACACCCCTCCCCTCATAAAATAAAATAAAATAAATAAAAATGAAATAAATAAATAAAAATAAAATAAAATAATAAATAAAAAAATAAATGAATACTGGAAGGGGGTGAAGTCGCTTAATCCCTACAGATCTGGTGGCTAAGGGATTTGTACAAATTTATTTATTGTTTCTTTACAACTCTGTTGGTAAAGGCTCTGAAAATGGAAATATTTTTAACTCTGCGGTTTCAACAGACTCGCCGAAAGTGCAGTGCTCTGACCCGTCATCATCCTGAAACGCAAATTACTCGATAGGCTTGTTTCCACGTGACGTCAGAGATCATGCAAAATGCGAATGAATAAATACGTCTAACAGAAAGATGCCATTCGACGATAACAATTATTCGCGGAACCGTCTCCTCGACCACAAGCGATTTGCAGGTAATAAGGCAAACAATTCTTTCCCGCCTCCGCGCCAATTTGTAATTTTCTTTTGTGGTCAGTCGCCGGTTTGTGTCGCTGACCCAACAGAAGACATTTTTCCGCCAAATGATTTCCCCACTTTCCTTTTTAAATAAATTGATTTGGATGAAAAGGGCTGCCAGAAATATTTTTGCAATTTTTGATTGCACTGAGCTGGGATTCTTTTTTTCCCCCGAGAGGAAAATATGCATGCAATGTGGGAGGGTGTGGAGAAAAGAATTAAGAAAATCAAAATAATCAGTGCCAGGACAGGTGATGAATCATAACTGAGGAATTAACCATCATACATTTCTAATGCGTATAATAACTCTTACGTTCATCTAGAAAAATCCCTTTATTTTTAATAGGATTATATTTATACAAAGAAATGCTCATGAGAAATGCAGAACAAACGAAATAAGATCGAATTCAACCCCCCCCCCTTTTTAGGGGGTGAGGGGAGGGGGGGGGTGGAATCACCAATTTTTCATGTTTCTGTCTTGGATTGTATCATATATTTTTAAATTTAGGTATTTGATTTTGACGATGCTAAAAGAAACATGTCAAAAGTTATTTTATAGGTTATTGCCAGCTCATTGTTTTCAAACCAGTGGTGAAATCGACGCCATTTTGTTGACTTCACCGTCTGGAAAAAGGGCATTAGAAAATAAATGAGTTTAAATGTCTCTGACACAAAAATTACTTCACGGTGTGAATAATTCCACAAATTCTAAAATTTCGATTTTCCTGAAAATGTCCCACCGTGAGAAAAACTTGTTCAAACACAATCTTAAATTAATTCACGATATATTCTATAAAACAAATACACTAATAAGGTTACACATGAATTAGTTCTAGAGTCCTTAAGAATTGAAAATTAACTGCAGTGATCTTTTTATCTCTGATCCTAGTCTGGAGAATGACGTAACTTCTTCCCCGCCGCGGTACTATTGTTGCCGTAAAACAACATGTACAGGCAATCATTTTGAGCCACACTGAGGGTTCCGGCTATATCCGTACACCTTATTCGTTAGTCCTGATTTGTGATTTCTTCCTTTTTGGATTTTGAAATCAAATTAATATGGCAATCTCGTTTTCGCTTGGATTTCATTGATTAAAAAGTATCGGTTGTCAAATCTCGAGAATATTTTTTAAACTTTAAAAATATGTTATTTAATACTATACGAAATCACCGTTGTGTGATTTTATTTATTTGAAGTATAGGTACGTCTGTTTTGTGAAAAATACTGAAAATGAAAGAATTTTACTGAATAGCGAATCGGTGCAGGTGAGGATGCATTTTGAAGCCCAAAAATTTATTTCTTGCTACGGACTGGCCCGATAGTGCACAAATCAAGTATCTCGAGTTTTTACGTTCAAAATGTGACATACCATAAAAGTTGTAGTTAAAGCATTCCTGTTCTAAACATGTATTTATGACCACAACAGACACTCTTCCTCCCCCCCCCCACCAAAAAAAAAGTCATAAAAAAGTAGCATTTTATTCTGAGACATTTAAAAAATTGTAAGAGAAACTATCTTTTTTTCTCTTTCTTCAATTAAATTAATTTTTACCACGTATAATCTTTATCTAAGTAGTTATTCGAAAACTAATTTTTGCAAGTTTTAGTAAAGGACTTTATTAAGAAAGATTATTTATTTATTTGTAAAAATGATCTGTGTGCGTGCGTGTGTGTGTGTGTGTGGAGGGGTTCTTTATAATGTATTAAAGTTTTAAACAAAGAAAACAGTCCCTTATGTTTTTTTTATGCCTAGTTAAGTAAAACTTGTCTTTAACGAAATCGGAAAGAACCGAAATGTTTTTGCGATAATGCCAGACATCTGATAGTTCATTTTGATTTAAACATTATGACTAGGCATTCTAAATTGTTCTTGTTAAAGACAACAGTTTTTTTCTTAGGTTGATTTATCTAAAACAGGTTTACTGTATACAGCCTTTCGGATGAAGATTGCAATTCAAAAGTTAATAAAGAGGAAACCGCACTTTATTTCAATATATTTTCATAAATCAAATAGCATTATGTTTAAATAAATGATGTTGAACTAAGCGAAATCACATCATCAACCCTTCCTATGAATTTACAAACTTTTTTTTTTGTTGTTGTTGTGGCGTTTTCAAATTTTAAGAGATACTATATTTAATGCCCTATGTATTTTGAAACGCTGAAAGCACGCGAACGCCGAAAATTAGATTTCATTCAATTTAAACATTTTTTTTCCAACTTTATTTAGACGCATATTTCGTGAACTTGCAGACGATCACAATAACTGGTGTTTGAAAAACCCAATTTAAATCCGCGAATACAATTTATTCCCACAAGGTCATGATAAAACGCAAAAAATTAACTCGGGTTAACAAACCCTTCTCTTAACTATCCCACACGCGTTAAATTGGATAATCCAGAATAAATAAACGAGCAGTTATATAATGGTAATCGTCGCAATTCATTTGAAAATCCACCTTGAATTTTCAACCGCGCTCGCTTGGCGAGATAATGTATTCTTTTTGATTTTCATTTATTTTTTTTTCTGGGCACGTTTCACTCGCGTTTAGCTTTTTTCCCGCTTCTATTTGTCGTCCGCAGTCTGTGTTCTTTTGGAGGTTATTCTTGCGTCAGTAGTGAAAGCGAGAACACAAACCTTGAAGTTGGTTAATGACACCGCTTCGCTAGCAAGGTTATTTGATGAGTTAAAAAAAATTTAGCTGTTTTTTTTTCTTCTGTTTTCTTTCGCTCTTGTCGTGGGAGCGCCGATGGAAACGCTCGCCAAAACGTTTGCCAACGGTGATCGATGTGTGTGCATTTATATAGTTTTTTTTTTTGTAATAGGGATTAAATATGAGTTCGGGCTCATTTTTTAAAGCCCGAGCTCTCCCGAGCCGAGGACTTTTAATTCGAGTCCGCCCGAATCCCAGCTATATTATTTAAGTAGGAGTCCGAGCTCAAGTCCAAAATTTCAGCTAATAGATGAATAAAAGTTAATTATTTCATTGTGAGAGACAATTATAATAGTAACTCTGTACTTTCTCTCTATATTTAAGTTTATCAAATAATACTAGTTTATTTCTCCCATGAATCCCTTTTTAAAATCTGTTTACAAGGAGTATGTTCAATAAAAGAGAATTTTCTCACCAGCCCGAGCCCGAACACAATCGTGAATTACAAAGCCAGAGCCCGGTTCAGGTCCGGTCTCGGTATTGGGCTGAGTCCGTCTCTCCTCTACTAGTGATACGACATCTATGTTTTCAAAACATCGATTTAAAAAAAAAAATACTGATGTTTGTTTGACATCGATGTTTTTTCACATAGTCGATTGTATACTTTATGTTTTATTAACATGAAATGTTTTAGAACAACTTTTTATAAAGTTTAACGAACATCGATGGTTGAAAACATCGATATCGCATGCCTAGTTTACAAAAAGTGGTTAAGTATATTCTGTACATGTTGATAAAGCATAAAGTATACAATCGAATATGTGAAAAGACATCGATGTCAAACAAACATCGGTTTCAATACAACGATAGATAAAATATTGATATTTTAAAAAAAAGAAAGAAGAAATAAAATTAAAATCCATGTTCTGAAAATATCAATGTCGGATCCCTATTTTGTAATACTTTTTATACAGTGAACTTGAAAAGTGTTTAGTTTGTCCGTGCTCTGACTATGGTAAATTGGTAAATAAGCTTAAAGTGCCACATAAGTTTTATAGATTAATTGATACATAATAAACAACACTTCGTATTGAAAAAAGTTCATGTAAAACTTCTTTTTACACAAGCACACAAAAAGAATTTCACTTCGTTTTGATAAGTGAACAGTTGTTATTCAAATAGCATCTACAGAACTGCTCGTCTTAAAAAATAATGCATACTACTGAAATTTGTGAAAGAATGTTCCCCTTCAATAAAAAGTGAATGTAGCATTTATAAATATTTGCATTTAATTTCTTTTCTTGCATTCTCAAATTTTCTGTCAAAAATTTTCAGGACTTAAAATCTTTGTTCGTTTGCGAGGAGAGGACAACTCACGTTACAGAATGTGTAAATTAGAGTTACTCTTGCCCTTTCCTACGAAAGGAGCCTTTCCTTTCCTTTCGTAAAGGTAAAGGAACGTCCTTAGAAGGGGAAAGAACGTCCCTTTCCCGCTTTCTGATGGAGCTTTCCGCTTCATCAGAAAGGGGACTTCTAAATACTTGGCAATCCTCGGCAGCTGATAACGTCCGCCGCGAGGAATTTCGGAGCCGCAGATTCAACGTGCAAGTGCACCCCGTGTACACGTTGGTCTTCAGTGGTAGGTCAGGAATAGTATCGCAACTTTCTGGTTCCTAATACGACTCCTTAACCCACTCGTCACCGAATTATGAAAAATCAGAGAAAAATATCTGTCTAGTATTTAATGCATCTGAAATACTATTATAAATCATGCAGAAATATTTTTTTCTAATGTCGATTAATATTAGATTTTTCTAATATTAATTTCTGCATTTTCGAAGCATTTTGTTATGCTAAAATTAATTTAAAAGGATGCACATATTAGGTAAAGGTTGAGGAATAAGAAAAAAACTATACTTACCTTAAAAAGAAAAAAAAAACGGTAAAAAAGCAGCGTAAATATTTTCTTAATTTTTATCCTGAAACAATGAAGTGAAAACTGCAAAAATTGATCTAAATTGACTAGTACTGCAATCTAGGTACGATTTATGCATCTAATTAAGAGCCTCATATACTTTCTACATGAATTAATGATATTGATATCACTGAAAGAAAAAAATACTAAATTCAACTGTTTTCTCTCTAAATATTGCTATTTGAAGTAGGAGCCTCATATGAGGTTCAGGGTGACGAGAGGGTTAAGTACTAGGATACCATTCCAAGGAATCAGCATTATTCTCCCATATTATTAATTATATATGACTGAGTATTTTATAAGAAGGGCTCAATGATTTTTTAAGGGTTCTCGAGCACCCCTGACCCACATATATCAATTACTATAAAAGCAATTCTTATGAATTAAACTCTTAAGACAGCGATTGAAGGAAATGCTTAACTTCATGTGACTTCTAAGCTCTCAAAGATGCAAGAACCCAACGGCAGAGGCTCCCCATCTATATCCTGCATTGGTCTTTAAATACCCCTCTTGGGAGCAATGAGATCAACTCTTCATTTTTCAGCAGTATACATACAAATAAGATTGGCCGAAGAGAGTTGGAAAGTGTTTTGCAATCGATGAGTTCTAAATTATCTATCTTACTTGCATACACTATTGCATACAAGTGGTCAAAAGAATTGTAGTTGCATTGAAAAGCAGATTTCTTTCGTTGTTCGAAAACTCTTGCTGATTAAAAACAAAATAAGTAAAGCTCCAAGTAAGACATGTTGCACCGAATGTGTTCTATAATGCTGATTAGTAAAACATTTATTACAGCTTAACAAAGCTATATCAGCTTACATTCAGGGTCATTGTTTCAGTTGAAAGGAAGCTCATTAGTGTGTTTTCATCTTATTAATGTTGAAACAAAGCATGCGTGTAATACATATTATTGTTATACGTACATGTTTATTCGTTTGTAAGATTACTTGAAATATAAAAGTGTATATATAAGTGTGTTTGGAATGTTTTGTCTCGCTTGTTTTTAAATACTTTCCAAGCTCGTATTTAATCATAGATGGTTGTTAAAACATTTCATGTATGTCTCTACATCTTAGTAAGAATAAAAATTAATCCTTTGTCGCATGAATTGATATTTTGATACACAAAGCTTATATTAATCTTCTTTTTCATCGGTTTTCATAACCGAGAATTTTTAAAGAAACGGCTGATAATTTAATCAGTGAATTAGGGGACTTTCGTAGGTGTACATGCGAGCTCTAAGAAAATATAAACATAATATATAGTCTTCAAAACGACTGAGTTTATTTATCTAGAGAGGGCAACTCGCTTGACTGAATATGACGTTAACAGCTACTTGCGTTCTTAAACATTGGAGGTTGGGCACACAAAGAAAATAATTAGCTTCAATTATTTTAAACTATCCTTTAATAATATTATGATACAGTAAAACCTCGATTCAGCGATACTTAAGGGCCTCAATAAAAATTACCGGTCTAGAGGGATGTATCCATATTACGAGGAGAGATTATGTTGTATGGAAATTCCGCGGGACCGCAAAATTTTATCGTTATAGAGGGATTTATCGTTGTATTGAATATCGTCATAGCGAAATTTTACGTATATTTATCACTATACATTTTTTATAAGGTAAATTAATATTCATTTCTCAGTGTGTTTCAAACATATTTACATCACGAGTTGAGTGTTTCCAATTATTCATTCCTGGGATCGACTCCTATTATGTTTATTAGTAAATTTGAGCATCTTCGCTTGTGCAGAAGGGGATATCATCCATCATCAATATATTTTTTACAGATACTTATTTTATTTTCTCTTGACTTCGACTGGGTAAGGCTATTCTTTTGGGAAATCATGCGAACTTCGAGAATTTCTAAAAAGATTCCGACGACGTCAGACTTGATTTTTTTTTTTAATCTCTTCACAAGCTGTACTGTGCACTGTCACATACAGCAAACCATAGAAAATAAAAGATTTTTTTTTAGAATTTTACAGTTAAATTTCTGTACGTAATATTTTTTTTCTGAAATTTTTATCTTAATGTTTTAATTGTTTGTGAGAATGAACAAGGCTGTATTTGAAGAATAATTATCAATTTTCCAGTTGTACTTCTTTTTTAAATTAATCATGTTAGAAGCATTGATTTTCGCTCATAAGCAGTTTTAATGTAAAATTATGTAAACTAACTTTTCAGAACCTTTTGAAACTTTCATATGGCAGATTTTGTGTTAAATATATACAGTAAAACCCGTTTAAGAAGTTCCCGCTTAAAAAGTTCTTATTTGCTGTTCCCAATTTTTCCTATTCTTACAATGTTAAAACAACCCGTTTAAAAAGTTTCGTTCCAAGCACTCTCCCGCTTAAATAGTTTTTTTTTTCACTTCTAAGTTTACTTTCAAGGCGTGTTTACACGCACCTTTCTTTTTTCTTCCCCCCCCCTCCCCCCCACAATTTCTTCTTACTGTTTGTAAAAATCAATGATTAGGACTGAAAACGATTGTACTGGCCAGTGAAATGCTAACAGTAGATGAAATTATTGAGGTTACAGAAGATTAAGACATGAATGAAACTGAATAAGAGGTTGTGGAAATTCTTAGTTTCCAGATGCTTTTATAATACTAGAAACGCTTTATCAAAAGCGTTAAGATATGAAAGAAAACTTTTTTAAAAACGGAAGACCAATTAGAGATTGCCGATAAAAAACAAAAAGCTAAACGGATTTTTTTTCCCTATAAAATCGATTCCAATAATTTTTAAAAGGATTTTTTTTTCTGTAAAATCGATTTCAATAATTCTTAAAGGGAATATTTTTTTAAATTTTAATATAGAATAGTTAACTACATTGCTTTACTTTATTAACTAATTTTTTAAGTGCTCAAAACAATTTATATAAGTAATTATAAGCTTTATATTATTTACATAATATTTTAATAATGTCAAAAAACCTATTTCTTCAAGATTTACACTGAAATTATTACTGAAAATTTATTTGTTTTTCATAAACTTAGTCTCCCGTTTAAAAAGTTTTTGCCCTTCATCCCCTTAGAAAACTTCTTAAGCGGGTTTTACTGTTCCTTTCTTGGGTGATGTATTTCTCATAGCATCTGTTGTGCTACAAGACATAAAAATTTAAGTGACGGATGATCCAATTTTGTTGCTATTATTAAATCATGGTAGGTTAAACCATGTTAGGTTAACCTATTAGAATGGTTTAACCTATTCACTCCCATCTTTGTAAAGGTGTAACGGGGAAGGTTCTTTGCTGCGTTAAATGTTGTTTGACAGCATAAATCTTTGAATGTCTGTGTGATCCAGTTTTGTGCATGCGCATATTTCAGTAATAGCTCGAAATTCAAAGACACATACAGTGAAGCATAAGTAGTATTGCTGGATCCAGTTTTTCAATGGTAAGAGCGAACGGGTTAAACATCTTTTAAAAGTGAATTGGGGAAGAATGAATATAACCCATTTTTTTAAAAAACATTCGCGCATTCTGATACATTGTTTCTCCAAAATTATCGTACCTTACCATTAGGAAACATTTTTAGCTACGCCACTGCCGAGAGCTTTGTCTTACACAAAGAAACAGTTTCTCTTAAATTTGGGGCACTTCTTGCGGTTCCATACAGCTGCACCTTCAGGGTGCAGGTGCGTCTAGAAAGTATTACCTAGGAAGTCAGGCCATAAGAAAGTGCACCCGCTGCAGGCCTGCGGAGAAAGTACCATCAAAACACAAATAGCGGCAGCCCGTGGAATTTCAAGGTCGACAGGTGTGTACCGGAAATGCTTCGAAAACGCCACCTCACTTCAGGAGGGGACAGGGAGGTAGGAATACAGTGGCGGACTCAGAAAAGCCCCAAGTGTTGAAATATAAGTATGGCGATGCATTTTATCAGAAATGGGTTATTATTATTATCATCATCATCATCATCACACCATTATTATTATTTATTCCTTTGAACTTATCTTCAGCCTGTTCCTTCTCGCTAAGTAAAGATCGCTGCATCTTTACAACAGAATGTGAGAAGACTCCCATTCTGTGACCAGTGTTACTGTGAGACAAGCGCAACATGGGGCCTGGAAGAGACTACAAGGACCCATGCTAAGAAGCAGCACTGGTGAAAGAAGCAGAATTTTCTCCGCTGCATCTTTACAGTGATGAGAAAGAACGGTTAAACATGGGTTCAATGGTGGATTAAACTGAGTAACGACTCGATAGATTTTTAGGTCCAAGAGAGAGGTGATCGTACTGTCGTACCATTTATTCGCCACGTGACACCATTTAATTGGATTTATAATCATTATCAGGAATTTTTACAGTGAATTAATTCAATCCTGATGGTTTATTATGGTATTAATAAGTATTTATTGCATTTCATTATTTTAAACTGTACTGCATTTTAAACCAATGATAATACCAAAACTAAATGTACACACACTTTAGAATTCCACTCTGGAGAAAATTGCACTGCCCAGGATATTTTGTAAACAAGCATCTTAACTCTCAGCCAATATTTCTTAAAAAAGTTAATTCACTTGAAAAAGTGGCAGCTTGTTCAATTCACACGGGCTACAACATTTTTTTTTCTTCACTAGAAGATTCATCACAGATTATCGTCATAACTTTTCCCATGACGAAACGTTATTTCTTCCTGACTTGACGTGATGATACAAGACATGAAACATTTTAACTGTTTTTCTCATCTATTTGAAAGGTTTGTTCCTCTGAGAAAAGGAACTTACTTTTATTTTTTAAACAAAAAATCGGTTTTTGAAGTAAAGAAAAAGAACAAAACATTAATCTATACCAACGCTGTGTTTTGTAGTTCTGTTTATGGGCCGCCCCAAGTTGTGTGGTACTTAGCACACCACACATTGCGAATATGGTTCAGGGTTCAACCCCTTGGGCTTGTTTGTCCGTCCATTCCGTGCCTTCATGAAAGGTAACGTTGGCCGCATCGCATACTAGGTGTCCCCATAATAGAAGTGGTCATAATTGAATAAGGTTGAAACTCACAAGAAATTTCTTGCGTCGAGGTAACGGAAGACGTAATACAAACGCAGAACATTTTCGTTCTAGCAAATTACCTTGACGAGCAAGACATGATATAACAGTTCCTCTTCTCTTCAAGACCTTTGTTTGAAACAATTTCCTGTAGTGTTCCCCAACTGCTGTTTTCAATAATCAATTAAAGCCCAATGAAAGCGTCCCGATGCTTTGTTGTTCACTACCAGAAGCCTCCCCCCCAAAAAAAAAAACACAACAAACAAAAACAAAACAACAAGAAATTGGGTGGGGTAGCTCTCTTTTTCTGGAAAACTTTATGGGGTTTTGCCTTTAAAAGCTCATTTCAAAAGTAAATAAATTAATTAAGTAAATAAATAAATTAAATTAAATAAATCATGGAGATTTTGGAACACGAATACAAAAAAAAAAAAAAAAAAAAAAAAACTAATTATGTCAAGCACTTCAACATTTTTAGAATTTCTCTTTAGAAGCACCGCGATAAATGAGAAACCTGTATCAGTAATGAAACATTCATAAAAAAAATCTTAAAAATCGAAATTTTGGGAGGATGTGTTACTCTGAAAATTTTGCTGTGCAATTTCACTATAAAGAATTTTTTTAATTCATAAAAGGCACCGTTCTTTCATTTATTACGGTATGTAGTGCAGATTATGAAGATGTTTTCGAGTCTCTGGCGCAATTAGTTTGTTTTAATTTATGTACAAAGACCGTCAGAGAGTTCTGTTTCTTCAACAACCTCATGCAGAAAGCGAAAAAGTTTTGCTAACTAAAATACATAAATTCAGCACATCCCACAGTAAGATAGGAGGCAACTGCCTCTTCTTTTTTTTTTTTTTTTTTTTTTGTATCACCAAGTGTAGTTTTTCAAAAATCACCTTGAGGAGCAAGCAACACATCCCAGGGGGCGTGTGTGCGAGCATGTATTGAATTTATGAAGGAGCGGAAAAAAATTCAGGGTCAAAGCTATGCATACAGTTTGCACTGTCGAAGGACTCCGGTCAGCAAGTTCGTTGTGTTGCCTGTACGAATTAACAAAGGATATAAAAGAAAAAGAAACATCGTGAGTTAAATTGGACGGTAAACGGCTGCCAACGTAAAATGGATGCACGTGGGTAATGAAGGCTAGGAATTTGAGTACAAGAAAAAAATAAAAATAATAGATACATATCGAAAAGAAATCCGAAAAAATCCTTGGCCTACACACTTTCCAGTAACTTTTTGACAAGCTGCTAGACAAGAGTGCAAACCACAACGGTTCGGTTATGTATGTCCTTCGACAAAGAATGAGTGAGCGGATTTACTCGATGCTTGCAATATTGAGCTGTCTTCAGCTTTAATAAAGCTGTTCGTTAGGTTCAGAAAAATCCAGTTTCTGAATGGGACTCTCATGTGAATAACACAAGAAAAGTGTCGTTTCGAGTCCACCTTGTACTGTGCAGTCTAATAAACAGGGTTCATCATAAATGCCTTGTTTCTAGAGTGGAAATGAGGAAGTTTATATTGAAGTGAATATTCTGAGTGGAAAAACACAAAATCAAAACAGCCTATCGTATTGTATGCGTGAATTTTATACTTTGTTTAGGGGGGAAAAAGTGTAATTATAATATAATAATAATAATGAAAAAAATTGCTTCCCCTATGTATCGGGTTAATTTTGTAAAAATCTGCGTAAATATTGATTTTGCATAGGCAAGATATCCCTCCGTATGAAAGTATGGAACTGGTGCAGTATACAAATTTAAATTCGTCAATAAATTTTTTTTCGCTTTAAACTTTTAATATCTTTACACTAACACTACCATTTGATTATTGACAATTTTAATAATTTTTGTAAGAGGAAGTATGCATCTAGTTGCGAAAACAAAATTCGGTGAACTTGAACGTGGATAGGCTATATAATAAGAAAAACTTCATTGTATTCTCTAAAAATTTCGCTTTTAAGCATAAAGATCATATCAAGATCATATCAAATTCTGTAGCAATAACTTTTTGTTGCGTTATGAAATTAATAGCATTAGTAGTGTTGACAGACTGATATCAGGCGAATTTTAACCAGTGTTAAAAATTGGCTTACTGATGAAACTTTCACAACTTTTATTATTTGAATGAGTTAAATGATTACATTCAAACATTTCAAAGAGCTGTTAGTCTCTTAGTGTTCGAGTTACAAAAAGAGTAGTATTATCTGGCCAAAAAGTTCCCAGATTAAGATTTATTTAAAAATATGCATTTTACTGTATCTCAGACGATTATTGTAAGTTCTATTTATAAATACACGAAATTGAGGATAAATATATTCCCTTAGTCCTTCAATGAGAGACCGCTCTTATAATTAAATGTGTCTCAAATATAAACATTTCGAACCGTATCACCGACTGAAGACTCCTAGTCCATCAGCAGAGTTGAGAGGCTTTTATCCTTCCCGTTCAAACGAATCATCATACGTCCGGTGCAATTAGGCAGGCTCGTTTATTTCATCGAAACGCCGCGATCTCTAAACAACTAATATTTGTTTTACGAATTAATTTTCTTTTGCAAAAAGCCTGGAATTGGGAGTTTAAGATTATTTATTTTTGCTGGTCAAAATACGAAAATAGGAAGATATTTTTCAGATAACATCGCATATGCAAGGGAGAGAAACTTTTTTTGAGGATAAAGGTTGTTTATCGCAACGAAGTATAATGTGATGATAAATTGCTCGGTATATCTTTTCAACACTTTTCCATAAAAGTTGGAAAGTGTTTATGATTTCGATTTGTCTGTTTGTCCATCTGTACTCTAAGCATCCATCGATTACTATGATATTTAACCAAGTTACAGTGAACTCTGCGCCACAATGTGATTTAACTTAATTGGCGAATTGGATATATTGCAATATAAATTGGATATAATATTTTTAAGAGTTTTCGATAACAGTAAGATGCGCCTGCATTCACTTATTCATTACTTTATGTGAGAAATATTAGGGAATAGTTTAACCCTTTGAGGCGCAACCCTTTCTCAATGCTGAAAAAAGGGCAGCCGTTGACATCGCTCGACTTAACTACCAGCAAGATGGCGTACGATTGAAACGTTCATCGCGTGCCACAGATCTAGAGACCCTTTTTTGACGACAGCTGGCTGTGCTCGCGCACAGCCAGCAGTAAAAAGATAATCCCTTTCGTTTGGTACTTAAAGGACACAGCTTCAATCATTAGTTCTTGTGTTACTCAAGAGCTGCCTGTGTCGTTAGTTCGTGCTGAATCCCCAAACATTTTTTTACAGTTTGAATAGTTGGAGCTACTCTTAATTTAATCCCTTAACTGTTTCATTTTTTTCCAGAATTCGGTCCCAAAAATGTCACATTTTTTTATTGCATTTTTTTGTTCATTTTACATTTTTAAGTAAATATATGTTATTAAAATTAACATTTCTAATATTTTTAAGCATTTATTACAACTTTTTTTCTTTAATGAAAATAATCTATTTTCCCTGCAAGTTGGCCTCACCATGGCAGAGTGGTTATGCCACTGAAAATGGTAGATGGCCGAAGTGTGAAGGTCCCAGGTTCAGGTCCCATCGCGCGGCTGTCGATCTAATGGTCTGGAGTTTTGGTAGGATTTCTCCAGATGTAACGTGAATACGCGTTAGAACCCCATAGAAAGTCCTCCTACCAAGGCTACCCCCCCCCCTGGCAGATCGCCCTAGTGTAGCGTTGCCATAATCACACACAACAACTCTGCAAGTTGTTTTTTTCCCTACATGAACGATAAACAAGGAAGTCACATTTACAAGTAAAATAGTACAATTACTTTTTTCGATTACAATTACTTATTTTCGATTGTTTTCTTACAAAACATCTACACGAATAATTTGTTACTAAAAATAGGAAAGATACGGGCGAAACAGTGAAAGCCAAAATAGAAATCAGATTGCCCATACGGCGTACGGGCAAATCAGTAAAGGCCCGATAGCCGCGCCCGTACGGCATACGGGCAAAACAGGGAAGGGGTTAATAGATGGAAATAACATTTAAAGTTCTTTTAGAGTCACACAAAGGTTTTACAAAATTGCACTACTTGTGATATGTCTATAGTTTTCTTTTTTTTTTTTTTTTAAAGGTTATGCCGCCAAAATGTCGCCAAGTTTAACAACGATACATCGTCAAATTTCGTTAAAAAAAATGACTGCCGTTTTGGAAAGTGCTTTATAATCCATGCATTTGGCATGATTTATCATTCTTGTTCAACTTTACAAAAATAAATGAAAGTGCTTGCGATTTTCCTTTCTGTCTAGGTACTCTCATTGCTGAAATTGCTACGAATTTATATACTGCATTCTATGTGCAGTATATAACATGGCTGGCTCATTTACACAACAGCAAAAAAGAATTTGAGCACATTACGCTCTATGGGCAGTCATTGTTTGAAATTATTTAATATATAATATTTCTATGAAACGCGCTTCAAAAGTAAGGAGAGAGCATTTAGCATTTACAATTTTTTATACGGACAAACAAATTCCATAGATTACGATTTAAAAACATTGTTTCAAACGAAATACGAGTGTGGTTCAAAAAGTAAGCTAAAAAGTCCTTTAACGGGTGAACTAATAAATGAACGGCTTCTGATTTTTTTCCCCCCTATCTGAACAAAAAAGTTGGAATAACAATTTGAATTAGTAAAATATACGGACGAACTTTCAGGTAGAAGGAGCTCTTTCATTCTAGGTTTTGAATTTACCGATTTAATTTAAGTAATGCAGGTTTTAAACAGTGTTGGAAAAATTTCAAGAAAATTTACAGTAAAAATTTAAGGGAAGAGCGACAAGTATGATGAAGCATATTAAGAGAAATGAGTCACTCTTATCTTTTTTCTGAATTATTAATTTAAAACCCATCTTTAACCTTTCTAATAAGAGCGAACACGTTAAACATGGGTTTAATAGGGGACTTAAATGCGCTCAAGGGAGGTGGGGGATGATTGTACCACCGCCTATCTCCCTTATTTTAAAAATTCAACAAACAATACTATTTTCTAGAGCTTACAGGACGCATTAAATTTATCACAAAGGAAGAAGAATGTACAATTCACTGTGAATCCTTTTCGCAATTACTATTATTTTTTAAACAAAGCTTTGCATAGGAGTACTTATTGCATGTATACATCATCGAAATTTCATCAGTTCACGCCTGCGTTAACCGTGTAGTTTCTCTGTAACTATCTGTCTTGTAAACCAGCACGCAAGTATCACATTTTATAGAACACGCAATATTTTTCAGTGTTATTTAAAAAAGTATGTAATCATTGCAGAAATGTGGTTTTAGCAAACGAATAAAATTCCTTTTCACTTTTTTATTCATTGTTGAGTATAGTGATCCCTATGTTAAATGATGCAAGGAAGGTAAATCATACAAAACACATCGGATGTTAAACACTTTCCAACACAATATTGTCTAGCCTCTAACTATGCGCATTGCGAATGTGAATCTTTTCCTCTCAAAACGGTCTTTAAAAAACTCAGCGGGCTCTAAGATTAAAAAAAAAATAAAACCAGGATAGTAATCAATCATTTTTTCTTTCCAAGATTAGACAATGAAGATTGTGTAATCTTGGATGACAAATGCATCGATTATAAAACCCTTTCCAACATATTTTTTTTCTTACCAAATTTAGAGATGTATCGTCGTTATACTTTGCAAAATTTTGGAGACAGTCAAAATAAATAAATAAATAAATAAAATAAAGAAATAAAAATAAACAAACTAGTTTAAAACCCTGTACCACTGTTAGTGTAATTTTGCAAGACCTTTAAGAAGAACTTAAAATGTTATTTCCACCCTTTACATGAAGAGTAAGTCGTTGTAGACGGTTACTTGCTGTATTGTGCTTGAAATGGATGAATGACTCTAAACTCCAGTAGACCGCAATGAACTGAAATTCTTTTGAGTGCTCCTGTAGAAGACTTGTAAGTTCTAGATATACTATTTTCGATGGAAAGCATTATTATTTTGAAATCTTTAATAACATACATCAATTTCATTTTGTTTGAAATGGGGGCCGTTTAAGTGTTACGTAAGCATATTTTTAGTTATTTTGTAACACCCCCCCCCTCGTAAGGAAAAATAAGCGAGTGTTAGCCCCCTCCTCTTTTGCTTACGTAAGATTTTGTGACATTTTGTACGCCAGTATTATTTGGAAGAAAACGGCACTTACCAATAAATTGCATTATTAATCCGACAAATTTATATAAATAGGCATATATAGGGGTTGAAATGATATATTCAACTTTTCAGAGATGTCACTCTGTAAGCAATCTAGTACTACTCAACAGTTGGCTGGCAGCAAGGGGGTTTGTTGGTAAAAATAAATATGTTGAATAACCTCTATAAAGCCAAAAATAGATGGAAAGTTCTGAATTAACTATAAGACGCCCTTTCCCCACGCTTATTGTTGCTGCTGCACTGTAATTTCTTCGCTATTTAATGCTTACGTAAGAATTGTCGAGACACCTGCCCCCCCACCTTGTCATAAAAAATAAGCAGACCCCGACCCCCCTCCTCCTTATTGGTTACGTAATACTTGAACAGCCCCATAGTCGAATATCTGTAAAATGCGCTCTAAAGAAAGAAGGGCTGCCCGCAGAGCGTAATGCATTGGGATTCTTTTAAGTGCTCCTGTAAAAGAACCACGATTGCTCACTATCTTCAAACGGTTACGTAGCACAGTATATACAAACAGCACATATAAATTTCGTAACAATCGATGCATCTTTACGGCAATTGTAGCACCGTCGAACACACAGACACACAGACATACAGCAATGACAAGCATTTCTCGACTTTGTTGGGAAGTGTTAAAGGTTCATCAAACGAAATGCTCTACGATTATGCTATAACATGAATTTCTAAACCATGCTCGAGCACGACTTAAAAGTCTGGCATGCCAACTAAACACTAATCCCAAATTTTCACCTGACATTCACCTCGCAAATTCAAGAAATAATTATACGACCTCGAACCATGTTACGTACTCAGCAGTTTATATTGATTTAGTGCGGACCCCCCTCACATTAATCCTACCTTGGACAAGACTTAACAACCGCCCCCTTGCATAAATTCTCTTGTACAAGCTGTTCTACATCAGCATAAAATGTTCATCAGCTACGACGGAAGACAGGGAGGGGTCGCTTCTACGCAAAAAAAGATAATCCGAATTAATAAATTGATTCCTTCTCCCCCCCCCCCACCCCGATCTGCCGGACAGAATATCGGATTATAATCTATGCGGCAGGATTAGTATAACAAGAAAAGTGCGTTGTGAGTATGCATATGAGACGGTGCAATCACTAGAAATGATATCGTGAGTTGGTTGGCTGCAGGCCCGGATTTGTCATTAGGCACTTGCCTAAAGCGAGACTTATTTAGAATTTTAGCCCTAGTTATCTAGGGTTTCCTCTTTTTTAACCCTTTGAGGCGCAACCCTTTCCCAATGCTGAAAAAAGGGCAGCTGTTGCCATCGCTCGACTTAACTACCAGCAAGATGGCGGACGATCGAAACGTTCATCGCGTTCAGCTGCGTCAAAAAGGGTCTCTATATCTGTGGCACGCGATGAACGTTTCGATCGTCCGCCATCTTGCTGGTAGTTAAGTCGAGCGATGCCAACGGCTGCCCTTTTTCCCGCGCTGGGCAATCTATCCAGCTGTTCTCGCATTCTTCCATTTTTCAGCAGATGTCAGTGCTGTTAAAAATAATCGTGACCATTTTTTTACGGGAAATGACGTGCTAATAAAAAGTAAAGGATTCTCGTGGAGCTATGTCACCCGCAACTATTTTTATGGAAATCAAATCTATTCTTCGTGAGTGGCATAAGTCAAAACGTCAGAGTTTGGTGTTCCCAGAGCGGGAACACTGCGCGTTAAAGGGTTAAGCGAACATTTGTTATCTAGGTATAAATAGGCTTACAAGCTCAGATGAAAACAAGCGCTTCAGCTTTGTACCTTCACCAACAGAACAGGGCCCGATCATCACGATATTGGGCCTTGGGCGAATACAAATTTTTGGGCCTTTGCGATTCTACATACTTGAAATGGCTTTGTTGCAAAAGCATGAATGATTTTATGCTGGCGAAAGTTGCCAATCTTGGTAACCATTATGCTTATTTTTTTCAGTTTTCTTTTAATATCTACTAAAATAATGGGAATTTCAAAATTTAAGTCAGTTTAACGGCTTCCCCGGAATTTTCCGAATCCGTAGACACCTTCGCCGAAAGATAAATCGCCACGGTTTCGGAGGAGATAGCAGAGCAAGCTTTTGACAGCGGCGGCAGCGGTCGTTACATTTTTTAGAATAGAGACAAAAAAAAAAAAGACTCGGACGTTGGCTCACGAATTTTGACCTAATGCTGATGGATTTTAGAGGAGCCTTAGTAGAGTAAAATGCCAGAGAATTAGCTGCCAACCTCCGTGCCAACTCATTGGCTATTTTCGAGAAAATGGCAAATTAAATATTTTTACAAAGAATTTTTTTAATAAATAAAAATTTGTTGAAAATTATAAAATTTTTGGGCCCTTGAACAGGGTGGGCCCAGGGCAAATCGGTAGCCCTGCAACAGAACTGAATTTTCACAGTTCTCCTAACACACAGCATGTCCGCGAAAGTACTTAAAAAAGACGTTAAGGTTAGTTTTTTATTCCGTGAACAGTATAATTATACCAGTTCTTCACTGCATTACTTCAAATTTTATGCATTTCCCTCCAGCCTTCGACTGCTGAATTTAGTTAATTTTCATGTTAAAATTTTTGGGTTATATCCATCTGAAATGCTTTCCTCGATTTTTATCTTGAAAATTAAATACGATTTTTTTTGTCATAAAAATTATGTCGGTTGTGGAAAAACTAAAATGAATATTTATTAAGCCTCTCCCATTGGTTTCCATGAGAAAGTCGCAGCGATGTTTAGTGCCTAGTCTGTTTCAAACAGTAAATCCAGGCCTGATAGGCTGTATTTCTGTTGAATCTAAATTGCTGATCCATTATGCTGAAGACACGACCGATAAATCATGATAAACGCTTCGATTAAAAAACAATTCCAAATGCAATTGTCTTACTAATGCTCACCTATGTAACATTGTGAGGTCACAACATGCATGTATAGTGGTAATACTGTGACTTATGCCGTTATGTGACAGAGAGATTGTGACAACGGACAATTGGCGGACCGGGACAGTTTTTGTGATGTCACATGGTGAAACTACATGGACGTCACTGATGTCAGTGAGAAATTGCGCTTCGATATCACTTGAGACTCGACGTGTTTGTGAAGAGTGGCGTCACATTGTGACAAATTATAAATTACAATGCTACATCACAGTAGTGGCACGAACGGACGTCATTGTGGCGAACGTGACGAGATCACGTCGTCACAACCGACATGATATGGCCAACGACTAATTTTAGTAAATAAAACAGCCTAAGTATTTCTTTCAACCACTTATGCTTATAATGTGCTAAACTGTGAGTGTAATTTTGTAAATCAATGCAAAAACATGAACAAATTACTTGTATAATCCGCTTAGCTACTACCGCGAGAATTTAACTACTGGAGAATTTAATTATCAGTAACTGACGAACTCATTAACCAATTTACTTGCAGCAATTTAGAAATGTTTGGTTATTTCTCACATAAGACTATTAATTTATCTTAAAGCTCAGAACAACAGAAATACGGGATAATAGACGACAGGATGATTGACAGCGATTGGGATAAATATTTTAGTGAGAGATTGCTTTTTGAATTTTCACAATGCAGATACTATGTACAAAAATATATAATTGTGCTGGAGAAATGCGCTTGGCTTTAGTTGTCTTTCTGATTTTATTTATTTTTTCTTCTTTGTTAAAACTTAAATAAATTTTTTAAATAAAAAACAACATCCACCGTGTAAACGAACTGAATACTCCTTTTTTAGTAGTAGTTACACGTGTGTGTGAGATCTCATAATGGACGATCGTGTAAAAGAAAGAAACGTCCAAAGACGACCGTCCGAAAAAGAAGCAATATTATCATCCTTGCACGCACCGAGATACGCGTTTTCACCTTGACCCTGGCGAAAGGAGTCAGCAGACGGTGATGCCCAAGGAACAGAAATCTCCTGTTTGTGCATAATCAACCGCGAAAATCGTTCCATCGCTCCCTCTTCCTTCCACTTCTACTCCCATGCTCCCTTCCTACCGCCGTGTCTTCGAAACCGGACGTAGACAGACCACGTGACCCAGTGCCTGTGGGTTGTTTTCGTTTTCTTTTTTATTGCTATTTTTTTTTAATCATCCGTTTCGCGTGTGTGGTTTTTTTTTGTTTTGTTTATTATTTATACGGAAAGTAGTGGCATCGAGAATGATTTTTTTATTTTATTTTTTAGATTAGAAATAAGAAAAAGACAAAGGTTTCTGTATGTCTGTTGAACGGGGGGAAAGAAGAGTTCGGCGCCAACTAGACCTATATATCAGAGCGGTTTTTCTTTAAAATGAAGGAAATTTACTTTTGGGGGGTAGAGATGCCTGGAAATAAGCATTTCTTTTGAAAAGCAAATGTTTATTTAACTTAGAAAGCGAAGGTTTTTTTTTTCTTTTTTTTTCAGTCGGGCTCCTCAGTAATTTTACTTAATGTGTGGTTATCTACAAACCGAAGGTCTGAATAAAAAAAAACAAAAAAAAAAGACGAAAGGAAAAGAAAAAAAATGCCATTTCGAATACCCATTGCACGTTTTAAAGTAGGGTTCATTAATTCTCTACCCTTTTAAAGTCTGCCGTCTTTATAAAACACAAAGAAGAGGTTTCTTTTGTCTTCTTTCTCTTTTTTTTTCCCTCATTCATTTCCTTATCCGTTTATTGCTCCTAGATTTTTCGTTATTTTGCAGTCAGATAAACATAGTATGGGCAAAAGATGGAATTCTTTTGTAATTTTGGAGGAAATAAAATTACCCCTACTTGAAAAAGAATGCCAGTGCAATTTAAATTCCCTTTCATTTTCAAACACAATTATTATTGTCTGAAAAGCAATATTACCTGAAATAATTCAGGACTCCTTTAATTAAAAAAAAAAGATTTCTTTTAGTTAGATCGTGGAGGGGGCAGAGATTAGTAAATTATTTTCTAAATAACGAAAGAAAGTTCGGCTTTATTTGTGTTGATTGTTTCTGATATTCTCTGGCTGACTAACCTCATAGTGGTGCTAAGCCTAACGTGACCATTTATTTTTTCCTTCAAAACGGGACATCTACTACTTTTTTGGCAATAGTGTATTTATTTTCTTCCTCAAAACGGGAGATTTACTGTTTTTAAGGTAATAGTGTAGGGAGACTGAATTTCCAGTCTGGGTATCTTTTAGTTGTTAAGAAAACGCGCAAAAAAGCTTGTGTTAATGTTAATTAAAAAAAAAAAAACTTTGCTAAAACACGCATATACTATAAAAAATAGTGCAAGACGTACGTTTCGGGTGGTACAAGGGGTAGGCCCTTCTTCGATTTCAAAAACACCATCCGACACAAGGCAGGAAGGTAGGAAAGCGAGAAATGTAAACAAAAGGACGCACAGAAAAATGTTGTCATTCGGAAGGAAAAAAAAAAATTTAGAAAACCAAAGTGAAAAGGGAAAATAAAGAAAAGATCGGGGGGGGGGATAAGCAAAAGAGGAACACGACTTTAAAAAAAAGAAATAAATTGAAATAGTTGACAAAAAAAGAACATTAAAAGAACAAGCACAAAAAATAAAATAAAATATATATATACATCCTCCCAGCGTTTTCTTTGTCTCGAGAGGGGAGGGAGGGAGGTGAGGTATTTTTTCTTACAGACACTGCCGTTGGATGATTTTAGATTTTTAGCGGCCTTCATTGAAATCCTTACCGTGGGTTGCTCTCTTTCTAAAAACGGGACATTGCAGGGGACATTTTCTAAAAACGGGACATTACGGTGTCCCGAAGGTGTGCTTGGGGACAAGCCACCTAAAAACGGGACTGTCCCGTTCAAAACGGGACGTATGGTCACCTTAGCCATGCCAGACCTCTATGCATTGGCGGATCCAGGGGGGGGGGCAACTTCATTCGTCTAGGGGCACCCCCCTATACGAATGAAGTTTACACTGTAGAAGATTGACTTGTTTTGTAAATTCAGGTGATTCTATAAGAAAATGTGACAAAAATTGTCTTGTGCCCCCTCCATATTTTTCTCTCGATCCGCCTCTGCCTCAATGTACGAAATTGAACGGCTTCCATTTCATTGAGGCCAGTGGGAGAAAAAAACGACTTAGATCAGGACCCCGTAATTTTGAGCCATTTCCAAATGAGAGGCCAGCTCCTGGATTAGCATCCCCAGCGGTATCGTTTCAAGTAGGAGGGCATTGGAGGCCGAAAAGATTTTACGTGTCCCAGTTCCTTTAGCGGACACGGTCCCACAGCAGTCCATTCGAAAGACGTTGTCTCCAAAGCCGTAGCCAGGGAGGGGGGGGGGGAATCATGAGGGTTTGATCTCCCTGCTCGGAAATTTTTATTAAAAAAAGGACAAAAAAAAAAAAAAGAGTCTCGATTGTTCGAGTTTCCCATAAATTTGATAATATAATAGTTTAAATATCAGTTTAGCTCCCAAATAATGACCAACACGAAAAACATTTTTTTTTTTCACCACAAAATTCAAATTCTTGGTTCACTCGGAAGCCACATCAGAAATCCTCATCCCAAAGAAAATGTGGGTATTCTCTTCCTACAGATGCCTTCCCCTCACAGACATTTCTGTTCAATGTCGACATGCTGCTTTGACGATGGCGAGATATTGCTGCTCGGAAATGGGTTAACCGTTATTACAAAAATAAATAAATAAATAAATAAAAATAAAATTGACTGTTATTTTCCTAGATGTCTAACCTGTTCTAATCATCAATATGTAATAATATGAAAATAACATTTTTCATTTGAATATGCAGTCAAATTACAAAAATATTCCCATTTATTTGTTTATTAAATTTTATGATTTCGATAATTCCAGTTCTCGATAATTCGAGGCAAACCCGGTCCCGTCCACTTCGAATTATCGAGACTGCTGTATTTCTAATAATGCATTAACACCAATTTTTTAACTGCATCGATTCTTCCGTTAAAGCTGAAAAAAATTATCACTACAGATCCAACTGCGAAATTTTTTTCAGCCAATCACTTGGTACTCAGTCACCAAGGCTGTACCTAGGGGAGGGGGAGACAGGAGATCCGCCCCCCCCCCGAAATTTAAAATTTTGTTAACAAAACAATAAAAATGAAGCCTTTTTGTGAAAAATTTATCCTTTTTCACCTTTTGTTCCTCTCCCCCCCGGAAATTTTGCAACCCCCGAAATTCTTTTCTGGGTACGACCCTGTCAGTCACATTCCCAATCGCTGACCACGGTTGGTGCTACTTCACTTTCGATGTTCTTTGGAAATCGAACTTCCACCAAAGTGGCTTTAGCACATGGTCTTAACATTATTTTACTTAAAACCATTTGATCTTAAAATTTATTTAGGTCTTAACTAGACTTAAAATTATTTAATGCATGAATCCAAAACTTTTAAGGAGTTGGTGTAAATGAGTTATATGGGCGCATTGCAATTGAATTTACTTGACAGAAACATTGCAACTTTAAAGCAGTTCCAAACCGGAAGTTCACCTCTCCCCGCGGGTTTCAATTACACTGTTATTAATGCACCCCCTGTTATTCCATCCCCGACGCTGCCCTGAAGCGAGAGAGCTTCTTGTTTACTGTCTAAATTCAGACTTGGATGCCAGAAACACAAATGGGAGCATTTCGAATTCCTGCTAATATTGCGGATTTGGGGTTTGACGGAATAAATTGCCTCTAATGATTGAGATCGGCCGAACATCGGGAATCGTGATTCTCAAGCTATTTGTTTGGAGGTGCTACTGCGGAATTTAATAGTTTGTCTTATTGTAAGAAGCGAGTTAGATTAGATAATTATGAGAGGGTGCCTGTTTCAAATTCTCCCGTGATGATGCTCTTAAGATCGTTCGACATAAATTATTTGACGTGTATTTATTTGTTTTTCCCATTGAAAGTAAGAAAATCGGATTTAGTTACATTAGAGATTGCGGCGAGACGAGAAATGCTTCCCATATTGCGGTTGACAAGTTTTAAAAAATTATAAATAGGATCACATATATATTTTGCTGTAATTGTCATCAGCATGGTTAAAAATCCTAAAATATTTTATTTGTCAAACGAGCTTTAGTGTTGGATCCAATTTTTCTCGATATTGCTTCATTCAGCTCATTAACGGAATATCGGATTTTCGCCTGGGACAGTTAAATTTCATATTTAGAATAAACCAGGCTCAAATGTTTGATAAAGCTCATTAAATAATGGTTTGTATTATAAATTTTAAAGTTAAGTCAAAAATAAATATGTTCACAGCACCCTAAAATCACTCTCTTCTATCTTTTTTTAATTAATTCCTTTTTTTAATTCAAACTACAATAACTCAGCCGCACAACAACCTCATGAGACACAGACAGGGATACGACATCCAGTCAGTTCTTCTAAACAATGTTTTCTCGAACTTTTCCTTAAAGTGCTACTTATAAAGGAACATTTTAAGAGTCTTTGAATTTTGTCGGATCATCTTGAACAATTTCACGGAAGAGCTAGTGTAAATCCGAATCCACTGAATCAGGTCTGTTAAGTTAGCCCCTCGACTTTACAGGAAAGAAAAACTGAAAACGTCATACGTTTGAGCGCGATTGAACGCTAAAAATTTTCGTTTGAGCGGCTTTCTAAAAGAAGTTATTCTAAAAAGCCACTCAAACGAAAAATTTTAGCGCTCAATCGTGCTCTAACGACGCTCAAACGTATGCCGTTTTTAGTTTTTCTGTCCTGCAAAGTCGAGGGGCTAACCTCACAGATCTCACTGAATCATACGCTAAGCCCAGACAGCACATAAGCTTAAATCAAGCTTGACATTTCTTTGAATTTGATGTATTAATACAAGCTTGACAGTTCAACTCATTTTAAGCTGGCAGCAAGCTTGCAGGAGTCAAGTTGAATTGTCAAGCTTAAATACAGCTTGATTTAAGCTTGACAATTGATACTCGCTTGATTTTTCCTTTTTAAAGCGAGCGTTGAAGGCGCCAGCTATGAAAGAGAATGGACATTAATTGTCTTAGCGTTTCTCAAATTTGCTCAATAAAGAAAAGTTCGTAAAAGTTGTGTTTTATTTTATTATAACACGAGGGGAGTTTTATTTTTATTTACATCTAATTAACATTAGTAATTCCATTAACTAATTAATTAGCCCTAAAAATAAATTTTAATATAATTCACACAATTTAGTTAGTTAATATACTTCACTTTATGGGTGGTAGAATGAGGCGTAATCCGGCCTCCACAAAATAATTAATCAGTCACAAATGTACTTGACCATAGAATTAAAAAAAAAAAGATTCTATATTTCCAAATATGGAAATTCTTCAAAATTAAATAGAATCATACTACGAAATTGATTTCAAAATCAGTCATTTGTCTCGATTTTGGCCAGCAGTATTGCTCAACGATGAGTGTTGCGATATTGAAAGTTTTCAAACGTGTCCTGCTTTTAAGTTTATAGAATGCTTATTTCCCTATTAGTAGAGTCTATAAATCACACATAACATTATTTAAATTTTGATTCATCCCATCGAAAAATAAAAGAAACTTATCAGCATCGCCCATACTTATCGATCTGGTGTGACAACAGTCACTTCAAACTTTAGTCATAGCTGCCGAGGCATAATAGACGAACGGTTAGCACGCGAGCCTTCCAGCCTAATGTTCCCGGGATCGAACCCAGCCGCCGACGTTTGATGGAACAGATTAAAATAACTTGAAATTTCAGCATGGGGGGAAAATGCGCAGAAAAATAAAGTCTGTGGGGCACGTTCGCCAGCGGGCCCCCCGTGTATTTAGAAATGTTTTTTTAAGGAAAATTTTTTAAGCTTGAAATTAAGCTTGCTATGTCAAGCTTGATTCAAGCTTGCTATGCAAGCTTAGCTTGCTATGTAAGCTTGCTATGTCAAGCTTAATGCAAGATGGGCAAGTGTAAACTAGAACACTTGATTCAAGCTTGCATTAAGCTTACACGCTTGAAATTTTCAAGCTTAATTCAAGTTTATTGACTTCATAAATCAAGCTTGCTGCAAGTTTGATGCAAGTTTGCTGTGCTGTCTGGGAGGCAGCAATATATGTTTTCGCTCAGCACAATTTGAGGAACGCTGTTCTAAGCCATGAGCTCTGGGATACAGAAGCATGTGCATTGGTCAGATGGTCAACCTGGTATGGGATCTCCAGTGTTTAGTTTACCAAGTAACTTTGGTTCTTATTTTATTGATCCTTTCAAAGGATAAAGACTAAGTCACGGAAAAAACACTCAAAATACTGGTGTTAAACGTTAAAATAAATAAAAACTTTGTGAAAAAAAATACACATAAAATGTTACTTATAAAGCGATATGATCGTTTCGACCAAAAATGGTCGAGGTCAGTTTTTGGTCGAAACGATCGCGTCTCTTCATAAGAAACATTTTATGTGTGATTTTTAAGTTTTTAATTATTTTAAAGACGGAGTCATCCTTAACCACTCGGAGGATTGAGTCCTGGATCTGTGGCATGGTTGCACAATACGCCATCTATAATATGCCAGCGGGTTTCTTATTCAAAGATAACAAACGCTAAACCATGAACACTTAATTTCGCAACAACAACAAAAACAAACTCCTCAAAATATCGCACTGGTGTTCAAATTTTTTTCTTTGTACTATAAACGCATTCTGTATCCTTCGTACTATATATAGTTACAACTTATTATTATTATTATTATTAATCTACAAAATAATGCATGTAACTTAAACAACTAGAAAATGGCAAAACAAAGTAGAAACGGGGGAACACAATGAAGGTTACTCCATCAGCTAAAATTCAAGTCTAGCCGGAAGACTATAGCCTTTGTTGATTGGCTTTGAGTCAAAACTTGCTGATACAGCTCTTGGAAATCTGGACAAGAAATCGGAAAGCAGCCGCACCAATTCCACAATCCTCAGTTCTTTTCCGAAAGAAGAAGGAAGAAAGAAGGGGAAAAAAAAAAGAAAAAATATTTTCCCCCTTAAATGTTAGTATCAAAGTCGAATGTTTTTGGCATCTGGTAAAAGATGTTTCTTTCATTCCCGTTAAAAAAAGTACTGCAAGTGGACAGATTTGTGATTTATGATCACAATTTTGATTGGGTTGACTTGCCTAAGTGGATTATTTTTAGGAATGAGGCTCTAAGTGTAATCACTTAAATCATATTGAGTTATTTTGGAGCAATAAATTTCACATAAATGGAGAAATGGTATTTATTTTTTCTTCAATGAATGCCTGTCGTTATGAAAAGCTACTGAAATTATCATAACTTGGTATTTTTTATTGCAGTATTAAGATTGTCTAGCTTAAAAATATAACTAGAACAACATGATTAATGTGATATTTATTTGATCCATTATATATGCTCTGTTTGAATAAAGTCTGTACTTGAGCGAATTATAAATGCGATATTTGTGTTGAATGAATTAAATATAGGTCATTAAAGACGCCCGGGTGGTTGCGCCTTGAAACCACCCTATTTTAGCACTTTCAGTGCTAGTCTAAACACACACACACACACACACACACACATATACGCTGAAAATGTGCAGCCATTGCCATTGATCTATTTTACTACCAACAACATGATGGTCTAAAGAAATTTTCCTGCACAGCTGACTGAGCAGCTGTGGCTCCAGATGGGCGATTCAATCGACCGTCATGAGCTATTGAGATAATACTTTTTTTTTTTTTTTAATGCAGCTATAATATTATGCATGAATTGTAAAAGTGTTCCAGAAAATGCTGCATTACCGACGTGTTTGGCATAACTTGCCTTTCTCGTTACATAAAAGCAAGGCTATCGCTAAACGAAATAATGTGGAGGAAGCTGTACTAAATCGCTATATCAGCTAAAAGCAAGCACAATAGAAATATTTTCTATTTTTTTAGTTTTTGAGTCAAAATTTTGTCGATACAGCTCTCGGAATCCTCTTCAAGAACTTCCGAAAACAACTGCACCAATTCAAGAATCTTTAGCACTTTTTAAATAAAGCAGAGGAAAAAAAAAAAAGGTTTAGTGCAAGCATTGGAGTGAAATGTTTTTGGCATCTGAAAAGATGTTGCTTTTTTTTCTCTTCTCTTTCTCTTTTGACAGTAGTTGCAAAGTAAGGATTTATGATTTATGGCTAATTTTGATTAGAGTGGATGGTTCGGCTGGAGCAATTTTTTTTTTTTTTTTTTTTTTGTGCATGTGAGTGAGGTGATAAGTGCTTATGAAAGCCAGAAATTATATTCATGAGTAATTTTGATGTGCTTTTAATGAATGAGGAAATTTTATGAGAATGATAGTTCTTTTTTAAATAAAGTTACATGTTTTAATGGTAAGGAGATAGAGAAGTAACAATTTTTATTATTAGTGATTGTCGTTGAAATGTAATAGTATACAGTTTTAAAATCTTTTTAATTAGGGTAATTTTTTTATTTGATAAACTGGAGATGCTCCGGAACATGCTTGTGTTTAAATACACTAAAAATGTAATGAAAAAGCATTGAAATGACTTGTAAGAAAGCACAACCTGCATCAGGTCGGACCAATTTTAATTTTATTCAAATAACTCTAAACACAGTTCGCGTATTGAAAACTATCCTTATTTAAAGTTAAACGAGGCTTTAAAATTGACAATTGGCAAATATATATTTATTAATTATGCACATTCTCAACAGAAGACATAAAATCTCTATAAAGGTCAGAACTTTTCGAAAATGAAAATTTCATATCTTTATTACATTTCACATTTTCCCTGAGAGCTCATATCAGTATTAATTTTTTTCTGCTTTCAATTATTTAAATCCATTAAACTTAACTTTCGAATCTAACGAATAAATGAGCTACACATAATTGAAATAGATTTTTTTCCCCCATTTACGCTTGATCACACAGCCTATTTTAGAGTATCGAAGTATTTTTTGTATTTTTATATATAGTTCTTCATAAATCATATAAACGGGGCTCGACTGTAAATACATCTTTCTATTAATTAAAAAAGTTGTTTTTGGTATAATCGCTAGTGCTAATCTTGACTCTACGGAATTACATCCCGTTATAAAAGTGTGGGATAATACGTATCATACCTTGCAGTTCTTCCTTTATGGTAGCATAAGTATTTTCATTAACCGTGATATTTTAAAATTTGCATATGCAATCTGTGTAACATTTTGAGTTTATTTA
The DNA here is from genome assembly GCA_038373885.1 of Cheiracanthium punctorium. Lineage (NCBI taxonomy): Eukaryota > Metazoa > Arthropoda > Arachnida > Araneae > Cheiracanthiidae > Cheiracanthium > Cheiracanthium punctorium. Next base: position 997,656 of record JAWZYV010001099.1, on the reverse strand, counting down.
TACTTACAGGAGAAAGTTTTGTTTGTGGTTCGCAGTCGAAGAAAAGCGACCTTCAATTTCGAATATTGCCTGTACATGTCGTTTCCTTGCAACGTTACTTTTGTGGCGGGGAAAAGACCATTTGCTGGTGTTTCTCCTTTATTTGAAACATCTCCTATAATTATTTTTTTTCCCTCTACAGAAACAAAAACATCTCTAACGAAATTATCCTGCATACTATTATCATTCTAAAATGAAATGAACCGAGGCATACGCTGCAAAGCGAATAAATTGGTCGGAAAGAAAACCTAAATAGACGCATAAAAAGCACTTCAGAGTACCGAAAGAATTGTGTGAAAATAATTGAAATAGAAATGACTTTAAAAATAAAAATGTTAAAAAAAAAGTCTTATTCTTTTGAAGTGAAACTTCTTTAGGCGCGTTGAGAGTGAAATTTCAAGGTCGCGTCACGGAAATGATGAGGCTGGGACGATATTGGATTTTAACAGACGGAGAGAGCTACCGGATAGATCGCCAGAGAGAAAGAGACAAAAATAGTAAGCATGCTATACTCTATTGCTGCAGAAAGTTTTCTTTCTCCTGTTTGTGCTACATTCGTTCTCATTTAATTTTTCAATTAGTTTTTGAATTATTTTATATCTTACTTTATTTTTGACCGTTTTCTGTCTTTGCCCTCCGAAAAAGAAGGCTTCCGATCGTCCGAAAGAAAAAATAATTACACGATCAAAAAGAGGAAAGAGTTTTCTTTCTAAAGAGATCTTCATTTTTGAATTAGCTGCATTTTCCGATTTTTGATAAATAAAAATCGACAACCCTTTTCTCCGGCAAATTCCGGTGAATTTCAGAACGAGGAGCCTATCTCAGCTCGCATCTAAAAAGCTATGGAATATTTCGACTAAAAAATATATACTATTACGGACAAACTGCTCAGCTTTCGTTTAAAAAAAATCAAGCGTCTAGGATAATTTTTTGATCAGCTAAAAAATTAATTAGTAAAACCCGTACGAAAAGAATTTGAAACTTCCGAAGACAGAAGAAGGGATTTTTCGACTAGCTTCACGTGACATCAAAATGAAGAACCAGTGAGGGAATAATTCTTTTCTCCGGAGAGTGTGTGGGTGGAGGTCCGAAAAAACTGATTTATATTTATAGTTATTAACAAACTATTCTTCACAAAAACCGATATCTAAGTAAGTAATATTTTATGTATTCTTTTTGTATACATCCTCATTGTAATTTAAAATTTAAAATCCATGTATTTTTATGTTTGTCTAATGACTTAGTGTGCTTAGTATATTTATTATTTTATTTACTATTTTAAAATTTTATTTAAATACTGAAAATTAACCAAACGAACTTGTAAAATATTTTTACATTAATTTTTTAAAATCTTTTTAATAGTATGCTTCAATCCTATGACTACCTACCTACAACATCTCACTTTTGATCTGTTTTCAAATGTTATCTTAAATTTATTCTTTAATTTTTATCTCTGACTACTTATTTGACAACCGAACAGATTTTAATCAATCTCGCCAAAGAAGTTTCCCTTATTACACGTGTACTCTGTACACACGCCCATTTTTTTAATCTATTTTTTTTTAAATACACATTTGTCAAAGTACGTTAATATAAACATCGTCGATATGTCTAATTTAAAAGCTCATATAACAATTTAAGTACCACTTGTTTATTTATGTAGAATATGTATAGTTTGCATATGCACATCCATCCGCTATATATCCCGTTTTTAAAGTATAAATTTTTTCCTTCACATACATTCTAAAAATTTATTCCTCTTTAGACAGTTTCGTGTCTTTTCCTTGTTGTAAACCCGGTGATTATGATTTATGAGTGCAATTTAGATAGAAGAACTTTTCTTTTATTTTTCTACGAGCATTTTTGGAAGTATAAGTGACAAAGTAGTTAAATGAAGCGTAAATTTTCTTTATGAGTCCTTGTCAAAAGCCTTTCAATATTCAGTGAGTCTTCTTAAAAGAATATATTTTTTTTTATAGAAGGAGCTGCGCTAAGAAGCGTTTTAGCGATGCAACAACTTCAACGGGAGTGATTGTAAATGCGATGTTTTTGCTTTTTATTTTGTGTAAAAGTAATTTTTTTTCACTGATATTATTGTAGTATGCTCTTCATAGACTTATGGATCAGAAAAAAAGTTGTTATCTTAAGCATGAAAAAATATCACATAAAAAGAAAAAAATTACATATTTCAGTCGAACAACACATCACTGGAGCAGATTTGAGATGGCGCAGAAAGAATAGCTGGAGAGTGCAGCAGTTAAATTTACAAGGTATTAAATTGAGCAAGAAATGAAAACAAACGGTAAATCATACGTTTTTTTATTCAGTAACTTGAAATTGTTATTTACTATGCAATTCAAAGCAAATTTATATATATATATATATATATACATTTCTGTTTTTTTTTTTCGGTTAATGATTTACAGAGGCTGAATAATGCATACAACAAATATTACTTGCAATTTAGAATATTCAAATTAATATATTAGTTTGCTATTATTTTACATAGGTACACACACAAAAAAATTACTTTTAGCCTGTAAAATGTTGGCCAAATTCTTCATTTAACAGGCCTGAACTAGCAGCTTGATTGCAGATTCATCTTACCTATGCGTGCTCTGCAAGAGTAAAAATGGAATGGTCTCGAGAAAAATTGAGATGTTCGTATTTTGTATAAATGCTTTTCTTTTTTGCTTTTTTAGGCAAGCGCCGGGTACTCACCCTAAACACTATATAAATAAAATCTGTACACTACATGCAAAACTCTGGATGAAAAATGAGTTTGAGATGATGCGATTTACATTTCTCATTTCCCCGCAGAGATTCCCTCATTCAAAATTCATACAGGCTCTTTTTTGAGTCTTTCCCCTGCTCTGCATATTTTTTAGATTAATCTGTTCCATATTATAATCTAAATGGAGTACTTCCTATTCGCATGATTTTTCTCGTGAGTCTGGCTGCTCAGAACTAACAACTTGGTATTTGGATAGCATTGCACTACTTTTCTGTATATCTCATCTTTCAGTTTTATTTATCTAAACAAGGACAGTAAATTATTTCTAAGGAATCGGTTTTAAAACACTTTCCTACACATCTGAATTTTTGTAACTGCATAATAATAATAATAATAATAATAATAATAATAATAATAATAGTAATAATAATAATAACCGTTAAATTATTGTTTCAACTATCGCCACTACAGCGTAATCTTTTATAATGCGTTTGACGGCTTACCCGCTAATCTGAGTTTCCATGTGAGAAATAGCTAAATTTTGTGATTTTTTGTTGCAAGTAAATTGGTTAAACAATTCTCCAGTTATTGATGAGTCAATTCTCATGGGTCAACGTTTAGATTTAGTGATACCATTTTAAATTTAACTCCAACATCATGAAGCTAAGAACTATTCAAAAAAGTTATTTTTGGCGCATACTTTGGCTGGATACATTAAGAAGCCGATTATTTGTCGAGAGTTTGATTGTACCTTCGAAAAAACTGTCACACTGTTTATGTTATTTTGAGAGACCCTAAAATTGTGCCCATCCATTCCATGATGAGCGCCTAAATATTTAGCTACAACTTGCTCAATAACCTTAATAACCTACCATAAATTATAACGTATTAAAATTTCCCCGCAAAGGGGGAAATAACTATTTTCTGTGAATGTCGACATTTTACATTATTATTAGCACTACAGTGCTATTAAAATCAAGGAGGTTTTATATGTTTCTCCGATGCTTCTTGGAAAAATGAACATAAAAATCAATTTTGATATGTTACAGCTTCGATATTTGTCACCACAACGAGATGAAATATTACGCACACGTAGTGCTAAGTATGCAATTCTGTCAAGGATTATGTATAAGAATGGAAAACGGTTTTAATGGCAACCTTAATAGGAAATAATTGTGGATTATGCGCATTAGTAAATTGCCAAAGAACAACCAGAGAATAAAAAGTATATTCACTGACCCTTTGATATATATAGGCTGAAGAACAGATATTTTCTTGTCAGACAAGCATGTAAAGTGCAAATTGGAGCATTTAATCAATTTTAAAGAAATTAGAATTAGTATATACTTTTATAGTTGTAATAACATTTTTTCCACAAAAAATTGACCTTCACAAGGATCTCAAAAATATTCCGATCTATTAAGACCTGGGCTTCAAAAGTTTTAAGTTCGTTTCAATTTTTAACAATAAATCACAGTAGTCTTTACTTTGACATACTGTAACCCGTGAAAATAATGAATGTAGCAAAAACAGTTCTTTAACAGGGACACAAAAAAGTTTTAACCGTCAAGAGTTTTGATCAATTTTGAAGTCAATGCATGGCTGCAGGTGCAATTTTAATACAGTTGAAAAGAATTGATGCTTTTTGTCTGTCTGGTTGTCTGTCCCTCTACCAGCTTTCTATACTTCGTAAACATGGAACTTAAAGAGATGGGATACAGGGTCACCCATATACATCGCAGTGGTCTTTCTTTGTAACGTACTATATCTTTTGAAAATGGAGAATGCAATGATCACAGTTCTTTTACAGGTATACGAAAAGTGTTCAGATCCATTAAAAACCTCAAAAGTGTTAACAGACAAGAGTGCTGATCAATTTGGAAGTAAAAGCGTAGTTAAAAGTGCATTTTTAATTCTGAAGGTGCTGCGATGCTGATGAGTGGATCCTGCCTTTCTACCCTATTCCACCGAGAAAATTGGCTCCGTTGGCTGCCCGTATGGGAGCAAGTCCTGTATATCGCAGTGAGCCATTAGGCATAGCTCGTCACAGTAATTTGCTAGAATGGAAATTTTCTGCATTTTTTTATTACGTCAGCAACAAAAAATCCAGTGGGCTCTGAACCCTTGCTGTTTTATTTCTGATTGAAATAAACGTACACTTTCAAAAATTATTTCTTCAATTAACGAAAATTTCTCAGCAGTGCTGCCGGAATATCTCTCTTTCTTCTTCTGTCAATTGACGAAACTTTTTCAGATTCAAGGAAATTTTTTCCTCTTTCTTCAGATTTTCGAGAAGAATTCACGAAAATATAACGTTTTCAAGGAGTACGAAAATTATTCGTTGAAAAATGAGGAATAAATTAGCGCATAAAGACGCACTTTTAAAAGTTATTTCTCCAATTCACGGAAAGTAGTGCTGCCGGAATATATCCGTTATTTGACGAATATCCGCTCCGTTTTTTCTCCTGTCAATTGAAGAAACTTCTTGAGATTCAACAGATTTTTTTCCCTCTTCTTTAGATTTCACGGAATTATTAGGTTTCCGAGCAGAAGAATTCAAGGAAATATTACGTTTCCGTACAGAAAAGAAATTATTCATTGAAATATGAAGGACAAAGTAGTGTATAAAGACGAATTTTTCTGAGAGTGTATCATTTCATGCAAGTTTATTTAAAAATGAAAATACTGCAAAATTTTAATATTTCAGAATTAAAATTGGCCTAAAAATTGATTCTTTCTCAAAAATTCTCCAACGAATTAATTAGAAGGGTTACATGGGGTTACAAGTTACTCTATAGAGGCCACGTTACCTCCCTCCCTGGACCCGTTGCTTTCACCACCCTTGAGTACAGAATAGCGTAGTAATAACTGATATCAATTTCGTAACAATAGATGCATATTTACTTATATAGGGCAGACGGGCGAACAAACCTATTTGTACTAAATATATCTTTTTCAATACTGTAAATGGCTTAACTTTTATAGAAATTTTCGCAGCAATCGATGCATATTTACGATAGTAGGGAGGGTAGGCCGTAGGATACGTGGCGGCCCCCTGCAAACGTGAAAAAAACGCCCCCTTTTATGCTCTAGCTAAATTAAGTTTTTCTATGTTCGATTGTAAAACAGTTTTAGTAGGCGATTTTAATATAGATTTCAACTCCGAAGAAGTGTTTATGGAACAGGGAAGATAAATACGATACACTCATAGATTATTATACATTTTCCAAATTTTATTTATAAAGGTAAAGTATGGTATGAATATGCCTAAAGTACATTGTTAAACAGTTTTATTAGGCGATTTTAATATAGATTTCTATTCCGAAGAAGTGTTTTGAGGAACTTGAAAGACAAACACGGCACACTCTTGGATTATGATTCACATTCCAAATAGTATTTAAAATGGTGAAGCATAGTTGGAATATGCTCGGCGAAGATTGTAAAACAGTTTTACTAGGCGATTTATTATAGATTTCAATTCCAAAGATGCGTTTTATAGAACAAGGAAGAAAAATATTGAAGCTATGATACGCTTTTAAACTATAGCACTTAAGTGCGCATTTAAAATATGAAAGTGTTTCGGATTTATGTATATATATATATATATAGTGGCGTACCCAGGATTTTAGTTTGGGTGGAGGTAGGGCTACTGCTGAACTCAGTTATAGTGACCTCGATTATAATAATAGCTGTCTTATAATGTCAAAATATTCTGTACCATTTGACTTGCCCATAGAACTCAAGCCCACGAGCAATGCAACTCGTTATAGTCAAATAATTATCTGATCTTTTCAGTGACGTTGTATACGAGTTTAACCGAGTGTTTCACACACTAACTGTAAGTGTTTATTTAAAAACTAACATTTTTTAAATTAAATTAAATGTTTTTTGGTAAAGAGTATTTTAAAAATAACTTGAAGAAAATTTAAGAAAAGAAAAAATTTAATTCATTAATGACAACTTTCAATTTTAATGCTTTTCACTTCTAACTTTTCACCTTTAAGGGGGAGGGGGGCTTGGGCCCCCATAGTCCGCTCGATGGTAGGACAATGCATGTATATGCATATATATTAATTTTGCGTTATTATTATTATTATTTTTTCATATAGATGAACGTCCCTAAAATACACTTTAAACAGTGACTGCTCACAGTGAGGAATGTGTTGAAAATCTTTGTTGAAAAACAGGTCATTCTATCTACATATATGTACCATTTTCAAAAGTAAATAACAATAACGTAGATAAATCTTGTAATAATCAATTTTTATTCAAGGAAGTGAGAGCTACAGACGGGCAGACAAACAAACCGAAATCATTCAAACTATTCAAATTTCTTAGAAAGTGTTAAAAATTAATAGTCTTAGACAACTGATTCCTTAGCCATTTTTAAAGATTTCTTATGTAGATTGTTAATCGTATAAATATACCGGCAAAAGACACAAACTGTTGTGGATATTGAATGTATTACGTTTGTAATGCACGTCAGACTTCGAGGATATGTTGTAAAATTATCTGTATTCATCTAGTACGCCATTCAGAGCCATTGCTAAGACTATTTTTACGGGGGAGATGTCGATTAACTGCCAAGCCAAATATCCGTTTTTACCAAATTATTATTATTATTTTTTGTTAATCAACTATAATACCAACTTTTTACTTTTGCCAACTATGTTTGCATAATTTTGCCAAGTGTACCAGAAATAGAAAGTAAATTATAGTTTTCGTTAAACTTTTTTTACCAAGTTTGCCAACTAGGTATCTAATTTTGCCAAGTTTAATAGAATTTTGCGAATGTGAGGGGTCTAGGAGACTCCCCCCTCCCCCCCCTTTAGCAAAAGCCCTGACGCCATTTGTACTCATATGATGTATTGCAAATGTTTCTCTCTTTTCTTCTTTCAGATCGTCTACCTCAGCAACTACTTTCTCCCAACTTTTCCGGTCATCGGTTGCTGGGCAATTATCACTCTTCATGATGTGCCTATATCCTCTAAAGGTAACATTCACACGAATAAAATAAATATAAATAAAATTCATAGGTACGCCGGTCACACGTTATACTAAAAACCGTAAAAATAAGAGTGAATTTGCAGCACTGGATATAAATAACTCTCTCCTCGGTATGAAATATATTTTTCTAACGATCATGACATAAAACAGAAATCAAGGTAGTGTCACTCCCAAGCTTTTTACAAATGTATTTAAAAGCACTTTTTTCGAGTACTATTAATTTAAATCCTCGAAAATGTGTGATGTTTCTTGAGTTTCCCTTTTAAAATTTGAGCATTCTTAAAAAATTAAAATTAAATAAAAAATTAATTTTTAGAATTATATAAGAAAGATATAAATTCGAAATGTGGATTAGGATGCTCTTTTCAACAAAATGAATGTTTGTATGTTATGGCAAGTTCACACGAGGGGCTTATGTTTATAAGGGGGGTGCCTTGAGCAGCGGACTTTTTTAAGAGGTTCTAACGCGCATCCACGTTACATCGGAGAAAAAAACTGCTTAACTCCAGACCGCTATATCTACAGCCAGCGAGCGGTCTGAACCCGGAAACTCCACAACTGAACTTTCTACCATGTTCAATCAACAAAACGAAACATGAAAGACAAATAGGACCGACATATGGAAAACTATACACTTTCAATAAACTGGTGAAAGAAAGACAGGAAGTGCCGACGCATGAATTATGATCTACTTTCAAATATTGTGAAGCAAGAAAGGCAAATAGGGGCTAACGCAGGGCACAACGCATATTCGTGTGAATGACATATAATACATCTTTAATGTGTTAGTAAGTATTTAAAGTGTGAAAATATTTTAGTTTTTTTTTTCCCAGAAAAGAAAAATAAATGACACTTTACAAATATATTTTTCTATGTTAAAAGTGCATTTTTCTTTTTATTGACATATTAAAGCTTGACTATTTCAAAATTCAAAAATCTTCGTGTGTATGATCATCTGTCTCTCCAGAAATGCTCACTCAGTGACTAAAAGAACACTACATACTACTTCTGAACAAATTCTATCTTCGTAATCAATGTAATGTGAACGCATTTATTCGATTATTTTTTAATTTGAATGTTATGAACACGTCTGTTCCAGTTAATAAGAAAACTTTTGTAAAACTGGAAAATGTTATAGACGTTTAGTCCAATTGCAGTAATTTTAGTTTAAACTCAACACAGAAGTAAAAAATTTTAATAGTAGTGATCATCTTGAATAATTTTATATCACAAGACACTTTTGTCACAAAGCAACACGATACATGATGTAATTGTAAGACAAATTATTCTTAAAAAAGAAAAAACAAAAACATGAATGTATTTGAAAAAACTCTGTAAAAAATTTGATCAGTGAAATCTCTATTAACATCGTCGATCTCAACCAGAAGTATGAAAAAAATATGTATTTTTATGGAGAAAAATCTTATAAAAAAAAATGAAATTCTGTTTGTTTGTTTGTTTGTTTGTTTGTTTGTTTGTTTGTTTGTGGATTTGATTCGTATACAAATCCACAAAAATGGACCTATCGGCCTGAAATTTAGCACAGATATGTAAAATAATATAGAATAAATGATAGTCCACTTTAAAACTTTGAAAGTCCACCCGTTCCCGGAATTTAAGAGATTTTTTATGCTCTCCACGCAAAAATCTTTCCGTAATTGTAACCCCTGTAGTGAAAAAAGTGTGAAATAAGGATCGTGGTTGCCATGTGTGGCGATTTTGCCGAATAAAATGTCGTTCGTATACAAATCCACAAAAATGAACCTATCGGCCTGAAATTTAGCGCAGATATGTAAAATAATATAGAATAAATCGTAGTCCACTTTAAAACTTTGAAAGTCCACCCGTTCCCGGAATTTAAGAGATTTTTTATGCTCTCCACGCAAAAATCTTTCCGTAATTGTAACCCCTGTAGTGAAAAAAGTGTGAAATAAGGATCGTGGTTGCCATGTGTGGCGATTTTGCCGAATAAAATGTCGTTCGTATACAAATCCACAAAAATGAACCTATCGGCCTGAAATTTAGCGCAGATATGTAAAATAATATAGAATAAATCGTAGTCCACTTTAAAACTTTGAAAGTCCACCCGTTCCCGGAATTTAAGAGATTTTTTATGCTCTTCACGCAAAAAGCTTTCCGTAATTGTAACCCCTGTAGTGAAAAAAGTGTGAAATAAGGATCGTGGTTGCCATGTGTGGCGATTTTGCCGAATAAAATGTTTTAAATTCTCAAAGTAAAAATAAAAGAATAATAATGATTTTTTTTTGTTAGTGTATATTCGTAAGGTTATTTTTTTTTTAAATTATAATATCGTGTGCATGGGAAATCAGAGCAGGAATGTAATGCTTTACACGCAAAACAATAAGAATTGAAGATTTCCGAGGCTAATGTGTAAATTTTTTTAGTTTGGCGAAAAAATAAAATGGCTGAAATATGGATTTTGAGTAAGTGAGTTCTAGCGGTTTGCACAGTTTTCAGCTTGGCGCAATTTATTGAGAGCTTAAGGAAATAGATTTTTGAAAACAAGTGCAAAGGTTTTATTAGAATACAGCGTTAAATTTTAATGATCCGTGAAGAAATAATGCAGTTATTAAGGGATTTCAAGCGATCTAACTTCAGAATTCTCGCCAATTGAGTACATTGATTTAAGTTGGGGGAATTCCGCCAAATTTCACAAAATTGAAATCTTCTCATTTAGTACATCGGAGTAACGATGAATAAAACACATTATAGTTGATAATTAAAAAAAAAATCGGCTGTATTAAGGGATTCCAATTTTCAAATAAATGCGTGCTACTCTTTGGCGGTCGAACCATTTCCCATATTGATTGCTGCTAAGTCAATGCTTCGAATGATTCCCTGAAAAAACTCTTGCAAAATGGCGTATGTTGGCACTTTGGCGAGGCTTAGATTTGAAACTGGATTTTATTTGAGACTGGTATATATAATAACACTGGTTATAGATAAAAATGAATGTTGGTATGTGTTTATGAGGTTGAAAAACTCCGGCACCGTTGAGCACCGTTGCACAATGAAATTTGGTTCACCTAAGTCTTTTATGGTGGAGAAGGTTTTTATGCTATCCGTTTTCCTTAACTTGCTACTTGGTGCCGCAGCACAACGTTGAATTCTATTCCGTTTAGCCGTTTGCTATGCGAATATCGTCCAACCGATTTCGATGAAATTTGGAACACGCGAATATTAGAACACGGAGAATATTTTTCACTATCCATTTTGCTGTAACTTGCCGCTAAATGGCGCTGCAAAGCATCAACTTCTATACCGTTCGACCGATCGGCATAAAATTTTTTATACTTACACATTTGAGCACGAAGAATATATTCTAACTGCGTTCCTTCTGATGTTACTCACCACTAGATGACACTGCAATGCATTATTATTTTAACTCGCCACTAGATGACGCTGCAGCAGGCCAAATTCTTGACCATTCAAACGGTCGCTATGAAAATCAGTATACATAGCTATTTGAACAATGAGAATATTTTGGCGTTATCCATTTTGCTATAACTCGCCACTTGACGGCGCTGTAGCAAATCATTACTTTAATTAACTACTAGATGGCCCTGCAGTGTATCACTTCTTGACTGTACAAAGGATCGTTATGAAAATTGTTATACATAGATAGTTGAACACGGTCGCTATGAAAATCAGTATACATAGCTATTTGAACAATGAGAATATTTTGGCGTTATCCATTTTGCTATAACTCGCCACTTGACGGCGCTGTAGCAAATCATTACTTTATTGAACCACTAGATGGCCCTGCAGTGTATCACTTCTTGACTGTGCAAATAATCGCTATGAAAATAGGTATACATAGATATTTGAACACGGGGAAGAGTTTGGCGCTATCCATTTTCCTATAACTTGCCACTAGATGTCGCGTCAACACATGAACTTCAGGACTGTCCAGCCGATAGTCATGAAAATTCGTATACATCGATATCTGAATGCGAAAAATATTTTCGCCGTATCTGTTTTGCTAAAACTCGCCACTAGATTGCGCTACGCCGCATGGACTTCTGCACCGTACAAACGATTGCCTTGCAATTCGGTATGCATGATTATTGGACACAATATAACGCGATATCCACTTTGCTATGTCTGTTTATTACAATGAATAGTAATCACCACAAATCGTAATATCAAAAAGTCCATTCATTCCCGTGCGAAGAACGGGTACTTCAGCTAGTACTAAATAAAATTTAAAACAATAAACAAAGCAGATGACATTTTTTTTTTGTGTTAAAAGTTTAAGATATTTTCTTGTTAATCTCCAACATTCCCTACCCAGTATTTTTGCCTTGCGTTATGCTGATGGTAACTGTATCCTTGTGATAGGAAAATTTTAAGATCAAAATTATATCACACAATCATTAAATGAAAGAAAAAGATTTTTTTTAAACTGACTTTTTTAATAATCTAACCCCTCTTTCAATTTGTATGTAAGCTATGTTTGAAATGCATTGGCGTTTTAGAAAATACTTTTTCAGTCCGCCCCCCCCCTCCCCGTTTTTTTTCTTAACATTTCCAGATATACATTTAACATGCATGGTTTTATTGGAAAAAGTATGACGAATTTTGAAAATATTCGAAAAAAATATTCTGTTTTATCTTTCCCGTAGTTTTACCGAGCTTCACAAAAGAAAGATGACAAATGAAATTTCTAAAATAAAACAAATACCAAGCAAAAAAATAAAATAAAAGACAAAAAATAAATGAAGCAACAAACAGAACATTCAAAATGGTCCTTAACATCCCTCAACATTAAAAAAAAGGGGGAATTTTTCCATCTTCCTATTTATTTTATTTTATTTAGCACACTTTTTTTTTCAGTTGAACTGGAAGAGTTATCGTTTGCTTCGTAGTATTTGAAGTGAAATGGAATGAACCTCCTCCTCTTTGAATTTAATTTATTTTTAAGTGCAGTATTATAATTTATTTTCTCCCAAAAGAGATATAAATGTAATAAATGACTGTTCATTACCTCTTGTTTCACTACTCAATGCATTATTTTTGAATAAATATGTACTTTTTAATCTATAATAATATGGGGACGGAGGGGGGTGGGATTGAATTAAGCTGACGCTATATCATGCCTTAAATGCTGATATGTATCACATTTGAAGACACCCCCGGGTAATAAGCATACGAAATTTTTTCTTTATATATGCTTTTTTTTTTACAAAACAAACAAAAACTGGAAAATATTTTTAATTTGTTGATTCGTTTATCTTTCTTGAGGAAATGTGCTACACATCATGCTCATGAGTTGATCCAAGGGGGAGGAAGGACAATGGAGCGATTGCAACTCCCCTCCTGAGTGCACTTAAACGCTCTACTAAATCCATATATAACCCGCTCGCTCTCTTTATCAGAAACACCCAACGGAGAAGACACCCCTTCTTTGACCGATGTTGCTTTAAGTAGAATGTTGCTAGAATGGTTCTTTGAATGTTTCCGCCGGAACACAGCGATTGTGCAAGCACTCAAAAAGCTATTCCAGGAAGCAACATAGTTAAAAAAAAAGAGTCTTTTCCTCTGCGTATTTCTAATTATGCGAGCAAATAGGCGATTCTCCGATACTTTTTAGGATAAAATGCTCAAACTGTGTACATCACCTAATTAGTGTATGGGATACATTTTACTTAATTGGATTTTTTTTTTCTCCGGGGACCGTATAAAAAAATTAAATTTTGTAATAAGTTAGATTTAATCTTCTACAATTTTTAATCTATACCATAAAATTCTGTACCTTTAAGCCTAGAATAAAAGCCTACATCAGTGTTTTTGGAACAACCTGTATATGACAGCATAAAATACAAAGTATGCCTCATTTTAAAAGCCATACGTCAGCTGTTTGTGCTCGAAAATGTGTGCAACACCCGCCATCACTGGTGTAAGCTAAGGGGAAAAAAAGAAGTCTTTTATTTACTCTTGAAATAAAATTTTCATGGTTTTGCTGCAGAGCGATTGTCTAATACTCTCTCCTCAAATAACATTTCTTTCGTTGTTACATGAAGTTTTCATACTTCTTTTTCTGATACAGTTTTCGGGGTTTGGCAGTGGCCTTTTTCCACCGTTCGATTGCATGAATTCTTCATTCGCTTTTGCAGACGATATTCGGAAACAGATGATGAAAAGACGGAAACAAGCGAAGGAAAATTCACGGCGCACGCCCTGCAAGAAGTTGGGGGAGGGGGGGGGGAGAAAAATTCGTTATTGGCAGAGTGTTTGAAATTGAACTTTGTTCGCATTTCTTCTGCATCAAATGAAAAATGGAGTACAGAGGAGACGGGAAAAAAAAAGTTCGCCTTTGTATCGATTCTGAGTTAATAAAATGTTGGGCAGCAGAATATGCGAGGGGTTTATCAGTTTGACGGATATATATCTCCCCGTTCCAGGCGCACGTGACAGATGACGTTGATAAAAATGCGAATTTTATCGATGCAAGCAGTCACTTTTCATCCCAGAGGGTTAATTTTGGGAGTATTCGAATGTATTTGGCTGCTTTAGCAAAGAGAAGCAATTTTACTTGCAATTTTTCTATTGACTCAGCTTACTAGTGTTCATGTTACAAAGACATCTGTGTTTACCTGCTTTACAAACAAGGGCGGATTAAAGGGGGGTTGCTCCCTCCGCCCCCCCTCCTGAGAAAAAGAAATTAATGTGAAAGATCCTATTTTACTTCCATAAAATGAATGTATATGTCAATCTTCTAACTAACCCCCCCCCCCAGACAAACTTGCAGTGGCGGCTCGTCATTAAGGGCCAGAGGGGCCTGGCCCCACCGACTAACCACCGTCTAAATCAAAGAATCTTCCTATTATACAAGACAGGCCTTTCAATAATTTACCTTCATTGAAAACATGCACGCATTTTACTCTATTTTAATACTATCCATTAAAAAAAGCAGTTAAAAAGCGAGTTATACAATTTCCCCCTAAACCATGCGTGGGCCATGGGCGGTCTTGTCCTGAATTTGGCGTCTTTTCTCCGTTCACCGGTTTGACATATTTGGCATTGAGCACAAAGCCATATTGACTCGGAATTAACTTGGCTTCTAAACGGCTTATTTGGCGCTGTCTTCGGGGCCAAGATCTTTGGGCCCTCGCATGGTGATCTACACGACTGTACGGGGAAATTTCGGCAATCGGTTGATATTGGCGAAATTTTCCGCTTAGGAAGAAATCATTTTTTATTTGCGTGATCGTATTTTTGCAGTGCAGTCAGACAGGCGCGTAGCCAGGAAAAAATTTCGGGGGGGGGGATATGCGCCTGGAAAATTTTTCGGGGGGGGATGTGAACTTATATGTGTATAAATAGACGGAATTTCATCACTAATCCAAAAATTTCGGGGGGGATATATCCCGATATCCCCCCCCCCTGGCTACGCCCCTGCAGTCAGATATTTTTCTGTTTTGTTTTCTTGATTTACGAAAAGCGATGCATAAATGTCTTTTATATATGTTGATATTGATTTTAAAATAAATAAATCATCTAAAATTATGACTAGGCAGCTGTAAAGAACATAAATATTAAATAATTAAATGTGACTTTTTGTTTTGTAATAAAGTAAACTTTTCAATTTAACATAATTAGGTAAAAAATAGCAAAAGTTGTATAGTAATTTTGATAATCATTTGTCATTTGAGAAATTTTAAATACTTACGCTGTGTGCACGTGGGGATAGGTTGTTCTATATGTATATATTTTCGCGATTTTAATTGGCACTATTTTTTTCGGGCCCCACCACTGAAACAGGTCACAAGCCGCCACTGTTTACAAAGCTATCAACAATCATAAATCTTAAATAGTACTTTTTTTTAAGTGTTAGAAGCGCAGCTTGAAACACCACTATTGCTTCGAGCTATATTTTGCTTTCTCTGGTGTATGCGGATATAAATGCTTATATTTCATGGGGCAGCATTTGTGAACTGGTTGGGAAAAAACAAATAACGAAGAAGTCCCCCAGGCTTCATTGTGGTAAGATTAGTCCTGATTCTTATTCGTTTCTCAAAAACAGGCATTATGATATGCACCGACGATAATCGAATCTGATTCGAATACGTGGAAGTTTTCCACATTAGCATTGATACATGAATCGACGAATTGAGTTTAGTTTATAAACATTAACATTTTTTGCAAATTGAAATAATTTATTATATATATATATATATACACACATGAACAGGTTGTTTCGAGACTCATGGGCAAAAATTTAAGGGGTGATACTGTGAGCTAAGATGGTTCAGAATCACATAGCAATGAGGGGTCGTCCCCATGTACCTGTTAATAATCATTTTATAATAATAGTGAACTTTATGACTATGGTTCGTCAAAAACTATTGGGTATTTCACAAAAAGCACTGGATTAAAATTGATTAGTAAGAAGATTGATTAGGGATTATACAATGATTAGGAGATTTATTATACAATGATTACAAGATTGATTATTAACAGGTAAATGAAAACAACGTTTACCACCCTACCTCTATGTGATTCCATCTTGGTTTCCTGTACCACATCTTAAATTTTGCCCATGAGTTTCGAAAAAGCCTGTATATATATCAGTGGCGGATTATTGCAAGTTTGTCGGGGGGGGGGGTCGGTTGGTTTGTCGGTGGGGGCGGTTAGTTAGAAGATTGACATATACATCCATTTTATGGAAGTAAAATAGGATCTTTTACCTTAATTTTTTTTTCTTGGGGGGGGGTGCCCCCACTTTAATTAGCCATCGTGCTGCTGTCGATCTAACGGTCTGGAGTTTTGGTAGGTTTTTCTCCAGATGTAACGTGAATACGCGTTAGAATCTCTTAGAAAGTCCTCCTACCAAGGCACCCGCCCGGCAGATCTCCCTAGTGTAGCGTTGCAGTAATCACACACAATCACACAATCATCTTCAAGACTAAAATTTCTTGGCTGCTGGAGGTTTTCAAAGGCTGTCATTATTAAAGTTTTCACGTATTTTTTGAAATCTATGGAACACTAATTATAAGTGTCAACAAGAAACGGAAATAAACATCACATAAATTTAGTTGCTGTTAAGAATCGTTAATGTACATTGAAATGTTTCCAGATTAATCATAGCAGATTTTTGAAAATTGTTTCTCACTAAATACCAGTTGACCTATTTATTATTTAGAATTGGGAAATATTGTACTGCCACTTTTTGAACACATGCTAAATATTTTCCTGATACAGCGAACAAAACTTAAGCACTAAATCTGTATAATATTTAGTACTTTGATCATCAAGGGCAGTGTAAACACACACAAAAACGTCTAAAAAAATAAAAAATAAAATAAACAGTGAAAAAAAAGTAATACCAGGGCCAGATGAATCATAAAAAAATGTTGCAAACTGTATTTTATAACAGCGACGATAAAAGGCCAAGAAGATATGTTTAAAGAAATAAGTAAAACATGAAGCTACTATTAAGGTGATTTTTATGTATTTTTTAATGTACCATATTGCTTGAACATTATTTAAGCAATTATTATTTAAATGTTAATATTATTATTTAATTTTTTTTCAGAAGTTAACTTTTTACCATGTTTCTATATTTCCACTGACTAGGAGGAAACACTGCGTGCTTAACATTTTTATCAATCTTTACTATAACATAATTGTTACGGTATTATTGAGCCAGAAATAAACTTTTAAGAATGATATAAAACGCATAGTGTCTGGGTTGAGGTTCGGGAAAAAAAAAGTCTTGTTGTAGTGGTTCTTTTGTCTGCATAAGTTTAAGAATTCCTGACGTGACACTTAAAGTAAGAGAATCTGTTTGAATTACATTTCCTTCTACGGTGTAGATTGTAGATTTCCTTCATGCCAGTACTGACCTTGTCCTAAACTGCTTCGACAGCTGCGAAGCGAGAGCGGTGTAATCTTTCTTAGCATACGCAATTCTTCCTTCAGGTAACTCATAATTTGTTTTAGGAGAGAAAACCTAACAAAGCGTAATCCTAGTAGATGCTGCAAGAAAAATAAACTGTGGCCAAATATATCTCCCCGTTTTTTTAAAATGCTTTTCCTATCGATGTGTTCATACCTCAAACTGTATAGAAACAAAAACATTTAGATCCACAAAAACATCTGGCTAGGACAATTAAGGGACATTTCGTGTTGTGTATGTACTACTTATCTCAATGCATGGTTAGAAATAATGTCCAAAGACAGTCATAAAAACCTCTATTTTTGTGTTTTTTTCCTGTAAGGAATGTTCTCTTCGACGATTTTGCAATTATATATATTAATTAAAGCAATAGCACAGCAATAACATTTTCAGATGATACTGATTGTTTCTAAGCAGATGTGCAAGGTATTTCAAAATTAACTACCCAATTGCAAATAGTTATTTTTAGGAGATGACGGATTCTAAGAATGAGAGATAAGTCACTGGATTAGGCGTGGACAAAAATTTTAGAAAATAATGCTAGATGTCTCACCCTGTCTTCTAAATCGAGAAATATTGTCTTCTAACGTTTCCATACATCATTCCGTTTGACTCTTGAAGAGACATCAAAGCACTTTATTTTTATCCCAAATGTTTCTAAAAGCTTCGAATACATGAAAGAAAATAGAATAATGTTTTTGCTCTTTTTCATAATACCTAGAGAATTAGTATCAAACTAAAGGCCCCCCCCCTCCTTTTTTTTTTTTTTAACAATCTTACGACTTACGATTTGTTTGCCTGTCTTTTACATATGAACTGATAAATAGACTGAAAAATATACACTTTTAAAAATTTCTATTTCAAATCAAATTGATAAAACTTCACAATTCTGTAAAATATTATAGTGTGCCATTGAGGTAAAAAAACTGAATCCTTAATTTAGTTTCACTTATGGTGAAGATAAAAACATTGGCATACATGCTAACAATGTAATTTTTTTAGGATCACTGATTTTTGCTAAATTATTGCCAAATCCTGCCTGCAAATGTACATATACATTATGAATGATGGTATATAGTTTGGAATGAATAATAGTACAGGAATTTCTATCTAACTCCGGCAGAGGACCCTTTTAAGAGGTTCTTACGCATATTCCCGTTATATCTTGAGAAAACCGGCCAAAAATCTAGACCGTTAGATCAACCGCGCAGTGGGCTAGAACCCTGGACCTTCTCACTTTAATGACTTATCCACTCGTCCATTGTGGGACCATTGGAAAGGTCTGAAGAACAACTAGAAATACAATTTCTTTTTTTGTGTATTTGAAGAAAAGGGTTGCATTTAGTCATCATTTACTTCAGTTGTTTCCAGGAGTAAAATAATATATATATATATATATATATATATATGTGTGTGTGTATATATTTATTTGTCAAAGAAAGTGGCTAGGTATATATTTATCTCATTACTGTTTAAAACTTACTACATGCTTCCCTAAACGTTGAAACAAAGCTCCTGAAGCCTAAGATAATCTTAGCTGAAGAATCCAATTATTCGTGTAACAGGGTAAACGTCATGGTTTCTCAATTTATGCTTCCGTTTCTAACGGTAAATAGGGTTCCCCCAGGAAGAGTTACATTGTTAATAATTCAGCACGTTTTGTAAGTTCGGAGTGTTGTTTGGTATGTAATAGAAATCTATCAAACCATGAGAAAATAATTTTGAACATAGCATCAAAAAGCGTGCTTGAAAAATGAGGATGAATTTTCGGACTGCAATTTTTTTAAAGAATGAAACAGAGATCTGTCAAGATTAGAAGACCTGTTAAGGCTTAAAAATTTAGTCACATGAATATTAAACAGTCGCATACCTTTGTATAAAAGTTTTCATAGATATGAAGAAAAATATAGTTATTTTTAGTTCAGTCACTTGCCGATCAGGCATTCGTCGCACGAAGTATTGGCCATTTTGTTATGGGGACACCTAGTAGGCTGTTACTCACTGTGAGGAGACAGAAAAGTTGGCAGCTAAGATTAAGCCGACAATAGAACTCGGGTCCGAGGCGTGATAGACATACTTCGTTAGCCACTACAGCACTTGGTGAGTGGCACAGTAAAGTATAATGAAAGACGCTTTCAAAAATCTGGAAATATGTCTGATACCCGATTTTATGGATATTTTAGTTAGTTTGATGGAAATAAAAGGCATGAGAGATCATCACATTAGAGATTTTAAGCAAGGCTTATATGGAGAATATGACAGCTTATGGCAGATATGCAAAAAAGTATTGAATTCAACTGTAAATATATAATTTTTTTTTAGCATTTCTGTTTGTAGTGAAAACACACTTCATTACTGTACGAAGAACTCATACTTCATCTAATTATAAATAACGTGACACTAAGGACATGTCTGCATTCAAATAATTTTAAATTTCAATACTTTTATAATTTATAAATTTAAGAAGACGCCAGCGCTTATTTTACATTTCTAAATGATACCCTTTTCAAAGACTAAACTGTACTCTTTGTTAGATTCTTTTTTAAAATCTTAATTAAAAGCTCGATGTTTCTTAACTGCCATAACGTTAATTATATTTCATCTGCGTCTAGCTTAATCACTCCAGCGAATAAACTCAGTTCAATGAAAAATTAAAACGTATCCCTGATTAATTTTATTTAATAACTAATGAGTGTCGTTTCCAACAATCTAATGCAATAACTTCAATCGTTTATTTTTATACGCAACAAAACATTCTATTCTTTTATCCATTAATTAAAAAAATATAGAAAGAAAAAAAAATGGCTAAATATATCATTACGATCGCTTTAGCAGTAAATTCTAATTTCGCCCGGAATGATGTTGAGGCAATTCTGCGTCATTTGGGGAGGGGGGGGGGATAGGGAAGAAAAAATTTTCTGCAAGCATATTCAAAACAAAATGTTCTAACCTTCTCCCACCTCCTTTGTAGTTTTTACTACCTTCATTAATAATAATGGGCTGTTCAAAAACGGCTCCCTGTGTTATTGATTCGGAGTTTTAAGGGGGAGGAAGGGGAGTGTTCTGAAAACGACTTCTGCAGTTAAAAGACAAAAGAACAACGCGATGTTCACATTCGAATTACTCTGAGATGAGAGGGAGACTGCAACATCTAACGATCATCTCATCTCATCTTTTTTCTTTTCTCTTTATTTCTTTTTCTTTCTTTCTTTTTTTTTTGTAAAGGAACCGGGCGTATGGAAGTAGAATCTATTCCGGTAAAAATTTCGCAGTTAAATAGCTCTTGATAAAAGGGGAAGCACGTGAGAGCATATTTGCCTAAGCTAATTTTCTGCACGAGTGCAATTTAAGATAAAAGCGTGCAGTTCTTTACTTAAAACATGTGCAGACACTCTTAGGTAATGAGTGTATCTGTTTGAAATGAGAGTGTGCTCAGTAGAAAGAGTTAATTAACAATCATTCTCTACTGAACTGGATTTTGTACAAATCTCTTAAGTCATTAGATAAATTTTTGACAAAGACACATCCATTGTTAAACTGTTAGCAATTAAAATACAGTTGTTATATATAAGTTAAATTAAAAACTGGAAGTAAAATCGTCCTGCTTTCCGTACGCTTCTACTCTCTTTGCAATAAACTAAATTTATAATTATTGATTCGTAAAATTTATAAAGCTGATAATATGTGTATCTTTTCATAGCAGATAATGAGAAGAACCGTTAGAATTAGACAAACGGGGTGATACCCTCCGTATCACATAAAACGATGCGGAGGGGGGGGGCATCACAAATGGTTAACAAAATAGACTAACTGCTTTAGAGTTCAAAAGCCCAAATGAATACTTATGAAGTGAATTCTGCATCATTTACGAACTTCATGAAGATATACAGAAGCATGAAAAATTTTTTGGTAGAATCTGAAATATCTTTCATAAAGAGATCCCTTATACACATACCTTTATTCAAAATATTTTTCAAGCATGGTGTATAGCATTATCGTCAAACAAAATATTATACTGTAACAGCAAGAAAATATCCTTCCTTTTTAACTGAATTGCTGATATTTTGTCTCCTAACCATTATTGAATTCCTTATTCATTTCTCTGTACATTAAAGACCAGTACAACAATAAATATATCTTTTTATTTTTAAAAGAATTGCTGATATTTTGTCTCCTAACTATTGTTAAATTCCTCATTCACTACTCTGCACTCAAAATACAGGAAATGCGAAAAAACGATTATCTTTCTTTTTTAAGGGAATTGCTGATTTTTGTTGTTGTTGTTGTTGTCTTCTAGCCATTGTTGAATTCCTCACTTATCCACAATACATACCTCCGTATAGTAAGCAAATTTCCTTCATTTTTAACAGAATTGCTGGTATTTTGTCTCCTAACCATTGTTGAATTTCTCATTCATTTCTCTGTACACTAAAGACCAGAACAACAATAATTTTTTTTTTATTGTTGTTTAATTGTTTAAGAGAAATTCCGATATTTTGTCTTCCATTAATTGTTCAATTTCTCATTTACTTCTCTACACAAAAAGAAGATACAGCAATAAAAAAATCTCTTTTTAAAAGAAATGCTGATATTTTGCCGCCTAAACATTGCTAAATTCCTCATTCACTTCCCGATACACAAAATACTTAAATAGAATCATAACCTGGGGACTAACCCAGGAACAAGCCGTGACGAAGCACTTGACCAATATAAACGTGACTTCGCTCAGTTTATAAAAAAACATACAATAATAAGCGATTCTATTTCATTTTTAGGGGAATTCATGATTTTTTGTCTTATAACCATTGATGAATTCTTCATTTATTAACAATACATACCTTCATACGCAAAGGACCGCTGCAACAGTAAGCAAATTTCCTTCCTATTTAACTGAATTGCTGATATTTTGTGTTAAATCATTGTCGAATTCTTTATTTATTTTTCCATAAACATCGGAACAGCAAACAAATCTCTTGCTGCATTTTTGACAGTTTTACTGATATTTTCTCTGAAACAATAAGCAAATCCAGGCATTTAGGCTGAGATTTCAAGGTCTGGAGTGACATATGTCATATTCGTTACCTGCTGGTACACAGTGTACAGTTTCAAGTTCCGCATGGTTGTACTCTTCAATCCAGTGTAAAAGTTTCGTTATATAGCGCTTATGGACAGTTAGACACGAGGACTTACTTGTAAGTGAGTCTTAGGGATTCAAACGCACGTCTCAAAATAAATGCTTTGTTTTCCCCATATAGTATTTATATTTGAAGTTTGATTTTTATGTCCGTTTTAAAGCTCTTTACGAGTAAACTAGACAGCACGAAAAATAGATTTTTTTGGTGAAAAGCGAAGGTTGTTTTACTATCAGAAGATGAAATAATAATTGGTGTAAGAAGAGGACTTGAATTTTAGGAATCACTGAGCAAACATTATCTCCTGGATTGAGCGTACTTTTAAAAGTGACTTTTTGAGTAAAAAAACTTTATTCACAAAATTTTGATGCATTAAAGATATTCAATCGTATTCAGAAATACGGAAAAATGATCCTTTCTGGCAAACTTTCTGCGTTCAAAGCATTTTCAAGCGACACACATACCATTCATGAGACAGTAGAAGACCAAACTGCAACAGCGAACGATTCTCCTTTCCTTTCATAACCGAACTTCTGACATTTTGTATTCTAGTACCACTGTCGAATTCCTCATTCGCTCCCCCGCTAAACAAAGCTCCATAAATCGAAAATCTATTCTGACTTTCTTCGCACTCCTCTCTCACCACCTATCCCGACCGCTGTTCAAATTGTGAAATGAATTTCTGCAACATATCGAATCAACTCTGAACCCAGAAAACCCGTTAATTCATTCCAACGTTGACGCACCAGATACCTCCTTTGTCTGCCGAATCCTTTCCTCGGTTGGAAAACGGAAGCGTGAACCGAGTAGCAAGTTACTACACGCCATGAATGTTTTCCCTGCAGTGCTTGCTTGTTCTCTGCGCAGCTAATTACGCCCTGAGAGTACATTATTTTAAGCGACAGTAGCTTTAAGGCTTTTGTGATCTGCGTATCATAAGTCAGCGCATTGGGTTTCAGATAAGCGCATTTTGTTTAACGTCATTGATAAACACATGTATTCAAAAGCTTCGTAGATTTCTCGTTCAGATGTTTGGAATACATGTCCCGCATGTTTTCTTAACCCTCCAATGCCTATGGTAGCAAATATGCTAGCAGTCTTTAAACGCTATTTTTTACAGGAAAAATGTTTCGAAATGTAATTTTGAAGTCATAAAACTATTAACCACACCTTTAATTAACAACATAGTAGTAGTTCGGGGTCCACAGATGTCAGCATTAATGGATGAAAAATATTAAAATATTTTAGAAGCATCGTGCTTATACTCTTGTTCCACTTGCAACATGTTCTAATGTCGAGTTTTTTACTATTTTAATAATATTTAATGTGACGAATTTAAGAAATTAATAACTGTCATTTATATGTAAAAAAGATATAGGGGAGAGTGGCCTGAAGCGGGTAGGCCTTCGTATGCTGTCGCATAGTGAGTGTCATTTTTTATTTTATTTTATTTTATTAATAGACATACCAAATGAGATTTTGAATATTAATGACATAAGTATAACTTGAAAGGTTATTTTTTTTCATATTGACAGTTAACTAATCTAATATATAATTTAATCATTTATTACTTTATATTTAATTAACAAATGGACCATATCAAAATGAGTTAATGTGATAATCCTTTATATCATTGAGACCTTTAATAAGGCTGATAAAATAAGTCAACAAGTGTTCTATGAAGGTTATTTTTAATGATAATTATAAATTCAATTAAACTTTCAGCAGTAATCCTTAAGGAAATTAATATGTGCTCAGATTTGTAAAGTATTGTACTTACCCGCTTTGCCCGAACGGCTTACTCACTTTAGGCCCCCTTGTAGGGCAAAGTGGGTTTTTTAAAGCATGTTTAATTTTTGATAATAAACAATTATTATAAATAAAATAACGCAATACTCTTTTTTGTTTTGAAGTTTAAGATCTCTTCTAAGAAATAAATCAATCATGTTGATGATAAAAGCCCCAAAACAACTATTTTTGGATATTTAGCGCTAACCTACCAGCTTTAGGCCACTCTCCCCTATGCTTTTTTCACTAGATACAAAATAATTTTTTAAAAAGTTTCATTTACAATACTTAGAATTTTTTTAAAATCATAGTGTTACCATCGAAAAGACATATAAAAATAACTTTTTTCACAATTTTTCATTATATTTACGTTATTTGACTTAAAAAAACACCATTTCAATGAAAAAATACTTTTTTTGTGGGAATTTCTCATAGTGGGCATTAGAGGATTAAATAAATGTAAATTGATATAGTGAATGAAAGAAAGTTTTCAAACTGAGTATGAAAAAGAATATTCTTTACGAGCTGTTCTTGAAAAACAGGATTTCAGTGATAAGACTGGCTTTTGCTAAGTACCTTTCATGCATGCATCGGTCAGGTGAGGAAAGAATATCTCTAACCCTTGTCGGTATTTCTAGCAATATTTTCACCTGCCTAAGAGAGCCTTCAAAGAACTCGGTAACAATTTCAAAATAAAGAAAGTGTGACATTTTTATAAAAAAATTTAAGACAATTTAGAGAAATATCACTCTCTCTTAAAAATCAATAATGCAATAGTTAATCTAAGCTATATTAGAATGAAAGATTTTGATGTATGAATAAAACTCTTAAATATTCAATGGTTCATTAGCACATTGTAACAACGGCATTTTATTTTGGAATAATTTTGCAATCAATTTTAATACTGATTCTATAATATGGCAAGCCGAAAGGCCAATTGACTAGTCAGTGAAGTTACAACTGTCATTTTAAATTGATATTTTCGATTCTTGATGTAATTAACAACGAATGCAAATTATTAAAATCGTTATTTTAAACATTAAATTTCTGGAAAATTATTTTTTCGGAAGTATTTTCAGTTAAAAAAAAAGTTTGTTTATTATAAAACACTCTATAATGCATTACCTTAATCGTTTTGAAAATTCATATTTCAAACTGTCAGTTTGAAGTTAGACGGAAAGATGAATGACATTATTATTAGCACTCCGAGTGCAAAATACTTTAAGACTAGAAACATCATTTTTCTTGTAAATAATTTGAAATTTATTTCCGAGAGCAAAATTATTATCAGACGAAAAGTTCGGAACAATACTGTTTGTTCTCAGTTTGAAGATAACCCTTAAAATCGCGCACTAAAGAATTCACTGTACCCCTGGAAACTATCGTATAAAATTCGGGAAAATTTATATGTAGGTTAATTTGAAGGTTTTCTTTCGTTTAATGAAGTCAAAATAGGGGATTGCTATTTAAAGAAACCAAGTTGATACAAAATTAGTACGAAGTCCTCCACTTATGCAACTTTCAATAATAGCAGATTAAAGTATACGTTATTTGTAAATAAATATAAAGTATACTTTATTTGTATTGAATGACTTTGCTGTATTGAATGACTTTGCTGAATTGTATAACTTTGCTGTTCGACGCAAGACGCTCTGTCGAATAAAGGGTAAGGAGGTCTTTTTTCCCTTAGCTGTGCATATATCGTAAAAACTCTGATGATATATATATATGTAATGTATAAAAAGGTAATTTGGGTTTTACTAGTTTGGGTATTGTTCAAGCGGTACTTTCACTGTAAGTTTTGCTTTCCTGTCAAACTTGCCACGCGCGCTTTGGAGCTGTGTTTTATTTATTTTGTTATTTGCCAGACATCAGGCCGTCGATTCTGAGTTCTTTAGATGTACACGTGTCCCCACGCCCCTGTAGCCCCGGATGCGGGTCATGTTGGTAAATGTGTGTGGTTCGATCAGAGATAAGAGAGAGGAGGAGTTGTGTCTTCGCAGACCACGTGGTGTGGTAAGCGTAAATACTCCCGCACATCGAAAATCGGGGGACTTCTGCCACTGGAACTGCTTAATGAGTCCACGCTGATTCTTGTACCCGTCTCCCCTCCCCTCTTCTCATTCTAAATTGTAACTTAAATGTAATGTTCAATAAACCATATTACCTGCCTTAACTCTGAAACTTTACTTGAAATATCTGACGTCTCATATATATGTCTTATTTGTAGTATGTTTTGCGTTTAACTTGTAAGTTATATATATATATATATATATATATATATATACATTTGACAACCTGACAACCTCAATAAAATTATTTTTTAAAGGACTTGACTTATATCTTAACATCAAACCAAGTACAAATAAAATTTACGTCTAAAACAATGATGCTCTTTCACCTTTTCTTTTAACAGATGGATAAAATAATAGAATGTAATGCTATGGATAAAAAATGATTTAAACTACCTCAATGAATTGCTGTGAATGATACTGGTATTTTTATGAGTTACCTTAATGACATTTAATGAAATTAGTTAGTGACGTCCTTTAATTTTTGCCAGCATAGGGAAGTTTTTCTAGAGTAATTAAAGAAGAATGCAAACTGAGTTGAAATGATTACGATCTTTTAATTAAGATGGAAGAAATATTGTAAGAATAAACTCAAATTAAGCGTTTTGATTAATGAAATTATTCAATGATGCTGATTAAACTGTATATTTTACATAATACAAACGACATAAGACTATAATCTTTAAATTAAGTTTATGAACCAGTCATGATAAATTAACCAAATATCGTAGTTTCAGCAATTGGAATTAGCTGACTAAGGTGAATCTCGATTTGAAACTTGATTTTAAACCCACGTATATGGTAAGTTAAGAGTTTCGTTCATATGCAGAAATTTTCCATGTGTTTTTTGGGAGTAACTTACTGTGAAGAACATGAGTTTATGTTATTTTTTGTATCAGATAACCCTACCTACTGAAGATTGTTTTAATTTAATTTACTGCTGAAAGCGTATCTTTTCTTGATAGCTGCATCCTTTTTTTAAAATGACAAATGAAATTACGTCATAAAAAGCTGTTATGTGAAATAAGCTGTTATTTAAAATCAAGCTGTTATGTGAAAAAATAAAATAAAATAAAGAACATTGTATGGAATTTTTGAAAACGATGTTTATTAGTTGATTTATGAATTTCATTAAATGAAATTAATTCGATACATGAAATTTCAATTGAATACTTTCTAACGAATTTTAGTTTTAATAAAGAAATACATGGACGAAAAGCAAAAATTATTTTTTTCAAATGTAATATTTTAAAGTTACATAATAAATTGTGATAACTCTTGCCCTACTTTTTGCAGTTTTTTGAAAATCTTAACTCCGAATGTCTTTCTTTCGTTGGCAGGACACTTAGCTTGAAATTTTGCATAGATGCACTGAAAATTATAGAATTACTCTGATTTATGTTTAGAAAATATGATTGGTACTATCATACACATTCCAAGTTTAACCTAAACTCCCCCCCCCCCCGACACCCCATTTCTTTTCAGTTTAAGAGAAATTAGCTATTTTGCTAAGCCACCTACCAAAATCTTTCTATTTTTCTTTTTATTTGAGTACTTTTACTGGTGGTGCCTGATGAGATCAGCAGATTATACGAATATCCATTTAGATTTAAACGCGAATGTGTCAAACGCCCAGATAAAGATTTTTTGCCGCCGCGAATATTTTACTACAAAATGCGGGTTATGTTTCTGAATTCGGGAGTCCGAATTGATCATAGGTAGTTTACGCTATGTTTTCGAAAACCTCTCTGCAGTAGGTATGTTACGTTTCCGATTTTTTTTTTTTTTTTTTTTTTTTTTTTTACAGCGTACATATTCCAGTGCTGTTAGCATGTTTATGTTAGTTCAAACAAATTGATTCTGAATCGCATTTTCAGTTAAATATCTAATATTAATACGGATAAAAAATTTGATTTTAATATAGTACTATGTCATCTATGTCTGTGTGTCTGTATGTCGGCGGCATTAAGGACAAACGGGTAAACGTAGAAATACCAAATTTGGTACAAAGGAAGACCTTAAGGGAAGTTATGTACCTTAAAGCGATTTTTTTCAAAATTCGGCTTAGAAATTTTTTTAATTCAATATGTGATGCATTTCTAAACGATTTTTCACAAGTATTCAGCGAAAAGAGCGGAAACAATATCCACAAGAAAACGATCGCTATATCACAGGATAGAAGAGAAAATTTTATTTCAAAACCAGTTTGTTTGGAATGTTTAACATAATTTACTGATTTTTGAGATTCTCTTCAAAGAAACTGAACATTCATCGGAAATCTTCGAGAAATAATTTTTAAACTGTAGCATCTTAAAATCTATCCATTAGAATTTTTTAAAATTAGATCAGATTATAAAATGCAGATTCAACCCTCTTTTAAACTTTAAACGATATAAATATATAAATTAGGAGATTTCCTACGTATTTTAGAATGAATTAGGATATTAAATCCAATTAGCTGCTGGATAAAAAATTCGGTACTTAGTGATTACGATTCTGCTTTGCGCTGTTTTAGTAATTCTAACATTGAAATTGTGCATTTGAAAAAAATAAAAAATAAATAAACATGACTATGAGTATTAAATCCTAAGTGAGATTGATGTTGCTTTGATGACACGAGATTAAAAATTCATTAAAATTCACAGAGATTAATAGATTCTGACATAAATATCACGGCACGAAACAATGTAGAAAATTCTCAGATTTTCGATTAACTGAGGAGTAACCATTGATTAAAATTTAAGGTTATGAATCAGTTACGAATTTTTCAATTGTCGCATATATCAATCAGAATATTTTTAAATTTTTTTCAGATAATAAAATAAACACTCAGGCCTAAAAAATAATGAAATATTAAAAAAGATTTTTTTTTCAAATTTCATAATAAATCAATATTTTGAATTTAATTAGCTGATTCATGACCGCCACTACAAAAGTTTTTTGTTTGTCTTGGCAACAAAAGCATTGATTAATTCTGATAATTCTGAATTAAAAGAAATCATGGATTAAAATTTAAGGAAAAGTAAGAACTCCATTGCATCTACTGTAGTAAGATCATAGTAAGCATGTGTGCATAGTAAGCAAGCTCCACAAATGTTAAAAAGTCTGCTGCCACACATGCGAAGAAAAAACTGCAAATTAGCTGCAATAGATTTAAAAATACGAGAATTTTTAAAGCTCCAGTGAATTAATGTTATATTTTCTTCACAATACGCACTTTCATTTTCTTTTAAAATAAGAATTCTAGAAATTACTTTAGTTTTCATTTGATTATTGAATTTTACAGCTTAAGTGGCAGTAATGGACTTTGATAGTATGGTAACTATTGTGATAAATACAATACAAAATTAGTTATTTATTTTAAATTCTAATTGTAAGTGATTTTGATATCATTTTGATGTCATGCATTTCGAATAATCTTACTAAAATGTTCTGCAAAATGACTGCGATTAGGCATCATTCACGCTGTAGGAATTAAGAAAGAATAAAACAGTTGTCCGCACAATGTCACGTTATTTCAGAACTTAAAAATAGAAGACAAAATTTTATTCTGTCGAAATAATGCTTTATGAAAGTGAATAGATTTGTTTGCAAAACACTTTTTGCGTTCTTTTTGATCGTAGGTAACACTGACAAAGTTTTTTTGTTATCCTTTTGCAGTTGCGCTATGTATAATTTAAAGTTAGTATTTGTAAGACAAAGCTTAAGACACAAGTAAAATAATTTCGCATTTTTTTGGGAGTCCGCAATCATAAAATTAATATAATTTATACAAGTAAAAAAAGCATTTTATTCTTTACTTGCGAAGAACAGGTATGCAGCTAGTATGAAAAAAAATAATATTTAAGTACAGGAGTTCTCTCTCTCCCTCTTGTATACTGGTAGAAATTTCGTTGTTTATTCACATATTTTAAAATAGCCTCAGTAGAAATTTAGGCATTTTATTTATTAATTTTCTCCTTAAACGACGTAATTGATTTTAAAATAAAATCAATTACGTCGTTTAAGGAGAATCACCCTTTAAAATAAAATTAATTGTTTTTTCTGAAATGCCTGTTATACGCTTTTATTTTATTCGTGCATCAGTTTTAAAGCTGTTGGATAAAATAATGTAAGATTAATATTTTTCTATCCAGATAAAAAGGAATAATGAATATTCTATCAGATTATGGTACTTTGTTGAAATAAATGCTTGCCGTTTTTATTTCAATCTCATTTAATGAAATTAGCTAGAGATATTTTTATTTTACTTTGCAATGGAAATATTTACTGCCGTAATTAAGCATGGTAGAAAATAAGATTATGTTATTTCAAGCTTTTAATTAATACAGAGAAATGTTCTAATGAAGAACATAAAAGTAAACATACTGTAAACGGCATTATTTGAAGATGATGAAAAAGCATTGATTTTTTTCGAAAACTAATCATTTGCAGTTAGGTAAGCAGGAGATGTAATTTAATATGAAAATCAATCTATTGGAACAAACTGCATGATAAATGAATTGAATGACGCTTCTAGTAGTTGAAATTTTTTTTAGTGTAATACATTATTTTTGAAAGAATAGTCTTAAGGTATTTAGTAAAGATTTATGTAAAGACACACATTTCTTACTATTTACGTTTCATGTTCTATAAGATACTCACGCATATTTTTAAAATTTTAATTGGTCTGATTGATAGCCATCGAATTATTCTAGCATCTTTTCAAGCCAGAATCAAGCCAAAGAGATCTTGATGATTTGCCCATTAATTTTGTCTTGCTTTCTATAGATAACGGATAAAAGAATAGAATGTTTTGTTATAGATGAACATGAATGATTAAAGGTATTGAATCGGAAATAATTGGAAATGACGCTCATTAAATGCATATAATCACGTATTTTTAAATAAATTTAATGAGATAATTCGCATAACATGCTTTATATTTTCCATTGAATTGAAATTGTTTGCATGCCTAATGAGTATTAATTAAATATAATTAAACTGAGTATTTTATAACCATGTAGTAGTTGATGACTTTTAAAATGCAAATGGGAAAAATAGTTTATAACGGCATAAAGTCAGTTAATGAGAGGCATTACAATTAAGGGAAAAAATGAAGTAAGTCTGATGCTTTATAATGCTTCATGATACTGATGAAAACTAATAAAAATTATAAAGGAAAGCAAAAGTTAATCATTTTAACTAGATAAATTAACAATCATAATTTTTTTTTAATTTAGTTCATGTATTTAAGTTCTTAGTTACGTAGTAAAGTAATTAAAAATAACAATTGTTAAACATTGCAGTAAATAATTCAATACGATTTGAGATATAGTAATCAATCAAAAGCTTATCTTTAAAATTAGTAATAATGCTAAACAGCCCTTTAAAAGTATGTTAATCTACCTGGTTAAATTAACTTATGCTCTGAAGCAATTTTTAAAATGAGTATTTTATACCCATGTAGAGTTGATGGGTTTTGAAGTTGAAATGGAAAATGTTTATGATGACAGAAAGTAATTTAATGATATGCATTGTCATGTAATTTAGAGATGATGCATCAGTTAAGATTATTTCTTATTTAAATTTAAAAAAAAGTGCATTCAAATATTTCGCCATTATGCTGTAAGCAAGACATTTTTTTTTCGTTGCTTATTAGCTGATGAGTTATTAAGTAGTTTTTATTTTCGGGATTTGAATGAAACATAATTATGGAGTTATTTCTTCTTAAAGCTCTCCAATGCATTAAAATATGTGATTATTGAAGTTGTACACACAATTTATATGAAAAAAAGGCGACGTTGATTTTATAAAGAAATTGAAGCAAATTACAAAAACTATTAGAGTAAAAGAAACGAAAGATTTAATTGTAAAATATAGCATTAATTTTATCCTTCAAAATAGATTAAACTTTTTAATAGTGTTCATTACTTCCAGTAAATTTCATTAATGAATATCTTTCAAACAATTTATTTAATCGTTAGATTTGCTTGTTTGTTCTATTGCTGATAAATCTAATGTATTTTACAATCTTAAATTGTTCATTTGCTATTGAAGAATTAAATTTAATAGCTCAGTTTAATTATTTATCATTAGAATAAGCATTTTGAATGGGGAAAAAAGGAGTGTTTTTTTTATAAGGAAAAAAATGCTTTAAAAAAGTTCATACTTTTTTTCAGCAGTGCAATATTTTGGACCTGAAAAATTTAGCGGGAAGCATTAGCAGTCGCCGGAGCTGTAAACACTAGTTCCGTCTTTTTTGCAGTTTGAGGAGAAATTACTTCTCTAAATCTATAATTATGTGAAAAGATGATAAATAATAAAGAATTTAGATAATATATCTTTGGAATGAAATAATGCCACGTGTCCGTTGAAAAACAGTGTCTTTTGGGGCAATGACTAGGATTAGGAATCAACAGATATTTCGGTTTAAGAGAGATTTTACTGTATCAAGTTATTATTTTATTAACTTTTCAGGAAAAAAGAATAAAAAACAAAACAAAACAATTTTTTTAGTGAAAAGTCAGGCTTTGAAAAATAATTTCTTATAGCCTTAAAATATACAATGTAGTGTTAATGTATTGCTACACTTTCCCTTGCATTTTTATAGTTTGAACTAAAGTTGTAAGATTAAAAATCTGTATTAAATTTGTGATATTTTAAAATATATAAACTTTATTCCGCAGAACTATTTATCAGACAGCATCCAAATAAATCAGCGTTTCTAATAGTTTTAGCGTTTCTAATAGTATAGCGTTTCCAATAGAGTTTTTAATATAGCTCACAATCACTATTTAAATAAATTTGATAAACATTTATTTATTAAGACATATACTTATTTACTTTATTTAGCAGTAAATAATTAGAAAACTGCATATTATTACTTTCGTAGATAGGACAGGTTAGTATTTTTTCAAATATAAGAATTCTGTAATTATTTTTTAAAAGCATGTTTCATTTATTATACATTTATTGGTTAAAAAATTTATTGGTCATATTCGCTTGAAAATAAGAAATGAAACACTTATAAATAATCACTAAGTATTAATTTTTCACGTTCAGTTCACAAACATTTAGACTCTTTAAAAATAATACACTATTATTTCTTAAAAGTACTTTGAAAGCACTATAAAATAATTTTCTAAGTTTTATTAGAATATCCCTATCTTTAGCATTAGCTTCGAGGAGTGTATTAAAGCTCTCCAGACGCTCGCCAATGTTTTAAAATCGCAAAATTACCCTGAACTGCTCTTTGATTGCATGCAAAATCTATCCAGAAGAATAATTAACACGTTTCCGCTCGTAAATCCAATCCCTCGATGCAGAATATTAAAGCAAGACATCGTTTTATAAGCTAACGTCTCGACTGAATATGTCACTTTATGTGCAAAGGGGGAGATCCTGTTTTGGTTCCACGTTCCATTCAATTCAGAAGAGAGAGATCAGACGAGAGATGGTTTTCTATGTTATTTAACTGGAATATTTTGAATTAGAGAGTGCAATATTTTTTCATAAACTATATATATCGCACTCTCTAATTCAAGATAGTAAAATATTTTTTCGCATTACGTGTGATTTATCTCCAACTAATTACTGTTCTCTTTAACTGGATATGTGAATTTTAAATTATCAAAACAAAGAAAGCAATGGCAAAAACGTCATTGGAGTGCGAATAGATGGTTCCTTAATTAAATAACTTCATGTTCAAAACATTCGGAGAAGCGCTTCTTTCTATTTTGTTTCAGTCAGTTTGATAATTTTCCCGAAACTGGATAGCGAAGATTTGTATTTTCATTAATAATATCGTCAGCCAATATTACTATATAGTTACGCTGATCAGTGACTCACTGACTCACTGACTTACTCTCTAACAATTCCGGGCTACCACAAAGATAAAACTTTTACTGCCACTACTCCAAGAAGATTAAAAAGTTAAAAAAGATTAAAAAGATTAAAAAGCTCAAAAAGGGTAATAACTTGTACTCCGCTTGTACGATCCGCTTGAAATTTTTCATTTTCATGCTTAAAAATCTAAAAATCCACCCGTTCTCTCATTTTTAAGTGATTTTTCGCACTTTTCAGCTCCATTTTATTTCCGAGAGTAAAAAAAGTGAATCAATTGCGTGACAAAATTAGCTGTTTCAAGTGAAAATGACGTCATACAATTGGGATTCCAGTTCGTTTAAAATATTTTTTTTCAGATAACATAGTTTAATTTTTTCATTAGAATGATCGTCTGCTGAAGCATTAATATAAGAGGGGCTGAGTACACAAAACGAAATCGTTCGATTGCGAAAAGTTTCTGCGCGTTTCCAGAAGAGCGTAAAATTCAATTTGGGTATAATAATGACAATTGAATATGAAGTTATTTATTTTAGGTGAACGAAGATTAAATATATTGAGTGTAGCTATATTTTCGTCAAATGTTTTTTCTAGCGCCCGTTGTAATTGCCTCCGCAATGAGTTTTGACTTCTAGTGTAAAAAACAACAACGTTGCTAGTACAGAGCAGCATTGGAAGCCCGCATTTCAACACTGTGTTCAGGCAGTAAACAGCCAATCTTAACGAAATTTGTTTCATTATTTTTACATATTAAAAATATTTCATTTATCAACAGTTTCCTTTCGTTTTTATTAAAGAAAAAGTAAACTGCTTTTAAATAATATTTTTCTTTTTTTTGTAATTTGTTTAAATCTATCATCAATATTGATGAAATAATTCAAAGCTGAAGCTGAGAAAAAAAAGCCTTCACCAAAGAAAGGAGATTTTAGACAAGTATAAAACATACTGATGTATTGGTCTAATTTTGGTTTTATTATAAACACACACATATTGCGCCAATTTTACATCATGCTGCGAAAACATTATGATGCCGATTATTAGTCTATATTTTAAGACATTCTTCGGTTAGATTTGTATTTATTAAAAAGCTTATTAATGGCATTGGAAACATAATATTATCTTTTATTTGCGTATTAAGTTTGTGTTATTTTCTTATATCTCCAGAAAGTCGGAATACAACGATTATCTAAAGCCTAACAGCCGTGGCTATAATTCTTTTAAATTTGAATAATCTGCAAATAATGATAGGAAATAAATAAAATTTTATAAAGTGTATTATTTTTTTGGCTTTTTAAAAATCTATAACACATTTTACCCCACCTGCTATCAGTGGCGTAGCCAAGAAGGGAAAGGGGGTGGGGGTCAGAACCTCCCCCCCCCCGAAATGAGAGAGACAGACACGCGAAAAGGGATCTTATCCCTGTTTTTTTTTAAACTGATATGTATATATATGCCGAAAGGAAAATGTTGGAACCACCCCCTACCCCCTCGCCGAAACAAAATCCTGGCTACGCCACTGCCTGCTACCCATCATATTCAACCTTTATTATAAAAAAACAGCTTTAATGAAATTAATATGTTTGTATTCAAAACTTATGTAACTATATATAAATGCTTTTTTTTTTGTGTGTAAAGGATGGATTTCTGCTGTATTGCATTGCAGTAAGTAACAGGAAAAGTCGAATGTTTAACATTATAAGCAACAGAAAAACAGCCTACGAATACAGAAATGCTCGTTTTTATACCCATTTTACCTCACAATACCCTGTCAAATAATGGCATTGCTAATACTGTTATCTAGCATTAAAAAGTAAAAATAAATGTTTAAAAGCAGAAATTATCCATTCATTCCTTTGAGTCACAATCTGAGTACATGTCATGTTTGCCTCAAGGCAGATTTAAAATGTCTCGCAAAGAGCCATCTCCCTTTCAAAGCGCAGCAATGCTTTTAAAGTTTTTTTAAAAAAGAAAAATGAAATCCCTGCATGTTACATTTTAAAAGCCTAGTATTCGCCGACTCAAATTAGCTACTCAGGCACATGTCTTACAACGTACAAGTGTACACAAAGAAATATATTTTATTTGTTCATTTTATTTTAACTGCTTTTTACTTCATTATTTTTGGATTATCAATTAAAAGCGTACTATAAGTTAAGTTTCGATATTCGACTCCTAAGGCAAAATACTAGTATTACCTGATTTTTTTTTTTCTAAATGTAAATATCAAGAGTATCTCAATCGCAGGAAATCTGTATCTCAGTAATTTTTTATTTGAACGAGTTAATTCTCGAATTATTAGCGCAAGTTGTTTTAAATAAGTCATTTTGCTCTTCAGTAATAGCGCATTAGTTTCGGATATTAAACTTACAGTCATTCAATTTTGAAATATGAATGCACTCCAATTACTTCCTTAAATAAATTCTCCGTTTCTCAAAGCAATGTGCAAAATGTTGGAATAAGTTCTTTAATATTTACCCAGTGCGGTTTTAAAACACTTTCTTCAGGAGCATTACCCTCTGATGTGCTCTGTGGCAGTTCTAAATTAGGAAAATTTCAGCAGATTAGATTTTGATAGCATAATTTTTCTATTAATAATGTGCAAAATGATGAATATTACTTATTCAAAAATGCCTCATTTCAGCTATTATTTTAGCAAGGAAACAGTACTTCTAAATGCGGCTGGAAAACATAATTAAATAATTCTGGAACTTCAATATCCTAATTACGTTTAGAAGCAGGACTAACAAATAAGCAGCAGCTGAGTTGGAGCAATAAACGAAGTTTTATCAAATCTCACTTTTGAATAAATTCCTTGGGGATAAACACGTCTCTTGGAGACGGCCTTCTTTTCTGATGAAAAGTGACGTTTATAAATTACGGAATTTTCCTTGTGCTGCATTTTAATAAAATAAGCTTTTCTCAAACAGAGCTGTTTTATATACTCTTGCACGCAACTCAAGTCCCTGAGCGATTTAAGACAAGATTATGATATTTTCACGTCTCCAATTTTTTTCTCCAATTTTGCTCATTTATTTTAAAATATTAAAACGATCGTTATTACTTTTCTCGAAATCTTCATTATTCCAATAACTTCCAAAAGCAGAACCATGGCTCTCATTTTACAGTTTCTAACAGACTTTGGTAATTATATTTCGTGTTTTCCTTGGGGTAAATTTGGAGTGTATGCATGTGTGTATGTGTGTGTGTGTGTGTATACAGTGTTGCTCTGTGATGTTTAGAAAGGCATTTAAATTAGTAAAATTTCTCTGTGTTGTATTTTGATAATTTAAAACGGTAATTCAAAGTATTAAGGAAGATATGAATTCAGCCAGTGCGGTGCGAATCCAAATATTCTAATCACCTCCAAGCAGCATCCAAATTAGCTATCAGCAGTTATGTACAGAATTAAAAAATTACAATTTAGAGGTTTTTAGTAACTTTAGAGCAGGGGTGCACAACCTTTTTCAGCCGGCTGGCCCAAAAAACCAATAGGTATCTGGGGCCAATGTATCATGCATTTTCTTTTTACGGGGGCGGGGATAACATGTTATAATTTAAAATAATGCTAGTCTACATAAGCATTTCGGTACCGAACAGTATTACATAAACAATTCGATATATATATATGTATATATATATATATATATAAACTAAGTAAGATGGCAAATATACATATATAATTATTATACAGATTTATCAATTAATCTGCAGATTAATTATACAAAAAAAATCGGACGAAGTGAAGCTGCAACTGTTATGCGATGGTTGCGATTGTGTTCTTGAAGCTATTTTTTTTATGTTAGGTTTAAGAGTCGCTTTAGAAATGTGTAACGTGGCAGAAATGTTATGTCAGTCAGTCTGTTCCTAATCTTCGATTTGTTGAGATTCATCAGAGAAAAGCTTTGTTCACAAATAAATGTAATTCCAAGGGATCTGTCCGGGCCCAATGAAACAGGCGTCCCAACATGGGTCTTTATATATATATATATATATATATATATATATATATATAATTTCTGATGAAGTGGTTTGTCAGTTAAAAACTTCAAAAATCAACGCAGAAAGAGAATTTTCTCATGCAATGCCTTTTCAATGATGAGAACGTACAGATTAAACTTGGATTCAAAATAAGAAATTAAGTATGCATGTAAAAAGTAACGCATTCCTGATGAAGTGCTCTGTCACAGTTAAAAACGTCAAAATCACGTTAAAAGTCCGTTTAAAACACAAAGTAAAAGCACAAGAACTCTATCAACCGTCAATCACGGTCATCCTCCGGTTACTATTGTAAACTAGCTGCTAGCAACCCGAGGAGGGCCGTGACTGGCGGTTGAAATTGCTCGAGTGTTTTTACTTTGATTTTAAACAGACTTTTAGGGGAATTTTGTCGTTTTTAATTATGAAAAAGCATGTCGGCATTTTTAGTCTATTAGGCTCTGTCATACTCATCTCGTCCCATTTCTCCCTTCCTTTAAAGTTTTCCAGATCCGCAGTCACCGCTAAGTGCAGAAATCTGTTAACACTTTAACGCGCAGTGTTCCCGCTCTGGGAACACCCAACTCTGACGTTTTGACTGTTGCCAGTCACGAAAAATAGATTTGATTTCTATAAATATAGTTGCGGGTGGCATAGCTCCACGAGAATCCTTTACTTTTTAGCACGTCATTTCCCGTAAAAAAATGTCACGGTTATTTTTAACAGCACTGACATCTGCTGAAAAATGGAAGAATTTTTCAGAAATGGAAGAAAATTATTAGGCTCCCGAGGCTTTAGGAGTTGTATATTTTTATGGATAACATGTATTCAAAATCTGGAGGGGCTACGACAGTTTCTAGGGATTGCACATCGAGCTTGAAATCTATAAATATCTGAAATTTATGTGTTTTTTGAAAAAAAAAAAAATATGTAGAAAGCAATCTTTATTTGTTAAAAATAATTTGGTCCTTTTATACGTTAAAAAATGTTCAGAGAAGCTCAGTAAATCACAAAAATGGCCTTTCGAATATTTTGATACAATGCACACGTTATGCTGTCGTTTCGTCTTGACCGCAGTATGCAAGCTATGCTCCAGACAACTAGCGCCGGTTTTCCTGCCGAGTGATGGCGATGCACATGTGTTCGGTTAAATCAGGCACGATATATTTCGTTGAAACAGGCATTTGGTTTAACGTTTCAGATAGATGGTGCTTTCAGTTTATTCTCAAAAAAGCTGAAAAGCTGTCTCAAAAAAACTAAAAGGTTTCACTCTAATCAGAATCTTAGCAGTATCTTGCACTGCTACAATTCTGAATAGAGTGAAACTGTCTGAAACAGGACATGGAACAAAATCGGTGTTCTTAGAAGAGCTGGGAATATCGAAAGAATTACCTTGTACCAATTTACCAACCCAAGAAGACATACTCGTACTTCGATATTACTATTTTGAAGTAAGTAAGATGGAAAAAGCATAAAAGCCCAACTGACTCTCGACCCATATAAAGTTAGAGGAAGGTTAAGATGACTCGCAGTGGAAGAAACGGAAGAGGGCTTTAAAATTTTCTTTGGATTGTGTTTTGATAGGAGGAAGAACAAAACCACATATATAGAAAAATTTGTTGACTGCAAATTAGACCCAAGTGTTTGTCAGAAAGAACATATCTCGCTGATAATGGAACCTGGATCAATACTTTGGCCATATGTCGCGATCTGATTTTAAGAATTTCAGTGGAAATTTGGGAGAGTTTGACACGAAATCTATTGGTTGTGGCGGCGAATCATCGAATTCTGGAAAAAACAAAGGCGTCATCTGAAATCTAGAAACGCACTTCTCTAATCTAACTAAATCTCTGCAATGTTGTGTTTGCAAACTTCACACTATAGCAAACAGCCACTCGGAAATTTGCTGTCTATCCATCTATCAGATGATGGTTTCCTACGATCTAAATTATTACATTTGGCAGAAAATGCCACAGTTTGATTTGAAGTTGGGCTTTACATTATTCATTAAAAAGCATGCTCCAATAATTGGATGCTTGGGCTGGCACGGGCAGGACTCGGATTGCAGGCAAATCAACTAGGTGGGTCCTGGATAATGTAGTTGCGATTGTGGTTGTACTAGAGAAGAGCTGCGAACGTTACTGGCTATTTTTTAACGGGACTAATTCATTAAAAATATAATTTTTGCTTTCTACATATTTTTGTCAAAAAACGCAAATTTCCCCTACATTTATAGATTTCAAGCTCGATGTACAATTTCTAGAAATTGTTACAGCCCCTTCAGATTTTGCATACGTCTTATTCATAACAATATACAACTTCTAAAACCTCGGGAGCCTAATAATTCGGAAAAGAATTTTTTTGGTCAATTTTTTGAAAAAGTCATATTTTTCAAAAATTTCTAAATTTCAAGCTTGATGCGCAACCCCAAGACGTTGTCGTAGAACATTTAAATTTTACAGATGTCTTATATATCAATTTACAACTTTTAAGACCTCAGGAGATAAAGATTAAAAAAAAAAATTTTTTCGATCCACCCTATTGCGTATGTACACTACCAGAAAAATTCGTCTTTATACTCTAATTTATTCCGCATTTGTTAACGAATAATTTTTGTACTCCTAGTAGACGTCATATTTCTGCGAATTCTTCCCGCAAATCTGAAGCAGAGGGAAGAAATTCGTTGAATCTGAAGAAGTCTTTTCAATTGAATCGTCAACTGAAGAAGTCTCTTCAATTGACAGGCGAAGAAACGGATATTCGTCAAATAACGGAGATATTCCGTAATTATTATATTGCGTAAAATTTCCGTGAATTGAAGAAACAATTTTTGAAAGTGTAAAATGAGGGAAAACTCTTGATTCCGCACATTAACGGAACAAATCACTAAATCTGCAGATTAGCTTTGTAATGTGCATATTAACGGTTTTCGAGCTTTCGTAGTAACACCACCTTTCCTGCACTCTTTTTTGATGGTCCGCTTGCCTAAGAGCGATTAAATACATTTTCGGCCAGGGATTTTAATTTACCGTCGAAGATAGGTCGCTCCAACGCCGCGAAACCGACTCTCTTAGAAGCAATTCTTCTTCAACTGTGCTGCATATAAACTAATGACTTCCTAAATTTATAGGAGACAGATAATGCCGAGTTTGTCGTCGAAAGTGGGTGGCAGAAAGCACACGTTAAGCAGGCGTGGAGGAGTGACACGCCAGTTGAAGATATTGCCCTGAAAATAAGAGACCGCCCCCTTTGAAATCGCGACGAGGAAAGAAAAATATGGAGTTGGAGATAGAGAGACAGGTAATAAAGGGTTTCGTAGCTGGGGGGAAGGGAAATAAGTATACTGGGGCGATGAAAAGGCGAGTTTAATGCTCAGGTACGCAATAAAATAACCCATACGGAAAGAGAGGCTTTTAAAAAATAGTTTTTTGATCTTTCAGCTTAAAAATCTACAAAAAATGTCGACGGTTAACTATGGTTCTTGCCTTTTTTGAGGACGTCTTGGATATTGAAAACAAATATTTATAGAGGAGAGAAGGGTATTACGGAATGCCATTTACATTTTTAAATATAGCTTTACAGGTTTTTGAATAAAATCTCCAAAATCATCATGAGTACATGCTATAATTGATTGTAATGAAATGTCACTTGTAAAGAAAAACCCTATTTACTTTGCTGTTATAAAAGAATATTTTTGCAAATGGAGATTAATATGAAATAGTCAGTTAAAATGGAATAGCTGGTTTAAACCGTTGAAACATTAATTGTACTTTCCAAAACACAGTTATTTTTAACGATAAATCCATATTAAGATTAAATTCAAGTCATTTCTGGTTGAGTCCATCTACAAAAGTCGCAAAAATCCGTTCCGTGCAATCATCGTGAGCCCACATAGAACAGCTGAAGCACTGAATTAAGAATTCTCATCGTTGATCTTCAGAGAACTTTCCGTCGTAGGAGATACATTCAGAGCGTTTATTTTCCAGTTTTTTGGTTGATAGTATGAAATCCGTTACAAAATTACGCTGCAAAAAAAGTCTGTCGAATTTACAGAAAAAAAAAACTGTCAGCCAGGACCCCAGTTTATTTCCGTTTTTTTTTTTTTTTTTTTTTTTTTTTGCAGAAGTCTTCCATAAATTTTACAGATTCTCAGTTTATTTTACAGAAATCTTCGTATAAGGAAAAAAAATACGGAAGGTTTCTGTAAAATATGCGGAAATAAAGTAGCGTCCTGGATGACAGTTTTTTTCTGTCAATTTAACAGACTTTTTTTTTGCAGTGTAGTTAGTATTCCACAATACCCGACACGCCATCTATTTAAATGAACCTTTAAACTGATGGGTAAAAACCCGTCCGCTAAAAAACAGTCTCAGTACAACAAGCTACAATTCTTTTAATGTACATTATGCCAAACACCAATGTTCAACTCACAGTGCATACTAATTGGTTAAAATTGTATTTGAAAGCTGTCTGCAAAAACTCTTGAAAATCACAAAACAAATTTTGTTCACAAGTCGGATATTTCTCCACAAAATCCGTTCAAAATAGTGTGATGCATAGCGATAATCCTCTTTTTGTTTTATTTTTAAAACTAGCTGCGTGCCCGTTCTTCGCACGGTAGGAAACGAAAAATTTCCTCACATGTGTAATTCGAATAAATTCCAGTGATGTGGAATCTAGAAAAGCAAAATTATTTCACTCTTGACTTAAAATTTGCATCATATATGTAATAACCTGAGATCATTGCAATATAATGACACACACAAAAAAAAAAAAAAAAAAAAAAAAAAAAAACTGTCAGCGTCATTCGGTATCAAAAAAGTGCAAATGGACCATTTGCAGTGAACTTCTCACTTTCAAAATGTCTTATTTCCTCATCCATGCTGTCTTTTAGGTTCACGTTTTAGCGTTAAATACCTCAGATACTACATGAAATGGACATTTTTTTAATTTTAAAAATACGTCACCCTCTCTTGCAAACCTTTACAAAAAGAAAAGAGATAAGAGATAAGACTGCGCTATTTATAAAGGCTTTAAAATTGTTTTTCTAGATTATGCAGTTTAATTTTTCTTCTCACAAATAAATCCAGTATTTATAAAAGGAAATTGAGCCAAGCAAAGAAATCGTCTGCTCGCGGGGCCCGTTTTTATTTATTTTTTTCAACTGGCAATTTTAATCATTGTTACTGTATCCATGACAACCAAACCGCAAGATATCAAACCGAAATTGATAAGCAGGTGCTACTAAAATGAAAATCCTTCTTTACTTAAAAATTCGTAAAAATTCTCCTAATTTATATTTTTCCTCCGTTCTTCTTTTAAAAGCCAATGGGTGAATTGTGTGCTCCGTCTTTTGCCCAAATATAAAAAAGTTATGACAGATAGAATTCAAGATGCAGCAGTTTTAAAAATATTTTACGAAAGTCAGCGTCAAATTTAATTTTATTTGAAAAATTCCCAAAAATCTGCAAATTATGTTACACAGTCCGAACAAACAGTTTTTAAAAGAAAATTTTCTCCTCGATTCGATGATGTAAATATCGTTTTCTTGCGAGTGCAATTACCGGCGTTATTATGTATTACGCAAGAAAAATCGCTAAAAATCAGACAAAACATAAAATAAAACATTTTCTAATTTGAATTTCGAAAAAATCGCTTCGAGGTGTGTCGAGACCCGTCTTGGAGAATTTCCGTACAAAATTTGGTAGGTCTACGATCACCCGTTTCGGAGCTACGCGAGACACAGACAGACAGACAGACAGACAAACGGACAGTTTACACTCTATTTTATTTATATAGATTGAACTATCGACCTCAAAATGTAGAATCCGGTCTCTTCAACGGTTAATACACGAATGAAATAACAATAATCATAATAATAATAATCTGACATGAACGTAACAAGAAGTGAATAGTTAGCAGAACAAGCAGATGTAATTTGCCAAAAATTGCAACGTTGTTGAATGGTATTCAAACTTTATGACTGTGGGACCCTAACTTAGGACACTGAACTGGCATTCTGAAATATAATGCGAGAGAGGTGAAGAGGTATGTATATTTGTGGTGTAGTAAATTTCGAGCGACGTTTACTTTAATTTCTTATTTAAAAAAATCAATATTTCCCCCACAAAACTTGTCAATGATGTATGTGTATATAATTAAATTTATTGAAATGTCTTTAACACAGCTTGCTACCCCCAAGGTAAATTTTCGTGAGCCTATTAGGGATC
The DNA here is from genome assembly GCA_038373885.1 of Cheiracanthium punctorium. Lineage (NCBI taxonomy): Eukaryota > Metazoa > Arthropoda > Arachnida > Araneae > Cheiracanthiidae > Cheiracanthium > Cheiracanthium punctorium. The sequence continues at coordinate 952,933 of JAWZYV010001099.1, read as the reverse complement.
GCCGTCCACAAACAGCCTCTGCACATATAGTTTTGCTTGAGTGTTTGTGTAATGACAAAGCTATGCAAGGGCTATCTGCCAAGGGTAAGGGTCCTTTGTCGGAGGACCTTTTACGGGGTTCTAACGCGTATTCACATTACGTCTGGAGAAAACCGACCAAGCCACCAGACAGTTAGATCGACAGTAGCGCGGTAGACCAGGCGTCTGGACCTTCACAGTTTACCATTTCGTCTTATCCACTCCGCCATGGTGGGGGTTATAGTTTTGTTTGAAACTACACAGATTGTATGAAAATATCCCTTCTGGCTAACTGAGAAAAACTAGAAGAGATAAGAAATTGTAACTGAGAAAAAGAGTATGCTTTCCCCTAAATGATTTTGATAAATAATAATGTGTACATTAAATGTTCATTTTAAAAAGTTCAGCACATTCCACACAGATCAGAAATCCATTTATCCGTTCTTGTAGAATATTCCAAGCTTCATACCTTCTTTAATTAAATATCGGACTCAATTCTCTGAAACTTTGACGAAGCAGGACTGGTCTTTAATACTTACAGAGGAATTCAAATGAGGTATGTTTCTGTAGATTGCATTTCGATTGCACGCTTTCGAATTAGCAATTACCACATTTTCGCGCGCGAAATGGTAATTCACCAAGTGTCCAGGGAGCAATAAATCGTGTCAACGGCGTGAAGCCATTCTTTACAAGTTCGGCCCATTAATAGCGTCGTATACAAAGTGCATATTAAACTAATGGTCTCTTTAATTTACTGTAGGCAGATAAAAGTCTAATGGAAGCATGTATACCCGTAGATGGTGACGCATCAGTGTAAGATATTGCCCTGTAAATAAAGAGTATGGAAATAGAATGAAGAAGGCAGAAAACACAGACTGTGTGTAAGAGATTTAAGGTAAAGGGTTTTACAGTTGGGAAGAGTAGAAAGAGTGGAGCTTTTGTGGATATAATGAGCTTCATTTTGAGCAACTCCGGAAGCAGAGGGACCAGGAAAGGTTTAGACTAAAATTGGGATCGAAGAGCTTGATGCTCATAATTGACTTTCATTCTCAATAAATTTTCTTCTCAAATTTTTGTTTCTAACAAAATAATATGTTGAGTTAGTCAAGATTGTTTTAACAAACGTAACTCGTGAAATTTATCTGTTTTACAACAGCGCTAGTAAATCAGTTCGTGTCCTACATAATTGAAGATAACTGATTTTTCTCACTTTTTATTTTAAAATGCCAATAATGCATTCGAACAACAGCCTTATGATGTAAAATATGCAGAAATATAATAAAAATGCTCTCATCGGGATTCGGATTCTAAACGTTTAGAAAAATTAAGGATTAATACAAAGTTAATGCTAGTTACTTTAAAGTGACAGTCTTCACAAATTTCATACAGTTGTTACACACTTAATAACTTAACACTGAATCCGCTTTACTCGTATGTTATGATTATTATGGCTTTATGGCTTTATATTCTATTTGTGGTATTCATCATTACCATAGACATGCATAATAAGGATAGACATGCGACTACTTTGGTTGCATATTTCATATCACATTAATTTATATAGACAAATATAACAGGAGAGAAAAATCATGACAATGCATTCACGGTTAAACATTTTCAAAAAATTTCTTAGTAATTTTCACCTATAAAGTGACCTTTTTAGATCTTATATTAAAGTACAGAAAAACTAATTTATTTTTTTTTATTTCAGTGAAATATTCTCCGTTACTTTGCAGTATATTTTGCCCTTGAGGGTTGGGGTCATCTTCATATTAAAGCAGAACCAGCGTTGTTAAAGTTCAATACAAATGACGACTCTATCTTTTTACTTCAGATTTATGTTCAGCAGGTCAAAAAATACATAATACAAATTTTTATTACTTTTTAAGGAATATTCTTTGAGTTACAAGCATTTATAAGTATGATTTTTGCAATGACAAAAATTATGATGATATAGTTTTTTCAATACTAATTTTTTTGCACATGAATCTTAAAGATTATAATAAGATTATTAAATAATCTTTGAAAAAGTCATAAATAGAAACATACAGACATTTTGTTTATTCCAAAATTCCGGAAAAGTACTCTTGATTCAGTTCGGACCAGTAGTTTGTAAAATATCGTTTTGTAGAGGTAAAATCGAAATTTAATTTACCAAATGTTATATTTCACATATTTCCAAATTATTATGTTCGGCTTTATAGCAGTATAGCTAAGTACTCATACAGTCCTCATGAGCTAACTTGTTCAGTTTTCACCATAGTGTTATGACATTTCATATTTGGAGTAAATGGGTATTAAAAGATTGATTCAGAAAATAAAAAGACTAAGGATAGATAGCTACAATTTTAAGTCAACAATAAACAATTGGAAGATCACTAAAATAAGGGTTAAAGTTTCTATAGAAGTACAGTCGAACCTCGTTAGCACATCACTCTCGAGACCACTTAAAAATAATTTACTACTAATGGAGTGACTTCTTAAACGGAGTTTTTATTAAATGAAAGGGGGAAGTTCTAAATATTTATTTAATAAGTGTGCCTAAAATTAACTTACATTGAAGTTTATATAAATTAGTAAAATAAGAATTTAAATTAATGAAAAGGATGGCAAATTAAGGAAATTTTCAGTATGTGTAAGATGTACGTATACTTACACTTTTACTGTACAATTTGTCATATTTAATCCAACATCGCACGGAAACCGTAACAAGAACTGGATGAATTTCTAAAATTTGTTGATAAAGCAACAATATTTGTAAGGAAAAATGCTTAGAGTCGTGTTCAACAAAAATTAGTAAGTGCTTTTGGTGAATAACCTTGACAAAGAAATGGGACTGAGTTAGTATATTGCACTCTCAAAAGTAACATCTTACGCGGAGTGGTTGAAAAGATCGCGACGGAATAAGCGGAGAACAATACTGTGAAAAGGTATATTAAAAAGGTCGGGACTTCTGAAAGATGTTGTAATATGCAGGGTGATATTTTATCCAGGTGACTAACTAACGAGGTTGGACTGTATATGAAACATTTAAGCATAAAAATAAATCAAAAGAGCTTCGTTCTACGGCATTCAAAAGGCACATTCCGATATTTTTTAAACGCTAATGAACTTAACATTACTGAACAGAAAATAAAATGATGTACTTCGTATTTATTCTGTTGGATTTTGACGAAATGATCTATACAAACCGTTCTCCATCGGATAGTAAAAGCAAAGAAAGTAACAAAAGCATTTGTCTCGGCATAAAATATTGTTTATATAGGGACAAGTTCAAGTATAGCATGTGTGTAGGTATACGTAAATGATTATGAACAAGTTAAATAACAGAATTTTCGAAGTAATTGTTAAAAAAAAAAAGGAACGACATTTTATTGAACCTGAAAAGGGAAAAGAACATTGAGCAGTTTATCTAGACCATGATGCTCAAGAACCCAGCAGATCTATTTTAAGATAAAAGAAGAGGGATAGTACTTTTTTTCCTTTTGGGATTTCCCAAGATGTGCCCCCAATTTGATCTGAATCCACCTCTCTTTACTTTCTGTCACCAAATCTTTAACCTCTCAGCAAAGAAGAAGAAAAAAGAAAAGAAAAAGGTGAAGCTATCAGATTTTGAAGTGGGCTCGAACAAAGGCAATCAACCTCTTACAGATTTAGTGACAACTGAGATTTGGATTCAAAACCTTCTACTTCGCAGAGATGTGACATAAAAAAAAGTGGGATTTTCTAAATTTACTTTGTCCTTTATAGACGGGTCAAGTGTCTCGAATTAATTTGCTCACATTCACATGCTGAACGAGAACTACCAATTCAAATATTTTATCCCCATTTACTTCATACATAATTCTCAGAGTGCCTTAGATAAGGGAAGTATAAATTGTTTTCACTTAGTCTGCAACATATGCAAAAGGAGGCGTTATAAAGTTTAATTTCTTTTTAAATCCATCTTGAGCCTTCTTACTTCCACTGCTGCAAAACACAACTCAAATATTTTTTATGTATCCAGTGTTGTTCGAATGCATTGATTTTTTGAGTGGCAAACTATACTTCAAAGTACGTCCACTTCAAATGTTAATCCTGTATCTTGTCTAACACATGTTAAAATGTTTTCACTCAGCCAGTAGCATAGACAAATAAAGAGGGTTACGTGATTTAAGGGCGATGCCAAGAATTTCGGGACAAAAGTAGTCCATGCTAGTTTTCTAGAGTTTTTTTTAAATTATTTTTTAAAATTCTTCATAAAGCTGAAGAAGGAATTTTTATGAAGAGCATAATTTATTGGGTATTCATGATTTTATTTAATAATTTGAGCACCGCAAAAAAAAAAAAAATTGTCGGCAAATTTTTTTTGAAAAAACGACAAACATTTTTTTGTCGTTTCGTTCATTGTACCAGTCATTTCTGTAGAAATATGCATAATTTCTGTCATCATAGGCATCATTTCTGTCACACTAGGCCTACAGAAAATATCAAAGACAAAAAATCGTTTTCCATTAATAATGAAACATTTTGGATCAAAAGGAGTAAAAAGAAATATTTTTAAATTGATGCAGTATAAAAACAAAATTTAATTTAAGTGACTTGCTTAAAAACGTAAGAAATTACAAAGTTTGCTTTATTTTTTTAAAAATTGTTAAACATAAGTGCACAAATTTCCAAAAGTTATACATTGTTTTTCACTGAGTTATGTGCTTGCTGAAAAAAAATTATTTTTTTGTTATAAAAATATAAGTAATATATGAATCTTCCATTAAAAAAAGTGGGACAGAAATGATGCAAAATTATCAATCTTCCTTTGTCTCGTTTCGTGAGAATCATCCTTAATATCCCTTTTTGAACCCATGCTTAATATGTTTACTCCCATCGTTACAAACTTACAACAATGAAGATTTTTTATGTGCCCAGCATCGATTGTTCGCATTGATCCTCGAGGACCAAACGGACTTTGGAACAGTAGGATGACTCCTTTTTACTTTGTTTTGCAAACTGAAATGTCCTGGTAGCAGTTGTTTAACCTTTTGAGGCGCAACCCTTTCCCAATGCTGAAAAAAGGGCAGCCGTTGCCATCGCTCGACTTAACTACCAGCAAGATGGCGAACGATCGAAACGTTCATCGCGTGCCACAGATCTAGAGACCCTTTTTTGACGGCAGCTGGCTCTAGATCTGTGGCACGCGATGAACGTTTCGATCGTCCGCCATCTTGCTGGTAGTTAAGTCGAGCGATGGCAACGGCTGCCCTTTTTTCAGCATTGGGCAATCTATCCAGCTGTTCTCGCGTTCTTCCATTTTTCGGCAGGTGTCAGTGCTGTTAAAATTAATCGTGACAATTTTTTTAAGGAAAGAACGTGCTAAAAAGTAAAGGATTCTCGTGGAGCTCTGTCATCCGCAACTATTTTTATAGAAATCAAATCTATTCTTCTTGACTGGCAACAGTCAAAACATCAGAGTTTGGCGTTCCCGGAGCGGACACACTGCGCGTTAAAGGGTTAAAGGATAATACAGCTCATAGTTTCTCATTGTTGTCGTAACACTAATGACATCATCAAGGCAATTAGTAGAAGTCGATGTAAATATATGCAACCTGAAAGGCTAAGAGAAAGTTTTACAAAATTTAATTCAGTTTGTTTTTTTTAAGAATGCTTTATTATGCCAATAAAGAAAACCACATGAGGATAAATTTTACCGATATTTTTTTTAGGTCACCCCAAGCAAAATATGTAACAGCTTTGGATAAATCGCATCAAATGATGGTACTACGCAGTAAACACTCTCCTCGGTGGTCAACCAATTGCTAATCTTCCACAACTCTTGGAAACGCCTTGAAGGCGATTTCACAAGTCCTTCATAATAGCTATTATGAGATTCGAAAATTATCGTAATTTCCACTTGGTACTAAACCAGCTGGTGCAGGAGCGTAGCCAGAAGGGGGAGGGGGGAGGCTGCTGCACCCTCAGCCTTCCCCGAAATGGGACCCTTTACTTAGATTACAATTCGATATTTACCTTACAATTGAACTTTAGCTTGCAATTTGATGCCCAGCCCCCACAGAAATAAAATCCTGACTACGCCCCTGAGCTAGTGTAATTCTGGAATGATAATGCTAAATTACTAACTTACATTTTGAATATTGTTAGGAAACTCTTTGATACGTTTCTTGATTAGCTTTGGTATGCGATATTGATATGCTCTTTTTTTATTAACGAGATTAATCTCAAATGATTATTAATTTTTGTGATTTGGAAAAATAATTTAGATCTTTCTTGATAAACAGTCAAATGCGAGGTAGCTTGCATTTTGTAGGCTTTGGTACCTTTTGGCTAGACATTTGAAATTTACATTACATAGAATAATGTAATCTTGAACATTTTAATGAACACAAAGCCACGTAAACGAATGTAAAAAGTTGTTATTTGAATTTTATCTCTAAAAGTTGCTATTTTGTTTTTGTCTACTTAGTATTTGAATTCTGGATGTCTTCCAGATGTGCTGTTTGTATTCTGCTGCCTATGATTTGACTTAAGTGGCATTCGATTATTTTGGCTTTCAGTGCTTTCATTCTACATGGTATTTTGATTGCAGCTGCAAAAGTGTTCTAATTTCTTTGCCATTTTTCTTAACAAAGAATCATATTTTCCCATGAAAATGGTTGAAGTATTACGTTATTTTCATATTTTGGCTGAGTACAAGCGTTTCAGTTTAATGTGTACGAGGAAAACAGTCTATCATTTAAAGGTCATCTAGATCATGTATTTTGGAGTTCCGCAGATCTATTACGAGATTTATTAAGAGGGAATGGAATTCTTTCTTTTTCCCATTCTTCCTTTCGGAATTTCACAAGACTTGGCCCCATTTGATACGGATCCACCTCACTTACTTTCTGTCACCCAACCTCATGGGCAAGGAAAAGGTAAAATTGAAAGTAAGTACCTCGAACAGCAACACACCAGAAGAAGCGAGCTCTTTGCGCAACCGTTCTGGCGCGCGAGATCAAGAGAAGACAAAATGAAGAACTGGATCTGTAATCTTCTCTTACACTAAAAAAAAAAAAAAAAATCTTCTATTTTCAGGTCATATATCCTGACCCGGGGCTCCAAAAATGAAGGAAAAGAAGAATGTTCACCGAGAATTCCTCAATTATAAAACAAGGGGATGATTTAATAGATTGGTACATCGTGCCTGAAAGTCTGTCGTAAGAAGGAAACTGGCCACAAATCACCTGGACTGCATTTCGAACGCTTTCCTGCCCCGTCCACGATGCATCCATCCCTTCCAACGGGCCCCTCTGTGGCGGGGCCCTTCACACCTGCCTAATCACGGTCTTCTGCCTCTTCAAAATGTATGGGGTTAGATGGTCAGGGCTTGATGAAGAGGCGGCAGAATAGGGTAGGATGATGTATTTTTGTTTTAGAAATAGAATTGGCGCCTGCCACGTGCTAAGAAGGGGCATATTAAGACGTCTAGCGACTCACAGCCTCAGGAGGTAACTCTTTGGCTCACGTCGATAAGAATTTAGGCTTGTCCAACTATCCGAACATGTACACGGATTTTTTCCCAAATATTTATTCATCTATCTATCTATATATATATATATCGTAAAAATACACAATTGAAACAATTTTTTATTTGCTGTAAAATAAAGCTGACAACAACTACAGTTGGATACCGTTTTAAGACATTTTATAAAATTATAAAACTCTTTTGTGTTAAAAATTTTGAATGTCTACTAGTCAGGTTTACTTTGTTCTTTTAAGAAACAACTAGCTGACCCGTGCGAAAATTTCGCACAATATCGTATTTAATACTACAACTGTAAATATTATAGTGTGAAAATGGATAAATGTGTCTATAAGTACATAATATTCTGTTAAATATTTTCACGGGTCAGTTAGATGTTTGATTGGAAATCATTCAAAAAGTAGACATTTATTTTAGCAGAAATTGAACGGGCATGAGAATTGAAACGGGCACGGCTAGATCTCATTAAATGCGTGACCCCATGGAAACCTGGAACCATGGAGTCTGCTACATTTTTTTTGGTCACGTATTTAATGAGATCTAGCCGCGCCAGAAAAAAACACCTTTGAGAAATAATATATATGATTTGTTTTTTTATTAACAAAAAGATCTTTCCTGAATTTTTGCATCTTTTTCGTCAAAAGTAGAAACTATAAGCTTTAACTGGGTATTTTTTATATTTTTTTTATCAAGGATTTAATGAGATCTAACCACGCCAGATAAAAAACACCTTTGAGAAATAATATATATGATGCAACTTTTTAAATCTTTTAAAAGAATCAAATTAAGGAGCCTATTCTTTTTCAACTTTTCCTGAAGCATTCACAAAAAAGAGAGAAAAAGACAAGAAAAAATGAATATATTATTAAAGGGTATTTATAAGCACAGTTACATTTTGATACAGTCGCCTTGAAAATTCAAGCATTTTTCGTATTGATTAACGAACTTTTCATTCCCTTCTTCAATCAGCATAGCCAAAAATGATGTGAGATGGACCTGATTGTGATTTTTATCTATTTCGAAACTTTGGCCGCATAGTCATTTTCCAGTTGAAGGCAGAGGTACAAACCACTCCGCGCAAAGTTAGGGTTATGCGCCGGATAACCAAACACGTCATATGCTGAATAGTATGTACTGATGGATCCGATGTAGAGGTTATTTTGCTTCTTACTGGTCGATAAAGGAATAGAAAAACTTTTAAAAGACTGCTTTCTACCTGAAATAAAAAGAATTCATTAAAATCTACGAAAAATTTCAAAAGCATTTAAATTATCAAAGCACACATATTTCATGAATAGAAACTAGATTCATGAAAGGAAATTTGATTTCGTTCAAAATATTTTTTTTAGTAAGAACATTAACAAATAATTTACAAGAACTGAAAAAACATTAATTATTTAAGAAAAAAACAATGGCTACATGGCAATTCCTCATAGAGAAAATTCCTCACATTATGTACGAGTAGTAAAGCGCTTGATAGCGTCAAATCAAGTTTTAAAGTTAAAAATAGCTTCCTAATTTAATCCTCATTACTAACAGCCTGTTAATTTTCTTTTTGAAAGTCAAAAGCAAAGTACTGATTACTCGTGAAGTCCTTACGATTTCTTTTTCTTCTTAAAAAGAAAAAGAAAAGTGCTTATCTGATGCTAATAGTGCAGTGTGGATTTTAGAAGCTAATTAGTTACTGGAACTGCAGCTTACAGAGTAATTGCTTTCGGTACATTTCAGCGACATTTGCCATTTTACTTGATTGTGTAACAGCATTTATCTATCTATCTATCTATCAATCTATCTATTATATATATATTGCGGACTCTCTCGTCATGTTATATTATTAAATAAATAATAAACGACGATGTCGTGATAGTGAACAAAGACATATTATTTATTGTTTGTCTACATGCGTTTCGTATTTTTGCAATACCATTGAAGGAAACTTATATCTCATTTTTTCTTCTTTTCTTCTTTTTGAATTAAAATGTGATGTATCTCTTACTTTTGTACCCAAATGTGATTATTACGTTATTTTGTAATAAGAGCCATAAATATTAAGGTACTTTTAAGCATGCTGTTTGCAGGGCCCGCCTAAGAAATTCGAAGGCCCCAGGGCTAGCACTTTTTGGGTGATCCTGTACGGTCGTACCGGGTTGATATATATAGCCACAGGGGCACAAATATTTGTACGCAGTGGGGTTGGGGTTAAAACCCTTCTTGCCCCCAAATTTTTAACGTAAGGATATTCTACCTGAAGAGAGAACGTCCTCATAGGACTTTTGAACAGTTTTAAAAAAGAAGCTAACGATGTTAAACACTCGAGAAAATTAATAATGCTTCTTCACCCAATGCACTATGAACTGTATTCTAACAGTACAGCTGCCAGTCTCATGCAACTTTCAGAAAAAACTCAGATGAAGAAACAAAAATTGCCTTCAAAAGTGGGATGAAAAGTTACCTGTTCAGGGAAATAGTACAAAATTCCGTAGGTTCAGTATTTTTTCCTGAGTGTTTCGTAACTTCTTTAGGTTCATTGTTTGTAACAGTTCAGAGTACAATTTCTAAAGAGACATTCTAAAATTTTCCGAGTCTCCTGCGCAATTAATTTTTTTCAGGAGGCTGTCCAAAAGTTGCGTGATTTCCATAAAGAACAGCCTTAACGTCCATAAACTTTTTTTATGCAGAGAAATGTTGCTCAAATGATGTCACGTCGTTGAATGCTATGGTGGAATGCTTTTGCTTTGAGCCTTAACATGGCGTTTGTTTTATTCCTGAATGCAATGCAACACACAGTAAGTGCACCAACATGTGCTGTTAAAGTGCATCTTTATCAATAATGTTCTTTATACTACTTTTTTAGGAATAGACTTAAACTATTTCATCTAGATTTTAAAACTTATAGGCCTTAGACCGAAGCCTAGATGACGTGTGCGGTAACCAGGCCCTGGTAATCGGCATCTCAATTGAAGAAAGAGACTTATATAGAGAACAATTGAGAAGAAGAAACTCCTTTTCGACTTTTGAAACATTACGTAAATGATAATCATGAAATTAAGAAATAATAAACATGTGTATAAACTACGTATTCTTTGAAAATTAAAACTCGGGCTAACTGTTAAGTTTGGATTTTCATTTTTAAGGGATACTGTACGTATTTAACTACAAAAAACGAAAAAGGGGAACACATGGTTCAAAACCATAACCATTGTTGTGCGTTTGACTTTAATACTGGTTCAAACTGTTATGTGAATACACTCATTGTCAAATCTAATTACATGCGGAAATACACAAGTCCACGTAGAGTATTAATCTGCGTAATTCCTAACTGTACTCTAGTGACATGGGACCGTATAGTTCTGTACTAGATAACTGTAATTGGATTGCCGCATTATACAAGTTTAATAGACAATACTCACCAATAGATTCATTGACAAGAGATTATAGAAATGTATAAATTAGTATAAAGCCCTAATGATTGTATTGAAAGCATGTATTTCGTTTGTTATATTGAAAAACAGCTTGTTAAAAGTTATTAAAACATAAAATTGATATTCAAACTTTTATTTTAAGATATATTTCCATACGGGGGTATGTTTTATACTTAGTGTACTTCAGAAATATTTCGTGATTACATAAAACCGTATAGATATTGTTCAAAATGTTCTGACTGAAATTTAAAATACCGAAATTAATTCTCAAGCGCTTGAAATAGTCTACTTATAAACCTGTGCCAGACTTTCAGACTTTACTGTGTTTGTATTACTAACTCCAGAAGGAGCATTTCAGATTAATATTTTCCTAATATTGAACATACGTATTTTTATTGCAGTGTTACTATTTTTATAATATTAGCAGTACATAGGAAAATGAAGGAAAGATCTCTAACGTAAAGCTATTATTGATTCATCACGATAAAATAGTTTTCCTAGAATGTTTCTTCCAAAGTGTGTTCCTTTTTTTTTGCGAGATGCATGCCTTGTTTTTCTAATAATAGATCTCTAAATATTATTTAGTTGTATTATCAATGAGTCTAAATTGCTTGCAATTATGAATAAATATATTTCTAAAATAAGACCTATATACAGGGTGTCCCAAAAAGGTAGTAACTGGCTTTAATTCTTTATCTATTAGAGATATGTGGGCAATGTAAATTGAAAAAAATCTTCAAAATAGGGTCGGAAGACCCCGCTAATAAGGAAGACAAAGCTATAATAAGACCCTGCTAAGAAAAAATCCCTTTCGTTCATTTTCAAAAAGTTACAATTTTTAAATTTGTATACGACCCCTGTACAAAAACATTCCCCTTAGTAAAATGTGCCCCATACACTCAGGAGGTGATGTACAAATTGGAGCCTATCATCATACAACGTCGCAGAGGTATCTTTAAAGAAAGATAATCGGAGACTATACATGAATATAAACGTTTATTTCTAGAGTAGCAAAAAAAAAAAAAAAATTTTTTTTTCGTTATTTCTCTATGACCCCCGAAATGGATTCATTCGTTGTTAATTTTTCCCTTCGAGAGCGATTGAAAAGTGGTTTAACCCTTTGAGGTGCAACCCTTTCCCAATGCTGAAAAAAGGGCAACCGTTGCCATCGCTCGACTTAACTACCAGCAAGATGGCGGACGATCGAAACGTTCATCGCGTGCCACAGATCTAGAGACCCTTTTTTGACGACAGCTGGCTGTTCCGCGCACAGCCAGCTGTGTTTGCACTTTTATTACCTATGTCACAAGATTCATAAGCTAATTACATGACTCGAAAAAAGAGCATTTAAAGGCTATTTAAATACCCTGGTCACATAGTGCCTGGAAGTTCTTGAGAGCTGTGACGACTATAAGACGGGACAAAGGAGGAGATATATCAAATGCTTTTTCATTAAATTTAGATCCCGAGACAAATCTTTTGTGCGAAAACGAAAGCTGTTACCCCCCCCCCCTCCCAACAGAATTTGAAGGGAGGTAATAGAAAATTTTAATTTTGAGAGGATATATATTTAACTAATAAGTTAAACACAAAGTATATACTGCAAATTTAACATACCCCGCATGAAAAAATGTATAACAGCAGATGCAAGAATTACAAACATCGAGTGGGAAAAAAAAAAGAAAAACAGACGCTGAGCAAACTAAGTACAGTTAAACAATGTGATAATAGAATGTAATGAAACTTATAATCACTGGCACCATCGTCAGGAGCCATAACCAGTAGATTATAATTAAAGACAATCAAAATAGTAGGATTTCGGTTGTGTGGCATATCAAAAGAGATATTCACTCCACGCTTTTTAGGCTCTATCCTACTATATAAAAAAAGGAAAGTAATAAGAAATCAAAATAACAGAAAAGGCACTGAAAAATCGACATACCATTCTGCAATGGTAGCAAGCACATGGAAGGCGAGCATAAAGTATTGCCAAATTTAAAATTTGTAGTAAGTGAAAGCCGGTGTTGCCACAAAATTAAAAGAGTAACAGTGGAAAGAAGAATATAAAAGTATTGCCAAAAACTATAGGGTAATATTATTAATCATTTGTAGTATCCGGGTATATTAAATAAATTAAAAATATACAGAATAATAATGAATTTAAAATTATTGAATAAAATAGAGGGTGTAGCCAATTAAATATAACATATTGTATTTAAAACTTTAATAATTATTAATAATGACAAAGTACAAATAATAAGTTTGTTTATATCAGAAAATTAATATAATAATGAAAGAAAAATGTTTTTATATTATAAAATTATAGGTAGGGCAGTATAATCACATTATGGCAAACCCATTCCCCCCCCCAATATATATATATATGCATGCATATATACATCCAGAGTGTTTTTACAATTATTCACTCCACACTTTTTATGCTCTATTCTACTATAGAACAAGAATCTAAATCAAGAAAATAAAAATTAACTGTGAAATTATTAATATATATATATATATATATATATATATATATATATATATATATATATATATGTGCGTGTGTGTGTATACAATATTCCTAAAATAACTGTAATAAGAATTATTGCACTATAATATATTGTACTATGAATTAATATTTAATATGTTCAATCTCAAAATTGTTATGATTCTCGCATTAATCTCACTTATTTTATTTTATTTGAAAAAAAAAATATTATAAATGTTCATGAGTTATATAAATGAATTAAAACACTTTATATATATATATATACTTTATATATGTTCGTTTAATCAAGATTATGGTGTAGTATTTCCAGATACTAAGTCATTTAGTCATTATTATATTGAGCGCTTCCAAAAAAATTATGTGCTTAATTCAGGTTGTCATAAATTTAAGTACTGATATTCAATTAAAAGGATTAATTTTATTAAGTAATTAGGTAATTAATTTCTTGATAAAATTAATGTAATACTGTAATAAATTAGTGAAGTAATTAATACGTTTTTCTTTCTTTTTATCATACCAAATCCTGCCCACGTCCGTGACGTCATAAGGGTAGAAAGTAGAAAAAAAAATAGTTTTGAATGCACATAAATATGATGTGTTGTGATAACAGTGATGTATTTAAAGAGCTTTATATACACTACTTTGACACGAAAGTTGCATTAACAATATTATTGGTGGGACTTTAATAAGCAAGTTATAGTCTGTTTTCTGTATCCCTCCCCCCTACAAGTTATGTATTTATATCTTTCTCATTAATATTCATTTATGTTATATAAAATAGTTTTTTCAATCAATGCTTTCAGCTTTCGGAAACTGAATAGGAAAGCAAGTTATTTAATTGTTATAAACTGTTGTTATCGTTTGTTTTTAGGCAACAGAGAATAAGGGCTAATTAACTTAACTCTGAATTTATCACCTTATTAACTAGAGTAGTTTGTTTTATTGGATATATCAACCGTACAAAGCAGGATAACATGCAAACTAAGCTTATCTCAGCTTAATAAATTGTGACAGTTTTAAAAAATACAAACTAAATGACGTATTCCTTTTATGAACTACATGGATTGGAAACATAATTTTAGAATATATTATTAGTCCAGTCATTACTTTAATTTCTTTTCATTCATTATCATAGTTTTATAGGTTTAAAAATAGCTTTCAATATTTTAAGCATTTATTTTTTAGTTAAAAATAACCTGTTTTATATCCTTTTTTTTATTCCATACATCTGTGTGAAAAACTAAATACACCTACTCAAAAAAGTATTCTTTCTAAGCCAATATTTTCATTTCAGTTTTGTAGAAAAGAAAAGTGTCTAATAGAAAAGAAAAATGTACAAATGTAAATTATTGGAATTTATACAAATACTGCTCTATCCAGTATTTCTTTGTATAAATTCGAAATTATTTTCTTTGTTTGTATAAGCTAGAACTATATACAAACATATATCTATTCAAGACTTGCATTAAAATTAGTAAATTGTTATTAATATACATAAACACACTCACGTATAAGTTACATTAAAGTTGTGTCTTAAAAAATACATAGATTCTGTATTGAAGTTCATAAAGAAAGTGAAAAAAGATATTAATAAATTTACTAAGAAATATCTATATAAATAAAAGTATTAAAATAAGCACGAATGTAAGTAAGAATAATAATTTAGTAAAACAAATTATGAGTAAAAAATAATAATAAATGAATAAGTAAACAATAAAAATAAAAAAATACGGTTTCATTAAAATATATAACAATAGTAGTATTTTTATCCATGCATGAAAGCAAGTTTGAAATTTAAGGTATCGAAAGATCATCACACAGCTATCTGCAATCAATTGCAAGGATTAAATTGGATTACTGCCGATTAAATTTAAGAAAAAAGAAAAAGAACGACTATCAGGATAGATATTGTTAAAACTGTCAAAATGAATACCGAAAATTATTTTTCTCAATAATATTAAAAGAAAAAGTGACGAATATTGTGCTTTATTTAAGTATTTCTGTATAAGCTGTTAACTACTTTTTTAACTTCAGCAATAATATTCAAATCTCCAGGAAGTATTTTCTCCTTTGCCTGTAAAAGTGTTTTCACTGTCCTGTTACATTTCAGGCGGGGGAAAAACTTAGCGGAGATGACGGTAGTTTCTCGACGCATATTGCGAAGTAGCAGCGATGGTAAATACCGGAATTTTCTAGACTATGACGCTACAATTTTCTTTCGTTTGTTTTCTTTTGCGAGAGATTTGTGTAATATTATACACGTAGGAATAATGAACCAATTTTGTTTTCAGGCTCACATGTTTAGTTATTCTTAAGTTATAATGAGATTATTTGCTATTTTCATGACATGTTATGTAATATTAATTCAAAATTTCTGAGATAACGCACACAAGAAAGGTATTTATCAGAACGACTGTTTCGATGGTACAAAAGGTCCACTCTTCTTCACTTTCAAAAAATTTCCCACCATCCACGTGTGCAGAAGGGTTTTGAAGTGAAAAGTAAACGTTAAATTAATTTTACGTTTTAACACCAGTTTTTTGTTGAGTGTTCTTGTTACGTTATGTAATAAAACTGCAAGTCGTGTGTTGTACATATTGATAAACTATCCTATGAATTATAAAGTAATCACAGTACTTAATATATCAGTGATTAACTAAATACATATTTTAGCTCGGTTATCTATTTCGTTGAAGCCCAGTGGTGTAATGGCATTGTTTTGCCGTGCCATAGATCCAGGATTCAAATGCATTGATGGGCAAGGTTGATTTAGAATTTCATTCCTTGAGTGGGTCGATAAAATGACGACCAAGCCTGCTTGGGGTCAAACACTGGAGGCTTTGCGTCTGACTGAATACCTGGTCGAGACATGCGCTTTTGCACCCCTGAGCCTATGGTAGCGAAGTCATGGTTGGGTAACGCAAGCCTTGGCTCCGTATGGACTGTTGCGCCAATGTTTTGTTTTAGTTAGCTATCGATTTATTTATAATATTATTATTTTATATCATTCTTATTTATATTTCATTTAACAGAAAATAAATTATGAAAGGGAAACAGGATTTTTATGATTTTTATAAATTTACATAATTTTTTAATTTTAAATTCACACACACACACAGAAGTAAAAAAAATCTCTCTATAAAACATCTTATCTTATATATAATAAAATCCGAGAGTAAACATTGTATGTAGCTAGGTTTGTAGGTAGGTTTGTGACCTCCGATCTTCTTGCGCGCGTCTCTCGATCGCATTGCGCCGAGACGGTTGGTCGCAGACCTACCGAATTTTGCATACGGCTTCACTAGGACAGATACTAACACGCCTCTGAGCGATTTTTTCGAAATTCGAATTAGAAAATGTTTTATTTTATGTTTTGTCCGATTTTTAGCGATTTTTCTTGCATAATACGTAATAACGCCGGTCATTGCACTCGCAATAAAACGATATTTGCATCATCGGATAGAGGAGAAAATTTTCTTTCGAAAACAGTTTGTTTTGACTATGTAACATATTTTGCCGATTTTTGGGAATTTTTAAAAAGAATTTCTCTTTTGACGACGTTTGCGTAAAAGTAATTTTAAAACTGTTGCATCTTTCATTCTAAATGTCATAACTTTTTTATATTTCGGCGAAAGACGGAGCATATATTTCGCCCACTTTTAAAAGAAGAACGGAGGAAAAATATAAATTAGGAGATTTTTTACGAATTTTTATGTAAAGAAGGATTTTGAATTTAATAAAAGCTGTTTCAAGATTTCGTTATGATATCTTCCGCTATGGTTGTCTGGGAAACAGTAACAATGAATAAAATTGCCATTTGAAAAACATAAATAAAATGACTTTAAAATAACTTAGTTTCCACATGTTAGATCAAAATGACTTAGATTTCACGAGATTAAAACCCCTTTCGAAACTCAATCAAAATTACGGGCTCACAAACAAAACATACGCCACGCACGAAATTATTCCCTATTTTATAATACGTTGCCAGAAAAAGAATTGAATGCTGTTTTTTCAACGATGAATTATCCAGCATTATTTTCGATATAATTTTTAAACGGGACACGTTTTCGAATCGCAGGAAATATTTTACGTGCTAAATACGCCAATCTGACAAGAGTTATGCATAAGAATGTATGGAGAGCTGTTTTAATGGCAGCCAGAAAGTGAAATGATTATCGTTTATACTAATGGGTAAATTGCAAAGAATCACCAAAGAATAAAAAACTACATTAGTGGCAAATATCTAAACCGTTTCTTTAAATTAAACATTAAAGTTGGAAAAACGAAAATATATTGGTATCAGTAAAGGATACTCTTAGTAATAGTTATTAGATATGCTAGGGCAATATTGATCAAAGCACAATATACCGCGTTAATAAATATTTCGTGAAACTATTCGTTTCTTTTCGTTTTTCAACAGCCATCTTACATCACAGCTAACTAAACATTAAATAATTCTACGTCGCGTTAATATATCCCGCGGTAATTTCAACAGAAAATTCTGTACCTGAACTTTTTTTTTCTTCGAGATTCTGTTTGTCACAAGTAGTTATGATAACATTTTAGGAAAATGTTCTCTTCTTGCCTTGTGAAGAGCGGGTACACACAACTATTTAATTATAAAATAAAACGGTTCTTCACATCCTGTAGTATTTAAGGTATTAATGGTATAACTCAAATCTAAAAAAGAGTATGATGTAGAAATGAGACATTTTGAAAGTTAGAAATTTTTAGGAACCGTCACGCTTTTCTTTTTCTGTTCGCCAATGACACCGACATAGTTTTTTGTTTCATAATATTAACAATGTTCTCAGATCAGTATTTAGTTGTTCGTAAAGTTAGTATAATGAGTAACTTTACGCCAAGAGTCAAATCATTTTGTTTATTTTTAGATTCCACATTACTGGAATCAATTCGAATTATACATGTAAGAAAAAGCTTTGTTCCCTACCGTGCGGAGAACGGGTACGCAGCTAGTATATAATAAAATCCGAGAGTAAACATTGTATGTAACTATGTAGGTAGGTTTGTGACCACCGATCTTTTTGCGCGCATCTCTCGATCGCATTGCGCCGAGACGGTTTGCCGCAGACCTACCGAATTTTGCATACGGCTTCACTAGGACAGATCCTAACACGCCTCGGAGCGATTTTTTCGAAATTCGAATTAGAAAATGTTTTATTTTATGTTTTGTTCGATTTTTAGCGATTTTTCTTGCATAATACGTAATAACGCCGGTCATTGCACTCGCAATAAAACGATATTTGCATCATTGGATAGAGGAGAAAATTTTCTTTTAAAAGTTGTTTTTTCGGACTATGTAACATAATTTTTCAAATTTTTGGGAATTTTTCAAATAAAATTAAATTTGACGCTAACTTTCGTAAAATATTTTTAAAATTGCTGCATCTTGAATTCTATCCGTCATAACTTTTTTATATTTTGTCAAATGACGGAGCATACATTTCGCCCTCTTTTAAAAGAAAAACCAGTGGAAAATATAAATTAGGAGATTTTTTAAGAATTTTTAAGTAAAGAATTGTTTTCGTTTCAATACCAGCAGCTTAAAATTTTCGGTGTGATATCTTGCGTTTTGGTTGTCTTGGAGACAGTAACAATTATTAAAATTGCCAGTTGAAAAAAAAAATAAAATTCTTTAAAATAACTGAGTTTTCACATGTGGAAAGTGCGCGATTTTGATGTCATACGTTTAAAAGCTCTTTCGAAACTCAATCAGAATAACGGACTCACAAGCAAAACATACGCCACGCATGAAATAATTCTATATTTTACTTTACGTTGCCAGATAAATAATTGAATGCTGTTTTTTCACAAGTGAATTATCCAGCATTATTTTCGATTGAGATTTTAAACGGGTCACGTTTTCGAATAGCAGGAAATATATTGCGGTATTAAACAGGGCCTGATTATGACCAACAGGGGGCCCGGGCATTGATGAATTTTGCCCCCCCCCCCCATGTATGAAATTTGTTTTACTTTTTCATAAATTTTTCTTTAAAAAAAGAACAACATTTGAAATTGAGGGCCATTTCGAGCCGGAGGCCCCTGGGCAAAGTCCCGATTTGCCTATTATATAATAGGGCTCTGGTGCTAAATACACCAATCTGAGAAGAACTATGCGTAAAAATTCATGGAGAGCTGATTTAGTGGCAACCATAAACTGAAATGATTATCGTTTATGCTAATGCGTAAATTGCAAAGAATCACCAAAGAGTATAAGCTTACATTCGTGGCGAATATCTAAACCGTTTTTTAAATTAAGCATTAACGGTTGTGAAACGACAGTATATTGTATTGGCATCAGTAAATGATAGTATAAGTAATAGTAAGTAGATATGATAAGGCAATATTGATCAAACCACAATATACCGCATTAATAAATATTTTGTGAAACTAAGTCTTCTATTTATTTTTCAACAGCCTTATTACATCACAGCTAACAAATTAAGTAATTTTACGTCGCGTTAATATATTCCGCGGTAGTTTCAACAGAAAAGACTGTAACAGAACTTTCTTTTTTCTTGGAGATTCTGTTTTGTCACAAGTAGTTTTGATCACATTTTAGGAAAATGTTTTTCTCTTGCCTTGCAAAGAGCGGGTACACAACTATTTAATTATAAAATAAAACGGTTCTCCACTTCATGTAGTATCTAAGGTATTAATGGCATAACTTAAATCTAAAAAAGAGTATGATGCAGAAATGAGACATTTTGAAAATTAGGAATTTTCACTGAAAATCGTCACGCTTTTCTTTTCTGATGTGAACGACACCGACATAGTTTTTTGCATCATAATATTAACAAGGGTCACAGGTCAGTACTTATACTAACTTAACGAATAAGTAATGAGTAACTTTACGCGAAGAGTCAAATCATTTTGCTTATTTTTAGATTCCAAATCTCTGGAAACAATTCGAACTATACATGTAAGAAAAAGTTTCGTTCCCTACCGTGCGGAGAACGGGTACGCAGCTAGTAATAATTAAACAGATGAAGATATTTGTTTGAAAAACACACTGGGAACTAATGCTTTTTCAAGGATAGCTGTCAAATCATAGCCCGGAAAACATAGCTGAAATTTAACTTTTTTTGACAGTGACTGGAAATTCAGGTGAAACGTTGTAGTTATATATTTCAAATACCATAATAACACCTGAATGCCTAGCAGCACCTTGGGATTTTATTATTCGTCAGCCATTGCATAGTTCTTGCAGCCGGTAGTCCGAACAGAACACAAAACAACTTGAGTGCTTTTTCATTGCTTCCTTCAACTTCCTTTAATGAGAATGATTGCCTGCAATTTTCCACTTTCGTACTTGAATGATCGTCCCATGTGTTGCAGTGTATATGTCACTTTTATTGCTCTTTGTGATCTTTCTTTCTTCCTCCTCTGCTAAATACCACCAACCACTACCCACAATGTCCTTTAATAGGTAGACAGGCATGGGAGGTCCTTGGTGATTTCCCTCTCACGAAAATATCAAGCCTCCGTCGTATTGCTGTTGTAGCTACTGCCACTCCCTCCTCGAATCAGTCAAAAGGCGTAATAAAAGTGACATTCTACAAGATGGTGTAAATTTTCCATTGATGTTTCAATCAAATGTATTCTGTGTGTCAGAGTTTTTTTTTTTGGATTTCGGTTTTATGTTTTTGAAACATGGTTCTTGATGTATTCAGTGGTCAGAAATCATGCTATGCATTATATTCTTGACATTTTCCCTAAGGCTTTCGGGAGATGCGATTTACATCTTCACCAGTAAAAACTACATATGAAATTTATCGACAATCAACTTGCAATAAAATTGTCACTACAGCCGAAAACTCTTGGTTGCGTTTTAAGACCCTCCACAATCCAATTTTGTTCGTCAAATGAGACCATAAATCTCTGGCCTGAGGGCAGAAAATTAATTTTCCTACGACTCCCTTTCTTGTGCTCATTCGAACAGAGATTCGACTGCCTTTTTTAGAAAAATTCACCTCAGGACAAAATTCATATTCTCCTTATTATAAAAATTTCAACTAATTTTTATTATACAAAGTGTTGGTAAAACTGGACAACTCGAGAGCGCAAGAAATGCCATACAGAAACTAAAAGACTGACTGAACACGAACTTCTATACTTCTATACTACATAATTAATTTTTCTTCATATTTCCATTCAGTTGTATTTCATTCTATTAACAGTAAAAAAATCTCGAGTTTTTAACCCTTTTGAACGAAAGTCGAAAAAATTGAAAAAATTAAAACTTTGTAGAATAACACGCATATAAAAGGTACTTATCATTCTGTACCTTTGATGTGCGTCATTTTGCAGTTTTAATTATTTCATCTTTCAAAACGCCAGTGTCTTTTGATGTTTTTTTGTTAAAGTCCAAAATTGTTTGATATCCGTTTGTTTGTTCCTTTGTCCATGCTGTAACTGCCGTAAATAGGTATGAATTTCCACGAAATTTATGTAAGCCGTTGGTATGAACTATACCCCGTACTCTCTTGAAAATAATGGTATGTAATGTAAATGCAACAGTAATGGATCATGTGTATATAATAGGCTCCTTACTCTTAAATATAGAAAAGTAAGGGACAAGTACACAGTCACCCCTAGAAACAACGAAGTAAAAGATGATTTTTATTTTTAGAGGGAGACCTAAAAGTTTTTTCGTATCCATACATTAAAATAGTTTATGGTTATTGTTTAAAATGCATGTCGGAGGTGTTCCTGTATTTCAAAAATGAAAATAAAATTACTAATAAAATTACGTTCTCAGTAGAAAATAATGCACCTAACAATGATAATTCCTTTAAAGGGAAAACTAAAGGATCGTAGTTAAAACTGACAAATCGAATAATGCTTTCACTAGTTTGAAGTTGGATGATACTTAACAAAATAATAATACAATTGAATTTGGTTACAACGTCTTTCAAGAGACTATAATGCTAATAACGCGACTCAATCGCAGTGGAAGATCCAAATGGGGTTTATGGTGTGGCAGCATCCCCCCTTGAGCATACTTAAACCCCCACTTCTAAACCCATGTTTAACCTGTTACCTCGCATAATTTGAAAAGCGCAACAGCGCAATCTTTGCGTTCCAGCCTGAACATTTAAAGAACAATTCTGAGAAGCAACTTCGGCCAAATAAGGACAGTCTTTCCGTTGCGTCTTTCGAATGAAGAGAGCGAACAGGTTAAACATGGGTTCACTATTAAAAAAAACGAGTGGCGGAAAAAAAGGAAGAGTGATTCCATCATCTATCTCTAAAAATATGCCTTTGTTCTACTTATTGACTCTCTCGTGCAGCTTTCCTGGATCCGTCACTGATTAGTAAACGAGTTTATAACCTCCTGAAAAAGTGATTTTGGTTAAAAATCTTCACTTATTAAGGATTTTGTTTAAAGGAATATTTATACTGCAGTTATCTGCTCACTCTTTTTTTTTTCAGGGGAATAAAATTCCATAATTTTATAGGCAGTCAGCATTTTTTATTTGCTACACAAACTGTTAGCTAGCTATGTGTTCGTGGTGATAAGAACTTCAGTTCAAAACTGCTAAAGTAGGTTATACTGAATGCATGCAATTGAAGCAGTTTTCTCTGTACGTTGTGTGAAAAGTACCAAGTTCCCTCTAAGTTATTTCACCCTTAGTATTATAGTTCTTTTTTACAATAGATAGCTTTGCATGTTATAGTTTGTGGCTTTAAGCGTTCAACTTTTAGTTCAGTGACTGTACAATTACATCTGAACAAAGTAATCAAAACCTCGAGTTTTCGGATTTAAAAAATTTAATACTGAATTACTGCAAAGGAACGATCAATCTGTCTAGAGTGTGTTTGTGTGTGTATGGATTATTAAACTATAAAACTCTCCAACAACATGTACATTTTCAAATTTTGGGAATTGCCTAAAAAACAAGGTAAATATTTGCAGGCCAAACCTTTAGCGAACCAATTAAGGTCAGCCATTCCATAAAGCAGTACGCGTATGCTTTACCATACCTGAATACTTTATGAACAAAAGATCATTCAGTGACAAAAAGTTCTTTCCCCGTCTTGTACACCCCCTCTTATGCTGCTGTAAGAAGGGTAGAAAAAACCATGTCACTTCTAATAAACTTCATGATTTCTAAAGATCCACTCAAAGCAAATGAACCGTGACAAACGCTATTTTTCCTTCAGTCGTACACTAACTCAAAAGCCGTATTACGTAATTTAGATCAAGAGCTTATGAAATATACTGATCTGGCTTACATAATGATAAGGAGGGGGGAATATGTACAAAAAGAAGTGTTCAGAACCTGCACCTGACTCCCTTAAAAAAATAATAATACGAATGAAAGTAAAATAAGAACAGACATTAAAAAAGAAGCTTAGGTGATATAAAAAGCTATATTTGTATGGAAGCATCCCCATACACAGAACAGCTACCAAAAAACATCCCATTTCTTCCGCCTGCATTTTTCACTTCCTGAACCCTAATAGGGACCCCCTTGGCTTAGCGATAGCTTCAGCACATTACATCAAGTTCAAGCCACCATCGGCGCCATCTTTGTCCAATTTGTTTGTTTAGTTTTTCTTACATACGTATTGTTAATTTTTCGCGCTTCTTTTGAAGTTTTTCTTTTTTGTTGTGTGTGTGTGATGGGGTATTGCGCAAGTCGAAATTTTCGAAATCGAATGGAAACACTCCACCCGTATAATTCGTATCCGTTTTCGCAAGGGGGGGACTATCCGATGAGAAATCCGCAGGTCAAGGAGTTCGTCGACCTTTAAAGAATGAGCGATAGTTCTGCTATGTCACGAGGGCGTAATTACACCCTGGAATCATCAAGACAATTTATCGGACACAAGTTATATGAAATTCCATATATTATGAAATAAACGATCCAATGCTGATCGCACTAGAGGACCCCCTACAAGGAAATGTGAAGCTGTAACATTTTCGAGATTTTCCTAAAATGAGTTCCAGACATTAAATTCCGGTTTAATTAGATTTGTACGTTTGTAACTGAAAAAAAAAATTAACGACTAACGCATGAGATTACTTTTTCTTTGTAATTGGTTTTACTTCTATTTAAAGCACGTTTAAAGTGTTTTAGTCACAAAATTGCGATTAATAGATTAGGAATATATCATAAAGAATTTTTTATGATGCATTCATTTCAATATATATACATGATGTGTTCATTTATACACACACACACACACATATATATATATACATACAAAGAGCGAGAGAGAGAGCGATTGTGTATTCTTAATAATCTAAGCCAGTTCTACTTAAACTGCGAAATATTGAGAACACGAAAATTTAAGATTATATGGATTTTATAGTATAAAAGGTAAATTTGACATAGAAGTATACGTTAAGGATAAAAATAACAAGCATTTCATTATAATTAATTTTTAAAATAAAAATTAAATAAATTACAATTTAATTGTATTTATTTATTAATTTAAATAAAAAATTAAAGAACATAAATTATTAATGCATGGGCGGATGCAATCACTTCTTTTAAGCTTGGGAATGGGGTTCCAAGATTAAAAATCTTATAAGGAGTGATCAAGAGCTCAAGATATTAAATATAGATAACTCTGTCTTCTAAGTGATAACAGATATAGATTTCTCAATTAAATGCCGATCCCCTTGAACCCAAAGATTTTTATCCAATGACTTTATAATAATTTTACTTAAGGCCGTTTTCTTAAAAAAAAATGACGGGCTGAGTGGATAAGACACTGAAAACAGTAGATGGCTGAAAGGTGAAGGTACAGCGTTCTGGCCTACCACATGGCTGGTGACCTAACGGTCTGGAGTTTTGGCCGATTTTCTTATCTGTATTTGTATCACAAAACTTCAGAAAAAATTCTTTAATACGAAAATCGCCTTCGAAAATGGGTCGAAGCGTTATTCGATTTGGAAAACATTACAAACTTCATTATTTTAAAGATTTTTTACTGAATGTCTCACATCTCTTATGGGTTTGCTGTTTGTAATCGTACTTTGTAAAACTTACAAAAAGAGATCCTCAAAATTTTTCAAGTGTCCAGAAGAACTCATATTTTAAAAGTTGTTCAAAAGTTTCATGATTTCTAAGAAGAACAACCTTAAAATACAGCCCCTTGTTTAAACTGCACTAAATGATCTGTATTCTACGAAAAGTCATATTACATGGGCCAGTAAGCATTGAATCATGGCTTTGTAAAATTTAAACACTTCCTACGATGTTGACAACTTCTTTTTATTGGACAGATGTTTTCATGCTTGCCAAAATAACTAATCATTTGTTCGGGTAATCATTTTTAATCAGACTGGGTGAAGAATTCGTGAATTTCCAAGCCCTTGAGCTGACGGACATATGAAAACGAGTGTATCTCTACAAAACAGCTAACAGCACATAATTACCTGTGACGAATTTACATAACAACAAACCACCATAAATGGAGCACAGAGCTTATTAATGTAGTGCGCTGCCGAAGGGGAAAATTGGATAAAATATTATTCCAAATAGAATAAATATTATTTAGATTTTATAAGCGAAACTTAACAAACAAAAGGGGAATGCCACTGAATCCCTACACATTTTCTATTGTCACACACAGACACTGGCATCTCAAATACCGTGCATCTCGAAAACCAGTGTGCCTCAGGAGTATGGGGTAATACATAATGGGAACATTGCCGGATATGGGAAAATTAAAATTATGAAGCCTCACTGGGAAGCATATTCATTTCCAGATTCTATTTCCATGCTTTTCATGTTCGAGTCTCTTACTACCTGCCTGGAATTAATTAAGTTGAAGCGCAACCGCGGACTTTGAAAACTGCTTGCGGTAAGTTAGCTGGCGGTGTGGATTTAAATTATGATTTAACTTTAAAGAAAGCTTAAGCGTTTCTGACATTTACTTTTGATGTACATAGCGTATGCTCAAATTTACGTTTACAAAAAGTGGCTGAATCAAACTTTGGATCCCTCCGCCCCTTTACTTTAAAATGGTTTTGCTTATTTTTTTTGTGTGTGTCTGCATAGTTTACAACAATAACTGAATGTCTCACTAACTATAAAATAATTTTAGCTATATTTGTAATAATTAACACGATTATTGTTGAATATTCTTTTCACAAGAAAGTATTCAGCAAAATTGGACCTTCGGTTACTTTCTCTAAATAAGTTGTTTCCTCTTTTTTTGCATTCCACTTCTTTCCATACATAATCAAGATGATGAGGGATTCAATATTGATGCAGCTACAATTATTGTAGCTTAACTTTATTGCACTAGTCTTACATTGTACTAAACTGTAAAATGATATAAAAAGATCCAGTATCTCTTTGAATAAGTATTTTTCGCAATGGCGGCCGTATTCAAATATTTTTACACATTCTTAATTCTGGGAATCCCCAAAATGTCACTAAAATCCAAGAAAAGAAAAGTGTTTGTAAAAACAGACTTTTGAATTTAGAATTTAAAACATGCTTATGAATAATCTAAGAGTGTAAAGCGAAGCAAAGAGGATCAGTAATAGATAGACGTGGAAAACGGATGAAAGTAAGGTTACATTTACTATTGATTTTAAAATTAATCTTACCATAACTCTACAAGAATTATTTTCTTCCCAAAATTCCATTCGTATCAATTTTCAGAAAGTTAAATCACCAAAAAGAATAGAAAACTAAAGAATCGAATCAATTTCATCAAACCCGCCAAATACGCTTAAAAAACCATTCTTTGATTTTCACCATAACAGTTCTCTGTCCAGTCGAGTAATCTACTGTCATTAAACTTTGTAAAAGACAATTTGGTAATATAGTTGTTATATCAATTTTATTGTAACACTTTATCATATCCAATGTTAATAAATGGCTTGTTTGCAATTTTTTCTCTCTCATAAAAGAAACAGAATACTGAGTAAACCATGGACGTAATTTTGACTGAACTGTTTTTCATTCAGCAGTAGGATTAATTCCCATTGAGTTATAGATATAGCCTATAATGCAATGCCTCACTATGATATGTTATAGCCAGTAATGAGAGAAATCACCATCTAAAAGAAATAATTTAAAAAAGAAATGCAATTTATATGCGTTTACTGTTTCTATCTACGGACAGACACACGATTCCAATAATGAGTTCATTAAAGTTTTATTGCATGAAGAATTTACCCAAAACGCTTCGATCTTCTGAGTATAGCCTCAAAATGTGCCACTACTGAATAATCACCCATTTATATCGACATTGAAGCGTGGGGGGGGGGGGAGGGCATTTCTATTTTTCTATATATAAATCCTCGATCTTTCTGCTGGCTATCCCTTCCCTCTCTCACGCAACCAGTTGTGCGAAATGTTCAATTCTCGTGCGACCAAAATGTTGGAGGCCCCAGGAACATGTACTTCGTTAATCGAATAAATCAATATTTCCCCCTTTCTGGGGAGGCAACAGCTTGTATTTTACAATGGGCAATCACAGGCAACATTAGATAGAAGGTGGAAGGAGGGGGTTGAGATTACCCTGCTTTCCCCCTCAGTGTGATTTAGGTCATAACTGTAACGGCCAATAGAAATGTGACATGACAGTCCTGCGCTTATAATCTGAATGAGACTGAATGCTGTTGTTCAAAGTAGGTTTGGAACGGCCGTATATAACACTTACGTAAAAGGCACGTGGCTAGGCAATGCAGAAAAGCCTGTTACGAAGCTATTTATAGGTACATGTGATTGTCTTCATTGTTTCATGTTCATATCAACGGTCTGGTATTTCCCTTTATGGTTTCGTGAAGACCCATGTCTTCGTGTAACTGCTCTTTGAATGTCGAATAATATTAAGGTGGCGATGGGAACAAGTTTGAAACATTAAAATTTAATTTCTAAATTAACAATAGAAATGAATTCTGTGCAATTCCACAAAATTTAGATTTTCATAGAAGCATCTAAATATCTTCGTAAAAAATTATGAACTTTTGTAGCATATCGCTATCATTTAAATTTATTAAGACTGTTAATACTTTGCGGTCGTGTTAAATTTACACATAAGTGTCATGGTGGTGTGAATTAATTTTCGTTGAACGAACTGTAATATATAATTTATGCAAGATTATGAAGGATAAACGAAATTTATACTGTTGTTATTTCGTTATCTCGAGTTAATAGAAATACCGCTCCATATAGTATAGTGGTTAGCGCACTACTCTTTACGGTCATGGGTTGGGTTCGAATTTCGGCTTGGTAGTCAAAATGTCCATGCCTTCATAAAAGACACTGATGACCTACCTATAGGGGCCCCCACAATAGAGTGGCCATTACTTCTGGTCTTGGTAGTGGCCAAGTACCCACTGACGTCAAGGGCTGTTATCGAGAAATTGATAGAATCACATTATTAGTTCGTTTATTGGTTTCTTAGCAGTTTATGTTCTTTCAATGAAAGTGTAAACTGGTTTATCTTAAAATGGAGTATAAGATAAAATAAAATTTACATAAGGTTAGTGCGGTTTTCTTTGTTGTGGTGGCTGAGAGCAGACACACGGGGTCTTCTCAGATATCATCAATATTCTTGCCCATGACAGATGATAAATGTTTTAGTCATTTTTGTTTGAGGCTAAAAATTCGACATTTAAAGTACAATTTTTTTTGTGCCCTACTTATGTTATTAATAAAATCCTCCTAAAACACAGGTTGAAATATTTTAAAACTTATAGAAATATAATATGGATGGAAATATAAGATGGGGGTAAGGGACACAGATTTTTAGGATAACCTGTTGTAAGAGACATAAAGGAGCAATTTGTCTAGGCTACATAGGCAGCTGCCTAAAGCAATTAAATAATGGCAAAAAATATTTAAACTTGTCATATTTGGACAAGTAGCCTATATTAAAAAGAAATTAAAATAGGAGATTCTCGATTAACCGTTACAGTCGGGAAATCCCTCGTCCTGGATAAGCGAATATCCCGGATAACCAAATTTATTAAAATTTTGCGGGAAGTGTTTGAAAAAAAATATAGAAAAATGTAAAATTTTTATACAACAGGACATTAATTATTTAATTAATACAAAAGAAAAAAGAATGAATCTAAATTTGAATGCTATTTAGATTCACAATTAGTACATAACCCCCCAAAAAATAAATAAATAAATAAATAAATAAATCCCTCACTGTTTTGTGAACAATGAAAGGATAGAAATCTGTTTTCGTTTTTCATTTGCTCTCTTGACGAATTTTACTACGCAAATTTCTCAGCATCATTTTTTTTCAGCAGGCTTTCATCTTATTGCTCTAAGTAATTAAGTTACGCCTGATGTACTGATACGCACCATGATTCAATTTCTGTTTTCATGATTCAATTGCCTGTTTGAAAGTTTTGATTCGCTTAGTTTTGATAGAATGTCTTTAGAGCATAGAAATATAAGAGGACCTTTCTTTTTTTTGGCCATGATCAGGAATAAAACTGGTCGGGGCAACTTACGGCCCCCTTACTCCACCATATTAGGGATCCACTTTAGCCATTTGTGGTCCAATTGGTAGACCCAGTTTTAAAAACTAACTATAAATACCACGAAAATTTCAAAAACCTCTTTGAGATTTCTCTTTTCAGATCTCATTTTTATGCAGTATAAATATGTAACTTGTTCTTTTCTACTACTTTAAGTTTTCAGGGAAAAATCTTTTAACATGGTAGGTCCAATTATGAAAAGTTGAATTTTTATAAAATCGCTCCTAACTTCCACAAAAAAGAAATTAAAACCACGTCACAGTGTTTTACAGGTTTTGTGGAATAGATATATAAAAACAAATAGCAGATCATCTATAATGGAAGAATAGGTGAAATTTAAGGGGCGCGGGGCACTTCCTCCAACTCACCTTATTTATTTAACTTTGAACTTAACCGTTGAAATTAATTTGATTAAGAAAAAATACAGAGGTGTGAAAGTTATTAGAATAATTGTATTTTTTAGTTTTTCTTGATTCATTTTGTATATACTTGCAATATTTTACGAAATGTTATTTGTTTTGTTGATACAATCAATTTTCACCCCTTTAGAATAGTTTTGGGGATATAATTTTGTTAAATGTCACCATCTTTTAAAAGAAAAATATTTTATCCAAAGTAATCCAATTGTTTGTATTGCATAAAAAATTTGTCAGATTAACAAACAATTTTAAAATAAAGTTTTAAAATCATCTGACTGCTGTGCTAGTATTTTTTTCTTTTCTTGAGTTTTCATCGGTATTATTTTATTGTTAAAACAATTATTTTCGAAGCTTTGATTAGTTTATAACTGGAAGCTTTTTCTTCCCGTTTGTCAAAGGATTAGTGCGATATTATGGGTAAAGCAAGTAATATTTAACCTAAAAAAACTAGCTGTGGTAAAGTGTCTCATCCAAGAAAATCAATATTACACCAGGAATTCTCTAAAAAAGCAAAAATTTCTCAAACATCTGTGTGTAGAGTAAAAAGATCTTTGAAGTTCAAATGTGAATATAAAAATTCTAGAGTAGGGAAATGTGGAAGGAAAAGTAAGTTTACTGCAAGAACTGAAAGGAAATTAATTCAAATTGCTAAATCTTACTGAAGAGCAGCTAGTCATGGACTAAAAGTCTCTTCAAAAGTATGGAGTAAATGCATGTGATTCTTCTATCCATATAAAACTCATCTCATTTGGACTCACTCCTCGAAAAATGGCTAAAATCACATCTGCTATGGCAAAAAAGAGATTTTCTTGGGCAAAAGTTGTGCAAGAACAATTGGGAAGCAACTGTAGCAAAGTGAGAAGTATTAATTTTCCTTTAATTAATCAGTCGAATTCAAGTAGATCATTTCTTTCCCTGAAATCATGGTTTTCTTTTGTATACTGACTAAAGATACAGAACTGTTTATAAATTTGATTAAAAATTGCTTTATGAGAATATTTCTCAACAAATTGCATACCCTAAAGTATTTTTTATCTCTTAGGTATGTTTCTCTAATTAATCAACGTTTACGATTTCAAAAGAAAGCAGTCAGTGTACAGGGAGAAGTATCAGTGAAGAATTTTCACAAAATTGCATAGCACAAACGGTGAAATATCTTACCGTAAAAAATAAATGGTTTGGAGTGTAATGCCTGTTCATGATACCGGACGTTTATAGATTGTAGTAGGCATGATGAACCAGTATCAGTATAAAAAATTGTTTGAACAAAGTCTAATTCCACAATTAAAAGACTGACTTTCAAATGAAGATTTCACATTCATGCATGATGGAGCTCCGTGCAATACAGAAAACTCTGTGACAAAATTTTTTGACTAAAAAAATATCAAAACTATTCCATGTCATGGAAACAGTGCTGCTATGAACCCAATAGAAAATCTTTGGGGCATTGTAAAGAAAAAAATTCAAGAAATTTAGCATCACAAATAAGAATAGTCTGATAGAAATACATCTAAATTTGCTACCATAACAACGAAACACAGCCTAATTGCCAAAAACTCATACAAAGTACGGCCAAACGTATCTAATCTTAGTTAAAAAAAAACAAGGCGATACACACTAAATGTTAAATGCACCAATATATTTTTAATATTATATTATTTTTTTAATATAACAGGATTTATTGCAAAGGTCACAATTATTCTAATAATTTTCACTCCTTTGTATATGAGTAATAATGAATATATTGCTCTATCTAGGAACTTTATCTAAGGACGTTCTAAGAGAAAGAACTAACATTAATAATGATTTGAAATATTTACTATCTGTGAAATATCAAAACAACCATAGGCTCACAAATCCAAGAAAAAATCGAACTGTTGAGGAACTGAAAAACGAAGCAGTCCGAATGCCCAATGATTATACCAAAATAGAATGATTAATTTGCGAGTATTTTAAAGACTATGCACAACCTTTTACAAATTTATCAAAAACAGGTATTTTTAATATTTACAAACATCAACAGTAAAAATAATGCAATCATCGTGCACCGAATAATAATTAAAAAGGAAAATAGAATAAGCATAAAATAAGCCCATTAATGAAGACTTAAAACGAAGCTCATCTCAGAATTGAAAATTAAGATACCCATGCGAAATCAAGACGATAAAAGGATAAAAAACACATTCTTCTTGTCGATAAAAGTTACGATAGTCATCTGTCTTTAGGCTTCAAATTAATGTTATCTCTAATGCTTTCCCAATTTACATAAGCTCTCTCCAATTCACTATTACGTGCAATCAATCCCAGTTACTTTAGAGGATAAGTTTACGATGGCTTCCTCTTTTCGAGTTTTATCATCCTGGAACGTAAATATCGAGCAGGAATGAAAACTTTTTTAATTTTACCTCGCGAAAGAAAAAAAGAACTAAAAAAATTATCTGTTCATCCGAGCACACTCCTGTTAGTCACCCAAACTCCATTAAATCCTATCAAAGAGGCCTGAACTTTAATTACGATACTTAAGTCCAAAGAAAATTCCAAAAGCTACGGAAGTCATTAAGTTAAAGGATTTGGAGTCGGGCTTGCATTACCGTAATGTCATTAGAAAAGTAATTAATTTCCCATGCGCCAACAAAGAATTTTAGCTAGTGTTGCCATTCGAACCAACTTAAATTTCGAAGGGGAATTGCTGCTGTTACGGGTTTTGTCAAATAGGTTGCTTGGCAGTTAGCACTACTGAAGAAAAGAATTACTAAGGGAGATTTGACAGTAGTAGTGTCCGTAATTTGATTGTCTTTTTACCGTTTCTGTTAACGAAAAATATTATTGTTATGCTGTAGTTGCTGTACAGAAAGGATTTTGTGAGTTTCAAATGTATACAGTTTAGTATTTGCTTTTCTTAAGATAATTTTTAAGTAATATGTTTGAATATGAAATGCTCTTATGTGAAAGTATAAAACTTTTGTTTTTCAGGTGCCGTGATGGAGATAAAAGAATAGTAAAGATGGCTGGAATTTTCTTCTCACTGGAACAGAAACCAAACCCTCATATATATTTAAATGAACATTTCAAATGGGGATACTCCCCCCCCCCTCTAGGTTGCACAATTACATTAAAATTTCTTCCATTAAGAATAAAGCAAATAAACTGTAGAACAAAAATGAAGACTGTTAATGATTTAATTGCATTAACATATATTTATTTCACAGCTATTGACAACTTACTAAATGCATGAGGCATGATTCGTATTGCTTTACACCGAAGCAAATAAAATGAAGTGAAAAAATCTTCTTTTAGAGAAATAAAATAGCACTTTATAAAAAAGTAAATCATCAAAATTTGTAAAAAGAAATATTTTAAAGGAAAGATGTGTTTATTTAATCAAAGATAAATTACAAATTAGCATATTTCTGTTGAAAAAAAGAGTAAGTATTTACATAAAAATTATATGTAGTTTATTAGAGAAACATAGAAAATATATCCAAGGAATTTTCTGAAGAAATTCATGATAAATTCACATTTCGAATTTCAATACGCAAATAACTTCCATTTCATGTATTCGCATAGAATTTATATTGATTAAAATTTGGGTTAAAGAAAAAATTTTGTAAAATAATTCATTGCAAACATAAATAAAAATTCATCATTTCAGTACTTAGATCATTCTTTCTATTTTTTACTGACCATAAACAGCTTATCCAAAAAAAAAAAATAACTGATAGGTTGTAAGACTTAAAATTTTTTTGGTTGGTAATGTTCTACAATAGTCTAATGAAGAAAAAAAATGTGGTTCGAATTCCCTGTCCCTAAATTGAAGTTAAAATAAATACATTTATACTCACAGTTATTTTGCCCCCTACTTTTAACCAATAATTTGCATGGTACTCAAGGAGAAACAATTTCATAGTGGCTATATATAGCTTAGTATTTGATAGTGCAACACGAGTGCACTAAACACTGGGCTACAGCGAAGCATTCCAACATCAATTCCTGACAGCATGAGTCAATGCACCGTTTTTGCAAGAGTGAAATCAAATAAGTTAATTACTCGCTAACCAACAGCGTAAGATTAAATAAATCCGTGTTGGAAGGGATTTTTGTAATTTATATAAAAAAAAAAGAAAAATCTTACAAAAGATTTTTCTCTGTCCGCCATCTTTTAATCCCATTCAAATTCCACTTATCAAAAAGACAGGTTCTCGTTTTACGATCGAAAAGGTTTATTAGAATTTCAGAGAGTTTCAAGCTTCACAAAATTTTATAACCGCCTCCCCCTCGTTTCTAAATCCCATCGTAGCGTTTTGTTTAATCTCCCCGCACACTCCAAGAAACATTTTCTACTGCACCCCATAAAATTCTGTAGCTGGCTCGAAGCGATATAATTTTCACTCTGCATTAAAGGGACCTTATTACTTTTAAAACTACAATCGCTCGTGCAATATATCATTAGACATGCAAATACAAAAGGGAACAAATCCCAAAGATTTCGAAATGTTCACAGCAGAAATTTCAGACTGGGATTTCTGTGTCTTCCGAAAAGGTAAATTACTAAAAGGTTCATGCAAATAAAGCTATAGTATATATATTACATATACTTCTTTAAAAATTCTCCAAAATAATAGAAAATGAAAATGCGCATGTGTGTACACTTATGGCTTAGTCATAGCACTTATGTATTTTGTGCAGTGTACAAGGTATATAGTCTCGACGAGAGTAGACTGTATGTCTTTCTGCTGGATTGGTTTTCCGGTGCTAGAGGGATGAAAGACCAGAAATGAACACCTCTTGGACTATTTTAAACTGTGGAGGACAGCGAACTTCCATGCTCTGGTGATCCCCTGGAGACTGAAATTAATAACTTCAAAGAAGTCCAGTGCAGCTAAGAATAGAAATATTTATAAAAACCGTTTACCTTAGTCCAGTGGTTCATTTGACACCGGACCACAGAAAATCACCGTGTATTTGTGGTTCATACACGCAGATCAGGGACGTAGCCAAGGGGGGGTCATAACCCCTCCCATGAGGAATTTTTTGCCATACAAAATGTATATAAATGTATATTCTTCACTCCCTTATCACACACATGTATGCATATATGCGAGTTGCAGTAGTCGTAACACCCCCCCATGAAAAATTTCTGGATACGCCCCTGACGCTTTCGAAAATCTTCTTGGTAGTATTTTCTCGAAGATTGTCTTGACATCGCATTTTGATGACGATCGGAATAGTAAAGGGACTCTACGGGAAAGATGCAAGAAACTTCAATTCGATGTTGTGAGTTGTATCAAATCTTTTTATCGAATACTGCAGATTTCTAGAACTTGTATCAGAATATTTATATTGCAAAATTTTGTAAAAATTGAGGAATGTGATAATATGTGAATATTATATGGCACAAAGAAGGCTAGTTCCAAACATTATCTCATGGTCGGTGAAATGCCATGAAATACCAGAACATGCAAATGTCGCAACTACTGTAATCGTGCTCTCACAGAGCAAAACAGGTGATAGGCAAATTGAACTTGGTCCTTGTTTTGAAATTTTATCGTTCGGCTTAAGGCCAACGCTCATTTGAGTCCGTTGTCATACGTTCCAGGCTGTGAAGGGAGTTTTTTAATGATCAATTTTCACGTGCAGACTATTGTAAAAAAGGGAAATATTGCAGGGTCGAAATATTTATGGGGTTTTAATGACCAGTCGGGATCACCGACAAAAGTTGACCCGTGACACCACAAAACCACGCCTTGCACACAATGGGGAGACTTTTCTCCTCAATCCGGAAGAAGATACTGAAGAATACATTGACCTGTCATGGTAGCGTATGGCAACGGACTTACATGAGCGTCGGCTTCTAGGCAACACTGACAGCTACGACTACCAGACATTAAAATTCACGTATTGCTATGCGCAGAGAGAGGATGCTTCGTGGTTCTGTCTTTGAAACGGCCAAAGCGATAGGAATAAAGGAGAAGCCGATTTTCAAAACTTCCTTCTTGCTACGCTCGACACATACTTGAAGCCTATTTGGAAAAGACTGTGAAAACGTCGAAGTCATCGTGTCCAACACGATGTAAAGAGCTTTGTGCTGAGTGCTCTTGGAAAAGAGATAACTTCATCTTCACTTAGATGTTGAGTAAATGCATGCCTAATAATACAAAGTATTTTCGATTTTAACGAAATCTGCAGTTTCTTAGTTTCTTACTTTAAAGGAATTACTTGAGTAAAGCAGATTAATGAAAGTTGACTACTAAATCCTTTTATTTCTCAACTTTTATTCAGTCCCCTGAATGACCGAGCAACTTCTGCTATGAAAGCCAAAAAAATTATTTGGACAATGTAAATGAATATATTATTTCAATTTTGCCAATTTCTACAGAGCATAAACATGTTTTAGACAAGACGAACACTTCTGTGCATTTTCTGAATTGAACTCGCTCAGAGTGCTCCCAGACTGAAGATAACACCACGTTATTTTTATCTTCACCACGAAACATTTATCTCCAAGAAAAATATCAATGGTATGAATCAATTAAATACTCTCAGACTCAGTAGTTTTAATAATTTCCTTCTTATGCATCACGAAAACCACCCAGTATCTCTTGAGCAAGGCGCAATTTCAAGGCCTTTATTCCACGTACGGATAATCGATATTTTAACGAATAAAAATCGACGAAAACGTTTTTTCAATTTATTGAATTTTCCCGCACCTTGAAGGAAATAAAATTACAGACACCTAAAAACATGTATGATGACACACACACACAAAAAAAAATATATAAAAATTAGCTTAAGACTTTTCAGTTGGTATTTCGCTTTAATAATTTTCCAGAAAGAAAAAAAAAGTATATTAAAAAAAGGTTGAAAAATTCATTCTTTTTTCCTTTTTAATCCCAGTAGCATTAGAAACATCTCCCTTGGTGGTTTAATATAAGAAATACCCCTCTCTCCCGATCTTTTAATTTTATTCTCCACTACCATTCAAAAAAAAAATTCAGATTTTCATTTTCTGTTTCAAAGGATTACAAGGAATTCAAAGGATTTTCCAGCTTCGCGAATTTTTATTAACAGCTCCCCTTCTTAGCAGCTTTCCCTAATGGCACATTTGAAGAAATATTTCCAGCACCACTCCATATAAAGATTCAGTGGCGTTTGCGTAACCCTATAATTTCCACTCTAGGCCACCGAAAATTTGTCAATAAAAACGAACCCCCTTCTCTTATTCTAAAAGTTTAATCACGCACAAATTACCTCATTCCGAGCTACAAGGTGCTGTTGAAAAAAAAAAAAAAAAAAAATGGCGATCTCTTCGCCTTTTGGAACAAACCCCCTCTCCTCATTTGAATAACAGGGGCGAACGTCCATTTACTCGCCAGGATTTAGCATACTTATTGAATTTTCTGGACGTACGAAGGGGGGTAGCAGGTGTTAAAAAGTCCAAGATTTCTCGGGATTTCCGCCCCCTCCCCACTTTTTCAATTTCATTAATATATATGAGGTGCAGGCAGGGGCGAAGTGAATGGTATTCGGTAATGTGTTTTGCTATCCTTAGGGATTTTTGTCAGGGAGCTCTGTTCCGATGAAACTAGAGGCAGGTTGCCTATTCACAGTATGCATACACGAAGAATACACTTGATTCGCTCCTTGTGCAAACCTGCCCCGCAGTAAGATGGCAAGGAAAGAGGCAGCCAGTGAATTTTAATGCCATATATTGCATCAAAAGATGCAGGAAAGCTAGGTTGGAAGGCGCACTGCGTTAAGTTTTCACAGATGCATACATATGGAAAAGATGCGTTATGAAACAAACAAAAAAAAAACTCCTTCAACTTCTAGTCTTGCAATCTATATAAATAAAATTAGACTTTTGTCTGTACATTTCTTGGAATTCAAAAATTTTGCGATTTCTATCCGTTTCAAGCACCCGGGAATCCGATGCGACCCTCAAAAAAAAGTTTGTCTGTCTGTCATTCTGTCGTTCTGTCATTTTGTCCGTGACGCTTTTTCTGTTTAAGCATCACGCAAAAACGACTGAAGCGAATGATACGAAATTGGGTGTCATGATAGGTGGTCACTCAACTTAAAACATAGGCGTGGAATTTAAAAAAAATCTTAATTGGATTTTGAGATTTTGCGAAAATCGTTTAAAACTGCGTAAATTTGTGTTCAAGCATCACGTAAAAACGACTGAAGCGAATGATACGAAATTGGGTGTCATGATAGGTGGTCACTCAACTTAAAACATAGGCGTGGAATTTAAAAAAAAATCTTGATTGGATTTTGAGATTTTGCGAAAATCGTTTCAAACTGCGTAAATTTGTGTTCAAGCATCACGTAAAAACGACTGAAGCGAATGATACGAAATTGGGTGTCATGATAGGTGGTCACTCAACTTAAAACATAGGCGTGGAATTTTTAAAAAATCTTGATTGGATTTTGAGATTTTGCGAAAATCCTGTCAAACTGCGTAAATTTGTGTTCGAGCATCACGTAAAAACGACTGAAGCGAATGATATGAAATTGGGTGTCATGATAGGTGTTCACTCAACTTAAAACATAGGCGTCGAATTTTTAAAAATTTTCATTAGATTTTCAGATTTTGCGAAAATCGTTTCAAACTGCGTAAATTTGTGTTCGCACATCACGTAATAACTGCAAAGGGGAAAAAATTATATTTGGTGAAATGATAGGTGGTCACTCACCTTAAACTATAAGCATCTAATTTTAAAAAATCGATCCGAATTCGAGATTTTGCGAAAATCATTTAAAACTGAGTGAATCTTTTTTTCCGCATTACGTAATAAGGACTAAAGCGAATGATATGAAATTTGGTCACATGATAGATGGTTGCTCAACATAAACTATAGGTATCCAATTTTTTAAACATTTTCATTAGATTTTGAGATTTTGTGAAAATTCTCTCAAAATACGTTTATATTTCTTCAAACATCACGTAATAACAACTAATACGAATGATACGAAATTTAGTGATATGATAGGTAGTTGCTAATCTTAATTTATAGGCGTTGAATTTTAAAAATATTTTTATTACATTTGGAGATTTTGCGAAAATCGTTTTAAAATGCTGAAATTTTGTTCCAGCATCACGAAATAAAGACTGCAGGGAATGAAACGAAATTGGGTGACATGATAGGTTGTCACTCAACTTAAATACTAGGCTTCCAATTTTTCAAAGATGTTGATTAGATTTTGAGATTTTGAGAAAATTATTTCTATATTCGTAAATATTCGTTCGCGCATCACATAATTACGACTAAAGCGAATGAAATGATATTACTTAGTGACTCTCTAACCTGTAATATTTTAACAATACATGAAAATTATAACTTCGCTTTCTTTACTTTGGCAACATACTCCATCCATTCTGTGTACTCCTACAATGCTGACGAAATTTCTTGCTTTTTGGAAATTTGCATTCACTAACCCGTCAAGGACGGGTACTTCAGCTAGTAATGAAATATGTATAGCATTTTACAAAATATCAATTCTAACCCCCCCCCCCTTTTTTAAAGTAGTACATAGAATTAAATCCAACCGTAGCAAACTGTTGATCTTGAATTTTAATTTTTCTGTTCAATTTTTGGTTTACGCGTTTGATGATCTATATAAATAAAATTAGACTTTTGTTTGTACATTTCTTGGAATTCAAAAATTTTGCGATTTCTATGCGTTTCAAGCACCCGGGAATCCGATGCGACCCTCAAAAAAAAAGTTTGTCTGTCTATCATTCTGTCATTCTGTCCTTCTGTCGTTCTGTCATTCTGTCCGTGACGCTTTTTTTGTTTAAGCATCACGTAAAAACGGCTGAAGCGAATGATATAAAATTGGGTGTCATGATAGGTGGTCACTCAACTTAAAACATAGGTGCCGAATTTTTAAAAAATATTGATTAGATTTTCAGATTTTGCGAAAATCGTTTCAAACTGCGTAAATTTGTGTTCAAGCATCACGTAAAAACGACTGAAGCGAATGATATGAAATTGGGTGTCATGATAGGAAGTCACTCAACTTAAAACATAGGCGTCGAATTTTTAAAAAATCTTGATTAGATTTTCAGATTTTGCGAAAATCGTTTCAAACTACGTAAATTTGTGTTCAAGCATCACGTAAAAACGACAGAAGCGAATGATAAGAAATTGGGTGTCATGATAGGTGGTCACTCAACTTAAAACATAGGCGTTGAATTAAAAAAAAAATCTTGATTGGATTTTGAGATTTTGCGAAAATCCTTTCAAGCTGCGTAAATTTGTATTCAAGCATCACGTAAAAACGACTAAAGCGAATGATATGAAATTGGGTGTGATGATAGGTGGTCACTCAACTTAAAATATAGGCGTCGAATTTTTAAAAAACTTGATTGGATTTTGAGATTTTGCGAAAATCCTTTCAAACTGCGTAAATTTGTATTCAAGCATCACGTAAAAACGACTGAAGCGAATGATATGAAATTAGGTGTCTTGATATGTGGTCACTCAACTTAAAACATAGGCGTCGAATTTTTAAAAATTTTCATTAGATTTTGAGATTTTGCGAAAATTGTTTCAAACTGCGTATTGTGTTCGCACATCACGTAATAACTGCAAAGGTGAAAAAATGGTATTTGGTGAAATGATAGGTGGTCACCTTAAACTATAAGCATCTAAAAAAAACCGATCAGATTTTGGGATTTTGCGAAAATCGTTTGAAACTGAGTGAATTTTTGTTCACGCATTACGTAATAACGACTGAAGCGAATGATATGAAATTTGGTCACATGATAGGTTGTTGCTCAA
Organism: Cheiracanthium punctorium; assembly: GCA_038373885.1. NCBI lineage: Eukaryota > Metazoa > Arthropoda > Arachnida > Araneae > Cheiracanthiidae > Cheiracanthium > Cheiracanthium punctorium. Next base: position 911,761 of record JAWZYV010001099.1, on the reverse strand, counting down.
CATAAAGTATAGGTGCCCAATTTTTTAAACATTTTTATTAGATTTTGAGATTTTGTGAAAATTCTCCCAAAATGCGGTTATATTTTTTCAAGCATCGCGTAATAACGACTAATACGAAATTTGGTGATATGATAGGTAGTTGCTAATCTTAATTTATAGGTGTTGAATTTTTAAAATATTTTGATTACATTTTGAGATTTTGCGAAAATCGTTTAAAAATACTAAAATGTTTGTTCCAGCATCACGAAATAAAGACAGCAGGGAATTAAACAAATTTGGTTGACAGGATAGGTTGTCACTCAACTTAAATTCTAGGCTTCCAATTTTTCAAAACTGTTGATTAGATTTTGAGGTTTTGCGAAAATTATTTGAATATGTGTAAATATTCGTTCGCGCACCCCATAATTACGACTAAAGCGAATGAAATGATATTACTTAGTTACTCTCTAACCTGTAATATTTTAACAATACATAAAAATTATAATTGCGCTTTCTTTACTTTGGCAACATACTATATCCATTCTGTGTACTCCTAAAATGCTGACGGAAGTTCTTGCTTTTAGAAATTTGCATTCAGTACTAACCCGTCAACGACGGGTACTTCAGCTAGTATTATAATAATAATGTTATTCTGATTTTAATTGTATAGCATGTAAATAATACTTTGTTGTGTACAAATTGTACCGACTAATATCGACTCTTGAAGTTTACCTTTGAGAAACGTTAAAATGTTAATGAAGATTTTCAAGTTAGCTATTTTACCTTGACTTCTTTCTTGTGACTTAAGATAGAATACAAAACATTTTGTACCTGAGATATATTTCAGAAGTTTTCAGCCAAAATTCATAACGATTCTGTTTCTAGAACTGACTTTTGATAAAACTCTTGCGTACATATTAATCTGCCTTCTTCTTTTTACTAATCCCTCTGATCTGAATCAGATCGGACCCTCGAGTTTGTTTTCTTTCATGATTTCCAACGCACATATCAGGTCTCTTCAGCAAATCTTTTCGCACCAAATCAGCAAAGCTAATCAGACGTTGAGCAGTGGCTTCATTATTATTATTAGACTTCGTGCAAATAGGGAATGTTTTAGTACCGCCGCCGGAGAATCTGAGGGTCCTTATATAAATGCCCTGAAGTCAACTTACTTAGGCAGAACCTTTTGGTCCTTCTTGCCGCTCTTGAAATCAATTGCGGTACTAGGACCTGCACTACGACACCATGAATGTGCCTGTCGTTGTCTCCAAGAAGCATTAACCTATAATATTAATAATCTTATCGATTACTGCTCTTTTGTTCCTACAGATAATGTATGTAAAACGAAATACACAGTTTAGTGACTCATCCTGTTGAAGACTGTAAGATTAGGCACTACCACATGTTTTTTATGCTTTATAAAAGCCAAAAGAACTGATAAGATTTGCTTCTGTATAACTGTTACTGCAAAATTTCAGAAGTTACAGAGACATGAATAAACTAACACAACTAGAGGTTGATTATAAAAGGATCTTCTTATTAAGTATTATATCTTGGGACATGAAGTCCACAGGCCTGTACACCGTAATTTCTACATCCTTGCCATCAAGTTAGTGGTGAATGCTGGGTTTTTTTAAAGGTGGGCTGTCTCACTCGAATAACAAAATGGAACCCTTCAAAACGAAAGGGAATTTTTTGCTTATTTCTTTTTATAGATCTCTTTCTTTCTGGTGTTGAATGATAGAAATAAATCATATCCAGAATATTAGACTAACACATTTAAGAAAACTGATATTTGTTAATTTGTCGGACTTCGCAGATAACTTAGCTAGCCCATAGGATTCACCACTGAGTCATGCATACATTCTAATGAACCATGCTCAACTGAAAGCAAAATAAAATTGGATGGCTAAGTTCTTAAGTTTTGTTGGTCAATGATTATTTTCACGTCTCAGCTAACCGAATCATGTAATCTTCATTAGCTTTCCGAACCCTGACGTATTCCCTCCTTGCTTTCTAGACCTAAACATAGAGATTGCAGAAGAGATGGGATTTAAAAATTATAATATGGTATCAAGTAAAATGGCATCATCAAATCTTTGGTAAACGACACCTTCATCTAACTTTTCTAATTTGTAAGTAGAACACATCCAAGATCATCTTCAAGAAAACGCTTTGGACCAGCGTATCTTGTGATGATTCCTCGTCATCCGATACTCGCTTTGTGCCTAAGCCTGACACGTGATAAATGTCGCGTTCGTGACGCATCGCTGCCGTCTCATGCAAAAGGGTACTTGTCATCAAGCTTTCGAATCCAGCTAACATTCTGTTAAAAGATTGTGCGAAAATGAGGTCCATTTTTCTCCATTACAATTGAGGAATTGTTCCGGAGCGGCAATTCCAGCCAAGTTCACGAAAAGCACGCCATCTGATTGTGGCTGGCGCTTTAGCCAGAAAAGGAAAAACCAGGTCAAGGACGCTTCTTCTGCAGCAAACGAACTCTTGCTCGTTCGTTTTTGTCGTTTCACTGATGATGACTTCGACAGCGAGCTTGTAACCGAAGAGAGTTGGTAATTGCGTGAATGTTGAGCAGTGAAATGTAATCGTTGGGAGATGGGGGGGGGGGGTGAAGCGCGTGTGTCTCATCATTTATTCTGTTCACTTCCTTCGATGTCGTCGAGTAACACTTATTCGAGATGAACAGTTACATAAAATCGTTTGCAGAGAAGAATCCATTGGAAGTAAATCGTTTTCTAAAGCGATTCAATCTTGTGTGCATCATTTGTTTTATGTCAACCCGTTGAGCGCCGTTGGAAAAAGGCAAAAGCGGAAAGTTGTTTTCACTGGTCAACAAGGCGGGCTGTAGGGTACGTACGTAAGCGCATGAGTGATGTTATGAAGTCTTTTAAATGTTGAACTGACGTCCAAATTGTTCTTAAAATCGAAAATATAGTAACAGACAGGGGTACGCCTTCCTTTTTTGTTTGCAGCTGACTAGGTAGCTTATAAACACGGTCGCTTACAAGACTTTCAGTACATTAAAGTAAAAAGACAGTTACTGTTTAAATTACACTTCAGAGCCATTCGATCACTAAAAAAGATAAAAAAAGAAGCAAAATACATATCTGTGAAGTTATTTCAGGAAAGGTTGTACGATGAAAAATTGTGTAAGTAATGCTAGTAAAAACTAATATTTTAGCAACTATGATAAAAAAATTGAAGTATATTTCACTTTCAAATAAAAAATGTTAAACCGAAGCGATAAATATGTGTGTTACATCCACTTCCGATGTTGTAGTAATGTATCTGTATTTAATTTTTTTTAAAGCCGCAAAGTACTGGAAAGCTCCATACATCATAATTAGGGACTGCTACTTAATCATTTTACAATGGATATTATGTGTAAACAAAAGGTACAGTAAGTACATTGTATGTAATCAAAAAATGCCTTTTCTGCATTGTTGCTAAAAACTAAAATGTGCCTAAATTCGTGATGGCTCAAAACAGTGTAAAAGACATACACTACGGCACTCTCTATACGTGGATATGAGGGGAATTAGACGATGGATGCAACCGCTAAGGCCTCTTTGTTTGAAATTCTACCTTTTCTCTTCCAGAAATTGCTTATGTAGGAGTCAGTAATGCTTATTTTATTCATTCTTGATACTTTTCGCAAAAGAAGAAAGATTTCAAATAAAGGCACATAGATTCCAAACTAGGAACTTTTCGCTTTGACAACTGGACCAATTTTTAATTTTGGCCACAAGAGTTAGCTTTTATATTCCTCTCATAATTACTTATTCTACATATTCGTTTGGATCTTACGTGAAATGGTATCGGGGAAAATACTTCGCAATCATTGAATTTTCTAGGTGTGCACTGGCTTATGGAATCGTTCAGCTGCGCTAGACTACAAGACTATCATTGACCAATAAAATATGTACGGGGTGTTCCAAACTATTGTGGGAAACTTTTAGAGGAGGAAGAGGTACATTATGCGGATTGAGAACTTCACAGAAACCCATGATCGGAATTTTCAGTGGAAAGTGGCAGTTAAGGCAGGTCTGAAGAGACACAAGATACCGATTCATTGATAAATTTATTTACTGGACATAATAAGTACAAATGACATACATAAATTTGATTCATGATATAACATGAAATGATCGAAGTTTGCACTATCAGATATCCAACTTGCCTTACGTCTATTGCCGGACACGCTCGAACACACCGGGAGTTCATTTAATTGCAGCAACAGTTCATGCGGGTTTTGCCGCAGCATCCATTGCAGGCTTTACAAGTCCTTGATCAGACTTCGTGTCGATTACAATCGACAATCCTTTTTACGAAATTAACATTCACTAACCATAATCATTTCAGTGGCAGTACTCTTGAATCCATATGCATTCTTATAACAGATTACAGATGACTGTGTAAATCGATCGAAGTCTGCTCTTGATACACGATGCTCGATAAATCAGGTGAAGGTTGGGGAGGGCTCACTTTATGTTTATTGCGCTGTCATGCACGTTACGCAGCTTAGGTTAACCCTTTGAGGCGCAACCCTTTCCCAATGCTGAAAAAAAGGGCATCCGTTGCCATCGCTCGACTTAACTACCAGCAAGATGCTGGTAGTCATGGCAGACAATGACCACAGCTGGCTGTGGACAACAATTGTGGACAGACAGACTCATGGCAGACAATTGACGACAGCTGGCTGTGCGCGAGCTGTGGTCATTGTCTGCCATGACTACCAGCATCTTGCTGGTAGTTAAGTCGAGCGATGGCAACGGCTGCCCTTTTTTCAGCATTGGGCAATCTATCCAGCTGTTCTCGCGTTCTTCCATTTTTCAGCAGATGTCAGTGCTGTTAAAAATGATCGTGACCATTTTTTACGGGAAATGACGTGCTAAAAAGTAATGTATTCTCGTGGAGCTATGTCACCCGAAACTATCTTTATAGAAATCAAATCTATTCTTCGTGACTGGCAACAGTTAAAACATCAGATTTTGGTGTTCCCAGAGCGGGAACACTGCGCGTTAAAGGGTTAACAGTACCGGTCATAGGTTGCAGTGCAATTTTCAATCCTAACAACGATACTGCTTCAAAAGGTTTTTCACAGTTTTTTATTAGACTCCTACGCATTCTTAGGGAAAAGAAAGAAAAGAAAAACAGGAGAGAGAGCAGTCAGTAAGAGTGTCTTATGCCCATATAATTGGGTATCTTTCACATTATCATAGTGAACTAAGTTGCTGAATTGTTGAAAATCTGTAACAAACAGACAGATGGACGAAGGAATTGAGTTCAGTACCTCTGTTGTCACCACACAATGAGCTCTCTCCTTCGGAGATTACTTAAAGAATGAAATTTAACGGCAATAGTTAATTCGTTGAAAGCAGATATCGAAGGATAATGTATAGAAGTGCACAGTGAATCAATATTGGATGTTTGTGCTTCCATTATTTTGTGTCTTTTGCCACTATGGAAAAGGCATTAAGTATAAAAATCGAAATTTCTGCAGTTTACTTTAAGTATTAAAACAAAGTATAAAAAATGTTCTAACAAACAAAACATGTCATTCAAAATATGTCGTGGGGATACGCTGGTTTTTGGTATCAGTAACAGCAGCAGCGACAACCATAAAATTGAACGTCGTTGGATGGACTTTTAACGAAGTTAGGAAAAATATTTTTAATAATTCTGTCAAAAGACCAGAAAGAACGTTTTTTTTCAAAATTTTACGCAGACTACAGAGTACCCTTTAACTCAACTTGTGTCTCAGACGCAGTCTGGCTAACCCGTCGGCTTTTCCGAGAAAACGTTGCTAAACAACGTTAAACTACGAAAGGAAGGAAAACAGAATTAACAAAACAAATCCAGGTTTTCGTTATTATGTCGCTCGGAAGAGTCCTTTTGCCTCCCGCGCGGGTGCAAAAACGCAGAACAACAGTGGCACACGCTTTAATAGTACTAAAATAGACAACGGCAGGGGAACGTCCCCATCGACCCAGCAGCCGGAATGAATGATTCATTCACACACGTACCACGGAATCGCATCTGAGCCATTCACATTGGAACAAACCGTAACGAGTCGAGGTGGAGAGAGGAAAGAAAGAAAAAAAAAAGAAGAATTTCCACCAAAGTAAAAACAATGTCGGAAGAAAGAAAGAAAGAAAGAAAGTTTCTGCCGCACGTGCAACAGAAGTATATGCCTCCTCATCGAGAAACTCAGACAGTTATAAATAACTCAATTTCTGTTTGCTCTGAGACATCTTTTTGCCGATGTTTCTAACTAGGGATGATCTGGACCGAGTCACTTAATGGTTACTGAGGCTTTCTTTCTTTCTTTTTTTTCTCTCTAGCTTCATTTTCTTGGGAATGTTTTTTTTTTCCCTTTATTTAACTTTTTTTTTTAATCTGAGACTTAACTGATTTCAGTTATTTTTTTAAAGCTTGAAGAGGAGGAGAAAAAAATAGAATGGGTCTCCCACAGTGAGATTTTTATTTATTTATTCATTTTTTACATATATATATATATATTTTTTTTTTTTTTTTACCCTCTCTTTAGAGTAGGGATGAACGTACGCCGCGTTTTGTGTGTCAGGGTCGCGCGACGATAAATATAATGCTGTAAGGCCTAATGCGTTTTTGTGGTCTTACAGCTTTGTTGCTATAAACATAAGTCTTTTAAAAAATAGCTCCTATGTTAATTTACCAATTGTTAAAGAAAAATAAAGAGAACGCCTTATTATTGCCATAAGTAGATGTTAGTCAATAGGCGATTGCTTGAGCAATTCTAAAACATCACTGTCCATTTCCAGTGACAAGAAAGGATATGACCATCTTACTTAGTGCTGTTGATTAGTTGCGCTGACGAATTGCTTTATAGATGATTCCGACTGAGTGCATTATTATTTAGTTGAAATATTAAATCAGCGATCCAATTATTGCATATACACCCATTAAAGCTACTCCTTTTAGAAGGAGACAGCCTAAAAGGAATTTTTGAACATCTCTAGAAAGAAACCAATGATGTTACACACTCGAAAAAATGAATAATGCTTCTTCCACAAACTCACTTATATTAACAGGAAGCCTATATGTCTCATGGAACTTCCAGAAAAAAAACTTCTTAAGCACGAAAATCAAGAATGGGCCTAAGTGTTAGGGATGGACGCGAGACGAAAAATTGACGTCTCGCGTCTCGCAAAACGGCCGAAAAGCTTTGTCTCGTCTCGCAAAAATCCCTATATCATAATGTTAAAAATGCTTGTCTCGTCTCGCAAAAAAGCTGTAAGTCTTTGTCTCGTCTCGTAAAAAGTCGTCTCGCGTCCATCCCAACTAAGTGTTATCCGTTTAGGAAAATATTGCAAAATACTGTATATTTAAGATATCCCTTCGAAAAGTTTCGTATCTCTTATAGGTTCACTGTTTGTATTTGTGCATAGTACAGCTTGAACAAAAAGACATTCTCAAATTTTTCGAGTCTCTATCGCTCAGTTAGATTCTTAAAAAAGCTGTTCAAAAGTTGTATGATATCTTAAAAGAACAACCTTAATCTCTATATGATTAACCATTCAACGACGCTTATTATGAAGCATTATTTTAGTGGGGACATTTTGGCAATTTTATTTTCAAATAGAATTATAGTGAATCAATGAGAGCTAATTAATGTGTATCGCTCAAAATACCAACCACACTATAGCGCGGTCAGCACTGAGTCAATTTTCACTAAGCAAGGTATACACTCTCAAAAGTTATTTCTTCAATTCACGGAAATTTTGCAGCAATCAGTGCTGCCGGAACATTTCCGTTAATTGACGAATATCCGTTTCTTTTATCTCCTGTCAATTGAAGAAACTTCTTTAGAATTAACGAAATTTTTTCCTCTTCTTGAGATTTTCAGGAAGAATTCACGGAAATATTACGTTTCCAAGGAGTACGGAAATTATTCGTTGAAAAATGAGGAATAAATTAGTGTATAAAGACGCACTCTCAAAAATTATTTCTTCAATTCACGGAAATTTTTCTGGCAGCAGTGCTGCCGGAATATTTTCGTTAATTGACGAATATCCGTTTCTTTTTTTCTCCTGTCAATTAAAGATATTTCTCCAGATTCACGAATTTTTTCCCTCTTCTTCAGATAGTAGGAAGAAGAATTCACGGAAATATTACGTTTCCAAGATGTACGGAAATTATTCGTTGAAAAATGAGGAATAAATTAGTGTATAAAGACGAATTTTTCTGAGAGTGTTTTCCTTAATTAACATTACATCTATGAACATGGAAATACAGCAGCTTAAATTTTGTTAAACTTATGCACTAACCACTTATAAATTAGATCCTTTCTCTTAGATCATCAAGTAATTTTATGATCTAAGAGAGAGAGAGAGAGCTTACGACGATTTTTAAAAAGTGATTTATGATTCTTCTGCTTGCGTCATTAGACCTCGCGTTAATGCACACAGAAAGGGCACATTATGCATCGTGCTAAATAAAACAAACAAAATTTTAAACGAAATGTATCAATAAATGCGTAAAGTAATTTTTCCCATAGGAAAACAGTGAACCTATAGTCTTTTCGCCGAAACGAGAGAACGAAAGTAAATAAACGGGTTACCAAAGAATTACATTTTTGGGCACCAATCCCTAGTTAGGCGAATTTAACCTTTCTTAATTCCAAACAGCGTAAATGGAAGAAAGCAGAAATTCACACTGTGTTTGGCGCTTTGGCAAAATGCCAGGTGTTTACTCATCGCCAGTTTGCATGTGCAATTGTTTAGTTTCGTTCTCTCGACTCGGCGAACGCACTATAGTGGCGTAACTATATAGAGGCAAATTCAACCGATTTGCCCTCCCTCAGTGGATCAGTGACTCCGATCATACTGGGAGGATCTGATCCCATCACGCATATTAGGCGATATTTTTTTCCCTTATGAATACTTTCAAATCTCAATTTTTTTTTTTTTTGTTTTTTGTTTAATTTGTGTTTGTACTTAAGCTGGTAATTTACATTAATTGAATTCAGAACTAAAATTTTACTAAACTTTGTAATAATAAATGTTATTATGTGCTTACGGCCGTCTTAGGTAAAGGGCCCCCTCTGGTCGAGGGCCTGTGGCATTTTGCCCTTTCCTACCACCCTATTGTTACGCCACTGCACTGATTGGACTTCTCAGTTCCGTTACGTCAGATCACCTTAATATGCACTAACTGTAAACTTTTTACCAGGAAGAAAATGATTATTTAGATAATACACTCGTACAGTACCGATACGGGTCAAAGTCTAGAAATGGCTTCTCTACCTAACGCAGTATAACTTCCAAGAAAAAAATCGAGGCTACGTTTGTACAGAAATTAATGTTCATCTGCTAATATATTGAGCAAGAAAAAGTTCTGAATCCGGTTCCTCCTAGCGTGGGTGGCCCCAAGCGCCTATTTATTATTCCGAGAATTCCATGACGATCATACAGCCATTTTTCCTGAACCTTCTTTGTCCCCTTCCCTCATCCCACCACTTGGTTAAAGACTGGAATTAAACAAAAAACCATTGCCAATAAAGAAAAGTAAATGCTTGTTAGGATGGCTGAGATTCCTTGAAATAGGTAAAGAACTCGGCTGAGAATTTTCGAAAATAATTAGGTATGCTTCAGCGTCTGCTAGATTCCTTTTATTTATAAATTCATTTCCAAACACAAATACGGCAGTAATTTAAATCTTCCCTGGCGCCGGACTTACATGCGGAACTTTTCAATGAGTGGGACGTTCCGTATTCTATATTGTATGTCCGGGAAGGGGAGAGTTTTTGATTATTATATTTTGGAAAGCACTTTCTCTCTCCGAATCATATAATTTGGGGAAAGTCGTCTGAAGGTGAAATTTCTAGGAGCTCGTTTACTTTTCCTTAGAGGCGATTTTTTTTTTTTTTTTTTTTGGACAAAGCACACGAATTACTAATGCAATGCTGAGAAGGTTTATGTTGAGAAAACTGAAGGAAGAGAGGGTAAAAGCACTCTCTTTCTTGTTATTTTACATGAGTATTATATTTATGGTAAAATATTTTTTCTTGTTAACAGAGCAAATATGTCATGCTTTGAGCTGTTTATATTGTAGAATGCAAGGGTGTCATTTTCGCTATCTATACCAATATAAGGATAATGCAATGTCTGAATCGCATATATTCTCTTCGTAATATTGAAGAAACTAAGACGAGCTTGCATTCGATTCAAATAGAAAATATGATGGTTTTAAAACTTCCGTGACAGACTGACTGATAGGGGGAATTTTATTGGAGTACCATGGCAATTAACAGCTTTACTTCCAGTTCGTACTCAAGTTTTGGAAATATAAGGTAGAGCATCCGTTTACTTCGTCGGGCCGTAGAATCTCATGAAATTAGAATACATGTGCAGGCAGGTGAGAAGTCAGAGCTAGGTAGTAGGAACGAGGACCGAAATGACCACTCGCGGTCTTTTTCTTTTGTCCGCATCACTAGGATCATAGTCGGGATATTCCGCTACGATTTCACTAGGTAGTTCGTAGAGACTCGAGACTGTCGTAGTAGTTGCAACAGATGTGATCTTTGAGAGTCTGTATGAGAAGGTCTTTTCTAATGGTGATGTTGGACAGAAAATGTTGTCATCGACGAATCTTCCCGAGAATTTCCGATTGCTTCTGTTCTAAAGCGATCTATGTTTGTTCTTGTGGGGGGGGGGGCGTGGGCTCAAACGTGGGCCCGCAGAGGTCGCAGTATAGCCAATAATAGTTTCGTAAAGTAGAGGCCTATTCTGGTGGCTAAGAGCCTTGTAATTCATGAGAGGAGCGATCTTTGCAGAGGCAGCAGTCATTTTGTTTCGAGCGCTCATGATGTGATGTTTCAGTGTTAGATTGTTGTGTAGTATCATCCCCAGGTATTTTGCCATGGAGTTCCAGTCGATTACAGTATTGTTGACGACCACTCCAGGAGGAGAAAGTCGATTTGAGAAGTAAAAAGCCTGGGATATAGAGGAATTGAGTTGTAGTTTTCAAGGTGTGAGCAAATCTTCCATCTTCTTTATAAGTCTTTGCATGATACAGTACAGACTGATCTTGTGTGATAACCGTTCAAATAACTGCGCTTTCATCAGGAAACAGGGCAATGGAGGCTCCGTGGCATCTCATAAAAGTTTCGTCTGTTTGACAATCTGTGGTTTTAATTGAATCCATTGGGCTTAGACAGAATATTTTTATTTTAAATTTCGTGTTTTTCAATGGGTGCCAAGGGGCTGATTTTTAGCAGGGCATTCGGGACCACTGCCTGAGCCCCGAATAAAAAGAGAGCCCCTAAACTATTTATAATATAATTGAAATGCTATCATCCTACATAATATTATCGTTATCGAAGCATTCTTCTTCACATTACATCTTTATTAAAAAATCCTTATGCTGTTATAGCATCCTTCTTTGTATTGTGTGATATGAAAGTTGTTTTTTAGGGTATAAAAAAAATGTCCGTAAGAGGGGGGGGGGCAATGAAGCTTTTGCCCCGGGTCCCCATCTCTGCAAATCGGTCCCTGTTGGCGCCACCTGCTGTCTGTTTTTTGTATCAGTGCCGTTGCGTCCAGCCTTCTTTTCTTTAGAACTGAGCTTTTTCCCTGCTCCCATGAACCCTGCCCATTTTGCTTTAGTACCGATCTGCCCTGCCGTATACAGAAAGAAAAAAATAAGTCGTGCATCTTTTCTAGTGGGATGTAGTGATGATAATTTCCCCCTTTTCTCAACAGAAAGTGTCCTTTTCCTCAATAGAAATTGCAATTATTGATAAATATTCCCTGTCACTTTTGAAAAGAAATAGTAACACTGGCTTTTGAAGTGGCTTGAGGGATATTGAGGATAGTTGCTACGCAAAAAGCATACATCACGAGAAGTAACTGCATTTTATTTCATCAGTCTGTCCATTAGAAATTGAGACACATGGTACAAATCATGTAGTCGTTACAGAATCTTACGAGGTAATCTAAGCAATAACGAATCCTAATATATTGATTTCTTTGCATGCAGTCCACGGCTTTTTTGACAAAGATTCTAAATTTCTTAACGAGGTTCATGCGAGTTTTTGAGAACTTAATTCAAAACTAACAGATTTCTTTTCTCTGCATAAAACTGTTTTACGATTTATTATCATAGTTTTTTTTTTTAATATTCGACTGTTAAAAATATTCTCTATCTCCTGACTCCAATCTTCTACGAACTGGTGGAAAAAAAACACCCCACAAAAATATTTAATGAAAACACAAAGTGATAAAAATAAATGCTCTCCAAAGCAAAGCCGCTTTTAAACTTCACGAAGGCTTTCGAATTCCTTAAATCTCTCACACGTGGAAAGTGACAGTTGAAGTTATAACTCGCAAGCCAGCTGTCACTAAACGTGCTGTGCATAGCCCAAGGAAATTCTCCATTCGGGCAGATTTCGAACGTCAAAACGGAAAAGTAAATACAAAGGGGGAGTATAGCTAGCTGTACAAGAGTTAAACATGTTAGGCTGCATGTTAGGTGACACAACATTTCACTTCACTGACGTATACGAAAGTTCAGCTGTGTGGGGATTGTGTTTTGGCGCTTAAATTTTCGTAATTGTACTAATATGGTCTTTTTATTTGTGTTTGTAAGAGCGTCGAAAGGGTTTGCTGAAACTTTAATGAATTAGTCCTCTTTACGCTAATTCGTGAGATCAACCCAGTAAGATTCTCTGCGTCTGTACGCTTTAATAAAATAAATTTGTCAATAACACACACAAACATATATTTTTTAAAAATTTATATGCCTTGTTTACAAAGTCATTCAATCTTTAAATATCATATTTTTGTGTGTGTATTCTCATCATTTATTTCCCTAACAAGTCGACTGAATAGCTTTTATGACTACCAGTAAAATATGATACATTTCAAATCAAATAGCTAAAAGTATTTTTTCAGTGCAATTGAATATCCTGAACATTACAGTTTGAAGAATAAAGCTAGCCGTTATTATACTAAAATGAAATAAGAATTATTATTATTATTAAGATATCGCATACAGTAATAATTTGTTGATTGAAGAGAAAATGCGTTTATATAAAGCTTTATCGTGTAAAATAAAATAGGATAAATTCGAAGAAATTATATTTTGTTTAATTTCTTTCATAAAGCCTGACGTAAAATGTGCTATTTATTTTTTCTTTTAACTATTTCCAAAAACAAATTAAGGCAAAAAAAAGTTTGAATTTACTAGCCTATATATTTTTTCTGTCTTTCAAAACAAAGCTTTAGTATCATAGTCTGATTCTCATTTCGTGGAAAGTAAACTCAAATTAGGCATTTTTATTTTAACTATCAGCCATTGCTACAAAAACGTCTAGTAGACTCAAGACTAGACTTCTGTTTTCTTACAGCCACATGAGTAAGGGTTTAATGATGCATACTTTAAAAAATGATTTTCGAAATGTAGATCATTATATCACTATTACAGTTACTTCTTTTTTTTCTTAACAAAAGTGTTAGAAATACTAACAGCATGAGAACAATAATAATATGAGTGTTTTCTAGTTGTGTGCAGTGGCGGATCCAGAAATTTTTTTTGGGAGGGGCTAAATTTTTTAAAAAGCTTATTTCACCCAATTAAAATGTACTATAAATCAAAATTTTAGTCTAAACCAATGTATTAGGCTTTTGGGAGGGGCTAAGTAATAAAATATGATCATTTTAGCTATTTAAAGTGTATAATAAAGCAGAGTGTTACCCTTGAGCAATCTCTTTTGGGGGGGGCTGAAGCCCCCTAGCCCCTCCCCTGGATCCGCTACTGGTTGTGTGAGATTAAATTATAGGTTATCTTATATCTATTATAAGTGTTTGGGAGATAACATAGTTTCTTTCACACTCATCCTAATTGTTATTTTTTACAGCTTTGGCCATGAAACTGAAGGATTACAATCATAATTAACTCGAAATTTCAGTCTTTATCTTAGATTTGACTAGGTTTTTTGAAAATGTCAAAAAGTTGAATTATCTGTATTATTTTAGCTGAATTTTTTTTTTTTGCGGCTTCACTTTTTTTAGGAAAGAGAAAACATTGAACATTTTAAAAATAAATTTGCACTGATAAGTTTCTTTATACAAGCTTCTTCAAAATTTCAATATAAACGTATTTGTTAAAATTATTCAAATCTGAAATGTATGTATAGTTCCTCGTCGCAGCGTAAATTTTTATCGGAAATCTTCTTCGAGAATCCATCCTTCAGAAATCGTTAATAACTTTCGGAACCAAGAACATAGAGTACATGTGTACAATATGTACATGGTGGTTGGTGTTCAATGGTGGGTCTGGTGTATTAATTATTGAGAAACCGCGACCTATACAGTTGCAGTTACCTGAAATATAACTTTGAATTGCATTTTCTTGCTTCCGGTTCTACCTAAACATGTACTAGCGTCTTTTTTTTTTGACTAGCTAGCCTTTACTGTTCAAATAATCAAAATCTCCAGTCCTTGATATTTACCACCTTGGAAAATCGCCCACTAGACTGACCATTTTTAACTCCAGCCCTGCTTTGTGACAACAAAATAAAAAACACCAAGTCAATTAACTAACAACAGAAACCTCTAAATTAATTAACCAGCAACAAAAAGCACCAATTAAATCTGTCACCTTTTCTTCTTACTACTAATCTTCTTTAATCGTCTTAGTTCGAAATCCCATTATAAAATCTTTACATCCATTGTTTTTCTGTGTTCATAAGTGAATGATAATCCACCTCTCTCATAATTGATTTTATAGGATATTAAAACCACCAGCATGTTTTCTTATCTGGCTGCAAATCCACAACACAATTTCCCAAGAGACATTTTCTAACGATATAAGCGAGATTAACAACTTGCTCTCCAAATGGAATTACCTTACTCTCCAGAATAAAAAATAAAAGAGGAAAGAGACAAAACGCGGAAAACATTTACGAACGCGTAAAACAGATCTGATATCCGTGGAACTGAAAATATATTGATGATTACGCATTCAGCTCACGGGATCATAAAATACGAGATGAGCCCCCGGAATGAACTGAGCTCCCTCGTTCAATTTCCAACAGAGCTCCCTCCTTAGGAACTTGATTTACATCTCGGAAAAACGTTAAAGCGGCACTTTCGAATAAAATTTTCACTTCTGGCCTAATGAATCTCCGGTTGGGTTGTTTCATTCCTGCCTCTCTCTCTGTGTGTTCTTTTTTCAGTTCCTCTTTTTATTTATCACACTTGGCAATCAGAGCCTCTGTAACACGATCGTTTAGAAGATTAAACTTTTGTTTGAAGAGACTTCGCTTCTCCCCTCAGTAAAATCAATTTCTTCAGTTACTCCGTAATTATTTGAGCCTGTTTTCCTGAAAAATCGATCCGGGATAATCAGTGCAATCATCTACTAGCTGGATGTAAGGCAGAGGACGCCACAATTTCCAAAGATCGATGCGAGAACTGCCGAATCGCTTAAAAGTCCTGCCAATAAAGAGATCACGTATCTTATTACCATTGTTTGAGACGATATTTATACCTCTCTAACGCACCCCCCTGTTCCGAACGATTTTTCATTGATTGCGCCACCGGGAGAAATAATTCTTTTGTCCTAAATCTTTCCCGAGTTCGGTTCATTAGCCGAATAACGCTCTCACCTTTCTGATGAAGGGAAAAATCGATGCCGTGCTTTTATTTTTATTATCGTTATTATTTGCCACTAATCTGAGATCGTGAATGAATCAGTCTAGTGTTCCCTTTTGGCACTCTATAGTAAAACGTTATGGGTTTGATTACATTGGGATTTTCCCGGCACTGTTGCAATAGGAAGCAGTTTTATCGAAATAATGTCCCATTCCTCCCTGAAGATTATGAGTGGATGTAGAGTCTATAGGAGTCCCCCCACAGTGTCCCAGTTGAAGTCCCTTTCAATAAGAACACCGAAATTGAAGCAGCGAGACGACCTTGCTAGAGAAGACACTCACTTCAGACGGTGAAGACTTCTCTCGTCTGGACTGTTATGGGACCATGTACGCTAAAGGCAGTGGCGGATCCAGAAATTCTCTTTTGGGAGGGGCTAAATTTTGAAAAATGCTTATTTTACCCCAAACAAAATATACAATAAAGCAAAATTTTAGTCTTAACCAATGTAAAAACTTTTGGGAGGGGCTAAGTGATTAAAAAAGATCACCTTATGTATTCAAAGTGCATAATGAAGCAGAATGTTACCCTTTAGCAATCTCTTTTGGGGGGGCTGAAGCCCCCTAGCTCCTCCCCTGAATCCGCTACTGGCTAAAGGGACCTGGTGCACGGAAAATCTGTTGGAGCCTCAATGTCCTGTATGTTCAAACGATAGCTGTGGAGGTACCAATCCAGGTGCTGGTTCCTAATCTGGAATTGATTCAAAATTAAGGAACCCCGAGCGGAGTCGGTATGTCTTCCACTAATGCTGAATAAAATGGAAGCACGCTTAATTTTGCCCATCACCGTATACGGTGCCGCTACGCGATTAGCCAGAGAGCATCAGAATCAACAACAAAGGGTAGAGACCTGAGAAAGATACACTTTATTCCTGTAACTTTTTTTCTCTTTGCTGTTAAGTTCAGTCAACGAGTACGTACGAAATATGGGGTTTTGAATGAATTTTGCATAACTTGATAACTAAGAATGAGGGCTTAAACCTATCCCTCGAACCATAGGCTTAACTTACTTAAAGCAGAAGGGGGAAGGCTATTGTCCCCCTCAAAAATTTAAGAAAATTCAGATATCACCTAGTTGAAAATATTTTCTGCAATAGGAAACATTTTGCCACCTCAGTGTTGTATCCCAATTTGCGCCAATGCCTTGAACTCAGATTTATTTGTCTATTAATCTATCTAATGTCATTCTAATCTTCGTCGTTGCATTTTTGCGACGATAATTGCGGGGTGTAGGGATGGACGTGAGAATAAAAATAGGGCCGTCTCGATTCGCAAAGCAGCCGTAGACCTTTTTCTCAACCAGGGACGTCGGTGTGGGAACCTGGGCCCCCTTCCAAAATTTGGGGATTTTGTTCTCTTGATAACTGCATTAAATATGCAGTTATCAAGCCTTTTTATGAGAAATTCTGCTTTTCTCACCTTTTGGGCACTCTTCGAAATTTATTTCTGGCTTATGTGCTAGGTCTCCCTTCACAAAATCCCTACATATATAGTGATGAGAAATATTATATGGGATAGGGAGTCATTGTAAGCAATAGTTTTACGCCCTTTCAACGACTTGGGGTGCTCACCAACGAGAGGTAACTGCAGATCATTGAACAGTTTGTGGTTCAGCAGTACATCACACTATAGAAGAGCTGCTTCGGAGTAGTTTCGAGACTGTCTCTTCGTATTGCTTTACATTGAAGAAGACGAAGGAACTGTACTTGAGTCTCTCTTTAATCGCATCCAAACAATGATGGCTGTAGTTAAACAGGATAAAATTTGGGTTGAAGGAAGTAGGGGAGCATATTCCCCCCATGCGTCAGTCATTGTTAAGAATCCTCTATTGGGAAATTTTTGGCTAATACGTAAGACAATTTTGCTTTGAACATTTTGTGTAAAATAAACTTGTTCCGTGAAAATAGAAGAGACAGTTTCATTGCATCACATACTGCTCGAGAGCGAAAGAAGAGTTAAAAAAATTTTAGAGGCACGGTTTGATCGCATATTTTTACTTTGTACCAGGTCCCCCCAACAAAGGCACAAAAATAGGGTGCCGCTACTGTTCTCGTTCACTCTTCAATCCACGGTCATCAAGCGTAATAAATGGAAACTGTCAACAAGACAGCGTTCTTTTTCCATTTAGATTTATGAGCAGCATTAAAAACAGAAGAGAATCCAGAACAATGTCGTGGTTTTTTCGGTGTCCCCCTCCCCCCTCTGTTGTTTTTTTTCTTCACTTCATCTCTCGTGCTATAGCATTTCGGAAGACTTCACGCTGCCCGTCCGCACTGACCCCGATATTTTGAAATTTTCCATCTGCGATACCCAAGTTCCTTTCACACTCGGACTGTGCCGTAAATGGAAAAAAATAAAAAATAAAAAGAGAAATGAGAAACAAAAGATCCTCATGAGAAAGGGATGGGGGAGGGAGTAGAGTCATATGAGAAATAAAAAATAAAAAGTCTGCTTTTTTGTTTTATTACATTTTTTCCGTTTATTTTTTTATTTTTTTACTTCCTGTCATCTGCTGGGTGTAAGAGCTTCCGTTTGTGAAGTCAAGTAGATATCGCTGTTTTTTTTTTTGTCCAAATGGAATGTTTCTGTCGTTTGAAAAGTAAACACAAAATGGGGTTTTGTTTATAAATAGTTGCATTTTGGAGAAAATTTGAAAGAAGAGCGTACTTTACGTATATGAAAAGAAAGCAGAAATTTTTATTGATGAATTAATTAAAATTAAAAAACTGCTAATTGAATTAATGAAATTAGTTAAAGTCGAAAAATTTATTTTTGCACATCCTCTTATGGATTAAGGGATATATTTTACAGACTCCATTCTTAATATATCTCAAATCAACTGCCTGCTCTTCTTTATCAATTTGAAAAATCAATTAAAGATAAACAGAAGGCGATAGAAATGTACGGTTCGCTGCATTCTCATTTGGTAACCAGGGAATTTATTCTTACCAATTTTGAAAACTATTTACAAAGTGCTTCAACAGATGGCGCTTCTGACTATTAAAAACTATAAAACAATGTTTCCAAAATAACCATCGGCTGCTGCAACAATGTGGTGCAGTCTGAGGATAAAATTCGCAGACGCCCGTGCTATTGTGCGATTTTTTTTCTTTGGTGTGCTTGAAAGATCAGGTGCATCGTCACAACCCACATAATGTAAATAAACTGCAATAATACATCCCTGCTGCTTGTCAGAACTAGAATTTGAAATAGTGGATTAAAATTCAGCTGACTGTGTAGCATAATTAAATTCTGAAATTAACACTCAGGATGGGGTACGCACATAAGTCAACACCGACTCCCTTGTTATAAACATTATTCTTCCATCTTACAAAAATGAAGAAAATAAACAAAATAAACATAAACTTCCTGAACAGAAAAAAAAAAGATAAATTATTTAAATTCTGATTCTCAAAAGTAAGAAAATTTTAATACAGATAGTGGCAAATTGTTATGGTTTCTCCTGCATGCACTACTGTTTCAATATCTATCTCAGTGGCGGATTAATGCAAGTTTCTCGGGGGGGGGGCGGTTAGTTTGTCGATGGGGACGGTTAGTTAGAAGATTGACATATACGTCCATTTTATGGAAGTAAAATAGGATCTTTTACATTAATTTCTTTTGTCTCGGGGGAGGTGGTCGTCCCCTCCGCCCCCCCCTTTAATCCGCCCTTGATCTATCTTGGATTTCTAGATGACCTTTCGTTTAAAAGAATATCAGCAAATGGTTTCTTTAACTACACCAAACAGGTTATCTATTGAAAAATCCTCTGCCATTACTTATTTATTTATTTATTTATTGCTAAAGGAAACAGATTGACAGTGGCTCCTATAAGAATCTTGGGAACACCAGAAATATAATCATAAATCTTAATAAATATAATAAGTTTAATATAAGACGCTAACTCTTAGCTTTAAATTTTGAGCTTTTCAGCAGATACGTATAAAAGAAAGAAAGAAAGAGGAAAAAAAACCTGGCACGAAAGTCTTTTATTTTTTTACACACGTTACATTCTGACTTGCATAACTTTATGGTATAAATTAAATAAATCAATAAGTATCGTTTATAAGTAAAATAAAATAATTTATCGTCATAAAAATCTACAATTATTGAAAAATAACTGGAAAACTTGGTACTTAAATAAAATACATAACAATTGATGTACACTAAAATAAATGAACGCACGTATAAATAATTTCATTTCTCCAAAATGATGCTTTATTTAGGTTTAAAAAAAACACATTTCTTATTTATTCACGTTTAGTTTGAATGAGAACGACGATAAAATAATATATTACGGGAGAAACGTTGGAGCAAACCTGAAAGAAATTTAAATTTTCAAGCAAAAGGACAACAAAATAATATCGTTACTCAGAAGCGGTCGGAAAACGCTTTAACAACCTAAAAAATGAGCAAATTTCGCCCCAGGTATTGAGAGAAACAGGAAAAGCGGAAGCAACTTTGAATATGAAACTGCGTTTGTGTTATAGAAATTTATTAGAATGGAAACACGGCAAGATATTTTTTTTACTGGGGCGCTCTTTTATTATCGGATTATTCAAGTTGCAGATTCTTTTTATAAATATTGGAATTTACTGCGATAGACGCCTCCGAGTTTCATAAATAGTTCTTACATTTCTTCGTTTAGCTGTATTTAGTATTAGACGATATAATGGGAAATGTTTTGTATTTATGCAATTTTATGCCGTAGCTTCGATTTGTATTTTCACTTGCTGCATAAATGCTCAAATTTCACAGAGTTTTTCAAAATTTCATAGCAATTCTAGGAGTGTTTAGATCAAGTAAAATGTTAAGTTTATCTGTCTATCCCCCCCCCCCCAAATTTCGCCAAATGTTTTCAAATGTTAAAAAAAGTGGCCAAATCTCAGACGCTTTGTAAAATTTTCAAATCTTTTAGTTTGTCCCCATCATCTAAAAAGGAAAATATTAATATTTTTGTAATTGATGCTTGTCGTAAAGTAATGTCGTTTTTTCGTATGTGAATATTTAGCCCAGCCAAAACAACCGAAGGTAATAATTTCGAAATTTGGTATGTATAAGTCTTTAAACGTAGTTGTTAGATAAGAGAGCATTTATTTAAAATTCGTAACCGGTGGCGAGTAGAGAGCCAAAAGCTTCGTTTTACATCTCTCTCTCCATCATGAATACTTAAAAATTAATTTCAGGACCTTTTGAAATTAGTCTTTCGAGAAAGAGTAGACGGCTACCCTTTCCTTTTTTTCATATATTTTTCGAAAGAAAAAGAATTTCCTCTAAAATTCTTGTTTTAAAACGTAACGAATATGAATCTATTTTTAGGCTTAGCGTGCTTGTAATTAAAAATTCGTTGAAAATTTATTTGCCTGAATTTAATTTAAAAAAAAAAACAATGTCCCCCCCCCCCCAATACTATCAATATACAGAAATGATAACTTTTTCACCACAGCTTAAATGAATCAAAATACAGTATTTAAAAAATTTTTCAACTTTAACTGAAGGTTTCAAATATTTTCATCATAACTGTAAGCAGTCACGAGAGTATCATTTATACCTTGATCCTATTTTATTTATTTGTTTCATTTTATTTACCTTGTTTTTGCATCATGTGCGCATATTTAAAAATTATTCGGTTCACGCCTTGTTATCGTCAACGATAGACAGTTGTAGTTTTAATAGTATTGAGCAGTTTAGTACTTATTTTTGAGATCTAAGCTCAATTATAAGTAATGTTTCAGGTCGTTTATCAAGAATCGCTGCATTTTAAACAGTTTTAATTTTATTTTAACGCATTTTTAATAGTTATCGCAAAACACAGAAAAATTCTTTTTTTAAGACAGATGATGTATGTGTAGGGTTGCCAGGTCGCCAAACCAAATAGCCGGACAGACCAGCCAGTTTGGCCGGACATTTGGGTAAAAAGGCCGGAAAGCCTACAATATTGAGGATTTTGTCTCAGTATTAATAGGTACAACAAAAAAATTGTATGTAAAATCAAGCTTTTTTGATTATTACCATGAATCTTGTTAAATTCTAATGAAATATAAATAACATCGAATGCCAAATGAGTTCAAGTACTTTATTACTAATCAGCCAAAGTCACCAGTAAAAAGCCTAACAAAAGCAGGACACTGTTAAGTTTGGCCGGACACGCAATCAAAAAGCCTAACTATGTCCGGCTTTATCCGGACGCCTGGCAACGCTATGTATGTGAAAATAAAAAAGAAAGAAAAAGTTTTTAAAAAGAAAAGAAAAAAGAGCACGTATAACTGAAACTTGGTTCTGACTCATTTGAGTTTAACCAATAACAAACTGGTGATTGAAACAACATGGCAAGAGTGTGTCTGGAGAAGTGTTTGTTCAGTAAAGATCCGCATCCCAGCGTTTCTGTTTACCACATCATTACGATTTATTCTTCGCGGCAAAACCTTTTTCTTTTTCTCATCACTTTTTTTTTTCTTTTTTCTAAACAGCTTTCTCCTTAGCGAAACAAAGTTCGCTGCACGGTTTCGCGTCTGACCTCAATTTTTAAAGAATTTGCCATTGATTCTTCTTGCTTCTTCCGATAAAGTGTAAACAACGAAAGTGTTTTAGTAGAACAAAATAGAACGAAGAGAGTTTAGAAAGAATTTTTTTTCACCTTCTTTCTTTTAAAACTTCTCCCTCCCCCCTTCCTTCTGGACCAGGCTCATTTTGGTTCAAGTTTGCTCAACTTGTAGGAAATTGTCTAGATTTTTTCTTCGTTCTCGAACGTTAGAACAAAGTAAGAAACTTCCATTTACCGTTTGTTTTTTGACATGTGCTCAAAATATTTCTTTCCTCTGCTATGTTTATTTTTTCAGATTCTGACAGATTTGTGATACATATAACAGGGTTAGAAAATCGTGTCAAAATTAATAAGCTTTTACTAACTGCACTCTGTTTAAGCTTCATCTGTTAATGAGTGAGAGATGATAAAAAAGTTGCGATCATCTTTTATTATATATTAAGGAGAACGGAAAGTAATGCCATTTTTTACATTAAATTTAAACAAATACATTTTCAAGAAGTTTTAATTACGAATACACTGTGAATTAAACTTAGGATTTATTTCTCTTTGCTACATTTTAAAGCAAGAATTTAACAGATAATATATATTTTTTAATTTCAAGAAAGATATGTGAAAACAGAAGGGGAGGACCATCTACACTCCCTGACGGGCGATGTTCAAAATGTTCTTAAATTATAGTTCAGGTATTCGTAAGTGTCACATTTCACTGCGAAAATTTTATGGACGTCTCTTTTCATTTGTGATGACGCGGGATATGCTAAAAGAATGTTTTCGCCTCCTATCACCCATAGATTACGAATTTTGGAAAGTGCTGTCTAATTCAGCACCTATGTTGAAAGTCGCATAATCGTGCCAAATTTCATATCATTAGCTTCAGAAGTTTTGGCTAGGCAAAATATTGACATATGACAAAACGCCATTACCTTCCCGTCCACCTAATAAAATAGGTAGTCAATACGAAAAATACGCTGCCAAAATCTAGTTGGATACTAGGGATGGTTGGGGAAATAGGGGTGTAAGATTGGGACATTTGCTATGAATTTAATTTTTAGACTTTGCGTTTCAAAAACTGTTGTCGGGGACAGAAGTATTAACCCCCCCCCCGCCCCTCTTTCTGTGTTATACAAAGCAGGGGCCTTTTTTCCACGAAACTCAAGTTTAATAAGGTCAATCCTATCTTTCTCAATCTATAGAGCAGCAGTTCCCAACAGGCAGGACACGCTTAAAGTATTTATTAGCATTTGGCCGATAACATTATTTTCTAGAAAAGGCGACTAAATGTTCAATGTTGAAGAATAAAAAACTGTTTGTATGCTGCGGATTTTTTTCTTTTGGGGGGGGGCGGAGGGCACCATCGTAAATTATCTTTTGTCGGGGGGACATAATGTTAAAATATTGGAAACCGCTGCTATAGAGAATTTTGACGAGCAAACGTTGCATGAATGCCTTTTATTGAGTGATAACCGGCTGCGCACCCTTTTGCTCAGGTTTGCCATTGAATTTTTAGTATATCAAGCCCAGAAAAATAGCAGTTTAACTTCAACTGAAATTATATTTAAATACTTCGAACACAGTTAAAGTAAAACATTCACCTAGAAAATTCATTGTATCGCAATCCCCCAATAACTTGAATTTAATACAGTTTCTTGCTGTACAACACCCGCTCAAAATATATTACAAGAGATTTGTTTATATTTTTCAAGCCTAGTTGCTATATTCAAAATGGAATTACAGATTAAGCATGGAAGTAGAATCTCCATCATGATGGAAGTCAGCAGTTAAAACATGGTTCAAGTTTTTTTTTTTAAACTGGAACACGGAAAGGAACAAAAATTTTGAAAGAAGAGGCAAATCCCCGATTCTCCCCCCCTCTCTGGATACATTCTATTCCTGTTCTAGAAAAGGAAATAATGAAATCTTTTTTGTGATAACAAGTTAATTTTTTGAAAAAATTGTTAAAGAAATAATACTGATACATACATTAGTTTGTTTGTACGATAAGATAATTTTCGTATAATGTTTGAAGTTGCTTCCTGGCACTTAAAATTTATTTAGTTTTCTCACGTTTGATCAATGTATCTAGTTCGGCACCCTAATGTACGGTCTGGCTTTTGATGTTTTCATTTGCTGATATGCATTTTAAACTCTTTATTTCCTTTGGACCGGTCCTAACTTCCTGATAATGTAACGAAGTTTCAATGGAAATAGGTCTAAAAACTTATGATGGTATCAAGTTCCAAAATCTCAGTAACGGATCCAAAAGGGACGGGGAACCGACATGATTGCTTCATGGTCCATGAGTAAACGTATTTGAACCTGAAATTCCGTTTAGTTGTTAGGGAGTAATATCCAACAATGCAAGTTTTACCTGTTCTCTCCACTCACTGAAAAGATGCGACGAAAAGCCTAAGCTTCTGTGATCAGTGTTCCTAGCTCGAGTCTGAATGCCAAGCCGAACCACACTGTGAATGCGTAAACGCAACAATGGCCGCAGATGAGCATTTCAGGGAAGTAACACCTGTTAAGAAGGGGAAGCTTTTCCGCTACTTATTTACAATGGTGAAGGCAAACAGGTTAAACTTAGATTAAAAATGAATAATAAAGAATAATGAAACATATTCGATAAAATGCTTCACCATACCAATCGCCCTCCCCTCTTTCCTCTTGAAACTTTTCTGAATCCGCCACTGCGTAAGCGTTGTAAGTAAAACTTGGCAGCTATGTAATAAAGTTACAAATAACTTAGCTTTGAAAAATCATCCAAAGCACAATCTTTTACGGCAAGCCGTAAAATAAGCAAACTGATGATGACAACCGATACTTAAGACCTACTCAAAGCCCACCTACCCCAATAACCGCCCGGCCCGGCATCACACATCGGCGCCCCCCTCGGCACTGTTTGTCTTCCACGGACCCCTGCCCGCTTTCCTTTCTGTAATTAACCGTGTTCTCCCACTACTCATAATGGAAAATAAAACAAAAGACTAAGAAAAAACAATTCTGTCTTGGTCCGAAGAAATGAAGAAACCACCCTTCCGTGTCTTCCGAACAGGTAATTTCTTCGTACCCCCACAACCCTGCAATTACGCAACATCTTTCAAAACGCCAAGCAGACGATTTTCGTCCCTGTGACCCACATACTACCACTTCGTCACTTTACAACAGCTGATATCTTCTTGCTTGATGCCTGTTGTTCCAATCAACCGAAACCGAGGACGAAAGTGTTACCATCCAAAGAGAGTTGCACAAAGAAGCCTAGGGATTTTTGTTCGTTTAGATATCTTCTCTCCGAGGAGGGTTTCGGACGCTTGTTGTTCTAAAACTGATGTATTCCCGATCCCCCCGATGGTAATGGTGGAGTTTTTATCGGAAGAAATATGGTTTGTGGAGTTGATAGAAAAGATTTTCTCTTAGTTCGTTTGGGGGAAGACGGAGCATGAGGAATTCGGAAAGAAGCGCTTTGTATTACAGAATTCCACTGTTTTATGAATAGTCGATTTGTTTTTGGCAGAATAAGTTATTTTTAACGGTGTTTTAGTAATTAATACCCCTTTTAAAGGGCTAAATACAAGAATTGTCATAAGTTTATGTTCGGAGGGCAGTGATTAAAATAAATATTTTAGTGTCAGTTGATCTAAACTATTCTCGCTCCAATCGTTGCAAAGACGTGTACAAATTGATGAGCAAAGGCGGATCCAAGGGGAAGGCGCAGGGGGCGCGCTCCCCCTCCGAGAAAAATGTATTTACACTAAATAAATGGGGCTTTCACCAATATTAAGTGGGCTAGATAAAATGAGTATTCACGATTTGCGCCCCCTCCGAAGAAAGTTTCCGGATCCGCCCTTGGCGATGAGCCTACCAGTCTTAAAATTCTAAACATTTTTGAGTATCCAGCGCGATTGAATTTTTTAAAAAGCTGCTGAGATTTCCTAAAAGAACAGCCTTAAACAATTATTCTACGTTCTTTTACTAAGAAATGTTTAGACAACAAAATTTGTCTGGCACTACTCCAATCCGATAATTTTATTGGATGAACAAAAGTTTTTGGTACTATTTTAATCTATGTTGAATGAACAAAATATTGTTGGCACTACTCTAATCCATTAATTTTTGTTACCACTATTTTAATCTAATAATTTTGTTGGTACTATGTAAAGCTAATAATATTGTTAATTCAACAAAATTTCTGATGATTAAACAACAGTATGAAAATTATTTACTAATCCAACTAAATTATTCAGTTAAAGTGTAACAATTTTTTTTTCAATTTTTTTTATTACTTTCCAACAAAGATGAAAAATGTTTGTCTGTGCATCCATCCGTCCGTCCGTCCGTGCTCTAACTCGCTTAAATATGCATCGATTTCTACGAAATTGATATATGTTGTTCCTAGGTACTGAACCATGTACCCTCTTGACAATGGTGTATGTAGCATTTATACTTCTTCTACAGAAGAGCTCGACAATTTCGAATGCTTTATATTCTATGGGCCGTCATTCTTTAAAGTGTATTCAAGAAATTCGGCTATGTCAAATGAAACAAAATGGATACATGTTATTAAGGATTAAAAGATAAAGCACTTCATCGAAAATAGTGTCTGTATCATTAATAGTTCTTCTACAGGAGCACTCAAAATAATTCCAATGCATTACGTTCAATTGCATTTTAGAGACAGGCATCTACTTACAGAACAATAGTATCCTTCTACATAGAATTAATGATCTAACGACGGTTGGGTGCTCCCTCAAAAGTTGCGCCAAAAGCCTCCAATATTGGCGAGTTTTTCAATAAATCTCCATATAGGATGTGAAATTTTTTTTTTTCGAAAAATGAACCCTGCCTGGCGATATTTGCATCCTTTGGTTGGAAATCAAAAATATACCTAATGTGATAATATTAAGCTATGGCGATTTTAATGAGAATTTCGAAAATTCGTTACTTGCGCTCGAATCAACTGATTTAGTGTGTTGAGTTGCGTTAAGACAAAGCTACGGAAGGGCTATCTGCCTAGGAGAGGGTACCATTGGTCGGAGGAATTTTTAAGAATTTCTAAAGAATTAACCGATTTACATGCAACAAAATTGCAAACATTGATTTTTTAGCCTGTGGAACATTAATTTTAGACTACTAACCCTTAGAAGAATAAATTTCTCGCTCTCCGTGTTTGTGCGATACCGTAATGTTGTATAAGAGGAATACCTATTTATATTTTCATCTTTACAGCAAGATTTAGGGTACTTATAATTTCGATTTATCTGTCCATTCTTCTGTCCACCGTTCCGTGTTCTAAATGCCGTAAATATACACTGATTAGTGCAAAAATCATGCATGTTTTTTATGTACAGTGCATGTACCCAATTGAAAATGATGTACGTAGTATTTATAGTTCGTTTACAGGAGAGAAAAAAAAATCCTTTACATCACGCTCAATGGTCAGCCTTTTTTGAAAGCGTATTTTAGAGGTATATAGTTTTTTCAACGAAAGCAAAGTTGACTCATATGTTATTAAGGCTCATGAAATAATGTTATCTATTGAAGATAGTGTCTGTGTGTTTAAAAGTTCTACAGAGGCACTCATTACGCAATACATTACTATCGATAGCAATTGAGAGACATTAATCTATTTAAGCGTAGTACATAGGTATAAAAATGTTTATAACAGTATCTCCAAAATCTCGCCAAATTTGGTGAAAAAATACTGTTGTGTTGGAAAGTGTTTCATAATCGATGCGTTTGGCATGATTTATCTTTCTTGGTTTTAATTCTTTAAAAGATTTTTCACCCGTGCATTTGTTTACTTACATTATTTTACCTCGCGAGCTGCTCATAGAAATGTGTGTCACATCAGATTCCTGTCTATTGCATCTGCCGGATAACTGCAAGTGATGTGTCATTCGAGGCACTTCTATAACTAATCGCCATTATTCGGTTAATCGAATCGTGAATATTTGCGATTTTAACAATTCGGATAGAATCGATAATCGATTAATCAAGTAGTGAATATTTGCGATTTTTACTACTTGAATAGTATTCGCAGTTTCTATTTGAATACAGTTCTTAAAGTATTCGCTGTTTCTCTATTCGAACAATTATTCACGATTTCAATATCTGGACAGAGTTTGCGAGATCTATTCGAATAGTACTTGAGATTTCGAATGTCATGGACTATTCGAATGCTATGTGCTAAGAAATCGAATGATTTTTTAAAAATCGATTATATCGAAAGCATTTAATAATCAATTAATTCGAATAGTTTTATTGATTCATGCCCATCACTTCC
Organism: Cheiracanthium punctorium; assembly: GCA_038373885.1. Classification (NCBI taxonomy): domain Eukaryota; kingdom Metazoa; phylum Arthropoda; class Arachnida; order Araneae; family Cheiracanthiidae; genus Cheiracanthium; species Cheiracanthium punctorium. The sequence continues at coordinate 883,243 of JAWZYV010001099.1, read as the reverse complement.
CGCAGATTGTAGAGTAGGCATATTAATAGCTCTAAAAGAGAGCTAAATTAATAGCTCTCTGTGTCTTTATTGTAATGTTACTTTGATGTGTTTGGATCCTCTGCACCTAAATTCTACCGATCCTTACTTTAACCTTTTAATTTATTAACAGGCGACTAATTTCGCTGAAAAATTATTTTAGTAGCTAATTTTAACTGCACCTCTCCTTTACTTGTAATGTTCATTAGATTTTTAATAGATGCAATCTTTATTAAAAGCCTTATTAACATTAAAAAAGCATATAAAAATAATAAGAGTAAACGAAAATTTAATTAAAGGTAAATATTGAACAAAGCATTTCTTTTTACATAATTAAAGGGAGAAAAAGGGCGAAATGTATTTCTTTTATGACAAGTTCATTAAAAATTCTTCCTTTCGTACCCTTTTCTTCTGTTGCCTCGCAGAGGTATTTTTACTGTACAATTATTTTCCACAAAACATTTTTGCGAAGTTTCGGATAATAAAGCACTTTTTTTTTCAGAACTACTCCCCTCCCCCTCTTCTTCTGAAATTTACCCTTGCTTTCTTTTGGCTGTTCTAATAAACTGTAAACAAAGAAAGTGATTCTAAAAGAAAAAAAAAAAATGTTGTATAGGAAGAAATTTTGACATTTCATTTTTTTCTTCTGCTGAAAGAGCTGTTCTATTGCAGCGAGGCGACGCCAGAAACAAGCGAATTTCTACACGAAAAAATAAATCTCCGGTGGAAGAAAAATTAAAGGATTTAGTTTTTAAATTGAATTTTTTTTTTACTTGAGTGCAGAATCCAATTTCGGGTGCTGTGTATCGTCTACAAGCAAAACTGTCGTAGCCAAAAATAAATTGCGTCTTTCTTTTTATTTAACCTTGTACGTCTCATGCTTTCCAAACCTGGAAATTTGAATTCTCGTTATTTTGATGTACTTGAAAATATTTAAATAGAAAAGGAATAAAAGAAGAAAGTGGTGGATATTTTTTTTTATGTATAAACAGATTCTCTCTCTATTGTAAAAGGTTTGTTCTCAAAACAGCTTTTTTTGTTCTTATCTTTACAATGCATTTTACTAAAAATAAAATTGTCTTTTTATTTTAAGAATTCAAAATATATATAGATGTCAAATACATTAGAGTTACTAAAAATAAAATTGTCTTTTTATTTTAAGAATTAAAAAAATATATAGATGTCAAATATTTTAAAAATTTAGTTTAACCTTTAAATTCAAGGATATCAAAAATAGGGATTATATCGTGCCTGTAAGTGAAAGGTATTCTCGTATAAAGTAATTTAGCCTTTTGAAATGCTTTAGAGTGACTTTACGCGAGGCTGCATTTTAAAAGGCATTTGTGCTAGAGAAAACAATGAAATATTTTAAAATAAGCTGATTATTTTGAATTATATTGCGCAGTCTTTTAGAAAAACAATTATGCATTTCATCTTTTTAAAACTCAACAACAGAATCATGCATTTAAATTCTTGCTCGTAAATGCTCGCATATAATGCAAACACCGTTATTCCAGTAAATTAGATTTTCTTAAAGCTTTCAATATATATATAGACATAATTTTGGATTAAGTTGCATATATATATATATATATATATATATATATATATATATATATATATATATATATATATATATATATATACATAATTTTGGATTAAGTTGTATATATATATATATATATAATTTTGGATTAAGTTGTATATATATATATATATATACACATTATATACATAGTCTTCTTAATGTTGATTTCGCTCTTGCCTCCCTTTCTGAAGGTCCTGGAATTCCCCCTGCTTTCAGTTACCTTAATTGTATGATTACCTATTGGCCCTCATAAAACCGTCTTCTGAATCCCTGCCCTCGTATTGGTCGTCGTAAAGACTATCTATAATTCCCACTTTTCGTCACAAGCAGAGCAATTTTATCACTGACGACGGCATGTCATAAATGCCGAAACCGGCCTGCTTTTTTAATTTTAATACCGAATTGCCTTTTTAATTTTAATATTGCACATTTAATATTGTGTTGCTGCTGTTATACGTTGTTTCTTGACTCTTATTTACCCCCTTCCCCATATAATGCTTCCATTTCAGACAATTTTCGCTTAGTATGTCTTCTAGAAAATCCCTTACAACAGTTCAATTAATTTTTAAAGGCCGCAACTCTTCTTTCACACGTTTGGTTTTCCTTCTCAGTCGCTCACGCTTTCTAAAAAGAAAAGGGCCCTTTGTATAAACGAGAGTCGTCAGCGTAAATAAGGCCTAATGAGGACTGATGTGAAAAGTGACTATGTTTTTAATGGGGAGAGAAAAACAGAAATTAGATTGCTTCATTCTCTGCCCCCTCCAACTGATAAAATCAATCTCTGGTTATCACCTCGTGGTCTCCTCCTGCCACGATTAATGTCAGAAGAAATGACATTTGGAAGCCTAATTCGTATTCTTTTGGTGGACATCGTGTCGCACAGTTCTGACATTCCTTTTTGGGGAAAATAAAATAAAGCAGGAAAATAAACAGCTCCTTAAAAAAAATCTGGATGTTTTCCAGGAAATTCATGTTTTCTTACAGCACTGAAATAAATAATAAAGAGCAAATTATAGTTTCAAGTAGTGTAATTTCATTTGCTGACATACATTGAGGGTTAAAATTCTCTTGCTTGTTATTTATGTCAGAAGCATTTCTTGCTTTTAACGGCCTATTTTCATTATGTATTTTATAAGTTATGTATAATTTAGTCACATTCTATATTATGTATGTCATTATGTATTAAGTCAATAGATTTATTTATTTATTTTTCGTGTGAAAGAATAAAAGGATATATAAGTTTACTTGTGGAGCACAGGCTTATCCTCAGGAAGATGAACCAGAGGGCATCGCAATCGCATATATACTTCATAACTAGTGAATACTCCGTTTATAGCATTTTAAAACAAAGGTGTAATTTTTATATTTTCTGTTTGTTTTTTTGCTCGTCCGTGGTCTAAATAAGCATCTATTGCTACACTGTTTGCATATTTTATTGCTATATATAGTACCATTACCCTACAAAAAATGGTGTATGTAGAGCTCTTTTACAGGAGCCCACAAAAGTATTTCAATACATTATGGTCTATGATAAGTTTCTATTTAAAATAGTCTTTCATCGATTTCAAACAAAACGAAATTAATGCATGGTTTTAAGGTTTGCAAAATAATGCTTTCCCTCTGAAGTAGTATATGCAGTATTTAGTTTTTTTACAGGACCACTCAAAGGAATCTACAGATTATGGCCAATGGCAAATATTTATTTCAGGTACAATACAATGGGTATATAGAGTCCATAAAAGCTTACTGTATATTTAAAAGTATGCTCTATAATATTTGTACATCATTTACAACACTGGCGTGAATCGGGAATAAACATTGAGTTTGCAAACTGTTTCCTGCTATAGAAAATATTTTCAAATAGGTGATATCTAAATTTTTAAAATTTTTTGAGGTGGCGACTGCCCTTCCTTTCCACTAGTAAGTTACGCATATGATTTACAGAGTTTCTCAAAATTTCTATAAATGTGATACAGCTTATTTGAAAAAACGTCTAAATTCTCATCAAATGCTAATTAAAATTTGGCGATTTTTAACGATATAGCTCCCAAATTTGACCTTAAAAACAAGCCTCCTAAACTAGTTTTTGCTTCATGATATATTGTGAGTTTAATGCGATACGATCAAATACTGTTAAGAAATCATAATTTTTCTCCATGCCATTACTCTCGAACTACACTGGTGTCGAAAGTTAACGTTACAAGCTAAAAAGTGGGATTTTTCAACAAAAAATGGTATACCAATACCTCATGCATCATGATGTAAGGCAGGGAATAGGAACAAAGATATTTTCACAGGAGTTTAATGTAAGCTGATATGCATATGAGAGCAACTTTAACCAAAATAGGATATGTCATAACTCTTTGCTGCTTCGGCTGTAAAGAGGTGGGGGCACTTTCTTGCAGCTATATTAGTGTCATGCGGAGCTCTCATTTTCAGGCCTTGATTTACAAATGGGCGCTTGGGACACGTGTCCTGGGCACTCATCCAGCAACAGGCCAAAAATTGAGTTTAGATTGAAATATAGGGGCACAAAATTGAGCTAGCTTCCAGTAAATGTGCGTTTATTTTTCAGAGTGAAGGACACAAAATTTGAAAAGTGTCCTGGGCACAAAAGTGTTATAGTCAGGTCCTGCTCATAATGTTAATGAGGCTATTGATCGACGATTGTGGAAGTCATCCCCTTTCTTCCAATAGCGCCAATTTTAACTCTTGATGGGTCCTTGCAAGTGGTTGTTGACATGCAATGGTTCTTTCTAAAGTAGGGGTTCATAAACTTATGAAGTTCGAGGATCCCCTCTTGAACAAGAATTTTTTACGAACCCCATCCCAACCCTAGTCATTTTTTTAATGTTGATTTTGAAACTCGATTCATGGCTCAGCAATCTCTTAACGAAATTATATAACAAAGATTTGTAACAATGTTAAGCGCACTGTCAGTGCCTTCTAAACAGGGAAAATACTGAAACACGAAGAAAAAGTAAACTCCTGACAAAAATTTCATCCCTCCCCTTTTCGTCATTGTTTTAAAGTTTACCTAATGTATTTTTAGTGTATTTATCTAGCGTACGACAATGTCGACAGAACGAAAGCACATGACTTTAAGTTTATGTCAAAAGCAAGAAATCTTGAAAATCCGGAATTTTTAGATAATCCGGTGTTTGTCTAGTCTCATATATGTCGGATTATCAAGATTGTACTGTATTTGTAATCAAAATTATAGTGTGCCCCAGTGAAATAAAACCATATTTGTGTGCCGTAACGGTGAAACTAAAGAATAAGAATGCAACAAATATATTAGGAAAGTATACGCACAGTATGTATTTCCAAAGAAAAAACTCACTCCCTGTCCTACCTGGGCAGAAATAAAAAATAAATGTGTAAAAGAAGAGTAGGAAACGAGTTCCGTTGTAATAAAGCCAGTAATGTTAATAGCCAATAGATTCGCCATGTTTACATCATGACTTAGGACAGTCAATGCGGGATATATTTTACCGATTCTTGCAGGACATTAACATCGATATTATCCCAGTGTTCAATGACGGCTTTTCGGATGAATGGTTTTTCGATAATAGGGTGTATGCCATGAAATGTCCTGCCCTTTCCGCCTGATCTTAATTTCCAAGAAAATGCGTGGGAGTATTCTCAGTAAGATGGATATGCAAATGTCAGTCAGTCGCAATCTGTGGCAGAATTGAAGGCCGCTATCACTGAACACTCGGATACCATTGATGTTAATGGCCCTCGCAGGATTGGTAAAAGATATCCCACATCGACTATTCTAAGTCATATGTAAACATGGCGAATATATTGTCTATTAACAGTACTGGCTTTATTTCGGCTGGGCAATTTTTACCCACTTCTGTTACACATTTATTTTTTATTTCCTGCCCAGGTGGGGCAGGGAGTGAGTTTTTCCCTTGTAAAACAGTATTTCTGTGTATGCTTTCTTACTATATTTGTTCCGTTCTTATACGTCAGTTTCTTATCCAACTAGTTACGGCACACGATTACGGTGGCTTTATTTCGGTGGGACACGCTGAAATTTCAACACTAGTAAATTCACTAGGAGCGATTGGAAATATGGGTAAATTCCTTTTTCAGAACTTAGGCCAGTGCTTAAACAAATTTTATAACAATCAACATGCTCTTTTCTTTTTTAAACGCATTGATTTTGACTTACGAAAAAATGGCATGCTTCACTTCCAATATGCCGCCCACTTCTTGTAGAGACTGAAGAACCATTCTATCAAGCCTTGTGTCCTGGTTCAATTCCGGGATTGGGCTTGGGTGCATACTGGCCGCCCAATGGATGCCTCATAATAGAATGGCCAATGCCTTCGGGTCGTTATATTGGCGAACTCCTGATCGGCAAGTGCTCGACAGCTATTAAAAAAAAGTACTCCTAGTATCACAAAATAAAGCTAATTTTCTGCGAAAAACTCTTTTCAAAAGAAGTACAGATTTCCAGTTTCCTTAAAAGTGAGAATTTAAAGCCATGCCAAGGACAGTTTATTCTACTGTGCAAATAAATAGATTAATTAAGATGTAATTAATTAACTCTGTTGATATCAGGGAATTGTATTCTCATAGATTTAATGAATAATGACAAAAAGGCTGTAATACAATGCTCCGTACTCTTTTTGGAATATTAATAATCACGCTTTTCGAGAGTATGATACTATATTACCATGATACACATTGATATGGGCCACATTTTTCAGTAGTTTTAGAAAAAAGAATTTTATTCATCATTACATTTTAAAAAGAAATACCGTTCTTGTACACTTTATGTTTCATTGCTTTTGCTTCCTAGAAAATTAACTGAAGAGGAAACCTTTTTTTCTTTGCTTTTACCCTATTGCATTAGTAACATTTTCTTTCTGAATTTTTTAAGTTAACTGATTGTTTGGAATTGCACTTTAGATAACTGTAATTTCACTGTCATTAATACTCACTAAAAATAGGAATGACTGAATAACTAAAATGCTTATTTTTATTGTTTTACAAATAACAGATGAAAACTGAAAACCAGGAAATTTTTAATAGCTATAGATATTTAAGAAAAATCGAATAAGCAATTTTGATAATGAAGAGATCCCCTCATAAGTGCAAAATTCATTACGGTGCTGTTCGTTTGCTTTTAACGGTGTATTTCGGAAAACTCATTGGATTTTGGCACATAAATAAAAATAAACTAATTATGCCGAGCACTTCAAAATGTTTAGAATGTCTCTCTACAAATAAACAAAAAACCTGTGTCCTTTACGAATCTTCTTCGAAAAAATTCTTATAATCAAAAATTTTGTAGAATGTGTCACTTAGAAAAATTTTACTGTGCCGTTCCAGGTTTAAGAATTTTTTTTCTGAAAGTTTCATAAAAGGCACCATTTAAAAATTTATTTCAGTGTATAATAAAGCTTATAAAGAATAGTTCAGATTTTTTTTCAAGTCCCTAGCACAATTATTTCGTTTTAACGTATGTACTAGACCGTGAAGTTGATTTCCAACCGAAACGTCACGGTTGGCCTTTAACCATTCAAGTTCAGGCCCCGTTTTCGTAGATGAAATATCTTGTATAAGGATATATGGGATAAAATTTTACAACGGAATATTTGTCATTCTGTACTTCCAGCAAAATGAACGAAATAATACCAAGTACAATTGTGTCAATAGCTTAGCGTTTCAGAACCAGATATCTGTATGTTTATAAAATTATGCTGTGGGATTTCTTTTCTTTCTCCCCCCCCCCGTTTTTTTGATAAAAATAAGATAAGATGGCGTAATTCGGAACAACTTTCGTCGTTCTTGTTTACCGCGCAAAGACATTCACTTTGTCACCTATTTTCAAACCGAAATTTATTGGTTGTTTCGATTTGATAACCACTTAATCGTCTTGGCAATCTGTATTCTCAGAGTGTAACTACATCCTGGGGAGATATGTCCTTTCAATCTGAAGGTGATAAGATGTAACAACAACATCACCAAAAAGATTCGCCCAAAAAAAGATTCCTTTAATTGTACCTGGCGACACGGAAGTAAATTTTTGGAGCCCACATATATATTTCATTAAAAGTTTTTTTTTTTTTTCAAAAAGGAAGATTCGAGTGACCACCTGTGTGTGCGTGCCTTGGATTGCGCAATTGGTCTATGTCCTCGGTCTTCAGAAGAACAAAACATTGCGTTTATAGGTCAATTCGTGAAATATCTGAGGGTTACGTAAACTTTATTTTTACTTGTGTACTTACGAAATGGAAGGTGGGATGGGGTATAAGGCGATCGAAGGTCAGGTGGTGCTTTAAGTTGTTTTTTTCCCCTTTCTTGTCAATTATAGTTTTTTTTTTCTTATTTGGTACTGTCACACATACTGAGAGAAAGCGTTATCACACGTAGTAATCTGTATCCTAGAGATAAGTGCTTTTAATAAGAATTCAGATTGGGCATTGTCTTAGATGAAAAATGTCTAGTCTTTTTTTATAGTTACGTCTTTGTTTTACATGCTTTTATTTTTTCTTTTACTTTTTTCTAAGAACACGTTGCAACTAGTTTTCGTGTGAAATTATGTTTTACTCGTTTACTATCCGTCGACTCTATATTTCAGACTTCGTGTATATTTTTTTCAAAAGACATATCTTCATTGGTAGTGAAATTCAAATTTTCAGGTATAATGGTGGTACAAATATTGTGATCAAGTACAAGGGGGCTACGATTACAAGCTCTTAAAATCTACGAAATATAAGTTAACTACACTAAGTAAAACCAAGTATTTAAAAAGTGACTCATAGTTTACTTTACATAGTCGTAATTCCCCCTTCAAATTATTTTGTTCTCTACTTTACATAAAAACTTTCGTCGGCAAAGACGCATTTAAGATCCCGCAACAATGTTCCTTTCACTTTTATATCTCCGTGGTACTTTGTGACTATTGGTGCGTTGCCAGTTTAAAAAAGGTATTCTGGAGAAAAACATTGACTTAAATGGAAAGGACGATAGCTAGGATTTTTTTTTCTTCGTAAGTGGTTAAATTCCATGAGGTAGATTTTAGAATTTATATAATTCATGATGGCTCATGATATCGAAAGGGACCAGTCTCGATTAAATGAACGAATTCGTGGGTAAATGCTTTTTAATGTGGACGAGAAAATAAATAAATAAATCACGCTCTTAAAATTTTGCCGGTCCTCTGGCATTTTTAAAAATAAGGCCACGAGAGTTAGTAAAGTCAGTCATCATCAAGGGTCGGTGGAGCTGTTAGTCATTGGTGTTGTAAGGAAATCAAAACATTTTACTGACAAATTTCAGAAAGTTACATTAGTAATGCAAAGCTTATACCGTCTATCAGCTTATGAAAATGTTTTTGATATTCTAGGTAAGATCATTTCGTTGCTTTATTGCCCGTTTCAAGGAAAATTCCAAAATGTAATAAATAAATAAATAAAACTTGATGCAGAATTTTACTGTTGGTGATTTGTTACACTCTTAATGCTAAATTTTTCTATTTATCAACTTTTTTATTCATTGTATTATTTGTATTTTATTTTACATGATTATTTGAAACACTTTGTGACCACGTATGCACTGTTTTCTGGGAGATAAACAGTGACACGTTGAAATAATAATGAAAACTTCCCTTCTTTATTAATACCTTTTATTTATTTATTTATTTTTGTTCAGTTCACAAAAGCAGTTGCAATAAATCAAACTGTTTAAACTGGTCTTTCAACAATGATCATAACATGTTTTTAAAGTAAAATAATCGCAACTAATTTCCAAAAGTAAAATGCCACACTTTTAGAAATGCTATCATATTTAGCATTGTATAAAATATCCTTAAAATAAAATAATTTTGAGATTAAAAAATCAAACGTTGTTGAAAGTTTGAGACTCTTAGTTCATCTAAGTATCTTCAAAAATTTCTTACAAATCCGTTTCTGCGAACGCTTTATAATGAGTATTTTTTCCTAATATGAGTAATTCAATCCAGTAGAAAATTATTAGAAATAAGCTTTTTTCTGTGCTTTACAGGGAAAGAAGTTACAAGAAAGTAATTGAGTTAATAACTCCGTGGGAGTAGAGGGGTGAAAACGTGAACCTAAAAATCTCCCCTCTCATTTTCAGGTCATGTCCCAAATCACTGCTGTCAAGATTTTGACAAAAGACTTTTAAAGAAAAAAGAAACTAAATTGCTTCATTAGAAGAAAATTAGGGAGAAGTTCCCGGGTGTCCAATATACCTTTTTCTTTTTTTACTTCAGATAAACTTTTCCCCCCTGTCTGCCCCCTTTTATAGCAAAGAAATATCTATCGCAGAAAGTTTTCTTATTCTTCTAATATTTAATTGCTACTTGCAGTTTTAATTTTGAGTTAATCATTTTTGAGGAAAAGTTACAGTTTGTTTCACAGCTGCGAAGAATCGTGTCCAAAGATGAAATTTAATTACTTCCAACGGCTTTAATTTGGAGCGTAATGTCTTGGACTATAAAGCTCATGTTTGTTCCAGAAATAATGTGGTCACGGTTTCACAAAATTCTGCGGTCACGGTTGTCAATCAAGAGGAATTCTACGTCGCTCATTTACGATGACGCTCAGGCTTTCATATGAAGGCACGGCATCACTCTGTAATATTATCAGAAAATGTTTCCAAATGATTGTATTGAAAACATGTCACTTTTTTTTACCTAGAAATTAGGTTGAAAAGTTGACTCCGAAGCGTTGCGAATAATCGAAAACTAATCAAATCATTATAGTGTGTGTTTATATTTAGTAATAGTACCGTTATTTTGAAAAAGAAAATTTTAAACACAACTTCAGAAATACATGGAGATGTTAGTTATGAATATTTTATCAACAAAAACAAAACCATTCACATTATTATGACAAGTGAAAAAGTTCTATTTCTTGAATTTTAAAGAGAAAGCAGCACAACTACCCTTGAAGGATATTCGGAGTGTTCCATAAGACTTCCGGGAAATGACAATACGTTTACATCAGTGATATTCAAATTTTTTGACATTGGAACTAATTGGAACGTTGATTGACCATACTTATCCAAAACTGACGAAATGCTACTAAAATACGAAATATAAGCAATAACAAATGTATCTATGTTTATATTGTGAGGTGTAATAAATTTAGGCGTTTAATAGGATTTCACAGATTTAAAATAATTTTTTAAAGTATGTAAACAATGCATTTATTTCAAATTAAATTTATTTGCAAATTTTTAAACTACTTTGCTATCCCAAGGTAAAGTTTTTTACCTAAACGAGATCACGACCTATAAATTGAATGTCTGGTTTATACTACGCGTCATATCTGAAATAAAGCCTGTACTTAAAAAGTAGTTAATATTTCTTTACTTCTGTGGGTGTATTTTTGCGGATTATTTCTGTGAAATTACAGTGCTCTTTTAATTGACACGATAATTTTTAATAGGTGCTGCCATCTGTCGACTTTGTCAGAAGATTAGACATCACAATTTATTTTTCTTTCTTTTAGAATTTAGATCAATTTCCTCCTAATTGTCAAGTCCATAGTTTTAAATTTTCTCCTCCTCCCCCCTACCTCATCCTTTCCCTGTTTAGTCAGTGCAGAAAAAAGATAAGGGAAAAAAAAAAACATAAAACTGGTATTTTAGAACTGAAAAATGTATGAAAGAAACTTAACAAATATGAAAATCTGAAAGCATTTTAATTTTATCAATGAATAATTAATGGCTTCTCCCACAAATTTTTAATCTAAAGAATTGTGAAACGTTCAGCAATGCCATTCTTCTACAGAATGTTAAAATAATATATATTGCAACTACAGAATTTTACAAAACAATAAACAAATCCTCTTTCTTTTAGATGGACACATTCTTTTCCACTATTTTCTTTGTAGGGAATGAATTTAAACATAAATAATAATATGCCAAGGGGGAAAATAGTTACAAGTCCAAAGAATTAAGAAAAATCTTCAGATTGAATTTCAGCATCCTGAAGCGGAGATCATGCTGTCGATCACCTCTTCAGTCGCAAATTGCAAAAAGAAAATTACTTTGGCGAAAGAAAATACAATTTGGCGAAAATATTAGTGATTGTACATCAGGTAAAATCAAACTTGGTCAATGGCTTGTCGAAAATTTGAAAAAGGCCAGGAAAACCCCTTTTGAAATATTCTTTTTTCGAACATAAAAACAATAAATTCTGTGGCAACAAGCTGTAGCAGCTTAAAAAAAAATCGTTTTTCGTGAGAGTTTCGAAGTTAATAGCACTCTAGTGCTAATAATAATCGTGTTCATGAATTCCCAGCACCCTACTACTCATATCGCCTCACATCATTCTTCCGGGCCGTCATCTATTTTTATGTTTAAATCCACCTCCCCGAAAACATTCTTACAACCCTGAAAACACCCAGAAGTGCCACAGTCTGTCAGCAAAAGAAGTGTCGGACATACGTCTTCGTGTCGGAAAGCCCTGATGACTAAGGTGCTGGCGAAGAGACAAGCCATGATGGATGATCCAAAAAACCAATCAAAACAGAGAGGCCCCCTTGAATATTTTTTAACCCCCTTGTTTTCCCTCACTGCGTCGCTGCTACAACCAATTACTATTGGTGGTCTTTGTTCTTGGAAACTACAACGTTAGTACAAAGATTCCACGAATGCCACGAAGCGTTACCAGAGAGAGGCTAATTTTTGGATATGTTTGAATAAAAGGACAAATACAGAGGGTGTTCACACATTTTTATAACGATTTTGCAAAGATATATATAGAAATAAATATAAGAATTTTATTTTCTAATGTGTTCAATCTGATAGCCCTTTCTTTGAACTATCATATAACATCTTGATTTCCAAAATAAAAGTCCTTTTCTTAAAACATCAAGGCTGATACTGTTCCACTCCTCCTTCACAATCTTCCGGAGTCCACTCAATGTTTTGGGATGCCGCTTATAAAGAGCTTGTTTTAAAAGTCCAAATGCACATAATCCATAGTTAGACACGTCAGGGGACTTAGGTGGGATGCATTTAAAGTGAATAGCTTCAATTCCAGTTTCATTTCTCATTTTATCAAAAAATAGAGCAGTAGATTTAGAGGTATGGCTTGGAGCTTTATCCTGATGGAACTTAAGACAGTGAAGATTGTTTGAATAAAGAGATGGAATTTCTTCTTTAAAAATAGGTGTTAAAACATACTTCTGATAGTAATCCGAATTAATTTTGACATTTTTTTCTACTTTCCTTATTGTAAGTTTTCCGTTATAAGAAAATTCAGTAATAACTATAAAACCTTTAGAAAAACTTTCCTTGTTTTCTCTAAACCAACTTGTTAAGTCTTTTTTTTCCCCTTTTGCGGTAGTAAATCGATCTTTTTCTATTGCACTCGGATAAATGCATCCAAGTTTCATCGTAACTGCATATTTCCATTTTTCACCCGCCAAATAATTTTCATACAACAATCTACACATAGTCTTGCGCTGATGTTTCGGCGTTACTCGACGAACATCGTGTTTTTTTGCTTTGATTAACTTTAAATCAGATTTTATAATTTTGTTCACAGTTCCTACAGAGATATTTAAAGATTTTGCGATAGTTCTTTGGGTAGTTGGATTTTCCTTTAAACCATGAGATGTGACTTTAGATTTAATAAGAGGTGTACGTACCTTTGTTGGGTATGCATTTTTTGCCTTTTCTCCAGTGAAATATAAACTTTGACGTTTCTTTCCTTTCAAATTAATTATGTCACTTATTTTACGTGTAGAAATATTAAAACCATGATTTTGATATCTTTTTTTAACAACTGAATAAGAGTATTTCTCTTCGGATAGCGCAAAAATATAGCATTCGATCCGTTGTTTATTTTTCAGCGACATTTTAAAGAATATTTTTAATGCTGCAGACGATAAATAAGCCTTATTACAGTTTGATGCCAATCAATTTTTTTTTTCAAATTAATACTTAACTTCATGGAGAAAATCAAAATCGTTACAAAAACGTGTGAACACCCTCTGTAGTTGAAAAAAGAAGGACAGTTCACTTTTGATACACAACTTATGTTTCTTTATCACGTTCCATACATATTATCAATTATCTTAATGTATAAGAAAATAATTCGTGTGAAAAATAAATCGGCAAATTTTTGCTCTTTCTTATTTTACCGTTTATACACGCTCTACTACACGATTTGATGTGCATTAGCCTTTATTTGAGCAATACTATTATTTTAAAGAGAATTTATGATAAAGAGTATAAAACTGGAAGGTTAAAATCTTATTATATACTCAGTGAAGTTGCAGTTGAAATAGCTATTACAGGAGTGGCCAAACTTGGCGCAATGGATGATTCGAATTGACTCATTGCATCCTTGTGCTTACTTATTAGTTTGAAACAGACTGAAGACTTTCGAAATATTTTCGCGACCAGATTTTTTTTTTTTAAATAATTCATATTACTTACGTCAAAAGGAGTCTTTTGTATATTCCAAAATTCATTGTCATTAAAAATCGAGTCATCTCTGATGCCCTACAAAATATCCGAAAAATTACTTCTAGAATTCACTTCCTAACAACAACAAATTAAATCTCATGTTCGCACGTTAATACTTTTCTCCCCCTAAACTGAAGCCCGCCTGTAATTCATAGTTTTCAAATCTAGCCATGAACGCATGAAAAAAAAAAAGTGCTTGAGATTATGGAACATTTAAAGTTGTCGGTCTGAAAAAAAAAAAAAAAAGGTATATGCAAAAGGTTGGCTACTCCTGATATGTTAACTTCAATAAATTAGTGATTATGTTGAAATATGTAATTTTCACATATTTTTAATAAAGCAGTGATTATGCTGAAATATGTCAATTTCACATATTTCAACATAATTGTTGTTGGGGGTGGAGTAGATCTGTAGTTGGTGTTAAGTCTCTCATCTAGAAATGGTTCAAAATTAGGAGATCCCGATCTAAGTCTGTCTTTATCCCACTTGGGGAAGCTGCTCCCTTTCGACCATCACCGCCTTATATATGCAAGATCTGGCACCCCTCCGCGGTTGCCAGTGGGCATTAGTAATAACAACATCTCAGGCTTAGTCTCATCCAACAAACTGGTGTAAATACCTCTGTAGCATTGGATTGAGAGTCATTTTATTTATTTATTTATTACGACACCCATTTTTATACTCTTATTTTGATCCATGTTTTTAAACACTGCTTTATTCAAAGCAAAAAATTACTTGCCGTTATTTTACCGCAGTCTCACCTAGAGCTTATTTTATGAATTTATTACAATCGATTTATTTTAGCCACTTTCCATGGCATCTAATTTAGAACAAAATTTCTACCATCTGTTTTCTTCCATTTTAGACTTTTATTGGCTCTGAACAGCGTTCCCGGAACTCTCGGAAAAATACAGTTTTTGAAGTGCATTCAAAATCAATTTTGCTTTCCTTTCTGTATAAAATTGAACCTACTGGAGCAAAGAATGTTTTTTTTTTTTTTTTTTTTTTTTTTTTTTGTTCAGAAGCAACATCCAATTTAAGCTATTTTTCGAGAGTATTCGTTAGTTTGCTTTTTATGGATTATATTCTGAACTTTGCATCTGGTACGGGGAAGCGCTTAGAGTGGGCAATGCCATTACGGACTAAGCTACTTTCATACTGCGGATAATTTTATGTTAGAATATGTTATTTTGCTTTCCAAGAAATACAAATTTAGTTTCTTTTTTGCGATTGGGAAAACTTATTCTGAAGAGGAACATATAGGTCGAGGAGTGTTTTAAATGTCATATTGCGAGCGTGTCTGTGGTGTTTGGTTTTGTTAAAACGATGTCCAGTGCTCACATCGCTTTTCAAAAAGGCCAGGGGGAGGGGATTTATTGAAAGGGGTACTTCCTATTGAGAAACAGGGTACTTTCTGTTGAGAAAAAGAACAATTATCCTAACATCCCACTTCTCTGGATTCTTCCTCTGTACAACTAGTGTACTTTTAAAAGGGCATTTCAAATACCTCCTACTATGTATATATTCCTGTTTAGTATATTATGCATAGATTTGTAGAAAAAACAACGTAGTACAAAATGTATTACATCATTACAATATTTCCACAGTGAGTGCATGTCAAAATAATCCAACAAGCTTTAAAAGCGTATATAACATTTTATTTGACGAATTGAAGCCCTAATATCTCACAAAAAAAAACCCCAACAGAATTTGGTTACAATATGAAATGCAACAGCAGATCATTAAATTACACGATTCAAATTGCAATGTCAGTCATAAAACTGTGCTCTCTATATCCTCGGTCTATTTCAACTGATGAGACAGTAAGAGAAAGACTCCCTTTTATAGATTTCCAAGCAGGGCGGAACATCCTATTTCTCGATTTTTCTCGTAGCTTCTTTCCTAATTGAGATACAGCCAAAATTCCACTAATTTCGAGAACTTTATTTTGGTCGCCTAGGTCAAGGGGTCACAGACTCATTTCACTTACAAGAATGCCTGTATAATTCTCTTTCCAGCAACACACATTAATGGGAGAAAAACAACATTACAATTTTTATAACAGTATTAAACGTAGAGTTTACTTCATATTAAAAAATCTCTTAGCTATGTTTTTTCCTATAAAAAGAATGCTGTATTTTTAAAAGTTACGATTTAATAAGTAAATGCTTGGAAAAGTAACAAATCTTGTTTTTTCTACCGATAGGACAGGGCACATCTGCACTTAAAAGGAAAAAAAGGGGCAGCAGTGCACAGCACCATAGACGAGCACTGGTGATATCTACGCTTTATAATAAAGCTGTGAAGTCTCATGTTATCCTATAGGAAAAATTATTTTTCTCATATCAACCACAATTATTGGTATCTTATCTCAGTTCTTCTCTCCATTATCTATCTACTGACAAGAATCATAATTAGCCCTTTTGCAAGGTTCTGCTAAAATTTTTAAATGTTCAGCAAATGTTGCAAAATCGGTTTCTAAAATTCAGATTGCATGTTTAGAACATTTGCAGGGAAAATGGTCTCATAGCAAAGCCTAGATCTAGATCTTAATTTTGATTGGTGTATGCTTGTATTGCAGTTTTTTTTGTGTAAGTTTATTTATGTTGACGTCTGCACCAGTTACATATTTTAAAATGTATTAAATGAGCTGTATAATATAAATTACATTATAATTTATACTCGAATATCATTAAGAGGAAATCAAAAGAGAAACTACATTTTTTCGTTATAACCGACCAAATAGAAAAATGTGTAAAGTCAATATAAAAAGCTAACTGTTTAATCAGAAAATAGGCTGGTTAAACGGTTACAGATTAATGGGAAACAATGTCAGGTTTCAATTATTATATATCTCATTTTTTAGAACACATATATAGTAAAATATATCAGTTATGCTAATTTTTCATTATCACCTCTTGGGGAAAACGGTTACTTTGTTTGAGGCAAAAAACTGATACAAACAAGGCTTTGTTGCCTTTTCATTTGAAAACTCTCGAAAAAATAACCTATGTATGATAAGAATTGTTATTTTCCCCAGGGGTTTCAAAATTTAAATTCGATATCGGGTAAAGAATTTGAAAACGCAACACTTAAATTATATATTAAATAAATTTACTGTATTTCACATTTTCTCTCCTTATATTTAGCCAAAACGTACCTATCTTTCTTAAGAGTGCTTCAAATATATCTCAAACATTGAGTAAAGTATAATTTTTTTATAAAAACAAAATTCCTCACATTTTGAATTCTTTCGATTTTCAAAATTTTACAATTTTTGTCAGTGGAAATCAAGCTGGTTAACCATGTTGAGAAATATATGATGTATCTCAGGGGGAGCAGAGAATAAAATCCATTCGCGGGTCCCACAACCTGGAAGGGCCTCTTTTTGCTGCTCTCCATATAATACGTACTTTTAAGTGTAAAAAAAGTAACAAATGCAAATTAAATTTCTCCTGGAAGTTTAAGTTATATTTTTAAATAAAATTACAGAAAACATCTAGCATAGTCCGCAAGCCGAATGACCGAAAGTGGGATGTTTTTAAATAAAATTACAGAAATATATCTAGCATAGTCTGCAAGCCGAAAGACAAAAAGTGGGATATTTTTAAATAAAATTACAGAAATGCATCTAGCATAATTCACAAGCCGAAAGAAAAAAAGTGGGATGTTTTTAAATAAAATTACAGAAATACATCTAGCATAATCCGCAAGCCGAATGACCAAAAGTGGGATGTTGGAAACTGAATCCTGTTTTCCTCGAGAAATAGAGTTTGACGATATTAGTCAATAGTTTCGCAGGACTAACACTGGAAAAGATTTATTAACAAGAAATTTCAAGACTCACTGTTCAATAATGAAAGGACAGAGACAGAGGAAAAACTGTGAACCCAACCCAGTCTCTGAAATTTAAATTTTCTTTAACAAAATAATAAAGTTAGACTTTCAGTGACAAATTCTGAATTTTCCACTATTTTGGACCTTACCTGAAATTTCCTTGCCTTACCCGAATTGCTTGAATGGAAGCATGAATGACAATAACAATTTTTTCAAGTGCTGAAGAAATATATCATGCAAGAAAAATGTAGTTAGTTTATCAAATACAGTATCTCCGTAGAGCTTACTAGAAGTGCAAAACAAATTGCTGGATTCATTAGTATGAATATTTTCTGAAATTAAATTTTTTAAAATTAGCAATAATTTTTGTATTAATTAATTTCAAAATCACTAAGGAATAAATGATTAATGAAATAAGAGATTTTGGGTGGCAAAAGGACATTGACGATTTTATCCTCGGGGCCACGACTTGGCTTTCTGTGCCTCTGAGCTTAAAGAGTCGAAAAATTCAAAATTATCAACTTTGAGCAAAAGCAAAAATCAATTTTGTTATGCCAGCAAGTGCTCAGCAAAGAGGCACGAATCAAGGAGTATTGGAACGAGTTTAGTAAATTGGACAGACAGAACATATTTTATCTAATAAGAAAACGAAGTGCTCCAGTAGGAAATAAGAGCTTCAGTTCTCAGAAAGAAGCCATAAGAATGGCGACATTGTTACTTAATATAGTTACTCGAAAGATAAAAGGATTTTTATCTTCAGGAAGCAATATTTGGTTTCCGAATACTTTCTGCACTGTTGCTATATGTAGTATTACGTGAATCCACGATGATGATGACCCTGATCGATAGCTGTAATATTCTAGAACGAACGATGTCGATTTTCAAACAAATGCTGTAGATTTCATGTTTTATGCACGAATCGTAGGTAAAGGACTAATGTGAATTAGATCCTTTTCCTATGAAATAGGGATTTTTAATAAATGTAAGAAGCCTTAATGCTCATTTTTTAAGATAACATGAGCGGGGAATAACAAAGGGAAAAAATTATAAATACTTCGTGAAAACTTTTTATAATTTCACATACAAGAAGAATTTTTAGTGTCATATATTTTCATGCAGGGCTGCGCCTAGTTTTTGTGGCCCAGTAGAAGACTAAATGTTTGTGGCTTTATTTTTGTGGATATCTATTAACACGTTTGCTAATCCACAATACTGAAATTCAGCTGTTTTTAACACTTTCCAACAAAATTGCAAAGTGTTTATGATTTGTTTGTCTATCTGTCCGTCCGTCCGTGCATCCGTCTGTGCTCTAACTTCCGTAACTATGCATTGATTTCGACGAAATTTATTTTTTGCTATTCTTATCTACGGTACCATGGACCCTATTCAAAATGGTTTATGTAGCATTTATAGTTTTTCTACAGAGCACTCAAAATATTCCAAATACATTGCGCTCTATGGGAAGTTATCTTTTAAAGCGTATCATTCTTACTATATGGTTTCGCTGATCCCTGATTTTCAAGATAAAACTTTTTCCGCCATTACTGCAAAAAGATTACAAAGTTAATATAAAAAGCCTAATACATCTGCACCGTTTGTACGATCTGCTTGAAATTTTTCATAATTATGTACACACACACAATAATATAGAAAACAATCTACGCTACTTTAAAAATCTGAAAATCCTCCCGTTCCCTCGTTTTTAAGCGATTTTTCTCTATTTTCAGCTCTATTTCCGTGAGTAAAAAAGTTAATCACACTGCAAAAAAGTCTGTAAAACGTACAGAAATTACTCGTATTATTTACAGAATAAGTCTGTTCGTAAGAAAAAACAGTTTTTTTTCTGTTTTATCTTCACCCGCGCATGCGTACTAGACGAAGACGTCATTGCTCAACCTTGAGGCTAATTTTGCCTCCGGCGCAATTAAAACG
Source organism: Cheiracanthium punctorium (assembly GCA_038373885.1). NCBI lineage: Eukaryota > Metazoa > Arthropoda > Arachnida > Araneae > Cheiracanthiidae > Cheiracanthium > Cheiracanthium punctorium. Next base: position 863,400 of record JAWZYV010001099.1, on the reverse strand, counting down.
GCAAGACATTGTACTACGTGTCGTTAGCTGGAGCTTGAGAAAAGGGACGGTATATTTAGTTACAACTGCATACGTAGGTTCAGGTGAGTGTTTACTCTTATTGTAAGCAACAATACTTCTTTGGTAAAAAAGTGGCATGTAACATTGAGGGGAGGGAGAAAATGGTTTCTTTTGTAGAAAATATTTCCAAAAAGGTTGAATTCTTTTTTTTTTGGGGGGGGGGGCAGTTACCCATCCGTCTTCCCTTTTAATCCGTCTTTGGCGTTGAATGATGGGAAATAGAACAGTTTTGGAACTTGATTGTGAATTCGAGACTTTTTACCTACAAAAAGAAACGAAAAAAATCACCTGTGAATTTGATATATTTATTTTAGACTTACGGGTGAGGGGAAGGGGGGGGGACTTATATGTGTAGAACTATGCATAGAAACCAATGGACCAACCAGACAAATCGGCATAATGATTTTAAGCAGTGCAGGGCATCACTTGATCTGACGTCATACTATGACGTCACCTTAGCGACTCTTTCTTCAGCTACTTGCGATTTATGTGCAAAAGTTTCTGGCAACACTGATTGGAGGTGACGCTCTGGGTCGGCTAACGAACGATACGTACCGTTCACCTCACCATGGCACAACGTTTATATCACTGGAAATGGTATACGGACGGAGTGTGAAAGTCCCGGGTTCAGGTCCCATCGCTCGTCCGTCGACCGTTAACCGTTCAGAGTTTTCCATGGTTTTCTCCGGAAGTTAGCGTAAATACGGATTAGGACCCCTTCGAAAGACCCCCACGGAGGGCTCCCCTCTTTCAAGGAAGCCTCCCCAAAGCTCACTCACCAAATGGAACGAATTTCACACAATCTCAAGTACACACTAAAAGGAAAGGTACTGTGTGAAAATTAGCTGCTATCTCCTCATAGAATTTGAGAAATTAAAGGTTAAAAATTAGTTAAAATCGCGCCAATTGTAACCCTTTATCTAGCATTTGGTGACAGGGATAATTGGTCGAAAAGTTGAAACGCTCACGCGAGTACGTACTCGAAATATTTATAAATCAGTGTTTACTATACCGTGTTATATTTCAACGTACTGGGTTTTTAAGTAGCTTAATCTCGTTTTCTACTAGTTAAACTGAAGTCCTATAATCTTTTTATTTTAGTTCTGAAAGTCCCTGAAGAAAGTAATTTCTTTTTATTTGTATTAACACATTGCAAGCTGCAAATTCAGTTTACGCATAGGTGAGGCATTTATTTTAATTCTATTCTTTTTATCCACATGATGATACTATGGATAAAATATACTTAATGTTGTTTTTATGCTTTACGCGGAATTTTCTTCGAAAAATATGACAATGTCTCTGCGGTGGCAGTGTCGGGCAAATTTCCTGCCTGGCCGCCGATTGCGAAAGCCACAGCAGAATGCGCATGTGGTGACGATGGTCAGGATCTGCAGAGACAACTCAACCGTGCTCGCGCTATATAACCGTGGTATATAAGCAAGTGCTGCTGCGACAGCAAATATACCTGTTCTTAGTTAATAAAGTTTCCCAGTTTATGAATGCGTACTTATTTTTAAGTCCCTGCTCTAAGTTACCGGGATTAAGTTTAGACGGCGTGCTGGTTGTAAGATAAGTAAAACTCCAGCACCCGTAGTGGTGACCCGGACGTGATGCAAAGTTTCTACAAGTTCCTTGAAAAGCGCCGAACTGGCTGTACGTCTGTGTTTGTCGGATGAATGAAATAGTGACTCCCAGTCGTACATTTTGAAGCAATTTACATTGGCAAAAACTACTAAGTGCCACGTGCTGAAAACTCTCAAGGTGAATGCTGCTGATGTTCTGGAGGTTTGATTTCTGCTAACTACCGGGGACTGTCATCTTTTAGTAAAGGTTCGGCCTGCTGTTTGATCAAGTTTAGAAGGTGAGCTGAATTTCAAAATTTTCCTACTATGCCAGGTGACGGGGAACAGGCGGTGGCTGAAACACATAAGGTCGGCTTAAAACTACCTCCCTTTTGGGAAAAACACCCAGAATTATGGTTCGCAAACATTGAGGCACAGTTTATTGTTTCGGGTATTACACAAGATAATACCAAGTACTACTCAATTATATCGGCATTAAATTCAGATGTGCTGTCATATGTTAGCGACATAGTTTTACAACCACCGGAGGGTGATAAATACGAAACACTTAAAAAAAGGTTAATAACGGACTTTTCAGACTCCGAACAACGTCGACTAAAAACGTTACTTTCAGAGCTGGTTTTGGGGGACGATAAGCCGTCTCAGTTACTCCGGCGAATGAGACAATTGGGAGGCACAGGGTTTGATGACAAATGTCTTAAAACTCTGTGGTTACAACGTCTACCATTACAAATGCAGACAATTTTGTCCATCTCCGACGATACTTTGGAGAAATTAGCCATAATGGCGGACAAAATCCATGAAACCACTGCAGGCACTGTCGGCTTACTGCAAACTGATAAGGCAACTGTTTCCCCTGAAATTAGTCAGCTACAAACCCAAATCTCTGAATTAACCAAGAAAGTCGAACGCCTTTCGCGACCCCGCCACAGATACAGTCCTCAGCATAGGAGCCCTTCCCGTAGACAACACTCAAACAGCCGACAGAAATTCCATGATAGGTGCTGGTATCACTTTAAGTTCGGCAGCGCGGCTAAACGTTGCAAATCCCCTTGTTCATTTAAAAAATCGGGAAACGAGCAATCGCATTACCTGGCGCAATGCGATTTCAAAGTCAGCAACAAAAGCCGCCTATTTGTGTTCGACCCTATGACAAACTTAACATACCTAGTTGACAGTGGTAGTGATGTTTGTGTCGTGCCACGATCGAGTTTTTCGTCGTTGAGAAATGCCACTGGCAATATTACCTTGTATTCGGCTAGTGGTTCTCCGATCAAAACGTACGGGGTCAAATTGCTCACTTTAAGTTTGAGCTTTTGCAGAAAGTTTTCATGGCATTTTGTAATTGCCGATGTAACCAAACCAATCATAGGTGCTGATTTTCTTAAGCACTTTGGCTTGCTGATAGACTTAAAGCATGCTCGTCTTCGTGATAGCCTCACCAACTTGACTACTACAGGTAAACCCGTGACTGATAAATCTCGCGTAACTTTAATTGCTAGTAACTCTTCATACAGAGAAATCCTAGAAAAGTACAATGAGATGATTCTCCCATACCCTTCCAAGAGGGTTATTAAACATAATACAGTTCACAGAATTATTACAAACGGGCAACCTGTTTTTGCTAGGCCGCGAAGGTTACACCCTTTAAAATTAAAAATCGCAAAAAAAGAGTTCGAATACATGTTGGAACAGGGTATATGCAGACCTAGTACGTCAAACTGGTCTTGCCCACTACATTTAGTACCCAAAGCATCAGGTACAGAATTCCGCCCAACAGGAGATTATAGAGCTCTTAACAGAATCACTGTACCAGACAGGTACCCGCTGCCACATATTCAAGATTTCTCAAGTCAGCTACATAATAAAATTTTTTTTTCAAAAATTGACTTAGTGAGGGCCTATCATCAAATTCCCGTCCACCCAGACGACGTACACAAGACAGCAATCACTACACCCTTCGGGATGTATGAATTTTTATTTACACCTTTCGGTTTGGCTAATGCGGCACAAACTTTCCAGCGGTTTATAGACGAAGTCTTGCGAGGTCTCGATTTCACATTCGCATATTTGGATGATATCCTAATAGCAAGTAGTTCCGAGGTGGAACACAAACTGCACCTCGAAAAGGTATTTGAGCGCTTGACGAACTACGGAATTCGTATAAATTTAGATAAGTGCGTTTTCGGAGTTCCTGAACTCCCTTTTCTCGGATATCTGGTGAATAAAAGTGGTATTAGACCCCTTCCCGACAAAGTCAAACCTATTCTGGATTGTCCGTTGCCGCAAACTGTAAAGCAACTCCAACGTTTCTTGGGTTTACTTAATTATTATAGGCGTAGCGTAAAGCAGGCCGCACACATGCAGGCTCCGCTAAATGAAATGCTTAAAGGTGTTAAAAACAAAAAATCCACCGCACTTGAGTGGAACGAGACACAAATAGCAACATTCGAGCACTGCAAACAACAGTTGGCTAATGCTGCCCTGCTGGCACATCCCGACCCCGAGGCCCAATTACTGCTTTTTTGTGACGCAAGCGACGTAGCAGTGGGCGCAACCCTGAACCAGTACAAAAAAGGGTCAAATGCTCTTCAATGCGAGCCCCTTGCGTTCTTCTCAGCAAAACTCTCCCCAGCTCAACAAAAATGGTCCACTTTTGATCGGGAGCTTTATGCGATCTATTCTGCCATAAAACATTTTAAACACATGTTAGAAGGTCGCCATTTTGTGATTTTCACGGATCACAGGCCTCTAACATTTGCATTTAGGCAGAAACCAGACAAATGCACGCCCCGTCAATTGAGACATTTAGACCTAATTGGACAGTTTAGTACTGACATACAGTACGTAAAGGGGTTAGAGAACACACCCGCTGATATGCTGTCTAGAATCGAGGCGATCCAAATGCCTAGCGTTTTGAACTACGCTGAAATTGCAAGGGCACAGGAAACTGATACTCAATTGCGAAACTTGCTAAATTCAGAGACTGGGTTAAATCTAAAAAAAATTACCCTACCAGACTCTGATATTCAGTTAATGTGCGATGTATCGGGCAAAACTGCGCGCCCTTACATCCCTTCTCAATTCAGGCGAACTGCTTTTGAGATGCTTCACAACCTGGCACACCCTGGTGTCAGAGCATCCATTAAATTAGTAACAGCACGATTTGTCTGGAATACCATTAAAGCGGATGTAACGCGGTGGACGCGTGCTTGTATACCCTGTCAAAGAGCTAAAATCCACAAACACATTACTAGCCCCGCGGGTAAAATCGAAGTACCCGACAGGAGATTTGACCATGTGCACATCGATCTGGTCGGCCCACTTCCGCCTTCTCGTGGTTATACATATTGTGTAACAATGATTGATAGGTACACTCGTTGGGTTGAAGCTTGTCCAGTTCCCGATATTTCCGCTGAGACAGTGGCTAGGAATTTTTACACACACTGGATTGCTCGTTTCGGTGTACCCAGTAGGGTTACTTCCGATCAGGGAAGACAGTTTGAGTCCCGCCTATTCCACTCATTTACACAATTATTGGGTGCAAAACACATTTATACCACCGCCTATCATCCCCAGTCTAATGGTCTTGTGGAAAACTGGCATAGGACCTGGAAGGCTTCTCTTCAAGCCCATCTTACGGATCCTAGATTTGCCGATCGTTGGACGGACGTCCTTCCTACAGCTTTGCTTGGACTGCGTGCTGCGTTCCGTGAGTCGATCAAGGCTTCTACTGCGGAGCTGGTGTATGGCGTTCCTTTACGGTTGCCAGGGGAATTTTTCACACCCACCAGCGTCGACGTCAACGCTGCAGACTTCGTCCGACGGCTGAAAGAGATTATGAGTGCCATTTCGCCTTCTAAGACAAGCAACCATGGTACTCGAAGTAGAACTTTCATTCCGCAAGATTGCACGCCTCGATTCTACGGCGTGCTACGATCAACGGCGTGCTGGTTGTAAGATAAGTAAAACTCCAGCACCCGTATCTCCATGCCCAGACGAAGAAAAAGTCTGCAAAATCAAATTGTTGAAAGCTTGCAAAATTATCAGAAAGTAAATGCAACAGATTTGGTAGCAAATGAGCAATGCTTATTACTCGATACCCCTGAAGATCCTATATTTTCTAGTTTAGAAAACGAAAGCATTGACTTCACGTCCAGTGAGGACATCATGCAAATAAGCAATTTATTTCTTGAAAAGATAAGGAGACTGCGGTAAAATACTGGTGGGATACAATAATGACAAAATCCCGCAGTTTACAGAGTGTTCAAAATTATTTTAAATTTGTTACAAATAAAAGGCAGTTATATCTGTGGGAAAAGCAAATTCAGAAGAATGGCGATTATAAATATAAACTGAAACAAATTAAAAAATATACGTTTTAACACTTCTAACACGCAAGAAAATTACCGAAAAATGTACATGATTGTGATTTACAAACTTGGGCTTCAGAAAAGGCATTCGAATTAGGACTGAAATTCCGCGCATCTAAAGGATGGCAGTACAGATTTTTAAAAAAGAATAAGATTGTGAGCAGGAAAGTTGCAAAATTTGTTTTGCTGAAAAACTCTCGGTCAATGGAAATTAAAAAATTAACGCAGGCGTTCGTAAATAATGTAAATGTCTTTATAAAGAATTCGTTGTTAAAAGACGATCAAATTTTTATGCTGATCAGTCAGGTTTTAATTTAGAAATCCTTCTAGACGAACCCTGGAACATAGAGGATCGAAGCAAGTAGAAAGTGAGATTCAATCAAAAAATGCAGTGACACATCCCTACACTACAATGCCGATTTTAAGTAAAAACAATAGATTGTTATAGCCATTACATATTGAACATCCCGAAAAAACTGGGGAATTCGGAAAAAATTAAGTGCAGCAGTTTTCTGACATTGTGTTAATGAAACAACTTAATAATATATTTCTTTCAGGGTCAAATCAAAGGGGTGGGGGAGGCAATTATAGGGTGAACCCCTCCCCTCCAAAAGAATTCCCTTACAATTTTTTTAAATTATTTTTTTAATACCATTGTTTATTTCAATTCTTATTTCGCTAAAAAGCTAAGCTTCTTCTAAAAAGCTACGTTTAACCTCCTATGCATGCATAGATTTTATGTTTAAAAAATATTTTTGGCCAATTTCCTCCCCCCCCCCCCTTCTCCAAAACGGAACCAGTTACCGGCCTGATTTTTTTCCGACCATATGTTCTGCGGGATATCCAGTGAATCATTGGTGTAGATGAATCCTGACCTGTGCTTACTTAAAATGCTTATTAAATAAGCATCTTTTTGTAAAAGCATTTATAAAAGAAAATAAGTAGCGATAAAGGCTCTATTCAGTCGGCTCATACTCATTTTTTATTAATTAATTTTAGCTTTAATTTAGGAGATAGCAACTAATTTTTACACATTAGGTTTCTTTAAGTGTGTACTTATGACTGGATTAAATTCGTTACGTTTGGTGAGTGAGCTTCGGGGAGGTTTCCTTGTTTGTGTTGTCCTTCTGACGAGAATTTATAAGCGGGTTTTGGGCCAACCACACAAATCCGATATACTTGTTCACAACAACTACGTACCGCAATTGTTCTTGGTTTTGGGGGAAATGAACAATAGCAAATTCATGTAACAAGTTAAGTACTACTCATAAACTGTTTCTCATAAGTTATTTCCTTATTATAGTGTTTGTTCATATTCATTGCACTTGCTAATTGGTCCTAGAACTGTAGTTAGCATTTCTTATTATATAGTTATCGATATGTTAAATATTTTGGAATGAGTGTTTTTGTTCGCAATCATTTTGTTTGCAGTGCTCCAGTAAGTAAAAGAATATCGCTGAACTTAAATATCGTGGCACTGTGATAAATATCAGGTTGTAACGAAAGTTTTCCGCCGTATGTGCCTGAAAAACTAACTTCTAACTCCTTAGATAACTGTTTTTGAACTTTCGGCACCAAACCTGCACAGTGTTACATGATACAACAATAGTACTTAAAGCTGTACTCATAATTTGTTGATATTATGTAGCTGACTTTTTGCAACACAACTGGAAGTAAATGATGGTTCTAATCCTCTAGAGTGATAGTTCCATTTGAGACACCTTATACTTAATGATAACTATATTTTTTACAGATTTCACAACACAGTGTTATAAAGTAAACCTCTTTCTTTCAAATGCCAAAAATCGTTTGACAAAATATGAGCAAATACGCCAACGAGACCTGTGTGCTGACGATGTTTGCGGTGGCGGGAAACTTTCGTTACAACCTAATATATTGTTTATTTTCAGTGTTTGTACTTGAATAGTCGTCTAACACCGAACAATTTATGATTTTTTTAGTGTGCATGTGTGCAGGCGCGTAGCGAGGAAAATTTTTCGGGGTGGGGGGATATGCGCCTGGAAAATGTTTCGTGGGGATGGGGGGGGGGAATGAAGTGATATGTGTATAAATAGACGGAATTTCATCACTAATCCAAAAATTTCGGGGGGGGGGGATATATCCCGATATCCCCCCCCCCCCCCCGGCTACCTCATTTGTGCTCTGGGGGATTTCACATCAAATATAATATATACACTTTCCAGACTTATAAATTTCTATCTTCTATACTTACAATAAGAATTCTGATTTTCTAGGAGTATCTTAAAGTTTCTTGACGCGTAAGTGCCGTCAATAATTTAAATCAATGGATATATCTCAATCAAGTTTATGAGGTAAACCAAATTAAAGAAATGATATATTTCACCTTTTAACGTATAAAAGAACAGAAGAATTGTATCTACAAATTATTTATAATTTCCTTGTAATATTTGTTATGTAGTTTTAAATTTGTACACACTTAGCAATTCTTTTTGCATATTGCATACTATTATTTCTTAATCCTAGTAAAAATGAATCAAAGAAGCATAGTTATACACTTTTTTTTCAAAGTTAATGAAACACTTTTAACTACAATTTTGTAAACATATAAATAAATCAAACCACATAGCAATATTTTAAAAAGTGTGAAATTTATATGTATATAGCATATAACTGTTTTTTTTTGTTTTATTAATACACAACTGGTAATTAAAATAGCAACACCAAGAAGGTGACATGCTACACACAGTGCAGCAATTTTAATGTGGAGTAGTATATCTTATCAAAGAAATATTTCTAGCTTCATAACATTGCGATTTTCTTTTTTCTACAAATTATTTCATTATCAAAAACAATAATCATTTTCTTCAGTTTTAAAAGTAATTTTTCATTTGTATGAGATAAATAGCTAGATTTTGATTTGAAGTAATTTTACAGTGGGAATTTTCTAGTTTTTTGTATATTCAGGGGCGACTTGGAATTCAGGGATTTGGGAAATTTTATGTCTGGAAAAGTCAGGGAATTCTGCAAAAAATCTCTTCTAGATCAGAGAGATTTAAAATTCTTTACAATGTTTATCGTCATTTGATGCAGAATACCGTTTTTACTCGCGTAATAGTCGCACCCCCGTTTTGAAGCAGAAAAAATAGCTCTTTAGAGTTACAATATTATATAGTAGATTTTACCCGCATAATAGTCGCACCTGGACTTTCAACATGAAAAATTGACAAAAAAGTGCGACTATTACGTGAGTAAACATGGTAGTTTTGGCTTCTGGTGTTCGGAACAGCTTTAGTATTGGTCATTATTGGCAGTCTTTGTCATAACTTTGTGAAATTTTCAATGGCATTAATATTGTATTTAAATATTATGTTTTCATTTTTTAAATTCTTAAACAGGGATGTGTAGATTTTTTTATAATTCTTATTCACTATATTTTAAGTTAACATTTACTCTGTGAGGGGGGTTCCACCCCCTCAAAACCTGTTTCTTTCTTTTAAATAAATACAATTTCTGTTTACTAACAACCATAGTCAGATAAAAGAAAAAGCTATCAGCGCACATAATCCCAAACTATCTGCAAACTCATATGACGTATTTAACGAGGAGAGGGGGAGACGGGGGGGGGTCCTGGGAGTTCGGACACTCCCCCCCCCTTCCTGAAATTTTGATTTTTGTCACGATAATGATAGTCTTTTTGTGAAAAATTCTGCCTTTTTTATGGTTTGGACTCCCCTCTCCCAAAATGTTTCCTGAATACGTGCCTGCTCGTGATAACTGAATACATATTGCGTATATGAACTTGTGTATATGCATCAAAGCATACATCTGTGCAATCCGCTTGCGCTATAGGGACTAGCTGCTGCTGTTGTGAACATGTATATCGGATTTGTGTGCTTGGCTCGAAGTCCACTTGTAAATTCTCGTCCGAATGACAAAACAAGGGAGTTACCCCCTGTGGGGTCTTTGTAAGGGGTCCTAACCCGTATTTACCCTAAGTTTTGGAGAAAACCACGAAAAACACCGAACGGTTAGGTCGACGGATGTGCGATGGAACCCGAACTCGGGACCTTCACACTTCGGCCGTCTACCATTTTCAGTGATATAACCACTATGCCATGCTGAGGCTTTGTGCAAGATAAATTGTTTATTTATTTTAATGCATAAATTTTAAAACCATTTCATATCAGTGCCTAGTTATAAAAGTATTATTTTAATATTTTGCTTATTATACAGTCTGATCATCAACGTTTTAAATTTCAAAAGCTCGAATCATAAGTGTAGTCAGTGGCCTATATCCTGAATCAAGAACCCTAAACATAAATAGAAATGTTTTATTGAATACTTTTTGAAGTTGAAATATGTAAGAAAGTAATTAAAAATTAGCGCAGATCTGATCGCTCTGTAAGCAGTTCTTTATAAAAATTTTACATTTAAAAAGGGAGGAATGCTTAAAAATTTGAGCTTTCCCCTTTTAAAAAGTTGAAAATTTGATTCTTTTTTCTTATTCATTATTTTTTCAAAAAGACTTGACGAAAATTAAGCATATTGTTAAATGTAGTAAAATATTTTATCATGTAAATTTATTTCGAATGTTCAATAGCAATGATGCATACAGTCTTCTATTTTAAAACACGATGGTAATTTTGACATTTTAATTTGGAAGGGCAGGCCCATGGTCAGGATTTTTATTCGGGGATGCTCAAATATTCAAATACCATAACTTAAACATAGGTATCATGGGGTCCTATGAAAGGTGCAAGAAAGAGCCCCCCCCCCACCCTCCGACATAGGCGCGGCAGAGTGATCATTTTTAAAATACACTGGAACTTTTTGTATTTTAGTACTGAAGTGCCTGAAATACTGAAATAAGCCTTCTCTAGAATAAGGGTCTTCCCTAGAATATAAGCCTTCCGTAGAATACTGGGTGGATTGTGGTAATGGGGCCCCTTGTGTGCCCCTCTCTTGTGGAGGACGCGGGGCTGCAGAGCCTGTTTCCCTAAATCCGCCCCTGTATATAAACATACATATTTGAACTTTCGAGGGGGGGGGGTGTAGCTCCTCAAGCCCCCCCTTCCCTGGCTACGTGCTTTTCGAGGGGGAATTACAACAAGTGCTGCTGAAAAGTAAAATTATTATGCTCCTAGCTTGTGCTAACAAATTTCAGTTTACAGATGAGTCAAAAGTAAAATGTGATTTTTTAAATGTGTTTAATTCACTGAAGTAAATTATTTTGTCTCTAGGTGTTTGCTTGGAATAAATCCTAACAGAGGATGCAAGAAGAACCCTGATGTGAAAAAACGTGAAGCCGTTAATATGAAAATTCTCAATTTACTTAATAAAATGTCGGCATATGAGCTAATTGACCACTAATTATATATTAAGAAATACCCATGAATACTGGAGAACAAATCTATAAAATTATAAACAATAAACTTTGTAAATATTCCATTGTTTGTACTTTGTAAATACTTTATAAATACTGTATTTTTTTTCTTAAAATAAATCTAATTTTTCAGAATTTTCCTTGACCTATTTCTTTGATTATTAATGGATATTACAAAAATCTAAGCATAGATATATCATGCAAGAGTAATTTTAAACTCCTAAAAACTATTTCTGAAAAATAAGATGCATATATGTATATACATTAAAACCTCTACTAACGGTCACCTCCGAAGACTGGTCATCTCTTAAAACAGACACTGTTAGAAGTTTACAGAATTGAATTGAGACTATTGAATTAACATTATTGTGAACCTCCAAAGAACGATTCTCTCATAAAATGGTCATTATTTTATGGGACCAAACGTAGCTGTTTTTCAGAGGTTTCACTCTATATATGTAGTATTTACTTGAACGACGCCATCACTACATTAATCAATAGTTTAGAAGCAAACATATATATTATTTTAACTACAATGACGCGCTACAATCACCTAAAAAATAAACCTTACAGTAAATACTTCCACTAACTTCATTTACTACAAATACCCCAACCATTTATTTAGGGACAATTGACATGACAAACTGATACGCTTCCCTCCCCATGAACATAGAAATTGATGGATACTTGATGGATAATATCAAGAAATAATTTTGAAATCATTAAAAAATAAACTTTAAATTTTATGCTTGGAACATCTACACTCCCACCCCTGATCCATTGATTTGTGTATACATTTTCGTGCTTTAAAATGCATTGATTCATTTGAAATCAGCATCTTTGATTACTGTTTTACTTGATTGATAGAATCGTTCTTATAAATCTTTCTTTTTTCAACACTAATATTTTATTTTGTACAGTTACTTAATTTTAAAGTATGCCCTTGGATGGAATTGATTGAAAATAATTAATGTCACCTATGATTTCAAAACATACTCAAGAATTTATTTTCATTAACATTTCGTAGCAGAATTTTTTTTACCACTTAACAGGGCCGAGGTCGTCGAAAGAAGCTAGTATATGATAAAATTACTGAATTTTTTAAGTAATTGTAAGTAAGTGAAATTTTTAAGTAATTTTAAGTAAGGTATTGAATTATTAAAAACAAAAGAAAGTTGCTATAAATACGAAATATATTTCATATATGAACTGGTTTTTTCTGTAAATTCCCAAATCAAGCTGTAAAAAAATGGTTAAAGTCTGCTACATTGGCAGAAATATACCGTCGACAAAACACGTGGAATCTGGAAAAGTTACAGATTTTTTGAGTATCTAAAAATAAATACAAAACATTTCTATAAAATAAACGGACTATCTGTAAAAAATTTTAAAAATACAGAAGAAATCGGTAAAACGCATAGAAGATTTCTGTAAAGGAAACAGAGACTCTGTAAAAATTACGGAAGACTTCTGTAAAACACACAGAAGATTTCTGTAAGATAGATGGAGAATCTGTAAAAAATTACGGAAGACTTCTGTAAAACATACAGAAGATTTATGTAAAACATACAGAAGATTTATGTAAAATAAACAGAGAATCTGTAAAAAATTACGGAAGATTTCTGTAAAACATACAGAAGATTTCTGTAAAATAAACGGAGAATCTGTAAAAATTATGGAAGACTTCTGCAAAACACACAGAAAATTTCTGTAAAATAAACGGAGAATCTGTAAAAAATTACAGAACATTTCTGTTAAATATACGGAAATAAACTGGCGTCCTGGCTGACAGTTTTTTTCTGTAAATTTGACAGACTTTTTTTTGCAGTGCATTTGCGTGTCAAAATTAGCTATTATAAGGGATAATTACTTCATACTGACGTCATACCTACAAGCTTTTTCCAGATTTATAAGTTTACTAGCTGAAGCACCCGTTCTTCGCACGGAATGGATATTGTTAAACCAAAAAATACAGATGGAAAATAAATAAATATATATTAAACATATTTTTAGATTTAATCGCCTTAAAAACATTTTTACAGTATTCGTTAGGCATATTCTTTCAATACTTGATCTTTCTAAATACTGTTTGGAATGTGCATCATAATGCGCGAGTGTGTCGTATTTGTCTTTCTTGTTCCATAAAATACTTCTTTAAAATTAAAAATATTAAAATCGCCTAAAAAATATTAAATTCTCGCAAGGCATATTCTAAGTATACTTCACCTTTATTTTTATGAATATAGACACCATTATTCCAATTAAATAAACAGTAGAGTTATGGAATTTCTCGAAAAACATGGAAGATATAGAAGCGGGCTTCAATTTCGGGAACTTAATTTTTTATGCCAAATTTTGCGATAAATCACCAAAAAGTGGCAAACCTTCGCGACTTTTCACGTTTAATCTGGCAACCTTTAAAAAGTCATTCGCCCTTTCAGCAGGTAGACAAATATTTTGTCTGAAATTAACAGCACTCAAGAGCTAAAACACCTTTTTTTCTGTCAACTACCTCTTTTTGAGGTCGAAAATCTTGAAAAGGATGTTTATGAATTTGTGTTCTTTACATTTAAATACAAAATTTTTAAGGTTGTCATAATTTTCGTTCGAAATATGAAGACAAATATGAAAACAATGTTTTGGGACCTTACACCAGTTTTGAAGCACTCTTCCATGGGACTGACAAATATTTTTCTTGGATTGGCGCTCTACTTTGCACTCGTTAAGATGGGGACATAACACATTTAAATACGCATTTTAAAGGGACATACAAAACACTTCCTACATGTTATTGTCTACTGAATTAGTCGTGATTCATACAAAATTAATAATTATTGTTGAGTTGTATAACTACTTGCTTGCTACTGTACTAGTGAACGATAAATGATATACTTTTTACAGGGTTACACTGTAGAGATTTACAATTGTTAATTTTGCCATCCTGCGACAGTAATAATGCAACAGAACAAAATAAATATTTATTACTAGCCGCCTCCGGCGCCAAGCGGTAGAATCATCTCAAAATCGCACATCAACCATTTAATTTTTCGCCAAATTAAAAAGTTGCACATTTTAGTCTCGGAAAATTTCTAAATCCTATTTTTCTTTTGAGTATTTTATTCCTGTTCTGATTTCCCATGCACACGATATTTTAATTAAAAAAATAACCTTACAATTAATCTTAAAAAAAAATCGTTATTCTTTTATTTTTACTTCAAGAGTCTGAATCATTTAATAAACTTACCAAATATGGGAACCTAGATATGCTTAATCGTGGCGGAGAGCAAAAATTAGCCTTTTGCGACACGTTTTTTATCGATATCTCCTAAAATAATTCGAATTTCGAAAAAATCGCTTCGAGGTATGTCGGGACCCGTCCTGGAGAATTTCCATACAAAATTTGGTAGGTCTGCGATCACCCGTCTCAGAGCTACGCGAGACACAGACAAACTGACTGACATTCTACACTTTGTTTTATTTATATAGATTATGGCGTAAACACGCTCACAGATGAAAATGATAAATATTTTCGATACCTCGAAATGATAAATATTTCTGTAAAATATTTTCGATACTTTCTGGTCTATTAGTAATAGTCAAATAGACAATAAATAAATAAATATTTAATACTGAGTTTATAATTGCGCAATTGCACTTAAAAAATGCTAAACGCAAAATTAATACTTTTTACAGGGCTGCACTAAAGACTACCGACTTGCTAAATTTACGGCCTTGTAGGCGGTAGTAGTGGAACATTACAAATATAATATTTAGGTACATACATAACTACATACTCGCCATTGACGTAAAGTTAATATACTTTTTACAGGGATACACTAAATATTTTCGATACGTTACGGTCTTTTGGTGGTAATTGCGGGACATTAGAAAGTACATGTTTAATCTTGAGGTGTATAACTTCATGCTTGCCATTTAAAATGGTAAACCGCAAAATTAATCAACTTTTTCCTGGGACATACAAAATACATTCGATGTGCGATATACTACGGTATATTGGTGGTAATCGTAAGAACGTATTATGTTATATGTACAGCGTATTGCAAAAAGGTGGTAACGACCTTTAATTCTTTATCTGTTAAAGATAAGGGGACAATGTAAACTGAAAAAATGTTCAAAATAAGGTCGAAAATAAAACTCTATCAAGGAAAAATTCTTTTCATTAATTTTCAAACAGTTACACTTTTTAAATTTGCGTACAACCCTCGTATGAAAAAAAAAATCCCAATGAGTAAAATGTTCCTCATGCACTGTTGAGGTTGCTTACAAATTTTGAGAATTATATTCTAAAAAGTGTCAAAGATATGAAGATAAATATAGGCTGACTTAAACCACTTTTCAATGGCTCTCGAAGGGAAAAAAAATCACGTGGAATAATTGCATTTCAAGAGCCGTACGGAAATTGAGAAATAAAACTATTTTTTCCATTCTAGCAATAAACGTTTGTATTCAAAATCATGCACAGCCCCTGATCATCCTTTTTTAAAGATATCGCCGAGGCATTTTATGATGAAAGGCTAAAATTTTCTACATGACCTCATGCGTGTATTGGGCACATTTTCCTAATCGGGAATTTTTTTTGTACGGGGGGTCATATGCAAATTTAAAATTTGCAATTTCTTTTTTAACTAACGAGAGGAAGTTTTTTTTTAACATAGTCTTTTCCGACCTTATTTTGAACATTTTTTGATTTTACATTGCACACTTATCTCCAAAAAGTTAAAGAAAAGTCACTAATACCAAAATAGAAAAATTAAAAACAGCCACAAGCCACACTAACCTTAATCAGAAAATCCTTTGAACCAGCATCATTAACACCTGAAGCATAGTTGAGAGTCCATGCCGGGAAGCAACGACGGATACATAAAAATTATTTTTCTTCATACAGGGTAGTTATAACTAAGCAGCTGAAACTGATAAGATGATTGACACCAACTTTTTGCATAATTGCTGTACACAAAATGCGCTCAAGGAAGTTTAGTTTAAAATGCTTTCTATAAGTGGTGTTTTGCATGGAAAAAAGGTGATTTCAGATCATCAAACAACGCACATCAGCAAATAAATGTTCAAAAACTATTGATTAAATATGAAGTTATTTATTTTAGGTGGACCAGGATTAAATATATTAAGTGTAAACACGCTTTCGTCAAACGTTATTTTCTAGAGCCCATTGCAATTGCCTACACTAGGGGCTTTGACTTCTAGTTTTAGAGATATTCTGCTATTTGAAATGAAACAATATTGATATGTGTTGTTAAGGATTACAAGATAAAGCTAAGATAAAGAGCTTTCCATCAAAAATAGTGTCTGTATATTTAAATAGTGCTTCTACAAGAGCACTCAAAATATTTCCAATGCAATACGGTCAATGGCAGTTTAGAGACAGGCATCTGTTTACAGCATATAATACTTATAAACTAGAATATAATTAGCTAATAATCCGACAATATACGTGTGCCACCCTCAAATTGCGCCAAAATTCGCCAGTGCTGGCGATTTTTGTGATAAATTGCCAAATAGGGTACGAAAAAAATGCTTTGAAAAATGAACCGGATTGTCGATATTTTCATTATTTGGCGGTAAATCGAAAAATATTTAATGTGGTAATACTAAGCTATGATGATTTCATTGAGAATTTTGAAAATTCGTTACTTGCGCTGTAATCCACAACACTAAATCGGTTGATTTACTGTTGTGTTTCGTTAAGGAATGGCTAAGGGTTATCTGCGTAGGAGGGGGGGGGGTTGCGTAAGTGGAATTTCTCCGACCGACGAAAATCCGTTAATGCGTAAGAACCCAAAACGGGTTAATGGATTTACATGGAACAAAATTGCAAACTTTAATTTTTTTAGTGCTTGGAAAATAAATTTTAGCTTGCTAACCCTTCAAGAATAAGATTCTGGTTCTCCGTGTTCGTCCGATACCGTTATGTTATATAAAATGAATATTTATATTTTTAACTTACCAACGAATTTGAATGATTTCAGTTTGTTTGTTCGTTCTGTTGTCCACCCGTCTAGTGTTCTAACTGTCGTAAATATATGTGCGAATTTTTTTTTTCTGTGTACAGTACCATGTACCCTATTGAAAACAGTGCAAGTAACATTTACAGTTCTTTTACAGGAAGACAAGAAAAATCAAATACATCGCACTTTATGGACAGTCCTTCTTGAAAACTTATTTCAGCGATTCGCTTTTTTGAAAGAAAACATTGTTGGTATACAGAATATTAAGGCTCTCAAAGTAATGCTCTCCGTTGAAAATAACGTCTGTATTATTAATAGTTCTTCTACAGGAACATTCAAAAGAATTCCAATGCATTACAGTATGTGGCATTTGAGAGACATTAATACATTTCTAGCACAAGACAATGAATATAAAATTTTTAGATTCTTCAGTTAAACGATGGAGTTTTTCTTAAATCTCTTTTACAGGGTTTCATAAAATTGCATTTATAGTGATAATACATTATCTTATCTCCGAAATCTCGCCAGATTTAAGGAAAATACATTGCCAAATTTGGCGCAAAAATATTGATGTGTTAGAAAGTGTTTTATAATCAATGCTTTTGGCATGATTTATCTTTCTTGTTAATATAATTATTTGTAAAGCTACTACATGTAGCACAAGATTAAGTTAGAAGTTTATTTCTTTAAGATGATAGGTTACTTGAAGCTTAATGTAATATGTTCCTTCAGGAATTCGTCTGTTGTATCAGGAAAAAAAAAAATGAACAATTCGGATAGATAGTGGACAAAGGCTCAGGCTTGGAGAGAACCAACAATTGGACAAATTTTAGAAACTATATTTTGCGTTTGAACAGCATAAAAATGTCGGTGGTTTAAATCAGGGGCGTAGCCAGGGGGGGGGGATATTGGGATATATCCCCCCCCCTTCCGAAATTTTTGGATTAGTGATGAAATTCCGTCTATTTATACACATATAAGTTCATATCCCCCCCCCCCCCCGCCGAAAAATTTTCCTGGCTACGCGCCTGGTTTAAATGGAAGCTTCATCTGGTGTAAATTGGCCATCCTTTGCCGTGCAGCTCTATCCCGAAGTTTTCTTTAAAGCATGATTTCAGAGGAATCATATTGCTCCGGTTGTTCCAACCAAAGGCCTTTTGAGAAACACTCAAAAGCATCATTGTTACTGATCTTATTTACTCCAGAATCATTCTCATCTTCATCATCTTCTTTTTTTGGAGATTTTCGGACTTCTGCTATTAATTCCTGATCATTGAGCAACTGGAAGCCTGCATCTTCCACATCACAATTCAACCAATCTGTGATTTCTCTATCCCCACAATTTTCAAAACCTTTTATTGTGCAATAAAGGCTTGAAAACTCAGTAACACTATCTTTCACAATGTCTATAGCATTTTCATCTGCGCCAGTTGAAAATTTCGGCAAAAGTTTTCGCCAACTTCGTCTTACGCCAACTTCGTCGTTCAATTATTACGCGTTAATTAGTTCAATTGCGGCATAGATTCCCACGCGTCACTGATCATATAAATGCAATCTTTGACAGTTTTCCAAAACTCAATTATTGAAACTGCACCAGATTCAGAATCGCCTTCAAAAGTAATTTTCTGATGAAAAAAAAAAAAAAAGTGAAGAAGAAACCGACTTCGGTTAACGGAGAGTTTCGGCTAATCGAGGTTCGGATAATCGGGGTTCACAACACACAGGTGAGTATCTTTCTCCTTTGAGTGAATCTTCTAGCGAAGAAATCTAATGGGTCCTGATTTGAAGATCCCAGTCAAATCACACGAGCCTGATAAATTTAAAAGGGAAAAGAAAACAAGAAAAAAAAAATGGTTATCAAACGAAAACAGTGTTTGAAAAAATACGATATTACAAACTCAAATATAAAAACTAAGTGCGAAACAAAATTTCATATCTGGTTATTCTAAAATTTAAAAAGACGTAAATAATATATATATATATATAATCATTTTTTGGCGCCTCAAAAAATTCTCAGCGGGGGGGGGGGGGATACATCTTTTAGAATCGTGTATTTATTTATTTTATAGCAATGCAACATTTCACCACCAATAATATCCGTCCACTAATCCAGACAGAAAACGTCATTTACATGACAAATACGCCTGTAATGCATCTTCTCCAGGGTAGCCCCCTCTCCTTTTTATCAGAGAAAACATCAACAAGTGGCCCTAAATTAGCTTCCAAGATGCCAGATACAATAGGCTAAATACATAGACTCTGGCATGAGGCTGGCTCGCTGGTAATTCATCCGTTTTCTATCTGCGAAAAGACAGTCGATCTGCATCGCAAATATCGGAAATGTTGCTTTCCGTGTGACAGACTGACTAGGAAGTATTATTCTGAGAAAATTATAGCTATAGAATGCACACGCGAGCATTCATTTCGCGGACGACAAAATGGCAACGGAGAAAAATGTGCCATTTTGTGCCATACAGAAGGAAGAAATACAAAAGAATCAGACGATTTGCATTTACTTAACCGGCAGAAGTTATTTTATCCGGATACAGAGGAAACATGTTCTTTTTTGTTTTTATTTTTTTTCTTTCTTTCTATATTTTACTTGCTTATTTTTCCCCGAACGATTTAAATTCGCGTTATTTAACGGTCTAAAAAAGGAAGTCCGAAACAAATTTTTGTTTATAATGTTTGGAGTCAGTTTGCGTGAATAAAACTGACGGCGAATGATGAATTTGTTCCACTTGAAGTGGCGTTCAAAATCGTTTTGAGGATGAATAAAAAGACCAGAAGAAAAAACGAATAATAATAAAAAAGAAATATTTATAAAGCGAAATTGATTTTTTCTATTTATTTATTTATTATTACTTTTCTTTTAGAATAAGAAAATTTTAATCTTTTTTGGTATGTTGTATTGTAAAAATTAAATCATTCAGTACTCCATATGCGACTAATCTAATTATCAAAAATGTAATGAAAGTGTAAGGCTGGTTGATTTCACTGTTTAATAAAGATTTTAATGCATTTTTTTTTGTAAGGACAATTCAGATTCTGGCATTTTACTGCTAATGAGAGAATGTAATTACAATAAAATATTAACCAACTGTTTTTGAACCTATTATAGTCAGTCTCAGAGGTCTTAAAAAGTGGAAAAATTCACTGTTTCCCAATTATTTAGAACATCAAAAGAAAGAGGGAAAGTCTCAGCTTTGCACCTTCCTTCCACCTACTGATTTACTGAACGAGATGACATACATCCCAACAATTTTAACAGACACATTCAGCTTGTATATGATAGTCTGTGATAAGCCTGGTTTCGAACCGTAGTGCAGAATTTGAATTCCTGCCGACTGGGCGGCACAGCCGCACAAAATTATCCGAGTACCGAAAATTGCTTTATTCTCAGTAGTTTTGTAACTTTAAACGTGTAACAAATTGATCAAAAGAAACTGAAATCAAGTTGAAAGTTAAGTTCAGTTGAAGAAATGCACAGCATGCATCTGTTGAGAACAGTAACTACTAAAAAAAAAAATAATAACGAAGTAGGAGAAGGTAGAAGCAGTTAAAACAACTTATAGATATATAAACCAGTTTATATTAAAACACACACATAAAAAACAATAACAACAAAAGGGGGACTCGTGCTAGAACTTCATTTGTCTTACGCGAATTGGATATTAGTCGAGTTTTTGAAGTAAAACTTCTTTAGGCGCGACTAGGGTGTAACTCGGATTTTTTTTCTGACGGAAGTAACGCTCACATGGTTTTAGAAAAGCGGAAGCTGCCTACGATCGAACCCAACCAGCAGGCGAAAACTACGGTCTAAGAACACGGTAATAGAAAAACATGAAGAAATGGAACCTGCAATCGAGCCAAACTAGCAGACGAAAACTTCATTCTAAGAGCGCGGAAACAGAGTAATACTTCGAACAAAACCAGCAGAGGTAAACAAAAGTTTAAGAACACTGACATAGAAAAACGCAATAATGGACCCTACATGCATTCGATACCAATCAACAGAAGAAAACACCAGTTTAGGAACACAGTTAAATAAAAATACCACAACATAGAGATTCTCTCGATTCAAACCCTACGGAAAAACGTTTTAAGAAAACTGTGAAAGAATAATAGTTCAAAACGGACACTTCCTGGATGCTAACCCGATATCCAGACGGAACAACGGTTTAAGAACACAGGTATGGAACACCAAAAAGAAACAAACCCGGCTGCAACCGCTTTAAGAACACAGTTAAAGGATAATACATGGACACTCCCTGGATTCTAACCTAACCCACCTCCAGACGGAACAACGGTTTAAGAACATGGGGATGGACACCACAAAGAAAATGAATGTGGCTGTAACTGAATCCAACGTCAAAGATGTTTTACTTCAATCGCGCGTAAAGATTACACGCACACACTTTTTTTTTTTTTTACAAGTAACGTATTTGACAGCTAACGCGAATTCGTCGCTCGCTTCACGAGATTTTTCGCTAATAGTAAAAAGCGTCAGCAGAAGCGCGGGATGCAATATTATTCTGTACAGTGCAATACAGTTATAATTATTATTACAGCACTGTCATATTTTACAATTACTATTATTACACTGCAGTACAATAATAATTATACTACAGTACAGTGTTATTAAAAGTACCGTACTTTATTATTATTACTACATACTGTAGCTCCAGTGCTGTACTATATCTCTTTCTTTCCAACTGATCATAAATTTTGTGCATTTACAAAACTGTACAGTACTGTGCTGAATTGAATAACACTGCTTTTTTTTTAAACACCGTTTATTCATTACTTTATGTGGGAAATGGTAATAATATAGTTAAGGAATGGTTTAGAAAAGCTTGAGGAGTGTTTTTAATTGTCTAAAATAATTGTGTGTGCGTTTCAAAAAGTCGTATATATACCCTATTTCACAACGCGAAATTTTCACCTTACGCGAAGGGTCTTGAAAGGCATTTTTCTCAAAGTCAAGACTGCTGTATACTTTTACGCATTTTTAAAATCGACCTTATATCCACACAAAACAGTTATTTGGATCAAAAGTAACTGAATGCGCTTTTATATTATTTTGCTTCGGTATTTCAAATTATTACTTTTTCATAATGTCTACATAAATGAAAATCAAAATTTTTAAGCACCGCAGAGAATTGCACATTTAACCTAGCACACAATGTATGCTTTACTTTAAAACAATATTTCAAATAACGACAATTTTAAGTTTAAAATAATGTAAAATTGATTCAGTATACACACAATTCAGTGATTCACATTTTTTATCAGTTTGATATTTTTCAACGATATAATTTGCTGATTTCCTAAATCTCACAGAAGCTCACGATTTTGTAAAACTATGTTGCTTATTACTGTTTTAAAAATATTTATTGTGAAAACATGTGCGATTATTAAAGTAATTTGAATTCCTGTCGAAAGGGTTAGTAATTTATTTAAATTTGTCTTTGATAAGTTCGAAATAATTTCGTAAATCTTTTGAAAAATACTGAAATTTTCTGCAATACACAAATTTATGAGAAAAGTTTAGGATATTTTCAGCTAAATCCCATGCATTATTTGGTTGTAATAATAATTTGGAGTGAATCAGATCAAATGTAAAAAAAAAAAAAAATATTGTTTCAACCAAAGCTACCCGAAAAAAGATATGCTCAGCTAAAGTAAACTAAAGATGCTAGTTTATTTAAACTATATCATTCTAGTCCAAATATGCTTTGAGCCAAAAAAAGGGGGATTCTTAAACGTAGAATTTTTTTTTAAATCGAAGATTAATATGCTGCACACGAATGCATCAAACTTGCCTGATATGGTATTTTAATTACTCCTAAAAACAATAAAATATTTAATTTTAAACAGCTAAATTGAATCAAAGTTTGGAGAACTATAATCTTAAATTTACATATCTTGCTAACAATAAATAATGACAAAGTATATTGATATCAATAACTGACTAAATATATTGCACATATCAAATGCTATATATCGCGCATATATCAAAAAGTTTTTCATAAAGAATTTTATCGGTATAAAGCAAAATTATTTTAACTTTTAAAGTTCGACTTTTCACAGTATTAGGAATTTCTTAACATAAAACATTAAAATATCTCTAGAACAACAGGGGATTGTTATTTATTTTACATCCTATCATTAGTATCATTAAAAAGAAAAGACCTTCTTTTTAGCATAGAGAATTTCCAGGCCTCTCTTAGAAAAAATGATTTTCCGATAATGTGTAAAGGAAAGTCAGGGGAACGCAGTATTTTCTTCCATTTTTTCGATAATAATTCATATTTTTCAATTTTCCAGATGTCCATATTAAATAAAAGCCATTAAAATATTGAATAATCGGGACCCCACCCCTTCGCAGAATTTTAATCTTCTGATGAGAAAACCTTTTATATGCATCCAATGCTGGTGCAGCAATTCCCACATTCTATCCATATATATTCCGGTTTATTTTCTAATAATTTTCTTCTTCTTTATAAAAAAAAGACCTCAAGTAAATTGAATTTCAAAAGCCTTTCAACGCAAATCTTCCCTCCGCCCGCACATAGAAAGTCTAAAGTGAAAGACTATTTCCTTTAACATTTCTGAAGCGTGACCAAAAAATTTGGGGAAGGACATATAAGAGTCCTGTGATTTTGAGGCTTGACGCAAAATCTTACAGTGAAAAGCCTTTAAAAAGTAGTGCCAATTTTAAGGAATAAGATCACGTCACATACTTGGTAAAATTCTTGAATATCACTTCTGAAATTTCACTTCGTACTCTCTTGCAAATGACAAATCTATCAAAACATTTAGGATAAAATATTAAACATATGGGGTATGTCACAATATTTTCCTAAATAAAAAAGTTTTCAGTCAAATTTGAAATACATATTCTGTAGTAAATATTATTTTTCGGAAATTTCCATGTATGTTTACTGTTAGCAGAGCTCACGAAGAAACAATCTGATTACATTATAGACATTTTGACTCATCTTATTTTCTTTTAAAGCAGTTCTTCTTTCTTTTTTTTTGTCAAGTGTAGATTCCTCTTTCCCTCCTCCGTTTAAACGCAGAACCTATAAAAAGTGTTTCTTCTCATAATATGTTATCGCTGTAAAGAAATTTGACAAGTACTTACTTATTTAATTTTTTAAATATTAAGTGTAGACCAGGAGCGTCCAGATAGTGGAGCATGCGCCAAAGTTGGTACGTTGCATTCTTGTGGCTACTTATTATTAGTGAGACAGATTGAAAGACTTGAAATAAAAATACGTGCCCGAAAATATTTTATTTCTTATTTATGTTGCTAAGTCAAAAGGAAGCACTTGTACAGTCTAAAATACATTGTCATAAAGTCGAACTATCTGTGATCCCCACCCAAATATCTGGAAGATTAATCCTAAAATCCTCTTCCTCAGAACAACAATCTTAGTTTCATGTTCACGTTATTACTTTTCTTTCCCTAAATCAAAGTCTATAAAAATGTTGATAATTTCCAACTCTACCCGTGAACGTAAAAAAAATAAAAAGTTCTCGAGTCGTATGGCGCATTTGAGCTCGTGTGTAAATAATCAAACAAACAAACAAAACAAAAATGGAGCATGCTATGCAAAAGCTTGGATACCCCTGGTCTAGACCACTGTCCCCGAACCAATAACGAAGTCTATCATGTATATTGCTATGCATGCATACCAAGGCTCGAAATAACATTTTGAAGGTGGCAGCATAAAATGCCTTGAGCTTTTATAAGCTAGCAGTAAGAATAATTCAGCTCATGCGAAAACCTTAATTTTTTGTAATAATGGTAAATTGCAGTTGCCGTTTTTTCCGCTTAACTTGAAAAGAAAGATTACCTTATTTTTCTCATATGCATTCTGAAATTTCATACGTTACCTAAAAATACACCTGTATTACAAAAATGCACTCAAGTAATTAAGTTTTAAAAGCTTGCAACTAAACTTACCTCGAGAACTGTTGATCATAGCAACTATTCGGGGCTATTCTCACTGCATTTCCGTGGTTGCACCGACTTATTTGGAGGCCTGATATATACGCTAATCCTGTTATTGCGTTAGCACTTGTCCTCATCATCTGATGAGAATCTAAATCGTGGAAGGGACAAAAATGGCGTAAGTATACGATGCATTCGATGGCATGCGTGGTGTAAACTGCCCTCTCCGAGCAAACTCACAAAAAATCTTTATATGAACTAGAAAGATCAAAACCGTTAGGTTGGCAATTGCAACGGGCACTAGAAAAAACATTCGACAAAAAAAAAATGTCCACACTGAATAATATTTAATCTTCGTTTACTTAAAATAAATAATTTCATATCCAATTTTTATTATATACCTCCATAATCAAATTTCATGCTCTTTTGGATGCATGCGGTACCTTTTCGCATTCGAACGATTTCGTTTTGTGGGAACAGCCCTTCTTATATCAATGCTTCTTGCATAGGGAAAGAATAAACTGTGTAACCTGGAAAAGCTTTTTTAAACAAATTGGAATCGCAATTTTCGCTCCAAACCCTGATAAAAGAGATTTCTTTATGATGCCATTATCACTTGCAGCTCCTAATTTTGTCACTCAGCTTCATTTTATTTCCGAGAGTAAAAAAAGTTTAATTTTGTCAAATAAACTTTTTTTTACTCTCGGAAATAAAATGAAGCTGAATATAAAAAAATCGCTTAAAATGAGCAAACGGGTGGATTTTCAGATTTTTAAAATAGCGCAGACTGTTTTCTATATTTTTATAAATGACTATGAAAAAGTTCAAGCGGATCGTACAAACGGTGTAGATGTCAGTACGCTTTACTTTTTAATCTTTTTGGAGTAATGGCGGTAAAATTTTTATATCTTGAAGTGGCTTCCCGGAATTGTTTGAGAATCAGTGAGTCAGGGATCAGCGTGACTATATATTTAGATGGTTGTACGCCATTGATAACAAGCGTTAATACAAACGTAAAGCTGTGAAAAATCTTCTTATGAAACGAATAAACTTTAAAACACCCTTTTCCATAAAAAAAGAGAAAAAAGAAGGAAAAAGACTAGAACATGCAAGTAGGTATTAGAGCACTGCTCCTCGGGTAGACCTCTTCTCGTTTGGTGTTATTTACCTTGCACCAAGTTCTTCATCCGCCTAATTCCCTATTATTTGGGAGTTAGCGTCAACTCCAAGGTCTTCGTGTGATATAATAGGAGGCCATCGAGAGAAGAGAGGTACAATATCATTGAGCAACCTGGAGTACCTGTTTGCGTAGAGGATACCCCTTGGGGAGGCCTCCAATAAGGTTTTTACGACGCGGTAATTCATGGAATATATTGGAGTATAGTCTCTTGTATTTGGTTGCCCAGACTTTTATGCCGGCTCCTGATAACAAAGGTTTCTTTCAGATGATCTTGAAGGTACATTTGCGTTCTAGCAACCGCACTGCTGCCTTGTGTCACGACATTTATGAAATATTCAGTATTTTATTTTATCTAATTAGGCGAAGGTGCTTTTAGTATCTTGAATGAAGTTCGGAAGAATTTTTATAAGTAATTAAAAGATCTGGAATTTCAAGTATGGATTAAGGCGGGCCATATAACAAGCACACCCACTCAGAGAAAAAAAAACATAGTGGTAAATGCTACCTCAAATAATCACTTGGAAAACGTAATAACATGAAAAGGAAATTTTTAAAATAGATTTTATTAAGTAATTTTGGGCTTGTATTTTAAAAATTCTACCATCTAGGTCAGAAGGGGAACTGGATCTTTTAGCTGGGAGCTCCATTGAGAACTTTAACTATTTCGATTGAAAAAAAAATTAATGTAGGTGATAGTTCATTTCTATAGCTTCAGCAATGCAAAATATCCAAAGTTTTAACATTTTATACGCACAGTGGCGGATACAGAATTTTATTTGGGGAGGGACTACTTATAAAGAAAGCTTATTTCACCATAACAAAATGAAGAATCAAACAAAATGTTACGCTATAGCCATGTCGATTTTTTGAGGTGGGGCTAATTTATATAAATAAAGCTCATTTAACTTTAACAAAGGGTACAATAAAGCAAAACGTTACCCGTCAGAAATGCCTTTTGGAGTGGGATTGAAGTTCCCTAGCCTCTTTCATGGATCCGACACTGTATATGCACACTATTTCCTGAAGTCACAGAAAGATGTTTTTCTAGAATCTCAGGTTAGTGGCATTAATAGTCAAAACTAAAAAAATCTGATGAGGTGGTTCTTATGCGATTCCCCATACCCACTTAACTAAAATCTTGCTGTTTTTCTTACTTATGTTTATAATATGCTGTGTGTCACCCTAATGATAGTCACAGCGGCTGTAAACGTTTGTTGATTCAACAAAATATAAAAGAAATTTTTTTAATCAAACAAACCAGCAATAAAGCAGATTTTTTAACCAATTGTGAAAGAAATGCTGAGTACAGAATGACAATTATCTTCTTTATTCCCTTTGCAGTGATCAGAGCAAACAAATTAAATTTGGGTAAAGGGGGATTGAACTCATTACACACACTCTCACTGTGCACTGATAAGGGGAGTATATATGAAGTTATATTATATATTATATAAATATAAATATTTATAAATCTAAAAAGTACTTGTATGCTCATATGATTGCTTCTAGGGTTTGAGTCAAGGATCCAGCCTAAGGAAGATACTATATTTTAACGTTGAACCACTTCTATGTTATACCAGTACATAAATCAGAACTGTAATATGGCAGCCATGGCCCCTCCTTTCCCAAAGGTATAAGTTCCCATGTGTATGCTCATCTTTGTGAACTTCCATCGATTTCGCTTTATTGAAAGTGCGCGTTATATGGAAGCTCATATGACGAAGCGTAAAGGATAAGTATTGCATTAATTCGTATAATAGATTCTAATATTTTCATTTATACAATGACAAATATATCCCTAAACTACAGCAAAATCTCGTTCCTGTCTATAGACAAACAAACACATAAGTGGAATTAAGTTTTATGAGCTATGCAAAAATAAAATAGTTTAATTGCTAAGTCCTTTTCTTCTGCCTAATTTGCAATCGAATAATTTTCTTT
Organism: Cheiracanthium punctorium; assembly: GCA_038373885.1. Classification (NCBI taxonomy): domain Eukaryota; kingdom Metazoa; phylum Arthropoda; class Arachnida; order Araneae; family Cheiracanthiidae; genus Cheiracanthium; species Cheiracanthium punctorium. The sequence continues at coordinate 834,951 of JAWZYV010001099.1, read as the reverse complement.
TTCATAGATTAAAAATGACGACTTTACATTGTCGTTTAAAATTAATCATGTATAGAAAGAAATAAAAGTATTTAAAAGGCTTGTGTATTTATTGACATTTTAAAGTATTTTTATTTATTATTTTTTATTTTACCGTTAAAAGTTGATGTTTAATTCAAGTTAAATGAAGTGTTCAGTATTTTTAAAAATTATTTTCTTGCCACTTGTAGTATATTAAAATAAGTTTTTGCTCCTTTCTCAGCATTATATCATCATCTATTCAAGTAACAGAGAATTAAAAGCAATAATTAAATTAATCGATTTTGGTACAGAATCTTTAAAGAAAACTTACTGCTACATTCTTTTAAAGTCTAGAAGTTAATTTGAAAGCTCTTATCTCATCAACTTTTATTGGAATGAAAGCGTAAAGATCTTTTAAAAGGCTTTTATAGGAAAATTTTGACTCAGTTATCTTTCAGAAATAGGAATTTATCTTAAGAGCATTTCATATTAATTTCAGCAAAATAAACATTATCTATAACTCATTAGGTTATTTGTTTGTCAAAATTATTGTTTATTTAACAAATTAAAAAAATCTGAGTACCATAACCATTGCGTAATGAATCATTACATAATCTACATTGAATATTTCATTTGAGCCAATTAATTATGGTTTAATTTAATTGCCTTTAATTGATACAATTTATTTCCAGTGTAATATATCTTTTGAATTGGTTTTCTCTTTTAACATTTCTATTTAATGTTTCTAGATTAAAAGCGAATAATAAAAAAAAAAATAAAAAAAAATAAAAACTGATTGATACTAACATGTCTGCCAATGTTTAGTAACAATAAAAATAGTTGTACTAAATAAATAATAATAATTTTTTGAAAAAATTATTACAGAATCAGATTCATATTTGCCATCACTATTTCTCTATGCACTTTTGAAATAAATTATAGATGCATATATGATCAAACTTTCACAATGAACTATATACAAAGTAAATACATTTTAAATAGAGGAATTTATATTTCTAATCAGGAGCATGTCATGGAAAACTGTTTTAATATTTTTGAAAATGGTAAAATTAATAATTTATCTACTTTTTCATAGTGTACAATTTTTTTTGTATTAATTTAAGAAATTTATAAATCATTCCATTTTTTCCCGTATTATAAGTACATTTTAAAATATGCTCCTAAAACGACTATCATCGAAACAATTTCAACTGATATTGCGAGTATATTTATTTGTACAGGGTGGCTTTTAATTAACGTGAGGTGTTCAGAGCCCTCTAGCGAGTAAAGTATTGAACGAAACCTAACCAAATTTGATGAGCATGCACAGAAGACCATGGGATTTTGATTTAAAAAAAAAAAAAAAAAAAAAAAAAAAAAAAAAAAAAAAAGTTCCAAAATTTGCCACTGGGGCAATTTTGGCGCTGCAAAAGTGTATTAGCGTAAATATTGAATGGTTAATTGACAAACAATACAGCAAACATCAATTTTACTTACAAATTTGGTTCAATATGCGCACCATTAGTAAATTCCAAGAGCTGCATACGAAGCACGAGATTTTCTGCTGCCGCTCGCAGCATATCAGAGTTGATTTGCCTCACATGTAACTTTATTCGATCCTTTAACGCTGCGATATCGGAGACATGTCCTTGATAAACAACACCTTTAAGAAATCCCCCCAACCAAAAATTGCAAGGATTGGGATCGGGGGACCTCTCGAGCACTGTTGCAGCGCCAAAATTGCCCAGTGGAAAATTTTGGAACTATTTATTTATTTTATTTTATTTTTTTTTGAAATCCAAATCCCATGGTCTACTATGCATGCGCATCAAATTTGGTTAGGTTTCGTCCAATACTTTACTCGCTAGAGGGCTCTGAACACCTCACGTTAATTAACAACCACCCTGTACAGAAACTTAAAAATATTGTTTTTAATGAGTGCACTATACATTATATTAATCGGAATTACACATATCTTAATTATGAAATTTATTCCTCTTACTTTAACAACTCCAATAAAATCAAGTATTTTGGAACACACATACACATGCATACATATATACCTAATAACCCCATCCACAACAAGATATACATTTAAATTTTTATCGCAAGTAAAAGGCACATCACCAGAAGCAATTTCAGGAAATGGAAGCTTATTTAACATTAAAAGAAATTGTAATTTCGAAGCTATTTGTTATTTTTTCCCCCCTACATGTGTTCAATTTACTTTTGTTTGTGCTGTCACTCGATATGCAGAAATTAATTATGACCAATTTATACTGTTCGAGGGGGAGGGGATTCCATAGAGATTTTTGGATGTTGTTGTTAATAGAGGGAGCTGGCGAATGTAAAAAAAGTTTGTAATTTACTCATACGTTTATATGGTGCAGCATTTGACTTAATTTTTCTATTTGGATGCTTTTTAGAGCGTTCCAAAGAGAGCATCTATGCATATGAGAATGAACAACGTTTGTTGAATTAAAGAAGAGGAGAGGCTTCATTAATTTTTTTTTATAAAGTATGCATACAAATAAATAAATAATAAAGAAGATTAAAAATCTGGAAGCATTTCTATCTGCTAGTCTTGTAATATTACTAGGTATAGGGTGTTGGCTGATGCTTATGACACATATTAAAAATAATTACTGGCTCTCTTAATGGTATGCCTCAGGACAATGCGCAGGAATTAATAATGATAATAAATATGTGAAGTCAAGCTGTCTGAATTTTGATTGTAAACTGTATGTAAAACTTATGAAACGTAAAATTTATTTATAAAAATCTTTAAAAAGTTTTGTATGGCAGTAATATTAGGAGAACCATATATTTATTGTTAATTTTAAATCTTTGATTTTAAAGTATATAATTTTATGTGATTAAATAAATGATAGAACACAGTGGTTATGATCTGAAGTATGATAATTGTGTTATATGTGAGTATGGGATCGATTAGAAAAATTATACAGCATGTAAACCTTAATAGTAAATGAAGGACTTATGGATAACCTTAAAGATTGGGCAAAGTTTAAATGGAAATATGCTCAATTAGGGTGTTAAAGTAACTTTTAGAGAAATTCTTCCGTAGTAATTGCAAGTGTTAAAAATACAATTGGAAATAATATTTTAGAGTGAATGGATTAAGAGATTTCAAAAATACAATGATCTCACGATACCCATTTAAAAATTTACCTGCACCTACAACAAAAGTTTAAACTCTGTTATGCAACTGATAATTTAAGAAATCCTTCTCCTGCACTAATTATAATTTTTCACTTTTTAAATGTATAGTTTAAAAATATGATCAATTGTTTCCTTTTACACAATAATTTTAAATGTGGGTCATTTATTTAAAAAATAATTTTTAAAGATGAATTCAAGCTCCGCTTCCTTTCTTCTATTCTCCCCAAATTTTCTTATTTTATTCTTCACTAAGGAAGATGAATTTATGAACTAAATCTGTGAAACAAATGATTGAGTAACAAGAAACAGCACGAAATATGCTTATAAATAAAGTACTCATTTCTCTCGAAAATTGTAGTATTTGATGTAGCTTAGGTTTGAATTTCTTAATATATCCGAGAAACATTTTGCTGTATTGTTTGATACAATCGATTTAAACAGTTTTTAATTTGTCATTATATATTAGTTTTATCGTATCAAAGTACTGACGATATGAAGCAAAACTTTTCCATGCTGTTTTCAAGATTTTCACGATATAAGCACCACCGTAAATATGTATATTAATGTCGTCTTTTCAGGCGCATGACGCCAGTAAATTTAAAAGTACAATTGCATGTAAATTCATGCATTATAAAAGTCCCTACAAAAGCAACCTCTTAAAGTGTAACAAACTTTCACGGAAGAAGCATTAAAAAAATCTCTTTTTACTTTGGTAGATTAGGCATTACAGGCATCTCCTCATTGTCATCAAAATGATGCGAGGAGCACTTTCGATTTACATGCAAATGTTCCGAGTTGATTCTATTATTTTTACTCATATAAAAAGGACTTTGAATAGAGCGACGTGTAATTTAAGTTGGAAGGAGCCCGGATAAAAAAAAAGTCTAATGCGGGTTGTATTTTGAATTGCAGAGAAGCGAATCAGACAAAAAGAAAGCATCTGAAGGAATTTCGAATGCAAAGCTCTTTAGATTTAATTTAATTGCAACAAACAAAACGGGATATTTTAATTTAAAAGGTTATATTATCGATTGAACTCGACATAAAATAAATTTATGATATTTTTTATGAAATCGGATACACAATATCAAATAATATTTATCAGAAAAGTAAAGAAAAACATCATTATCTGATCATACTTTAATTTAATTGTTGTGTGGATTTGAGCTTAAAGCTCATCACGCTCAGTAACATTAGTGATGCATTGAAATTTGAGATAATTCGAAATATTTTTTAATTAAAAGATCGTATGCATGTAAAATTAGAGAAAGATTTAATTGTTTCAGACGAAAGATTAAAGGCTTAAGATTGTAACAAAATATTCCCAATTCTAGAATTTTGATAAAGAATGAAATGGCGGTTTACAAATTTTAAGGATTTTGAGCATGTAAATTAAAGAGGCTGTCGGAAAAAGTGCTACGCAACGATATAAGTAATTCTACGTTAATAAATCTCGAAATAGTTTCAACAAAAGAGACTACCTGAATTTATTTTATTTTTTTCTTGATAATTGTTTTTCTTTACTATTCTGGAACCTCAATTAGCGTAATTTTAGGCAATGTACGTAAGTTTAGTCACGTTGAAAGATTTTGCTGTTTGATTAAAAGTGTATTTTAACAGCTGGTTATCAATTTTGTTGCTTAAAAATGACGATGTCTATGCAACTAATATCCTAAAAATATATGATACATGGAAATTTTAATGTGGATGAAACAGTTTAAAGTTATTTGATTTTTGCAGAACAAAGTTAGTTTAGTTATATTTATAAGGACAAAATAAGTTGTGATAAAACGAAAGTGCTTTTATTTTTAATGAGCACTAATTTGCCATAAACTTTACGAAAGTGTAATTAGTGTGTTAGTCGAAGTATACAGGCATTGAAAAAAACTGTCGTAGCTAGTAAACGTAACAAACTACAATTTATTTATGAACCCTAGACTAATGATAGTTTTTTAATGTGAGATTTTAAAGTCTACCTGCATGAGAATGTTCCATCCGCTAATTTTATTGGTGTCCGACATGCAGGTTGAGTTCAAATTTATTAGCACACTCATTGAAATGTATAATCAAATCCAGTTTTCCGATTGATTAATGCTAACGAATATCTGGCGCCATATTTCTCCCCAGAAATACATCTCCAAAATCCATTAGTTCCCCCAAATACATTAATTTCTCTTCAGTAAGTTTCAATGAAGAGTGCTTGTGTGTTGCATACATAAAAGCCGCTTGTCTGTGGAATTAGAGAAACAAGCTAATTCAGGATTTAGAGATGAATGTGTGTCTTGAGAGGTACTGTAGAACCCAGTCTCATACCAAGGAAGCTTAGTGCGTTTTTGAATAGGTGAGAACATTTTCGATTTAGATGCAAATGCTATAGCTACTTCCCGTTCAGAGGACTTAGGGTGAAATTAGATTTTAATACGTAATGTAAATGCATGTATAAAAGTCGAGAGAGCAATCAGTGTCACGTAAGTCAAAAAGTAACTCTTTGTACCACCAGTTGTTCTGAACCGAACTTTAATTTCTTTTTCCTTGGAAGAAAAATCTTAGAAAAGGGATTTTTTTTTTCTTTTGAACGAAAGTACTGTGGTATTTGGTACACTAACTGCAAAAGTTATTTTAGTTAAAGAATCGGTATTCAAAATATTAAGTTGCACAGTTTGTTATTCTAACAGTAATGAAATAAATGTAAGTAAACAAAAAACGTATAATTAAGGTTAGTTAACGGTTTAGCAACTGGTTAGGAAATAAAAACACGCAAATTATTGATCATTTATTGAAAATTAATTCTTTTCTCAAAAATCATTATTACCAAACTTCCATTTTGACCTTATTAAAGGCTTATGGAAGGCTATCTTCTTGTGGTTTCTTGCACATTATTTATACATTCACTACTACAACGGTTTTTTCAGCTTTATGTGTGAATTATGGTCAATTGTAGTTTAAGAAAAGCTCCAATAAAATCTAATCAAAGCATCTTTTTTGACTCGCGAATAATTCTGAGTAATTTTAATCATATTGTAAACAAAGGAACATTTAATCAATTCAATTATTAGAGTATTTAAAGCACTTTAAGCAAAAAAATGTAATAAGCTTTAATTCATTAAGAAAAGCTGAAATTAACGTTAACCCTTTGAGGCGCAACCCTTTCCCAATGCTGAAAAAAGGGCAGCCGTTGCCATCACAGCCAGCTGTCGTCAAAAAAGGGTCTCTAGATCTGTGGCGCTCGATGAACGTTTCGATCGTCCGCCGTCTTGCTGGTAGTTAAGTCGAGCGATGGCAACGGCTGCCCTTTTTCAGCATTGGGCAATCTATCCAGCTCTTCTCGCATTATTCCATTTTTCAGCAGATGTCAGTGCTGTTAAAAATAATCGTGACCATTTTTTTACGGGAAATGACGTGCTAAAAAGTAAAGGATTCTCGTGGAGCATGTAACCCGCAACTATTTTTATAGAAATCAAACCTATTCTTCGTGACTGGCAACAGTCAAAACGTCAGAGTTTGGTGTTTCCAGCGGGAACACTGTGCGTTAAAGGGTTAAAGCTGAAGTATAAATGTAAATTTATTAAAAAATCATCAATTTCAATACATGCAATAGGTACTGCATTTTTTATGGCAGAGAGTGCAAATTAAATTAGCCTACTCTGCGCTAGTTATTCTGTGCTAGAAGAAACACTTTCCATATTTGAAAAAATGGCAATAGGAAAAATTTCATGAAACTATAAATGAAGTTATTTGCAGTACTCACAAGATTTAAGTTCTCCTTTTCCTGAGAATATTTCAGAGGGCGAATGATTGTTATGATAGGGTTTCCTCGGATTCTTACAAAATGAGGGTTCTCTTTGATGAGATTTTTAAACTCTTATAAGGATATTTTTCATAGTTGAAAAAAAAATTCTAATTAATACGATTCTCTTTTATCACGGTGACTGAACTGCAACTGCAATTGCAACAGTGGAAGGTAAATCGAACGACACTTAATTAAATTAATTAAATTTCAGTGAAGCTTTCACATTCGTTTTCCCTTCCACCTGATATTAGACAAAGCACAAAGACCTTTACTGCGAAGAATGTGTTTGATTGGAGGTGGGAAAAAAATAAGACGAAAATATATTTCTTTGTGTTATTTTAAAAGTACGTTAAGACATCCATTAAAAGCAAGATGAAGTTTGAAATGTATTATTCTTCATTAAAAATAAATTTGGAAGGAACAGGGGAAATTGTTTCGAAACTAAAAATAAAAAGCCCGTGCATTCTACGTCTAAATTTAATTTCCAACCTCTTATTAATGTTAATTAGGTTGCGATACCGGAATGCATTTTTCATGTCCATAATAAAAGCTCGGAAGAATATTAAGTAATGAGAAATAAGGCTTTCGTTTACGCAAAGAGCTAGCTGCATGTGTTGTTGTTTAGTTCGTATATAATTAATGGTGACTTTTCAGTTCTTCATGCTCTTAATTTCAGAGTAAGGAAGGGAGGAATATACTTGACAAAACTTTGAATTCAGTGCAAAACTGTAATCCTTTTTTTGTTTTAAATAAACACATGTTTAAACAGAAATGCGTTAATATATAATTATTTTTTCTATTTTACTTATTGAGAAACGTGCTGTTATATTTAGCATTCTTCTTTAAAATGTACGATGGAAAAATATGCTTTTTACTTGTTTGTTTAATAATTAATTCGTTTAATATTTCATTAGATGAATTAATAAACTTATCTAATCTTTCATTAGTTATACATTCACTACTACAACGGTTTTTTCAGCTTTATCTGTGAATTCCATAAAACATAATAAACCTGTTCCAATAAACATAATACCGCAATTTTTGTATTAAAAACTAAACCAAACAAAAGAAAACGAATAGTGTATTGTTGAACAGTATTAATATAGCAATATGATTTAATTCTTTTTTTACAACTAATAATTATTACGCATTACATAAAGTCATTTCTTTTGAACGTCTCAGAAACAGAAGTAAAATTCACCTGGTACTTTTCGTAGTCATCAAGATATGTCAACAACTCATAATTCCTTTACAAGTGCTCCTTTATTACTATAACTATTATTTTGAACTTTCCAAATGTATGCAAAAGATTGCAAATAAAGCATGTTATTTAAATTATATACTGAAAAAAAACATGTATTAAGTACAAAAAACATGATCTATCTATCTATAAATATAAAGAATAAGTGAATTACGTATTTAAATATTATTGCATCCAAAAATTGGGATGGTTCTATTTAAAATGTAAAGTGACAAAAATAAATATAGAACAACAAATATTCTGTATGATGCAACATTTATAAAGAAAACAAAATTTAATTTTTTAAAGCTGAAATACATTTTTTCACTATTTTAAAAGTTTTTTTAAATATATGAATGTAAAAATTGCAAATTCAGTGTAGTTCCACAATCAGCTGAAAGTAAATTTTGGCAAAGGACTTTTTTTCCTTTTTTTAAATAATTGCATATATATTTAAAAAATTTAAAAAATATTTGAAAAATTTTACATAATGCTACTTTTGTTTCACATTTAGATTTAACATTTGCTTAAATACATTATTTAAAGTTCTGTTTTTTTTTTGTTCTTTTTTGATTCTCCGAAAACAAATACTATGCAAAATTTATTAAAAATACATTTTCACAATAATGTGCTATTGATAGCTCATAACACCACTAATTTTTGATGATTAAAATCTTTTTGAAGAAATTTGCCAGTTTTACCAGAAACAACCGTAATAAGCAGAATCCAGAATGTTTTAAAGGAAATTTGGGATAAATATTATGTTTCCTATACAAGCTTGTTTCACAGACTTGATGAAATTGTTATTAAAAACTGTTTCAATTAACGTATTAGCATGCACTTTTAGGGTGATATTTATACATTATTCTATGTATTTTCTATTCATTTAGTATCTTAGTTATTATTTTCTCCCTAACATTTTCTTCCTTTTTGTATTTTTATTGTTTTGTTCCAAATTGAAGCAGTGCCAAACTGGAATAATTGCTACAAAAATTTCATCCTGTGTATTTAAACATGTTTGGTAAGTACATCGGCATAAAATGGAAGCTTCTTTTAAAGCATTCATGATTAACATTTATTGGGAACATTTCTGGAGAGGTAGGTAAATATTTTTGTATAGCAACTCGTCGTTACTGGCTCACCATAGAAGTAACTCACGCAAATCTATTGAACTTTACCAAGAGCCTTTGTCTATTACATCAGAAATATTTCCAATAAACATAATTTAGGATATTTTAACCCTTGGAAGTGCAAGCATTTTCACTCCATTATAGAAGACCACCTGGATAGACTGCCCAACACAGAAAATGTGCATCTGTTGCCATCGATCCATTTAACTGCCAACAACATTGCGGTTGATCGAATCACCATGTTGTTGGTGGTTAAACTAGGTTAGTTAGTTGCTGTGCGGCCGCGCAGCCGGTTCTGTCAGAAAACTTCTGAAGCTCTGGGGCGCCAGATGGGCGATTTGATCGACCGCCATGTTGATGGTAGTTAAATGGATCGATGGCAATGGCTGAATTGGAACTATTTAAACATATATTTTTGTGATTAGCAGTGGAAATTCTGAAATCCGGTGGTTTCCTTGCGCAACCATCGCGTGTCAAAGGGTTAAAAGAAGTTTGTATTTTACATCTATTTGCTTAACCAAACTTGCTACGTTATATACATGCAATTTTTAAAATAAAGCCTTTGCAATTAGCTCCTTTTTTTTTTGCTTCACCGAATGCACTTTCTATTTATTTAACACACATAAGACATAATTAAAAAATTTTATTTCCTTCTTTTGACCATAATTGAAACCCTACCAAAATAAGGGAACTTTGAGTGCAGTATACTTCTATTAATCTAGTTGTTCGACCGTTACTTTTCTCCCAGTAACTCCGATTTAGACAGACTGTAAAAGCTTTCTATTACTTAATACTTTGAGTGGTTCGAAAGCTTTGAAAACAAAAAGGAAAAAATAATAATTTCTTGGATTTTCCGAAGGGGTTGTACGACAGCCATTAAAAACTCAGTACTCTGATTTATTACTTTTCATTAAAGCCTTCAAACGTGAAAATATAACAGGATTTGGACGTTTTTAAAAGATCTGAGAATGTGCTGATTTTTTAAAAATGCAGACGATGAAATTAAATTTTCTACTTGCCATTAATAATAATTACATTACAGTTTACAACGTGTTCCTACAGAGAAAAGGAATTTTCTTTTTTTCTTTCTTTCTTTTCTTTTTCTTTTCTTTTTTTTAGTCATGCCTCCAATAATGGAAATCTATTGATTTTTGAGTGAATTATGAATGAAAAATGGTTGACTCCAAAATCTCAGGTGCATAAAGATTTAAAGCTGATTTTATAAGCAATAGTGTGGGTTTATAGGGGTTCCTGAAATCTAATATTTTCAATATTAAAATAAATGTAAATAAAAGTGAAAAATAAGAAATTTTTAAAATGAATATGTTTTATTATTTAATTAAAATTACCCGTAAATTATGATATACTATATTGTACTTTCACTACTACACATTTTTATAGAAATAAATATTTACACTCATGTCCATAAATTAAGGATAATTCAGAATCACACAGAAATTGATCTCTAAAATAAAAATTTCACCTGTGGAATGATCACACACATCTTGAAGAAGAATATGCAAATTACAGGAAACCACCAGATGGCGTGGATGGTACGTCACAATGACGAGAGTGTAAGAGAGGGGTATATAAGGAATGGTGGCAAAGAAGTAAAATTGTTCACAAGCGCTGTGAAAGCCTTTCAGTGCAAAAACCGCATAGTTATGGCACAAAGGAGGCATTTGGATGATGTTTTACGTGGCAGAATTATCGGACGACTGGAATGTGGACGTACCCAGCTGGAAGTATCCGAGGAACTTGGTATCGCCCAGAGTGTCATCTCCAGGCTTTGGCAACGATTCCAAGATGATGATAATGTGAGTAGACGTTACAGCACAGGTGGCCCCCGAGTTACAACGCCGAATGAGGACCGCTATTTGGCAGTTACTGCCAAAAGAAACAGACGGAGTACAGCATCAGACCTGTCTCGTCAGCTCTCTTCAGCTACCGGTACGACAGTTTCAAGACAGACCGTGTACAGACGCTTAGGGCACATTGGTCTATATGCTCGTAGGCCTGTCAGATGTGTTCCACTTACCGCAACTCACTGTCGCCTGCGATTAACCTGGAGTAGAGAGCATGCATTGTGGACACCGCAACAGTGGTCTTGTGTGATGTTTTCCGACGAGTCCAGGTTTAGTTTGGAGTCTGATTCTCGCCAGACATTCATCTGGAGAGCGCCAGGTACCCGTTACCACCAAGAGAACACCATTGAAAGACACCGTTACGGTGGTGCAGGATGGCTCGTTTGGGGAGGAATTATTCTTGGTTCCAGAACTGACCTGCATGTTCAGAGTGTAACGATGACAGGCCACATCTATCGGGATGTCATTCTGGAACAACATGTACGTTTGTTTCGGGGCGCCATGGGTGCTGAATTTGTGTTTATGGATGACAACGCCCGTCCTCACCGTGCAAACACTGTAGACGAATGCCTTCAATCGGAGGATATCACCCGTATGCATTGGCCAGCATACTCACCGGACTTGAATCCAATAGAGCATGTGTGGGATATGCTTGGCCGACGAATTGCAGCCCGTCAACCCCCTCCCACCTGTCCACTGGAACTTCGGAGTGCATTGCTTGATGAGTGGTGTAATATTCCCCAAGATCAGATTGATCATTTGATACTCAGCATGCCTAGGTGTTGTCAGGCCTGTATTGCATCGTCCGGGAGACATACTCCGTATTAACCATCCTACTAACCATGTTATACTGTTTTTTGTAAATAGGTTCTTTTCTGAAATTTGGTCAAGGGAGTAAAACTTGCAATTTTTATTAATTAAGTCAAACATATAGCATCTTTTTTGCTCTTTACTTTTTGTTTAATAAATAGACTTTACAAATAAGTCAAATTTGTTTTGCTTCTTTCTCTTTCTTTGCCTGAACTTCATTATCCTTAATTTATGGACATGAGTGTATGTAAATATTTTATTGCATCAGTTTGTGCATTTCTTGAAGAATGTCCATCAGCTGACAATAAGTTGAAGTAAAACGACAATTAAAGATAAATTAATTTATTAGAACTTGCCGATTGTTTCAGAACGTAGCATTAAGTATACATCTGAACACTATTAAATGATAATTTTTTGCGGTGTTTGTACCAGTAAACTTCTACAAATATATATTTACCAGTGTTTCAAACATCATTTTTTATTCCCAAAATGTATCCAATTTAAATAATATTAATAATAATTTTTCATGTAATATTTTCGCTTTGATACAAAAAATACAAATAATTAATCGTTGATTTGAACACTAACAACGCATATTAAATTGTCCATTTTCTAACGTTCACGTTCAACTATCTTACGCATGAAACACAAATTCGCCTCGCAAACTCCAACATATAAAAAAGCAAAATCTGTCGGTTGATTAGCATTCCGATGTTTCAATTCCATTAATTAAAACCAATCACGTGATAATAAATATGGGGAAAACAAATTTTCAAACCGAAGTTTTCAATTACTTAAAAAGTAAAAAAAAAAAGTATATTTTTCATGCTGATGAGAATTACTGTATCGTGAAAGGGATACTTTGCCTTACTTTATTCCTAATTGAAAAAAGTTACATTAATTTATTTTAAATCAGTTTCTCCTTGCGGATTTCACTTTTTCTTAGTCAAGATTAGAATATCTAGTTTCATTTTGCCCGGAGGAATGCGTTAAAAATATACTACCTTTCTTTTCAATTTCTTTTTTAGCTTCTCGAGTGTTATTTGAAGCAGCAGTTTTGTATTTCGCATCCAGATGTAGGAGTCGCTATTGTTGTACTTCATCCAAGACTTTTTCAAAAATTTCAGAAAACACTTTCGTTTATTAATACACATATATTAAGCTTTTTTAAAAAAAGGAGGTTAAACTGAAAAAAAAAGTAAGTTTAACGAATGTTAGCAAATAAATATTTTTATAAATCCGAAAATGAGTATGTTCTCTAAAGATTGTACTTTTAGTACATCGTTAAAATATTTATGTATTTTTTATAATTTCATTACTAAAAATTATATTTCTGAAAGCTTTAATTCATTTAAAATTTCTCGAAATAGCTTTTTATGAAAGCAGTGAATGAAGGAAAGTTTTTTTAAAATTTTAATAGTAAAATAAAACCTATAAAAAAGAATTCCTTATTAAGTGAAAATTGTTTAAAACGAAATAGTTCCTAGTCATAAGAATATCCATGTTAAATACAGTCTTTACTGCTTTCAGAGTACAAATAGTTCGGTTCTTGTTTAAAGGTACGTTTTATTGTATTATTTATATATATGTAATGTATAAAAAGGTAATTTGGGTTTTACTAGTTTGGGTATTGTTCAAGCGGGTACTTTCACTGTAAGTTTTACTTTCCTGTCATACTTGCCACGCGCGCTCTGGAGCTATGTTTTATTTATTTTGTTATTTGCCAGACATCAGGCCGTCGATTCTGAGTTCTTTAGATGTACACGTGTCCTCACGCCCTTGTAGGCCCGGATGCGGGTCATGTTGGTAAATGTGTGTGGTTCGATCAGAGATAAGAGAGAGGAGGAGTTGTGTCTTCGCAGACCACGTGGTGTGGTAAGCGTAAATACTCCCGCACATCGAAAATCGGGGGACTTCTGCCACTGGAACTGCTTCATGAGTCCACGCTGATTCTTGTACCCGTCTTCCCTCCCCTCTTCTCATTCTAAATTGTAACTTAAATGTAATGTTCAATAAACCATATTACCTGCCTTAACTCTGAAACTTTACTTGAAAAATCTGACGTCTCAAATAGCCGGCAGGATGATTGCCTGCGTGCCAATTAAAAATTTTAAATTGTAAAAAAATTAACGCTCAATCGTCGGGAGACGGGGTACACTGCTTACCGGAAGATGCGGAGTACGCCGGAGATGCGGCGTTACGCCGACCGCCTGCCGATCAGAGAGATACGTAGAACCAACTTGCCCTTCACCGACTGCAGATATTTGGACTTCTCATTCCCTGCTTTGATGAAACTACTTTCGCCTGACCTCCCATCGAATCCTCCCATGAAGCCCATCGAAAAATTTGCGCTCCCGAGTTTTCCATAGCGACTAACGACGCTGATGCCGACACGTAAATTAAAGAAGTGCCTGCCCTCCGTTATCTGATATCATCTTTCTGTACCGTGTTTACCATCCAGAAATCTGTGCCTCCTTATTTATTTTTTTTTCTTCACACGTCCACTGTTATTTTGAAAATCCGATGGAAATCGACGGAGTTTCACTGCCTTCATTGCACCCAAAACAGTCCCCACGAGAAGTGTGTGCAACTGGTGAATTATTTCCCCCTTTTCTCCGTGCCGAATATTTTTGTTTTTGTGCGTATAACTTATGTTGACCGTAACTCCTCCTGCCTGCATTGAACTTGGGATAGAAGATATTTTTTTTGTGCGTGTGTGTTTTGTTTATCGTTAGGGATGACGATTTTAATTTGTGGATATCAATTTCTTTCGAAAAAGTAAGCGATTTTTATTTTAGAATTGAAATGAACATTAGAGCATTATATTTAAATGGTTATTAATTGCGTGTGTTATTTTAAAGTGCTATTTTAATGTTGATAAAAAAAAGAAGAAAAAAAAAGAAAGAAAAGAAAAAAAAATTGTATTGATATATCTGCGCTTCTTTTGATTAATATAGTATTTTCATTAAGGTAAGTTTACAATTGAATTGTGTTATTAAATATTTTATTTCAATTGAAGTTTTATACTGGTCTTACTTTTATTAAATTAATGCTTAAATTACTACTACATTACCTATATTTCCTGAAGATTTGAAATTGGAATTTTTGTTATTTGCATACTATGACGTAGTTTAGATTCATTCGATTATTTACCTGAAATGACTTACCGATTGGGACCCTCAACTTGACACAAATTCTAATTTACTTGAGATTATGTCATTTTATTCACTGAAAAGTCACTTGAAAATTTATGACAAATTCATGCGCCCGGGTACGATAACTTAAATGAAAACAACAAATACTTATTGTGTCAATGTAAATAAAAAAATTTCTTGCATTATATTAGGTTTGCTTAAATGTAGATGTTTTATTTTGAATATTTACTGTGTAAAATTTTTGTGTGCCAAAATGATCGTATATTATTTCCTTTATTGAATAATGATGCCAACCATTTTTTTTTGTAATAAAATTTAAATTTGCCTAGACGGTTAACTAGTAATAAAACCTCTGAGGAGAGTATTCGCCCTCAGATTGTTAAGAAGTACTAGTAATAACCAAATAAGAAAAGTACAACAAGACATTTCTAGAAATAAAAAAATGTCAGGTCACATAAATGCAGTACCTCATGCAGGCTATCACTTATTGTATTACCTTGAAAAATTCTTCTAGCAAACGTTCCTGCTAATACTGCTGTTTCACATCTATGGTTTTCGAAATTTCCTACACACTACGCACTTTTTTACATTGCCTTTACACTAAATAAATTTACTCCATTTTGCCAACCATTTTGCCAAGTTATTTTCATTCCATTCACTTTATGCCATGCAAGCCAAAGCCATAAGTATTTGCCAAAGAAAATGAATGTCAGCCATGTTTATTCCATTTTGTTTAATTATATTACTATATTGCTGTATTATTATTGTATCCCACCTAGGTTGTAAATATTACTTGTGATAATTTGAAAAATTTGTGCGCACTCATTGTTTTATTTTTATTGTAAGATTTTCGTACTATTGCATTATTATGTTTTGTCAATTTTTAGAAACTGCATCCTACCTCTCAAGTGTTGTACAGCATAACTCCAGAATTCTAGTCACAAAAATTAAGGTGTCTAAACTTGAAAATTAGATTAGTTCGCAGTTTTAAGATTAGGTTGCAAGGACGTCTGACTTGCAAGTGAGAGACTGGCCACCTCAATGATATTGCTCGTCAGACTTCTTTTGCCGGGGGGGATATTGTAATGTATAAAAAGGTAATTTGGGTTTTACTAGTTTGGGTATTGTTCAAGCGGGTACTTTCACTGTAAGTTTTACTTTCCTGTCATACTTGCCACGCGCGCTCTGGAGCTATGTTTTATTTATTTTGTTATTTGCCAGACATCAGGCCGTCGATTCTGAGTTCTTTAGATGTACACGTGTCCTCACGCCCTTGTAGGCCCGGATGCGGGTTATGTTGGTAAATGTGTGTGGTTCGATCAGAGATAAGAGAGAGGAGGAGTTGTGTCTTCGCAGACCACGTGGTGTGGTAAGCGTAAATACTCCCGCACATCGAAAATCGGGGGACTTCTGCCACTGGAACTGCTTCATGAGTCCACGCTGATTCTTGTACCCGTCTCCCCTCCCCTCTTCTCATTCTAAATTGTAACTTAAATGTAATGTTCAATAAACCATATTACCTGCCTTAACTCTGAAACTTTACTTGAAAAATCTGACGTCTCATATATATTCTGTAATGGAAGTATATATATACTTCCATTCCGGTCTGTACTTTTAATTGTTCAAAGCTAGAGGTTTGCTAGAATATTTAGAGCTCTACCACTCGATCGCATTTTAAACGACGTAATCTTACAATGCTCTGATTTGACAGGGCATATGTGAGGCGAAGACTGGATGGGTTGCTGATCCTGTGTTTACTTCATTGCCGTGGTGAAAACCCCATAGAAAATTCTAGAAAGATTCCCCCGCAAAACAGGATATAATAATTAGCTTTGTTTCCAAATATTTTGTTTTGTCGTATTGCTAGTTAATTAGTAGCAATACGATTTTTCTTACGAAATATCAGGAATTTGGAGTTAAGTTATTAAAAGAATGTATTTTAAAGTGACTAATGAGGAATTAAGCGCGATGTATCTGAAAATGGCTAAAAGAACAAAATATTAGATTTTAATACTCAGCATTTATTGATTGTAATTTCACTGCAAAAAATGACTATATATACTTCTACAGAGTTAAATTTTTATCGCATAGACCGATTTCCAAAATTCTTATTTTTTAATTGGAAAACGGATAGTTTGGGAATGGTCCCATTTAAATTTAGTCACGTTTTGGTGATATTCCTTCCGAAAATTGGAAAAAAGGCCGTGTTTTGATACGATTACTTAAAGGGTTGCCCACATTTGGCCATTTTTAGCCAAGTTTGGCGTCAGAATATAAGCTCCCAAAGCATTTTTAGCCAAAAAGTGCATTCCGATTTGCGACATCTTCCGTATTTGGCGAGAAATTGCCAAACCTCACTGATTTCCAAATGGAAAAATAGTACAGCTTGGATGCTTGCCACACAGCGAGATGAAATATTTTGTGGTGCTAAATACGCCAATCTGCCAAGGAATATGCATATGAAGAACTGTTTCAATGACAGCCTTAATGGGTACGATTATTATGTTATATACAATGCATGCAGAAATCACCAAAGAATCAAAAATCGAAAAAGAATTATTATTATTATTTTAAATCATACTTGTAATTAATTCTAAAATAGTGTTATAAGCATTTAAAACTATTGCTTCGTTAATATGACTTAGCATATAGCTAATAAATTTGTTATCAGCAACAAAACATTTGAAAAACATTTTTCAAATTGCGTTTTCAAGAATGGATTTCCAGCATAACTCGTTACTCACCTTCTCACAAAAGGTCTCTCACTTTTAAATTGATTATGCTAATAACGTTTGCTTCTTCTTTATATTTTGTTTTCACATTGCTCTCCGTAGCCTCCCCCCCCCTTTGTGAAATGCAAATTTGTCATTATGATGCTAATTAGAGAATGACGTAAGCGAGGGGAGTGCAACTAGTTTTAGGCACGTGTCTCTGTTTAAACCGTATAATCCTTCGAGCTCAGAGAATCAGATGAATGGGAACCGATATTTGCGATCGAGTGGATTTAATCTTTGTAACGGTAGGATGCGGGAATATCGGATAGATTCAAATCGGTTATTGCAATGTATGTATTGTCCATCCGATAAACTCCACACAAGTCAAATAGCTTAACGAAGAGACTGCGCAGATTAATAAATTTCTAGTTACATAAAGTCACTGGCAGGCATGAAAAAGATTTTGTGCGGAGTTAATTATCTAACCCATGTCGGTGTAAAATACTCTAATACTTTGTACCCTAAAATCCTATGACTTTTCTTAAATGGGCTGAGAACAAAATTGTAACTTCATTTAGGCTTACGTATGCTAGGAATAATATTTTTCAAAAATTTCAGCACATAATTTCCCAGAAAAAAAAAAAAAATCAAATTCGAAAAATTAGAATATTCATCTTTATAGCTCTCATAAAATAAAAGTAAGTAATATAGCCTAATTATACTTTATTTAGCCTTAATAAAACTAATTTATTAGTTTTGTATTTAATTACATTTAGCAGTCAGTAGCAATAAAAAATTAGGGCAAAAATTTGTTCAGCGGATTCATAGCGGATGCACTGCACACGCTGTGAATTCATGTTTATTTGCTCAAAAAAAAAAAAAAAAAAAAAAAAAAGTTGCCAGAGACATTCAAAAGCTGACACGTGTAGGAACGGCAAATAAAATAGTAACAAAACTGAATTAATCTATGAATTCAGCTAAAAATCTTCAGAGGACAATCTTTCACAAAATGGGTCCAGGTGTCATGCAGGTTGGAAAAAAAATACTGATTAAAAAAAATTTTTTTTTTATAGATTTCTTCCTGTATGTCTCAAAACTCTTGTAGGTTTACCGTTTGTAAGAATACAATTTTTTAAAGAGTTATCTAAATTTGAGTCTCTATCGTCATTTGATCCTTTAAAAAAACGAGGGAACGTTTCTTGATTCTGAAAAAGAAAAAAATTAGAACAGCCTTAAGGAATTATGAATTGAAAGATAATAATCTATTGTCTTACATTATTAAAATTTATCCTTAAAACATTGTTTTACAGCAAGGCTGTAGTCAATATTTCAGCATATTCAGTATTAGTGATTTTTATTGTTTTTTATTCATTCTATTTTTCACGTTAGTAAAAATTACATCTTCGATCTAAAACAAACACAATTAAATAGCTGTGAAATATCAAGTATATTGATATAATAAATATTATATGTATGGTTTCAGCACCTGCATTACTGTAAGATTTAAGCATCCTTAAGAGACTGATCGCTTGCTGAAGATATTTCAAACCAACGATAATTATGACGCATGTTTACAGGATTTATTAAAAAACAACTATGCATGCTTTTAAAACAATTATGCGTGCATGAATTAGGTGATGCGCACAACTGGTATAGACGAAATGATCAAGAATTTCTAGTCCGTAGTATTCTGGCTAATCACAGTAGAATGACTAGTTTGTGTAACTTGAAATTATCGTTCGATTTTTGGAGCATTAGAATTACCGTTTGCGAGTCTATCTGCTAGCGTACGCAGCGATTTACAGATATTTTCATCCGGGTACAAGCAACAGATTATAGAGGAGAGATCTAAAAATTAGATGAGTGGGTAAAGGGTCTTGTTCGTTTATCTAGAATTTATAGGGAGTGCAAAGATTCATAAATTCTAATTCCACAAATTCTTTTCTAGATGTTAGTAGCATACTTTTTTCAGTGCACATTTTTTTAAAAATGCGCCTAGCTTATTACGTTTCATGTTTACGTTCTGAAACTTGTTGCATTTAAAGAGCTGTTCATAATGTAGTCTTGGAATCCCAAACAATGTTCCATGCCATTTCACATCTAGTTTTTTGAATATTGATTTTTAGCGTGATTTTGAATATCTAGTTTTTCGAATAAAAGTAGCTTCCTTTTCATGGAATCTTCAATAAAAGTAAGAAAAACTGGCAGGATAGTAAATTTCTATTTATATTCACACGATGATATGAAAACTATCCACGTGAGTAGTACGATTGGAAAATTGAAAGTGCTGTCAGCTTAGAATGTGACAGCGTAATTTTAAAGGGTTTGTGCCGCACAAAAGACAAGATCTCTGAAAGGTAAAAAACTGCACCATGAAAATGTTCTAGAACATTCATTCATCATGTCCGATCCATATTTTCTTGACAAAACATGGAATTCCAGATCTTCCTCAACCTCCCTACTCTCCAGATATAGTTTCTTGCGACTTTTGGTTTTGCACAGACTTACCGTTAACATTTTACATTAACATTTACTTTGCATCCCGTTTTGAGAGTAGAGAAGAGATAATACAGAACTTTACTGCGGAGATGATTATCAATTCGAAAGAAGCTTTCAAGAATTTATTCGTTCAGTGCAATTATATCGGTAGTAATAAGTATAATAAGTGTTTGGAGGCGGGTGCAAAGAGCCTACTCTGAAGGAAATTAGGGTCACGGTCCCTTCATATTTTCCCTATAAATTGAAGGAAGATTTTTAGACAACCCTCGTGGGTGTATGTGTGTGTTTTCAGACAGTTAGATATTTTACCGAAAATATAACCACAATAAAGTGTAATTTATATTTTTCATACAATGAAAAGAATAATATCAAAGCCAGCCATGCAATAAATTTTATTCCGTGACTGTAATTTTATTCAAACTTATCAAACTATCCTTCATTTTAAATAATTTTTATCCCAGGCTTTTGTATCATATAATAAATGTCTGGATATTTATTATTCAAGAGTTATTATTTGCATGATGATACGTACAACAAACAACAAAGAAAAATATATGCTTTGAGGGAAAAAGAGCACGGAAATACATTTTTTCAAAAACATGATGGTTTTATATTTTACAGTTTGACACTCGATTATCACGGAATGTATTTCAGCCTCGTTCAAATTAATTAAACATAAAACACGTAACAAAGGATTTTTACCTAATTAGGACAATAGAATTGTAGAAAGATCAGCAATTCGTTTAGAAAGACACGGTAAAATTAATTAGGCACAAAACACATTGAAATTTTTTTCTTTGCATTTCGTTTATTTGAAGACGGTTTCAGCGCTTCCTTTTGTAAAATTCTTTAAAATATAAATTGTAACTGTTTGTAAACACTAAATTGCACCGTATTTTATTAGAGCAAGTGTTGGAGTATTTCCTTTTCTGCAAAGAGAGAAAATACAAAGGAACAATGGAAATTATTAATGATTTAAGTCTCAGTGTTGCTTGAAAAATACTTTTGACAACAAAGAGTGTTGGCATTTTAATTTGACTGTAAGAACGTTGATGCTTAAATTGTGCGCCAAAAATCATATTGCATATTTCCATGGAACTGCGGGTATGGATTGCGATCATACGATTATTTCATGATGCTGGGAAGTTTTTTTTGGTACGTTCAGAGTTGCCACGGGTCAATGAAAACTTAAAATCCTGGAAGAGTCAGAAAATTTTATTTTAACAGGGAAAACCCCCCAGAAAATATTGCAAATTTTGGTTAAAAGCCTGGAAAATATTGAAATGTGATCTGGAAAATTATCTGAAGCTGCAGATATAACTAATTTTCTATTTGTCTTTATTTGGTATGGTGTAAAGATGACTTGGTACAGGTGCGCAAGAGTGACGGTGGTGCAGAGGAGTCGACCGCCCCTACCGAGAAAAAAGACATTAATGTGAAAAATCCTATTTTACTTCCGTAAGATGGAAGTGTATGTCACTAACCAACTAACCGCCACTCCCAACTAACCGCCCCCCACCCACAAAATTGCATTAATCCGTCACTGAAAACTAATTTATACTTTCAGACTTCAGATAATTTTCCATATCACACTTCAGGATTTTACAGGTTTTTAGTTAAAATTTGCAATTTCCCCTGACTTTTTTCATTGAAGTAAAAAATGTCCTGACTTTTCCAAGATTTTTCAGGTTTTCCTTGACCGCTGGCAACCCTATATACACAGAAAGGTATCATTATACAAGCCCGCATTTCCATAAAAACATGAATAGGTTTCTTGACTCACAATTTAACTATCAGAATTATTACTGCCAAATTAAAATGCCAATTTTTTTTACTAGCACTGTATTTATGAAAAGCATGAAAAATAAATTTTGCAGTGTGGATGATTTATTTAAAGTTCATTTCTTTTAGGCTATAACAACTTACGAATTATACTTATTGTTCCTATTTTTAGTATTTTCAGCCTTACAATAGACACAGGAAATGGCTCTCAAAGGCAAAAGTATTATTTCTAGGAAGACAGCTAACTAAATACAGACATATGTCAGTTTTTAACCCGCGTCGGTGTATATTACACACACATCAGAGTAAATAAATTACAGTGTTATATAATTGCAGCTTTTGAGCGAGGTGGTTTTGTGAGTCTTATAGTAAGGTTTGAGGAATAATAAAATTATCAGTTAAATAGATAAAATTGTTTTATTCATTGATTAGAAATATTAAAACATAGTAAATTTCGTTATTTGTTATTTTATAATCTTACCACAATTTTATGTTACTTTACAAATAACGATTTCAGAAGCATCATGTAACGTGAAATAGAGAGATTTTATTAAACTACAACAAGAATTTTTTTTCAGTTTATTTATGATAATATAATGACAGAGAAAATAACGCTTTTTAGTAATGACTAGATAAGAGGAAATTATAGTGGTTAGCCTTTTGTCAGCATAGTTACCAACTGTTGTGTGTTTACGAACTTTTTTGAGAGAGAATGCACAAATGAAGTTCTAAATATACATGGCTGATGGCTGCAGTAAATGCATTAAAACTCACTGTAGTGACAACTGTGTACATTATATTCAACACAAT
This sequence comes from Cheiracanthium punctorium, assembly GCA_038373885.1. NCBI lineage: Eukaryota > Metazoa > Arthropoda > Arachnida > Araneae > Cheiracanthiidae > Cheiracanthium > Cheiracanthium punctorium. The sequence goes on along the minus strand of JAWZYV010001099.1, from coordinate 811,976 downwards.
TGTCAGTACTTATCGCTCATAACATGCTATTACATCCGGAGGTCCGTAATTTTTCTGATAATTATGTTTAGTTTATTTTCGGCCCATTATGAATATAAGAAGCATTGGGCAGAAATTCACATGGGATCCTCACTCTAGTTCGATGAGAAAATAATTGTAGTCAATATTTGTAAAAGGGCGACATATTGGGGGTCCTCTAAGGATTAATCTGGTTTTGATTGCTACAAAAGACATGGCTGAATGAACTTTTGTGCTCTTAAGTATATTCTCTTAATGATAGATGCCTAATGTAGATGCTCTTAAGTATATTCCAACGTACCTATGAATTTAGAATACACGATGTTTCGGATGATACCTAAAGATTAATGCACCAGACAGCTCCGTAATAAAGCAGGATTACATTTAAATCAGTTTGAAGTACACAGAAGCTGATCTCACCGATTTTCTTCCAAATAAATAAAATCAAGGTAGAACATACATCAGCGACAGCATCTGATTTATGCAGGTCTGTAAAGATTTATCCTTACAGAAATTTTTTGTTTCATATATTTTGCTTTTCCGATCCCCAAAAAACGATTCAAAAATTTCATCAAACTTTCTTCAATAGATCGTGCACCCCCGCATTCAGAGAAGTTAAAAAAAAAAAAAAACTTCACCCCCTTAAATCGATTGCTTGCTTAGTCCAAAGAATTTTAATGTAATATCAATACAACGAATCTGGCAACAAGGGGAAAAGAAATTCCTTTCGTTCTAAAGCAGTCAATTAATAATTCCGTCAGCCATTAAAATCCGCTTTGAAGACCGTATAATTTTCCGTGCTCATCAACAAAATCTTTCAAAGAGGGAAAAGTCCCCCCCCCCCCTCAACTTTACAATCATCAATAATTCTTCTCGAAAATAATTTTTCGTTCTTCGCAGCAAGAACTTTTGCATTTGAATGATGATTTTTCAAGCGTTTCCGTGCGTCAGTCATGCATCCCCCTCACCCCCCACCCTCTCCAAACATCTTGCGAGCACAAAATAGCATTTTCTGAGCAACTGCCAAAATGAATTGGAATTCCAAATTGAAACGACAAGAGCCTGGCGCTTTCGTTGACAAATTGTTTGTTCTTTGAGCATTACAGCAATTATTTCTCAGTGGAATATCTTTCGAGGATATCTAAGTAAGATCCATTTTAAGATGTTCACACGCCCGCATACTTATCGAAAGAATAGTTTTATGCATTTCTGTCTGTGATTATTTTATAATTCTTGCAAGATGGCCTTTTTTAAAAGTACCAATTTCAGACTTCACATAATTGGATTGTTAGAAAAAAAGATGCTCAAAAGTTGCATGATTTCTTAAGCGAATAGCCTTATGGCTAAAAAAAAATCAGGTAATAATAATTTGAAAAGTAAAAAAAATAAATGAGTAAATATATATATATGAGGAATTTTTTCTGTTGTGTTTTAGTAGCGTGACCAAAAATTTTAGTGGGGCATGTAAACATAGTCAAACGTAAAAAATAGAAAAATTCGTCCAGCTTTCCAAAAAAGTTAAAATAAACGATTGTCTAAACAATGTTGAAGAGGAACATGACTCCTTGATACTAGGGAAGGCCGGACGAGGAGAAGGGGTTATGCATCACCCTCCAAAACATCAAAATAACACCAGCTAGAAAAGTTGTGATAAGTGCTCTACTACAGCTCTACTATACAAGCAGTACGAGAAACTATTATCTCCATCGATGTTCAAGGTTCTCACCAAAACAGTGTATTTGCAATAGCAGTATGTCTTCAACTGTTTCGTTCTAATATCCGATTTGTATATAGTTTAACATCAGTGTCTTTCTTTGTTATTTGTTAGGCGTAATTATTGTGTATACGAATTAGAATAACTCGAGTCTTATCTCTATGTTATAGTTTCTATGTGTAAACGTTTTAACTAGTCGTTTGTCCTACTGTCCTTCTGGGGGTGTTTGCCTCCATGCAGGCGACATTATGTTTTTTTTTTTTTTTTTAAAGAAAGGAAGAAAACTAAATATTAATTTAATAAAAAAGAACTACTAATTATATTACTGATTTATTTTGCTGCAATTCCACGAGAATTTAATATATTTGTATGTTATTCACAAAATTAGTCTAAAATAAAAACTATAAGTAGTATATTTATATGCCTTTTATGACGCCCCTTGACGTGGTATTTTTTGACCACTTATAAATGCCTTCAACAGAGAGTGTGACGTACTCAGGTAGATATACACAAAAAGACACATGTGACGGAATCACCCCGGTACCAGGGTAATCACGCTACAGAGTGATGTTTCTCAAAACTCCTTTTTTAAATAACAGCAAAACCCTTTCCAGTTTTGCGTATTTATGCCAAGCCTAAGCTACTGTAAAACAAAATAATTCCTTTACTTAAAGTATTACGTTGTAACGAAAGTTTTCCGCCACTCCAAGTATTGCCTGCACAAGCAGTTCGCGTTGGTGTCTTTCCCAATATTTTGTAAAACGATTTTTGTTATTTGAAAGAAAAGACTTGTTTTAGAGCACTGTGTTGTGAAATCCGTAAAACAATAGCGTTATCATTAAGTATAAGGTGTCTGAAATGGAACTACCACGCTACCAGATTGATCCATCATTTACTCTCAGTTCTGTCGCAAAAAGCCAGCTACAGAATGACACTGAATCATGTGTACAGCTTAAGGTACTACTGTTGTATCATATGACACTGCGAAGATTTGGTACCGAAAGTTCAAAAACGAGGATTAGGATATTAAAGAAGCAGAGCGCTCTGACCAGACTACTGATGCTGATGAGGCCCGCCTACGAGAATTTGTGGAAGAAGATAAAATATTCATCCACTCGAGAGCTAGCTAAAAGAGTTAGACTTTAGTGCCATGTCCATTAGTCGCGCTAAGCATCGCATAAACTTGACATATAAGGTCAATAGCTGGGTACCGCGTGAGCTGACTCAAGCAAATCTGGCGGAAAACTTTCGTTACAACCTGATATTAAAACTTTTTATAGTATAGAGAAAATAATTTTTGTTAAAGTGACGTGATTTACTTATTTGTAAACTTGGTTTTAGTTTTCATAAAAAAAAAATATTTCCAATACCCCAATCTACTGACTTTTCATATAGTTTAAAAAATAATAAAAATTTATAAATTTTGATCAAGGAAACTATAACTGAATCGGCCAGTCTCAAATTTTCATTATTCAAAAACCTATTCAGCTAGGGCAGACGTTTAGGGATGAATACTGGTCAAATAGTACCGGAGCCAGGAGTTTTTGGGGGACCCATAAAGCCGTGAAACTATTATACATGTACATAATTATTCCATTGAAAAATTTTTATCATTGTATTTTAATCTAAATTAAAAAACTAAAAAAACACGTTTTAGTGATAAATTGAGCTAACTAAAAAGTGAAAAATAATTCTTAATATAGAAATGAATTAATGAACGAAAAATAGTATTATTGCGAAAAAAGTGTGGGGCACTTTGTGCTATATTTTTGGTATCATTTTTGTACTAATCGTACCGATCGAATATTCTCAAGAACTGATATATGGAGCACCCCACGCTTTTTTTCACAATAATACTATTTTTCGTTCATTAATTAATTTATGTATTAAGAATTATTTTTCACTTTTTAGTTAGTTCAATTTATCACTAAAGCGTGTTTTTTAGTTTTTTAAACTAGATTTTTATTTGTCCCTTTTTAGTTCGATTTGCTATAAAAGCGTGTTTTTTAGTTTTTTTAAACTGAGTTTATTTAAATTTATTTTTAATTTTCGATATCTCTCATAAGACGCTAAGGAACACTAAGTTGGAAAGTACAAGCTGTGAGATAATTTATTTTCCATGTGCACCAGTGGCGTAGCCAGGATTTTATTTCGGGGTGGGCTGGGTGCCAAATTTAAAACTAAAGCTCAATTGTAAGCTAAATATCAAATTGCAAGCTAAGTAAAAGATCCCATTTCGGGGGGGGCAGCAGCCATCTCAGCTTCCCCTCTGGCTACGCCCCTGCTGTGCGCCAAAGTATTAATTAACCAGCAGTTAAATGCTACCTTCCTCACTAAAAAGGAAAAATGGTCTCTAATCAACAAACAGGTTTCATAACGACTACAACAAGCACAAACATCCATGTAACAATATTGAGGTACAATTTTTAGATTTTCCATCTGGATTTCAAAAAAGTAACTACCCAAACATACCATTGAATACAGTTACCAATAGCCAGAGAGGTTCTACATCATTGTACTGAGCAAAGTGCCGAAATGGTACGCATGCGTAGACCGCGCGCTTGCTCTATCCCTCTGTTCTCACGCAAAAAAATCTCTAAGAAAATTACTAATCCTGGCGATCCTAATTAGGATAATGGGATAAACTTATCAAATTATTGTATTGCCATCGGTCCTTGATAAGTCTACAAAGTTTAAATTAAATCTGACCATTTAAAGTGCGTCAAAATCGAGTCCAAAGTAGTCGATTACAAACATACATACAGGTAAAGCTAATAAAAGCGTGATAAAATCAGGATAATGGGATAAACTTATCAAATTATTGTATTGCCCTCGGTCCTTGATAAGTCTACAAAGTTTAAATTAAATCTGACCATTTAAAGTGGGTCAAAATCGAGTTCAAAGGAGTCGGTTACAAACATACATACAGGTGAAGCTAATAAAAGCGTGTTAAAAAAGAAAAAAAATTAGATCTCACCGAAAATCTTCCTGAATAAGGACTTGTTCCATCCAACAACGGGCTTATGAATATACAGGGAGTCCAAAAATATGGTAACACGGTTTAATTCTTTATCTATTAGAGATAAGTGAGTAATATAAATTGAAAAAATGTTCAAAATAAGGTCGAAAAAAAGAGTAAGATAAGAAAAAAATTCCTCTCATTAATTTTTAAAAAGTGCGCTCTTTAAATTTGTATACGACACCCCGTACAAAAAAAATTCTAATTATTAAAATGTGCCCTATATTCTAATGAGGTGATGTACAAATTTCGGAAATTACATTCTGAAATCTAAAATGTGTCAGCAAAGATGAATACATGCTGACTTAAACCCTTTTTAGTGGCTCTCGAAAGGAAAAGATCACGTTGGATGATCGCATTTCATGGGTCTTACAGAAATTACGAAATAAAAACACTTTTTTGCTCTCTAGCAATAAACGTTTACATTCAAAATCATGTAAAGCTTGGTTATGAGATATCCTCAAGAAAGACGTTTACTCTCCAACACGTTTCCTCCAAGTTCAAGACGTTTTATTCGTTCAAGACGCGTTACGAGAGGCTGAAAATTCGTTCGTCACCTCGTAAGGGTATGAGGCACATGAACTTTTATTTTATTAACAATCATAAAAAATATATATATATATATATGAAAATTCCGTAATTTGACTTCTTTTGGTAAAATTTTGGCCTATGTGGTTTTTGGAATGATCTATCCAGTTGGAGAAAATAAAGCCCTAACAAACATTAATTCCAAATTTTAAAGTAAAAAAAAAAAAAAAAAAAAAAAACCTAAATTAAGCTAACTAAATTATATTGTATGTAAATTACGTAAAACTAAATTATGTAGTATGTGTTTTTGCAGTGTTGTATTTGTTGTAGTGTTAGCAAAAATACTATACAGGTGTATTGATGAGAAAACTGGAACGCAGTGTTATCTCACAGCTGCTCAGAGTATGAACGAGGCAGATGTTACGAGCCTGCCGGTTTTTAGAAATCTAAAACGCTGATCTAAAATCACGCCATTTAGTTTAAAGATCGTAAGATTGATTCAGCAAATGTCGAAGGACACAATTTCCCCAAATAATTACCAACTATGTCACTGCAGCATTCGATAACAGGAATCTCCGCACTTAATTTCTGGGCCTGCAATTGACATAAGATACATCACTACGTCCGTTCCACTCCCACCCTACTTCTAATCGAAAAAAAATAAGAAGTAAAAAAAGAGCGCGAAAAATGATTTCTTCACTCATATGGCATTCCCATTAGGAAAAAGATATGCCCGGAAAACGGTCTAATCGCTCAGTAACGAGTGTTAAAAAACCAATAATCGTCTTCAATTTCCGTTTTCGTCCGTTTTTTTTTCCACCCCGGACGATGCTGGGACCCAGGCTCGGAACCCCATCAACAATGCGGTTGGAGATATATTTGTAGAGAGCAGAAAATAATTTGTTCGAGTAACTTTCTCAACCTTGTAATGGAGGAATTTAAGAGAGATTACAGCTTCCCGATTTTGCTTGCGGAAAGGAAGAAAAAAAATAATTAAACCAGCGCAACGCTTCACTGGAACCGCCAGATATGAGCGAATGCCAGAAAAGGAAAGGGGGAAGGGAGTCATGTTTGGAATTATTTTAATTTTAATTTGCTTCTTTTTTTGTGGCATGTAAGAGTTATGTAAAGGAAAAGGCTAATCTTGTGTGTTTTTAAATTATGAGTTTTATAAATGGATACCACGGAACTTCGTTTCCTGGATTCGCTTTGATATGAAAAATTAATCGTCGTAAATCTGATTTCGTTTTTTATTTATTTCTTTCTTGAAGATTAGCTTACCTGTCTGTAAGCGACACGTGAATAGAAAACTATAAAAACTTCGAAAGATCATCGCGGTTTATTATTATCTATAAAAAGAAATATCGATATTAGGGGTCTGCCTGGACATAACATGTGATTTCTTTCTACTGATTAGCGTTAAAAAGCTATGAGTATTCTTTGAGTTACTGCGTACATTTACATTTGATTCGAAAAGGTTGTTGATATTTCTCCCCTCTCATTCTCCATTCTTATAGTCGCCACAGCTTGCAGGGATTTCCAGGAACTATGAGATCCGGTCATCTTAATAGCCAAAAAATGCAAATTCTTTTTAGAACAAGGTTATAAATCATGTGACCTAGGTAATAAAAGCGTAAACACTGTCGAGAGAGCTGATTTTTCGTGAACTCTGTTGCCATGTAAATCTCTGTCAAAAATTGTTAAAATAAAAAATATGTTCTACCCAGAAGAGTGGAATAACGTTTTAATCCACACGGATTAATTTTATGTCGACAGCCACAGCCACGAGGCTTGAGCCTGCTGCAGTGCCCACTCCAAGGACTATGACTATCGTAAAACTTCGTCCAGGCTACAATACCAACGAGCGGCAGCAGGAGATCATATCTCAACATGCCATTACTTAACGAAACAAAGATCGATCGCAGCTCGCTGCTCAATGCGTTGTGCCGACCATCCGCTATTTCATATATATATATATATATATATATATATATATCACTCCATAGCAAACTACGAGGCTGGTTCAGAAAGTAAGATAACAAGTCGTTCAACCAAAAAGTTTATTCACGAAATCCAGAAGGTGCAGAAAGCTAGCAAGGCATTTGGAACAGATTATTTTTCAACATAGCCTCCATGGGCATCGCAGTACTTGTTCCATCTCTATACCAACCTGTCAAAAGCGGCTTGAAGAAATCAGGGCCTTGCTCGCTGAGGCCTGGTCATCTGACGGCTTCCTGAACTGCGGCATCGGTCGAGGAAATGCCGTCCAGCCTGTTAGGTGCTTCTTCATTGGCTTGAAGAAATGGAAGTCACTGGGTACCAGATCCGGGTTATAGAGAGGATGGTGCAACACGTTCAATCGGAAGCGCTGTATCCAATCACGTGACATCTAGTGACATTTGATTGCCGTTGTGATCTTTTGCTGTGGTCGGAATTTCTTTCATAAGTGCAACCGTTAGAATTCTTGTTACCTTACTTTGAACCGTCTACGTATTTATAGTAACTTTGATTTAGCTGAATACATGAGATTTATAATTTCAGAACAAACACGAGACTTAACACGGTTTATTACCGCTAGTAACATTTACACAGCAAAATTTGTGTAATTTAAAGTTTATCAGAACTACTTACAGCCCACGTAGTAAATATACATGTAATAAAAAGACTATGACATAATCATACCAGAAAATGAATACTCGTAAAACTTTTTTTATTTAAGATTTGAATGCTGTGGGTAGATAGAGCAAAATTTAGAGGTTCAGTACGTTGCACATGTCATAATATATTAAATTTGCTGACAACTTATATGTATACTGAGGGTTGAGATAATTGTCATACGGGACATTTAAGTACTAAATAAATAATACATTAAAAGTTGGTAGTTAATGGCTTTTTTTTTTACTCTGCAATCGCGAAAAATGAGCACTTAAAATAATAAACAAGAAAGTTAAATCATGCCGAATGCATTGAATAAATATGCTGCCATTGTTGGAAAGCCTCGACTGTTCCCGGTCTGTGGCCATCGTACCTTCAGCTTTGGGCATTTCAATGCCTCTTTCTGATCAACACCTGGGTAGCAGCAAGAGCACTCACGTCTTTGCTACGATGAGAGAAAAAAGGTCAAAACAAATGAGACACTCGAATACTTATTTTAATCACCCATTTTAGAACCTACTTAGAGTAGCTGTTTCATTTGCCCCTGTAAAAGAAACATAAATGTTACAAACACAATTCATACTCCATTTCGTAGATACTTCGCACCAGGGGCGTAGCCAGAGGGGGAGGGGGCTGAGGGGGGATGAAGCCTCCCTGAAATGCGACACTTTACTTAGCTTACAATTGAACTTTAGCTTACAATTTGATACCCAGCCCTACCCCCCCCCCAAAAAAAAAAAAAAAATAAATAAATAAATAAATCCTAGCTACGCTACTGCTTCGTACGGTCCATTGGTCATTTACGGCCCTCTCAAACAATTAGAAGAAAATGGGACAAACACTCCTGTTAATACGGGATAGTACCTTATTTACTGGATTTACTGCAACCCCACATATAGCAGAGCAAGCAATTGTTTATAAACTTCACAAAAAGTGACCGTCCGCTTCTAAATTTTATTTTACTAAAAAGGCATAGAATCACCCAGAATAAATATACAAAATTAAATAAGCATATTGTAATGTTTTTTTTTTTTGTGTGTGTGTGTTTTCTTTAGTACCGATCCAGCTGGTTAAACACGTGAAGGAAAACGGAAGATATCCGCCGTGAGCTGCATATTAAACAAAAAAATTCTCAAGAAAAAAAAAAAAATCCCTCCTAATCTCGTAATCTTCTAAAGCTGACCAACTTTCGCAATAAAAGATTACGCTTTTGCTTTATGTGAGCATTACTAGTGTTGGGTTCCTCTTTCGGCAACCGCTGATTATGCGATGGTATTATAGGAGTGTTAGATAATAATGCTGAAGGGTCTAAAAATAATGCGTAATAGTTTTCTATTCTTTTGCTTAATTCATAAGAAGTCTTTATTACTATCACGACTACTAATATTTTATCATCAATGCTTTCGGGATTTTGAGGCGTGGAAAAGGAAGAAAATATTTCACTGCAAGCCGAGGAAATGCGTACCCTAACTAATGAAGGAAACTATAGGGTTTCGAAGATAGCGATTAACGATTTTCACATATTATAATTATAAATTTATTGACTTTACCTGCTACTTCAAAATTTATTTACATATCTGTCAACATCTTTTTCCGATGGTTCCTTATCAAAATTTGTTTGCTTATTTCCCTTTTACATCAAATGAACTTAGAACTATGAATAACTTACTGGACAGATAAACTCATGTAAACTGTATAAATTGTAAAGAAAGCAAAATAATTGCAAAATAAATAAATAAATAAATAAAATATCTGTAGTTTTGTCCAGCTTGTTGCCGGAATGGTGGCTTAACTATGTGGTAAAACCCTTCCCTTTGAGAGTAATTTCAAAGCCTTAAACTTAATCGGTGGGCTACTCTCAAAGGTAATATAATAATCTTATATTATAAATTTACTGCAGAGTCTGGCAGTGGCGCAGTCGGCTGAGATTGGTTCCCATCAAAACAACGAAAGTGAATGCTTTAGGAGGGTGAACGCATGATTGAGTCTGCTGTGGATCGTGTATGATAAAGACATTTATACACATAAAATCCTTCTTAGCTCCAGTGTCCTCCATGTTCAAAATATATCTCTAGGACTGCCAACTGCAGGCGACCATTCATAGGGGTCAAAGTTAAAGCCCCCGTAATGAAATGACCGACATCTTATCGATGTTCAGTTTTCTTTATTCGAAGATTTTGTAACAAATTATCAGTTTGTCTAACTGGTAGAATTTTAAAAGGCACTATTTCTCTGTAGGTGAATTTTATCGACAGATGATGGATGAATGAACGTAAAAATGAAACTGTTAAACGAAGCATGTAAACGTAAATGAACGAAGCGTGTTTGATGAATTTACTAATATTAAACGGCTAAATTATATACATCAATCGAAAATTCATTAAGACTATAATTTTCTGCATTGAACGCAACAGTTCACGTAAATTATCTTTCGTTTAGATACATATCATGTTTACGTATTTCATATCATGATATTTATAGATAACTATTAACTTATAGACCGAATAAACTTTCGAAGAATTTAATAGATCCGAAACTATGTAAGATGTAAATTTTTTAAATCAAAGTTTGAAACAGTTAAATTTTGTTTTAGCTGTCTCTTCAGCATCGAATTATCCAAGTTACACTTGATAATGCTGAAGCCAGTATACTTTAAAAGATAAACCTACGATCTAAGTTTGAAAAGCCTAATATAAATTTTGTTTATATTACATTCAGAACTGTTTAAAACCAATGAAAACAAATATTGATTCCATTAGAGATTGTAGTTTCGAAAATACATACATATTTATTTAAAAGTAGTCTTAAGGGACCCTATGTTGAATTACAACATTTTCGGGATTGTCTTATTCCGGTTTTCAATAGCATATTTAAATATTGATACTATCCCTAATTTTTAACTCATCTCATGCTAATGTCAATAGTTTAAAAGATTCGCTCCTGATCATTTTTGAAACACTTGGTAGAAAATTTGTTCTTATTGCAATCAGTATGGTTTGAAACAATTGAAAATAAATTTTCGTTCCATTAGAGCCAGTAATTTGAAAATATATGCATGTGTATTTAAAAACGAGTCTTAAGGTCATGTAAAGAGTCATGTTCGACTCTAAAACTTTTAGAATTGTGTTATACTCTTTACGTTTTCGTCAAAGAACGACGAAATCTGATTAATTTATCTAGCATGATTAAAAAAAACTTAAACCATAAATGCAGATAATGAAAATTTTTCTGCTACAATTAGTATGCAAGATATTGTTTGCAAACCATATTTAGTACAGTGGAACCCCGATCTATCGTTCCCGCATTCATCGTTTTCCCGTATTGATCGTTTTATTTCTATGGTCCCTGCACAAACTGTATTCAAATAACGTTAACAAAACCCGCATGTATCGTTCGTCAAAAATTCGCTTTCCCGCGTCCATCGTTGTACAATGTTTCTTCTGAAAGAAATGAAATTGAAGATGAAGTGGATCAATATGGCTTACAAATCTAATACTTCCTGGTATGATATCTTGGGTTGATGATGGTATAGGTGAGGAGTTCTTACATCTAGCAGGGATGAGCATGGTGTGAAATGCAGTGATTATATTTCCATTGATTTAGAAGTAGCAACGTGCGGTATCCTTCGAATGGAAGAAATGCGACGCAAAAAATGAAAATAATCGCGAAGAGGCTGAGAATAATATTCATGCCTATAAGACGGTGCCAACACTAGTGCCTAGTTTATCCTACTCAATAATGGTATTTGAAATTGTATGACTTTTATATACAAAGATAAATACACATAAAAAGACAAAAAAAGTGTAAATCTTGAAAATTTTGTTTAATTAAAAGATTAATGGAAAACCCAGTGTAAAATTACTGATTTAAAAAAAATAAGTATCACCTAATTTCTACACCATTTCAATTTGTTTCTTTTACAGTTTGGTAAGAAATTTAGTATTTTTGGTAAACTGTATACATTGTGTGTATTCATAAATACTGTTTTCTTCATATTTTGACTTTAACCCGCATTCGTCGTTTTCCCGCATGCATCGTTTTTTACTACGCACCCCTTGAAAAACGATAGATCGAGGTTCTACTGTATTTGCCATATGTATTGTACATGATGAAAAATGTTAAAATAGATATTAACGATTTGTTTCCAGTCTTTTTCTTAATTTACACAAAATATTTTTTTTAATTTACACAAAATAAAATGTAGAAGTAAAACATGAATTGCGCGTATACACTACACAAATAAATATACCTTCTTTTATCTGTTTCAACATATTATTTTATCACTTGCAACATGTTTCTTATGCTGTTAAAGGTTCACCGTTCTTTAGAGTTATTTTTTAGTTATTTTTAATACGTGAAGTAAAATAAAATTTGCTGACATCACGAACATTTACAATGTTTTAAGAAAAATTATAAACTTCTCCGTTGAGTAGAAAAATACAAGTTAAAAGTTTTATACCAAATTACAAAATTAAAGTAATTGAGACCATCCCTATAAAACAAAAAAATGTCATCATAATCAGGCTGCTCGTATCAGCAAAATTTCAAGAATATTTTTTGAAGAGCATTAATAAGTTTACAAAAATTTCTTTTCAAAGAGAATATTTTCCCCTTGTTAATATTTTCTTCGGAGCTTAAAAATATTTTATTCTTGCGTTATTTAAATTTTTTTTTTGTGCACGCAGCTGTCGAAAGGCTAAGATAAATTGACATGTTTCGAAAACGCTGTACGTTTAGCTGCATTTTCCTTTCTTATTACTTTACTCTGTTTATGTATTTGTATGAGAACTTGGGGGAAAATGGTAATATGTAAATTTAATTAGTTAAGTGCATTCTACAGCTTACTTGTTTTAATGTAAGCGTTAATTTTGATCAAGCTACATAAATCTTTTCCCTAAAGATTATTATGTTTGTTATTATTTTAAAGATAGGATGAACTGGCAACTCACTTTCCGAATTCGCAAATTTTTAAATTATCATTTCGTTATGATCTTTGTAAAAAAAACCATAATTCATAATTTAGTACACTATCTGTGGATTGCGACATGGCATTTTCTAAAAATATTTCTTCTTTTTAAAATATATCAATTTATCATTACTTTTTCGATAGCTAGCAACTTTTTATTATTCCCTTTCAGTGTTTATTTTACACTTTGCATAGCTTTACCAAATTGTCCTTTTGTCACCGGATAGTTTTTTATGATCACCATGTATTTTATGGCAACGAAGACGACGTCAGTGTTTATGATTTCGCAGATTAAAATTCAAGTAAATGATAATGCTTTCTGCAAAAAAAAAAAATATATATATATATATATATATTTATTGACATAATTTCGTCCAAGACCTGGTGGTACGTGGCACATGAGGTAAAACATCACTTATAATATATATATATATATGTCATGCGTGAGAGGTTTAAGAACTGCACAAACGGCAACGTCCATCTGGAATATTTATAGACGCATAAATAGATTATTTACAAGTTATGTACAGAAGAGTTTGGAAGTATCTCGAAGTCAGGAAGAGCTGTTGAGCGGTAAATGTCTCCTGGTTTTGTAAGTTAAGTTCACAGAGTGTCCACTAGGCGGCAGCTCTGTCTGTCCATCATCTAGTTGGTCTACAAAACCATAAAAAAAAATCCTCATTTGTTAAATTAACAGACTTGGGAGGCGCCTGCTGGCGAGACACCTTTATGATTGACAGTTTAGACCCTCCTAGGCAACAAGTATTGCACCATGTTTTGAAATTACAATTTATAGTCCAGATGCCCCCAAAGTGAAAGATGTTTTTAATTAAATGATCGCTTGTATGACATATCCCCCCTTTTTAAGCTTGTATGACATATATATATATATAATGCTTGAACGAGAATCAATTATATTTTTCTTAACAAAACCAAAAATATGGAAAAAGGTCTTCGATAATTTTGCGAATATGATCCATATTCTCCAATATTTGTTGAATTAAACATTTATTCTGTATGTATTTAATTTACTCGACAACTAGCTGGCAACACTGAGAGCTTATCTACGTTTATAAACTATTGTCATATTAAAAGGTAAAATAAGGATCTAGGAAATTTACCAGACACAAGCAACAAAGACTGTTTTCTTTTTAAGGCAACATGAATTCAGGTTTTTTTTTTTTTTCATTATTGTTTTTGTTTATAGCTGAAATATTATTCCATGAAGTTAAGGTTTACAATAAAATTCTGAACTGAAATAGCAAAATGACAGTAAAATAATGAAATACGATTTAATTTTTCAGTTCTTCCTGAAAAAAAAAAACATCATTGGCAAACGCACGACCGCAACGGATATGGCAGAATGAAGTGGTAAAAACTGCAAGAAAAAAGTTATCATAAAATCCGATCATTTTCTTATCGATAAACCTTTTCTTTTTACAGTGTAACGTTGAGGTAATATTCTAAAAAATATCCAAACGTACATTCAAGGATAATGAATAAAAGTACCATAAAGAAGGAAGATAGTGGAGTATATGAAAATGTAACACCACCTATAAAAATTTGATTTAGCTAGCATCAAATTGTGGTTGTTGTTTTAACTGCAAAAAAGAAGAAAAACTAATAATTTATAAAAGAAGTTTCTAAATAAATATTTCTTTTAAGATTATTTTTTACCTTAATAAAACAAAAATTTACGCAAAAATGTATTATTAAAAGTTTTTTTCTGTTGTGCGAATACTTATGAATCGTCGTAACCTTTGCAATTGTAAAAAATGTGTCCATGTATGGTTCTTTCAAGGGATGATACAAAAGAGTTCTACTTGAGTTCACGATGGATAATTCTTTCATGCGTGTTTCATTGATGTCTTTCTTATACCTGAAACGATTGCTATAAATTGTATGAATTGCTTTATTCTCTAATCAAACTCATGAGCATAGTATTGACAGCTTTTTATTTGCATGGATGTTCAAAGAAGACCAATACATTGAGTATATGGTCATTAACTGCTTGAAAAATGAGTGAAGATATTTATGTTTTATGTTCATAACAAAAGAAATTCAAGTAGAAAGTAATTTCTATTTACTTTAGTATCGGCTCTCGTGATAGAATGATATTTTTTATTTGTTCCGTCAATTTATCAGTCGTATCGACTGTCTGTCGGTGTCCAACGTCTCGAAATTAAAATGTATCGTAACATTTAGTAGAGTAAGTTTCCTACTGAGTATTGAATTACACAGCTTTTGCTGCAGTATAAGAGCGTTCACCTCAGATAAAGTTGAAAATGATCGGTTATTGGTTAAAACGATGTGTGGCGCTGTTTTATTTGCTTCCACATTGGTAAATAGGACATTTGTGCTGGAAAGTGTTTTATAGTCCATGCGTTTTCTATTCGCGTCATTTATTTCGCGTCATTCTTATTATTTATACTTTTTGTCAATCATACTTCAATAGATTTTACTTAATGCTGAATATCTTTACTTCATAATTTATCAGTTTCATTAATACAATATTTGCTTTTGTTTACTCGAGACGATCATATTTGTTATCACTATGGATACAAAGACGATGTATATAAATTGTACTGTACATACAATTATTTACAAGTGTCCAACAATCAAACTTACCTTAATAAAAAGACACGTGTACTGTATTTGCAAACAACAGCTTATGGAAATGTTTCAAGCATGCCAATGTTACAGTTAGTACTATAGTTTTCTCATATCAATACATTCAACATATTACTTGATTGCTTTTGGAAAATGCTCCACACACGAAAACATTTAATTTTTCTTTCAGTTGTTTTTTACCATGATTAAATTATCTGTGCTAAAGAATTTAGTAAAAAAGGGTCATTTATTCATTAATTTGCGTAGAAAATGGTAATGTATATTTAGGGAATAGTTTAAAACTATTAAAAGAGTGTTTATAAGTGTCTAAAATATTTGTGTTATAGTTCAAAAAGTCGTATACGCGAGACTTTAACTTATAATAATAATCGAGACTTGGTGACGGTAATGTGCTTGGTGACGGAATGTGCTTGGTGACGGTACTGCAAATACAGTTATGGAAAAAGTTCTGAAATTCTAAGTTTGCGTTGCATCATATATTTTCACATTTCTCGTAGGGGAGGGATCTGAGACACAGCGCGTATATTATATTTAGATAAAATGCATTTAACTAAGTAAATTACTGGAAGGCACTAAAAGCTTTTTAAAAATTTCTTTATTTTCGTGTATCTGAGAGAGGAAGGTAAATACAGTTTCATAAGTCTAAGATGAAGACTGAGAGCTATGAAAATTTGACATATACTTGCTTTTTTATCTATAAATATTTAGTCGTTATGCTCTGTAGTTATCATAGTTAGCAGTTTATGCTGTGTAGTTTTCATCGTAATAAAATTAAAATTTTCTTTAATCTGATCGATTATTAGAATAACAAAAACAACGATATTAAAATTCTTATTTTAATTTGCTATTATTATTTTAAATTATGTACAATCACTGCAACCAGTCTTGAAGCTGTTAATACGACAAGATGCCCGGTGACAAAGGGCAATTTTTTAAAGCTTGGCAAAGTGTATCAGAAGTAATAAAAAGTTCCTGGCTAGCGAAAAAGAATGATAAATTTTGCAAAAAAACATCTTTAGAAAGTACATGTCAAACAAATGACAGACAAAGAGAGGAGAGAGAAACTTTTTTGATTGGAATTAAAAGTCTTCAAGTGTCATGCTGTTACTTTAATATTTCTGCTATCTATTCCATAGAGATATGACTACCAGGAGGTGGCATTAGTTATCTTCAGTATTGGACGAAGTGAAGTAACTGAGTTGGTCTAAGTATGGCGGAACATTTAGTTTTGATTGGAGCGGATCCAAAAGGACCGTGTCCGAAGGAGTTGGTCCTTCAGAGGACCGGACCCAAAAGGACCGGATCCTCAACAGGACCGACTTTACCCACCACTAGACTATACTTCCATTTACTTGGTACGAGGTAGTAAAAGTTGTTAAAATTAACACAATTTCAACCAATATTAAAATTGTTGGTTCAATTGAAGGGAGGAATTGGAACTATCCTACTATGTGGAATAACAATGGAATAACAATGTTTTGGTCAAGGCAATATGGCGACTCGGTTACAGTTTCGGCATCACTATCAGGTAAGTAATGCCATCTTCTGGTATTCACATCTCTAAGGTCTATTCCAGTAAATTATGCAATCCATGTCAATGCACTTTCTCTTGATTTTGGTCCGTGGCGCACCCAAGATTTTCTCTTGGAGGGGGTCCAATCCATAAAGATATGACATCAACCACCTGAAAAAATGCAAATTTTTTTTAATCGTAACCTCCCTTTACTGTGTTTTATTCATCTATCTTAACTGCTGAAAATAAGAATTTGATTTCTTCTAACATATTTAAAAGTCAAAAATTTCATGACGATCTAACGAAGGGAAATTGACAACTCTTTAGGGAGGGGTCTGGACCCCTTGGACCCCTCCCTTGTGTGCGCCACTGACTTTGGTTCTTTGTAATGCTCATCTTTTACAAATTTTCTACGCTGCCAATTTTCATCATACGTGTATCTGTAGAGTTCCAATACCATTTATGGTTTACCAATACGCTGAAAATGTGAGTGCTGCCACTGGAAAATATCGAAAATTTTACACCGCAACTGTAATCATGAGAGCTCTATTGTTTCAAACAATGGCTCATACCTCAGAATAACCATATCTGAAATCTCATCTCGATCGGTTGTACGGAATGGCGGGTAGAAGACGTCCATGTATCGGGATAGTTCTTTATAACCCCACTGTACAAGAGCAGGAATCACAGGTAGATATGAAATAAAAAATATTGTACACTGGCAGCTATTTTGTTGGCAATATTGACATAGCAATTAGAATGTAAATTATAAATAACCTCTTCACAGGCGACAAAAATCTCACACCTCAAATTAAAAAACAACCTGATAATTGTTTTTTTTTTAAACCTGTTACACTTAAAAACGAGAAATAAGAACCCTATTTTCGAATAATTTTTTTGAATAAACGCCTGATTCTCAGTCTCTTTTTTCAGCAGTAAAAAGTTACTATCACCCATAAACGAAGACT
This sequence comes from Cheiracanthium punctorium, assembly GCA_038373885.1. NCBI lineage: Eukaryota > Metazoa > Arthropoda > Arachnida > Araneae > Cheiracanthiidae > Cheiracanthium > Cheiracanthium punctorium. The sequence continues at coordinate 793,964 of JAWZYV010001099.1, read as the reverse complement.
GTTAAGACGCTTTGGAAGGTAAATGATATCCTATATGAATTTCGAAAAAAATCCTCAAATTCAACTTAGGAAATTTTAATAACATTCAAATATTCTTTTGCGTAACGGCAAACAAAAACAAAATATGTGTGTCAGTATGTAGAATTTAGACATTCACGGGCTTTAAAATTCTTTATTCAAAATTAAAGCATCGACCCACATGTACGTAAATTCTGAACAAGAAAAAATCTTAAACAATCATTTTAACAGAGGAAACAGGAAAGTCCACATATATGTGGACCTCCGGAACGAAAAGGTTAAAACGTGTTACAAGAACAATGAATACTTTTGACAGCGCCAAAAATTACCAAACTATGCAGCACCTTACAATTTTTTAAACATTTTTAAACATTCAATCGGTATGTATAGTATGAATCTATTATTTAGCAGAGCGAACTTTTTTTTTCGAGTTTTCCTCACTTACTACTAGAATTCATTCCTTACTGCATAAACATTATCATTAGTCTTTAAGCAGCATAAATCCTTTATTTAATTTTCGTTTATGACTAGAAAAAACCTTAAATACTACTCTCGAGTCGCATGCATCTCAATTTAACTCTGCTGTGAGTTCCAATTTTTTGCGCTTCCATAAAAACAAAACCCCGCCATTTTTGGCGTATGAAGCCGATATTAAAAATCCATCAGCTACATTCATAATCGGATTATTCTAGATCAGCAAGCGTGATTTCCCTTTCACGGCAACAAAATGACGCCTCACGCTACACACTCAACCGTTTATGAATATTTAAGGCCCCCTCTCTTAAAACAACGCGTCAAAAATGTCACTCTTTTACAAAACTTTTTCCCCCGCGCACTCTTGCAGCAGTGTCACATCAAACTTTTCTCCAGCGCGTAATGGCATTATAAAAATTCCATTTTTGTTCTCCCATCTGAAGTTTATCGTCGTATATATTAAAGAGAAATGCTGCGGGAAAAAGGCCGTTTGTGCATTTCTCTCTCTCTCTTTTAAGCCCCCCCCCAAACCTTAAATTCGATTACTTTCCATGACATTCCTTCAAACTTTTTAGTACCAAAAGCTTTTTCCTTTTTGAGTAAAAAGTAACCTCAGCGCTTTTATTATAATTTTTGGTGGATACGGGAAAAGAATTGGATGCTTCTAAATATTTATATATGCATCTCGGTAAATATCCGAAATACTTTCACAAATGCTTTCTTTTTTGATTTTCCAGTTTTTATTCTGCGTAGTTTTAAAATCCATGTTCTTCGATCTGCCAGTGGCTAGTGATCTCCAATTTTTATTCTTATGCATCCACATTTACCAGTGGCAGAAGCGATTGTTCGAGCATACACTTGAGAGTACACTTGAACCCAAAGTTCTGACAAAACCTTGAACACAGGTTTAATCTGTTCGCTCTCATCATTGAAAAGACTCCCCAGGCGATTGCACAAGTTCGAGGGAGTAATCACCCCATTCTGAGAAGCAGCACTGGTCACGGAATAGAACTTTCCTGCTCTGCTTTTTTCAAGTGATTTTTTTAAGTGAGTGAATAGGTTAAACTTGGATTCTATTAAAAAGGAATAAGAAAAAAAAGAGGAAAATCTCCCTCGGATAAAGGGTTTCGTTGTAATTATTTCTAACACACTACAAACTTTTTAAGTGTGTATAAAGTGTTTTCTTTTTGTTCTTTTTTTCCTATAAGAAACAAATATATTTCGATAGATATTTGTCTGTTTGCAGTCATGGATTAGGTTTATAGTGGCATTTCGGATACTTTCAATTACTGTTTCAGTTAAACAAAACAAAAGTGTTTTAGTTAATACAAAATTATTATGTATGAATAAACTTTACAATGGAAGATTATCCACCGAAAATAAGGAACATTATATTTTTATCTGTATTTCAGAGACAAACAAAAAAAATCTGGTAGATTTAAGTCCTAAAAGGAATGATAAAAATAAAGAGCTATTAGAGTTGAATTAATGTAGAAAATTATTTTATAAACCTCAATCACTTATATAAATATCTAAATGATATAATTATTATTTTGCTTGAAATGAATTATTTTCTCTAAAACGCACTTTAAAGGGTAACTGCTCGAACCCTAAACTATTGTAATTCTTTGGTGCACTCCTGTAAAAGGGCTATTCATCTTTTATGTGCACTTTTTTTATGTCGTTCTTTTAAGCAACTATGTAATTTTTGTGAAGCTTTTTAAAAAGCCCAATAGAGTCCACGGTTATAAACTGCGAACTTGCAAGAACTACAAAACATTCAGGAAAAATACTTTAACATACGTAGTTCTGCAATATTCCCCTAAAAATTTCTTCCCACTTTTGTAGACGTTGTTATGTATGCTTGAATTTCTTTTTTTCTGAAATTTGCATGAGATACATATAGGTTCGCTGTTAACATAGATGCACACCATTACGTGATGAATATGATGATGTCGAGTCCACGATGATGCGAATTTTCATACACTGCCATCAATAAAAATGACGACGATGGCAATGTGCTCAGTAGTGTTGTATCAGAAGTTTATTTTTTAAAGACCCGATGCTTTTGTAGATCAGCCAGGATGGCAAAGTAATCAAAAATGTGTGCTGTCGTCAGTTCTACATCCGGGCAGTTATCACAAGTTTTCTAACCCTCGCTGTCAATTTTTATTCTCCTGAGGCTGACTATCATTGGCGTAACTGGTAGGCATTTTGGATAGTTCTAGGGGCTCCATCTTCTATTCTTGCAATGGAACATCTAATTTTTCTAGAGTGAGCTAAATCTTTCAAGGGTGAGCTTAGCCCACTCTAGCCCCGACCCAGTTATGCAAATGCTGACTATAGTTTTTGTTGTAAGTCCATCTCCAGTGATATTACAGAGCTGGTGATTTATGCTGCATTTGGTGAAGAAGTGTTATTAATTTTTTCGAATGTTTAACATAACTGGTTTCCTTTTTTAAGTAGTTAAAAAGTCCTCATATTTAATCCAAAGAATGTTTGCGACCGACAGTCAAAATGTCAGGTTTTTTTGCCCTCAGAACGAGGATACCTTGCTTTAAAGGGTAAAAAATAAATAAAAATAAAAGTAAAAATTATTATTTCTTTCTCCTTTGAGGCGGAACCCTTTCCTAATGCTGAAAAAAGGTCAGCCGTTGCCATCGATCGACTTAACTACCAGCAAGATGGCTGACAACCGAAACGTTCATCGCGTGCCACAGATCTAGAGACCCTTTTTTGACGCAGCTGGTTGTGCGTGGCAACGCCTGCCCTTTTTTTCAGAATTGGGCAATCTATCCAGCTGTTCTCGTATTCCTCCATTTTTCAGCAGATGTCAGTGCTGTTAAAAATAATCGTGACCATTTTTTTGCGGGAAATGACAAGTAAAGGATTCTCATGGAGCTATGTCCCCCGCAACTATTTTAATAGAAATCAAATCTATTCTTCGTGACTGGCAACGTCAGAGTTTGGTGTTCCCAGAGCGGGAATACTGCGCGTTATAGGGTTAAAAGAACAGCCGGAAGATTACCGTATGTTGTACCTTGAAGAGCACAGCAGCCGAAAATCAACGTGAGAAAACCCAACACTTTTCCGCCGCAGGTAATTCGATTACGGTTAATTCTTTTCTAAATTTGTTAACAGGCTCTTGAAGAACTATAAAGTAAATCCCACACCTGTCACCTTACGTAATCTTAAAAAAGGAGGAAAAACTCCTAAAAACAAATATACATATAAAAAAATCGCAGTTTCCTGTAGTTCGCGTGTGTGCATAGTTTTAGAATTTTCTTACTTAATGTTATAGAGTCGATCATGTCCGTTACTTTTGAGTCACGTGATTCACGTAGCTCGGGGTTAAGGATTTCCTGCTGCTTTAATGCAGGTACGGTTACAGAAGTCCAAGGACAATGGATGCAGTAAGCTGTTACAAATGGGTTTCCTCTCTTTGAACGGGCAGATAAAAGAAACAAAAAAATGTTATAATTTTACGAATGGTCTCATTTAGGGTATTTTCACGAGAGAGAAAAGGGATTCTTTTGTTTTATTTTCATTTTTATTGTCTGTTACAATAAAGTTCATCCAGTATTTTTTTCATTTTTGGCTTTCGAGTCTTTTCGTGCAGGGTAAATTTTCACTTCGCGGAATGATGATTGGTTTAATGGGAATTTATTTTCTTGCAGATGCAATGTTATAGTAATAAATGTCAGGATGGAGAACAGCTAAACATCAAACCCTATCCGATTTTTTCCTTCTCCTCAGTTTGGGGGCCTCAGAAGAAAAGGCATTGCCAATGGTGTTACCAAACTTTTCACTATCCTGACTGGGAATTCCATCCTTAACCATTCAACAAATTACACGACGGTCTTAAGTGGTAGAATATCGAACTCAACACCCTCTAATCACAATTTTAGATCTCTTTATCACTAGGTCGCAGCTGGCTATTCGCATTCACGAAATTTTTGGTCTGTCAGAAATCAAAGGAGGAGACACTCCATTTGGTACTGAATGATTCATCAAACTGGGGATTTAAAAGATGTTACCTTTAGTAAGTGACAAAGCCAGATTAAGCTCCATGGGGACCCTTAGGCTGTAAATTTCTTAGGTCCCTCCACACAATCTGTCCAGGCTTGAAGCAGAACGAGAAGCCTAGCCTGGACTTGTCAATAAATTTCTGGTCTTTGGGACTCTTCAAAAAATTTCTGACCTTACATTTTTATTTCAAGGAATACATGCTATTTTTCCGCTTTGAACTACAAACGTATTCAATTTTGTAGAAAATGATTTTAACTGAACACATCACAGAATTATGCACAGTTCTAAATGGGTCATTTAGAATGTCATCTGCACATCTACCTTCAATTTTTCATGCACCTATCAGAACTGGCAAGTGACTTGACTGTAAATATATTCTGTTCACGCAATCATTAATGCATTGGATACATGGCATTTAAAAATTTTTATGTTTAATTACAGTAGCAATATTTTTTCTTCTTTGACTTGCTTCCTTAGGAACCTCTGAAGTGGTCAAAGCCCGTAGGTTAATGCCTACTAAGCCTTCCAACAATGCTGAAAACAGTTTGCGATTTTGAGCTGTCCGTCTGTCCGTGCTTTAACTGCCATAAATATGCACTGATTACCATGAAATTTATCTGTGAATAATATTTTTTTATACATAAATATTTTAGGTAATATTTTTTACATGAGTAAGTTGATTGTTTTCTCGAACTCGTTGAAATCTGATCGCGTGCAAGGAGATGCTTTTGAGTGTTCACTTTTCAATTGCACTGTGAATTTTAAAAGTCGCCGCAGTGTAATTTCCAGAAAAATATCTTCGGTCACAGACGAAGTTTATACCAAATTAAATCAAACTAAAAAAAAGAAGGAAATAAGGATAAAATGTAGTAACTTAATAAGAACTCGAAAATGCATCAAGAACAAACTTCTCGCTTTGATAGATCCAAAGAAACCTCGTCTCTAATAAAGAAATGTCTGTCAGACATCTTCATCTGGAATTAAAGTCCCACGAGATCTCCAGCAGTAATCGGTGGCACGTTTCTCGTCAAAAGTACCAGAAACCCCCCATTTTATAACTATTTCTAGAACTTCGGAGGAGCGTGGTTCCGGTGGGCCTTTGAGGGTTAGGCACTTTTCTTCCATCACGTAATGAGAAGGTCTTTCCATCTTCTCTCCTTCGAGCCGTTTCTTTTCTTTGCTTTTGCTGGCGGACTATTGCAATGCTCATACTAAAAAGGAAAAAAAGAAAAGTTTCTCCCCATAGCAAAGGCTTCCAAGCTTTTACTTACTCGGGATATGGGGGGATAATAAGCAGGTGTTGTTGACAAGAAGTAAAAGAGGGGGAGACCTGACAATGTTTGTTCATTGGTACTATGCTTTGTTGTGATCGCTGGAAGTTGTGAAAACTTTTAAGGAATGGATGAAAAAAAATTATTAAATGCGGGTATTACAGGGGGAAGATCTATTTTATATTAGTAGCTTCTCTTGTGTACCGAGGGGGATTTGTCAAATGCATGACAAGATACTGAAAACCTCAAGCAGGTGTTTGAATAGGTAAAATTCTTTATCCCGCTGTGAAGAAGTGCTGTCTAAAATTTTATTTTTTAAAAATAAAATCTTCAGATTTTCTTATTTAAAGTCCAAATAAATTTACCTAATATTTTAATTACATAAAAACGCATTCAATTTCAGTATAATATAATATAATAATTACTTTACCAATAAACAAGTTTGAATTTATTAAGAAAAATTCAATTTTTGGAAAATCCATTTTCTAAATTAAATCCAGAATCCCAAATCCAGAATCCTAAATCCAGAATCCTAAATCCAGAATTCGAAATTAATTTCTAGTCTAATCTCAATTTTGGAGATCTTACCCATGGAAGAAATTGAATTATTTCTGATTTTTTCATTGTAACTTTCAGAGACAGTTTTCATAATCAACATTTTCAGTATCTTTTAATTTGTTAGGATACAGTAAATACGAAGAACATAGATAAATTTCGTCGTGATCGGTCCATATTTATGGAAATAGAGCACGAAAGGACGGACGGACAGACAGCGAAACCGAAATCACGAAAGCAAACGATAGCCCCGAAGAAAATGACTACCGGTTTTCATTGATTAATTAAGGCTGTTCTTCGGAAAAAAGAACTCTGTTTTTAGTCTTGGTACACAAATTGAAATAAACTAATAGCACCGTGGTCTCCAAAAAATTCCAGATGGTTCTTCATAAGCTGCTTTACACACGGCGATAAGCGAAAACGCTATGGCGTTTGTGAAATGTCCAGAAAAAATTCTTAAACATGGATCTGAGCTGCAAGATTTTTCGAAGAGTGACACGCTTTGCGAAAATTTCCGCTTTTTAAGATTTTTTTCTAAAAGTTTTGAAACCGATACAGATTGGCCTGTCTTCGCAGTATGTAATACAGCTTGTAAAGAGACAGTTCCAAAATTTTGAAGTGCCTGGCATAATTAGTTTATTTGTTATTATGTACCAAAATCACATGATTTTTTCGAATAACACCGTTAAGGAGAGTAAATAACCGCCCGCTTGTCCTATACGTACAATACTTTATTGTACGTATTGTAATAAAAATATAGGTCTGAAAATTTTATATTTTCAATGTAGGGAAGGATTTTTTTCTCTCAACTCCTTCAATAACAGTATTTATTTATTTGTATATTGATCTATTAACTTTACCACTCGCTCCTAACAAAGGGAATGTTTTTTTCAAATCAATCACAGTAGATGATTTGAGTGAACTCTATCATTCAATGTGCGTCGTTCCCGCCAAAGAGTCTCCTTCGCTAATCCCTTGTATGCAAAATTGAAAGCTAAAACAGTAAATAGACTAAAAAAAGTATATTAAACTTGGTATAACTTTCCTTAAGTATCCTGCATAAAACTGTGCTTTTTAAGAAATCACACAACTTCTCAGAAGGTTTAAAAGAATTAAATTGCATTAGTTATTCAGAAAAAAAAAAGAAATCGTAATGTCCAGGCACTTTCACAAACGGTAAACCTACAACAGTTAGAAAAAACGTACAGAAAAGAAAAATCTTAAAGGCACAGCAAATTTCAATAGTCAATTGTATGAATAGCATAGAAGCTAGTTTTATAAAATAATTTATTTTCTTCATTTTTACTTCCTTGTACGTAGTATAAGGAAGTAATGTGATCCCGAAAAATTTTGGGGGCCAAATTTCGACATAAAAACCGATTTTGACTACCTCTAAATTTAATTTAAAATTTTTTTTCGATGCATCTCATCGTAGGCTAGCATGCACGATCATATTAACGCGTCTGCAACTCATTTTGACCAGTGGCGAGTCTACTGTGGCCAGTTTTTCCATGCCGTCTGTACGTACGTACGTACGTGTGTACGTACGTACGTACGTATGTATGTAACTCGCATATCTCAAAAACTATTGGTCGTAGAATGTTGAGATTTGATATTTAGGATTGTTCTATGATCTAGTTGTGCACCTCCCCTTTTGGTGGCAATCGAATGGATAGTTTATGTACAGGACCGCCCAAAAGATTCGAAATACATTACGCTCTATGGGCCGAAATTCATTAAACTCGCCTAACTCAAAAGCTATTAGGCGTAGAATGTCGAAACTTCATATTTTGGATACTTGTAACATCTAGTTGTGCACCTCCCCTTTTGGTTCCATTCGACTGGATAGTTTATCTACAGGACTGCCCAAAACATTCGAAATACATTACACTCAATGGGCCGAAATTCATTAAACTGGCATATCTCAAAAACTGTTAGGCGTTGAATGTTGAAACTTTATATTTAAGATTGTTGTAACATCTAGTTGTGCACCTCCCTTTTCTGTTCCATTCGACTGAATAGTTTATCTACAGGACCGCCCAAAAGATTCGAAATACATTACGCTCTATCGGCCGAAATTCATCAAAGCGTTTTTTAGAGGTATTGGGCTATTTCAAACGACTCAGAAGTGATATATGCTGTAAAGAGTTAGAAAATGAATTTCTCTATTAAAAAAAGTGTCTTTATCATTTATAGTTCTGCTACAGGAACACTCAAAAGATTTCCAATACATTACGGTCAATAGCAATTTTAGGGGCATTCATCCATTTCAAGCACAATACCGTCCTACCACATAAGTTAGGTAATGGTCCGACCACGGTCACGTGCCTCCCTCAAGAACTATGCCAAAAGTCGCCAAGCTTGGCGACTTTTGGTGTACGTGTGTGCATATTTAACTCTCAAATCTCAAAAACTATTATGAAATTTCATATATAAGAATGTTGTAACATCTAGTTGTGCATCTCGATTTTTGGTTCCAATCTACTGGAGAGTTTATTTACAGGACCACCGAAAAGAATTTCAGTACCTTAATGTCTATGGACATCTTCATTATAACACAACTGTAGACAGTCATTGTTTGGTACATGCCCAAAATCTCGCCGTCTGTCCTCGACCTTGGCGAGTTTTGGCGAAATATCGCCAAATTTGGCGATAGTCAGTCATTTCGTCCATGCCCAAAGTATCGCCATTTGTCATCGTTCTTGGCGAGTTTTGGCGAAATATCGCCAAATTTGGCGATAATCTGTCATTGTTTGGTTTATGCTTAAAATCTCGCCAAATGTCGTCGACATTGACGAGTTTCGCCGAAATATCGCCAAATTTGGCGCCAAAAATTATTTCCTATTTTGTATAACTCTAAAACTTTAACCCGTAGATTTTTTTAACTTTGTATTTAGAACTATTGTAATATCTAACTGTTTTCAATATCTTTTTTGACAGCAATCGACTGAGAATTTATTTACATGGTGAGCCAAATGACTTTGAATACATTGAGGTGTATAGATGCATTCAATTCATTGAAGGTCTGTGCTCACTGACTACTTTGGCTATCCCCAAAATCTCGCTGACTATCTCAAGTTTGTCGGCTTTTGGTGAAATATCGCCAAATAAAGTGTCAGAAGGAAATCTTTCAAATTGAACTCAGCTTGGCGATATCGAAATATTTGGCTAGAAATTGCTAAACCTTACTATTATTGATATTTTATCTCTTTCAAACAAATAAATTTAGAGGAAGTGCGTCGAAAATATTTTTGATCTAATGGACGTGCAAGGAAGTCATGTGTTGGACACATCAGATTTTTTTTATTAATTGCATAACATATATAATTTTTTTTTTTTTACAAAAGTGCATAATACAACTTGTGAAAAAACATTCTCATTTGTTTTCAAGTCTCTGAAATAATTTGTATGTTTATAAACCCGTTGAAGATTAGGGGTTGATTGTAATTTTTTTTCTTGTAGTAGCCTTAAAAAGAATTATGTTTCCATTTACGAAGAAAGACAAAATTTTACCTCTAAAATCTACATAAATTTAAAAAAAAACTTTCAATAAATTACTGAAAAATAAATAATTTTTCCAATAAATAAATTTGAAAAAAAGTAACTTTTTTTTAAAGTTAACATCACAGATTGAATGAGATTTTGAAGATTGAAGGAGATTTTGAAAATACAATCACACAATAGAAAATAAATTTTCCTTAGCTGTTATATACAGAACGTCAAACATGCTCGGTAACACAATATCTTTTTTCTTTAAAATTTTAATTCTATATTATTTAGTCTAGAGGTGATACACGTTTGTGTACAGCCCAGAGAAATACTGTGAAAATTCGAAAGCTAATCGGCTTCGAGAACTATTATTCTGTCAGGCATTACAAAGCCGTTCCTTCGTTTTAAGTGCCTGTCACTTCTACTAAATTGGCCATTAAATGTCTAGATCAAATATATGTAAAAGGAGATCGGCCCTCCAATCATTTTCCTTTTAAGAGAATCCTTTTTAAGTGGTTGTTTGATTAAGCGGATATGTGAGGAGGGGAAATAGGGTGGGGGGCGAGGGTTTCAAATGAAAAGTGAAATTTTCATACATTTCATTTATAGGAAATCATTTGAGAATGCTTCGTTTAAGTTTGCAGTAGATTTGTATGGTATGTGCATTTATGGTTTCGTAAAAGCCATTAAATTATAGATAACCTTTATTGAATGTTTATGTAGTTGAAGGTTTTGCAGTGTGGGCTTGGACGAAATACATTAACGGCTCGGCAGTTAGGCTATTCATTATTAAAGTGTGATAAGCTGCAAGGCGCATTTTCTTTGAATTTATTTATTTTTATTAGCTGAGTTTGAGTGAAAATTTAGAATTCTCCAATTTAAATTAATAGCAATAGTTTTAGTACATGCAATGTCAAAACAGAAGGTTTGATATTAATGCATTTATTTTAAAGTTTGTATGAGGATCTCAAAGTTTACTCAGAGTTGAAAAAGGAAGAAAACAGCTCTTCCTACTATGCGACAGCAGCTACAGAATTAAAGCTTTTGTATATGATGTGTGTTGTGTTGCTACATGAGCCAGTTCCCCCACCCCTCCCCCTAGGGTCATTTAGCTGCTCATTCCAAAACGTGGAAAACGTGCCATGAGGATGCGCTAAATGGCGTTTTTTGAAAAGTTTCATTTAAAAATATTTACTAGGTAGCGCTTTGCAACAGGAAATCAGCTGAAAAAAAAATAATGATTAGTTAATAAATGCTCAAAAACTATTAAACAAATGCTGAAATTGTTTGTGCACTTATTTTTACATTTTCCAATTTTAAATTTGCTAATTTTTTTTTCATGCAAAACGCCACCTAGTGGACAGTTTTCAAACTAAATATTTTTATGTCAGCTATCTCGAGCGCATCTATTGAAGTGAATGTTGCACGAATATTTTCACCTTCGGACAAGTACAAAGGCCTCCAGAGACTTTTGAGACGCACCAGAAGTTTAATTTCGTTAACTTTATACAAAAAAGTAGCTAGCCACTGATTCATATTGCTAACTACTGATCGAAAGAGTTCAATGGAGAAAATGTAGTCACAAATACAATATTGTTGTTAAAATTAATTACGATGCTTGTAAATAACACACATAAATAAAAAAAAAAAAGCACAGTACGAACACGAACGTTTCTGGAGAGACGATAAATCCATCCGTCTTCAGCTGCGAAAGGTTTTACTGTCCATCCAGACAGGAAAGTGCGCAATCCTCGTTGTTTTCACTTTGTTGAGAAATAATGACCATACAGCACGTTACGCAAATCTCAAACACAAAAATAATGTGCTTTCTAATACAAAAGAGAGTAGCACTTCGAGATGCTCAAATTTCTGTTTAACATCAGCCTACGAGCCTCTTCCGCCTTACATTATACTAGTCTCTAAATTTCTCTGTTAATGCTAAATGAAATTACAAAATTTAAGCACTCTTAGAATCACATGAGCGAGGCTGTTGATCACACAATCACGGAATAAAAATGCATATTAAATCAAGCACAAACCTTGGAAATGTAGTGTTTATTTATGTTTCAAAATCCACCCGAAATTCTTTCCATTAAATTTATCGATTGACTTAGGCGTAGCGTAGAGCTGTTTATGGATATGAGAATTTTAATAAGTTCCACGAGAACGGAACTAAGTTCTCCGTTTAATTTAACAGAATTTATCCGCGAAGCACACACCAAATGCGAAAAAGTTCTGTCCGCTAATTTGATTCAGAGCATTAGCGCAGTCTCACGGGGATTCCCTGGTTATTTTAGCAGAAGCATGCTATATTTTGGCGTTTGTTAGCAAAATCCCTAATTAAATTTTCGGGCCTGAAAACCCGAACATAATTAAGTAAAAGGCGCACACGATAGCGCAGGTAATTCTATTAGAAACAGTTCTTGCGGTTTCAAATGGAGACATGTAAGTTCCATTGCGTGATCCAGAGATCTGGGAGCAGAAAAGCAAGATAAAATTTTGTGAGTGTTTTTGTTAAGTAAGAAAATCTATATACCCTTTCGCATTGTGCAATTATTTTGAAGATATATAAGTGTTATTTCGATGAAGGTGATTTGAAACTATAAACAAAGAATAAGATTTTTGTGGTGCATGCTTTAAATAGTCACAATGTACGCATTTTGCCAGTTGCAAAGTATTATAAGGATATCTAATCGGCAAGAAATAACTGATTAAAGCAGTTTTTTTTGTTCGCTATTCGCGCAACAAACGCAAGAATAAGTATTCAGTATTGCAAATCAGGCCAAGACCCCTGTAAGTTCCAGTTTTTAGAGGATGCACTGTATACATGTTGGTGTTTTTCAGTATTGAGAGACAGGAACTCTCAGAGTAGTAATAGATAAAGGCCCTTTATCTCTGAAAAGGCACGCTGTTCATACATGTTGGTTCTCGATTAGTCATATGCAAACCGCAATGCTTGAGAGAAAAATAACTAGATCGATTTCTTAAAATGGTGCCGTAGATTTTTGTTTGAGACAGTAAGTCTTGATACAAGGATGGCTTTAAAACAGAATTCGAGTGCGTATGGTCGTGATCGACCTGTTTGTAATTTGATGTCTGGTGGCAGAGCATTCCAACGGACATAGCAAAGTGTATTACCCTGATGTTTATGGAGGTTGCTCAAGGTGATATTCGAAAGTATGTTAACGGACAAATAAGGACTACCACACCTCAAAAAACTGATACTATAATGGCGAACAGGAGCAGAAATATTTTACTTCCGCACAATGTTAAGGGTTACGTTCGAATCTGGGAGAATATTTTTTGACGATCCAATAATGTTGGATTATTTGCATGGAGGCCTGCCACAAACTATCACCACCAGAGAATATAACAATACTCTAGTAAATGTAATCACTTGGGGCAGCAGAAGTGGTCCAGTCATGTTCTCTGACAGATTCATCTTCAACATATACAGTAAGTTCTCGACACCAACAACAGTAAGAAGAACCGGAATATACGCGAAGCTGCTTTTTATGTCTGAGCCGAACAGGTGGTTTAGTGGCTTAAGAACCATTCTACCACGTCTTGGGTCCGGGTTCGATTCCCGGCTTGGGCATGGTTGTTAGCTTGTCCATCTCTTTCGTAGTACAAGGTAACGCTGACCACTCACTAGATGCCCCCCATAATTAAATGGCCACAATACCTTCGGGCAGTTGCAGTGGACAATGCATAATCGGCAAGTGCTCTCCCGTTGAAATATATATATATATATACATATATATATATATGCCTGAGGTGTACTTGGGAAAATGTAATGGGCACAGTGGCAGATCCAGGGGATGGAACGAATCAAGTGACTCCAAAAGGCATTCTTAACCCTTTGAGGCGCAACCCTTTCCCAATGCTGCAAAAAGGGCAGCCGTTGCCATCGCTCGACTTAACTACCAGCAAGATGGCGGAAGATCGAAACGTTCATCGCGTGTCACAGATCTAGAGACCTTTTTTTGACGACAGCTGGCTGTGTGCGGGCACAGCTGAAACACTCTTAAGCTCATGACATGGCTTGCATATTCCCAGGATTTAAATTTCGTAGAACATCTCCGACAGTATTGCTCAAAAGTGACATTCTCCTTGAACGTTGCAGAAATACAAAATCTCTTTGAGAGAACAATAAAATGAAAATTTTCAAGCTTTCTTCAGTAATTTAGAGGGCAACGTGCATAACAGGTGGCGCATTATCATTAGTGTCCAAGGAGGTCATACTTCAAACTAGTTCGGTGCTATATTCTTATTATATAATTAATGTGAATTAACAAAGTATGGTATAGTTTAGATGTTTGCCACCACGGAAAAATTTTGTGATGCTAAATACACCCAGGGTCGGTTTGAGGCGTAGGCGACGTAGGCGGTCGCCTACGCTTGAGTTTCAACCGAGGGGCGCCAAATTTAACTTTTTTTCGTGTTTTCAAACATTTTCCTTTTTTTTTTTTTTTGGTTTGGTTATTCAGATGGGCGCACTGACTGCTCTCAGTACAAGGTAACGCTGACCACTCACTAGATGCCCCCCATAATTAAAAAAAATACTGTTAAAAAAATACTGTTAAATCATGCTTTTAAACAGTATTATTGCCACAAGTACTTTTAAACACTTCTAAAGTTGCCCCCATAATTAAAAAAATACTGTTAAAAAAATACTGTTAAATCATGCTTTTAAACAGTATTATTGCCACAAGTACTTTTAAACACTTCTAAAGTTGCCGTTGTGTATTGTCAGGAAGCGTCCTTTGATTGCTTCTTTTTTCATTCATGGGAAACAGATGTCCACTCGGTGTTCAGACCTCCACCTCCAGGGTATGCTAAATTACCCTCTTCCGCAGATCTTTTCGAAGGAGTGGTCTTTGAACCTGTTGATTCATTACCTCGTGTAATTATTTTGAGCTGTCACTGCCACCTTACTGCAGATCTTATCCGGATGTTTAAAGAAATGATTTCTCAAGTTACCTTCCTTTCTGATATACTTCAAAAGAAATGCCGCAAAAAAACATACGCCAAAAAGGACAAGCTATAATAAATTTTGAACAAAGACATAAAATCTAGTTTTTTTTTTTATCAAGTTAGCGGAAAAATAAAATGCATGTGATTTTGACGCCCCTCGTTACAAAAATATTATTTTTAGCTACTTCTGCGCCCCGGTAAATTAAAGTTCTGGGATACTTCCTAAGTTTTTTCAGCTTCTAGAATCGGTTTTCCAAACAGGGTCTTAACAGTAATAGAGCGCAAACGGAAGAGGGGGGCGTAAAATCAGATAGATCACATAGGTTTATATAGTTTTTTCTTATTAGTGTTTCTCTTTTCAATACAGAACATCTGTAGAGGCGAGGAAAGAACAGGATTTTATTAGTATAATGATTCTGGGTAAGTGCAGATAATAGGGGGTGCAGTCGCACTCCAAATTAAAAAAAAAAAAAAAAACATTTTATTTATTTCATATTCTGGATTTTAGTACATTAAATCTTGCACCTCTGAATGAAACATTGAAATGCTGCCTCTATTCCCGGGGCTGAAAAATTATGAAGTCGCCATTAAAGCTGCAAAAAGGGGTGGGGGGAGCGAAATTTGGACGATTCTGCTAGGTTACACCGGGCTATACTCCTTGTTTCCAAATGAAACAGATATATCACTCCATGAGGAACAGATTTTTCAGAGCGTAAATAAACGGAATAACAGTAATAAACAGTATAAAATTTCAAAAGATCAAGCTAAAAAAAGTTTCAAAGGAAGATGCCGCGTTTACTCGTGTAATAGCCTCCCTCGCATAATAGTCGCACCCCCGTTTTGTAGCAGAAAAAATAACTTTACATTTACAATATTATGTAGCAGATTTTCTGCGCATAATAGTCGCACCAACATTTTCACCATGAAAAATTTACAAAAATGGGCGACTATTACTCGAGTAAACATGGTATATTTCAGTTTTCACTCCCTTAGTACGCCGTGATCCGTCAGAATATATTCTAGAGTGAGGGAGACAAAGAAACCGTCTAAGCCATTTGACAAGAACTGAAAAATAAATTAAAAAGTAAATTTTTGCAGTTTTGCAGCTGTGGGATACTTCAGCCTTAAGTGTTTTATATCGCGTTGGCAAAAAGGAAATGTGACTGATTTTGACGCCCCTTATTAAACAAAAATTTTTCATTTCGCCACTTTTGCGCCCTTGTGAATTATAACTGAAGAATGCTTCAGTTTCCTGAGTTCGAAGCTCCTGCAAACGGTTTTTCAAGCAGAGCAAATTCCGAAAGATCATGCTAAACGTTACAGAGAAAAATTCCACTCCATTAGTGCACCCCTGATCAATTGGAATGTCACGTAGGGCAACAAAGAATCGTTTAAGTCATTTGACAAGAAATGAGTAAAAAATGAATTTCAGGAAGTTTATATCGCCTTGGTAAAAAGGGAAATGCGTTTGATTTTGACGCCCTCCTTTAACAAAAATGTTTAATTTAGCCACTTCTGCGCCCCTGTGAATTAAAGCTGTGGGATGCTTCGGGCTTAAGTTTTTTGTATCACTTCAGTTTCCTGAGTTCGCAGCGGCTGCAATCGATTTTTTAAGCAAAGTCGCAGCGAGAGTGAGGCGGGGATAGCCCTTTCGAGGGGCGCAAGCAGAAGAGGGGGGCGTAAAATCAGCTTTATCACAGAATGTTTGAATAGAGTTGTTCTAGTGATATCCCAGTGGTTAAGGCGTTGGACTCGTGGCCAGAAGGTTGTGGGTTCGATACCGGCGTACCACTAAAGACCACCGTGTACGTGCACGTTAAATCCGTAGTTCCGAAAGTCCTCTCGGCGGGCTCTATCAGTTTCCGAGGGGTGCCAATATTCAGAAGTGCCCCACCTTCTGATGAGGTTCCAAATTGAGGAGTCTTATAATCTTAATCTTATAACTCTGCATGTTCTATAGCTAACTGACCATTTATTTTTCCTTCAAAACGGGACGTCATTGAGTTTTTTGGCAATAGTGTATATATTTTCTTCCTCAAAACGGGAAATCTACTGTTTTTAAGGTAATAGTGCAGGGAGACTGAATTTCAGGTCTTGGTACCTTTTAGTTGTTAAGAAAACGTGCAAAAAAGCTTGTGTTAATGTTAATTAAAAAAAAAACTTTGCTTTAGCATGCATATACTATAAAAAATAGTGCAAGACGTACTTTTTGGGTGGTACAAGGGGTAGTCCCTTCTTCGACTTCGAAAACACCATCCGACACAACGCAGGAAGGTAAGAAAGTGAGAAATGTAAACAAAAGGACACACGGAAAAAAGGAAGTTGTCATTCGGAAGGAAAAAAGTTCTTAGAAAACCAGAGTGAAAAGGGAAAATAAAGAAGAGACAAACAAACAAAAAAACAATGCATCCCCATCGTTTTCTTTGCGTCTCGAGAGGGGAGGGAGGGAGCTTAGGTTTTTTTTTTTTTTTTTTTTTAACAGACACTGCCGTTGGATGATTTTAGATTTTTAGCGGACTTTATTGAAATCATTACCGCGGGTTGCTCTCTTCCTAAAAACGAGGCATTACGGAGTCCCGTAGCTGTGCTTGGGGACAACGGAACAAGCCACCTAAAAACGGGACTGTCCCGTTCAAAACGGGGCGTGTGGTCACCTTATCTGTAGCAGTAATTTCGACAACTGCCTTTTTTGCTATAGATCATGTACTAGTATTTTATTAACAGAATATTTCTCTGGCATGACATTAAAGCTTTAATTGAAATAGTACATAAAGCATTTAGCTTATTCTAAAGAATATTTAAGATAGCAGTTTACATTTACCAGGACAAGGGCAGAAAGTTTTTTAAGACCACCAGCGGAGAAAGAGGTTAGGGCAGCATATGTGTAGACTAGAAATCGGAAACAGATACTTTCCATTAGTTTACTATCAACAAATGACAAATGACAGAAGTCCAGTTGTACGGAGAGGGACCTAGTTTACCCAATTAGGTATTCTCAATTCTCAGGGTTTAGTCAGTTGTCATGTCAGTACAGCACTTGGTTACCTGCTCGGTCGTCTGGATATCTTATGCATGTGAGATTGCGGGGGAATACTCGTTCTTTCTGTTTCAAAGGGGATATTTTGCTAACGATTTTCATCTTTAAACATGAATAGAAAACGTCCATCCGGAGCTTATTTCAGAAAGCAAAAGTAAGTTAAGTAAGTAGTAGTAGTAGTTAAGTAAGTTAAAGAAAAAATGATAAAAAAATGAGGGAAAGCTCGGGTAAATTTTTAAAACAAAATTATAATGAAGATAACCACTGTGAATCGGCGACTCCGGAAGCTAGCAGCCAGACATTTGGTAAGTTCAAAGTTCAAATACTATACTGTTTTTAAATCTTTAATTGTGCAATTAAATTTTCACGAGCAATGAAGTATCGATTAAAAGGTTTTATTTTCAGTTCTTATTTATTATTATAATTGATTAAATAATTTTACTTGCATTATTACGACTTATTTGAAAGATAGTTTTTTTTGTTGACAAATCGAAATGTATTTTAAAAACTAAGACTTATGAAGTTCATAATCATACTTTATTTAAATGTTTTGAGGTTATTTATTTTTATTTTATAAAAAATACCCAAATTTGCGTTATCACATGACATAAATGACTTTTTTAAAAAATGAATGAGTACCTGTAGAATATTGTATTTGAAACACTTAAAATAGAGAGAGGAAGAGGTTGCGATTAATATACGCACATTGTACATTCCTTTACACATACAAGTACAACAGCATCTAATTTCATAAAGCTTCAAACATTTCAATGATACATAAATATTGTCTATTTAATAATCTAAAACACATTTAAAACAAATATTCACTAAAAATTTTTCATAAAGGTATATTTTTTGTAATAAGAAAGGATGGCAAAACAATATCTCCTTAGTGTATTACTACTCTAAGAAAATTATTTTTAAATAAATGAAAATTCTAATAAGAAAGATGAAATGAATCACATGTTCAAACGATGATTCCTGAGACTAGCAACAAGATATGTATGTTTGTTTGTGGATTAAGGCCGATTGACTGTACTAACTAGGGTCCTTGGCCTATAGGAGGGATGCTAACCGTGGGGACTTTCTAAGGGATTCTAGCACGTATTCAAGCGAGTTGTCGGAGAAAACTATGCAGGAGGTAAGTTTCAAAGACGATGGGTAAGCTCAAAGACTAAGCGTGTACATGTACAATTGTTGAATTACATTTCCATAGCTATTACAGCACAGCATGAATTTTTACTTTAAACTCTTATAATGAATTTTTACTTCGAATTCTTATAATTTTTTAATTAAATAAATGGATTTTATTTGCATTATTATGAGTTATTTGAATTTATTTTTTAAATATTTACTACATGTTTAAATGGAACAATGTAAATTGTTATAATGCTAAAACTGATTTCATTTAAGTTTATACTTTATTTACTTTATTAAAATTATTTTTTTGCAGAGAATATTTATTTATTTTTTATTCATTAAAAACATCGACATATATATATGATATAATTTCTTTTAAGAATTATTTACCACAAAAATTTATATTTGGAAATATTAAAAAAGTGTGGGAGGGGGAATGGGGAACAAGTTGTAAATAATGCATGCGTATGTCTTTGAAAAATCAAGTGGAATAGTATATAATGTCATAACGATTCAAACTTCTCAATATCATATAAATATAGTCTAATTAATAACCTAATATTAAATGGAATGGAAAATTAATATTCAGTAAAACAATATCAAACGAGTAGATTTCATTTTTTCTTCGATAACGAAAGTAAAGCTACTGTGTCTACTTATTACTGTAGGAAACTCTTTGAATGAAAATTGTAATAAGAAAAGTGAAATGAACCATTTTCATTTAGCGATTCCCGAGACTAGCAGGCAAGCATTTGGTAAGTTCAAAGATTACATGTTTACATCTAAAATTTTGCCATTAAATTTCAATGACTATTAAAGCATAGCATGAATTTTAATATTTAATTGTGAAAATCCTTTTACTCTAGTAGTGTGGATTTAATTTTCATTATTATGAGTCATTTCAAAAATTATATTAATTGTATAATTATATCAATTAATATTTTTCAAATAGATCGGGATTCTTAATATTGAGAGAAAATAATAAGGACGCTTTCAATATTTTGCAAACTTTTAACAGCATATAAAATTTTAAAATTTAAAAATACATACTTCAATTTTATTAAATTTCTTTTACTGCTTTTCTGATCACGGGGCAGGGGAGTGATAAGGGAAGCAGTTGATAGAAGGGGGGGGGGGCGTAAAACATCTCACATATGAAGGGGCGTAAAATCAGTTCTCGCCTACGCCTGTAAAATGCCTAAAACCGGCCCTGAATACACCACACTGTCAAGGATTATGCGTAAGAATATATAGAGAACGCCGTTTTAATAACCATCTTAATGGAAAATGATCACATCGTTAAACAATTAAAAGTCGCCATTGTGGGCAAACATCCAGGCTGTTACCAAGATATTTTGTTGAATTAATCAAAAATATGCTGATTAAGCAAAACTGTTCGGCTAAAATATAGCGAACAAACTATTTTTCCCGTGGTTTTGCTTATACTTTTATTTACAAGTAGTGATATCTGTACTGTTTATTGATAGAAGATACTTTAGGATCGCATATAATTAATTACATGCCAAATATTACCCCTTTGAACTTTATCTGTTATCAATAATGACGTAAAATGTGACTATGTAATTATCAAACAATTATTTCGTTTATGAAAAGCTTTGGAATCATTCCTCATTAGTATTAAAAATGAAATAACAATAATTAAACTTAGATGTATTGTCAAAATGCAGTCATTTCAATAACACTCGACGCTAAATTCACCTTAATGAATTTTCAGAACAAGGAATATTGTTTTTTTTCCCAGCAAAAGAAGGTAAAGCACCCCCCATTTTCAAACAATCAATTTTATAAATTAACGATTTTTTTAGAACTGACTCGTTAAAACTGTGGTCTCTGAAATTTCATTGTTGTAATTCTAATTAGCGTATATTTTCGGATTTCCTGGGTATAAAAAAATTTCCTAGCAATGCTCTACAAGTTTTATTCACTAATTATAAGATTGCTGCTTTGCGAACATAAAGGATAATTAAATAATACGCGCACTGCAGAACTGTTTCTTCGTATCACTGTTGAGAGTAGCGCGTAATATTTCGCTTTAAAACAATGTTGCCAATAATGAGCTAGATAGTAGTGCCAAATTAAATTGAACGTCACAAAATTATACGAATAATAAATATCAAAAGGAATTAGTAGCAGTAAAATAAAGTAAAAAAAGCTAAAACCTTCCATTTTAGCCACAACCATGCGTCCACTTTTAACAATTCTCTTTGCATATATTCTGCATACTATTTTGTCACCATTCCAATCTCAGATTGCTGAGAGCAAGGGACGTTGAATCAGACTTTTTTAAGATACTCTCTGTAATGTACGGATAAATAAGTTACATTTAAAAATGCTTTTATCAAATTTAAAAGTCAGAAATAATTATTTTTGGACAAAAAATGCATTTTTTTTAATGAAAGGTGAACTCAAAAATAACGATTTTTCAAAAAGCTCCAGATGCATACTAACGAGTCTAAAATTCTTTTCTAAGCAAGTTAAAAATGAGTGTAAACGTATAACTTCGCATTAAATTGTACACGCATTTAGTTGAGAAAAAAATATTTCGTGATAAAATGCTATTTTTCAGAATTTTAACTGGTTTCATTTAATTAAACATGTATAAATCTTACCCAATTTATTACAGAGAAACACATGCGAAATTACATTCATAATACCATTCTAAACATTTGCGAGAAATTTAAAAGAAATGCGACAAATGATGCGCATGGAGATAGTTGAAAAAGTCGAAACTGAGAAAAATAATGCTGAAGTCCTATACAATAACAGTCCTTTAGATGGCGTTTCTTAAAATGTAAAAAACAAGCAGTAGAACTGTACGATTTTAACAATTCAACTTGCTATGGAAAACTAGCAAGGAGCTTCTTATTCGGGCAAATTATTGTTTTTTTGGACCCCTTTCAACGTCCCTTGATCCCTTAAGGTTTTTATAAATAGTCTTTTAGTTAATCCGTACATTTATCGTTTCGGGCATGGTGTAAATGATCGGGTTGAAGCCAATAATACTCTAAAATATTTATTTTCAAGCATTCTTTTTGGAATCTAAATTTATGAGGGTTGTTTTGACTGTCTCAGTAAAATATCTTAGAAATATTACATGGAATTTCATCGATCAAGTGCGTTCGTTTATAATCTTCATACACTCATCTGTACAGGGGGTCCCAAAAACACGGCGTTTTTTCATCCTCTGATGAGAATATGAATCCCCTTCCATGAGAAAATCGACAGCCCAAGGATCACAAAATCTTCCAAGGACTCACTTGCTTATGTGGCCTGCTTTCTTTCCGGACTTAGTACTTTCTGACTAACAAACAAACGTATGCCGTTCAGATATATGTCGTCTCTTAAATGCAAAAACAGTTGTACAGTGCTCCACTTTTGTTCGTGCAATCAAAGTAAACCAAAAATAGGACTTAATATTTTAGAAGATCAGTTATCTAATTTAGATGTACTTTTACATCTTTCTTGTGTAATAAATACGTTAAACATAGCATTATTGTATCGATAAATTTTACTACGTTTACTAATAGAGATGCTATTTAGAATTATTCCATAAAACACATTGATCCTTTAAATGCCATAAAGCTGCAGAAAGCTACATATTTATTTGTTCAAAGTAAGCCAAAAATAGGACTCGACATTTTTGAAGAGTAGTTCATCTAATACAGATGTTCTTTTGGATCTTTCTTGTGTAATAAGCCTGTTTAATATGGCGTTATTTTAGCTAAAAATATTTAATACATTTACTAATAAAGACGTTATTTAATTAATGGAATTTATCAAATGAAGTGAAATCCTTATAATGCAGTTTAATAATTGTTTTTTTTATGCTAAGAAGTAAAAGAATAATTAAATTATGCTTAAAATGTGTAATGGCTTTATAAAGCAGCATAATTAAAAATAATGGCTAGTGCTGATATTTTAATTAAAAGGAATAAAAAAATTTCTTCTTATATGTGAACTATTACGGTAAATGCACTTTAGAAGCTTGCGGAACATTTTATAACTATGTTAATAAATCTACATTTTCTTTTAGTTATTCACGTTAATGAATAAAGTAAAAAAATATTTAAATTTTTCGTGTTATGAGAATCCTTAAAACGTAAAAGGGTTTCTCCGAAAATTTTAATTAACTTTCTGCGCATCATACTAAATATGTTTTAAAACAAGAAAATAATTACATAAGTGATCTAATTTATAAGGAAGGTTAAAAATAAAGCATCTCTGTTCACGGCATTGTTTAAAAAAAAAAAAAAAAAGAAGTCTTATAAGTTGAAGAACACGTTACATACGGGATATGAATTTGAGAATACCCGAAAACAAATAACACTAAAAACACCAAGTATATTTTTAAATATTTTTTAATATATAAAACAATGAGTAATTTCGTAAAAATATATCCATTGTTTCATTGTACATATTTTTCTTTACTGTCCTTTATAGTATTTTGCTTGTTTCAGTATTTTTCATATCACGCAACTGAATTTTGCAATCCCTCTTCAAAGAGCTTGTCGTCTGGCAACAAGAACAACCATCAAGGCTAGGGTATGCTGTGTGATTCCTGACCAATCTGAGAAGACAGAGCCATCTAGAACAAAAGGTGAGGTGAGACATTGTATTGCTGTCTATTTGATTAGAAAGTTTTGGAGTGCCAACCATACAGCCTTGAATAATACTAGGTGATCCCGAATTCATAGTACAAACTTGTTGAGGGAATAAGTTACTCAAAATGAATCAGAATCACATAGCAGTGTGAGGTCGCAAACTTCGTCGTCCTGTCCCTGTTAACAGTAATCATTTTGGAAGAAGTGTTCGTCTACATTCTCAAATGAGTTTCATAAACAACTAGCTTGTTTTCGAGAATTTCACCAACAAATGAAATCGCATTTCCAAATTATCCATTTTAATCAGATCTTTCTGTGAAAGATTCATTAATTTTTGACGACCATGGTAGAAAAATTCTCTATATTTTTCAACACTTCTTCCAAAATTTTTCAGACGGACAAAGACGACAGAAAGACGTCTACATTTGTAAGACGACATTCGCGATCCCACATTGATATGTTTTGATTTGTTTGATTTATTTGTTTTTGAGTAACTTACTTCCCCAGAAGTGTTTACCCTGAATTTGGAATCACCCTGTATATTCTAGAAAACGGTAGAGAGTTGTTCTTCCACTCTGCACTTCACATCACACAGAAAATACCAAATGCACACGGAGCGGAATCATATGCTCGACGTTCAGTAGCTACATGTATCTAATGAGTTCGCTGTTAGTGCGTGTGGTAGATAATGTTGTTGAAATGTGAAAGCTTATACAAATTCCTCTCGGTTGTACCATACCTTTGAGGTAATCAAACAGATAAACATCTAAAGAGTATAGATGGTGGAAAAGAGGTGGTCATGAAGTAGGGAACTATCAATTGATCATTCGATTTTCTGTAAAATTCCCCCACATCCATCAAGACCTGCAAGAGATGGTCAATGTAATGCGATGCTCCATCAAGTTGGGAAACTTTCTCCGAGACAATGTCTTTCTTTCATCTTAAGAAATAAAAATGTTTAGTAAAATACTAAGTAATTTACTAAACATTACAAAACAAACTAAACAAACAAATCAAAATTACTAAACACGTTTACTAAATACGTTAAAGTGTAAGACTATAACGAATAAACAAGGGAATTAATGAGAAATGTTGTAAACTTCTTTCACTTTATTTCTGGTTTTGGAAGCGCGAAAAACTTTCGAGCGGATTGTTAGGAATTTCAGTATATGTATGCAAATACTTAGAGTATTTGCAGTTTATCATACAGGGTGGTTATAATTAAGCTTCCCTTTAAATAGAGTTCTACAGCTAAAACGGGTGAACAATTTGGCTGGCTGTGCCGCACAACCAGCTGCCGTCAAAAAAGGGTCTCTAGATCTGTGGCACGCGATGAACGTTTCGATCGTCCGCCGATCGTCTTGCTGGTAGTTAAGTCGAGCGATGGCAACGGCTGCCCTTTTTTCAGCATTGAGAAAAGAAAGGGTTGCGCCTCAAAGGGTTAATCGTCTCGTTCCTTTGCAGTGTTTACATCTACATTATTGTAAGAAGTCTCTGTTTTCGCCCTTAATCCAAATGAGAAGCGCTTATGTGCATTTGAAAAGAGATGAATCATTTTTCACACTACATTTTTAAGAAGCTTTTCTTGAAACCACTTCATTTCCCTTGGAATCGTTTACTTCTGTCCAGTTATACAACTGGAACCGGAGCTGTGCGTAGACAGGAAAAAAAAAATTCGGGAAGGGTTTCACATTTTACATTTTCAGTGAAGTAATTTTATCAATATACTTCTACAAATAGTAGTTTTTGTGCCTGGGTGCCTCCCTCCCCCCGCCCCATTGACTACGACCTTGATTGGAACAGGTTATACAATAGGTACATAACTGAAAATCTCTTCAATAAATTACTACGTTTACGTATTTCTGTTCTCTGTTTTATATATTTCCCCTGTCTATTATTTATATTTGTTTTTTATCCTTTGTTTTTCTTCTATTCTACAAAGCATAACTGGCATATCTTAGCTTTAGAATGGGCATTGTTTGTTCTAATTTGTTCTGAACAGCAATTCCTTCATCTGAATTTCTCAGTTTGAAACTGTTCTTAGCACAATAAAAAACTTTCGCAAACTAGAATGAAGCGAGCTCTTACTACATTTTCAGACATTGTATTTCAGCAGCTTGCCAGGGATAAGCGGCCACAAACAATTACTTAGAATTATTTTTGGCTGTTCTTTTATTTCACTTGCCTACTGAATAATATTTTAGATACAACTTAAAAATTGTAAAATAATAATATATGCACTATTTTACTGCAGGGAAAACAGCTCTATTAATCATTAACCCTGAGCATGTGCATTTTGTGCATTTTACTATATCTGATAACGTTTTTTGCTATGAAACTAAATTTTGGCTCTTTGCACGTACTGAAATTTTTCTCTCGTTACCTTTATTATGGAGACGCTTTGTTTGACAGACCTTAACCTTGGACCATAGGCGTAGAGTTATATGGGCCCGTGGGGCTCGAGCCCCCACCAATAAATTGTGAATGGGGGCTGAGCCCACCCAATAATTTACCACTAAATACAGAAAGCTAATTTATACTAACATAAAAAAAGTATTTCACGCCATTTACAAACGTTTAAAAAAAAACTTTTACTTGTACTTTTAAAAATTTCCTTCTTTTGATTTCAATCATAATTTAGTATTCATTGTGATGCCACGTAACACACAATGTTACTATAAGCTGCCCTCGCCAGGCTCTGGTTAATTAAAATCAGATTATGCAATGGGAAGTATGAATTGAAGAAAAGTTCAGATGTGTCTAAAATGCACTATCTCATCGAAAATGTGTTTTTTTTCCTCCTTTGGATTATTTACTTTGCTTCTATTTTAACTTATAACATGGTAGGAAGATACTAACATGGATACTTACCTTACATAGGTGTAATATTCTATGGACCCATACAGCTCGAGCGCCTCCAATAATTTACACTTATATATAGTAAGTCATAGCTGCTAACTATTACGGAATATAATTAACCACTTTTTGTAAACAGTATATATTTTAATTATTTTTTTTCAAAATAGTAACCAGCTCGCGTGCGCAGCAGAAAAATTTTGCTATATTTTCAGCCGAAAAATCATGTAGAAAAATTGGTTAATTATATTCCGTAGTAGTTGGCAGCAATGAGTAAGTTATATGTACGTGAGTCAGTGGCGTAGGCAGAAATTTTTCATGGTGTGGGGGTTACGAATTCTGCAACTCACATATGTATAGGGGTGTATGATAAGGGAGTGAAGAATATATATTTTGTATGGCAAAAAATTCCTCATGGGGGTTATGACCCCCTAACACCCCCTTTGGCTACGCCACTGACGTGAATATATGTGGTTGTGGGCCCGGCTCCCCCAATAATTTTGAAAACTTGACGCTTATGCCTTGGACAGGCGAGCAATAGCTCAGCACATATTCTCTCAATTGACTTTCTTTGTGAAAAGACTTTCGGTACTCCCCCCTCCCCGTCTTTTGCCATTGCAATACATCCTATTTTTAAAATTATAAAAATTTACGTCATACTTTTATTTAAATTAAAGTTCTTTGGCGTGTCGTTCTTAAATAAGGCCATTCCCCATTTTTTTTTTTTTTTTCCAAAGGTTTGGGAGTTTTAAACCATGAAAATTGTTTTGCTTGATGTTATTATCATCATTACTTTAAAAAAAATGACACTATTCAAAGCGCTGTAACTGTAACAAATATTCCACATACACACTTTCAAATTCTTGAAAATAAATCATCCACTTTCTTTCAAATGGACTGAAAATTTTCAGAATCGCTTCAGAAGCAGACGTTGTCGGTGCATAAAATAATCTGAGGTCTTGAAAAAGTGAGAGAAAGTACATTTATATATATGTATATATACAAACTGACATAGGTTCTTTACAGGAGGTGAAGGAACCCCGTTTAGGTGAGGAGAAGGGCAAGGAAGAACTGTCGGAGCATGATGCATCGGGTGTGGTAGCAAAATGGCAGGTAGTGGCAAGATTGTTTTTCAAGTGGGTGCCCATAAGTTGGAAGAGCTGCCAAAGAAGATTATCATGCCAATTAATTATGAATGTTAAGTGGATGTGTTTGGTGGACATGTAGCAGTTGACGTGGGTGGAGTGATGAGATCTGATTTGCCTGTTCAAAGATGCGGTGAAAATTTGTAGCAGAATGATGAATATTTATGATGGTTGATAATGCGACTGGGTGGCAGATCTTCAGAGGAATGGGACTGAAAATGATACCGGAGGGAATATTTTTTTTAAATTTACCACTGAGTGAACTTGAACGGCCCTGCATTCAGAAAAGCTTCGGAACACGAGTACTGCAACTTAGAAAATCACGTAAAACTTGTAAGAGATATTAAAGTTTTGGAAAAAAAATTCTCTCAAAAATAAAATACTTTATTGGCTCTACTTTCCCCTTTTTGTAAAAATAAACTGACAAAACTTCCTTGCTTGGAGGAATAAGAAAGCAAAAATGAATCAATAGAGACTCTGAAAATCAATGTGTGAACAGGAAAGTTAAAAATGGAATAATTAATAGATTTTCTTTTCGTAGAACTGTTAGTAATTGAACAAATTTATTTTCGTTGTGTTAGATAATATTCTTATTTTGCATAATCCTCCAACTCTCGCCAACAAATTTTTAATTTCCAGTGAAATGGCCCCTCCCCGAACTTTCATAGAAGTGTTATGGAGTTTTTGAACAAGATCTTCAGCGGTTGTTGAAAGGGTGGGGGATGTATTGCATTGTATCTTAAATATACTTATATTATGCCAATGAATTTGTTTGCTAGGGACTTCACTAAATTGGTTTCTTACCAAGAAATAGTTTGCAGTTGTTCTGTAGTAACAAATTTATAGCTAATGATATTTTAATCTCTGAGCATCGATATAAAGGACCAACTGGATAGATTGTCCAAATCGCCCAAACGCTAAAAAAGTGCAACCGTTGCCATCGCTTGATTTAACTACCATAGTAGTCGACTGTATCGTCAATTGCGTGCTATGGAGCTAAAGAACTTTTTTGCAACAGCTTAAGTTCCGACAAAGAAAAGGCAGTGTCAAAAAAGTTCTCTAGCTAGTTCTCTAAGAAGAAGTTTACTCTTAACTTTTATTTAGGCATTTTCTGAAAAACTAAATTTGTGGATTCGAGTTCAGAAATTCAATTATTGTTTATTCATTTTTTACCATTGACTGCAAATAAAACGATTTCTAAAGTTTAATTCAATAATATTTAAATTTTTTGATTACTTACCTGTTTTTTTTTTCGAGTGCCATTGTTACATTTTACCCATTAAATCCTTAAATATTCGTATGAAGATAAATTTAAATTTGAGTATTTTTCCCCAAAAGTATCGTTTACTTTTATTTATATACGACTCTATCAAGTATTTATCAACAGGAAAATAGAAGTAACGATTTTTTGAGATGGAAAGTTGCCCCATAAATTTATCTTCTATCATCGATATTGATTTTTCATTTATAAAGCCTTTTGTTATTTTGTACTTATTTTTACGAATAAGCTTATAATGTTAGTGTTTAGTAAATAATATGATTTTGAAAATCTTAATTTTAGTCGAATACAGTTTCAGCGAAGTCCGTTAAGCAGTGTATTACGTGTCTGTATAAAATTCTCATAAAAACTGGGTTTTATCATATTTCTTATAAGGTAAGCACTAACTTTCCTATTTATTTAGAAATCCAGTCTTTATTGTGCAGAAGTATGACTTTTACTGAATAGAGTATGTTTTTAAATGTGAATTACTCTGGTTTAGTTTGTTATGTTTCTCGGCTTGTTCCAGTAATATGACCTAAAGTGGGCAGCCATACTGCCGGGTAAAATAGTCCATCGACTAAAGAAGCTCCAGTACCTGGTTCTCGTCATCATGGCAGCCCTTCAGATATTCACAAATTGATTGACTCCCCATTACATTATTTAATTTATTCCTGCATTTATTATGGGCCATAAGTTTTGAATTATAATTTTGAAATGTTTCATTTTACTGTTTGTGACACTTTTTTATTTTAAAACTTTCATAAAATAAATTATTCATGCTATATGATTGTAAAAATTATTTTTCTTCATTATGTATAGTCAAAATTACTTTTACATCTTTTATTTTCCCGATAAAAAACAACTTTCAATTATTTTCAAATGAAGGATGACTTTGCCCTTGTGTGAGTGTAAAATGATTCTTTGGATTCTTTTTCAAAGTTCTGTTTTTTTTCTTTACTCAGTTTGGGTTTAAAATATTATTAAAATATGTTTTTGATGCTAAATATAGTGTAAAATATTGTGCCAAAGGGCCAAAGTTGTATTTAACATGCATGCTATTTTATGCAAGTTTCCCCCCTTAAGGAGTCATTTTGGGCCACTTTCTCCAATATCACAACCTTCGAAGTTTTGACGGATCATAATATTCGTAGGATTCTAGAAAAAAAAATGAACAATCCCTTCAGAACAGCGGCGGCAAACAGGAATGTTCAGATGAGAACCTCACTTCCTGAGAACTTCCAAAGCTTCAGCAATTGTAGAGACTCTAGAACGTTAATTATCATCCAACATTATGTTAATGACAGTTTTTTTGAAAATGTATTCAATTTAGGAAAGTGTGTAATCTCTTTTGCGAGTATGATATGTCTCTACAAAGAAAATAACGCATTACATCTCAACTTCATGTAAGTGAAAAATTTCGATAAAATCAATGGCTGTTTGATTTGAATTGTTGGGTATAACTTTAAGTACTCAAAACTTAAATTATCTTTGAAAGTTCCGCTATAAAGAATTTTGTTTCGGTTATCGTAAAAATTCGAAACAACGAATTTTTGTTATAGGAAAATGATTTCGCTGGTCCCTTGGACTTACTGTATGAAATGGGACTTGACTGTATGATGCGCAAAAGAATGTATATAGTGATAATTTATGTAATGCATGTAAGGCACCTATTCTACAAACTATAATTTATATTATTTTTATGTATATAATGCATGTCAAATTTTATAAATTTAAAAATTTACTGAACAGGAATTCAAAGTGATGTTTTAAAGAGTTAAAATATGTGTTGAGAAAATCCGCTCCCTCGGTAGAAATAAGTTTTTTTGGAAATTAAAATTTGAAAAACGAAATAAATTTAGACGTATATTTATATTTTTATCCTAATAAGGAGTTTGTGGAAAAAAATATCTTAAGAAAGTTAAGATTCTACTTAAAAGCAGGCAAACCAGTAGAGCTCAACTCTATTCCTTTTCTGTTACTTTTTATCATAATATTTGTGAAACTAGAAAAAGTCAAAATATTGTTAACACTCTATTGTGCATTCAGGCAAAGCTACTGCTTTGGGCGGAGGACTTTTGCACAAAGATATTAATATATTAGATTTAAATCTTTTTAAATAAAGATAACGAAATTATATGAATTTACTATTTTTAAATTAATATTTTCAACGCTATATAGTTAGTTCATAAAGATATAAAAAAAATATGTGTGCACATAAATTATCGCATTAAATACTGTGAGAAGTGTGTTTGAGTGTCTTTTGTGTTATGGCAAGCCTACACGCGGAACATCTGCCTGTGAAGGAGGTTGCATTGGGTGGGGGACATTGGCTTTTTAAAGGGTTTTAACGCATATTCATGTTACATCTGGGAAAAACCGCCCAAAATTCCAGATTGTTAAATTGACAGCTGCGTGGTGGTTCCGATCCAATTTACTCTGCCATATATATATAAATCATAAACAAACAGGAAATGTACTAACATTTGCATTTTTACATCCCAATGATTACTCTTCCTTAAACAAATAAAGTGTATTACTATTTTATACTGTTCCCCAACCCTTAAAATTACTCGTAAAAGAGAGCGAAGTACTTTATCTTTTTTTTAAACTTTTATTTACATTTGATAGCCTCCTCGCTTAGTCAAATAATCTCTCATAAGCCTTAGATTCATTCATATAAGCCCATGTAAATAAGGAAGCTTTACTTTTATTGGTTCGTTACATCCCAAATTAAAATGTAGAAAAAAAATGTTTAGATAACTGAATTCGGTAAAACATGTCAAAGCAGTATGGCAATATTTGCTTTCCCATCCAACAGAATTTTGTTTATACAGATTTTGAAAAGTGAATTTTGGAATTTTACCGCTGGTTTTACAGAGTTGACAAACGTGATGTGCCTTCCAAGTTCCCCTAAGCGAGTATTTGAAATTCTGGTCATAGGGACTTGGAGCTCTAAAAATGGGGGAGAGGTCTTCGGAAGTTTTTTTTTTCTCTCTGTTGATTAAATTAAGGTTTAGAGAGACGAACTCTGCTCTCTTTTTTAGATTACTTTGTATTAACTTCGTACCATGTGTTACGCTTAGAAGCACATTTGGTATCATATTTATTCCTACATTTGAGAGAAAAAGTAGACATGAAAAGCGCATCTATTATAAGCCATTTTCCAACGAAATTGAAGTCTGCTAGTGTCATTCTTTAAAAAAGAAATGAAAAAATTATATCCACCGGTTTTAATGTAGAACATAGCATATTACATTTATGAACTTCTAAACTATGTATTACTGTTATTGCGCACAACAGACACTCATGTATTGGAAGTTTTTTATGAGCTTCTGAAAGTGAATTATTGGTGCTTATATAAATGACTTCAATTGAGATGCATGGTATGATACATATGAATAATGTTACAAACCTTGTAACATTATTCTTGGCTTCTTGGCGAGATTGGCACGTAATATTTTACGCCAAATCAGGTGATAGATTCAGCATCTGTCAATACTGGAAAGGTGTGGAGTTTCCTTGCTTAAAATCTCTTAGCATCTTAAAATCTGTTGAAGCCGCAGGGAGTAAGTAAGCCCTCGTGCAACTCAGGTTGCACGGTATTATCGCTTTGCAGTTTGAACAGATTCACAGGTTCACGCCGAGCTGCCTGCCGACTTTGTTGGTTATAGACGTTTAACCCTTTGAGGCACAACCCTTTCCCAATGCTGAAAAAAAGGCAGCCGTTGTCATCGCTCGACTTAACTACCAGCAAGATGGCGGACGATCGAAACGTTCATCTCGTGCCACAGATCTAGAGACCCTTTTTTGACGGCAGCTGGCTGTGCCGGCCAGCTGCCGACAATCGTCCGCCATCTTGCTGGTAGTTAAGTCGAGCGATGGCAACGGCTGCCCTTTTTTCAGCATTGGGCAATCTATCCGGATGTTCTCGCATTCTTCCATTTTTCAGCAGATGTCAGTGCTGTTAAAAATAACCGTGACAATTTTTTTTACGGGAAATGACGTGCTCAAAAGTAAAGGATTCTCGTGGAGCTATGGCACCCGCAACTATTTTTATAGAAATCAAATCTATTCTTCGTGACTGGCAACAGTCAAAACGTCAGAGTTTGGTTTTCCCAGAGCGGGAACACTGCGAGTTAAAGGGTTAAGTCAGAGTTTTGTTCTTTTCCACTTGAGGCTGGATAAATTCAGAAGGGGCTTTATCTATTAGTACATGTTAGCTGGTATTTTGTAATGCATGTATTTGACATGAAATATGGTAGATGGCTGAAGTGTGAAGGTCGAAAGTTCTGGGCTACTGCGTGGCTATCCATCTAATGATCTGGAATTTTGGACGGTTTTCGTCACATAAAGGCGTTAGAACGCCTTAAAAAGTCCTTCGCCTAAGTCACCCCTCCTTTAAGCAGATACCCCTTGCGTATATTTGCCGTATGCAGTGACATGATTTCGCTTTTTTGTTCGCATTATCACAGATTTTTGTGTCACTGCATAAGTGCATCTTTCTTTTTCTTTTTCTTTTTCTCCCCCCCCCCTTTTCATCTATTAAAAAGAATGTTCCTTATACTCAACGAATAATTTTAGGAGGAACATCAAATCAGAAGGTAGTTTTTGGTCAGTTACATTTTCAATTTCTTTGACCCCAAAGAGCCATCCTCGTTGCATCACTGTACGCTGTTTTCTTCAGGGCACAATTCGAGGGCCTCAATTGACTGGTGGTCTCGTTTCCGAGATGAGCAAATGAGGGCTAATTTTTGTCATGTCTGGAACAGTTTCTTATTTTTCTAGAACAAATCCTTTCACTTTCGAACCTGATGGTGACAAAATATATACTTTTAAAGGAGGAAGAGTTGAAGAGTTGATTGCGCAAAAGAAATTATCGGAATCTCAGAACTGGGACGTCGTTTTGACGTCTCTTTGTTGCCCAGATGTTGTGAGACCCCCCTATTTTTCTCACCTCAATTCATGTTTTTCTTTTATAACACTGATGATATCAATAAAGTAGGTGGAATAAATGGAAGGCTAAATGGAAAAATTCTCGAATGCATTTTCAAAAAGAAAAAAAAAAAAGAAAGAAGACTGAAAAACGTAAATGACAAAAACAACTTTTGAGAGAAAGTATTGAACGCTGAGTTTTATTTTCTTTCTTTTACATGGTAGTCACACGCATAACCTCACACATGTTTGTTCTTTGGACATGTTTTCAGTTTTTACAGACTGATACAGAATAGTGAGAAATGTCATTTTGTGTGTAGATTTATTTATCTGTTTGTATGCAATTCATTTTAGCCTGAATTTTTCAAACTCCCTATAAGGAAAGCTTATGTATGTATAGCAGCTTCTGCGAAGCTGCTTTACATACATAAGATAATATTTACATAAGTAACGTTAAAAAGGACATTTGTAATCGATTAGGCCGTCTGATCTGTCGATGCCATCGAGTTATTATTACAAAGATACGAGACGAAAAAGCTGGCTGTTAGACAGTCTAGATTATTATATATTATTATTTTAAAGTGTGAAAGTTACTAAGTTTTTATTTATTTATTTTTTTGGCATTCGGCAGTTCCATGATACATTATTGAAAAGCTGATACAGAAAGCAAGTAACCTTTTGGCGTTAAAAGCGATTACAGGT
The DNA here is from genome assembly GCA_038373885.1 of Cheiracanthium punctorium. Classification (NCBI taxonomy): domain Eukaryota; kingdom Metazoa; phylum Arthropoda; class Arachnida; order Araneae; family Cheiracanthiidae; genus Cheiracanthium; species Cheiracanthium punctorium. The sequence goes on along the minus strand of JAWZYV010001099.1, from coordinate 759,456 downwards.
TTGTTTTTATATACATCTCATTATAGAAAAATCTGCACACCTTAAACCGCTTTTCTGCTTTTTCACACATTCACCATGCGAATTAAGCCTTATGTCAAATCTTCGCAGAAGCTGCTATACATACTTGCTTCGTAGAATTCTACTGTCAGTTACCTAAACCAGTAGTTCTAAACATATACCTTGAATTCATCATCACTTAAAATTGCTGGCCAGCAAGACATCCGACTTTTATTTGTTTTTTTATCGTGTTTTCTCTCTTTATTTCGTCTTCCTCACTTCTTTATTTATTCTTTTTGTTTGTTTGTTATCATGAATGCTTCCACATTCCATTAGGTACTGTTTCAAAATTGGATTAAAATTACAGTTCTATTAGCAAAATTCCATTCTTCTAAGACTATCTATACACATTTACATCGGTTTATCTTTTATGATAAAAAATGGCAAAATTTACTTTATTTTAAAATTACATTTTACCCAAATTTTAGCTCGTTGCTTTTTTCGAAAGAGCTAACATCAAAATTAACGTTTTATAAATTTTATTTATTTATTTATTTATTTTAATTTCAGTTAATGTGCAATTTGAATTATAGTAATACAATTAAGGTACTTCGTGAAAACGGGAGAATTATTGTATTTACTGTATATTATGATAACTTTCACCATGCAAAATGTCAATGTAAAACAACGTATAAATTTTAGAAAAAAAATTATAAGTTGCTGCTTTGCTGTCCCGGTACCCGCATCTGGGGTTTCGATAGACAGCAGAATACTCCGAAAGCAAAAAATGCTTAGAACCAAAAAGGTGAGCTGTTCTCCGAGGTTTATCCTGCTATCCTATTTCCTCATCTCAGGTCTTATCTTTTCAACATTTTATAACCTTCAAGGTCTTTATTAATATTACTATTCATTTTGTAGAATGTACATTTATCATTCAATCTGTTTTCTTTCCTGTATACTCTCTTTTCTGGTTCAAAAGAAAAAGAAAACTTTCAGAATTTATATTAAAAGTCTAAATTCATTTAAATGCGTACTGCTGGAACATTTATCTAGCATATAATATTCAATTTATTTAGGTCACTATACATCAAAATTCATGTACTTTTCACAATACTAGTTTTATTATGATAATTTCTTGAACTGCTCTCATGTCCACAAACATTGTTCAAAACGCATTTATTGCAAATCAAAATTTGCATAACTGTTTTTTAAAATACAGTTAATCATGAATGATGTGAACTCATTTATTATTTGTTAAAAGAAGGAAATTGTGAAAGAAGACGAATGTCTGAAATGTCTAAGTAAAAGGTAACAAAATGTAAAGACTTCTTAAAATCTATATAAAAGCCACTGGATCTGCTAGGCGGGATCTCGGAGCAGGGTCTTGCTGGACAGTGGAAAACTGTAAACCTGAAGAAAGGTGGGTTGCTCTGGAAGGTTATTGTTTTTTCATATTTCATTCTCCAGACATTTCTTGCCAACCAGCAAGTTACAAGTGATGAGGGTATCAAATTTAACGTCTATAACAGGTTTCAAATCGTCGACAACCGAAATCTATGGAGCGGGTATGTTGCAATTGATTCCAAAATATAACACATGTTTTACTTCCCATGCTGAATATGTTGTAAAGTAGTTTAAAGTGCGTAGTTTATTTATTTATTTATTTAGGTTTTTGCTATAAAATACAAATGAAAACAAATTGTTTATCTTTTTGATATACAAAGGGTAATTACTTTCTACAAGAGCTTAGTGGCGGAGATCTAACAATACTAGTGAAACAAGGTCCTGTTGGGGTTATCGGGATATATCACTTTTTCAAAATTTTCAAATCAGTCAGTGTGAGGTTTTAGGTTTTTCCGTTACGTCGTTAAGGATTTATGCTTATTTAATTACTGCATTTCATATTCTCTCCAACCTTGAGGGAAAAAAATGTAATAATTACGTCCCTACAGTGAAATATATTTTGAATTTACATTCTATTAATCACCAGTTGTACCCGGCCATGCGTTGTTGCGGCTCAGTCTTCTTAAATGGAATAGAAAGAAAGAAATCGCTCAGTTTCACCGCTAATTGCCCTTTGGATCCAGCTCCCATATATATCGAAAAAAAAGCAGTCGGTGAAGGACTTTCGAGATTTAATATTTTCAACAAAGTTTACATTTTTACTTATATTGATAGACACACTCCCATTTCGAAACTACAGCTCTCAAAAAGTGGCGGGGTAAGACAAAAATGAGCAGTGGCCAAGGTGAGTTTTACGAGGCCCCTCCACCCTACTATTTTAAGTAGAAATTTTAGGGAGGCAGTACCGATCCTAGCTATTTTTCTAAGGGGTGCAAAATACAAAAATGCGCCCCTCCCTCTCCACACACACATGCAGCTAGAAAAGTTTCGAATTAAAACGAAAATTTCAGCACTATTCGGATACTCAAATATACATATACATATTATAAAGCGAGGCACTCCCATAATGATGGCGCCCGGTGCAGGCGCACCGTTCGCTCCACGCTAGGCTTTGTAGAGAGGGGGCGGTTTTCGTTTGAAAAGCCATAATATCTTTAGAGAATTAGTTTCTGTTCTTAGGTCGCTACTATTTACTTCGCTGTAAAATAGTGATCATTTTTTTGTAAGTGATCATTTTTTAGGCAAGAATGCACTATTTTCCTCGAATGTCCGATTGCGATTGCTTATGTAAAGTACATCTAACTATCGAACATTGTACAAGATGTGCCACTTTTTGAAAAAATTTGCTGTACAATTCCAAGATCAAGAATTTTTTCTAAATGTTTCATAAAAGGCACCAGTTTTCTCATTTATCATAGCGTGTTATGCAGCTTATGAAGACTCATTCTGAATTTTTTGAGTCCAAAGTCTATTTTAATTTATGTACAACGACCGCGAGTTAGGTTTTGTTTCTTCGAATTGCATACTTAATTATATACAGTGAGTACGTCCGAGATACAAGACCGTAACCAGAAAAAATTTCTGTGAAGGACGACCTTCGTGATTTTTTGTGCTAAGGAACATTTCCATGTTACTATGGTGAAATCGTACTTCAAATGTCTAGTTTTCCGATTTTAAGTTCTAACTCTTAGGTAAAAATATTTAGGTTCTTGACCATGCCAAAATCCCTTCATGAAAACTATGTAATGCGAGGCCCTTGGGAACGCGAGGCCATGGGCGGTTGCCCACGTCTATCCCTACCTCTGTTCTCAAAAAACACACCTCTTCCATTAACCCTTTGAGGTGCAACCCTTTCCCAATTCCGAAAAAAAGGGCAGCCGTTGCCATCGCTCGACTTAACTACCAGCAAGATGGCGGACGATCGAAACGTTCATCGCGTGCCACAGATCTAGAAACCCTTTTTTGACGACCTTTTTTGAGCGCGGGCACGTTTCTCCTGAGCTGTCTTTAGTCATTGTAACAGTGGACATTATATGTATTTTGTTAGCCCTTTGATGCGCAACCCTTTCCCAATGCTGAAAAAAGAGCAGCCGGCTGTCGCACAGCCAGCTGCCGTCAAAAAAGGGTCTCTAGATCTGTGGTACGCGATGAACGTTTCGATTGTCTGCCATCTTGCTGGTAGTTAATTCGAGCGATAGCAACGACTGACCTTTTTTCAGCATTGGGCAATCTATCCAGCTGGTATAACGGAAACAAATTGAAAATTTTATCTGTAACCCTTTAACGCGCAGTTTTCCCGCTCTGGGAAAACCAAACTCTGACGTTTTGACTGTTGCCAGTCACGAAGAATCGATTTGATTTCGATAAAAATAGTTGCGGGTGACATATCTCCACGAGAATCCTTTAATTTATAGCACGTCATTTCCCGTAAAAAAATGGGCACGATTATTTTTAACAGCACAGACATCTGCTGAAAAATGGAAGAATGCGAGAACAGCTGGATAGATTGCCCAATGCTGAAAAAAGGTCAGCCGTTGCCATCGCTCGACTTAACTACCAGCAAGATGGCGGACGATCGAAACGTTCATCGCGTGCCACAGATCTAGAGACCCTTTTTTGACGACAGCTGGCTGTGCGCGGGCACAGCCAGCTGTCGTCAAAAAAGCACGCGATTCTGTGGCACGCGATGAACGTTTCGATCGTCTGCCATCTTGCTGGTAGTTTAGTCGAGCGATGGCAACGGTTGCCCTTTTTCCAGCATTGGGCAATCTATACAGCTGTTCTCGCATTCTTCCATTTTTCAGCAGATGTCTGTGCTGTTAAAAATAATCGTGCCCATATTTTTACGGGAAATGACGTGCTAAAAAGTAAAGGATTCTCGTGGAGCTGTGTCATCCGAAACTATTTCTATAGAAATCAAATCTATTCTTCGCGACTGGCAACAGACAAAACGTCGGAGTTTGGTGTTCCCAGAGCGGGAACACTGCGCGTTAAAGGGTTAAACGAACACCCTCTGACCCTCTCGGTCGAAAAATAGAAGTTAGAAGAATCTGAATCGGCCAGATCCAACTTCCACATACTTTGTCGTGGTTGTAATGCCAAAGAAAGCACGTTTTTTTACCTGTCAATTGTGTCAAGTCTATTATAGGCATGTAAAAACATGTCTGCATACGAATTCAACGTTGTGTCAAAATTTCAAAGCAATCGGTGAAGACCTTTCGGACATTTAAGGCTATATAAACGAACATTTACATTTTTATTTACGTATATAGACAAGTTTACATCTATTCGATTGGAATTTATAAACTTCTAACCTATCAAATGCTATCCAGCGCACTATGCATCATCACTATGATTTGATTTCGTCATTCATGCAAACTGAAAATAGAAAAAGAGAAACATCCCCATAACGATGATGACATTTTCCTCTCTAACTCTCTTATCTTGGTCATACCCTTCAACGCGGTCTTATCTGATGCCGAAAGCATATTTCAAACAATTTTCCCCGATTCGCAACAAACTGTGAATTATCCAATGCCAGAACTTTGCGGACAGCCGACTGGCCGAAACACGCTTTTCATCACTTCGAAATGTGGTGAATCTCCCGTGATTGGTGCTCTTTATAGTTCCCGATGAAAACGTGACTAATTTCGGAGTGATGCCGTTCCGGTGTCTAATCTGTTATTTATGAAATGTGTAGCTTTGTCCATGGAGATAGATGATTAGAATGCAATCATTGACATGCAAGCGATAGTTCGCAGTTCGGCGTGAACATAATCGGATGAGTCGGTGAAAATTTTCGAATGCATTATTTTCGTTGGATAGTGGATAATTTGAAATGCCTTTATTATTTCCGACGGTTACATTTATTAAGTATGAGCCCAGATCGGTCAGTAATAATTTTATTCCTGTGAAGTAATTGAAGCAAAAATAATTTAGCTTTTAAGAAGGAGAGCGTTGCGTCAAATGGAAAAATGACTATTAGTGTAATTATATTGGTAATCAAAATTGAGGTAACGCACACACACACACAAAAAAAGGACTTTTTTTTCCCAAGTACTTTTTTAATGCATGAATTCTCTGTTGAACCAGATGGGCATTTAAGGGATGGTGGGCTATGTCATTACCAAAAATTTGATTTTTTTTTTTTAATGTATTCATATTCTATGATTTTTATTGTATCTGAAACAAAAAACTGCATGTCTCTAACTTAATTAGTAAAAAAGTTATAAGCGTTTAAAAAATGTAACTATCTCATAAATGGTCCTTTAAATGTCCGGAAAAATGCCTTTTGTGCAAAATGAATATTTTTCGCAGATCTGTGCCTTTAAACTGTCCCTTGCGACACAATTTTTGAAGAAATCTTATTCATAACAGAGACTCAAGATACATATAAAAATAAATTTTCTCATCCGTTTTAAATTTTGGTGATCATTAAGATTATATAAATTCAATATAAGTTTATAAAAACATGAAAATTCAGTTTAACGTATAAAAATACTTCCTAAAATTCTACTTTTCAATGAATCTCTAAATTAATAGGACAATTTGTTCGGAATACATTTTTGAATAATAACAAGAGAAAATTGAAGGAAAAAAATTTAAATTGGCGCGCAAGAGACATTTTTTTTAAATTCAATTTTTTTAATTTAAATTTTAAAAAATTAATTTTTTTTTTTAGTTTTTAAGTATTTTATTTTGTCATACTTCAAAGCATATCTATACAAAAATTCATAATTTTTTGGTCAAAAATTAAAAAAAAACTTTGATAACGTCCACCGTCCCCTTAAAGCTCAGTCGGAAGAAACGCCATTATTAGTAGAGGAACAGCTGACCCACGCCCTACTAGCAATTTTGCTAGGTTTACCATCGGCCACGCAGCCGGCCGGTGATGACCCGAGCAAAATTGATAGTAGGGGAGTCTAGCAACAATACTAGATAACAGGGTATCATAGCCTGTTCCCCGCTAAAGAGTTCGTAAAATCTCACTCTTTTGACCCTCTTCATTTGCTGAAACAAATTGGCTTGTCATATTGCCTATTTAGTTGCGCCGGTCCTGGAAACAGCTGTTTTCCTAATTTGTTTAAGATTAGTATTGGTACTTTTGGCGATTTTTTGAGTTGGCGAGAAAATTTTGTCACCCCAGTTCACTTTGCAGATGCACATTGTAAACAACGGCCCTAGTTTCCGATACGTTTGACGATTGATTGGAAACAATAGAATTCCATGAAAATACGTAAAATAATCAAACGAGACAAAAAATTTTGCATGTTTTTATGCAATTTCAATTTTAACGATCGTCAAATTCATCGGAAATAATCCTCACTTGTTAATTTTGCTTTTAGATATTTTTTTAATACTAAGTATTAAATATAAATTAAGTATTAATGAATTTTACATATTTTTTAATACAAAGTATTACTTAAAAAAACAGATTTCAAGCTTGCGCTTATATATAAAAAACTCTAGTTTAATAAAATTTAATTCATTTTTACGTGAGGGGGTGGTGGGTAGATCTGCCTCCCCCCTCCCGTTTTATGTTTTCTTAAAATAAATTTAATAATGCAAACGCACATATCGCGTTCATAATTGCACAGTTCGAAATTAATAGTCATACTACGGGTACCATTCTTCTTGGTAATACTAAATATTTGTTTAAGATTAGGTACCGTTAATATCGATGATGTATATAGAAAATAAATTACCTAGTGACATGTATTTTGCATCAAAACCAAGTTTACTAATAATACAAGTGTTACTGTTTGTTTACAAGACATCCCCTGGTGATGAGAATAATTTGAAGAGTGCGGAATTCTCTCCTCTCTCTTGTACAAAAAAGAATTGTGTACCTTACTCCAACCTTTAAATTTCGCAAGAAAAATAGTGCAATATTAATTTTCTTAACGTCTTATTTTGACAAAATAAATAATTCAAGACAAGTACCGCGGCGAAAATTTTAACAGGTTTTAATTAGCCGTGTTCTGCGAAAAAAAAATTTTTTTTCCTCTGTCTAAACTTTTTTTTTTTTTTAAGGTGAATGCCTGGACAGTAGTTTGTGTAATTAGGCAGAAAGCAACAAAATCTTACTCTCTGTGCTTAGGTTAGACAAATTGCACTTTAATTACTGCTCATTCGGAGAACTTAAAGTAGAGTAAACGAGAAAAGTTAAACTCCGGTATGACACGAGCTTTTTATTGTTTTAAGATTCAAATAATTTACATAGAACTTTTGGGCTGGTATATACGAAAAATGTGTTAGAAGTAAAACGCATATTTCATTTCAAAGTAAATTGTGTAAGTAATTAATTACACTGCTAAGAGAAAGGAAGAGTGCCGTGATAAGATGAGAATTTAATTAAAAGTTTTAGGAATTTTATGCGTGATGATTTCATGAAATTTAAGATCGGGACGTTGATTTGAAAATTTTAGTAAGAGTTGTTGGATTAAAATAACAGATTTTCATATTAGTTTTTATGAGCGTTAATTATAGTTAGAATCTGAGTGCAGTGAAACGTGGAAATTATAAGTAAGTAAATAAGATACCATATTTTTAAATCTTGATTTTAATTGATACTCTTTTTTAAAATACTCGAGAAAAATAACTTCTTTCAAATTTTCTCCATTCAGATGAATACTTTTTTTAACAGCATGCGTAAATTTAATTTGTTTGTTTTGGGTTTTTTTGTGTGAAAAGAATTATAAAAACAATTATTTAGAAACTTAAATGAACTTTAATATTTGAAAGAATTCTACATATCTGTGTCTTTCGTAATTACAAAATTAAAAAAATTGAATAATGCGATTTTCATGCATTTTTTTTTCGATGTTTTTCTACAGACAATCTTTCTATTTAAAATGAAAGCACAAATAAGCTATGGAGGCATATTTTTACCGTCCGCTTTTAAAGTGCTAATAACCGACCATTTTTTCTTTAAGGGCAGCCACTTGCAGATGAGACATTCGCCTCTAACACAGCTCGAAGCATTGGACGAGTGAGTACCCAAATCAGAGACTGGAATCGAACCCGAACTCAATGTGTGATAGAACGGTTCGCTAACTACTACACCACCCGAGCGTCATGAATTAAAATTAAATTTTGATGCCTGAAAAATATTTTTTCTTTATATAATACAGTAAAAACATGTAGTGACATGTTCTGGCTACATTCAGTTTCATACTTTTATGAAGATTACTGTAAGAACGCAAAAGATCAACTCATCAACAAGTTAGTATTATAGAGATATAAAGACATTTCCCTTGCAGTTTAATTAATGGTGCACACTAGTGATAATAGTGTAACCGTGTTATTTACTGATAAAAGAAAACTGCACTTTCAACAAATTGAATATCTATTACAGAATTGTAATATGTTATAAATGAACTTAAGGTTGATTAAGACAAAATGCTGCATAAAGTTTTTTTAACAAATCAATATTATGTGAGAAACTAGAGAAAATATCCATAATCTGCTATCACAAATTGCCATATATACCCTTAAAAAGGGTGTATAAAAATGTTTTTAAGTGCCTGATATAAATTGGTGTATGTAAGAAAAAACTTTTAAAGAATGATGTGATTATAGTATTTTTCCACATTGTATCTAAAAAGATTTCGAAAAAAATTACTACATGGCTGACAAATATTCCTCACTTCAAAACTTTAGATATATTTTAATTTATCGTATGTCTTGTATTTATTTACTATTTCTGGGTTTCAAGGTATTTCAAAGAAGGGTTTTTACAACTTTATCGAATATAATCATAGTTAACAGCTGTCTATAAACTGATTTTGTCAGACGTCAGGTTCTGTTCATTTCAAATGATACAAAAATGGTTTGAAGCAAATGATAAATAATTTATTTTAAGGGAATTCTTTTTACAAACAGAATTTATAGATTTTTATTTATCAGTTCAAAATACATTTATCAAGTGTTTTTTAGTGTCATTTAGCTTCGAAAAGATTTTAAAAATTTTATTCTCATTAATAAACAACTTTGCTCCTTATATTATACGTTTAGAAATAGTGCGTGGTTATTTCAATACTTTTTTCAATCAAAAATTATCTCCATGATTGCTGTAATATTTAATATTGTTATAGAATACACATAAATGCCACTTATCACTAGACCATTTGTAAAGAGAGACGCAGTTTATGATATATATATAACTTTAGCTCACATTTGTGCTTATGAACAAAATAAATTACAGACCTAAAATATTTTAAAGATAAATTACATTGTTTTATTATTTCTGTTGAAAATTGTTTGGTCAATGTTTTATACATATAATAATTTGTTCCTATAAAAGCTAATGATTTTTAGAGTGTCTGTTATCTCGGTCTGTTCTTAATGTTTTTAACATTTAGTTATACGCGTTGAGGCATAACTCATCGTTTGGGTGCCTGTGTTTATTAAATTAGTTAAAGTTTGGCACAGAATGGTTGAAGAATTTTCTTTCCTAAAGGATTGTTTGTAGAACTACCAATGAAAAGAAAAACTAGTCTTATCTATTTTATTAGGTTGTAACGAAAGTTTCCCGCCACCACAAATATCGTCTGCAAACAGTTCACGTTGGTGTGTTTGCTCATATTTTGTCAAACAAATTTTGTCATTTGAAAGAAAGAGACTTGCTTTAGAACACTGTGTTGTTAAAAAAATATCGTTATCGTTAAGTACAAAGTGTCTGAAATGGAGCTATCATGTTAGTGGATTAGAACCATCATTGACTCACTCTTCTGTTTCAAAAAATCAGCTACAGAATGTCAAAGAATTATGTGTGTAATTTATATTCTGTTGTTGTATCATATGGCACTGTGAAGGTTTGGTACTGAAAGTTAGAAAACACATCCTATGGCATTCAAAGAGCAGAGCGTTCTGGCCGGCCTACTGATGTTGATGGGGGACATCTGCGAGAACTTGTGGAAGAAGATCAATATTTAACAGCTTGAGTGCTAGCTAAAGAGTTAGACATTAATGAGATGCCCATTAGTCATGCTATGAATCACATAAACTTGATGTACGAGTTCAATTGCCGCATCAAGCAGATTTGGCGGAGAACTTTCGTTACAACCTGATATTTTGTAAAGTATTCTAGAATCTCGGGCAATTGTATTTCTTTTTATAAACAGACTTAAAACAGCGGACAGAAAGACAGAGCAGGAAACTATATTTATAAATTCCAACAAATTTGTTTTACAATTGTTTGTCAACAAATTATAGTAACTACCAATTCAAGAACAACAAAAGCATAACCTTTAAAATAATAATAAACATAATTTTTTATTTTTAAAAGATTGCTTGTTAATAGTTTTATTTAACAACTCCAGAATATTTTATTGAAACAAGAATCTCGGGAAATAAAAACGGAAGAAAGAAATAGAAACAATTTTTTCGATGAAACTGGACTTGAAAGAATACGCAAATATTTCTGTTTTTTAAAATCCAATATCCGAAAGGAAATTCCGAGGGAGAGAAAAATAAATGCATCGCATAAATTGCTCTTTTTCCCAAAGATAAAAATGATTTCAGCAAATTTCAGAGCACACCATGAATAATTCAAGTGCTTACGATGAGCATATTACGTAACATGGAAGTCGGACTGCGGATTCTCGAAACAAATGAGACATTTTTAGTTTCTCTGCTAATTTGCATTTCAGCTGTTCACTAAAATAAGTTTTGATCTTTTGAGTGATCATATTTTAGATAAAACTGGGTTTCATAACCATGCAAATTCTATATAATAAACTGGAAGTATTTGAAAATATTCCTTATGTAAGTTTTAAATTTAAAAAAATAATACAAAAGCTCTTAAGATATTCGTAAGAAATATTGAAATTCCAGATTATTTCGCGAGTAGTTGAAATACTTATGTAGGAGATATTATGTCAAATAATATTGACGATAACATTGAATTATGATTAAAGCATTAGCTGTACATCTGTCTAAGTAGAGTGTGCTGGTGTTTAAATGTATACTAAAATATTTTGGTTTAAACAAATATTACAAAATTTACTTAAGCATAAAATAAAACATTTTTTTCTTTCCTGCCTCCCAGAGAGTTTTTATTGATGAACAATCAGCTCCTTAAGAGAACCTTTGTGGTTCAAACGAATGTGAAATCTATTTTAAGTGCATTTTATACAGATTTGCATATTACAAGTTACTATTTTATCATTAATATCATAGCTAATTTAAGAGCTATGCTAATACAATGCTTCGGTTGCAGCCTTTAATTGGTTGAACAAGTCAAAAAACTTAATAATTTTAACTTATTTGCCTTCTAATCTCTACTTATTATAAAAGAAGGTGTCTGTGTGTCTGTCTGTGTGTGTGTGTGTGTGTGTCTGTCGGCAGCGTTACGGACAAACGGCTACACCTAGAAACACCAAATTTGGTACTCGGGAAGATGTAAATATGTAGTTGTGCACCTCGAAGCGATTTTTTCAAAATTCGACCTAGATTTTTTTTTATTTTATGTTTTATGCGATTTTTGGCATTTTTTCTCACCTAATTCGTAATAACGGCGGAAATTACGCTCGCAGCAAAACGGCATTTGTATCATCGGATAGAGGAAGAAATTTTCTTTTAAAAACAGTTTGTTCTGAATACGTAACATGATTTACCGATTTTTAGGAATTTTTTTACTAAACATCTGCTTCGTGATTCTTTTTCGTAAAATAATTTTAAAACTGTCGCATCTTGAATTCTATCCGTCATAACTTTTAGATATTTTGACAAATCGTGAAACATTCTTTTCTCCCTCTTTTAAAATAAAAACGAAAAAATTATGTAAATTAGATGATTTTTTACGAATTTTAATGCAGCCTAATGTTTAGAATTTAATAGCATCAACGCGATCTTACGCCATTCATTACATTGCGATCACGGCACGAGAATTTATGTTCGGTTGTTGCCACAGAAAGGATAAAAAAAAGGGTTTTTTCAAACAATCGAGTTTTTAAATGGGATATCAGAATTTCAACTCGCAAGTGAGGATCTATGACGTCAAATGCTTTAAGATACGTAAAAATTACGCCATAATTTTAACTCATTTATTCCAGCTCTATTTTCAACACAGGGAGACGATATTTTGAGGCGTTGCCTAACATACGCATGCAGGTTGCGAGTATAGTTTTATTTTAACGTTGAATTACGTTCCTCCATAAAGGTCCAACGCAAAGTTTTAATGATACCGTTTGAAAACAATTACGCGAAATATCGAAATTAACTCCTTCAATCTACCGGGGTATCCTTTACGGCAGTCAAACAGTGACGTCATAAATTTAAAAAAATGCGTGAAATTTGTAAACTCTGCAACTCTAACGCCCTGTCACAATTAAAATGGGAATAAGTAGCTCCTCGAGATTACACAGTTTGATGTTTTTCAGGAGACAGGACTATGGAGGATATAAAAGATATCGCTATATTAGATACATGGATATTTAAAATGGCACCCCTTGGATATTTTCTCCCCACAGTAAGATGAAATGGTTTGCGGCGCTAAATACGCCAATCTTATAAAACTATGTATAAATTAAATATATATGGAGAGTTTCCTTAATGGCAACCATTATGTGAAATGATTATTATTTATGCTAATGCGTAAATTGCAAAGAATCGCCACAGAATCACAAGATCCCATTGAGGCCAAATAATCTAAGCTGTTTCTTTTAAGGGAACCTTGAAGAGGGAGAAGCGAGTATAGATAGTATTAATGTACGTAACAGGTAGTATTATTAGATTTGTAAAGATAATATGAATAAACGCAATGTACCACGTTAATAAATATTTCATGAAATTAAAAGTGTTTATCCTTTTTCAACGGTTGTCTTACACCAACTAAATGAAAAGTAATTCTAATTTGCGTTAATATATCCCGCAGTAATTTCAACAGAGGAGATTACTTGAACTTTTTAAAAAATGAAATTCTGTTTTGTCACATGCAGATATGATTTTAGTAGTAAAATATTCCCTTCTTCCCGTATGAAGAGCGGGTGCACAGCTATTTTAAAAACATCTCTTGAAAATAGCATAAATGAATTCAGAAGACCTCAAAACGTGTAAATACACCAAAATCTCGAAGTCGAATTTTTTCATGATTACAATACTTTCCTTATATGGTACATGTTCGGAAAGAAATAAATGGTGCTCCATTTCATGTAGTGTCTTAGGTATGTACTGCTACAACTTGAGCCTAAAAAACAGTATTATGTAGAAATAAGACATTTTGAAAGCCAGGAGTTCTCTGCAAACCATTAAGCTTTCCACTTTTTCGATAGTGAATGACACTGACGTAGTTTTTTGAGTCATTGTACTGCAATGATCAGGTTAGTACTCATGACACAAACTTTACATTAAGAGTCAAATAATTTTGCTCTTTTTTTTTTAATTCCACATCACGAATAATTTCGAATTACACATGTAAGGAAAATTTTCGTTTCCTACCGTGCGAAGAACGGGCACGCAGCTAGTAAGGTAATAAACAAAGGGGACCTCAGAGTAACTCTTACGGAAAACAGATATATACATAGTGAAAAAACATAAAAATATTGTAAAATACGCTTCTGGAAAAAAAATATATTTATTTTGCTTTGAATTTTTTTTTATCGGTCTACTATATAGAAAATAGTAAGAACATATCATGGCAGTATAAAGAAATTATTACATTTAATATTTTTGTGAAATTTCTCTTTTAATTTAAATAAAACACTAAGTCACACTAAGCCACACAGGAGTGTGACTTAGTATAGAAACATTATGTCGATATTTTACATAAACAAGATTTTCTCGTTTTCCGCAAATATTTTTAATAGTTTTCAAAGGGATATGGCTTTTTTCAAGAATTACAAAAGTTATGTTATTTTGTTCCGCTGAAGAGACGTTTGGATGTATCTGGTTACTGCAGTATCACAGTGCACACATGGAAACGTCTCTGTAAAAAGTAATCTTCAACCATTTTTTCAGTACCGTTTCCGAATCTCTTTAGCATTGCATGCATACAGCATTTTATTTATTTATTTAATAGCATTTCAAGGAATTCGTCAATACCGCTGTATTCCAAGTACCGCGAAAAACTCCTAAAAACCGTACCGTACTCTGAAATATAACACAGTATTGGCAAAATACCCCCCACCCGCAACATATTAAATTTACTTTTTCGTGGGAGGGGTGGGGATGATGGGGAGAAAGAAAAGGCATATAAGACACGGGGAGTTTCTTCTTTCAAAAGAAATCGCGAAGACGATATATATATCCTGCGTAAATAGATTTTGATCTGGAGAAAAAATATTCAGGAAGTAAGAATTTTTCAGACTATACAGCGCAGGAATTTGATTTTGAAAAATACTGATTTGTATTCTACTAAGCTTAAAAAGAAAAGAAGAAATATAACGCTTTTAAAGGAGGGTAAAAACAAACAGCACAGTAGCAATCTCGAAAAATCCAGAATATACAGGAAAAACCGTTCTGTTTTCCCCTGGATAATCCCGCAGATGTGAAGAAGAATATCAAAATTTGAATTTTTCTCTACGGTTAGAAGTTTCCGATCAAGAAATATATATATTTTTAAGAAAATATTATTCTTGATCGGACATGAAAAATAATATAGAAATATTTGTAAAACACGTGTAACAAGTAGCCGTCGAATATTTTGTGCAGCAGATAAATAAATGGTAGCTTTCGTAATCCTTTTTAATTCGAAATCTTTATTAAATTATCTTGTTAGCATTCTTTTACTACGATTCAGTAGTCAAGAAATTCTGAATATTTTTATTTATTTATTTGCTTGAAGCATTAGCACTTAGACATGCATCTACCGAAACACAACATAAATTGAAAGAAAATGGTGACATATATAAAACTAGGAGCAGAAATTTTCCCCTACCGCCAGCCCATTCATTCTCATCTGGTCTCCCTGTACCTGCTAAAAATTCAGTTATTTGACAGTGCGAGGCACGGTAGGTGAAGATCCTTTCCTCACCACAAATAATGCAGTTTGAACTTTCAAATCAGCCATAATTATTAATAGAAGTGAAGATAGGGAACAATATCTACAAAGCTCTTCTTCTGACGTAGATTATTTAGTACTGCCGCCTCCGGCCACCAGTTGGTTCGCCATCTTAATAAATCTTGTGTTTTTCACCGGCTTCCTTGGCTCTGAAATATCTCAAATTTTGAATGGAATTTAAAATTAAGATGGTTACAAACATGGGCGGCCCTGCTAACTAAAAAAAGACGCCCTCTTTTATCCTCTACTTAGTTTTTGATTTCGACATGACGCCTCTTCGAAACCGGCGGCCCTTGCTTACCGTGTCTGGCCGCCCCTGGTCATAAAAATAAAATGGTTTAGTGATAAAAACGTACAAAAAGGTACACATTATTGTAGTCCTTTATTAATTCTGAAGAGCTTCCAGATATATCGGCCGATATCGAAAAACGGAAAGGAAAAAAAATAAAGTAAGAAAATCTGAAACACTTTCAGATTTTAAATACGCACTAAAGTGCTATATATTAAAAGCGTATCGTAATCCATGCGTCTTCGCTATTTTCTTTCCTTATTCCTCAAGTTGGAAAGTGTATCATTATTCATGAGTGTGATTAAACAAAATTGATATTTCTAACATTCTTTTTCTGCATGTAATACATTAGAAATAGAAGGGGGGAAAAGACGCGTATAAAGATGCATAATTTAAACTGAATGAAAGTTTCTAAAAATTATTTTTTATTTGTTTATTTGTGTACAACGCATTTCAGATTTGTGTGCTTGGCCCGAAGTCAGCTTATAAATCCATGTCAGAAGGGTAAACTTATTCGGGTGATTTTATTTATTAAAAAGTGCAAGTTCTATAAGTTTGCGCCATCTGTCGATGGCTTTGTAAAAAAAAAAACCTCAATTGTATTCAGTTTCTTTTGTTGATAATAGATAGTTTTTTTTGTATAATATAGGAACAGTGTTTTTTACATGCGATAAAAAGTAGTCTGTTAATCCAGGACATTAACTGTCCTTATTCCAAATTTCATCCAAATCCGTCAAACAGTTTCAGCGTGAAAGAGTAACAAACATACATACACACATTGACATTTATAATATTAGTAGGATTATGCAGAGTACACCACGTGGAGGCGATCTACATCACAGCCCTAGAACTAACAATTTCCTCTCAAGCGATATCATGTTCTGAAATTTTTTCTAACACTTGTCCTTTAAAACGATATTTATTAAATATTAATGTTAAAGCATTTCAGATTTTATCTTCTAAACATCTCTGTAATTATAGCTGTTGTAAAAATGTACATAAATTTGTTTCTAATCTACCAAGATTGTAATAGATTCTGGCTGCATTCGTTAACGACAAACTCGTTGCACGAGTTTTCGTAAAAAAACTGGACTGCGTGTGTTTAGTGCTGTCAGTGGTTATCAGTTTTCTTTGACTTTATTTGACTGAACAACTTCAGTTTATTTAGTTTCGTTGCCTAGGAGACGTGTTTGTTTACAATTCGCGAATGCGTTAATTTTGCTGAGGAGAGTTGTTAGTACATACTCAATATAAAATCAAAAGGATTTTTAAAAGAAAAAGTGGCCATAATTGAAGTGCACAAATCAAAATTTAGAAATTTCAAATTAAACTTCATTTTTTCAAACGTATTTATCAAGAGAAGTTCAAATTTCGCTAATAACGGATTAAATAAACTTCAATCTCAGCACTAAAACATGCATTTTTAAATTTACTAAAATGAAAAATACAAGAAAATGATTACCTTTGAAAAATTATGTACCTTCGTAGCATTTTCTAACGTACGCATGAATTTCCTCCTCGAAAAAATAATATTTGCAGCTTTAGAAAACGTAAAATACTTTTCACAACAAGATACTTTTCCATAACAACGGACGCCATTTGAAAACAACAACAACGCGCAGCAAATGTATCTTCTAAACAACTGACGAAACCTTAGCAGAGATCAGTTTATTTTGTTTGAAACTAATCGCACTCAGTTTTGTATATGAACGCTCTAGTTTAAAAACTGTATGCACTCGGTTTCCTTTACGAAAACTCATTGCACGAGTGTAACTCGTTTGGCGTTTACGAATGAAGCCTCTGAAACGCTAAATAAAATTTAGAATCATTCTACATTTAACAAAAAACTTTTAGAACAAATTAAGCGTGATAAACATTGTTTATTTTTTAACGTGTCTGATTTTATAGAATTAGGTATTTAGATGAGGTCCCATTAGAACACGAAAGTGAAGCAGTAACGGCTTGGGCAATGACGGGGAAGGTGAAAACCTTCCTCGGCTGGGTTGCTGTGGAACCGTGTAGGCTAATGGGAGCTGGTGCACGTAAAAATTCTACGTGGCTCCAATGTTCTTCATGTTCAAACGATACCTCTGAGGATGCCAATCCAGGTGCTAGGTCTCTCATCTAGAATTGTTTCGAAATTAGACCATTCATAAGGGGCAACCTTGATCTGCCTATTAGGCGTCCTAATTATGGAGTGACCAACATCTGCGAGCTTCGTAGCTGTCAAGCCTCCAGTAGGTCGCTGACCCGGACAAAAGAAAGAAAGATAAAGGGTTCTTACTGATTTTGGGATAATTATGTGATAAGTGTCAATGTAAGCTCTATCAAATATTTCCAACTAAAAAATCAACTTAAACTATGAAGAAATAACCTCGCATGCCATGCAGGCAAGTAAATCAAGAGAACAAGAGACCATTTAGGGATGCCATTAGGGATGGATGCAAGACGATTTTTTCCGAAGCTAGATATTTGCAGCTTTTTTGCGAGACGAGACAAACATTTTTAACATTACAATATAGGAAATTTGCGAGACGAGACAAACATTTTTAACATTAAATTATAGGGATTTTGCGAGACGAGACAAACACTTTAAACATTACAATATAGGGATTTTGCGAGACAAAGCTTTCCTACCGTTTTGCCAGACGAGACAAGCCTACTTTTTGTGCCGCGTCCATACCTATTTGAGCTGTAAGAGAAGAAAAGCCTCTAGGAGACAATCATTGGCACATTCATGGAATTGTAGTGCAGGTCCTGGAACTTTAGTTGGCTTGAAGGGTCACAGAAAGGGCCAAACGGCTCTGGATTGGTTAATTTCAGGGGCATATAAGGACTCTAAGATTCCCCATTGGTACTAGAACATTCCCAACTTGTACCAAGAGTATTAACAGTGAAGCCAACATCTGATTAGTTGTGCTGATTTGGAGCGAAATGATCTCAGGATGAGATCATGTTTGGTGTTGAAAATAATGAGGGGGAGGGGCAATTCATGCTTATGATCTGATTCAAATCAGAGGGTGACTTTAAACTTGTGATATAGTTCTAGTTTCGAAAGTTTAACACGATAATTCCAATAAAAATATGAACCATGATACTTTTGGGGCTTTTCTATATTTTAAGATTGCTTTTATTGGTCGACACGTTTTCGTTCCATTTTTCAATAGGGTTGCCAGATAGAGGGGGGGGGTTGTTAAAATCTTAAAACTCCCCTAGGTTCTGAAATTTTTGATGATTTATCCCAGATTTTGGGGCAATAAAATAATCCCCAAAAGTGAAACTAGTTTGGCGAAATCTTCCATATTTGATGAGGAAGTAACAATCCCCACTGTCTATTACAAAGGAGAAGTATGGTTAGAATATACCTGACAAAAATTATAAAAAAGCTCTGGTAGGCGATTTTATTATAAATTTCAATTCTAAAGAAGTGTTTTATGGATAAAGGAAGACAAATACGGTACATTCATGGATTATAATACACTTTCCAAACAGTATTTATAAAGGTGAAGTATAGTTAGAATATCCCTGACGAACATTGTTTATCAGTTTTAGCAGCAGACGATATTAATATAGATTTGAATCCTGAAAAGTGTTTCATGCAACAAGAAAGACAAATGCGGCACACACATGGCACGCCACAATGCATTCCAAACAGCACTCATAAAGGTGAAGTATAGTTTGAACAGAATGTGCTTGGCGAAGATTGTAAAACAGTTTTAATAGGAAATTTTAATATGACTTTCGATTCTGAAGAAATGTTTTATGGAATACGAAAGAAAATACTTCATACTCATGAATAATTATACACTTTCCAACTTAATAGAATAAGGAAGAAAAGTGGGGAAGATAGATGGATTATGATACACTTTTAATATATTGCCCTTTTGTGTGTATTTAAAATATGATACTGTTTAATATATTTTTTTACATACTATTTCTAATGTTCTATGTACTTTCTCCCACAACAATACGCATATTTCTATGCAAAATTTGTTACAATAAATCGAGTATTTCTTCAGTTGTTACAGATTTTATAATGCAACCTTAATTTTTGATATGAATGGCAAATCTTCTTTTATTCTCCAAGACACTGATTACCTTCAATAAAACGCAAATTGACTTTAAAAAATAATACTGCAGCATAAAAATAAATTTATTTCTGACGCAGGGGAAAACAAACTTTACTTTACATATACTCCCTCTTAATAAAATAAAATGTAAGACTTAATAATATAACATACGACTTTATAAATCTTCTATTTCTGGGAAAAAAGTCAAGTGACTGCCAGTCCAACGCTATTTGCCTTTTCAACATGCATACTCTTGAAAGTTTTTTGACAGTATGAAATATGAATTCAGCTGTCAAAAGTGCTATTTCTAAAACTAACATTTGAACTTGAAGGAAAATTGAATTGCAGTCTGAAATTTTGACGTCATTGCCAGAGAGAAAAAAGTACATACATTTTCCTTACGGAATTCTTTTATTTGTAATATTCAGTACATAAATATAGCATTATTCAGAAAATAGTAAGCAAGTACTGCACGGTATGCTGAGAATAATTCTTGAAATCGAGCCATTTTATGTTATTAAAATTAGGAGAGGAGGGCTGGAGTGCATTATATATGTAAGAGTAACAAAAAAATTTCTACAGGTTTTAAAATAATATTTTAAAATGAATATATTGAACAAAATTGGGGGGAGAGGGGGGGAGGGCACGTGTGCCAGTGTTATTGCTTAAGTTACTTGAGATTTAACTCTTTGTTATTACATGAAATCATTGTAATTGGCTTAAAATTTTTACACGGGCGTAAATAGTCTGCTGTTATGAAGAATTACCTCATCATCGTAAATGACTAGAAAAGTTGCAAATAAATTTACAAAAAAAGATTCTTTTTTTTTTCTAAGCTGATTTAAGTAGTTTTTTTTTTTGTCTTAAAACTTTTACATAGGCAAAAATACGCATTTAATTTTTTAATATTTTGATATTAAATTTCTTAAAATTGATTTCTGTTTAAAACGTGCATAAAAATTTTACTTTAATTGAATTTTTTTTATACTAGTTCAAAGTTCTCATTTTCACTAGCCTTCAAGTTTTAACATTCATCACACTACAGCATCAATATATGCTACTTATGCCAGTATTAACTTATTTCTTTTATAAAATGCAACTTGGATTGTGTACATGTCAAATAAATGTTTGAATACATAAACTTTGAAGCATTGCTATGTACGCACATACACTTTATTTCAGCATAATTCGTCTGCATTCTAACAATATTGTATTTACTGAAAATTTAAAATACTCAATGTTGAGACGAAATCCAGCATCCTCTGAATGAATCTGATTTCCAGAAAGAAGCTGAAGATCATAACGTATTAAAAGCAAAATTAAGATACTACCCGACTTTTATAAGCAAATAAATGATAAGAAAAATTTTTGAATTTATTGAAATATAGCACGGTTATGTCTGCGTAGTTATAAAAATTTTTGAATCCAGTATTTTTTAATATAATCTGAGTCGGAAGTTCTATTGATTTAGCACGAGAGCTTTATTGAAAATTAAATAATCAGTTATAATATTATTAGCAAGATTGTATATTTTTAGAAATTATAAATAATTCACATAATAACATTATCATACGGATTGCAGTTTCTTTTCCTGTTTCCTTTATTTTTGTTTATTTGTTCAAATTTTTTATGATGTACAAATGAACTTTAAAAAAATGTAATCATACATATTTAAATCAATTTATAAATACCATTAGTTTGCTAATAAAATGTAGGGAAAAGTGGCCCAAAATGATCCTAGCGGGCAAAAAGATCCGCATATGTTTTCTTCCAGACAGGCAGTGCCATCTACTAGGTAACACATAAACTAGTTGTGCCAAGTCAAGAAGAAGCAACGGCGATGTTTAAGCGATCGGTGTATAGAATTCTTTTAAAAAGTGGGTTTTATCATATCTCTTATAAGGCAAGCACTCACTTTCATATTTATTTAGAAGTACAATCTTTAATGTAGAGAAATATGACTTGGATTACCGAATAGAGAATGCTTTTAGATGTGAATTACACTTGTTCAGTTTGCTTTGTTCCAGTAATATCACTTAAAGTGGGCAGCCATAAAGTGGGCTGGGTAAAATGATCCATAGACTGAAGAAACTCCAATATGGTCCTAGTCATCATAGCAGCCCTTCAGACGTTCTCAAAATGTGTGACTCCCCATTACATTATTTAATGTATTTCTGCGTTTATTGTGGGCCATAATTTTTGAATTATGATTTTGAAATATTCCCTTTTATTGTTTGTGACACGTTTTTTATTTTAAAATTTTCATAAAATAAATTATGCATACTATATGATTTTTAAACACATTTCTTTTCATTATGTATAGTCATAATTACATTTACATCTTTTTTTTTTCGATAACAAAAACAATTTACAATTATTTTCAAATGAAGGATCATTTTGTCCTTGGGTGAGGGTAAAATGATCCTTTTGACTCTTTTTCAAAATTCTATTTTTTTCCGTCAGTCAATTTAGCTTTAAAATATTATTAAAATATGCTTATGATGCAAAATATTAAGTTAAATAGTGTGATAAAGGGCCAAAGATTTATTTTACATTTACGTTATTATATGCAAGTTTTCCAATTAAGGGAACCATTTTGGGCCACCTTCCCCTTTATTATATTGCAAAAATTTTAGAGAATTAATCAAATTTCATAGTAAATTTCACTACATTATCTATATAAGTAGTCTAATGCTTCATCATAAAATGTCACATTTCTAAGAGCAAATTATTGGTAGGAGAATATATGTAAAGTTAATTGATAGTATATACTTAAATTTTTGTTGTAAAAATAAATATTAGACCCTTTGTATGACAATAATAATTGCTGTTAAATTATTTAAAGGTCTAATTCCAAATTGGCAAATAAAGGTAGAAGAATAAAAAATTTCCAAGAAATTTGTGAATCGCTTTTAGCTATCAAAAGAGAAAAACATACTATCATGTTCTTAAATGAAAACTGAAATTTGTGATATTACATCTTCTAAACTGTAATATAAATTTAAGGTACTAAATATAAGTAGCATTACACGTCTCTTATGATAAATAAACAACTTTTTGCTCTGAGGAAATAAGCATTAAAATAGAAAAAAGGGAGGCACATTGGGATGATATTTTTCATGTGATCCATAAGAAAAGTATGTCATAATTTAATTGAAACGCTGTGGAAACAAGTGTAACTGTCTACACTGTGAACAGTGGCGCTATGGTTCAACGTTAGCCACAACGTTGAACCACAATTGCAACGTTGTGGCAGTGACTCAACCAACGCTGTGGATAAGTCACTGCCACAATTCATCTTGTAGTGACGTCACACCCATTTTTTGTTTCAACTATTACTGCTGAAAAAATCGGATGAGTTTTACATTTTTTTGCATTTGAGCATTAAATCATAATCCAATACTCAAAATCTTTGCTTTAATTGAAGCTTAAACTGTCTTAATCGCATGCATGTGATGTTCTATATTCTATTCATAAATTGTGCATAACTTTTGAGTTTGGATTTAAAAAGACTTCTTGGAGGCACAAAGGGGTATCCTGATTGGTACACAGTGGGACGGCGCCACACTTACTGTAAACCTATGGCTTTTGAAAGTACAGAAAGAACAATAACACAATTATACTTTCCAGTAGACTTTCAACCTTATTCTATGATAAAATAAGCTTTTGAAAACATTTCGTTGTCGTTTACTGTTTAATTTGATGCTTACTATTTTTAATTTATTAAGCATTATCCAGTAAAGAATTTTGCAACTCTTATTTCACTATTATTTTTGAGTCCTGTCATTTAAAATCTGCTTTCATATCTTCTGTCTTAAATATCCTAACCTTTACTTAATTACAATAATAACAATGTATTGCCACAATACTACTACACTCTTAAAAATTTGGCGCAACATTTCACCAAAACATGGTAGAACAAGGTACTTGAAAAGTCGACTCCGTAAGATGGTGGAACCTTGTTCCAACATTTGGTGCTCAGGTTTAATAATACTTTTGTGAAGCACCAAAGGTTGGAACAAGGTTTCACCACCTTATGGAGTCAACTTGTCTATTACCATGTATTATCATGTTTTGGTGAAATGTTGCGCCAAATTTTTAAGAGTGCAATTTGTGTGTCTTACACATTGTGTTCTGCCGTACCAAAATCCCTCTCTCATTGTATCCCGCAAAGGGTCACGATGCTACAACTTGTAGTTTTGAAAATTAAACTTTTTTCAAGCAATAAAATAAGGATAACTCTGATAAAAAAAATTACAATGAAGGCAAAATATTTTCGAAAAATTTTTCTGTATTTAATTTTTAGTTTTAATTAACAAGAAAAAAATTATCACAAAACAAGTAGAAAATGTCCCACTGTGCCCCCTCTCTCTCCTACTTTGATAACTGCAGTGCGTGCTAAAGGTTTATAATAAACTAATTGACAATTATATGACGAATCAGACAAAGTTTTTATCCCGAAAGTACTGTTTGGAAGTGCGAGAATATAATTTATTTATTTATTCTAAAACAACACACGAAAAATTTATGTTCAAAACAGTTTTAGTACATTTTATTTAATTTCAATTTAATACTTTCCTCACTGAGTTTTCTGGAATGAAAAATAACTACAATGCGTATTTAAATTTTGTTGTTTGATATAAGAGAACATATGGCTGAAAGCGGAAGTGATAATATAAACATGTCAAGATAAATATTAGAAGAGATTAAAAAAAAAGTTATGTGTATTGTGAAAATATTGTGATACAGGGAGTAACCTTTTTAAGCTTTGGTGGGGTATCAACACCTTTCACCAAAATATACCACTATTTATCTTTTTTAACATTTTGTGTGTTTTTTAAAAACCTTATAAAGGTCGATGTTCTCAATCAGTTTCATACAAACAATTCTTCCATGTGAGGGAAAGGATTCCTCCTCAGTATACTTTAGCATAAAAAGTTGCTGCGCAGTGAATAAAAAGTGACACTGGAGTATTTTAAATGAAAACAATTATTGTTAAAATCTATCACTGTTTTATATTACAACTTAATCGTTCTGTAATGACATACAATACTCAAGGGCGTCGGTGAATTTTTAATTTTGAAATTTTGAAATTTTAGTTTTTTTTAAATTCTGACTATATGTAGATGTTTAATAAAGAAAACCTACTTACTTTTTTATAAGAAAAACTTGGTAAATAAATTTCAATTCGCATTTAATTGCATAAATATTTTAAAAACAACATTACAATGTTAATACTTTCGCCTTGAAGAATAGAACATACGTGTGGGTTTTAACGCTAACTACTCCCCTTACCAATTTCATTTAACTTCAAATGCAATGGTGACGTTAGTACATAATTGATATACTATTTTTTAATGTCATACCAACAAATAAATAAAATTAGAAGGAATATGATGCCAATAGATGAAAAATGAAAACGTATTAATTTTCAGTGGAATATGTCAGGTGGGTGATTTGAATAGAATGTTGACAGCACAGAATAAAAGAGATTCGCCTACTGATCTAAGTCTGCTGTTCATTTACATATCCTATGATGTGGCATATCCTCTCCTTTGATTACAAGGGCGTGGTGATGTTAACATTACGGCCCGAATACCTCATCAGTTGCTCGATTTGCAAGCCAATCCATCTTGGAAAAAACAATTATCTTTCAGGTCTAACCAAGTTAACTGTCATCAGCTCTTAAATTTCGGTTTTTCTCTCTCATTTACAATCAGACAGCAAAATGGAATTATTTCTTTTATTTGGAAATGCGAAAAGGATATATAATATGAAATAATGTAATAAAAACAAAATTGAGATGTTGATTTATAACTGGCAAGTAGCGTTTCTCTGACTGTATAAAATGTTATTTTTGTCTGTGATATTTATGTTACTCGGTTGCGGAATGATGATAAATCATCGCAAATAATTACGAGTTTTGGTATCAATTACGACTGTTAGTGTCAATTTCACGGATAAATAGTATTAAATAGAAAAAGTGAAATGTGTCAGGGTTATGCTATTGTTGAAACGATTGCTGTGCTTGTTTTCATAGCGTTTAACAGCATGAAGCAAGGATAAATTCGATGATGGATCGAAGAATTACAAGTCCTGAAAAACCACGGAAGATGATTGATAATGTTTGCCTCTAGCTATTTACACAATTTAAAGATGTTTGATAAAGGGTTTGGTTACTCTTCAAACTGCTCTTAATAACACAGAATAAACGAACAAAACAATAACTATTGGCAAGATTGATTCATAGGAAAAAGATTTCCACAGTTAACGTTGTACGAGGCAATTAATGACATGAAGTTGTAGTGATATCTATATAAATAAAATTAGACTTTTGTCTGTATATTTCTTGGAATTCAAAAATTTTACGATTTCTATCCGTTTCAAGCACCCGGGAATCCGATGCGACCCTCAAAAAAAAGTTTGTCTGTCTGTCATTCTGTCCGTGACGCTTTTTTTGTTTAAGCATCACGTAAAAACGACTGAAGCGAATGATATGAAATTTGGTGTCATGATAGGTGGTCACTCAACTTAAAACATAGGCGTCCAATTTTTAAAAAATTCTGATTGGATTTTGAGATTTTGCGAAAATTGTTTCAAACTGCGTAAATTTGTGTTCGAGCATCACGTAAAAACGACTGAAGCGAATGATACGAAATTGGGTGTCATGATAGGTGGTCACTCAACTTAAAACATAGGCGTGGAATTTTTAAAAAATCTTGATTGGATTTTGAGATTTTGCGAAAATCCTTTCAAACTGCGTAAATTTGTGTTCAAGCATCACTTAAAAACGACTGAAGCGAATGATATGAAATTGAGTGACATGATAGGTGGTCACTCAACTTAAAATATAGACGTCGAATTTTAAAAAAATCTTGATTAGATTTTGAAATTTTGCGAAAATCATTTCAAACTGCGTAAATTTGTGATCGCACATCACGTAATAACTGCAAAGGTGAAAAAAATGATATTTGGTGAAATGATAGGTGGTCACTCACCTTAAACTATAAGCATCTAATAAAAAAAAATCGATCAAATTTCGAGATTTTGTGAAAATCGTTCAAAACTGAGTGAATCTTTGTTCCCGCATTACGTAATAACGACTAAAGCGAATGATATGAAATTTGGTCACACGATAGATGGTTGCTCAACATAAACTATAGGAGTCCATTTTTTTAAACATTTTTATTAGATTTTGAGATTTTGTGAAAATTCTCTCAAAATGCTTTTATATTTCTTCAAATATCACGTAATAACGACTAATACGAATGATACGAAATTTAGTGATAGGATAGGTAGTTGCTAATCTTAATTTACAGGAGTTGAATTTTTAAAATATTTTGATTACATTTTGAGATTTTGCGAAAATCGTTTTAAAATGCTGAAAATTTGTTCCAGCATCACGAAATAAAGACTGCAGGGAATGAAACGAATTTGGGTGACATGATAGGTTGTCACTCAACTTAAATTCTAGGCTTCCATTTTTTCAAAAATGTTGATTAAATTTTTAGATTTTGCGAAAATTATTTCAATATGCGTAAATATTCGTTCGCGCATCACATAATTACGACTAATGCGAATGAAATGACATTACTTAGTGACTCTCTAACCTGTAATATTTTAACAATACATATAAATTATAACTTCGCTTTCTTTACTTTGGCAACATACTACATCCATTCTGTGTACTCCTACAATGCTGACGAAAGATCTTGCTTTTTTTGAAATTTGCATTCACTAACCCGTCGAGGACGGGTACTTCAGCTAGTATCTCATAATTTCGATCTCTTAAAAAATAATGGAATTTATGAACAGTTTAAATGCCAACAAGACTAAACAAACATTTTGACTATATGAGTTACTTTATAGATTCTTATAACCGGTAAACCATGAGATATCCAGAGAAAAAGCCACTCTGAATTTTTTTTTCTGAAGTTTCATTAGTCATGTAGACTTGTCATTTGTAAGGAAGAATTGTTTAGCTCGTGAGAAAGTACTTGAAATTTTGATTTTATTACTGATTTTTAAAAAATTCAATTTCTAACATACTTTACCATACAACTGGTTTTACCAGCGGTCTTTATTTACCCTGTTTAACTTTTTTTTCTACAATAGGTAAACATTTTGACACCAAATCAGTAGTTAGTCTTTGGATTTTTTCTTTAATCATTAGGGTTTAATAAATCGTTTTCGTAAGATTTTCGAAAATATACTTAAATTATTTTTTTTGAAGGAAATATTTTATTTAATGATTAACTAAACCGAAAATAAAGGATTTATCAAGCACTTAATGATGTCATTTGAATATTTCTAAGAAATTAAGATGAACAGTAAACTCATACAAAAGGACAAACTTATGATAAATGGTTGGAAAAAAACGTCTTAAGCTCAATTTCTATCTTAGCTTTACGGCAAATATATGAGACGGACATATATATAGACTGCAGTTGTTTAATATTTTGCCGGTATCCTATATAATAGCCTTTTTAGGAGTTTTTTTTTTTTTATGCTGCGCATAAAGAGCATTTGTTGTTCTGCGGAATGCCTCGGCAAATTACGTACAATGCCTAGCGAAAGTATGTAATAATTGTCACATTTTATACCTAAACCCCTTTTTTCTAAAACTTATAACAATAGGCATTATAACAATGACTATTCCTTCTACGGAATGCCGGCGTTCCATACTTTGCCGGCATATATGTTGTTGCAGAAGACTCTGCTTAGTTTTCGGTTTTGAAGCTAAAAGTCCAGTCTGGATGGAAAGTTCAAGTAAACAGTTCAGTTAACAGTACAAAACACAAAGTTTATTGCTTCTAGAACTTCGACGGGCAATCTTCTATGCACAATTCATCGGAAGTAATAAACAGTAACATGATTTATAAAAGTCAACTTAACACAGAAGCGTTCTCAGATGCTGCGTTTTGACGATAACAAAATAATTCCACAAGCTAAAATTCAGTGGAAATTCTCGAGGAATATCATAAAATTTTCCTCGGGATTCAACAATGACAAATCCACAAACAGCATTTAAAAAGCATTTCAGAACAAGCAAAATATTGTATCTAAAAGCACCCACAATACAGAGCCTTCAGCAGGATCAACATCTGCTCGTGACAGCTGCAACAACAAAACTGAACTTTTTCGGGCTGCTCTGCACTTCTTCTTCTGGATCACCAAAATATCTAGTAATTTCTAGAGAATCCAAACAACATGCCAATCAATCAGAATTTTGACTGCATAATAGAAATGTAATTGAGTAATGCTAGGCTTTTGTGTAACACTAATGAAAGGAAACAAACATTATAGGCCCCTATCAGAAAAATTGCGCCAAATGTCCAAAATGTCAGCAGGCTTGGCGACTCTTTGATGAAATATTGCCAAATTTAGCGCCAAAAATAAGTCTTCAAAAGTGAAGGCACCTAAACTCTAGCACCAATATTTCTCGAGAATTCAAGAAAACCCTATGTTAAACAATGGGGACCCCCAAAACTTTTTATCTCACGTTTTAATTAACCGTATTTATTTGTAATTTTTATGCAGCAAAATGCAACTTTTAATTATTCGAAGCATATAGTACGAAGTTTAGACTATGTTTACCCTTGAAGGTACCCCATATATATATATATATATATATATATATGTTGTCGCGATACACACACACACACACACGTGTGTGTGTGGTGTTGTACAAAAGACAGCATGGAAGTAAAATGAGTTGAAACTGTCTTTTTTTACTAATCAGTGAATTCTATAAGCAACTTTTAAAGCTTTCTTTTTTTTTACGAAAAAAGAAAAGATTAAAAAATAATAATATCACCCATCTTCCCCTACATAACTTTATTTCTCTATAGTACTGTTCTCTCTACAGTACTTCATTTCTCTATAGTGCTGTTTTTCTTGTTACAAGTATTTTTCTTTAAGTGGCATAAATTTATGAATACCACTTTAAGTAGAATGCGTGCGATCGAACTGAATTTTTCCAGGAGTAAATATGTAATGCTGTATTATACAGAGCATCTTCAAACAACAGTTTTTTTCGTTTGAAAAAGATAAATAAATCTTCGAATACAATAGAGAGATTTCTTTATGAATTTAGATCCTTGTCATTTTCCGGGTTTCAAAAGGTTAAGCGGATTTCTTTTTTTTCTTTTATTTTCTGGCAGTTTCTTAATCTCAGTGACAACAACTGTTTCTGAAGGTGCGGCTTGAAAATACAATGATTGATATTATTCAGAAGTTTATAAGAAAAAGTCAGGTGCTTTGAAAGATGATTTACTTTTAGGTTATATATATATATATATATTTATAACTCACGTGTGCTGCTTCAAAACAATAGGTTTGCTCACCCACCTCTCCCCTTAAAAAGTTTGAGTAGTAGTTAGTCACTATTATCCGTCAAGAGATATAGAAAGAATAAGGTAATTTCGGATTACCCCTGAATTGCTTTACAGGCTACAATTTATTTTTATTTCATTTTATTGATTTTTTTATTGTTGAGTAAGAATTTATAAATAATAATGAAAACAAGATTTAAAAAACTCAAGGTCGGTTACTCGAGATTGAAGTTTTAAAAATATTTTTAAATGTCTGAGCTGTTTGTTCTTTTGTTAATTTAGAAAAAGGTGCACTCTTATTCACCAATATCTTCACTATTAAATATTAACAATGCATTTTGAATTGTAATTTTCAGAAATATTTATTTAGATGTGACTTTAAATATATTCTAAAAGTATTTTTTATTCTTACATTCATAAACTGTTATTGGGGTTTTTACCATTCTTAGAATGCAGACTAAAATATTTTTCTCTACACTAGAACATTTTGTTCAGGTTTAAGGTAGTTTTTAAATAAAAATTTAAGTTTTGCCAAAATTGTTACTTTGCTGATATTACAATCAAAGTGAAGATCAGTTCACTTAAATGTTAGAATTATTTAATCTTCTCTAGATTTTTCAAGATCGATTTAGGTTATTTTTTTTTAAATCTATGTCACCATTGTCACCAGACTAACAATTATTTTTTGATTTAATCACGAAGTAAAATACTTTTTGATAGTTATTTTATTTATTTATTTTTTACTATCTTAAGAGTATCTAAATCTTTCGTTAATTGACAAAAAAATAAGTAAAAACTATTTAAACGAAATGCTTTCTTTTCTTTTTTCCTGTTTGTACTTTGTAAGAGATTAGGAAGAAATTTTTAAGAGTTCCTAGCAACCAGTTAGGGCATATTTGACTAGACATATCATTACAGTGAGATAAATTTGGCAGTACTGATTAGATGTGGTTATTTGACATTGAAATATCATACGCCTTGAGATACGGATCTTTAACCCGTGGCCATCGGAAGATGTTTTGGTGGCCCGCCAAGCCCTTTTAATAAAAAGAGAACTGTCAATGCAACTGTCTCAAATTTTTTGCTTTTCTTAGTTTTCTTTGATAGTTTAGTTTGTGAGATAGTTAATATTTCTTTCTGTCATTTTTTAAAGGGTCAATATATTTCACAGGTGTTTCTCATACGTGCTAAAAAATGGAAAGTGAGCGCAAAAATAAGGCAGTTTGCCTTTCTGTTAATGGAGGTAGTTATGATACTAATCATAATGGAAAACATTCTGCATTAGGACATTTTTGAAGCTATAAAGTCCAATTAAAATCGAATGTAAACTGTCAGCAGCCGTTTTCATCGACAGCAAATAAAAAGTCCGAAAATAGTGTTCATGTAAGCTACACGACAGCAGAAAAAAATGCTAAACGTGGAAAACCCTTCATTGATGGAGAGAAGAATGTCTTCAGTGCGCAGTTGATGTGTTTTGCCCATCACAGGCTAAAGCTTTTTCAAACGTTAGCTTGTCTGGTGTGACAGTAGAGAGACATGTGGAAGATTTGGCAGCAAATATATTAAAAAAAATTAAAATCCAAATTCAAGGGCTTTGTGTTTTATTCTGTAGTGACGGAAGAATCAACGGATGCTACGGATACTGCACAAACAGCTATTTTCATTCGTGGCGTAGATAAAACTTCACGATTGAAGAGGAATTAAGCAATGCCGTTGCACTTAAAAGTACATCGCGAGGTTCAGATTTGTACTCGAGTCTCAAAGAAATGTTTGCTAAATGTGAGTTAGGCTAAAGCAATTTATCTGTCATAACCACATATGGTGCTCCTTCTACGGAAGACAGAAGGCATGCGGAAACAGTGCTATGATGACTTTCCACTGTATCGTTCGTTCACTAAGCAAGTTTGTCCATAAAGTCCTTCTCAAACTTTTAACATGTGATGACTGCTGCAAAAGTAGTTAATTTTATTAGCTTCAAAAACTTAATCACAGGCAATTTCAACAGTTCTTGGGTTATTTATAGTCTGAACAGTGGCGATGAGTATCATACGGAAGTACGCCTGGTTGAGTCGAGGGAAGATACTTCATCCCCTACTAGCAATTTTGCTCGGGCCGTCATCGGCTGGCTGCGTGGCCGTTGGTAGCCCGAGCAAAATTGCTAGTAGGGTCGTTTCTTTTCCTTGATGAACGAAGTTGAATAATTCATGGAATCCAAACAGAAACCCATTTGCTAGTTCCATGATGAGAAGTGGCCCTTGCTAAGGGGGAGTCTAACCCCCCATAACACTAACAAATTTCAATTAAACTAGAAAAAAATAGATACTCAGTTGGCAAACTCTGTAAAAAATGTTTAACGATAAAATAAATATCCAATAAGTTTCTAGCTCAGATTCACCAGCCATTTATGTCACAGAATTTTTACTCAAATGCGTAATTTTTTTCATCCTATTGCACCACCCCCAAAGACTAGAATTTACTTTCTATTTCTGGTACACTTGGCAAAATTACGCACACCCAGTTGGCAAAAGTAAAAGTTGGTAATATAGCTGACTAAAAAATAAATACGTAAAAATTTATATTTAACTTGGCAGTTTATCGACATCTCCCCCCCCCCTTCCCTAAAAGAGTCTTGGCAATGTCTCTGTACATGCCATGTCACCTTCATTCTATTTGATAATTTAAAAGATACAAAATTTATTGATTTGTCATTAATTGAAGTTTACTTTTTGTGAAAAAACACGAAAGTATTGAACAATTAAAAATCGTAACGCACCGCTCCCTTGAAAATAATTGTAGCAGTGCATTCTTCCTTTCCCCTTTTAAAATTTTGGAAATTTTGCATTATTGAACACCACTCGTCACCAAGTTAAAATATTTGCGCCAGTTACTGCGAAGCGCTACACGTTGCCACTGTTACTACAAAAAAGTATTATCCCGTTAGCACGAATTAAAGTACACATAAACAAATAGCACGAGTTTGCTGAACTTGGCACGTTAGCATTGGTGTTCCGTTAACGGAAAAGTACCAAACTTTCTGCGTACGTTGCTTTTTTTGGAAATGTGTTGCCAGCGGACTTTATATGTGGTCCTCAGGCGTAAAAGGTTAAAGACCGCTGCCTTGAAACAATAACAAACTCTATAAATAACATAGTCTCGGGTGGGACAAAGGGTTCACTCTTCTTCAGCTGTGAAAAGTGACAGGCTTTCTGCTACTGTGCAAAGAGAAGTTTTTAGCAGCTGAAGAAAGATGAACCTATTGCACCACCCCAAACAGTCCGTACTGTTTATTACTATATACGTTTGCTATTTACAACGTTCTTTATTTTTCAGCCATTTAGCAGCACGGTTTTTAGAGTGTTTTAAGGGGACAGTTCACACATTCGAGGCATAAAATCACTAAAGAGTGCTATATCTTCAGAAATCTTTAACAAAAATCTTATTATAGGTATTAAAGGGATTTACAGGGTGATTGCACTAGATACTGTTCTGTATAATAAAAATAAAAAATAAATAAAATACAGTTTATGTACTACTTAAAAATACAAAAATATAACACAAAATTTCACTTCTTCAAAATTACTAGAATGCACTCCGCGCAGGATGACAACAAAAGTTTTCAATATTTGCAACAAATTTCACATCAAATTAAAGAAAATACGCCTACTAATGATGAACTACAATCATTAAGATATTTAAAATTGCAAGAACAACATTAATTTTAATTAGGAAAAAACAAAATTCATTTATTTTTTTGTGGCATTTTTTTGTTTATAAAATTTTTTCTATCTGTTTTATGCTTACAATTATAGTTCATTTTATGTATATCAATAGTGTGAACAAATCCTGAAAATTTTAAGGTATTATGTTGACTCGTTCCAAAGATATCTTGCACGGAATGTTCAAATTTTCCATTTTGAGAAATAAGCATTTAAAGATGAAATTTTCAATTTGTTTCCGTTATATCTCATGAAATGTTTTTCGCTGTATCCCATGAAATAAATGTCGTCTGGTTAAAACGTTAGTATTAAACTGTCCACAATGTGAGAACTCCTTAAAAGGTCCTCTGATATGGCACCCCCCTAGGCAAATGGCTTTTACGTAGCTTTCCCTCAGCACAGCACACAACAGCGTTACAAGAAGCTGTTTTATAAATTTGTAGGTAATACCAAGATACATTAAAGTTA
The DNA here is from genome assembly GCA_038373885.1 of Cheiracanthium punctorium. Lineage (NCBI taxonomy): Eukaryota > Metazoa > Arthropoda > Arachnida > Araneae > Cheiracanthiidae > Cheiracanthium > Cheiracanthium punctorium. Next base: position 725,176 of record JAWZYV010001099.1, on the reverse strand, counting down.
ATATGTTATTTTAAATAAGCATAAAAAGTATTATCATTGCAATTTTATTTGATTTTCGAGTTATAGGGAATTTTTTCTTATCGAAATCGTGTCTTATCAGTTTGTTCCAGAATAATCGGGATGCCACTGCACAACCAACACGGCTATTAAAGTTTAAACTTCATGCTGTAAAAAGCAGTAGCACCGTCATAAATATTCATTATGGTGTTGTTCGATATGTTTTCTCGGAAAACGGAGAAAATAAAAGGAAAGTGAATTTATGAACGAACATATTTCTCTTACGTAGAGCAATAAAGTAACAATAATGAAGTAAAAATGTAAATTGAATTTGAGTTTAAAACGAGGAAAATAAGATTTGGAAGAAAAAGTAAGAAAATATGCATGCGTTTAGTGCTCTCCGGAGCATTGTAAAAATAAACCAATAAAACATTTTAGGTGATAAAGCGAAGGAAAGTATGCAGCGGGAAGAAATAGAGAAATTTGAATTTCCGTTCAAATTTGATTCTCGTACAAGAATATTGCAGCGCAGCGTTCAAAGCGAGTAAACACGTTTTACGCATTTTCAGAAGGAACGCTTATTTCCCTTGGGACTTTAAATCAGAAATTTTATCCTATTTAATTTGAGTAAAAAAAAAAAAAAAAGGGGGGGGGGTTTCTTGGATGTATTTGTAGAAAAGATCAAAATGCAATTTGGGAGCGAAAGTTATAAACCATGCATATCTGATCATTTTTCAGAACTCCTGGTGACTTTCATTGCTGTGTATTATAAAAATAATTTAATAATTTTCGTGATATTTTCTTACATCTTACGGCAACTCGGTAAATAAATTAAGTTTTGAAGTATATGTTAACTGATCTTTTCCGGAGAAATATTTTAAAACCTGAATGTACATTCTTTTTATCATTTCATGAGGAAACTGGATTTCTGTTTTCTTTCCCTCATCGTTCCTGAAAAATGAAATATTTCCACTGCATTTTTCAGTATTACCACCTATTAGGCAGTAAACGTTAAAAAAAATACTGCTTTCGGCAAACTATCATAACCTTGGTCAGAATGTTTGTGCTAGCAACGATAATTTATAGTCAATGAAAATTAATCTAGGTAAAATCTTTTAATGATTAGCAATAATTAATTTAAGCGTTTATTTACATACATCTACTTCCTGAAATTTACGTGAAATTTTCCAATTTTTTAAATTTTAAATTTTTATGTTAATATTCAAATTTTCTTTATTCTCTAGGAAATAATAATTTGGTATCTTGATAAATTAGAGAAACTGGGTTTTCAAACTATAATACCACTTAAATTTATCATCTGTATTTTTATCAAAGTTGATGATATGCTTTTATTAAAGTTAAAGTGTACTTATGTTAAGTTTTTTTTAGATCAAAGGCGCAAAACGTTCTATTACGGCTTTTTGTTAAATTTTATCATGATTTAGAGATAGATCTATTGCATCGAATCTATGGTACGCCAGCGTTCAAACAGATCAAAATTTATTATTCTGAAATACAAGAGTGAATTTACACACAGAATTCTAAAACTTTGACTTTGAGAAGATCATTCTTTATTGGAACCAGCCTGAACATCATCTGTATTCCTTGGTATTCTTCGAATTATGATGTCAAAATTTATGTAATTTTAGCATTATGGGTGGTTCAGTTGTACATTTACTGGGGTGGTGCTCTTCGCATCTGCTTTGTTTCATGATCAAGACATTAGACTCCTCCACGTACTATTTATTTATTTTTTTTACTTCATTTTTTGTGGAGGGATGTGTAAAGAAAATCTCCCCCTTCTGGGGAGTTCTTTTCTCGTAAATTGAATCGTGAGCTGTTCGATATCCTTAATTGCCTTAAGTGGAGCCCGTATAAAAGTACATCCATCAATTTCTGTGCGGTTGTGATTGCTAATTTGAGGAGCAGAGATAGTACATTTCGGCCGACACGCTTTAGATTTTAAGATTCCCCCCCCCCATCTCTTTCCAAGAGCATGTAATTGTTTCTTCGGAAGTGCCTTATGTTCGATTTATTAATGGTTCTGGAGCTGTGACCGTACAGAAGTGAAAGATGATCTCCTTAGTTCTATTTGAGTTGAAAGAACCATTGTTTTTCGCAGATTATTTCACTGAAGAGCTTTTTGTGGTAGGAATTCTCGACTAGTGACTCTGAATTATTGTGTAGACTATAGTGATATGATAGTTCGTTTATTACTAAGAATAAAGCTGTTATTTTACACTTTGTTATGACGATGCATCTCAGAGCTCCGCAAAGGCCCGATTGGTTGAAGCGTTGTTCCCATAAGAACGCCGAAAATGAAGCAGCTCCGACTTCGGTCAGAGCTTGGGAGAGTGACAACCTCTATCTGGATCGGACTGTCGAGGATCGTGTATAATGGCGAAAGAGACCGCGTGCGTGTACAAACTGTCATGCTTTCGATTCCCTCATGTTGAAAAGATGCCTCTGAGTTTGCAAATTAAGATACTGGTCACTCATTGGTTCAAAAATAAGGAGACCCCAAGCTAAGTCGGTCTTCCTCGCCATCCTCTGTCAGTTTTACAAGTCTATCTGGAAGGCAATAGAAGGAACAACAATAAAAATATTCTTCTCAAAAGTTATATTATTATCTGGAATTTCATACGTCAGAAATTGCTTGCTTGCATAACATTAGCGTTCGATGATAATACATTCAAGAAACAGTATCATTTAATCCAAATTTTGTTGATTCCCTGACCTTTTAATAAGTTTTTGGACTGATTAAGAATTTAAAAGACTTACAGGATGGTTGAAATCTGAAAATTTAGTGATTAATTCACAAATGGTTTTCACGAAATATCATCATTAAATTAAATGTTCTTTTTTTTTTTTTTTCTTTTTTTCTTTTTTTGAGTAGTCAAGGATTTAAAAATGTTTTGGTGACGTAACTGTTTTTGAACTAAAAAAATTGTTAAAATAATGAACTGATTTTGATTATTCACAAAGTAATTTTTCTTACATTTTGAATGGCATGTAAAAATTTATGAACGGAGCAAACATTTCACTGCGAGCTTGCATTAATAAAATACTTTGTTGTATTTACGAACATTTTTTGAACTTTTCTACTAAGTTTGTTAATGAGAAAAATAAACGAATAATATGAGAAATACTATTTATAAATCATATTAAATTTTTGTATCTAGCCCATTTAAGAAGTTCTTTTAAAAAATAGTGTAACTATAATCGAGACTTGAGAAAAGTTCAAATTATAATCGAGAAAAGTTCAAAACTATTTTTGCGCTATTTCTTTTTTCTTTTATGAAAGCTGCATGCGGCATATAGGTTTACTGATCATGAATGTGCTTGGTACAGTGGGTGAAGAATTAGTATTCTTTTCTTTTTTTCGAAGAATTAATATTACTGGTTTAAACTGATTTAAAAGAAAATCTGTTTAAAAGTCTTGCGATATCTATATTTAAAGATTTTACTTTAAACGAAACCTTGTTAAAAGTACACTTTTCTAGTACTTCGTACGCTTATCCAGTTTAGAAGTTGATGGAAATCGCAAATCACTTGAGATAAATGAACAAAAAAAAAGTATAAATTTTCAAAAAATAAAAATAAAAATAGTCTGTTTACCGACAGATTCATAAATGTTTGGAGTAAAACATGCTACATTTTTTAAGGACATAAATATTAAAAATATGCTGGTAACAGAATTAACCGGTAACAAAACTCATCTCTATCCAGTGGATTGGAAATTTTTATGCAAAATCAGTATTTTCAGTTCCTGGATATATTACGATAGGCTTGATTTTTACATCAAGGTAGCTATTAATTATTACTTTGAAAGACTTCTATTTTAAGAGTAGCATGAAAAAAAGAGGAAAATGCAACATTTCTAATGCAGTAAATTCAAATTAAATCTTTTGGAACAAAGATACACACCTAATTTTAAAGGGAAATAATTGAATAAATCTGAAAAAAAAATCATTTATTTTTCTTTTTGTACGATTTTATTTATACTTATTGAATTTAATAAGCATAACATCAACAAAGTTGCAAAAAGTTTGAGTAGCAGAGCTACCTTCATCAGATTAACTAAATTAAAAAAGAAATAGAAATTTCTATTATTTTTTTAACCCCTCTTAAAGCTTGTATCACCCCATTTCATTTCACGAAGAATCACTAACTCAAAACAAAATAAAACTTAAAAAACTACAAAAAAAAAAACTTCCCCGGTTTCACAAATTATAATTTCTGGAACTCTCTCTTTTTTTAAAAGGATGACGGCGATGCTTCGTTAGTTTTTGAGGCAGTGCTTCGGTCTTAGTTTCTCTCAAATTTCATTTTGGTCGAAAAGCTAACGAAGGAGTGTGCTAGCTGATTTTTATTCAATTTTTATTCTGGTGCCAAGAGAATAGAAAGAAGTTTTTTTTTTAATGAAAGAGAAAGTATCGTTTTTGCAACTTTTCTGATGAAAGGACGAGTTGATCTGTTTAATGGATGAAGGAACTCTCAAATGAAAAATAATAAAATTGCATAAATTGAAAAATAAAAAGTCTTAAGGTCACATTTTTTAAACTGAAATCATAAAAACTCCAAGTTGTTTTGCTCTTATTTCATGCGATTGCTGGAATGTAGTATTAAAAGGGTAAGTGAGGCAAAACTAAGTAGAAGGAGCAAATGTAACTCGAAATTTCAATTTGCTTTCAATGTAGCTTTCTCGTAGCAGTTCTTGTAACAGAACTTTCAAAGGAATAGCACTGGATGTTTGAGTACAGCAACAACAAATATACACACATAATTTTAAAGGGAAATAATTGAGTAAAACTGAAAAAAATCGTTTATTTTTCTTTCAGCACGATTTTATCTATACTTATTGAATTTAATAAACAGACCATCAACCGAAGTTGCAAAAAGTTTGAGCAGCAGAGTCTACCTTCATCTGATTAACTAAATTAGAAAAGAAATAGAAATTTCTATCATTATTTTTTTAACCCCTCTTAAAGCTTGTATCACTCTGTTCAATTACTCAGTTACTCATCACTCAATTATAACTTTGAAAACTTAAAGTAGCATGAAAAAGACATTTTTTTGACAAAGGATTGACAAAGAAATGGGGATTTTTTTTGTGTTCATCTACCGTTTGTTTGTGATTTTTGCTCATGAAGAAGCTGCGTATTAAGTCAGGCTCGGAATAATTTCACTTCAATAACTGTTAAACTCACATAAAATAAAACTATATTGAATTATGAAATTAAAAAATAAAGAAATGTTCAATCACATGCATACGATTTTTTTCTGAAATAAAACAATAAAACAAAATGTTGACACGTTTTAGGTTTCCTGTTACATTCCAAAAATGTATACCCTTTCCCTTACTTTGATGTTCATTTGATGACTTACCACAATCGTTGTAACAGAATGATATCATCAAATTAAATTACACATATAATATTTCATGAATTTTGACTATTGATTTTCTGTTGAATTTTTAGTAATATTACATAGCATAATCCAAACAGATCTTATATGGTGTTTCAGTTTGCAGGCATGTCAGCATTTTGTGTAGTGGTTGAAGACATATCTATCTTGTTTCAACATCTCGCACTTTATGCTTTCAGTAAAACTCACATCAAATATTTAAAATATAAACGAATAATAACTACTGTGAACCAAAGATTTTACTTTGACATTCATAAATGATTAGGCATCCGGAACCTTTCTCGTAATTATGGCCTGGAGTATTTAAAATCAACCTAAGAAAATATGTGAAGCTGCTTAAAAAATAAGGTTAGTGCGATTTCTGTACGAAGACAGATCTTATGACGATACAGTGCATGTTTATAGGCGTAACTTTATCAGACGTGCAATAAATGGTTTTCTTTACGTAGGAGCAATGTGTTTAGCGTAACTAAATGTGATAAGAATACTTTTTTTAAATGCATCGTTCAGAAGTCGCATGAAGTATCCAGGGTTTTCAAAGTACATTAGATATTAGGAACTAAATTTACAAATGACTAGGGAATATTATATTATAAGCAGAATAATTCTGACAATTTTTGCAGAAAGAACCAACACCCATGTATACCTATGTATACCACCTGTATACCTATCAAAAAATTACAGGTGATTCTAGTGAACGGACTTTCATCATAAAATACGTTGAAGACTGAAACCTCAGTCATCTTTACTTTGAAAAAAAAAATTGCGGTGTAACCCGAGAAAGCCAACGTATCACTTATATTGATAGAATCTCATGATTGCCCCTGAGCCCCTCTTGAACTGCAAATATTTGCGAGGTTTGGGTAGCACTTCTTTTTCAGCATGGGAATCGGTTACAGACTTTCCCTATATTTGCAGTTCGGTAATCGTATCTGCTTGTCTTTTTACTTGCAAAAACATTTCCTACCCAATTTGAAGTTTTTACAAACCTATTTCAGTACGTAAGTAGGGAAACTTTTGATAGCCGTGTAAAGTGCTTGAGACGAGTGACGAATGTATAAACATAAGACATGGGCAATTCGAAAAGCATGCATCGGAAATGATTACCTCTTATAAGTCCATCCATCTGTCAATAGCCTTTTCAACACAAGTTTAAAAAGCTAGCATTTGAAAATACTTTTAAAATGAAAAATTCAAAATATATTTAACCGGTTGCCACCTATCTGTGTATATCAGACAAACTGCAAATTTTAGACACAGTTAGCCTTTCGAACGTTTTCGAAAAGGGTAAAAATGTGAAGTTTTTTTCACTGTGTATTCAAGCAGTGGCTTGTGCAATTGTAAAAGCATCATGCTCCTTTGAACCCACGTTTGACGTACCCACTCTCATCGCTGAATAGGCGAGAAGGATAAGAATTTCCCTATGTTCCTTGTGTTACTTTCCTACTTCAATCTTAGAATGTCCATCGGAGCTTTCAGTAAATTTCAATATGGTCAATGATGGGACTAAACAGATGCTGGTTCTTATCGCCCACAACCTTTCCTTTTTCCTTCTGCGTTCACCAGTTTTAAATGACAGTGAAGTTGAAACGCATTTCCAATTTTGAATTTGAAAGTTTGATTAATTAAATACATTTTTATTCAGAGGTATAATTTCATATACTGTGGAACCTCCGAAAGTTGGCCACTTGAGGTTCCCACAAGATGAGGTTGAGATGTCCAATTTACGGAGGTGTCTATCTTTCGGAGGTGTATAAATTTTACTAGCCACTTTCGTTCGTCAGAAAACTGTCCAACCTTTGGAGGTGTCCAAGTTGGGAAATTTCATTGTACATCCTTTAAAGAAGAGGTTTAATTTAAGAGATACAGTTTTATTTGTGGTACAGCTTTAGGGGGTTACTTCCCACACATCGGCACGCCAAGAGATCGCCAACAATTTCACCCCCTTTTCAAGAACGATCAGTGCGTGACCCTGCAGATCTGGACTCACGGAAAATATCACCAGGATGGCCCCCGTTCTAAAGTGGGGATGGCAAAAGCGGGAAGATAGCAACCCATAAATTACTCCAGCCAGTGTCATTCGGAGATGTCTAGCAAGGGTATAATAAGAGTTCCTTTATCAGCAGCAATAATTAAAACTTGTCTTTAGAAAAATATTTTAAAACGCTAGAAGCATCGCACTTACTATCGCTTGTTTTGAAAAAAAAAATTTAATATTTTATTCTTTTTTTTTCACGATTTTAAAATTCGCTAATTTTAATTTAAAATGCGTGCGCTCACTCTCTCAGGAAGAAAAAAAGAAAAGAAGGGAAATTTGAAGGAAGAAAATTGCGTTAACTATTTACATATATTTACCTCAAAATTTACTTATTCGTTTTAGTTGTGGACGCAGGATCTTATTTTAGGCTGTGTATTCGGAGCACGTGACATGGCGCTTCCATTTTATAGTTGTCCTAGAAACTGCACAGATAGTATCAAAACACGTACTAAAATAATCTTTCACACATTATGAAGGTTTAATTTCTACTTGAAAATCAAAGTAAATTATCTGAATATTTTAATTGAATCCAACAAATTATTCGAAGAGTTTAGTTTCATAAATTGACATTTATTTTCCTATTTTATAAAGATAGTTGCAAGTTATGCATAAATGTATAAATTTAATAATATCTGATGCTAATAACTAATAAGTAGTTCGAAAAATCCTCTAAAGTTTTAGACATTCTAAAATTTAAACTTTTGGTCAGAGAAAAGAGAAAATTAGATTTTTTTTTTTTCGGAAACATATATCGTAATTTAATGTGTTCTCTTGAGTATTTGTAGAGCCTGAAATATTTAACCCATGAACCGTATATAGAACACTGTAAAACTAAAATTAAAAAAAAAAACCTGTTAAATTCTTTTTAAAAGCATTTTCTTAAATTCATGTTAAATATTTTTTGCAATTCCTCTAAAGAACTCTTCAGCAATGTGACACAGGCATTTAAAAGTTTAATGTTAAGAAAATCTTCATGCACGGGTGATTTGTGAAATGTAAATTAATTTCATTTAAGTAATATTCCACAACAATTTTTTTTTTCGGGGTTTCCCGCAAGTACCCTACAGAGGGTGTTCACACATTTTTGTAACGATTTTGCAAAGATATATATAGAAATAAATATCAGAATTTTATTTTCTAATGTGTTCAATCTGATAGCCCTTTCTTTGAACCATCATATTACATCTTGATTTCAAAGATGAAAGTCCTTTTCTTAAAACATCAAGGCTGATATTGTTCCACTCCTCCATCACAATCTTGTAGTAATATAATCTTTTGTAGTAATATATGAATGTATCTTGTGTTTGCGTGATTATGGCAACGCTATACTAGGGCAATCTGCCAAGGATGGGAAGGTGCCTTGGTAGGAGAACATTCTAAGGGGTTCTAAAGCGTATTCACGTTACATCTGGAAAAAACCTACCAAAAATCCAGACTGTTAGATCGACAGCTGCTCGATGGGACCCGATCCCGGGTCCTTCACTCTTCGGCAGTCTACCATTTTCAGTGACATAACTACTGTGCGATGGTAAGGCTATAAATGTATCTTAAAGTAGAAAGATAATTCAACTCATCTTCGTTTAGAAATATATTTAATTTTATATTTCAATTCCATTCATTATCACTGAAAAATAACGTTCAATAAATACTTGTCACACATTTTTGCTTTCATGCCTTTTAAGATGCAATTTATTCCAGGAAAAACTTATGTATATGTAAAAAAAAAAAAAAAGTTACTATTACATTTGTTTGTTCATCTTAAAATACACTGGAATAAAATAAACTAGAAGTTTCTGTAGAAAATTTTACTTAATTGAAGTTTTAGACGTATTTCGTATTTTGTATGTATTAAGAAAATAAATGTATTTTGTATTTTTTCAATTTAGAAAGCATTTTGTATTTTGTAATTTTTCGTGTTTGAATAAATGTAATTTGTATTTTGCATCGAAAATACATTTTTTTATGTATTTTGCCCAACTCTGCTTCTGTAGTTGCTTTCAAAGAGCATTGCAGAGCAAGCAGTAATTATTTTTATTTCCAACGGAGGGGAGAGTATGAGGGAGCGTCCTCTAAGTGAAACTGTACTCCCCCTCTCTAAACAACGGGGGATGAGGGGGAGAAAAGCAATAAACTTTAGGTTTACCTTTGCCGATCTCTGGGAAGATAGGGCTTTAGGGCTTTTACCTTGCAAACATTTGACCCCCTAAATACTTAACGATGTGGATCTGCATCGTATGTTTTAAACACGTTTACCGCCGGACTAAAAAGTATTAGAGTACAAGCCAAATTTCTTATGTCCATTTTACATATGAAACATTGCTTTTAATAATAAGTGATTTCTGTAGTGAATAATAAAAATTATACAAATTTCTTTCAAAATGCGTGTTTTTCGAAAAATTAATTTGTTAATCACAAAATTGATGTAGAAAACTTAGCTTACGCCCTTGGCTATCGCTTGATAGGCAGCGAAAGGGTTTAGAATTCATGCATTTAAGGGTTAAAACGTTCCATTGTCAACGTGTTCTAAATGATTCGTCATTTTTCCAAATTTTATCGCAACATAAAGCGAATGTGCTTTCACATTCAATTCGGAATCAAACGAATGCGTTTCAAATGCACAGCCTCTAGATGCTTTTAAAACATATGACTTGCAATGTGTTCTTCGAGATATTTCGAATTTATACCCCCACGCACATAAGAAAATATTACGGGAAAAATACAGTAAACGTCCATGGAACTCGAAGTAATGGAAGGTGGATGTACCCATCTGGTGTTCGTATCGTTTTCCCTCCCTCCTCCCAATGAAAAACTATCCTGGGACACTTCGCCTGGGGGTGGGAAAAAGCAAGCCCATTATGTATCTAGTGATTGAAATGCGCGTGTGTGCTTTATATGTATGAGACGGCCCCCATAAGAATAATAATAGTAGAAAGGGGGGAAACTTTATCATATTCGTTCAGCAGGTTGGAGGATCCGGGAAAGAAATATGTATAACACTGTCAGCGTAATACGGAAGTAAAAATGCTCTCTTTCACGTTCCCGTCGATTGCAAAATTTCAGACACTTCTGCCATTTTGCATTTTAGAACAGGTTGAATTTTGTCTCTTATCACGCATTACTGAAAATCAATGAATTTTATTGTCTTTCTTGGGTGGCGTTTATTTTTCCAGACACTTCCTTCCCGCCTCCAATAAATGAATAAAAATGTCTGTGTGTTTTAACGGATATGCATTTAAAGTTTTTCCCTTTATATTTTTCTAGAAGAAGAAAGAAAAATGTTTTTATCAACGTTTTATAATATTTGAATATATTTTTTCGATTTAAACAAAATTATCAGGATGTAGCGTGCAGTAGTCGATCAATATACAGATATAAAACTGATATGAAATGTTCATAGAATGTAAACTGAAATATTCTAAACTATTTTTAGCATCCTTAATCTATTTTATTTCTTTCAATTTTCGCTATTACTGTTTGTTATAGAATTGTCGTTTTGTAATTTGCATAATTTTAGGTTATTTATAGAAACTATTCCGAAAAAAAATATTTTAATAACTAACATGGAAAACGCTGTCACGTGAAATAGCCATATAAAAAACTTTACCCAGTGTCACTGATTGCGATTGAAATAGAAATAACTTAACGTAGAAGAACGATTTTCAGAAATGAAAATAAATCTGGAACACTCTTTTTATGTTTAAGCGTAATCTGACATAATAGACAGGGAGTTCCGAAAAGATGGCAACACGCTTTAATTCTTTATCCTTTAGAGGTAAAAGGGCAGTGAAAATAGAAAAAATGTTGAAAATAAGACAGGAAAAAAAGCCTACTTTAATGAAAAATTCCTCAGATTAATTTTCAGAAACTGCAATTTTCTAAATTAGTTTATATGTCCCCAACAACAACAACAAAAACAAATTTTAATTCCAATTAGTAAAATGCCCCATACACTAATGAGGTGATGATTAAAATTTTTGACTTTTATCATAAAACTTCTCAGCGATATCTTTAAACAAAGTTTGAAAGGGGCTATTCATGAACTTGATTGTGAACATTTAATGCAAGAGTGCAGAAATTATTTTCTTTTGTAATTTCTGTACGACCCCTTAAACGTGATCATCCGAAGTGAATCTTCGAGAGCCATTGAAAAGTGGTTTAAATCAGAATATAATATATACATATTCATATCTCGACACTTTTTTAGATATGATTCTCAAATTTTGTACATCGCCCCATCAGTGTATGGGGGCACATTTTTCTAACTGATAAATTCATGTACGAGGCTGGTATTCAAATTTAAAATGTTCCACTTTTAGAAAATTTACTAGAAGAATTTTCTTCTTTTTCTACCTTATTGTAAAAGTTTTTTCAATTGACATTACCCGCTAATCCCTACTTTATGGATAATTAAAGTGCACTTGGCGTAATTCACTTAAAGTAGGTAAGTAAATTTTGGTAATCAATAGAAGTTACTTCTTCTTATAATTTTGTATTAATAAAAGGAAAAAAATCATTACATAAGGATTTTTGTCGTCAGAATCTCGGAGCTCCACAATTTTCCCCACCCTGCTACGACTTCCACTTTTACAGCAGTGATTTCAAAGAACGCAGAACCATATTGTGACAAAATGCTTCTTCACTTCTGGTTATCAGACTAGAAAACTGCAGCTAAAGCAATAGCAGAGCGGGGTTGTTGAAAATAGCGAAAATTACTTGGAAAATCCAGGTTCCCCCAAAACATGCTGTTCTTTTCCGCTTGCTTTTATATCCGTTCTTGACTCAATAAGAAACACTAGAGAAGTTTTACTGTCCAATTCTACGTAGACTGCGACAGTCTTTATTGTGCTAAAAGCAGTAAAAACATTTTTATAGAGAAGGAAGGTTATTTGAAGCAACAGAGAAAAAGGCAACGTTTGTTATTTCCTACCTTAGTGAACTCAGACCCAGTATCCACCTTTCATTGTTGTCAGGTCCACTAGGCTTGGTCGAAGTGCACTTAAAAGTTGATTTTTCTTCACGCGCCTATTTAAAACACTAGAACGAGTTTTACACATCGTTGATGAGTTTCCACAGTGATGAATATAGGCGAATGCAGTAGGTTTTGGTTTTACGTTCATGTCAAGACGCTTCTTCGTACTTCATGATTGGTCATGTCCAGTATGGATTGGGTACAAATTTTATGATTAGGACACAGATAGCCCAGTTTTTAGAGGGGTTAGACTGGCAACCGGGAGGTTGGAGTTCAATTCCGACATACCACCACCGAAAGACTCCTCAGCAGTCGCTAGTAGTTTCCGAGGGGTGCTTAAATCAGAAGCCCCATCACCCTTTTGATGTGGCTCCAAATTGTGGTTGAAAACTCCAGGAAGTACTCATGCTACTCCAGAAACTCCAGGAAGTACTCATGCTCTCTAAACGACATGTTTGGTGACGAGTGCCGTTCTCTCTTAGAAAACAGATAACCTTATGATAACTAATTATATTCTGTTTTCTCAAATTAGAGGCACGTGTGGCTTAATATGTCGGTTGGTAACTATTTCTTTATTCCTGCAGGCTCCTTAACAATTTTAATCTTCATTCTGACAATTGACACTGCTTAAAAAGTGTTTGTTTCAGTATTTATTATTATACATTATTAAAAAGCATTGTTGTCAAACATATTTTTGCATTGATTTAAACAATTGTCACAACCCATGGTGTTATTATGTTTTAGTGGACTGTTGAGTCCATTGTTTGAATGTTTATTATTGATATATTCCTAAAATGCATTGCTGTTGATCCTATTTCTGAATTGATTTCAACATTGACATCTCTTTGTTGAAAAACATTGTATTTTTAAGTTTCTGTAGACTTTTGAGTCTACTGCTTCAAAATTTATTATTAATACAACTCTAAAAGCAATTAATTTTGTTAAAAGTAAATGTGTTACTATGTTTTTGTAGGTTGTTCAGTCCATTGTTTTAATTTTTACTATCGATGAATTTTTAAGAAGCATTTTTGTTACACATATTTTTGCGCAGGTTTTAACATTTATATTGAAATTTGTTGTGTTGTTATATTTTAATAGACTTGCTGGGTCTAATGTTTGGATGTTTATTATTAAATATATATTCTTAAAAAGCATTGTTGTTGCACATATTTTTGAATTGATTTCAACATTTACTTGAAACTTATCGTGCTATTATGTTTTACTATACTTTTGAATCCGCTGTTTCAAAATTTATTAATGATACATTCTTAAAAAAAATGTTTTCCCACTTTTTTTTTTTTTGCTTTGATTTCAACAGTTAATTTTGTTATAACTAAATGAGTTATCACGTTTCAGTAGACTGATTCCATTGCTAAAATATTTGTTATTAATACATCATTAAAAACCATAGTTATTGCACGTTTTTTTAATTTGATTTCAACAAATACTTCTCTATATTGAAACCGAGTGTGTTAATATGTTTTGGCGCATTGTTGAGTCCATTGTTTCAATGTTTACTATAACATACATAGATAGTGTACCGCACATATTTCTGCACAAATTTAAACAATTACTTGCCTTTGTTAAAACCTTTAATAGACTGTTGTGTCCATTGTTTTAGTGTTTATTTTTGATACATTCCTAAAAAGCATTGTTGTTGCACATATCTTTGCATTGATTTCAACTATTACTTCTCTTTATTGAAACCCAATATGTTATGTTTGTTTTGGTAGACTGCTGAATCCAGTGTTTGGATGTTTATTATTAATATATTCTTAAAATCATTGTGCTCGCACGCGTTTTCGTATTGATTTCAACCTACAATTATGTTAAAACTAAATGTATTATGCTTTTACGGATTGTTTAGTCCATTGTCATAATTTTTTCATATTGATGCATTTTAAAATAGTATTTTTGTCACTTTGCGTTGCTTTTAACAGTTATATTTCTTTGTTGAAACCTATTGTGAAATTATGCTTTAATAGACTACTGAGTCCATTTTTTATGTTTTATTAATCATATATTCTTAACCCTACAAGGCTCAATTTTTTATGTGTCTGAAATAAATATATGTGATAATGCTAGTGATTATTATTTGGAGGAAAAATAGGTAAAAAAATAATAACCTAATACTTTACTAGAAAATCACTTTTTTATTTCAGTTTTGTATGCGGTATACTGGGCCTTAGCATATATATTTTGGTATTTATTTTGAAATTTTATTATTCAAATCATTTTTTGATATGACGAACTCCAACACACAGTACTTTTTTCCGGGTCAAAACTTTTTGCTAACTATTATTTGTTAATTTTCTAAAATGAACGAAACCACATTCGAAAGATTAGCGCTTAAATTTCAATCAGTTTCTGCAATAACATGAACAGTAAGTACATCTACACCCAACAGCTTGAACTATACCGCTGCTATCTATGTATAAATACTCTTAAACACCGACAGATGCCTATGCTAGTAATTTATAGACCTAGAGGAATAATTAAAGTGGTTTTTCCACATGTGGTACCAGGTGCCTTGTATAGTTAAAAAGCACTGTTTTTGCACATATTTTTGAATTAATTTTAACGTTTACTTATTTTTATTGACATCCATTGTGTAAGAACACCTTGATTAAATTTAGTAGACTTTTGAATCCAGTTTTTTAATATTTATTATTCATATGTTCTAAAAAAGCATTGTCTCCATGATTGATTTTATTTCAAGTTTATGTTGTGACAAACAAGTCATAGAATATATGAAAATAATTTCATAAATGATCCTTTGTCTAAAGAAAACGGTTTGATTTTTCCGAGTTAGAATAGGCTTTTTTTTCCCCTACAGAAGTAACTAAAACTGTTCCTTGAAATTTTCTGGGTGTTCTTCACCCACTTGATTTTTTTCTGCGGTTGTTTCAACCACATACTAATAACCACATAGTCAGTGTTACTAGTTGTTCACCTCCGACAAGACAATTCGCCACACATACTGGATAATCAAACTTTCACAAAACTGTTTTATTAACGTATATTTTAATCGCCATTTCCGCTTTATACAACTATAGTCATGTCTATATTTTGCCTTCCAAGCTCTTATTATTATTGAGTAAGATATTGAAATTTGAGCATATTGGTGTTTAAATAAAATCTCATAATTTAGTACGCGTGTTATGAAAATGTTTTTATTTATGCAGTTTCATAATGGAGGAAATGTATAATATGTTTTTCTGGTTTGAAAACTTCTCATCTTTTGCCAAGTTACTGTTATAGGATGCTAAAATATTAACATAGCATTTATACATAAATTACTTGCCGATGTTTGCGATTCGCAGTAGTACATGCTTTGTTCACTATTTTTATCACCAACTATTTTTAAAATAATTCTTAAAGAAATTTTAAAATTGCAATGAATGTTTAAAATGAAACTTACACTTTTGAAAGAAAAAAAAGATAAAAATTCATAATTTAACTATAGAGATTTAAAAAACCGCTAGTGCACAACTAAAATAAAATAGCTTCGCATGTGTTTCTTATACAAAATTATTCATTTTCAGACTACTTTTAAGGCAGGGAATGTATAAATATACTTTACTGGTTTGAAAACTGTATGAGTCATGATAAATTAAATTATAATTCCGTTAGAATTCATTTTCTAGTATAAAAAGTTCTTATTTCAAAAGCAAAAAGCAAAAATAAATACCTCAAAAATATTCAAATGCATATGCCTAAAAATTATATGAAATTTTTAAAGAACATGCATACTTCTCTTAAGTGATAAATATCAGAAAGATTTGAGTACATATGATTTTGTTTTTATTTCGAATATTTCGGATACATTTAAATGTTTAAGAGAGAAAGAAACTAAGATTCAAACAGAATATCTTGATTAAATTTTAATTTATGATATTTAAAACTTCATATCATAAATTAAAATTTAATCAAGATTTGAAGCATAACAATTCGTAAAGATAAAAAAATTAAACAAATGAAAGCTTTATTAAGATAATAAAGATATCAGATTTATAAAAATAAATGAAAAATACTTACATTATTAAATGATAAGATATTATTATTTAAGCAAATATTTTTATTCAATAAGTTTACATACCATAAGAGAAATTTTAATTTAATGCCAGTAGAATTGTGGCATTTGAACATACTTTTCCTTATTGCTATTATTTATTTGTTTTTAAAGCTGCACTTATAAAATTTTCCCTGGTCGTCCCAGTCATTTATTGCTATCGGAATAAATACGTAATATTTCTTTCTGGATTTATTATACTATATAGGTAAGTATGACTACCTTTCAGTCAGGCAAAATGACAAAACTACATAACCTCACGTCACTTTGTTGCTGAATATAAAGGCATTTTCCCTCTTTTATTAATTTTCATCTCAAAAATAATCAATTATCTTCCGTAAGTATCATATCAAGCTCATACATTTTTCAAATAATCTATTAACCGTCGGTCACGAAGCACTATTTTATTTTATTTATTTATTTTTATGCCTAAACCCCTGAGAGAAATCCTCAGTATCACATGACGAAAATTCGAAGCCTACTTTGGGCACATCTCTCCCCCCTCTTCTTTTTATGTGCAAATAATTGATCTCGACATGCTAGACGAGAAACGTGATAGATGTGGGGGTCTCTTTTTTTTTCCACTTTCCGAGAAAAAGTGCAAATACATCACAGCGTTTGCCCCGGAACATGAAGGAGAGCGATTACGTAGAAGGAGACAAACTGCTGAAATAAGAAAACGGCGCTTAGGGATGGATACGATCACCACAGGGTAGTACAACCATAAAGATGCTAAATAGAAATGCGATAAGCAAAAACAACGCTGAATTTTTTCATATTAATGCATTTTTTTTAAACTAATAAAATTGAGTCTATTAAAAACAAAAAATCTTTCAGGGCGTCGTCGAAGAAAAGGGCAAATATGTAAAGCTTTTTTCACTTTGCTGCTCGTTCATAAACCTCAGTTTCATTATTCATGCTTAAAACGGTTCAGTCATTCAGTGGACATGTGTTTGTGTATATGTATACTTACATTTGCGCATGCAGAAAAAAAAAATATGAATGAAATTGCAGGCGCTACTGTAACCATATAATTTTGTACAATCAGCAAATTTTTCGATGTTTCAATAAAATACTTTGTTAACCCTTTCGGAACGGAGGAGCTGACCGCGGTTATATATTCGTGGTACGAGGAAGTTTTCACAAAAGTGGTAGAACTGTACGGAAGCGTAAGCCACGAAAACGAGTTTTGTGGCATCCATCGAATTACCAAAAATTATATTCTAACACAAAAAATTTTGTTTACTGTTTACAAAAAGTGGTTAATTATATTCCGGAATTGTTGGCAGCTATGGTAATCATACTCACATAATTTTCCGTGAAAGCAGATTTTAGCAGAATAGCAATAGTACTCAGAGTATCTTTCGTGGTCGCTGCCGCCATTGGGCGGTATTAGTATTCAGAGAACATTCCGCGGCCGCCACCATTGGGCGGATTTTTCGTGGCCGCCGCTAATGGGCGGCAATGGTGACGAAAGGGTTAATTTAACTAAATCGTTTGGGTTAAAACAGCACCAACTAACTTTATTTCAAATCATCAAAGTTTTATTGAATCGTCAAAGCATTTTCCCCGTGTATACTTTAACGACAGCACAGTTTCTCTTATTTCTAAGCTAAACATAAATGACTTTGATTGTTTCCCTTCCTCCTGCAACTCCTGTACAAGGGCACATCTGTAAGATTTTTCTTGGCCGCACAGCATCCTGAGAAAAATTTGAGGATTGCGGGGGAATCAGGGGGGATATAAGGGGTAAGCACTATATGACAGCTTGGCGCAATTGACCGTGAAGTGTTGGTATAAATACTTTTAAGTACTCTGCAACTTTAACGCCCTGTCACAATTAAAGCGAGTTTAAATAGCTCCTCGAGATTACGCAGTTTGATGTTTTTCAGGAGACAGAATCGTGGAGGATTTATAAGACATAGCTATATTGGGTACATGGATATTTAAATTGGCACCGCTTGGATATTTTCTCCCCACGGTGACATGAAATGTTTTGCGGTGAATACGCCAATCTTACAAAACTATGCATAAAGAAAATATATGTAGAGAGCTTCCTTAATGACAACCATTATGTGAAATGATTATTCTTTATGCTAATGCGTAAATTGCAAAGAATCACCATAGAATAGGTCCCATTTGTGCTAAATAATCTAAGTGTTTCTTTAAATCGAGCCTTTTAGAGGGAGAAGTGAAGATAGATAGTATTAATATGCGTAATAGGTAGCATTAGTAGATTTGTAAGGATAATATGAATAAATCAAAATATACCACGTTAATAAATATTTCATGAAATTAAAAATATTCTGTTCATATTTTTCAACGGTTCTCTTAGAACCAACTAAACGATAAGTAATTCTAATTTGCGTTAATATATCCCGCAGTAATTTCAACAGAGAAGATTACTTGAACTTTCTTAAAAATGATATTCTGTTTTGTCACATGCAGATATGATTTTAGTAAAATATTCGCTACGCTCCGTATGAAGAGCGGGTGCGCAGCTATTTTAAAATAAATGGTTGTCCATTTCATGCAGTATCTGAGGAATTTAATGCTACAACTTGAGCCTAAAAAACAGTATGATGTAGAAATAACACATTGTGAAAATCAGGAGTTCTCTGCAAAAAGTCAAGCTTTTCTCTTTTCTGATTACGAATGACACTGACGTAGTTTTTGGAGTCATTATATTGCAATGGTGCCAGGTTAGTACTCATGGCCAAACTTTACATCGAGAATCAAATAATTTTGCTTTTTTTAGTTCCACATCACTGGAATTAATTCGAATTACACATGAAAGGAAAATTTTCATTTCCTACCGGGCTAAGAACGGGTACGCAGCTAGTATATATATAATAAGTAAAACAAAAAGTCAATATTACTGCAAAAATTAGTCAATATTACTGCAAAAATGACAAATTTTTAAGTCAATATTACTGCAAAAATGACATACCCCCTAGGAAGAAAAAAGTATATCGAGCTCAATCGAATGCACCGTTACCCTGTCGAAAAATGCAACGTAAACGTGTCGACACAAAGCAGTCCTCAAATTATATTGACAGAAAATACTAGAGTGAACAAAATAGCACTGTAGTGCTCATAAATCTTGTTTTCCCCAAAATTAATTATAGAGTGTAAATTATTGACTATTGCGAAATGTGAACTTTTCATATTTTAAAAAGGAAAAAAAAAAAGTCGGGGTGGGCTACTGAAGCAGAATAGTAAACTACCAATCTGAAATGCATTAGATTTAAAAAAAAAAACCTTAACAAAAGCGGAAGAGAAACTAAATCCGCATAAAAACGAAAAAGAAAGGGTATGTATGAACGAAGGAAGAAAAAAGAAATTGAAATGCTTATGTCTTAAAAAGCAACGCCTTTGACGTTATCGTCTGTTGTCTAGTTACAGTTAACAGATGAAAGAATTAGGATTCCCTGCTGCTCGTATTTCGTTTGGTTGGTACGGAGGCATTGCTCAACCTTTGATGGTTTCAGGAATTTTTCGTTTTTACTCTGCATGGCAATGTAGAGGTGAACAACCCCTGTGTAATTCCCGAAAAACAGTACTTTTGTTTTATGAAAGCACTGATTTAGAAACATTAGAGTATTGAAATTTTATTTTTCCATTTGTAAATGTACCTGAAGATCTTATTAATATAGCAAATAATAATAAAAGCAATATTTATGCGTACATCCAGTGGCGTAAGCAGAAAATGTTCATGGGGGGTTACGACTACCGCAACTCACATATATGTATGCCTGTGTGTGATAAGGGAGCGAAGAATATACATTTTGTATGGCAAAAAATTTCCTCATTGGGGGGGAGAGGGTTGCGACTCCCCTATCCTCCACCCCCTTGGCTACGCCACTGGTACGTACATGTTAAGTTTCAACTACGTTTTATTTTCGTTTTGCAGCGTATGTTTGTATGGAGGTGCTTCTATTATTACTGAAAATGTATTATTTTTATGGCTCAGTTTAGTACATAATGTGTGTAGATGATTTACTACGTTACAGGTGCAGAATGCTGTTTGTAGGGGAAGTTAAATCATAACCACCTTGTACATTTACTTCTCACAATGCTAGTTTAAGTATTCACTGATACGGTAAGGAAAAATAATTTCATTTTAAAGTCAGCAGGTTTACTCATATGTAATCTTGTTTACATGAATCAATATGACTTAATATCTTTAATAACGATTGCCGTAAAATGAAAACTCTTAAAATTTTAGTTCTGAACATAACCACTAAGTTCAATCATAACTTATTGAATTTTGCCGTTAGCCAAAAATAAATCTCCCACTAAATTTCCAAAATCTATTATACATAATCGTAGGAAGTAGTTCTTGCATATCTTATAAGAAATAAATAGAAGTTGGGAGGTGTACTTAAATGGATGAGAATAGAAGAAATCTAAGGGGGGGGGGGAGAATTCTTCACTTGTTTACAAATAAACGAATAAATAAACTGTATTTGGTTGTTATTATTGCGTAAATTAAATAATCCCTAGTAGCACAATTAGTCCAAAAAACGTTTAAAACAGGTTTTTTAGCGTCAAAAAACATGTTTCCAACGTAATTTAAACGTTTTTTGAACTAGTTGTGCTACTAGGGATACTTTTATATTGGTTAATCAACAGCATATATCAAGCAAATCATAGATCATCAGGTAGTATTTGCTAATTCTATAATTATTCCTATTATTATGTATGCTTGCATTTCTTACTTAGAATTTTTACATTTCTCATTCTAGCAACCTTCAGAATTTACAATCTTGATTTGGAAATGCTTTGATATTTTTTCTTAACCCCCTCTTCATTTGCACTAAAAACATTTCCCTGCTTCATAAATCCATTCTTAAGATTGTAGCTCTTTTGCCTAGCTTAAATTCCGAATTCCTGGTATTATTTTAATTTAGAGTATTTGAGGGGTTCCTGATGAGTGAACGCAGATTTTGTAAAAAGTTTTGAAGCATCTTATGTACTTACATCTGGGTGATAGGTTTCATGTTTTGCTACTCACAATTTAAAACTTGCTCAGAACAGTCGTTCTCAACTCAACCTTTTAATACTGTCCTCCCTCCAACAAAGGATAACTTACGACAATTGCCCCCCCCCCGTCAATTATTTTACTCTTCAAGAATGAACATTTAGTCGCATTTTCTAAAAAATAATGTTATCAGTAAAGGTTGTATAAACAAACGAAAATAGATTATACTTTGGAGTGAAAATAAGAATAAATAAGATGATTTTTTTAAAACGTGCATCATCATTTGATTTTTGTCAGTTTTTCTGGTGCACCTCCTGCAAATATTCTGTGCCACCACCCCCCCCCAAGGGAGCGCACGTCGCCGGTTGGGAACCGCTGGTTCAGAACGATGTACATACATGGAATATAACAGTCTTTCATATTATAATTTGATTCATGTGTTTGCGTGAAACTATATAATATATAAAAATAAATCATTAGATTAAATCCCATCCCCTCAATACTAAGCACTCTCTATATAAAATAAAACATGCTATAATGATAACATATTCAAATTTTGTGGCAATTACTGCTACAGGCAGACAAGCGAAGCCATGAAAAGTGTGGTTTGTAGAGACGAGCAGTAACGAGACTTAAGTAATGAAACAAACATAATTAACACTACGTACATTTACATAAAAATCAATCAATATACATGCAACTTAACGCCATTCTCCATTCATTCTTTAAAGCACCGTTACAAAAGCAGTTCCACTACACAGCTTCAGCTTAGATAAGCCCGAGGGGAAACAAAACCTTAATACAATGACTAACGCCACGTGATGTCCAACGATAATATAAAGCAGTGTTTTTTTCTTACAAAAAGTTTCCAGCTTTGCCGAGATACATTTAAAAAGTTTCACTTAATATAATAATAACGAGCTTTATCAACAATACGACATTAAAATATGGAGGGATATTTACATTTAGATAAAATTATTAAAAGAAAGCATTTTCTGTTAATACAGATATTTTGTCAGTACACATCTGTTATTCATGAAACATTAAGAGGTAGTTAATCACTTTCCTTTCAAAAACATAAGATTTACACAACATTAATCTTTGAATGTCCCATTCCCATCCGTAATATAAAATGCTAAAGTCACAGCGGGACGCCATTCTATCAGTTATTTTCAACGAAAGGACTTCTTTTTTTTTTCGAATTTAAAATGTACTATGCACACCTGTCTTAGCTGAAAAATACTTGGAAATTTAAATATTTTTACCATTCCTCTAGAGCTTCGAATCTTTTGTTCGCCTAAATTTTCTAAAAGGTTTTTATGCCCAAGTCTGAGTGTCGATAAAATCAATCTTTTTTTCTCTCGCAAAACTATTATTTACTTTTTTATTTATTTATTCCGATGAAGACGTTACATTACTGCAATTGCTCTCTTTTTTAGTGTTGTTAACAACGTATGTGCTCTTATGCTGATTGGACTTTTACTTAATGTTATTGAGTGATCAGGTGTATTCGTGAGGAAATGAGATTAAATAGCAACTGAATCAATTTGAAGCGATATAAAAATGCACTTGATTTATTTCTTCTATATAGAAGAGCACTTATTTTCTTTTGGAATTGGAATGGTCGTAAAAAATCCCTACAGTACCCATTTGAGAATAACCTACGGAAAAGGATATTTTAAAAGTTTTTAACAACAGTCTCGTTACTTATATGTATGTCCCATTTGACTCGTAATATTTTTACAATCCAATCAGATTAAAGAGCACTGAGGAAGAAACAAGAAAACACAAAAATCGTTCATTTTATGCCTGGTGTGTTAGCTATATTGCTTAGCGAGTCTCAGTTGAATGTATCGTTACATTTATCTCTTTTCAAAGTTTAAATATAAGGTTCTAAATTCAATCAAACTTAAAGTGGGAAGCTGTGAGAAATTTAAATTTTCTGCTGTAATCCGTGAAAGAAATAGTATGGTTTATAAGACATGCATGCTGAAAACAATTACACTAATTGAATTTTCTGTATTTTTCTGCCAACGATATCAGTTGTTTAATGTAAAATTTTTGGAAATTTTTAGGAGGATGATCGTTCTAAGACCTAAAGAAATAAAGAATATTTTATAGAGTCAAAAAAGTAACCGCAGAAAAAAAGAGCATATTTAATTAAAAACGGTTTCAGAATATTTTTACTATGAATATTGTAGAATTTTGGAATTTTATAAAGGGAAGACATCATCTTAAGTTGATAAAATTTTACAATTATTCCTTTAAATTAAAAATATATCGCACATACTTTGAAAAATCAGTTTGAAATATACATGAAAGACATTCTATATGATGTATTTTACAAATACTGAATTTTAATATAAATTTATGGTTAAAAGCTAATTTCTCTGGAATATTCCGCAACGAATCCAATTCTGTATTTCATCCTTCTAATTAATATTCATTCAGATGTTTCGGCATGATGTTGTTTACATTCAAAGCTTTGCTTTGCCTGAACTTATAACCCTGTCTCGTTGGTCATCTTTGGAACTAACTTCAGTAGACGATCCAATACAATTGTTACGTTCAGAGTTCTAGACTTCTACAGCTCTTTCATGTACAAGAAGATAGAAACTGTATGCTATGGCAAAAGATTTTGAACACATATTTTACACCTGACCTTTACACAGCTTTGTTGCTGTTTTTGTTTTTATACTGCATCCGCTCTTCTCCCGTTTTCTCCAAAGGTGTAACGTAAGGCCGCAATAAAAATCTTTCTAATGTAACTCTGAATACTCTCCTTTGATTGAGTTATTTATAGTGTTGATTCCAGCGTATATTTTGTTACACATAATATAAATATATACTATGTTAGTTTCAGTAGAAAGTTCAAATGGAGAAGCTTGTACATGTATATTACTTAAGTAAACAAACAAATATGTTTAAACTGAACTTAAAATTAGATAGAATGAAATTTCTGTTATTTCATAAATCAAGACATTTAGCATTAGCAAAAAAAAAAAAAAAAATTCCTTTTGTCATTTTCAGAGAATAGATTCTGTAACAGTTTTATACGTGGAGGGCAACGTTATCAAATTAATTCTCTGAAAATGGGGGGGGGGGGAACCCCATGAACTGGCCCTGATCACGTCAGAATTTCAGTTTTAAACTATAACCGCAGCACACAGGTAAAGACCATAATAAAACGTTGCGAAAAGGAACGCACTTCCGCATATTTTATAGTTTAGCGTACCGCTCCTGCATCAAATCAGTTAGAGCATGACTCTCAACGGGATCAGCATGCCCCCCTTCCTATCCCCAACGATTTCGGCCTTGTGCAAGCATGCTCAACCCCCAATGTATTCTGACAGTTCATTCCCCAGTCACCCTCTCATAACGGTCAGCCCACCGCTCTCTCAGAAAAATGTGCATCATAGTACCTCTTGTATTCTCAAACAATAGTCGAATGAGGAGAACGAATAAATTGAGCTCCCCCCCCCCCCCATCTCTCCATCTTTTCATTCTTGGGATCTGGCAGCAGCGAGATAATTAGATACCTCGACGAGGTGACGTCATCAGCGGCACGTGGATAAAGTCCTCCCCCCCGCTTTGTACGTGCGGCCCGAGATATTCACAGACAAACGACAGACGAGATTTTTGAGTTCGTGAACCTTCTACTCCCCCTTCTCTTCTCTCTGGCATCTGCCGTGCATCTGGTCTGAATGCTGCGCACCCCCTGTAAACTTTTTTTTTTCGCCGACTGTTCTCTCGTCTCTTCAGCTCTCTGCATATCGTCTGCGATGATTAAAACGCGGGGCCAAGAATGTTTGCTGGGATGAATGAAAATGAGGCGGAAGTAGAAAGGTCCAGTGATAAGACTACTTAACTCGTCCGAATTTAGTTCTTTTTTTTCCCTTCTCCCGCTTCTCCTCCGTACTTGAATGCATTGCAGTGAAAATTCAGTGCAGGCTTTATGCTGAAATAGAACACGTTTTTTTTTTTTTTTTTTTTTTTTTTTTTTTTTTTTTTTTTTCCCCCTCTTATGTTTTTAGTGGCTGCTTGTCATTCAGAATGGTTGGTAGGTTTCTCTTTCGGTTACTTGCAGATGCAGTTAAAAGCTCTAAATTAACAAAAACGCAAAATAAACAAGTTTTGTTTTTGCAAAAGTAAATTTTCTTTTGCAAGAGAAAAAGAAATTGTGAAATTAAGAATAAAATAGAAACCTTTTTGTTCAAGCATTATAGCAAATACTTCAAAATTTACTTTATGTATTCTACTTATTTTTAGATCATAGTGGTTTCTCCATTGTTCTAATTTGTTCACACTATGCATCGGTGCCAATGCATGCAAGAGACTTTTGAACAATTCATTTATTAAATAAAGACTCTTTTATTATTTTCTTTCAAAATGCATTATTAGAAAGTTTTTAGTCTTAAGTTATATGAGTTATATTTTACTTTTTTAACCCTTTAACGAGCAGTGTTCCCGCTCTGGGAACACCAAACTCTGACGTTTTGACTGTTGCCAGTCATGAAGAATAGATTGGATTTCTATAAAAATAGTTGCGGGTGACATAGCTGCAAGAGAATCCTATACTTTTTAGCACGTCATTTCCCGTAAAAAAATGTCACGATTATTTTTAACAGTACTGACATCTGCTGTAAAATGGAAGAATGCGAGAACAGCTGGATAGATTGCCCAATGCTGAAAAAAGGGCAGCCGTTGCCATCGCTCGACTTAACTACCAGCAAGATGGCGGACGATAGAAACGTTCATCGCATGCCACAGATCTAGAGACCCTTTTTTGACGACAGCTGGCTGTCGCAGCACAGCCAGCTGCCGCGATGAACGTTTCGATCGTCCGCCATCTTGCTGGTAGTTAAGTCGAGCGATGGCAACAGCCGCCCTTTTTTCAGCATTGCGAAAGGGTTGCGCGTCAAAGGGTTAACCCTTTTCCTTCTAAAGATACCTACATTTTTAAAAAGAAATATATCTTTTTTTTTTATGTCTCTAAAACTGCCAAGGCCGTGTCAGCTTCCAGATGATAGACGATCAAATCTTATCAAATGTACATGAGAATAACCGATTTTCCCCCCTCTTTCTCTGAGTATGTGTGTGTGTATTTAGGTTTTTTGTGTGTCATGAGGGGTAAAACGTTAAAAAATGATCAATTCTCTGATAAGAAATTTAAACTTGTAATAATTAAGAAACTATGAGACTAGAAGTGTTTTAAACTGTAAATTTATTTTCATTTTTACCATACTGAGTAAATTAAAGAAGTTTACATTTTAGACTTTTTTCCGCTCGCGCTTAAAAGATTGCAGCCCCTAAATGTTCGTAAACCAGAATTGAATCTGTTTTCTAAAGCTTCGTTTAAGATGTAAACTTTTGAAATAAATTATTAGTAATTACTTGTGAAACTATGATTAGATTTATGCGGAGTGTTGTATTTTTTTTCCCTTTTTCTTCCACATAATATTAAGTAATCACAATCTATTGAACCTTCATAGAATATGAAACAAAAGTAAAAGTCTCAGCTCCATAGTTTCAAATTTTTATATTTTGGCTAATACATTGCTAAAGGATGACGCTGAATGATGACTGAATGTTTAAGTGAAACAGTTTTGAAAACGTTGCTCCCCGTACTTCTCACAGAACGGGAAATGTGCTGTTACGAGCTGAATTCACAGTTTATTTTATCACTTTTTTTCTTAAAGAGCGAAATTTGGAGTAAGGCTGAGGAAAAAGCGCGAATAGCTCTAAACGACACTCAAACCAATGTGATCTGCCCTGTTAAACAAAGTATAAATGTGCAAGCAAGTAGTTTAGAATAAAACAAATGTAGCTACTTTTAATGTAACACAGTTTGCTAGTTTATAATAAGAAGACATTAAAGATTTGAGT
Source organism: Cheiracanthium punctorium (assembly GCA_038373885.1). Lineage (NCBI taxonomy): Eukaryota > Metazoa > Arthropoda > Arachnida > Araneae > Cheiracanthiidae > Cheiracanthium > Cheiracanthium punctorium. The sequence goes on along the minus strand of JAWZYV010001099.1, from coordinate 697,803 downwards.
GCAGGGGCGTAGCCAAGGGGGGGTTATGGGGGTCATAACCCCCCCATGAGGAATTTTTTGCCATACAAAATGTATATTCTTCACTACATTATCACACCCACGTATACATATATATGAGTTATAGTAGTCGTAACCCCCCCCCCCATGAAAAATTTCTGGCTACGCCCCTGTTTGAGTGTATCAATCCATATGTTTCTTATAAAATGATGCTCTATGTGTGTGTGATGTGTTGAGGCAAAGCTACACGAAGGGCATCTGCTTAGGGGACTGCCTTGGGAATAATACTTTTTACGGGGTTCTAATGCGTATTCACGATACATCTACAGAAAATCGCCCTAAACTACTGACATTAGATTGACAGCTGCGCGATAGGTCATAACCCTAGACCTCCACACTTCAGCTATCTATCATGTTCAGTGTCTAGCCACTCGGTCACGGAACGGCCCGAATTGTGATCTGCAGGTGACCACTAATAATATATTGACTCTAATGTAAGTGTATCTCTATACACAGGATTCATCACTGCGTAAAATCCAAATCGGAATAGTGGATTCTCAGAAGTTAACCATCATGCAAAGATTCTGAAATCACTCACAGTCATCTGTTTAAGTTATTAATCTTTATTATTCGCCTGTTCTAACTGTTTGTTCTTTTTTATGCTGCATATTAATCATGCATACGTATTAAAATTCTTCTGAGATAAATGATTTCATAAAAAAATTGTTAGTCTAAGACACATTTCTTCCGTTGCTTTATATTTTATTATGTTTTCCGTTAATGAAGCACATGTAAGTGAACATTTGATTTCTTTCGCATAAAATTTTTTTCATCACGTCTGCAAGTATCAAAAGCTTACATTTGTCGTCAAATAAATTTTATTTTTACTTTCATTTATTTATTTATTTTGGTCTGTAAATATTCACATCGGAAATAATTTTAATTGGACATTAACTGTTTAGAAAAAAAAGTAACCGCCATTTCTAATTATTCTAATAAATGATAACTGTTCTAAATGCTGAGAAGAAAGAAGAAGTACTAGCAAAAATTAAATTAAAAAAAATTATGTTTGGCACCATAAAAACATTTTACTTATATGTTGTAAAACTAAAACTGAATAAAAAAATTAAAATTGCAAGAAATAATAATGAACTCCAATTTTTGCACGAAAATTTAGGAGTTGATTTACTTAAATTCTGTCGTTTAGATGAAATTAATGTTTGGTAAAGTTAAATAAACATAAGAATAATCTGTTCATCTATTTTTACTGCGTTAAAGTGTTGAAAAGAAAATTATCAAATTGTCTGTTGTGACTGAATGCAAAAGATATTACTACTTCAAAAATTGATGTTTTGCCATTGGTGTACTGCTATACTACGGAAAAATTATTTATCTTGGTGTAATTTTTAACTACTTAATATTTTGAATAAAAATACTTAGAAATATGCTACATCAGGATTTATACTGGGTTCTCAAAAACAGTTAACAGATTTGATGGAAGGAAATAATTTTAGTTGAATGATTATCAAAATTTCAAGTTGCAGACCAAAAAACAAAAACAAAAAGAATAATCATTCAACTGATCATCACTGAATATGAATTCGTTACGCATTTACTGAATTTAATTTTAAACACAATTAAATTTTTTTTTAAAACAAGAACCATTTAAAACATAAGACAGCTACAACTGAAAATATATTAAATTACATTTTAATTTATGTATTATTATTTAATATTTTGAATTTTTCATTTTAACCTAAGTATTACTGACAAAAAATTCTATTAAATAGTAAGAGCATCTTAGACTTCTGCATGTTTAATATGCAAAATAAAATGCTATTAACAAAGTTGTTCTAGTAGTAAAGCTGCTCTAGTACTAAAGAATTTCATCTTTAGTTTGAAATACGGAATTTTTCTGGCCATTGATATTCAGTTTAACTAGGTACTTCGGGCTCTAAGTTTTTAATTAACTAATCAAATTGAACAGGCAAGTATGATTACTTGACCCAATTTTGTTGCATATTCATTTAGTCAGAAGTATTGAGCAGTTTTATCATAATTTTAGTCATAAATATTGTCCGAAGTAGAAAGGAAACTAAATTGCGTATAGAAAGAATTAGGATCGATTTCAACTTTAAAAAGAAAGAAAAAAAATCTCTTCGAAGAAATGTTTTTTTTTTTATTATTATTATTTTTTTTAATTTTTTATTCAAACCATTGAAAAGACTACTCTAGTGCATAGCTAAAAATGTTCGTATTTTTATGTTATGTATTTCTTTTAAATCCAACACCACCAGATATTATTACTAGTCTATGTTCATACTTTTAAATTTAATTCCAAGCAGAAGTTTTGAAAGTTCTTTTATAAAAGGGCAGTTGCCTCGCTTTGAAAACAATTTTTGCTTCCCAACTTGACATTAAAGTTGTTTTTATAGAAATTGTATACGACTCAAAATACGAAACAAATCCCAATTGACTGCATACACAAAGCCGAAAGAATACAAACGGCAAATCCAGGGAGTAAATCTCCGTAAATCCCGAATGTCAGTTTTGACATAACATTTTTTAACCCAAAGAATGTGCTCGGTTTCTTATTTCTACATGTTCTGTATTGCCCTTATTCCACGACGACACATGTCTCGACGCTACATTCCGCCAACACAGCTAGACCTTCAATCCAATATCCAGTGTTGTCTTTTTCGATTTCCAAGTGTTGCCACAGAATTCGATTACATTGACTGAAAAAACAATTCCTCAGTAAATCCACGTCGGACACACTCACTCACAAAAAAAGTGAGAATGAAGTAAAATGTAGTGAAAGAAAATGTAGAGAAAAAAAATGCGAAAGTCGTAAAATTTGAAAGTGGAGGAAAAAGAAATAAATAAATAAAATTAAATGGGTGGCGGGGGGGGGGGGGTGATAGCAGACGAAAAATGTTAGCTTCTGAAAGATCCACGGAAAGTTGTCTTCTCTAGCATTATCAGACTTTACTTTTTATTTTATTTTTACCTGCAATTTATTTTATTTCGTTTCTTTCAAGTTGCTTTTAATCTGGCTTTGAGCAAAAAGTAATGCATTGAAGAAGAAAACAAGAATAAAAGAGAAATATATAAAAGGTGCGCCGAATAAAAAGAGAGAAACAAAGCGAAATTTAAAAGCAGCTTTTGTTGCCGCAGAAAATCTGGAGATTAATCCATTTTGAAGAACAATTATTTTATCTCAGTTTTCGCGCTTTTATAAAAACTCAAGCTCCTTTGTTTTTAAAATAAAAAATTTTAAATGTGGAAGAGGGAGAGAGAATATTTATTTATCGACTGCTTAAGGTAATGCTTCCAGAAGAATAATCATCCTTTATAGATTTGATGCGAAATATCAATTTTTATCGTCTAAGTCTTTTCTTGTGCAAATGTTTTTTGTTTTTTTTTGTGCAAAATTTTGATTTATCGTCAGTGATATCTTTTTATAAATTTAATTTTTTATTATTTGTGTGTTATCACGTAAATTTTACTCACGCGATTTCTATCCTTTGTTAAGTATTCATTGAAAGATTTGAAAAATACTTGTTATAAAAGATATAATATTTGTTTAAGACTAACAGAATAATACAAATAGCTTTTATTAAAATGATATTTGACATTCATTTATTTGAATTATGAGTGGTACTACAATTTTTAATATTTATTTAACTCAAGCACAACAGTGTATTGCCGGAAAAGTACAGAAACAAATTAAAATAAAAAACAAATAAATACAAAACTCTTCAAACGTTTCTTCTGCATACTGGCAAGGAGCTCTAAATCTTTAGTAATGTTCGTATACTCAAAAGTCAGATCCAAGTGTGTACCTATTGTTTCCATTATGCCAAAATTTTTTCTCATTCTTTTATTGGTCTTCAAAATTTGAAGGATTGAAAAAAGTTTAGCAAGAGTTTTAAAACCTTCTTTTTTATACACTTTTAAGCGGTTCGATCGTGTAAAACGAATTAAAATGTTATATAGACATGTTTTCATTAAAAATTAGGCAAGTGCACGGATGATAACTTGAACTATGTAGAGGTTTTATTTACTAGAAAACAACTCATATCCACAAATTTTGTAAAAAAGGAAAAAAAAGATAAATACACGCCTCTTTAAATGCTTTAAAGTGTATGAGGATAATATGAAAACAGAGAATATTAATGAATTACTTTATGGTGGACAAACACTTCATTTTGAAAAATAATAAACGTATTTTTAATGCAACATAAAATATTTTTTAATGCTGTGAGTGTAATGTGCAAGCCTATAACAGGGTCTAAATAGTTTCCCGGAGATTTATTGAACAATTCCATGAATATAATTGAAGTTAATGTATGTCCGTATATGCCTGATGTCGGCGTAATATTTCATCATGTACGAAGTCCGGTGACACCTGTGATTGAAACTGTGCTAAATATCAAATATCCAACTGTCGCGTTCCTGCTATTACACTAATGTACAGTTAAACTGAATTCTAGAACCAATACCTATAGCTCTCCTTAAAATAACCTTACATGAAACTTTATTAAAGAGAAAATAATCGCTATAACAGCTACAAAAATTTGATAAGGTGGAAAAATGTCATCATTCATAAATGAGATACGCGGAGCAATCATATTTTATTAAACTGTGCTCTCATCTCTAATATGGGTTAGTATTAAATGAATAAAGAGCTGTACTTCATCTCGATTTATTTTATTCGTTACAAAAGTGAGGGACAACTTGTAATGTTTCTAACACTTACCACACTTTGGAATTATTTGTGGTGTCGATTCGGCTGTCAGTCTATCCGTCTCTCTTTGCTCTAATTCCCTAAACAAGAGATCATTGTTGCAAAATTCTGTGGTATCTTTATCTATAATATGTTGTCTGGCAAGGCCATAGCTATAAAAAAAAATCAGTGGGGTGGGGGGGATATGTAGCTGATTGGGGATAATTGATATCCGGATTCAACCAGATTCAAAAACTACTGATCTATGGACTAAAATTTCGAGGGGGGGGAATCAAACCCCTTTGTTTCCCCTTATTTCTACGCCCTTGGTTGTTTGTATACAAGATGATATATGTAGTCTTCACAGCTCCTTACAGAAGCATAAAAAAATTCATCACATTAACTTGGACAGTAATTGCTCAGAGGTCTGTTTAACACGTTAATCTGTATCCATCAGGATTGATTCACCAAGAATCCCTTTCACTAGGGGCTCAAAAAATAAGAATCATAAACAGTGCTTCAAGGCCATAGATTGAAAGAAATAAACGACGTTAACGAGTTCATTCATTTTGTTCAGAAGATGCAACAATAAAAGATTCTCCTATTCTCAGCATTGCTTTGCCGCATTGTTTTTAAACAGTTAGGAAAAGCATGATGACAATAATATTAACAAATAAATTTAGAATTTGTCCATTGGTCTTCTTTTTCAGTTAATCGTTAGTTGATGTTTATTTCTGATAAGAATATTTACTGATAAAAAATTGAAAACAAATATATTGGACGAGAAATCTAATCGAAAAAAGTCAGTCATTTTTTCTGCCCCAGTCAGTGTACTGCCCCAGGACTTCTACTGCTGAAGAAGTTTTTTTTTTTTTTTAATCGAAACAAGTATACTGATTGATAAGTACGTTTTATGTGTGCTATTTTACAAAGTTTTAATTATTTTATTTATCCATTATTTAGAACAGATATATAGTCGATATATTGATGCTAGTTCTCATCAACACTCATTTTGTGCATTTGAAAATCATTCCAAAAACTTAACAGTATTGTATAAACACTCGCTTCATTTATACTATATTTTTGAATGTTAGAGATTTATATTGTTATATTAAAATAATCTAGCCATAACAACTTGAAACAAAAACGATTAAAAAGAGAACATAAGCGAAAAAAAAAAAAGATCATTCGTAGCGAATAAAATCTTTGATTTTAAGCTTACTTGGCAGTAAGTAAAAGTGACGTAAATTCGATTTATAAAACGTAGTATTAGTCTAGACCGAATGTATTGACAGAAAAAAATTAAATTATTGCAGTCGTTTGTACTAATAAGATTTACTTTTGAATTTACTTACACTTTATTGCTAAAAACCTGTTTTCTAATACACCCCACGCCTCTAAAACTACAAAAAAGAAACGCATAAAGGGTATTAAAAATTATAATTGGTTTTATAAACAGAACGAAACGAATCACTGGATCTCTTAAATTTTGAAATTCCTTCCACGTCCAGTGTTCGAAATAAAAAGTAGGATTAGTCTTGGTCAGAGATTAAAAGATTTGTTTATTTATTTATTTTTATTTATTTTTGCCGAGGGTTTTTTATCAGCAGTATGTATTTAGGAATGCTCGCGCGTTTTGCATAAACATCTTCTGATGTGCACGAGTTTGCCAGGAGGTGTGGCTCATTCGTTGAGTTAAGAGTTCAAGAGAACGCTCTGGAATAGGATAGGTTATGGATTGAGATTCTTTTTAGTAGTCTGTTGAGTGCTAGAGCCATCCTTTGACGTTATTTACTCGTTCCTGAGTCGGTGAACTTTTGAAATAAGCTTTTGAATGGTTACGTGCATTATTTGAAGGTTAATTAACTGCATTTCAACTAAATTTATACATTTTCTTTTTTCAAATGCTTTGTTATCGCTTTGACAGTACACTCACGTTCGCAAGAGAAATGATTTAGCTTCAAATGCAATTTGCATTCACTCTATGAAACAAAGAACGCTCATGAACAACTAAAATAGCCTTAGTTGATTATTTGCTATTTGATGCAGCGAGTTATTTGACACATCTGAAGATAATCCGCCGCAGACTATTCGGTGATCAACAGAACACGGAACACAGTCCGTGAACAACAGAACACAGTCCACACGGAAAGATTTTCGGTCCGGGCTCAACTCCTGGCATGCGGCTTGTTCGTTCATTCATCCGATCCTTCATAGAGGATAACACTGACCATCTACTACACATATGGGCAACGCAGGGTCTCTACAGACCTCAGAAATGACTACAGAAAAGTCAGGGAAATGAGTTTTGGTCAGGGATAATCAGGGATTTGGGAAAAAAGTCAGGGAAATTAGCAGAAATTGAAGACAGGTCAGAGAAATGCAAGAAAAATTGAATTTTGCGGTAAAATCAAGAAAATGTTTGCTGTGTTTGAACCTAAGTATAGAAATTTTTTTATTTTCATTTTCTCATTTAACCTTATAAATAATTTTAAAATGTCTTCTTTGAGCATATTTCAACTGCACAAGATATGCTCATAATTTTAACCTAAATTATTAACAAAATAGGTTTTTGTTAGAATCCAGTGATGTCAAATAAGATTCTTGTATATATTAATTTTATTATTATTATTATTTGTAAAAAAAGGGGCAAAATATATAAAAGTTATTAATTAAAGGATATAATGTTAAAAATAGAAACTCAAAATTCGGGAAAGCACGCTAGATAAAGTCAGGGAAGAGTGTGATAGATGTCAGGGAAAGTCAGAGAAAAGCTGTGAAATCTGTAGAAACTCTGCAATGGCCGGCCCGCGAGACGGATGTGGCCCACCAAGACTTTTGATCCGGCCCGCGGAACATATTAAACCCTGCATAAAACCCATATAAACCATCCCATATAAATCCCAAATAAATCAAAATATAAATCCCAATTATACCTTCTGTAATTTCGTAAACATCCGGAAATTAGGCCCACGACTTAAAGATAAGTAGATTAAAAAAAAAAAAAAAAAAAAAAAAAAAAAAAAAAAAAAAAACCTGTCTCTGTAGTGGCCAATGCCTGCATGATCAGTGCCCGCCCTTGGAAAAAATATCTGTAGTTAATGTATCACAAATGAAAGTTTATTAAAAAGAAATTAAATCAGTTAATTATAATTTACAATTAAAATACAGTTAAAATAATTACACATACCATTAAAATAATCAAAAAGAGAGGCTCAAAACTAGATGTTACAATAATCTTAAATGTAAAATTTCAACTACGGCTATTAGTTTTTGAAATATACGAGTTATGTACATACACTACGTACGTACGTAGTACGTACTACGTATACATACGTACGTACGTGCAGAAGTCCCCAAAACACCTAAAATGGACTTGTAATTAGTCAGTGTTGTGTTGTGTTGTGGGATTAAGGCCAATTATCTGCACAACAGATCTAGGCCTATCGGTGGGGTGCTCTCCGTGGGGGGCCTTTCTAAGGGGGTCCTAACCCGTATTTACCCTAAGCAATTGGTCAGAATGAATGGTACATGCATACATACATACGAACATGTATACGTTAAGCCCTTACGCAAAAACTAGTGAAAGTAAATTTAGAGATACTCAAAATAGATTTTTTCATAAAAATCTGATTACCGAAATTTTTCGTAATCACAATACTTCCTTTAACTTCGTACAAGGAAGTAAAAAAGAACACAGAAAAAAACCTATAATTTTAAAATAAATGTTACAAATGTAAGCAAATTTATCATTTAATGTACCCTTGAAGTTCACATCATACACAGATTTCCAAAAATGAACTCTGAGAAGTAGCAACTCTTAAAACACTAAACCAATAGTTTAATGGCATTATCCTTTCAAAAATAAAAATACCAGAAATTGAATGATGTCAGTCAAAGCGGAAACAGTGCAACGACATTAGATAATGCAACCAGACATTTATCGGAGAGCTAGACATAACATTATTTTCGTTCCATTTTCTTTTTTCTTTTTAACTTTTTAGGTAAAAAAAGACGGGTTATAATAAAGAGGAAATTCCGAATCAAAGCCTGAGTAAACATATCTGTACTCAGACATACACATATCCAGAATTGAGTTACGTAAGATATCGCGTTTAGTTTAAGATGTCGTTTTAACAAGTACCATTTATACCGTTTGAAAAAAAATCGTATAATTTGTCCCAATTCGGTTTATTAGCTGTAAAAAGCGATAAAATAAAATATAATTGATAGAATTTTAGTCGAAACTTCGGATTAAAAAACACTAGCCTCAAAACTCTAAATTTTAAGACTAGTAGAATTTAAAACTAATTATTTTGATATAATATAAAACTAATAACACATTTTAAAGTATATTAATTTTTGCTGAATCGAATGAGATTATATTCCTTGATTTGAAGTATTAAGATTTCATTGAGTAATTTCTACTCCCACAACACAAAAGACTTGTAAAATTTAAAACTAATCGTTTTACAATAATATAAAACTAATAACAATTTTTGAAGTATATTAAGTTTTGCTGAATTGAATGAGATTATATTCGAAGTTTTGAACATATCAAGATTTCGTTGGGGAATTAAAAAAAAAATCGAGCTCAAACTATAGATGTGTCTTAAATTCAAACTTTTTTGGAATATTTGGAAAAATGCGAGTGAGAAATACATATTTATAATAATTATTGATCTTACATTAGATAATTTTTCCAAAGGGCGGATATGATTACGAAAAAATTATGGAATTCATGTCTTCTTCATGTTTTTGTGACAGCTTTTTCTTATACTTAAAATTGCCGCTCTATTTTAATTTTTTCTCAAGTTTCACAAATTATAGGTACATTTGACTTACATCATAAACACACATGTTGATAAACTTTCATTACTTTCATTGTTGATAAGTCATTTGAAATAAAGCTTGAAACCCTCCAAACATTAATTTCTTGCCTACTTGTAGGCCGTCATGCCTTCGTTTTTGACAAAGAAAGGCTCTGTTGTGTCTTTTGAAACGTTTGTTCAGTTTTCAGAACTGTTGTGTATTTTATATTTATTATTTGTTAATTGCATTTTTTTTAACTTTGAAATGTATTACTCCAAACGCACTTTATTATCACCTTTTCCTCTTAAGAAAAAATTTCAGTCATTTAAAATCGTTTATGAGCGCCTCGAGCATTATCAGTCTGCGAAAGCTCACGCTTCTGTTTAATGAAACAGAAAGAAAAATTGAAAATGACTCTTCTATCCAATACATTTTATTAAAAATCACAACAAACGCATTTACGTAAGTTTCTGACCTGTTTAGCATTACATAAGATCACACACTTTGTTTCTAGAAAACGCACATAAAAGACAGCGAGGTAAAAGTGCGTAATACAAAAGTCACTAAAACCGAAAAATTGTAAAATTTCTGATACCCGACTCTTACAGTCTCGCAAACTTCCAGGGAGCATTTTCAGAGCTGTAATTAAGCATCTCTTTTCCTTGCATTTTTGCGTTAATTACCGTAAAAATAGGAAAGGCTGCACAAGTATTTTCCTATCGAATTATCGGAAGCGCTCTCAATTTTCATAAGCAGAAAACATTGTCTGTTGGAGGCAGAAAAGAGAAAATTAATTATCTGGAAGCAAAACGTGCGCTACAAGAAACCGAAGAGTACTCAAACATTGTTGCCAACAAGATTATTATAATGAAGTTACTTCGGGAGTGTCTATTTCGTAATGGAATTCCCATTAGTTTAGGCGAGAAGAAAAAAGTAATATACAGTGAGTATAAGATTGCGTTATTAGGAAGTTATTTAGGAAGCTTTTACCGATTCTTTAAGCGTAAACAGCTTTAAATTATCCAATACAAGTGAGGGAAGTATTTTTGTAGTATAATCATTATTTAATGCAAGTTTTCTTTTTCAGAAGCAGCACATTGTAGTCGTTAAACGTTTCAACTAAACATGTTTCAGTAATGATGAGAAATTTCAAGTTCCTTACAAAATGATTTTCTGTTTCAAATCATCAAAATGGCGGTTGAATATTATGAAATGGTATAAAATCGAGTTATTATATCTCATCGTATGAAATCTAATGATGCAATTATTTTGGCGGATACTGTATCATAAAATATCATGTCATCTTGCAGGAAATTATTATGGCATAGTCTACGATATTAATCAAGGCGTTGTTTCTGTTGAAAACAGAGCGCGCAGTGTTTATAGTTCTTTTGTAGGAATTCGCAAGATAATTCCGAAACATTACGGTCCATATACTGTAGATTATGTTCGTCTACATAATTCAAACAAAATAAAATTGTTTATCTTTGATTTTCATGACAGAGATTTTTGTATAGAAAAGCGCAACATTTATTGTTCATTTAGGAGGCATCGCAAAATCATTCTCGTAAATCACTTGTGCTGTTTGAAAGTCAGTGCAGAAAACTCTAATAGGACACAAAGAATCAAATCAGCCTCGCCGACGTCCGTAATCTCCAAAGAATGTAGGAGCTGGTACTCTATATACATGTTGAAGAGTGTGGCCAATATGTAAGTACAGCTAAAAATGTGAACGACAGAAAGTTGGACACCAGGACAGTGAGGACAACTATTGTAACTTTGCTGACCATCGATGGAATATTTTCATTCTAATTAAGCGTTTTGTTTTGAATCTGGTTGTCTTAGATGAAATAATTTGGCTGCGATTTAACTTGGAAATAGAATTTTTTTTAACTTGTTGGGAGGTGAATCTTCTGTTGGCTATTACTTCACTATGGAAAATTGTTAGACTGTTAGAAACTTGATTACTATTACCAGCTTTTTTTGACGAGGTTATTGCTAGTACTCACGTGTGCTGGAAACCAGGGTATAGGCTTTTTGGACAAATGAGCTTCATGAACACTATAATGTCCTGGGTAAGTTGATAGTTGCCTCTCTGGATCGCAAAAGATAAGGACTGAAAGACGTATCGTTCCGTTTTATTTGCTCTAACCTATTCATTTCCACTGCTTCAGTGACTCATAATGACAGATATTCCTATTCTAATCTGTACATTGTATTCAAAGATCATTGGGGAAACAATGCTAGCCACAAAAAAGCAGTATCTTCTGCTCGACTTCTTGCTATACAGTTGTATATTCACAGATAAGACAATAAATATTTGTAATCTATTCATCATAAGGAAATATTTATAATCTATTCATTCGGGGACTGTAGCAGTAGTTAAGGCGTCAGACCAGTAACCGGAGGGTTGCGCTTTATACTGTAATTTCTGTCTACACTGTCTAGCAATAAGTATTTGGACACCTGTGATAGAAAAGAAAAACTTATTTTATTCAAAATCAATAGTTGGTAGAGCCTCCACGAGAGGCAATTACAGCGGGAACCCTCCGGGGCATACTTTCTACAAGTATTTGTATTACAGCTAGTGGTATTGTCTTCCACTCGGCTTGGAGTAGACATAGAAGTTCCTTCACCGATTTTGAACGGGTAGTGTACCCCTTAATACGGCGATCCAACTCGTCCCAGAGATTCTCGATAGGGTTCAGGTCTGGGCTCTGGGCAGGCCAGTCCATTCGATGAACTCCATGGGCACCACACCAAACCTTGGTTAACCTCGAAACATGACAACTGGCATTGTCGTCCTAAAAGTAACAGGGGTCCAACCCGTAAAACTGCCACAACGTAGTAAGCACATTGTCATCCAAAATAGTGCAGAAGGCATCGGCGTTGAGCTTACCATGAATGCGGACCAAGGGTCCCAGTCCATACCAGGAGAAACACCCCCAGACCATAATTCCACCTCCGCCGAACTTGACTGTTGGCACAATGCATTCTGGCAGAAGACGTTCTCCAGGCTGACGCCAGACCCAGACCCTACCATCCGAACGATAAAGTGTGAACCTTGATTCGTCGCTCCAAGGAACCCGTTTCCACTGATCTACGGTCCGATTTCGATGTGCTTTGCCCCACATTAATCGAGCAGCGCGGTTGGACTTTGTGATCAATGGCTTATGGGCAGCAGCACGACCCTGAAAACCAAGCAGATGTGCTTCCTTACGGATGGTATTCATTGAAACAATACTCCCGGATGCTTGTTGAACTCCTCGCGGATGAGGGCCATCGGTTGGGTGCGGTTCTTCCGAATTTCTCTGGACAGCACTCATTGGTCTCTATCTCCCAGTTTCGTTGGTCTGCCGACTCGGGTCCGACAATCACCGCTCACCTTCCATTTCTTAATCACATAGGCCACAGTCGATCTTGGGTACTTCAGATCGCTAGGTATGTCCCTTAAAGATCGACCACATTTGTGATACCCGATAATTATACCTTTCTCAAATCGGAGAGCTCCAAACTGCGCGGCATTTTGCATGCGACTCATGCCGATGCTGTTTCCTACATGATATATACCGGCGGAGGCCGTGACGTACCTCAGGACCGCAGATATCGTCATTTGCATAGGTGTCCAAGTACTTATTGGTAGACAGTGTATTTAACCCTTTAACGTGCCGTGCCCTCGCCGTGAGGACACAAAACTCTGACGTTTTGACTGTTGTCAGTCACGAAGAATAAATTTGATTTCTATATAAATATTTGAGGGTGACATAGTTACACGAGAATCCATTTCTGGTAGATAATTTCCTGTAAAAATTGCCGATTATTTGTGAAATTGTCAGGATTATTTTTAACAGCACTGGCATCTGCTGAAAACTGAAAGAATACGATGGAAATACATTGATACAGAAGAACAACTCGATAGACTGCCCAAAGATGAAAAAAAGAAGCTCACAGCCAGCTGTGTCAAAAAGGGCCTCTAGATCTGTGGCACGCGATGAATGATTCGATCTGCCGCCATGGTAGGCGAGTAGATCGAATCGTTTGGTAGTTAAATCGAGCGATGGCAATGGCTCCCCTTTTTTCATCATTGGGGAATGGTTGCACTTCAAAGGGTTGACTCTCAAAATATGATCTTGTGTGCGAGTAGTGCATTTACGTGCTAAATCCGTGGTTCCGAAAGTCCTCTAGGCGGCCACTAGCAGGTTCCGACGGTTGCAGATATTGTAGAAGTTTTTCGTATTTTGAAGAATCTGTAAATATTTTCGGCAAAACCCTAGAAAAAGTAGAAATTAGATTTAAATGGCTCATTCGATACGTATGTTGCCCTGTCTTAAGTTAGGGTACACATTTGGCACGATCTACTGTTTTATGAAGTGTCTTTATAAACATGTACGAAACATAACAAATATACTACAAATGAGTAAATGTAGGGAACACAAAACAGAGCAATCACTTAAAAAGGAGGGAAAAGTCAATTCCCCCGCTTGTTGTAGGAACATTTTTCTATTATGAAATATTGACAAGATATTTTTTTTTCCAATTTAAAACAGTCGTTTTCAGTTTTAAATAAATTTACATGATCCTTAGAAACTTGAAGTTTGTAATACTTGGGTTTTAATAATTTCAAAAAAGTATCTGAAAGTATATAAAAGTTTTCAGAGTTAAAATGACTTTCGTAACTTTCCAAGCTCGAACATCCTTGAAAGTCCAATTTTTTGGCCTCCCGGAATGAAGCAGTCTGACTGAACTCTGTTTCAGATGCTTACAATGATTTCGCTTGTCAAGCGCGCAGATTTAATACAACAGTACCATTAGCTCTGGTATTGAGCTATCCCAGCCAGCCACGATACATCGAATTAACGTCGCCGTCGACGTAGTTTCGACGTAATCATCGACGTTAAAAATCCTTGGATATGTCCACCTGTTTGCCCGTCGAGCGCTAAACTTCTCGACGGCGTATTACCCGCGAGGGGTGACCGTGAGAGATAACAATCTCGCTTAACTACGGCGTAAGAATGGAAAAGGGTGACCGCCAGGAAGAGAAAATCCCCGATATTGGTCGAACACTCGTCGCTATAACGGCGAAGGGAGACAGATTCTCGGAATTCGTTTATAAAATTCAGCTCATAGTGGTTGATTTTACGTTATACCTTGTCGAATCGCTCCAACAGGACAGAGAAAACCGGCTTATATTCGTCTAATAGAAGTCGTTCTTTAAAGACTTCGCAGAATTTGTCGAATTCTGCCCATTTATAAACGTAGTAATTATGCCGCAATTCCGGACATTCAGAGAATAGACAAATACCATTTACATACGTCGTGAAGGAATGGAAATTCAAACTGTTCTGATCTTGTGAACTTTTGCCGTTTAAAAAGGAAACATTTTATATTTCTATATAATACATTTTAATATTAGTAGTTTGTTAGCTAATAAAAAGTTATTTTTAATTAAATGTGCAAAAATTACAAGTTTTAAATTAACTTCTAGTCGTTTAGATGAAGTTGTAAAATATACATCCATAAAAATTTGAACACAGAGAAAATACATTAAAGAAAAATATAATCTTGATTTGTTGAATTTAATTGATCAGTAACTTGCATAAATAGCTTATGTCTCTATTTTACATTTTAAAGGGTTTACTTTTCCCCCCCGGTACATTTTATGAATTGTTTTTACTGTAGGTATATTTAATAAAAGGCGGGGGTGGGTACGCTGTTTAATTCAATGTTATAAACAATCTAAATATCTTCATATATTGGTGAAAGATGGTGAAAAAGTAACTTAAAAATTAAATAAAATATTAGTAAATTTAGTTAAGTAAGGAATACAGTTTAAAATGCAATTTTACTAACAGTAAATATAATTTACTTATTTTATATAAAAAAGATTACTTTTTAACCAATATATGAAAATATTTAGATAGTTTATAAGAGTAGATTAAATAATTTTTTGCACCCTTTTATTAAAAATACCTAATACAGCCAAAACGATTAATAAAATGTACCGGGGGAAAAAATGGAAACCCTTTAAAATGTAAATTAGTGACATAAGTTGTTCGTGCGAGTTACTTATCTGTTAAATTAAAAATCAAGATTATATTTTAACTTTAATATATTTTTGTATATGTTCAAACTTTTATGAATATAAATTTTATAACTTTATCTAAACGATTAGAAGTTAATTTAAAACTTGTTATTTCTAATCATTTAATTCAAAATTGCTTTTCATTAGCTAACAACTAGTAGTATAATGTATTATATTTAGAAATATAGAGTGTTTCCTTTTAAACGGCATGTGCACCCGACAAGAAGTTTGAATTTCCATGCTTTCACGACGTATGTAAATGGTGTGTGACTGACATATTCTCTAAATGTCTGGAATTCCGGCATAATTACTACGTTTATAAACTGTCAGGATTCGACGAAATCGTCAAGGAACCACTTCTATTAGACGAATAAGCCTGCTTTTTTATCTCCATAGTTTATTATAGTTTTCCTGTAATAAAATATGAAGAAGTTTTCTATCTACAAATCCCCCCCCCTCTCACCCTCCCACGAGAAAAATTTTGTCTACTTCATTACACAAACAGTTTTTTATTTATCTCTCTTAATTCTTTGATTTGTTCAATTTCACTACTCCAAATAGGTTTAAATTACATACTAAATGCACACATATTAGTATACAATTTAAAAAGAAAAAAAAACTTTGCATAAAGTGCTTTAATCTGTTTCATTGTAAGTTATGCCATAATGCAATAATAAGTTGACTTTTGTTATAGTAAGTTTACATTAAGTAAATTTGTGCTTATAATGAGAAAAAATATTTCATATGCTTAAGGTAAACAGTTGATTTTATGCCAATTGTACCTTTATATTTCACTCTATAATACAAATAAGAAGACTTATAATTAGCAATTAAAAAGAAAATGAATAAAAGAAACAAAGCACATAATTATTAGTTAAATAATTACTTAACTCACCTCTAAAATTTTGATGGCTGGAATTAAAATTTGTAGTTACCCCGATAAACTTTAATAACATCACCGGCCAACACAATTTAAAGAGAGCCAGACAAACTTATTAATATGCCAAGCTAACGATAAATCGTGTTAGCATTGAACTTGAAAAATATTCCAAGAGATACTTGAAAAATATCCACTTTTATAGTTAAAACTATGGAAATTTTACTGTTCTGTGTAGCGCAGCTGAGCTCAGCCATTGACTACACGCTGGAGCGAGTTCTGCCCTTGCATAAAAAACTGCGAAGTACGAGCCACGCGAACCATGAACGAATACACACACAAAAAAGAAAAAAAAAGCATCTGTTTTCTGAGAAAACGGTTGGGGTGGACATGTCAAAGGTCGTGAGAAAGGACCCTGTAAATTCTGTCTCCCCTGCACTGTTTATTCGACGTTCAACTGACTATTAACTAAGCTGAAAAAATTTCTCGATGCTCCATCGCGTGTTTCTTCTTGGCTGGCTGGGGGGGGGGGGGTCTCTTAGACCGCCAAAGCCATAAGCGGAAAATCGGCGATGTATTGACGGATCATAGACCTCCTGAGGGCGACCAACATTAACAGTCGAAGATAGCCGCCTCCCTGACCAAAATCGAACGGCTCTTTAAGACGTCGACAACACAATGTATGTTTGATCTCTTTTAAACGCTACTTTTTGCTGTAATTTTTCCTCGACCTATTTTCGACATTTCGACATCGGGAATACGTAATTTAAACGTGTGTGCGCTTGCTGGGATATTTCCCGTGTAACGCAGACGAATTCGACGGACAGGGTAAAGCGGGGTAGGGAAACAAAATGAAATAAAGATTTTTGTTTTTCGAGAAACTCCTCCTACAAAATGACTTTCATTGATTATTCAAGTCTAGAAGGTTGACGGCCTTTAAAAAAACACGAAGAGACTAGAAATGCGTCAAAGTATGGGACATAAAACACAGCAACAGAAGAAAAAAAATTCCCTCTAGTTTTTAAAGGAATCATACGACATAAAAAACTCTCGGGGGGAATGCTGTGATTTTTTTTTTCTGTCCAAAAAGGCCATTTATGTATATTTTTTTTTTTCTTTTAGAGCCTCGCTTTTTATTAAATGCTTTATTTTATTTATTTATTTTATAAAAAGCCTCGAAAAAAAATTTTTTTTTCATAAAAAAACAAAGAAAAATATTTTGAACGTTTTCTTCTGGTTTAAGGGAGATAAACCTTTCTTTTTAACGTACATTCATTTCTGAAACGCAAAAAAAATAAAATAAAATAAAATAAAGAATGGCCTTAAAATTAAAGAGTCATTTTTGTTTTTCGTAGCTTGATGCCATTTTAGGAGATTTTAAATATGCAATAGATTATGACATAATTCTGTGTCATAATCCAAGAAATATAATGAGGTAGGACACAATGCAGTGTTTCTGACTTCATTACATTAACCTTGTGGACGTTTTGGAAAGTGGAATAATGTAAGGCAAAGCTGATTGATCCCACAGAACAATAATTTCACGCAGATGTATTAGAGAAATACTTTTGGTAAAAGAATTTGTGTACTTGTGTTTTTCACAGTTACAAAAAAAAAATAACGTATACAAAGAAAAATGCATCAAAATTGCTCAATCGAGATTGGTAAATGCTTGATACAGGGGAAGCTAAAGATTAGTGATAAGTGTTTTTTGTCTGGGTCGCTCAAAAAGCTATATAAATTCACGAGGAAAAAAAAAAGAATTTTTTGCTTTATGTGCTTTTCAGATCCATATTCACATTTAAAAGTCTAACAAATTAATTTTTTAGTAAAAATTAATTTGATTTTAACAATACAGCTGCTGTTAAATTCTTAAAGAGGTGATGTGAATTTGTGAAGTATCGCTGTTTTACCATTATATGTATATATCTATCCTGCAACTGAAAGTAATTTACAACTTCTAAATATGAGAAATATTTTTATTTCACCACAAAGAATTCCAGTAAATTAAACTGAACAATCTCAGATCGCAATCTAAAAACTTTCAGAGAGAAAATAGTTTTTTTCATAAAATCTATCACGATATTTTGAGAACATCGACTTTATTTACACAATGGAAATTCTTTTCTAGATCTCCATTTTTCTTTACCAATCGGTATTTCACATGTCAAAACTAAACATTGACATTTAATTTCCTTAGAATGCTTAATTCAGAGGAGGGATTTTCGTTGGAAATGAAAGGGAGACGAAATTTTTTGAGGCAAAGCTTTACAGACGCTTAAGAAAAAGGCTGAACATTTTCATTTATTGACGTTATTGATCATTAACTGAAAATTGCTAGGTTTAATAGGTTTAACTTCTGAAAAGTTAAGTGACTTTTAACTCATCCAGTGATTACTAAACACTAAAGAGTCGCAATTTTTTATGGTTGATTACTTGAAATAGCGTCTCAATGGTGCAGTGTCAAAGCCTCTTTTTACCACACTTAGGATCTATGTTTGATTCTCCGCATATCCTTGGGTGTTTGTGATGTCTGTGTTAAGAGTAATGATGGCAGGCCAATTAGGGTAACGCTTCACAAATATCTGTCATGTTTGTCGACCCCTCGGACAAGACTTGATGTGGTGGTGTCGCACAGTTGAGGGGAGGGGGGGACAGCAGTAAAATAACGAATTAAAGTTTCACAAATTGTTGCTGTTGCTGCTAATGGCCTCTGGCAACCACGGAGTGGTGCCAGATTCTCCATGTAGGACGGCGATGGGCAAAAGGCAGCGGCTCCCCTTTAAATAATCCCAGTGAGAGGAAGAATGCCGTAGCTTGGTGATCTCCCAATTTTGAACCCATTCTAGATGAGAGGCTTATCACCTGAAATCACCCCAGAGGTATGGATTGAACATAGAGACATTGGAGCCACGACAGATTTTACGTGCACCAGCTCCCATTAGCGGACACTGTCTCACAGCAGTCCAGCCAAGATATACGTTCACCCTCCCAAGCACTGGCTAAGACGGTGCTGCTTCACTTTCGGTGTTCTTACGGGAACAAAATTTAGTGACTAAACCACTGCGGGACGTTCCACGTATGAACATAGGTAATCCTGAAATTATACAGGAATAACACGTAGAAATGGAAATAGGACCTACGGTGACCGGACTTTACAGCACAATTACCAAAACTTGCTATCAGAGCTTTCACTGCATAAGCATCCATTCTGTACTGTACTCATAAATGCTGATTCTAACAACTTCAAGCGTTTTCTGTTTACGTGTAATATTAGAATTCATGTAATCTGTAACTGTATTAAAAAGCATCCTGAAAATTCAAAAGGAAACATGCTGCAAAACGTAATCTGTTAGCAGTTTTTACCTTCACTAGCTAATCGACCTGTTGAAACAGTATTTCAAACGATAATTACCTTCACACATTGACATGCTAATATTTTGATGGTTGTAGTCACGCTATTGCTAAAGAAGATACCGTTTTTGTTTTTGTTTTTTATCATGAGAATAATTTAAAGAGGAATTGAAATTTTTGCTTTGCAAAAATATGATATTTCAAGTTATAGTTTTAGTAGTATTTTAAAGTTTTGATTGAACGCCACAAATATTATTTTTAAAATTCCACTTGGCCAGAAGACAGCTATGACTATATGCTTGACTCCTACGGGGGTCTGAGATGTTATAGTAATTTCATTATTGGGTGCGTAGTAAGCAGGCCAACGTTTATGAATGGTCCCCTAATTTTGGATCAATTCTAGATGCAAGACCTAGAACCTGGATTATCAACCATAGGTGCATCGATTGAGCATTGTATCTAGTTAATTATAAAATAGATTAATTTTATCTCTTAGTGCTTAACCTATGAATGTATTTTTTTATACCATGTAAAAGAATTATAAAAGTAACATTTCTAATATTTTAAAACGGTGAGCATTTTTTAAAAATAAATATCGCTACATATTAATTTTTGTAGATAATTTAATGCACGAAGCTTCCCGAGATGTACTGTAAATGATACTTGTCCATTAAATTTGATAAAAAATGTTGAGTGTATTACCGAGTTCTAGCATATTAAAAAAATTAAAAATTACTCAAATTTTAATAAAGTTAACCAAATGAAATAAATCAGTGTTTGCAAAGCTTAGAGTTTAAAATAGCAGACCACTTTGAATTTGTGGGCTTTAGTTAACAAGATATGTAGGTTTTTCTACACATATTGTACAAACTAAAACTCGGTACTCTGAATTTTACGCCTGAGCTAAACATTAAGTTTACGTTGAGAGGAGGAAATTGAATGTTTATCCTACTACATTACTGTGTAATTTCAGACTTAAGTCATTCGTACAGTGAAAAATTCAACGCTTTTCAAAAGCTAAAACTACACAAGTAAAAACTAATTAATTAGAGAACCTTTTTCTCTGGGAGAATATATATTGATTTGATGTGCTGAATATAATAGCATTAAAATTCCATTAAAATTGTCTATGTTTACTAAAAAAAAATATTTTTTCATAACTATACTAAAACAGTTTATTAATGATCGTTATATGTAATGAATAATAAAAATATCAATCGATATTTCTTTTTTTTTCTTTTGTATATTTCTTTCCAAAAACGCTACATATTTTTTTTCTGCCACCATTAAGTAGATCAGCTTACTTCGCTAATGATAAACATTCCTCCCGTCTGCAGTTTTTACAGTTCTTAAATTCTCATTAATTACTCATAATCTTTAATGAAATATTAAATATTTAACATGCTGTTGTCTAATGGTATTTGTTGTAAGTAAAAATGAATTTAAAAATATTGTAGTAAAAATGTTTCGAAGATAAATTAATTTGCCAATTAGTAAAAAATAATGCATAAATTTTAGGGTAGCTTTTGAACATACAGGGTGGTTATTAAAAACGCCATTTGTTCAGATCCCACTGTCGAGTAATGTATAAGATGGTACGTAACCAAATTTATGGGCGTGCATACCGGATCATAGGATTTCAATTAAAAAAAAAAAAAAAAATAGTACCAAAAGTCACCACCAGAGAAAATGTTGGCACTGTTTATCGAATAAAATATATTAGCTTTTATAATCATTCTTTTTTTTGCAATTATGAGCATAAAAAGAAATTCTGACAGAATTTACATCATTCTGAGGTCAAGTGGCTTGAAACAGTTGCAACTTCAACCTTTTACAGACGAACCGCTTTGCGTCTGTTTCAAACTTTTGAATCATGTTTCGTAGTTTGTTATATTCATTGGTTCTTTCCGTAACTCCTTTAACCGCCGACATTCACTAAGGGCAACAAAGGCATGCTCGTTCTGCTAGTAATAGAGATTAACTAACAAAGGTAAGGACCATCGAAAGCCAGTTGGCCGCAAAATGATTAGAATTCTCCCATCCTTTCTTTTCATATTCATAATCGTAATAAAGAACGAGATTATCCAAATTAATGCATTTTACTGGGTAAACAGCGCCAACATTTCTCTTACTGGCGATTTGTAGTACTATTTTTTTTCCCCTTTAAAATTCGAAATCACATGTTCCGCTATGTTAACGGTCAAACTTTGTTATGTTTCGTCCGAAAATTTACAGACTAGTGAGCTGGGATCACCTCACGTTATTTTATTACCACACTATACTTAAAAATTTAATAGTTTCCCGGTTTTTTTTTTAAGAGTTTGAAAGCTATTTCTTTTCTTATGAACCACATAGCATTGTGACGTTGCAACACGTATGCATACTGGCCACATTGTGACTATGTGAGTTCATGTAATTGTGTAAGTGATGTCTTCGTGGCAGACAGGTTTTTGCGACGAAAAATAGCCTCATGAGACAGGTTTCATGACGTCACATGGTGACCATCGCTTAGTGTGAAATTACACTGCGGTGTCACTCTAACGTCACATGCATAAGCGTAAAGTTTTCAAAATTATTGGGGGGGCCGGGCCCCACAACCACATATATTCACGTCAGTGGCGTAGCCAAAGGGGGGTGTTAGGGGGATCATAACCCCCCCCATGAGGAATTTTTTGCCCTACAAAATGTATATTCTTCACTCCCTTATCATACACCCGTATACATATATGTGAGTTGCAGAAGTCGTACCCCCCCCCATGAAAAATTTCTGGCTACGCCACTGATTCACGTACATATAACTTACTCATAGCTGCCAACTACTACGGAATATAATCAACAACTTTTTCTACATGATTTTTCGGTTAAAATATAGCAAAATTTTTGTGCTGCGCGCGTGAGCTGGTTACTATTTTGAAAAAAATAATTAAAAAACATACTGTTTACAAAAAGTGGTTAGTGGTTAATTATATTCCGTAGTAGTTGGCAGCTATGACTTACTATATATAAGTGTAAATTATTGGAGTCGCTCGAGCTCTATGGGTCCATAGAATTCTACACCTATGTAAGGTAAGTATCCATGTTAGTATCTTCCTACCATGTTATAAGTTAAAAATAGAAGCAAAGCAAAAAATCCAAAAGAGGAAAAAAAACAAACATTTTCGATGAGATAGTGCATTTTAGACACATCTGAACTTTTCTTCATTTCATACTTTACATTGCATAATCTGATTTTAATTAACAGAGCTTGGAGCCAGAGGAGGGCAGCTTATAGTAACATTGTGTGTTACGTGGCGTCACAATGAATACTAAATCATGATTGAAATCAAAAGAAGAAAATTTTTAAAAGTACAAATAAATGTTTTTTAAACGTTTGTAAATGTGTGAAATACTTTTTTTTATGTTAGTATAAATGAGTTTTCTGTATTTAGTGGTAAATTATTGGGTGGGCTCAGCCCCTATTCACAATTTATTGGGGGGCTCGAGCCCCACGGGCCCATATAACTCTACGCCTATGGTCACATGTTTGTCAGACAGTCGCGTCAGATTGTGATTGATTATCAATTACACTGACGTCACTCTGAAAAGTCACATGTTCGAGACGAAGGGACATCACAGACGGTGTGCATTACATCACATTTGTGGTGGGATGAAATTTACAGCCACAACATCAATGCCAACATAATTGCGGTAAGATGGATAAAATTTCATATGAAAAATTTCCTCTCGTTAACTTAAAAAAAAAATTAACGAGAGGAAATTTTTCTTGACTTTGCCTTTTTTACTACCTTACTTAGGACATTTTTCTAATTTGCACTACCCACCTATCTCAGTGGCTATTACCTCTTTGAGACACCCGGTATAAATTTGTATATTTTGGGCATGCTCAGTTGAAATCCGTTTTCGTATATTCTTACTTTGGTCTAACGTTTGTCAATTGCTTTGTTTTGTAACTTCCGTGACATTGTTTGAAAAATACTAAAGCCGGAGGCTTCGTTTTAGATAATGTGAAACAGGCACTTGAAATAATTTCAAAAATTTTAAGGAATGTCTTTTGTTTTCCTAATCATACGTTTTATCTTTTTAAAAACTTAAATAACTTTATTCAAACAGCTAAATTACTTTATAAAATTACAAAACTTTTCGAATTTCTTATGATATAGATTGATTTAAAAGAATTTTATCACATATTTCTTGTTAGTTTTTAAATGCATTCGGAATTAAATTTTTATTGTAAATTGAGATATCAACTATACACTTTTTGGCTGTATTGTATCTATGCAAAATATGTTTTAATGTCGAGTAAATCTGACAAATTAAAATTTTATAAATCTTGGATGCTAAGTACTATCCCAATATTCTGTCGTCAATATCTTCCCAGGATACTTTGCTAAGGCTGGTGGTGGCATTGCCTCAAAAATGCTTTTATAATTTTTGTTTTATGTCAATCAAAAACATCTAATTGAAAATGATTACAATATACAATACTGAGTAAATACGAAAACTAAATAGGAAATATTTTCAAAATCACCTCAATTTTCGTAGTTAATGGCAGTTTAATATTTAAAACCTCTGCACCATACTATTAATGTTTCATAGAACCAATTTAGTTGAATATTTTGTAGTAATATCCACGTGATAGAGTTTATCAAAATGCCTTTTTTGCTTCCTCGATATTAAAATTTTTTGTCAAATAAAACTAAAAATTGAAGCCTTGTCTTTTGATTGATGATTACTTTCATAAGCCATAACTGCCTTTCATCAGATGGCAATTTTTCATGAAAAAGATTATTAAAAAACTTCAACTTAGGCTTGCTAAATGACGAAGTTTCGACTTCTTGATTTTTCTTTCAACGGAACAAAGGTGCTTTTCTTATTTTTATATTATTTATTTACGTTTTTAGTGCAGAGTCATCATTATTCCCTTGAAGTGGCCCCCTCCCCTTTGAGGGTGGAACGACTAGAAAACGTAATGGTATTCTTTATGTTTATATTATGACAGGTATACACTTGTCTCAATGTCGTCTTGTGGTTGTCGAGAGTAGGAAGATCTTTAAGGGCGGGTCTGTGGAAGATGCACTGGGATTGCACAGGAGAGCGAACATGTGGTGAACTCTCGAAAGTCTAAATGATCTTTCAAGGCTACAGTTATTGATTCAAGGAGGCTAAAAGCTTAACATCTGGTAACATAGTAACCCTCTATTCAGCTGCAAAAGATAAGTCAATAGCTATGCAATCTAGATATCCAAACTTTCGTGAATCTCCTTAGTATCGTTACCAAAGAAAATCCAGTATATCAATACAATCTCTGCATTGATGTACTTCACTTTTAATAATAAAAATGATAACTTCACAGATTTTTTGAGAGAATTCTTATTAAAAGACTGATTAAATTCCGTTTTTTAAAGTTCAGTTTTCTCCCCTATATTATGTTTTGTTAACTATTAAAAAAGAAATAAAAAAGGCTTGAAGGTAGGGTTTGAGGAAGTTTTTCTGCAGATTTTCTCTACTTCTTGATGTTTTAATTAAAATGTATTAATTTTGCTTACTGTTAAATCTGTTTGAAGTCAGTTAACTCGCAATTTTTCCAGGTGAAAAGGGAATCGCTCATATTAAATCTTGAACTCACTTTTAGCATGTTCACTTCTATCACTGTAAAGATGCAATGGTGAGTAGGTACTAAAGATAAAGTTCCATAATTGTCTTCTTATAGAATTTTGGACATTCAGATCCATTCGAAAACGAAGACGTATTTTCCTTAGGTCCCATCGTTCCTTTTCTCTTTTAATGTGTATGTGTTTTTTAGTACTAGCGAACTATTTCGTTCACGACGGATATTTTCTGTCGAAATTATTTGTGGACATTTTTTTGTGAACATGGTTTGAGGCAACACGTTTTCGTTGAATTTTTCAATTTCTGACAAACACTATTGTTAAATGGGTTACTATTAATGAGAATATTAGTTATTGTTTGTAAATGTTTCTGTCTATATTGGTGTAAATAAAGGTGAAGTATAGTTAGAATATGCGTGGCGTATATTTAGAATAGTATACATTAGAAAAGTAGAGTTCAATATTGTATTCGAATATCTCTGAAGTATACTTACAATATGCTTGAACACTGTCGAACAGTTTTAGTAGGCGATTCCAATATTGATTTCAATTCTGAAGAAATGAAATGAAAGGAGGAAAAATATGCCAAAGCCATGGATTATTATGCAGTTTAAAAGCTGTATTTATGAAGATGAAGTATCATTATGCCTGAGAGGAAGATTGTATAACAGTTTTAGTAGGCAATTTCGATATAGATTTCAGTTCTGAAGATTTTTTTATGGAACAAGAAAGACAAACAGGGTACATTCATGGATTATGATGAGCTTTTAAAGCAGTATGTATAAAGGTGAAGAACACTTACAGTAAGCTTGACGAAGATTGTAAAATAATTTTAGTAGACAATTTTAATGTCAGTTTTAATTCCAAAGAAGTGCAGGGGGCAAGGAAGGCAAATACGGCACATAGATTATGATGCACTTTCCAATGTAATGAAACAAGAAAGACAAATAGTGTTGACGCATGCATTGTGATTCGCTTTTAATATAGCACTTTTGTGTGCATTTAAAACTTAACCAGTTTTTTTATCTCCAAGTTTGCTTTGAAAATGACCGATTGTTAAAATGCAAGTAGGAAATGTGACACAATAAATTCTTATGGAGATTGAAAGCTTATTTATTAAACAACCTACATCTATGCGGGATGATACACAAGGGTGTACTAAGGGTGAAGTAAAACAAACTTCTGGTAGGTTTAGGTCCTCAAAAACAAATCAGAATAATTAATTTGAGATCACGGACATATATTGTATATTATGTATTTAATCTATGTACCTGTTAATCATTTTGTTGTAACTGTTGATGAGTTCCTCTAAGTCGTTTTCATTAGTAAAAGTTTATGCAAACATCTATGAAAATGCATAAAACTAAAATAACATGAAATGCATGCTAATTGCTTACTTCCTAGACGCGTGGTTACCCATAAAACATGAATGCAAAATAATGACACCTTTTAGGTTAAATTCACTTTCCTCACAGATAAACCATCAGAAAATAGACGACAGTGTTCAATGCTACCTGAAGGATAGTATATATGTTACGGCCAAAGCCCGAAATCGGCCTGTTCGCGGATTGTCCGGCCAATTCGCGTTTTGGCCAACGTTGCTGTAAACTTACCGGCCAACGTTCGACCTTTTCTTGATTTCGGGCTTTGGCCAGCCGATTCGCGAAGTAACTTGGGACGATCGGCCAAAGTAGGAAGAAAGAAATCAAGAGCAGATTGTTTTACCCACTGTTAAAAATGAAGTATTTAAAAATGAGTACTTCTGTGTACTGTTTTTTTATTTATTTTTTTAAAGTACAATTATTTTAGAAACGAGTTCAAATATTAGTGACATCTCTTGAGTTAGAAATAAGCTTGTAATATATAAAAATAGGATATCGTGTTATTCTGTTCTCATATTAAAGCCATAATAGAAATTATTCAGTGAGCGTATATGCTGAAACAACGAGATAGCGCGAAGAATATTGAATTTGCGCCCTTCAAAATGACGAATTATATCTTGAGCAAATGCGTTGAGTAACTTGTAAGAATACAAAGGCAAATTGAGTACCCCATTTTTCAACTACCTTTAAGGGGTATCCTTAGTCTTTTTCTGCTCCATAGACCTAATGCTAAAAATCCCAGATCACATTGTCTCCCGAAATATCGTTTAAAAAGATATGAAACTTTTTGCAAAGGCAAACAGATACCGCTCAGTCTACCATTATCACTTCGGACTTTCGCCTAGGATTCCCAGCCACTTCGCTAAATGGCCAGCCAAAGTAGAATATACAATATTAATTACAAGTACTTCGGACTTTGGCCAAACCTCTTAGCCAAAACGCGAATCGACCAGCCAAATCGCGAACTGGCCGAACTTCGAGCTTTGGCCGTAACATATGTATATTTTTTTAATTCCTTCCTTCAATTTGTTTTCCTGGAAAGAATGTAGAAAACATAGGATTTTTTTCAACTGTATTTTAGAGGCAGAAGGGAGCCCCAATAAAGATCCAGTCCATGTTCAGTAGAGGACTTTCATGCATTTTCAAGTGTTTGAAAAAAGAAACAAAAATCAGTTTATATGGAGCCATTAATCATTTGTTTTGTGTGATGCAAAATTAAACTGTGTACATCAACCACCTTCACCTGAGAAATAAGGCTAATTTTGTAATTTTTAAAAGAAAAAAGAAAAAAAAATCCTAATTTGGAGATACCGTTATTTAATACGCAAGAGTTTTTTTCTCATTACAAAAACTAAATACATAGGATAATGTAATAATTTAGAAATCTAATTAAAAGTGCAACTCACTTCACCGGAAGCTATGAACAAGATAAAAGAATTTCTTTGCAGAATTTTCAACGAAGCTATTCATCAGAAATTAATTACTTAATTTTGCTTCCGGGTATATGCTAAAATTATTACTTGAATTGTGAAACTAATTTGATGTTAAAAGTATGATGATAAAATGAAAAAACATGAATTTTATTAAAAAATAAATAAAAACTTTGAGAAAAAAGCACACATAAAATGTTACTTATAAGAAGTAACATTTCACAAAGTTTTTATTTATTTTATTTAATTTTATTATTTTGATTTAATTTCATTTAATTTTTCACAAAGTTTTTATTTATTTTATAATTTAGCACCAGTATTTTGAGTGTTTTTTCATAGATTTTATTGCTGTCAGATCGATTGAACTTCAAAGTTTGATATTTTAAAGTATTATTCAAAAGAAACTTTTGTTTACACCGCCTTTTCTAAAAGCCTTTATTCCGAAGTATTCAAGGAACTATACATTTCTTTGAAGTCTTATTGTTCACAATATTACAGATTAGCAAAATTTTCAATTTATTTTGTAAGTACAAAATTTTAAGTATGAAAAATCGAATGAATTTTAAGTATTGAAAATTTCCATATACGATAAAATATTTATATTTCCAATTGTCAAAGTTACATGGTAGCATCGGATTGAATATATTTAACTACTAAACCATCGTTAAATGTTCTTTACTGATGTGAAGATGTTAGTATACGAAATTTTATTACAGTATTTCAACAAAGTTGGTTAGACGTAAAATTCTGTTTACTTCAGTACAACTACAGTTATTTTTGACTAAAACACACTTATTTCATTACAAATTTTTCGTAACTATTAACATGCATAGTATCAACTAGGTTTTCAGGTTCTTTGCGTAGGTTCTTCTTGATTTTTGAGAATTGGTGTTTTGCTGCAAGGTCGAGAGCTTTAAGCTGCTTGATTGTTTCAAATACATTACTGCAAACGGTAACTTTACTTACGATTTCGTTTGATTTTTCAAGCATGGAATTAATCTCTTCTTTTAATTTTAAAGCACTATTTTTAAATTTAAAGCATGGAAGATGCATGATTCGATCTTATTTTCTCTAATCAGACTGACTTTTAACAAGACACAGTACTTTTATGTTGTTAAAACTGCTTTAAAAAGGTAATGAATTTCAAATTTTTTCGAGTGATAAGAGTGTCATCCTCTATCTATTTCATTTCATTTATTTATCGCATTTGTATCTATCTTTTATCATAAAAAACAGTAAAAATCTGAAGCATTGAAGGTAGCAACAGTTTTCCCCTGTAAAAAAATTGTTGAATTTATAACAGTGTTCCAAGCTTACAGTTGAAAATATTAACTTAATGTTCCTTTAACAAGCATTATTTTTATTTCGAAAGAAAACAGACTTCAAATTACTTCACCGCAATAAAAAATTATTCCGATTGTAAAAAAAAGCAAGTTTTGGCAAATTCTCACTAAATATAGATCGCCAATTTGTGTTAAGTTCTGGGAAATATTTTGGATTCTTTCATAGGAACTTATTATTTGATTATTCGCAAACGAATGGTGTATATAACTTTATGTATGACTAACGTGACCATTTATTTTTTCCTTTAAAACGGGACATCTACTGTTTTTTAAGGTAATAGTGTAGGGAGACTAAATTTACAGGTCTGGGTATCTTTTAGTTGCTAAGAAAACGCGCAAAAAAACTTGTGTTAATGTAAATATCAAAATAAAATGAAAGAAAAAACTTTGCTAAAACACACATATATAATAAAATGTAGCGCGAGACGTACGTTTTGGGTGGTAGAAGGGGTAAGCCCTTCTTCGACTTCAAAAACGCCATCCGACACAAGGCAGGAAGGTAGGAAAGTGAGAAATGTAAACAAAAGGACACACGGAAAAAAGGAAGTTGTCGTTCGGAAGAAAAAAATTCTTAGAAAACCAGAGTGAAAAGGGAAAATAGAGAGGAGATCGGGGAAGGGGGAGGAATAAGCCAAAGAGGAACATGACTTTAAAAAAAGAAATAAAAATTAAATAAATTGAAATAGTTTACAAAGAACATTAAAAGAACAAACTCGAAAACAATACCTCCCCCGCCGTTTTCTTTAATCGTTACCGTGGGTTGCTCTCTTTCTAAAAACGGGACTAACTTTCTAAAATCGGGAACTAACTCTTTCTAAAAACGGGACTAACTAGGGTGGGTTGCTAACTTTCTAAAAACGGTGTCCCGAAGCTGTGCTTGGGGACAACGGGACAAGCCACCTAAAATCGGGACTGTCCCGTTCAAAACGGGACGTATGGTCACCTTATGTATGACGAAAGAATGCCGAATGAAAAGCAAGTGGGCCTTTTTACCGGTAACCGTAGAAAACTTAAAATAAATATAGAACACTTTTATTTTTGCCACGGCAAATACTTTTTGAAGCCCTATATTTAGCTTATGAATAAACTACTAATACGTGAACTAATGTGTCAGAAGTTTAATATTATAAA
Organism: Cheiracanthium punctorium; assembly: GCA_038373885.1. Classification (NCBI taxonomy): domain Eukaryota; kingdom Metazoa; phylum Arthropoda; class Arachnida; order Araneae; family Cheiracanthiidae; genus Cheiracanthium; species Cheiracanthium punctorium. The sequence continues at coordinate 667,057 of JAWZYV010001099.1, read as the reverse complement.
GATTCATACAGTTTTCACTAAACGATACACCTGTTTATTGCATACACCATTTAAAAGCTGTTTATGCTTTGAAGCAAGAAAAAGTGCATTGACACAAGAAACATTGATTAGAAAATTTTCAACATGCAAACTGGAATCACAATATCGTATCGCTTACTCAATTCTACATTGCGACCACCCTCACATATCGATCCTCTCTGGAACATTCTGTTTTTTTGATGGATATGTTTATTTCGTGCCATGTGCTGTATCAGAAAACTGCTGATAATTGAGGCAGTTTGTGAATTTGGTAAACAAGACAATGCACTGCCCATTCGAGATTTCACTTTTTTTTTCGGCTATTTATTCAAACTGCTGGATATTGAACGTATTCGATGTGAAGGACAAAATAAGACATGTAACCACGTGTATGCAGCAAATATGAGTCACAGGCTTTGATCAAAGAGATTATTTACTGCTCCACGCAGCTACTTTTTTGGTGTGTGTGTGTGTGTATTTTTCAGCTAAATCATTCTAATAATTTTCTTCCCGTCACATAAATATTTCACAGGAATCAAGTGTACACTCATATACAGGGTGTTGGTTGGAGTACAAAATTTTGGCATAAGAAAAGTATTTAGGAAAAAGAAATCATACAAAACAGCAGTACTCGTTCATGTGTTACAAATGCAATAGGCAGGAGGACACCTTGAGTTAAAATCTGGAATCCAAGACGGCTCCAACATCACAGTCTGCACTGATCTTCGAACTCGATCTCATGAAAGAATTCTTATGCATTTAATGCCCTAACAAACATTTTTTTAATACTGAGTTATTATTTTTTGGGTAAATAATAATGCCTGTTTGAAAACAAAATAAATAAGAGATGCCTTGAGGGAATCTTATGGAACAGGTTCTTCAGATCATGTTTTCCCTGGGTTTACAAAATCTTGTAATTTTATTGGGTCTTTCATTTATATCAGCACTTTATATTTGTATCATCGCGTATCATCTGTTGATATGCAATTAGCATCCTATTTAATTAAAAGAATGTACATTATTTCGCCTCATAGAAAATTTGGCAATAATACAAAAATCTAGTGTTAAAACATTAAAATTAATGAAAAAGAACTTTGTGAGAAAGACAACGATGTATTAATTAAAAGAATGTACATTATTTCGTCTCATAGAAAATTTGGCAATAATACAAAAATCTAGTGTTAAAACATTAAAATTAATTAAAAATAACTTTGTGAGCAAGACAACGATGCAAAATGTAAAACAGTATAAAAGTTCCGGATGGTATAAACAAGGACGTATTTAAGGGGGGTTCCAGGGGGTCCGACCCTCCCCCGAAATTTTTTTTTTTTTTTTTTTTACTAAAATGATATAGTATTTTTGTGAAAAATTCTGTCTCTTTTACCGTTTGAACCCCCTCCAAAATGTTTTTCTGGATACGTGCCTGGGTATAAAGGGGTTTACCTTCAATCAACTGCTAAAAGTACCTCAACTTTTACAGATGAAGACGATCCAACCCTTTGTGCCACCTGAAACGTTCGTAGTGTTTTACTTATTACATATGTGCTAAATAAGTTCTTAGCAACTGTACAGAGGGGGAAGTTATATTGACTGTACTTTATTTCTGCAATACACGTACAATATTGACTCAACAACAAAACAAATTACAAAAAAGAAACAAAGAAATCATTATAATTTAATAATAATGAGCATAAAAATGTAAAAAATCCATTATTAAAAATTACTGCCTCATACGTATCCTTGCAAAATTTCATAGTTGGTGATGATAACGTTGATGATTTGTTAATTATAGGTTCCTGTCTGGTCCTGTATAAATAAAAAGGGCTAACATTTAGGAATTTTGTGAATCAATACAATTCTTTTCATTTTTATTTAATTATTAAATAGATTATCTACTTTGGTAATCTAAGTTAGATTTTTAAAAATAAAAGCTAAAACAATGCACCTATTCCTTTTTGCTTTCAGCAGTACTACACGAGATATTAGTGGTTTTGTTTCACTACCTTCATCTTTTTAAATTTAATTTAACAGCATTGTTACACCAATCATTTTTTTGTCTTTTAAACAAATGAATTAATATAGATATCTTTTTCCATTATCTATTAGATATTCGTCAATCGTACTCAGTTGATATCGTAGGTATAAATAAGAATTCATTATTAAAAAAAGAAATACTTAAAAATGAACATTTTAATGCACTCTTACTTTTTAAGTATATTTGCTTCATAAACGAGTGCATGACGTGCTTAAATATAAATTACCATTCAAGAAATAAGTACATGTGTTTCTTAAATTTAAGAGTAAAGAACTTAAAGCTATTACAACACATCAAAGTCATATTGCTTATAAAGTACCTCGTTTTTACAATGTTTGAGCAATTAGTAATTATTAAATGTGCACTCAATTAATACAGTTGGTACAAACAATATTCTTCAAGTAAGAATTCCACTTGAAGTACTAAATTATCATTTAATATGCAATACCCGCGGAATTATATCGGTGAAAGCAAATAAGAACCCAAAATTCAATTAGTGGAGAAGCACGTAAGCGCAATGCAACTCAACTCATCAATGGAAACCACTGTGTACTAGGAAGCTTTGAAATCGACTTGATTCGACAGCAGCTGCCACCCGCGGAGTAAAGCTGCGTAGACCATTTTAAAGTAATTAAGAACAACGGAAAAAGAAATTTTTAAATAAAGTAAAAATTTGGAACTTTCCGGTGGAAACACGGGAAGAATGGAGGCGGATTCCTACAAGAAAAAGAGTTGCCACGCAATTAGCAATCTCTCCCAAACTTTACAGAGTGATTTAAAGCATTTACGTTACAAGCAGCCAGTAAGAAATTCCGTAATTTGTTCGATTTGTATTCAGGAAGAATCTTTAAATTCTTTGTTGGGGGGAACCGAGGACAATTGAAACATTCAAAGAGAAATAATGTCGTAAATTCCGCGGACGACTCTTGGCACCGTTTAGTTTATTTTTAATTCCTTTCAATAAAAGTTAAGCAAATTTATTGCGAGGAAGTTAGAAATATATACTAAAGTATGGCAGTTTGGCGCTAAATGACATTTACTTGGAGATTCTTATTATTTTTACGAAAGCAAACTGAGTGTGAAATAAGGTATTTAATTTCGGAAAGAAGATATTTCCTTTAGAAACTAAACATTTTGTGAGTTTGTTACCTTTTGAGGAGTAAAAATTAGGTTGGTGAAGTTTTCTTCAATGAAATTCTAGTAAAAGTATTCAAGAAAGGCTTTGTTTCACATAAAAATGTGCTTTATAAGAAAGCATAAATGATGTAATTAGGGTTAAAGCATAGTTTCATTTAAATATACCTGCATTAACACCTTGAGCCGCCAAGGTAAAACTTAGTTCATTCAATACTAAGTGGGATATTCAGAGGAAATAGGAATCCAATAAGATTCCGCAAACGACATGACTGGAGAAATTCATTTCCCACTGTATTTTGCAATCTTTGCAAGTGCGTTTGTTCTTCGCCTAGTTACGATATTGACAGAATATTCCCAGTTCCTGAATTCTGACTTGCTGTAAATATTCACCTCTTTCAATTTTTACTTCAATACATCTGAATTCTAGTACACTAAATGGTGAGCATAAAAATAAACAATTCACTGACATTCTTCAACAAACTTAGTATTTAAAACTGATTTCATCTAATAACATTTATCAATTTTTTTAATCTTTTGTAGTATTAAAACTGTCTGAACTTAGTAAGCGTTATATCTATCTATATGTATCTATATATATATATATATAATATATATATATATCTTTCTACATTTATTTATGTATATATGTATATTTATGTGTGTGTGTGTAGAAAGTTAAGTTTGAAGATCATTGTTCTACCTCCTTCTTCCTTGTGCACACCACTGTTTGAATTTATTATTGAGCTACTTTAGTTTTAGATTTTTAATGTTTTCCAAGCTGTTCAATTTGTTAAATTCAATTCTAATCTAAATTGATATTCAAAAGATAAATATAACTGCTTATTAAATTAATGTCCAATGAGTTATAATTCAAATTGAAAGCGCATATGCACAGAGTACTTACACACTTACATCTTTAAGAAGTACTAAGTCTTTATACACATACTGATATTTTAAATGAGTAAAGGAAAATGTGATTGAGAAAATAAATTTATCTACCTCTAAATAAAGCTGACATATCTAAAAAATAATAATAGATAAATAAAACCTAAGAAACGAGTTTTAAAAACTAATTCGATGGGAAAATATGATTTATTATGCGAATTATGAAGAAATAAAAGGACTATATTTACCCCCCTCCCCTTTTTCTTTTTGTTCAGATGAGGTGCAATTCTATAAAAATAATGAATATTAATGTTTTGTTCGAATGAAGAAATATGATCACCAACTTGAAAGAAGGCAGAACAATTGCCGCCCCGAGGTTTTGATACATGCGAGAAAAATACACATGAAAAAAAAAACGCTTTTGAAGCTCACTCGGAGCGAAAATAATGAAAAGTATTTACAATCATAACACTGAATTCACAATAGACTTTTTTGGGGGAAGAGAAATACTTTATTCGCTTATTCTATTTTTGTTTCCCTTCATTAAATATGTCCAATAGAATTAAGAGCTTGGAGGCTGTGAGAAGCAGGAGGTCTCAATTCATCCCTTCTGCAAATAATGGATTTCTTTTGAAAACTTTCTCAATGTTGCGTTTCTGTAATCGACATAGACGAACAGCTAAACATACATGCTGGAAAAGTGCAGCCGCTGCCATCGCTCGATTTAACTACCAGCAGCATGGCAGTCGATCGAATTGCCTATCGTATGCCGTAGAGTCAAAGAGCTTTTTGGACACTGCTGGCTCTGTGCCTTCACGAAAAAAGCTCTTTGTCAAAAAGAACTTTTTGTCTGATCGTGCTGTCAATATAGCTCTTTGGCTCTTCGGAAAGTCATTGGCGATAGGATCGATCGCCATATTCCTGGTAGTTAGATCGAGCGATAGCAGCGACTGCACATTAGCGATGGAGGTTATGTGGGCAATATAACCAGTTGTTCTTTTATATCGATGTATTTATTCTGTTTAGTGATGTGATGCAACTTTCGCCGTTTATATTTTTCAGTAACATCCTGAGTCTTTAAGTCGGTAAAGTTTTCCAGTGGGGGATGGCAACAAAAGGACAGAAATAAACAACCATTTTGTCCTATTATATCAATCAAGTTTGATTCTATGTCGATATTTTCTTCGTATTTTAAATATATTTTAAATAATTTCATAATGAATGAACTCAGGTATTTGTATACATACTTGCTTAAAATGCATTTCAATGCTGAAATACAGTTACTGAAAAGAAAAATTAAATAGATATCGCTTTGTCCGAAGGCGTTAATTTTAAGTGAGAACTTATCTTTGAGTAACTACCCTTGTTTCAGTATTTACACGAAGGTATTGATGATTTATCTCTCTTTTGTGTGAGTGAGAAGATAGAGTTCCGTTCAAGTCATAAAATATGATAGGTTATCATTCCATTACGTGCAAGACCTGCATTTATCTTCAAAATAATCATTCATTTATGTTCAATAAGCTCTTCCACATGAAACATATTTGTTTGCTTTTATTCTTGCTGAACTACATTCGGAAGTTTCATATACTTCCAACAATAAGAAAGAAGCTTCAACCGCTGATGAATGTGGTTAGAAATCAGATTGATCGGAAAATGTTATAATGGGCCTATTATTTTCACCAGCAATAGGTAAAAGCCTTTGAAATATGAATTTATTTGAAAAAGGTATTAGATGTTAGTATTATCATTTGAGGCTTGAAAATGTGACATATAAAAAGAAAGGTAATTTGCACCAGATGAAAAAGATAAATGATTTTTGAGTTGCAAATCTGCACTACGAAAACTGGCTTTAATATTTATTTGTGCATTTAGTTAACCCTTTGAGGCGCAACCCTTTCCGAATGCTGAAAAAAGGACAGCCGTTACCATCGCTCGACTTAACTACCAGCAAGATGGCGGACGAAAACGTTCATCGCGTGCCACAGATTAGAGACAGTTATTTGAAGACAGCTGGCTGTGCCAGCGCACAGCCAGCTGTCGTCAAATAACATCGCTCCAAGGGTCTCTGGATCTGTGGCACGCGATGAACGTTTCGATCGTCCGCCATCTTGCTGGCAGTTAAGTCAAGCGATGGCAACGGCTGCCCTTTTTTCAGCATTGGGCAATCTATCCAGCTGTTCTCGCATTCTTCCATTTTTCAGCAGATGTCAGTGCTGTTAAAAGTAATCGGAACAATTTTTATACGGGAAATGACGTGCTAAAAGGTAAAGGATTCTCGTGGAGCTGTCACCCACAACTATTTTTATAGAAATCCAATCTATTCTTCGTGACTGGCAACAGTCAAAACGTCAGAGTCTGGTGTTCCCACAGAGGGAACACTGCGCGTTAAAGGGTTAACAATATGTATCACCATATGTCAGATCTGCAATTACTAATTAAAGCAGTATAAATAAATCATAGACTATTTAAAAAAATATTTGAATGGTTGTTTTTTCTAGATTAATGTGAGCATAAAATAATTTTAAAAAATACTAAATTTTTACTGTATTAGTTACAAGAATTACGTTACATATTAGTTACATATGTATTATTTACAAAATACAAGAAACTATGTACTTTGTCCTTCAGCAGTCCCACTATTGGCTAAAGCAGCACTTACAGTGATTTTTCGTATGTCACCCACACAAGAATGTTAATGATTGTTAAAAAAAATTCTCTGTTTAAACAGTTCACATACACTTCCGTAACACTTTGGTTACAAAAGATTTATTTTCATGTCATACAAAAATAAAAATAACCGTTATATTGAACGCTAGAACACACTTCGATCAATAATATTCACGTGAATTACAAAACTGAGAAATAAATACTTTCACTATGTTTAAAATCGGTTTCTGCCCATTGCAATGAAAAATTTAAATACTCCACTTTTTGAGGTACCAATGGTTAAAACACGATGAATGAATGTTCATAACATAAACTGCTGCAACGCACTTAGATCAAGACCTACATATTTAAAAGATAAAAAACTATTTTCCCTGCCAAGTTTTAAAATCAATGGATGGAAACGGTGGGGCTGTTAAACCCAGAAGTGTAAGTTTGACCCTGACCTCATCGATTAGCTGGGGCGCAGGCAGGGAAGAGTTGAATGAGGGAGTCAGGGCGACAGGAAAGCCCCCTCTTGTCAAACTTGTCAAGCAGGGTGCAGCGACTAAAAAGAGCAGGAAATATACGTTGCACAGAATTATATTTATTATACCCGCAAGAAAAAAGGTAATTTCATGAGGGAAGTAAACTTTTGTTCATAGAATATTAATTTCTGACGCCGTCTTTATACCTGCTGATTAATTTATGAAGCGGGGGAAAAAAAGATTTCATGCAATTTGGATAATTTAATGCATAGAAAAATAAGCAAGGAATGGACATCTTTGAACAATAAAAATGTTACTCAAGCATTCTAAAGCAAATTAAAAATATTGTGCTTGTTTAGAAAACCTCTTCAGTTCTTTCACTTTAAATATGTTTTTTTTTTTTTTTTAGGAAATGTTAAATTTAGTACATTATATCTGAAAGATGGGGTACTTATGTGTAAAAACAGTGACAGTAAGTTCTGAGATGTTAAAAATATATATTAATTAAATTCTTTACTAGATGAAACATTTATAGTACTAGTTTAAGTATTTAAAAGTACTGATTTATTTTGTTGCTGTCATTACTTTTATAACGGCTTCTTCATCATTATTGTCGTGTAAGCACAATAAATAGCACATCTAAACACTTTTTTTTTTCAAAATTCCAGTTACACAGAATACTTCTTTTGTCTTCTTTGTTTGGACACCGAACTTCTAGCTTTCGAATATCTTTGAAATCAACTAAAAACAAACAGGTTATCTTGATAAATTTCTATATGCATACCGTCATCAGAAGCACATAGCATTCAAATTGATGAACCCACTAATAATCCAATACGACGCAAATTCTTCCAAGATAGTGTCTATGAAAAATTGTGGCAGGTTTTTCATTATCCAGGGTGCAAAACGATGATTCTTTCTGCTCTACACTATTTCAACACTTATGCAAGTCCTTATCCCACGTTTCATCGCATTTTTTTAATCATGAAATTTCTTCAAGTAAACATGAAGTTGAATATACAGCGTGTAAAATTCTCATATTTAGTGGTGAACAGCTAAAACTATTAGTCAGAATAATAAGGCCACGGGTGAAAGTATTCTGGGGGAAAAAATTTAATTCAAAAAATCATCACCAGATAGCGTTTCACAATTCTTGATACACAAATTCTTACGCCATGCAGATGTATAAAAAGTGTGCTTCACAATTTCTTCATTTTTCTTCCTGCTTGAGAATGGTTATTACTTTGCAAGATCTGCATTAATCGTGAAACTATTTTATCAAAACTGCGATTTTGCACATGCTGATTTGCGTCAAGATCGGAATTTTTCAAAGAACATTTATTACAACTAAGGTTTTAGATTGTAGCTGCGAGCGAATAAGGACAACCACGTTGAACATATTCTTCTCCAATTGCAATACTAAATGCTAAGACTTGCTAATTGCTAAGTCTTTTGAAATTCGTAATATTTTCTATATTTGTCTGTTTTATTTACATCAAAACCTTGTGAAACGCCACCGGGAAAAGGTTTTCGCAGTTTACCGCAGAGATCGCTCTCCCAAGTTTTTCTGAAAATTTAGGGAAAAAAACTAAGTTTAAAAGAGGTTTCTGTTACGCAAGTACATTTTTTTTTTTGTTGTTATTTACGGTTTAATGGAAAACTCCACACAAAGTTCCATGAAAGAAAAAAAAACACTTACAATTGGTGTCGGCTTAGAAAGACGAACACGGTACATATAACTCAATACCTTAAAAAATGGATAATGTAAATTTTGCATCTGCATCCTTCAAATAATAGAATCTTTGTCATGTATTTTAAAAAAGGAAGCTGAAAAAGATAAAAATATATAAATCATGAAAAATCAAACTTTTTAGAGTTTTTTAAAAAATAATTTGCTTTGCAGAAATTAAAACAAAGTTCTTATAAAAATTAGTTTTGTCACGGTTTAATCACGGAGTTTAATCACGGAATTCCGTGTGTTTAGCATTTTTTCTGACAGTTTCGTAACTCCTCTAGGTTTATTCTCAGTGTCATTTTACAGTGCAACTTGTAAATAGACATTCTAAATTTTTCCACATCTCTAGCTCAATGAATTTTTTTTTTAAAGCTGTTCAGAAGTTGGATGGCTTTCAATGAAACTGGCTTAGTTAAAAAAAGAAAAAAAATCGAAAAAAAACATAAAAACTAGTTTGTTTAAGTAAAAACATATATCACACTTCCCAAATCTGAAGGACTTAGAAGATTCAACTCATGCAGACAGACTAACACTCTGAACAGTACAGTGAAGTTTTATAAAACGCGGTGAATAAAAAATGCCCTTCCAAAAAAAAAAGCCTATTTTAAAGTGACGAAATATGTTGTTTAATACTAAAATCTCAGTTCCGCCAGCAACCCCACACGATCTCCAGCTCCGCACCTTGCATTCTTCAAAAATTTCAAGAATAAAAGCTCGGGTTCCATCTTAAACATCCTAAATCGAAAACAACCATCCTATATACGCTGAAACCATTTCCACACCGCTGAAAGTCATTATGCGACAGCGGAGGTTTACTGAGGCAAAAATTTTGTAGCAAAAGAAAAAGAAAAAAAAGAGAGGAGGGAAATACTTGTTTACAAGCTCTTTTTTTTTCCCCAAAAGGGGGGGGGGATTTTAAAGAAAGGATTTGGAATATTTCTGCGATGCTTGCCAAGTATCAAAAGCTTGCAAAGGGCGCAGAAAATCGCACACTCCCTAGAAATCGTGTGTGCCACATGCTTTGGAAAAGTGCCAAACCGAAAGAGTATAAGAGACCTTTTTTTTCCGAAAAATTCCCTTTTTTTAGTTTACTTGCTTTAATATTTAAAATTCATTGTTCTGTTCTCCTTGATTTCTTGGACGTTTGGAAGGTTATGTGGAAAGATGAAACCCTCTGACAAGATTGAATACAATAAAGCTGATTTTTATTTAGTCTTTTCACGTACTTTACGATCTTTAAATAGAGATGTGCGTGAATGAAGAGAAAATATATGCTCGCTTGGCAATATTTTTTATTTAGTTAATGGAGAAACATAATTAAGGTCACTGCAATTTGCATAGTATTTTATTAAATTTTAATACAACAAGCTTCTGTGAAATTTAATGCTAATGCGCATATAATTTAAAATAATTATATTTTACTCATAAAACATACTTATAGTTAATGCATTGAATACCAAAAGACATGGCTATGTTTCTAAATGCTTTAAAAAATAAATCAAGGTCAGAGATATTGAAAGTTGTGTATTAGGTTGAGCTTTCGAGCTTCGACAACATATATTATATACAACATAACATAATATAACATAAATCAAACTACGTGGGTGATATAAACTTGGAAGAGTGAAGAAATTGAATGAGGATTCTCACGGATATTTAAATAAAGATAAATGTGAAAATTAATTTCAGTAAGTTATGTAACAAAATGATTCGAAAGTTTTTGTATAAGAAACACTTCTATCATACTAACCAATAATCAAGCACAGTGATTGCTCTACCACCCCTTTTTAAAAAACAAACGAAAAACCAACCTAGTCCAAACTAACCCCAAAGCACAAATGCAGTACGGGAAAACGGAGCAGTTCTATTTATTCTGTAATGAACTTGCAATCGCCAACGTTATTTCCTCAAAAGTATGCGCTGTAGCAAAATATCGCAAGACACTTACATCATTATTTTTTACGCTTTCATTTAAATGAGGATATGAACCAAGTTTGTAAAATGAAAACTCCAGAGGTTTCAATGACTGTTTTTTTTTTCCTTTAAGAGCCAAAAATTTTATTTTGAGAGTAGCGAGCTAATATCAAAAACGGCACGACCAGTTTTCGTGAAATTTGGTAATCTGTAGGTATTTTTTGTGTCAATGAAAATTAACTAAAAATATTTTTTAATATAAAAATCGAAAACTAAAATACATGTATAAATATGCGTAATAAATGGATGGGCCGCTGGCAACTTTGATCCCCAAGGCAATCCCACTCCTCGCGGCTATGGCTATCGTACGCATTAAAATAAAAATTCCTTGGTTAGAACATATTTTTATTTGAGCAGCATTTGACACATATTTGTGTGGCAACAGAAGTCACGAAAAATCCGCTCTCTCAACGGTGTTTGCACTTTTATTACCGAGGGTCAGATGATTTATAAGACCATCACACATTTCAAAAAAGGTGCATTTATTGACTATTAAAATGCCCGGCTCTCATAGTCCCTGGAAATTGTTGAGAGTTGTGACGACTATGAGTCGGAAAAACGAGGGGAAATATAATCAGTTGCCTTTTTTATAGAAATTTAAATCCGAGACGAATCCTTTGTTTGAAAAAAGCTGATACGCCCCTATAAAATTTTAAAGGGAGCTAATAGAAAATTTGAATTTTGAGAGGATATTTAATTTGATATGATATATATATTCTTTAAAAAATTGTAGCAAAATCAAAAGTGACTTGGAAAAGGTCATCTTTGGTTTGAAAAATAGAAGAATGCCAAGTTTTAAAATGAATTTGACTAATAGTTCTTTCAGGACGAGCGTTCGGACTTGTATTCAAATTTAAAACCGGATTTTCAGAGTAGTAAGCTAATACAAAAATCAGCACGTTTTAGTGAAATTTGGTGTGTAGGTAATTTTATTGTCACTGACCTTCTGAAAGAATTTTAAAAAATAATTAGTAAAATAAATGTTTTATTTTTTGTGCATGTGTTCAAACTTCTACATGTCTGTTCAAATTTAAAATTGGATTTTCAGAGTAGAGCATTAATATGTAAACGTTGTGGAGAAATTTGGTCTGTAGGTACTTTTGGTGCCACTAATGGAAACCTACTAAACGATTTTACAAGAAAATTTTATATTTAATTTTGTACAAGTATTCAATCATTTAAGAAAAAGTTGATATCCCCACAAAGAAAACTTCTGCAGTGCCGTTAAAAAAGTTGACATTTTAATTTGGCTGTTATAATGTTGACGGTTAAATTGTGCGCTATAAACCTATTGCATATTTCATGGAAATACGGGTTTGGATAACGATCATACAATTAGTTAATGATGATGAGAGATTTTTTGAAGTATCTACAAAGAGTTGCCAGGGAAATGAGTACCTGGAATCAGAAATTTTACTTTAGCAAAAAAAAAGTGGAAATTCTTAATCTGGAAAAATGATCTGAAATCTGCATTTGTAAATTAATTTATAATTCCCATGTGTCTAAAAATATACCTTGACATTGCGCAACAGTGGCGGGTAAAGTACTTTTTTTAGGAGGGCCTAAGTTTTAGGAAAACAGAAAAGATATCTTATTTAATCTAAACAAAATGTACAATAAATCAAAATGTTAATCTAAAGCAATAGTTTATGTTTCTTATTTTAACTCGTCCCTTCTCCAAAAAATTCTGCATCCGCCACTCTTGAGCACCTAGTATATCAATTCATATTTAGAGCATTCCAGATGTATGGCCAGTAAAAAATTATTATAAATGCAGACTTTAAATAATTTTCAAGACAAAATTTCATGAATTTCGTAGGTTTTAACCAAAATTTTCAATTTTCTCTGCTTTTTTTGCTGAAATAAAATTTTCTGACTATTTCAGGTTTCTCAGGGACTTCACTGTTACACAAAAATTCCTCTCGCCCCCCCTCTCCCCCCCCCCGAATTAATTGCATGACTGTTATTCATACCCACACTTCCATAGAAACATGCAATATTTTTTCATATCATTTAACTTTCAACATCATTATTGCAAAATTAAAAGTCGACTTTTTTTGCCGACACCGTAAGAGCAATTAAAAGAATTAAAAAAAAATCGAAAGCGTAAAGGAAAGAAGAGGAAGAAACAGCGTGCCCCATAAAATTATCTGATAACATTTGTAGAATCCGGACCTCTTTGTTTGCGTGTGCGTGATTTAATGAAAATTAACTGCGCAGTTCTTTTAGAGACTTAATACAACTTATTTCCACTGCTCCGTAGCAAACTTAGTTTGTTGATTCTGTATACTGAATTGTAAAAATGTGGATTAATGCATCATGAAAGAAAATATTTTAAGACAAATTAATTATCAGATAATTTAGTTTGAGTTTTTGTATGTGCCTTCTCAATTTCTTACATTTCAGTTAAACTTTTAAGCCGTTTACTGGAAAGTAATGGCTGTTGCTTGTTACTGAATATTGGAAATAAATTGTAGCAGCACTGCATTCTGTAAGAATTGTGCAATTTATATTCATGAAATCACACACTCACACACAGACAGAAGCCAACATGGGGCCCGGGACAGATATTTGACATGGGAGTCCCTTTCAAAGGTACCCGTTCAGTTTACTTTACTAGTTACTCGTTTTACTAGTTACCCGTTTCAGACTTAATTAATGTTCCAAGCTTTCTATTCTTGGAGATGCTTGGAACTTTTTGTTTGTGTTGTTTCTGAAAAAGGGTGGACCTTTGGTACCACCCAAAATGACAGACATTCATTATTTTGCTCAAAATGTTTTATTAAAACCTTTTTTTAATAGCTTAATAATTTTTTAGAGAATTTTTGAAGCCTAACCAGAGAGACAGCAAAATTTTTCTAGAAACAACACACAAAATGCAAAAGGAACATTTTTTGATTTATAGGGCCCATCTTCCTGTGCAGGCCCGGGGCATCTAGCCTGCCTGCCCGTGCCTTAGTTAAGGCTCTGAACACACTACACGCACAGAGAGAGAACTAGATTTAACAACTATTAGACAATTTTCTGATCACACTATTTCTCCTTCTCCTTTTTTTTAGTTATAATGTTGTTGTTGTTATTTTCTTTTAAAAAATTTGTTCGGTAAGGACTGTCTTTAACGATTCTTAAAAGTTTTTAGAAGGAGTTTGAACAGCCTTGACTAGGTGCTTTCAATGAAGTTTATATTAGATTCAAATTATACGTTCCTTTACCTCGCTTTCACGTCTCTAAAAGCATAAATAATATGAAGGAAATATCAAGCGTGGAATTAAGATTTAATTTAAATTTAATATTGCAACAGTGGCGGCCCGTGGACAAAACTGTTAATGCAGCCGGAAGCATATGAGCCTCCCCCCCCCCCCTCCTCCGGACAGGAATGGAAAATCTTTGTTATTGAATTCGAAAGCTGGCGGATTAAGCCCTCACCGAGGAAAAAAAAAGAAATTACATTAAAAATGTAAGAGATCCTATTTTACTTTTCCATAAAATGGACATAAATTTCAACCAGCCGCTCTTATCCTCAAAATTGCATTAATCCGTGTCTGATTCGAAGTTTCCTTAGAATTTTCTTTTGTAACGATAACTTGAGAAGAAAAGAAAAAAAAAAAGAAAACGTACTTATTTTTTATAAGTCAAATCAATCCTCCTTTCTTTTAAACTTGCGAATCGGTCAGTGATGCCCTCATAAAAAGGCGTTGTTTTAATTCAGATATCAATAATTTTAAAAGCTCTTTAAAATTTCCTATGTTTAAAGAATTTTTTCGCTCGCCATGTCCTCTAAATGCCAGTTCTTGGTTACTTAAAAACAATACTGCTTTGATGGGTAATTGTCCATTCATAATCGTCTATTCAGGCTTACCTTCTTGATAAATTCAGCAATATAAAGTCGAGAGTTTGCCGAACAAATATTCTCCTTACTCCCTCCCTCACTTCTGGAGCCAATCAGTGAGTCGAATTCACAAGTGCTGCCGACCTTTCAAAATTTTGAATGAGCTGAGTCTTAGCTGCGTACCCCCATTATAGCCTATGCCGGAGGAAATGCTTACGTAACCGTTGTCATGGCAACGGTGCTGCCAATTTTCTTATCAGCGCTCTGGGCTGAACCAAAGATTTTCCCAATTGAATTGCGGGAAGATTAAAGTGCTTTTTTTCTGAATGAGCGATCTGGCTGGCCACAATATGGTTTTTTGTTTGGTTTTTTTTTTTGGAGATTTTTTTAATTTACCATAGGAATTCCATAATTCTAATCTGAATTTAGGAAAATTAGTAGAATAAATTATTTTAAAGTATGTGCTGATGATTTCAAGTGCAGCCCGGCTGTACTTGCTGTATCCCACGAGCCGCCACTGTATTGCAAGCTATAATTCCTTACTCCTCCGTTTAATTTTGTATTTATCCTTCTAAAACGTTAAGTATTTAAAAGATTGCATGGTATTAATGAGAGGGGGGGGGGGGAGAGAAAGCAAAATTTCAACCAAAATATGTTTTTTTCCAATGGCGAACTTTTTATTCTAAGCAATGGCCAGTGCTAAGGTCAAAAGATTTGACTACGTTATTATGAGAGTGTATAAGTGGTCAAACGTTAATCCCTATGAAGTCACGAACGAATTAACAATCCAGCCAAAATCAGGAATCGAACTTAAGTTCCTAGTAATAGTAGTATGCAGTGCGCTAATCACCATACAACCCGAGCGGCTCAAGCAAGAGTTAAAAATGTAAACGATACAATTGAAAGACAAGATTTTTAAAGTAAAATTTACAAACTCAAACAAAACAAAAACTTTTTATATTATTTTACAAAGCTCTTAATTAATTTAATCCTTTAACATAGAATCTTTTGTGTTCCTTTTTAAAGATTTAATTTGCATTAAAATTATCTTTATTAAAATAACAACATGTATAAGTACTATATTAGTTTATTACGTTATCGACAAATAAAACTCATTTTTGTTATGTTTAGCTGTTGTCAATATATATACGTTGTTATATTTACTATAGTAAAAATGGTTTAAATAATTGTCAAATCTGCCAAAAAATAATTCGACGATCACCCCTAAATATTTGATAGGCTGTTTCATGACTGCAATTACCTATACCGCAAAAAATACTTCTTTGTTACACATGGTTCATACGTATTTAGGAAAATCTAATAGATTAATAATAAGCATTTTATTAATTTACATTTCTTTATATTTGTTGAAGAAAATATTAAGTAGTAGAATGTCATTAATATCTATTGTCCCCTTTTACAATTTTCCTGTTTTATTGTACATCAACGTTGTATAAAATATTAAATAAATTTAAAAATGAAAAATTTCTAATAAATTACGTAGCTGGCTAAAAAAGTAACGCGACGGGAGCACAAATTTTCATAGCGAATGAAATTCCGTATCTAGGTACAACAGACGATAATATCAATCGAATGTCACAAGGTAGAGCTAGTAGCGCCGTAAACTCCGAAATTTAAGGTAGAAAAGATGGAGGCACTGACGGACATAACTCCTCCATCTTTGGACGCATAGTCAGCAATTGAAGTGCGAAGTGTGATACGGTTTTTGTGGTTAAAGAAACCCTTTTTAGGAGAAATTCATCGTCAAGAAGTGTAAGTGTCATCTTGTTGCATGATAACGTCCGTCCGCAAACGGCCTGGCTTGCACATTATAGGCTGCGGCGAACGTATTGGAGCATCCTCCCTATAGCCCGGATCTCTCACTCGGTGATTCTCATATCTTCGGCCCGTTGAAGAGGCACCTGTCAAGAAGGCATTTTTAAATCGGTGTCGCAGTTCAGGCCACCGTTCTTAAGTGCCTTAACGACCAGGGCCCCTATTTCTTCAACGCCAGTTTCGAAAGATTGGTATACAGGTGGAATAAATACTTCAATTCCCATGGAGGTTATGTTTAAAAATAGTCTGCACCAAATGCCTTGATATGCTTGTGCGTCTCTTGCATTTGGTGAATAGACTTTTTCGTTATAGGTCTTGTTACCTTACTTTTTGAACCACCCTCGTACAAACAACTTAAAGTCAAACGAGATAACACAACTCGTACTGTAACTAAAAAAATGTTTCTAAGAAGTTTTAAATATGCCTGTTTTACTTTATATTAATTATTATCTACTCATTAATAACGAAATAAAGTTTTGAAAACTTTTAGTATAGCTATTGCATAATTAATTCTATCATTTTATGGCATCAGAAGATCTAAAGAGAGGTTGGTTTATAGAACAAACATCCTATGCATTAATATCTCTAAACGCGCGCGACACAATTAAAATTTCTGGAATTAAAGGTGATAAAATATTTTTAATTTTCTTGGTTAATTCTTTTCTAATTTTCTTGGTCTAATTTTCTTGGTTTTAATTTTCTTGGTTCAGCGTTAATCGCATTCATTTATTTCGAATGCTTTATCCTTTTTAAAATCTTTTGTATAATTGTGTGAACTTAACTTTGGTTCAAAGAAAGAAAAACTTCCAGTTGAGGGGTATGTCTTATTCCAAGTGAAATGCAATCAGTTAAAATTCCATTATCTGTCTGATACACACACTGTCTGAGACTCTATTAGTAATGATGTATTGTTTGCAAATTCTATCGTAG
The DNA here is from genome assembly GCA_038373885.1 of Cheiracanthium punctorium. Classification (NCBI taxonomy): domain Eukaryota; kingdom Metazoa; phylum Arthropoda; class Arachnida; order Araneae; family Cheiracanthiidae; genus Cheiracanthium; species Cheiracanthium punctorium. The sequence goes on along the minus strand of JAWZYV010001099.1, from coordinate 649,544 downwards.
AATCAAAATTAAAAATGAACAGACTTTTAGATTTATAAAGATCCAACTCTTAGCTTTCTAAGAAAATTTAAAAAGAAATGCGGAAGAATTGTGTGTGTGTGTGTGTATGTTGGGGGAATGGAAGATTGATATTTTCTAGAAATTATTCAGCTAAACTATCTATTTGTTAAATACACACATACAAAAAAAAAGACCGCTTGAAATGTTCATGCGTAGATTTTTTATAATAGCTGATGAAATTGATAACTCCAGATATACATATCTCGGACAGTCTTTGACAAACTTCTGTAAAAGTAATAAGAAGCAGCTTTAAACGACTTTAATAGTTTCTTTCTTTTGAAAGAATGCAGCGTGTGTACTTCATTTCTACTTGTAACTGTGATGCTATACATATCTAAAGCATAGGGAAAAATGAAACGGATACAAAATAATAATAACAATGCAACTTTAAATATATTCCACCAGAAATATTTAATCAAGTTAAAGTAAATTTCGTAAAGTTCTGCAAACGGCTCACACAGCTCCTGACAACTGTTTTAAATAAAATAAATATAAATGAAAAAAGTAGAATAATGAAATGGAATGGATAACTGATGAATGGATAACTTATAATATTGACTAAAATTGCATTGCTCACTGGGAAAGTTACCTCAAATATTTAAATCACTATTAAAAACATTACCAGTTAATGTCTCTTTTCATATTATTTAGTTGACGTTTAGTTCTGCTTTAGCCACGAAATTTTCCTAAAATTTCTTTTCATTTATAAATGTTAAATCTCTTCATGCATCGATATATATTTATTACTAGCTGAAGTACCCGTTCTTCGCACGGGAATGAATGGACTTTTTGATATTAATATTTGTTGTGATTACTATTTATTGTAATAAAGAGATATAGCAAAATGGATATCGCGTTATATTGTGTTCAATAATCATGCATACTGAATTTCAAGGCAATCGTTTTTACGGTGCAGAAGGCGATGCGGCGTAGCACAATCTAGTGGCGAGTTTTAGCAAAACGGATACGGCAAAAATATTCTTCGCATTCAAATATCGATGTATACGAATTTTCATGACGATCGGCTGAATAGTCTTGAAGTTCATGTGTTGACGCGACATCTAGTGTCAAGTTATAGGAAAATGGATCGTGCCAAACTCTTCCCCGTGTTCAAATATCTATGTATACCTATTTTCATAGCGATCATTCGCACAGTCAAGAAGTGATACACTGCAGGGCCATCTAGTGGTTAATTAAAGTAATGATTTGCTACAGCGCCGTCATGTGGCGAGTTATAGCAAAATGGATAACGCCAAAATGTTCTCATTGTTCAAATAGCTATGTATACTGATTTTCATAGCCACCGTTTGAATGGTCAAAAATTTGGCCTGCTGCAGCGTCATCTAGTGGCGAGTTAAAATAATAATGCATTGCAGTGCCATCTAGTGGTGAGTAACATCAAAAGTAACACAGTTAGAATATATTCTTCGTGCTCAAATGTGTAAGTATAAAATATTTTATGCCGATCGGTCGAAAGGTATAGAAGTTGATGCTTTGCAGCGCCATTTAGCGGCAAGTTACAGCAAAATGGATAGTGAAAAATATTCTCCGTGTTCTAATATTCGCGTGTACCAAATTTCATCGAAATTGGTTGGACGATATTCGCATAGCAAACGGCTAAACGGAATAGAATTCGACGTTCTGCTGCGCCACCTAGTGAAAAGTTAGAGGAAAACGGATAGCATAAAAACCTTCTCCATGATAAAAGACTTAGGTGAACCAAATTTCATGGTGATCGGTGAAACGGTGCTGGAGTTTTTCAACCTCCTACACACATACCAACATTCATTTTTATCTATAACCAGTCTTATTATACGTATATACCAGTCTCAAGTAAAATCCAGTTTCAAATCTAAGCCTCGCCAAAGTGCCAGCATACGCCATTTTGCAAGAGTTTTTTCAGGGAATCATTCGAAGCATTGCCTTAGCAGCAATCAAAATGGGAAATGGTTCGACCGCCAGGCATTTATTTGAAAAGTGGAATCCCTTAATACGGCCGCATTTTTTAAATTATCAACTATAACATGTTTTATTCATCGTTACCTCGATGTACTAAATGCGAAGATTTCAATTTTCTGAAATTTGGCGGATTTCCCCCAAGTTAAATCAATGTACTCAATTGGCGAGTATTCTGAAGCTACATCGCTTGAAATGCCCTAATAACTGCATTATTTCTGCACGGATAGTTAAAATTTAATGCTGTATTCTAAGAAAACCTATACACTTGTTTTCAAAAATGCTATTCCCTTAAGCTCTCAGTAAATTGCGCCAAAAAGCCTAAAACTGTGCAAACCGCTAGAACTCACTCTCTAAAAATCGGCCTAGCAGCCATTTTTTTTTTCGCCAAACTAAAAAAAATTACATATTAGTCTCGGATATCTTCGATCCTCATTGTTTTGCGTATAAAACATTTCATTCCTGCTCTCATTTCTTATGCGCACACGATATTATAATTAAAAAAATAAACTAAAAAATCATTATTATTCTTTTATTTTTACTTTAAGAATTTAAAACATTTTATTCGGCAAAATTGCCACACATGGCAACCAAGATGCTTATTTCACACAATTTTTTCACTACAGGGGTTAAAATTACGTAAAGCTTTCTGCGTGGAGAACATAAAAAATCTCTTAAATTCCGGGAACGGAAATAAAGTGGAGTTTCAAAGTTTTAAAGTGGACTATCATTTATTCTATATTATTTTACATATCTGTGTAAAATTTCAGGCTGACAGGTCCATTTTTGTGGAATTGTATACTACCCAAAACAAATTGACAAACAGAATTTCATTTTTATTTATAAGATAACCTACGCTTGTTTTTAAAAATACCCTCTCATTAAATTGCGGCAAGCGCTAGAATCATAGAAAATCTGACACACTTTCAGATTTTTAAATACGCACTAAAGTGCTATATATAAAAAGAGTTATAATCCATGGGTCTTCCCTATTTTCGTTCCTTCTTTCATTAAGTTGGAAAGTGTATCATTATTCATGAGTGTGATTAAACACAATTAAAATTGATATTTCTAACATCCTTTTTTCTGGATGTAATACATTAGATGCAGAAAAGCTGCTCAGAAAAATGCACAATTCCAACTGAATGAAAATTTCAAAAACTTATACGCAGGTGTATTCATAACCCAAATAGCAGACGATTAAATTACGATAAATAGCGCCAAGCGTTAGAATCCTCCTCAAAATCGCGAGAATGCTGAAGATAGATCGCTTGAAATCCCTTAATAACTGCATTATTTTCGCACGGATCATTAAAATTTAACGCTGTATTCTAATAAAACCTTTGCACTTGTTTTCAAAAATCCGTTTCCTTAAGCTCTCAGTAAATTGCGCCTAGCCGGAAACTGTGCAAACCGCTAGAACTCACTTTCTCGGCATTTGAGCCATTTTATTTTTTCGCCAAACTAAAAAATCTTAACATATTAGCCTCGGAAATCTTCAATTCTTATTGTTTTGCGTATAAAACATTTCATTCGTGCTCCGATTTCCCATGCACACGATATTATAATTAAAAAAAATATAACCTTACGAATATAAACTAACAAAAAAAAATCATTATTATTCTTTTATTTTTACTTTGAGAATTTAAAACATCTTATTCGGCAAAATCGCCACACATGGCAACCACGATCCTTATTTCACACTTTTTTCACTACAGGGGTTACAATTACGGAAAGCTTTTTGCGTGGAGAGCATAAAAAATCTCTTAAATTCCGGGAACGGGTGGACTTTCAAAGTTTTAAAGTGGACTATGATTTATTCTATATTATTTTACATATCTGTGCAAAATTTCAGGCTGATAGGTCCATTTTTGTGGATTTGTATACAACTCAAATCCACAAACAAACAAACAAACAAACAAACAGAATTTCATTTTTATTTATAAGATAACCTCTTACATTTCCAAGTAACTAAATTAAAACTACGAAAGAATAACTGAATTAAATTTTGGTCGCCATTAAATATTTTCCTCCCGCACAATAAAGACATGAAAAATAACTTGCCATCATCATAAAGATATCAATTGTGCATCGCGATTGTTTCTATTATTTCCTCTCTAGAAACTTGAAAGGTTTCATTTTTCAAACTAATTCTCTAACCAGGTACTTTTTTTTATTTTCTTTGCCTTGAATCTGCTTTTTGCGGAAACGCTATCGTATTTCTCCATTCAGGCGATACATTAATATTCATTACTTCCGTAAACAGCCATTTATCTTTGATAAAAGTTCTCATTTCGATTACTTTTATACCACAATATAAATCCCATTAGTTGATGCAACTGTTATTTCTTTTTCAGACTAAATAGAACTGTCTCAGTGAAAATAGTTTTCACAAAAATTGTAACGCAGTTTTAGTAAGCAATTTTAATATGCATTTCAACTCCAAATTAGTATTTTATGGAAAAATAAAAACAAGTACGACACAATCATGTATCATAATGCATTTTACTACCTTAATCGAACAAGGAAGACAAATAGCTCCGACACATGGATTATGATACATTTTCCAATGTAATGAAACAAGGAATGCGAGTAGGGCCGACTCATGGATAATGATGCGATTTTAATTTATAGCACTTTAGTGCATTTTATTAAAATGTAAAAGTGTTTGAAATTTTCTTCTTCTTCTTCTTCTTATTATTATTGGGAAAAAATCATGAAAACAAAAAGTATGCTTTAAATAGGTTGCTGAAAATTATTATTTCAAAAAGAGCTTTAAATATTAACAAACACACATTATAACATTTCTTTCTAAACAAACTAAACCAGAATCTAGAATAAACACAAACATAGATTTTCAAAATCTCATTAAAAAATGTTTTTGTTATACCGAAACAACCAGTTGAATAAATCAGCACTTTAGAATCTTCCCCGCCTTTTTATCCGCATTCTATATCCTCTTTTAGTACTTATAAACAAAATTGTCTGAAAAATAAAATCACCCCTTTTTTGCACCGGGTAAACTCTAAAATTTCCGAAACTTTTGGAGGAAAAAAAAAATAGAACAAGCAGCCTTAAAACTGTATAACCGTGGATACCATTTCCTGCCTCTTATCTCCAAACATTTTCTTGACTTAAGAGAGAGTTTCGTATGGCCATATATTTTCTCATCCACTGTATTCTGTACCCTGCACGAAATCTTCTGCTTTTATGGCCCTCCAAGTTAAAAGAATGGATCCTTAAAAGTGCCTTAAAGCTTCCTATTCCTAAAAGTGAGGGGGGAAATGTTCTTTCGGGTTCTATTACTTACTATCGTTGTGGAAGTATTCTGAAGATGGTCCATTTGAAGTTTAGGCTGGGGTGTTTGAAATTCAATAGCCTGGACATTTTTTGGACGCTGTTTTGGGGGAAAATAAAATTATAATCCGTTCTACTTGTCACAATCGTTTGAGAAACGAAAATGTTTGTGAAATGTATTGCAACTGGCCTTTTTAAAGAGGGTTAGTGTTTGTTGGAGGATATCGTTACGCACTGGTGGATTGTCCGACCTTTTCTCAGTGAAAATAACTTTCTTCTTTAAAAAACATATTCAAAAATCACAAAAAGTTTTATAAAAAATTCGAGGAATCAAAAAAGCCCTGAATTCTCAATCATCTCATTCAGCACCTGAAGCATCATGAAAATCTTAAGTTGGCTCTCGAATTGTTTTTAACGTAGAAGTATGTTCCCCCGCAACTTGTAAAGAAAGAAAAAAAAGGTCAACGTCGTTGTAAGTTTAAAGGTTACTTTAAAACATGTTTTCGCGCAATTTATTCGGGAACCAGACCACAAGCAGATACATGATATTGATAAGTATTAGAAAAATCCGGAAAAGTTCTGAGATGTCTGTGAGCCGATTTCAATTTCGAAATTCGAATTACGAGAAACTGATAAAAAGCCACCATGATTGCAATGCTGGACAGTTTTTCAGTCACATAAAATAATTTAGGTTCTTGAATCTAAGCGATAGACATAAATAACATCATAAAAATAAATGAATAATCTAGAATCGTCATTTTTAAGTAAAATATCGTCTGCATATGAAAGCAGAGAGGAAATTAATTGTCTTAGGTGAAAGAGTAAAGATTTATTATCGCAATAGTATGCTTAATTTTAGTCTTTCGAAAGAATAATGTGGCTTTTCAGTCAAGTTTAGTGACAATGAAAAGGTAGATTGTAGGGGTTGTAAAAGTGGGAGGAGATGTTAAGCAACGAGAAGTAATTCTAAGTTAACTAGTCCTGCGACAATTTCAATAGATATCTTTTTTTTTTTTCCGTGTTCTCCTTTTTTTTCTTTGAAGATTTTTCTCTCCAATATTTCTTCTGCTCTCCAAGATTTAATTTAATCGAAAATGAATAGTCTGCATCAAATTTGCATTTTATTGCATTTAAATTAGAGCTTGAATTATAAATATTTAAAATTCTCATTGGATAATATTAAAGTTTGGTGACTTCTTACAAAATACAAATGATAAATTCGAAAAAAAAACTGGAGAAAAAAAATGTCATGCCTATTATGAATTTTTTCTTTTCTTTTACTTTAGTGAATAGAAATTTACCACTCGGAAATTTCAGAATTAAAACTAACATAACAAACAATTGCAAAATAAGTGTTGCACCGACATATCTTTGCTAACAATGATAGACTTAGCTTGAATGAGGAAAGAATTTTAATTTATTCTCTTTTAAACTGGAACCCTCCTATGTTAAATACTGGCAACAATGTGTTCATGTGCATACACTTGGCTAATTACAAACTTGTGTCGATGGTGAAGATTCAAGTTCCCAGTTCCAAACTTATATTTTTGAGCATGATTAAGGTGCCACAATGGTTTAAAAATTATGAATTTCAGACACATAATAACTCATTAGTGAAAGCAAAGTGCATTACTTTTAACAAAAGCTCTGTCTGGGCATTAGAAAGACTTGCTCTGTAGAGTAAAAAAAGTCTCAACACTATCACAACATAATCTCGAAAGTTTTAAAACTTAGCCAAGACGTCAAGAAAACGCTTTCATTAAGTCAAGCAAGAACACCAGTACATTAAAGGGTTCCTCCCTATGAGTACCAGGCAAAAGAAATAAATCTGCCAGGATAAGAATTTCAACAAAGAAAAGGGAAAAGGTTTTAGTGCGCCCTTGAGATACATAACATTCATCCGCTCGAAGACATGAAATCCTAATGTAAAAATCATGCGCGCACTTCAGAGTAGAGAGTGTCATCAAAGAGAAATACTGCTCCCAAATTCACTTGACGGAATTCAGCGAATCTTCTGGAGGGGAAACGCACATTACATCTTTCTGGAAAAAATACGATGATCTCATTTATTTCCTGGTGTAATTAGTGTTTCTATAAATGGAGTGAATTATTTTAACTGCTTTTGTGATAAATCTCTCAGAAATGCGACCCTAATTAATTCCAAGTTTTCTAGATTACGAATTAGGAAGGAGTGTTGCAAAGAAACGGTTAGTTTATATGGTGTCTGGCCAGCCTACAAAATAGAAATATTTAAAAAATGAAATTTTAATACATTTGATAAATTAAGTTATTAAAAGAAAAACACACCTCGAAACTAACAGGAAGTATTTTTTATGTATCCAGGTAATATTTAAATACCTCGATCATTTTATAGGTTCAGTTGATAAATATTTTATTGAATCCATGTTTAACTATGCATTCTGAAATTTAAATAAGGTATGTCTTCATTTCATGTCTGAGTAACGATTTAAGGTTAAAAAATTAAGCAATGTTAAAAAAGAAAGAAAGAAAGAAAAAACTACAAGAGCATAAGTAAAACATTTAAGACATCCAAATGCAGATAGTTTTAATTTTTGAGGTACTCATCTCATCAACTTTCTGAAAATGAAACACCCTTAAAAAGGACTAAAACTTCTGGAAATCTTACAGTACTTCAAATATTTAAACACACAACATATTGCACACAGTCCAAAGAATTAAAAACATGCGACACTCAAAATAAACACATAAACATTTGAATAAATTCTACTGTCTCGTACACTACATTAAAAACCTTAATGATTATCATTTCGATTCTGGCAGCAAAAATAAATCTCTCAGCGTGCTTTCGATGAATAAATATAGCTTTGATTAACTACACAATTATTATAATATCATTTTAATCGAAAATCGCTTCTCTTTGAACACTCTTCGGTGCTCTTTCATTTTTATTTATTCAAATTCAGAACGGGCGTATAAATATGCAAAATGAATTAAGCCCGTACACGCATGTCGAAATTAATCCTTCAGCTCATAACTTTAGCTATGCTACGGCAGAGCTACAAATGAGTCTGGAATCTCAATTTAAGTCCTCCATTCCCTGGCGTTTTAATAATTAACCACCTTCCACACACACTCCGCTTCGCCCCCCCCCCGTCTGCGAAATTCCTTCATCCACGTTGATTTGGATCGGAGAGCCAGCCAAGTTAAACGTGAACGAAAAGGTTTCGCCAAATTTTAATTATCTGTGATTGGTAGGACATGTGTTGCCACCGGGAGTGAGTTAAAAGATGCAGCGTGTTGTCCTGTCAGAATGGGGGAAAATATTGATTTATGTGTAGATGGTACTATAATCTCATACTCTGAGCTTTTCATTTTAGAATGATTCCACGTGTCTCTCTTCTCTTTATTACACGAGCGTGTAACATTCGCGTCCCTTTGGCTATGAATATTATGACTTCACTTCGCTTAGTAGAGATTTCAACAAGTAAGATTCAACTTAGTTATTCTGAATATATAAAACGCTTCCGGAGTCCCGAGATAAAGCTTCATTTGTAAAGGAAACGGTGAAAGTTGGCAATATCTAGTTTAAAGAATTTCAGTACACTCTACTCTACTGTAATTAATGCGCCAGTGAAAAAGGTATTTTTGAAAAACTCCATCCATTAATCTTAACCTCATGAGACCCGAGATAAAACTCTCATCTCAAATTAAAGATAAATCTCATAATGGTGTTTAATAAACTTATTAGACTTAAAAACGATATGTAGAAAGCGTATTTTCAGATATTTTTTCGAATAAAAGCCTAATTCCTAATCTCTGTTTCAGTAGTAAAATGTTGTTATCGTTCATAAACAAAGATTGTCAAGAAACTTTTAAAGGTAAATGATGTCCTACAAGTTCTTTTCAGCTATTTGAATTTTGAAAGAAAAAATATTCACAAATTCAACTTAGAAATTTCAGTAACATTCAAATATTCTTTTGTGCAAACGGTAAACAAACAAAAAATTGTGCATCGGTATGCAGAATTTGCACATTCAAATGAGTTAAAATCATTCATTGAAAATTAGAGCATCCAAGAATGTGTACGTCAGTTAAGAACAACAAAATTTCCTAAGGATTGTGTTAAAATTCGGAACAAAAAATTCCACGTAAGTGGACCGCTGGAACAAAGAGTTTATTTCCAATACTTAAAAAAATAAATAAATAAATAAAATGAAATAAAGCGAGAGAGAGAGAAAAGCATTTCCTAAATATTAGTACCGCTCGGAAGCTGCTATGATAAACAATGTAAAATCAATTTTTCGCTACTTCCCAATCACTAATAGAGCTGAAATTTCGCATACTAATGTATTCTACATAACATTACAAAATTACGAAAAAAAATGGGTTCTGTACAAGTTTTAAACCCTTTTCCAGCCCTATATAAACTGTTTTAATTCTGTATAGCAGTTTCACAACCACCATCTTGGAAAATGGAGAAAAAAATTCACTAACCTCTTCAGAAATAATTTATAGTTCTTCTGAGTAGCAGTTACTATCTATCAAGAAAAGTTAAAAATATAACGAACGACTTATTTTACAGGAGTTGTTCCAAATTTTCGCTCATCCTCTAAGAATAGAATGAAACAAAAATTCTCTAATATTTTACATACGGCCAAAAAATTAAGGCCATTCTATGTAAGATATTTTACTTAAAGTATGCTGAAAATTCTCTTAAAATTCATGTTTATTAACCTTGAACTTGTTCGCTTACATCACCTAGTAAATAAACATCTTGGAAAAAAATAATTCTCATCCGTTCTATTTTGCATTATATTTCGGTCATCTTTTCTGGGTGCAAATGATTCTATGTTTCCGAAACATTTGGCGAAAAGAGAGCAACAAACGTTCCGTGAACTTGACCATTATGGATCTAGCAAGCTCAGCGCAGCAACTTGACCACGACAAGATCTGATCGGGCGGAAGGGAATGGAATTGTTGGGGTAGCTGGGCATTAGATCACAGAACACCTTAGTGAATACAGGCTAGTGAGTCAGTATTTTGGAACTGATTGTTCCGTGGTGGCACGCTAACCTACCGATCACGAAAAGCGACTGGTAGTCGAATGTGACGCGTGTTTTCTGCAGTGCAGTTGTACTAACAGCAGCTTAATTGGCGATGTTTCTGATATTCGGATGATGTATATATATATGAAACTGAATTATCCGCAGGAAAGACGCTGCATTTGATGGCAATATTTAGAAAGTAGTTTTAATATCTGGTCGTCATCATCATTCTTGTCACTAAGGCTTGTCTTGATACTGTTCTTTTTACAATAGTAAAATTTGCTTGCTTTTACTCTATAGCATTCCTAACTGGGAAAAGTAGTGTTTATTTCGTTTATAATTCTTGAAATACATTATTAAAATAAAAATACAGTAATTAATAAAAAATTATTTACAAATAATTACATTTTTATTTTCTTGTTTGCTGACTTTAAAGTTCTTTTAGAGTGTACTAGTCCTTCAATACTCTGAGGCAGGGGCGTAGCCAGAAATTTTTCATGGGGGGGGGTTACGACTACTACAACTCATATATATGTATACTTGTGTATGATAATTTAATGAAGAATATACATTTTGTATGGCAAAAATTCCTCATGGGGGGGGTTATGACCCCCTAACCCCCCCTTGCCTACGCCCCTGCTCTGAGGAGTTCCAAAATTAAAATTTCAAAATAAATAGCTGTAAAATAATAACTTCTAAAAATACTTTGGAATTCTGGCCACATCATCACTGTAGGTATGTGCACGGTTCGGCGATCTCGCGAGTTGTTATTCGCCGATTTTCATCAATTAATGTCTTTATTGTATCTCCGTTAGCTTCAATTGGCTTTCCAGAACATGGTGCGCATCTTGAACATCAAAATTGCCGGATGAAAATTTTGAAAACCCGTTTTGGCACTTACGTTCTTTGAGTACATCTTCTCCATACACACTGGATAATGTTTTTCTTTCTTATACAGTATTGTTACCTTTTCGATAGCGTAAAAGCAAAATATGTTGAAAATGCCGCTTTTTAGTTTCCATATTTGAAAGTATACCAACCAAAAGCTACTGCTCAGAATCAATCGATTTTTTTTCAAGATAGCTTGCTATATAAGCTGACAAAATATATAATGATCATGCTGCTTAAGTGTGAAGTCAGCTGCGGAAAAATACAATTAAGTTCTCTATTGGGAATAAAACAAAATTATTTTCCGAACAACTCAATAAATTATGTTATGATTCATTTAACTAATTTGTAAACAGCGGTACTTAAAAGATTTTTACTTTTGCTATTTTTAATGTTATGATAAAAAGACTGGGCGGGTTTATATTTTTAAGTGGATGAATTTAATACTATTATGATTATTATTAGTTAACAAAACAAAAATTTTTTTGCTTGCCATCCTTATACAGTATTCGAGCAACTGTACGTATATGCAGCCTAATGTTTTTAAAAATCCATATTTATTTTATGCATTAGGGTTCTGAAAATAAACCTCATTTCTACTGGAAAAAAGAGACTACATTAGCGGACATCAGCTGACAATGTCTTTGGAAAATTAAAGTTAACTTTGGGAAGTTGCAAGCTAAAATTATGCTACCTAGAAAAACCTGGCGACACAGCTACTGTTATTTAAAGTAATAAGTTTAGAGAAAAGCAACAATGATTGAAGAAAATCAGCTTTGTAGATGCTATTTTCGGGCTTAAAATTTGTAAAACAATTTGTCAAATAATAAAAATAATGATAATTGGTATTATTAGTATGGTTAAGTTAAAAAAACTTTCGGATTGTCGGAGCAAAAAGCTCTATGCTAGTGAATGGAGTCCCTGATTATTGTACGAGCGTTGGTAACCCGTGCTCTGAGCACTATGTGTGGACAGAGGACAAAAATTGAGCTTGGACTAAATATATAGATGGCGAAAATCGAAAAGTGCCCAAGTCAAACCGTAAGTGAATGATATTATTAAGACACGAGAAGGGTAAAAAGGGAGAAAAACATATTTTATCAGATAAATGAGATGTTCATCAGCATTAAGGAAATATTAAAATGAATTGCTTCTTATAATGAACAAGGGCTACATTTTATGTCAGGCTTATTCTTGATTTTTTTTTTAAAGAAAATAAGTTTTATTGCGGGTGTACAAGTAGAGGATTTGTAATCATGTTTATAGAAAAAAATATAATATATTTTTAAAAAAGATCCAAAGGTAGTCCAAAATATCCGCTAAAAACCCTTTGCACATTGCCGTATCTGGATCAAAAAATATAGAAATAGACCCACAATTTTCACTTATCAATTTCATTTTTTGTCCAAACTATTACGAACTGCTTACAAATTTTTTCTTAAGTTAACATTTAGTATCAAATGCAGGAAGCAAATAAATCTTAATTAAAAAAATTTGTTGAAGTTCGTTTATTACAGAAAATTTCATCACGCAAATCCAGCATCTCCACTAGAAAATTCGAGTGAGGTGTGGCCGACTGAAAATGATTGAGTAAATTTATAATTCCCCTATTAACACGACACTACTGTAATTATAAACGCAATTGCGGTAAGCAGGCTTTTTTTGCGATTAAAAGCGGCCGTTGCGACACTTAAGGGGTCTTTAGAAAAAAGGATGAAGCTCGTTTATTGAAAAAGATTGATTCACCAACATTCTATGGCATTCGGTCACACCCCCTTCACACTTTTGAGATGAATTTCTTGCAACAGAGATATTGCGCAAAATACTCTTCTGGAACGTCGTGCCTGCCACCAAAGGTGAGGGAATGCAACACTTCTATAAGTGATCGTATTGTTGCATGCACACGTGCCTTAAAATGGCAAAATCACATAAAAAAAAAGAAGAATGGTAAATCAAGCTGAGCGCATCGGTTATAAAAGAACTTTCCAACACAGCAATATTTTTGAGCCAAATCTGGCGATGTAGCGTTGACCAAACGTGGCGATATTTTGGGGATGATTTTTAAAAAAAGTTGTATATCAGTTTTGATGTTCTTTTGCGAGACCTTGTAGAGTAAGTTTTCATCGTTTGAATGAAAAGTAAGCTGTTATAAACGTTAATGAGCCTGCTGCGTTTGTGCTTGAAAAGGATCAATGTCCGTAAACTGCCATAGACAATAATGTATTGGAATTCTTTCGCCTGCTCCTGTAGGAAACTATATACATGCTACATCCACACTTTCGACAGACAATGTTATTTTGTAAACCTTAATAACTTACATAAGTTTTATTTTCTTTATAATAGTCGAATATCTTTAAATATACTTTAGCATTGACTACACATAAAGTATAATGGATTGAAATTCTTTTGGGTGCTCCCGTAAAAGAATTATAAATGCTACATGCACTGTTTTTAAAACCTTCGTATTCCTTACGCAATACTGAAAAGAAGAATTAAAAAGCAACCTAACTTATTATTAATTGAAATACTTTGGAAATATTCCGAATACAAATCTTAAGTTTGGTCAACACTGAAAATAAATTAGAAATATTTTAGATGCAACGCCAATGACACAAACAGTCGGTCAATATTTAGAGGAAAATAGTTTTATACGAGTGTTCCAGCCAATTGCTTGTTTCGCTCTTTATAGGATGGTAGATACATCAATTCCCCACAAAATCAATAGCTGAAGAAATCAGTCTGTAATATTCCAAACCGAAAAGAAAAAAAAAATAATAATTTCATCATCAAACCCCATTCCGAAAGAACTAAGTCCCCACTCTTTGAAGTCTAAATCACTCCTCCCCTCCTCTTGATTCAATAACTTTGTTTTGCAGTCCAATTCCTTTACTTCAAAAGCATCTTTTAAACCTATTTCTCTTCAATGTTTCCAGTTATTGGAAAAACAGAACCGAAAGAGCTACGAATTTATCAACTCTACTCCTGGAGAAATCAATACAATCATCTCCTCTGTTTCCAATAAATCGTGCCCCGAGTTTGCTTTTTTCTGTACCTTCGAGTCGAGTAAGTCCAGTGGAACATCACGTGAATAGAACCATTTTGTTGTCTGGCAACAAACATAGCCTTCACTTGCAATGCCGTGGCAGATCGTCCACGTGAGCTAAATCCGAGTTGTGCAGGGAGATGCCATGGGATGCTGTTAAGTGAATTTATATCTGGCAAGTTCCCCTCTTCAGGTCAGATAATTCCTTGTCAGCACGCAACATATTTCATTTGCCTATGAATGAAATGGGGGGATCTATGAAAATATGTGGAAGTGTTCCCGAGATTACATAATTGCACAAATTAGGCTGCAGTCTGTTCTAAGCTGCCATTTCTTTATTAGATGCATCTGCTAGTTCTCATATCGAAAAGAAAGTTTCCGAACATTTAGATTCTGAAAGATTTTTGCAGGTTTTGTATCAAATGAACTTCGTAAATCAATTGCTGGAGATTATTTAGGCACTGGTAATGTGGCGTTGTTTGAAGTGGAGCGAATTTAACTATGACTAAAAATATTAGAAGAAACGTTTGTGCCTTTTTTTTTATATTGTTTCATTAGAAATAAAAATTAATATAAATGGTCATACGTTTCAGTGTAGGCAGTTTTAATGAAAGCCTTTTTTATTTTTGATTTCAGTGTTGTTTTATAGGAAAGTGAAAGAAAATCTGAAATACTTTCATATTTTAAATTCTCGCTAAAATGATTTACAAATGTATATTAAAAGCGTATCATAATACATGTGGCTGCTCTATTTGTCTTCCGTGCTTTATTACTTTGCAAAGTACATCATTATCCACGCGTTGGCCCTTTTCATTTTCTTCCTTCATTAAGTATGAAAGTGCACAATCTGTATCGAAATCGTCTACTAATGTTTTAAAGTCTTAATCAGGCATATTCTAGCTATACTTCACCTTCATAAATACTGTTTGTAAAGTGCATCATAATCCATGAGACAAGTATTATCCACTAAAAAGAGAATGACAAGAGGCAGCAATGAATTATTCTGATATTTCACTTGGTATGTTGTAATTTGTGCCTAAGATGTACCATTATACCTCAGAGAATTTGTTATAGTCACTCTTTTGACATAAAATGTAGAAAAGAAAACAAGTTCAATGTTACTCTTAAAAGATTTTTATATCCATGAAATAAGTTATGAATGCACCATGAGAAAAAAAATAAAAATCTATCAAGTATTGTGTAGATAGGATGTAAATCATCAGAAATACCGTAAATACAATGCTAACAAAGTAGTTTTAATTTCAGAATGATCAATACATTATTTAGAATAGTGAGTATTATGAAGTGACATTGCAGAAAAAATAAAAACTAGCCCCAAAAATAAAAACTAGCCCTTATAGAAACATTCAAGCAAAATCCAAAGATGGATTCATTTGAATCCGAAGAAGATAACCATGACATCCTGCACAAACTTGATCGGTTAGAAATCAGGAAACTTCACTATACACGAAAACATGTGATACTTTATGATTGCCAAGTGCAATCAGACGTTGTGCTGCTGGAAGACAACATTTGACAACTCCTGAAATGCATCCAACCAGTTAGAGACAGCTCTTCACTCACGTCATTACGTGTCTTACGCGAAAGTCTGTTTGTCTCTATGCAGCATCTGGTCTCTTATCCTCTGATTGTTGCTGGTGAAACTGCAATAAGAGTAGTCGTGAACGCACTCCTGTGTCATTCAGTCATCCAAGAGTATCCACACCAGTGGTATCAACCTTTTGTGGAAGGGGGTCTCCAACCTTTTGGGGAGCACATAATAATAATAAGCATTGTATTTTATTGTGGTATTGCATTTTTAACAGCGGTATTGTATTTTGTACAGCAAATAACTTTTTGACAATTCATGTCCAAGTTGATTAATAGAGCTACATCAAAACTGCTCGTGAGCCACATGTGGCTCGCAAACTACAGGTAAGGCATCTGTACTCTATACTACTATCATTGTTTTTTTATGCTTTGTAATAGTTGCAGTCTTCGTGAAAGACAATATGACTGCAAACTGTATCATGCAAATTATCATGTTTTCTTGCATATAGTCATGTGTTTCTTGCATATATCATAGTTTCATATAAGTGCTACCTGCGTATGGAGCAAAATTCTATCGATTTCTGATTTTTGAGATTCCATGTATTCTGATGTCATGTCTTCGGGTCTAAAGGAGGGCGACGCTCTTCGAAAATTTTGATGCACCAATGTGCTTTCTTATCCATATCTTTTGCATAAAGAATCTTTTAAGCTACCTTTTTATTAAAATGCGAGTGGACCAACTAGCTTGGCTTATAACTCGGGAAATGCTTTGATTATCGAAACTGACTGCATTGTTGTCGACCAAGCATTTTACCCGTGTGAAACAAAAAACAATTTGAAAGAATATCTCTTGGAAAGACTAACATTAAAACCCTTATTTAACTTTCTGGCTGCCAGATCACGTAACAAGTATGCTTTTCAGAATATTCATATGAAACATTCAGCTGTGCATACAATTAAATTTGCATACATGTGCAATTAAACCTTCATGATGTTTCATTTTCTTTACAAGACAGAGTATTTAACATCTGATATATCGAGTTTTCCACAAATCTTAATTAAAAATAAACTAAAAGTTTATGAAAGATCTCTCTGTAGGTTATCACCTACAATACTACAAGTTTCCAAGGGCAGACACTTGATCATCAGTTATTCGCCACTACTAAGTCCGGAAATATTATCCATTTTGCTATGGGAGCACCCAGTATGCGATCAACTTTACCCTTTTTGAAATGATGGACAAGTCAACACTCAAGCGCTAACAGGGAATCGATCCCGGACCGAATGTGCGATAGAATTAATATTTTGTTAGCCACCTCACTCTCAGAAAAATTCGTCGTTGAATCTCAAGAAGTTTCTCCAATTGACAGGGAAAAAAACGAAACGGATATTCGTCAAATAACGGATATATTTCGGCAGCACTACTGCCGGAAAACTTGTGAATTGTGAATTGAACTTGTGAATTGAACTCGTGAATTGAAGAAATAACTTTTGAGAGTGCGTCTTTATACGCTCATTTATTCCTCATTTTTCGAAGAATAATTTCCGGGATCCTTGGAAACGTGATCCTTGAATTCTTTTCGAAAATCTGAAGAATGAGGAAAACATGTTGTTGAATATGAAAAAGTTTTTTTCTATTGACAGGAGGGAAAAAAAACGGAGATATTCCTGCAGCACTGATGAAGAATTTCCGTGAAATGATGAAATAATTTTTGAGAGTGTACACGTACACCCTTCATTTGGACGCAGCAGTACCCAAATTAATATTTATGTGCCTTGGTTTTCATTAGGTATGTTAAACATACAAATTGAATGTTTGCACATAGACAAATGAAAATTATAGAACATACAGTGCACTTTGAAATATTTATTTTCTATTATTACAAGATAAATTTGAAGTTTCAGGCGTCATATCTGTTAAAATATTTTCATTAAATCACTGTCAAAGCTGAGCTTACGCTTGGTTATTCTTCTTCAAAAGTTAAATTTTCCTTGCCTTTGTGATATAGTGCGGCGTTCTTCTTTCATGTTCTGAAGTTTCAAAAAGAACTTTTAAAAAGTTTTCAGAAAAAGGCTTTTAAGTTTTTGTAATGGGTTTTCCTCTCCCTTTAAAAATGACTGCAGTTTTATTTCGTTTTTTTCCCTTAAATATCTGGGCTCGACTTGTAAAAATTTCTTTTCAGTTAGAGTTTCTGATCATTTTTTTTAAACTTAAGCTATGTCACTTCTTTCATCGTTTTGAAATTTTGTTAGGTATCGAATTAGCGAAACTATTTGCTTGACGACTAAAAAAATTGAACTCTTTTACTACGAAAAGTTTTTCTTAAAAGTGCGTAACTTTATTGTTTTTACATTACAAAACAAATACTGCACTGGAAACTCAAGATGAAATCATTAAATTAACCACTTACGGAACAATAACATTAGAAAGTTATAAAACGATAAAAGTGGAGTAAAATTATATACAAAAACACATCTGTTGTTGTCATTAATCCCAGATTGTCCAGCAAAGGTAGACGATTTTCATGAATTCAAAAATATCGAAAAAGTCGAAAAACAATAGAGTATCCTGTAGGACTCCGTTCTTTTTAAAATCCAAGAAAGGTAAAATATGACCACATTCAGCCTTACACCAATGACATTCAGGGAAGATGTTCTGTCCCTAAAGAAATGTGAGTGCTCTAATATGGCCACTCATGAAGCATGAGAAGGCCGTTTGATCTCTTCTAGCTGAAAGCCGCAAAGACCTGCCCCAGCTTTTCCATAATACCGCAGGTGATTGGCAGGAATCCTTCCTAGTTGGTTTAACCCTATGAAGCGCAACCATTTCTCAATGCTGAAAAAATGGCAATCGTTGCCATAGATCGATTTAACTAACAGCAACATCGCGGTCGATTGAATCTTTCTACGCGTGCCACAAATGTAGAGACCATTTTTTGACAAAGCTGGCTGTGCGAGCGCACAGCCAGCAGTATATCCAGCTGTTCTTCTATATTAGTGTACTTCCATCGTATTCTTCCAATTTTCAGCAGATGCCAGTGCCGATATTTTTTACGGGAAGTGATGGGCTTAAAAGCAAAGGATTTTCGTATAACCATGCCACCCTTAAGTGTTTTCATAGAAATCAAATTTATTCTTCGTGACTGACAACAGTTAAAACGTCAGAGTTTTGCGTCCTCACGGCGAAGACAGCGCCTTAAGGGGTTAATTCCATCTTCCTTAGGGAGGAGATCTCGCTACAGCACCCCACAAGGGCCCATCCCCTCCTCAGCAGCAGTCCTGGCCAGGTAGCCCGGATCTTTCATTTCTGTCAATCCCAACATGTAAAAAAAAAATCACATCTCCATCTTATCACATCCAATAAAACTTTAAAATCAGTTTTATCTCCAGTGTACTAAAATATAATTTAAAAACAAAATAATTTTCAGATGAACTCAAGGATGATCTTCAGGATGATCCACTTCGAAGAAGATTTTCAAGGATGATCTTCAGGATGATCCACCTCGAAGAAGATTGTGAAGGATGATCTTCAGGATGATTCACTTCGTGTATTATCCTTTATTCGCAAAACATTGATGCAGAATTGAGGATCTGTTAATAATTAAGCATCTTCCTAGTCAGCTGTAGAAAAAAATTCGTCTGTGTCTTGTAAAGTATTGCTCAGTTACCCATGCTTGATGAAAGCCAAATAGCCCAAATCATGCTGCTTTATTACGGAAAAGTTAACTTGAAAATTGCGGAAAATTATTTAGTTACAGTTCGTGAAGAAGTTAAAACAGTCAGAATCATTGTTTGTTATTCTTCGTGGAGAGGCTCATTAGAAACTGTTTATTATACTTTATGTACACATGATAACTTCAAACCATCTTGAATCATGGTAAATGATTCTTGCCATTTACTTGCAGCATGCTTCAAAGCAACCAGCGGGCCTCACAAAGGCACAGCGGTTATGTCACTGAAAATGATTGACGGCCGAAGTGTGAAAGTCCCGGGTTCGGGTCCCATCGCACGGTTGTCGATCCAACGGTCTGGAGTTTTGGTAGATTTTCTACAGATATAACGCGAATACGCGTTAGATCCCCTTAGAAAGTCCTCCTACCAAGACATCCCCTAACCTTGGCAGATCGCCCTAGCGTAGCGTTGCCGTAATCGCACAAACAAACAAAACAAGCTGCGATGAGTTTGCCTAATAATAAAGAACTCTAATCTTAACGGTCTGATAATTTTAATAAGGCAAAAATTCTGAAATCTGGATGTTAATTTTGAAGGACTAATATGTTTTACTTTTACTTTTTCTATAGAAGTCTTACTTTATGTATTTGATTTTAATTATACTTCTACTAGCCATTTAGATCGGAAAACGAATGAAAGACTATTAAGATGTATAAGAAAAAGAGGGCCTCTCACCTAAACGAGAGAAAACACTAAATATCCATTTTCTATGAATTATATTTTAAATTCTGCAACAAAAGTTTAAAAATATTTTTAAAAATACTTTTAAGTCAATTTATTATAAAATAAATGGATAGAGGAAAAATACACGTTTCAACAAAGTGGATGGACATATTCTCCAGATGGGAATACACTTCTATCCTGAAACAAGGATCCTGGGAGATCGCATACACTTCCAGTATTTCGAGTTTGTCACGCTCCGTAAGGTTATTGTTTGTTGGATGCTGTTTTACCATACTTTGAAAAGGTCTGCTGAAGGTTTACTTTTAGGGTTAATGAATTTCGTGAAACCACAATATGTGAGTTAGTGGGAGTCAGTTCCTTCATAGTTCAGTCTTCTTTTGTTTACACCATATAAATGGGATCTGCAATAAATAAATAAAAACTTAATTATTTTCGCTTTAATTTGACGTCTCCTATTTCAGAAACTTGAGAAAATTATGACTTCTCTGAATGGAGAAAAGACATTTTGCGCAGTTTCTACAGAGGGTGTACCAAAATGGTGGTAACACAACTTAATTCTTTATCTATTAGAGATAAGTCAGTAATATTACTTGAAAAAAATTTCCAAATGAGGTAGGAAAAAAGGCTACACTAAGCAAAAGTTCTTCTCGTTGATTTCCAAAAAGTTACTCTTTTAAAATTTGTTTACGACAACCGAAAAAAAAAAAATTCCAATTAGTAAAATGTGCCCCAGGGGTCACGCTGTCGATCGCCAACGTCGCAAATTGCGAAAATAAAATTAGTTTGGCGAAAGAAAATACGTTTTGGCGAAAATATTGACAATTGCTTTTCTTAATGATGTTCGGAAAAATCTAATTTGGCGAATGAATTGGCGAAATGTTAAAAAGAGCCAGCGCAACCCCTATGTGCCCCATACATATATTAGGTGATGCACAAAATTTCAGCTTGTCGTTATGAAAAGTCTCTTATATATCTTATAATAAAGATGGTCAGAGGCTATGCATGAATTTGAAAGTACACGTTTTTTTTTTTATAGACAACAAAAAAGTAGTTTCTTTCGTAATTTCTGCACAACCCGCGAAATGCGATCACTCGACGTGGATATTACTTTTTGTGAGCCATTAAAAAGTGATTTAAGTCAACATACATTTATCTTCGTATCTCTGACACGTTTTAGGAAAAATTCTGAAATTTGGGACACATTTTACGAATTGGGAACTTTTTTTCTGCGGGGATCGTACAGAAATGTAAAAAGAGTATTTTTTTTTTTAATTTGACGAAAATAATTTCTTCTCAATGCAGTCCTCTTTCTTACCTTATTTGAAGATTTTTCAATTTTCAATGCCCACTTATCTCTAATAGACAAAGAATTAAATTGTGTTACCATCTTTTTGGGATACTTTGCATAAACAGTGTTTTTTAAATTTTCTACAAAGATTGGATATGAACCCCTTGCGCACCAGGGACGTACGTGCGTACGTTTTTATAACGTCGCACATTAACATCATATACGTACCTATATACGCTCATGGTATTCTTGCATAAACTTTTTTCGACTTTGTATTCTTAAACACAGTGTGTAATTGTTATTTGTTATTCTAAGCCGTGATTTTTTTCACATCCCGATATTTTAACCTTCATTTTCGCTCTGTTCTGTTCAGTCTTGTTTTCATGGATTATGGGGTCTTCGGCACCTCTGCTTTATAGAATTTCGTACCAACTCCAGATAAGATCGATATCGGCAGTACATGCCAAGTGCGTTCATTTCTACCACACACTCTCGAACAGTTCATTTCTACCTCATACAGGAGCCAATAGATGGCAGCACTACTGATCATTAGACGGTCTTTGGTTGGTCCCAGGATCGAACTCACAATCTTTCGGCTGCGAGACCGACGCCTCCCCCAGCTGGGTTACCACGGCCCCCTTCATTTTCACTCGCTTAACACAATTTAATAATTTGAATTAAACAGAATTTAATAATGTAGTATTACAGTCCCTTTATATATAAACTGGCCTCGTGCGCAAGGTGTTAAGCGAAAACCCAGCATTATGAAAGAGCATTATGCAAGAATTTCCCGACTTTGTGCGAGGAAAGGTATGCAAATGTTTTCTTTTCTAACAGATAAAATCTGACTTGGATACAACATGACTTCCTTTAACGTCTATAAAATTATATACATTTTCGATGCATTTCAATTAAACTTATTCATACGTAAATTGATATACCATACTTCAACAATATTAAGGTTTAGCGATTTCCCGACAAATATAAGAGACCCCACCAAGCTGGATTCAGTTTTGAAAATTTGATTTTTAGAGTCGAATTTGGCGGTATTTCGCCAAAAGTCGCCTAGTTTGGTAACAGTTGGACTGAATTTGGGGATGGTCTATATCTATAGACTTTTAATGTACTAAAGATGTGCACAGACCTTAATATATTGAAAGGCTTTTCGATGATCCTGTAAATAAACTAGCCAGTCAATTTCACTCAAGTAAAGCGATACCCTACTAGATATACAACGGTCCCAAATACAAGATTTCACCTATCTGCGCTAACCGTTTTCGAGTTATGTGAGTTATTGTACATAACGAACGTATAGGTGGCACCACAAATCTACTGCAAACAGATTCACGGTCAGTCAAAGTTAGGAGTCGAAGTGAGACGAGACGACATAGATTTAGCGAGACAAGAAAGACGTTTTTATCGAGGATTCTGCGAAATGGGACAAAGGTTTCAGCTGTTTAGCGAGACGAGAAAGGATTTAATTTTTGTTCCGAGCTCATCTCCAATAAAAATCGATTGCACATCAACAAGTACGAACGTAAATACGCAGTAACTCGTCAAAATAAATTTCATCGAAATTTTCGCCAAAATCTAATACCAAAATTTTTTATTACAATGGCTGCTCACATAAGACCAACTATCCATGCATTATCACCCTAGTAAAAACACGATTAAGTTACAAGATAGGGGGGAAAAAAAAGATATATAGGTCCGAGAATAGGACAGTTATGGAAATCTAATATCTATCTCCCTTTCACAAGTCTGTTTATCTCCATGAAGCGGGCGTTTGGCGTACATACACTCCACGTGCTCTTGTTTTTATTAGATTTTATTTCAATTTCACGAACTGCCATGAACCCTCGAATCCGACATTCACGTCTCGGCCAGAGGTAATTGCGTCGCATTTGATAGGATAATTGCGATTCCATTGCCATCTCTGGGTCGTGACGTCACGCACTCCATTGACGGAAACAGGATATTCGTAGTACTCGGATTGGTTGAGTCACCGACGTCGGGAGTCTTGATCTCCTGAGAATCGGCAAAAGGAAAAGGCAGAGTTAATAGCGAGCGCCCGTGCATCCTTCGGTGTCTGTGTGCAATGTTGTCATTTGTATCAATGAAGCCGGTGACACAACTTTTATAAACCAATTGTTGAGATTTTTGAATGCTTTTCTTTTCTTTCCATTGCTGTTTAACCCTTCGACGCGCAACCATTTTCATATCTGTATAGAAGAACAACTTTATGTAGTAAAATAAACAAAAACTTTGCTTAAAAAACACACATAAAATGATACTTATGTGTGTTTTTTATGCAAAGTTTTTATTTATTTTATCGTTTTAACCCTTTAACGCGCAGTGTTCTTGCTCTGGGAACACCAAACTCTGACGTTTTGACTGTTGCCAGTCACGAAGAATAGATTTGATTTCTATAAAAGTAGTTTCGGGTGGCATAGCTCCACGAGAATCCTTTACTGTTTAGCACGTCATTTCCCGTAAAAAAATGGTCACGATTATTTTTAACAGCACTGACATCTGCTGAAAAATGGAAGAATGCGAGAACAGCTGGATAGATTGCCCAATGCTGAAAAAAGGGCAGCCGTTGGCATCGCTCTACCCGTCGACATCGCTCCAAGGGTCTCTGGATCTGTGGCACGCGATGAACGTTTCGATCGTCCGGCATCTTGCTGGTAGTTAAGTCGAGCGATGGCACCGGCTGCCCTTTTTTCAGCATTGGGAAAGGGTTACGCCTCAAAGGGTTAACACCAGTATTTTAAGTGTCTTTTCCCGAACTTTATATAGTGCCTAGGGCTGAAAAATTGCATTCGCTGCCATTGCATTCGCATGCCAACAAGATGGCGGTCGACCTATCTCCCATCTGGCGCCACAGAGCTAAACAAGATTTCTAACACAGACGGCTGTGCTGGTTGCAAAACCGGCTGTGTCAATAAAGGACTTTAGCTCTGTAGCACGCGGTGGACGACTCGATTGACCAACATGTTGCTGGTAGTTAACTGAGCGATGGCAACGGGTGCACTTTTTGCTTTGGGACCATTTAAACATATTTTTTTGCGCCTGGCAGGTGAAAGCATTAGAAAGAGGTGATTTTACTGCTCGACAACTGCATGCCAAAGGGGTAATATCTGGTTCATATTGGTAAATTCAGAGGCGTATCAGGTCATGGCATGCTGGGCATGTGTCACGGGCAAAATTTTTGCTTAAAATTTTGTCAAATTTTCTGTAATGTCCTCTTTTTTAAAAAAGTTGTGTGCTTCATTCCCGACCCACCACTGGAGACCACTGTGCGCAACGTACGTAAACGATAAATTTGTACTTCCAAAAATTCCCTAGGCTATCAGAGGTGTTTCTGAATGGTACCAAAATGTTTGGAAATCTTCCACTTTCAGATGATGTAATTTGTTCAAGATAACTCGATATGAAGGACACAAGTTGCTCTAAACGGTACATTCAGTGACGCCAACTGCTCCCTCCCTGGCAAACGGAAAAACAAATGGTATGTTTCAAGGGACC
Organism: Cheiracanthium punctorium; assembly: GCA_038373885.1. Taxonomy (NCBI): domain Eukaryota; kingdom Metazoa; phylum Arthropoda; class Arachnida; order Araneae; family Cheiracanthiidae; genus Cheiracanthium; species Cheiracanthium punctorium. The sequence continues at coordinate 624,490 of JAWZYV010001099.1, read as the reverse complement.
TGGTAGCCCAGCAGCTATGGTATCCTATTAGAAAGGCATCGAGTTCAGTTCCCGATGTACCACTGAAGATCAGCATGTACTTGCAGTGTATGTTGATGGTAAATTTGCATTCTTCAATGGAACCTCGCTTGTCGTTAACAGTTTCAAAGTGGCACCCATATTTAGATGCCCCCCACCATCTGGTATCTAAATTCTGCAGAGAATCTTGGCAAAAATGGCTTATTTTGATACGTTTATGAAAACTTTGTTCAGGAAGGAAAAACTCACAAATGTAATACGCGAAACAATCAATAAAATTCCTGCAGATTCGGTTACTGTAAAAGCAAGGTTACTGAAACTTATAATAGTGATAAAACTTTCAATATATGTAGTGCCTGTTGTAAATGGCTTCTAATAGGTGACATACACATTTCATACACAACACTCACGTAATTAAATACCTTCAGTATAACAAATTCGAGTAGAAAACATTAACAATGCGATGACGAAATTTATAAAGATCCAATTTACGTTACCAGCAAAGTAATTGGGGCTTCAGATTTTTCATACTACGGAATCCTTCAGATAATTAACTTGTAGTTCTGTGAAGCTGTCTATGGCATTTTAAATCATGTTGTTTTTGATAATTCCATTAATCATGACGTTTTCTCACCACGATTAAGATCCTCATGAGAAGTTGAAAGAACCTCAAAAAAGGCGGAAATTTGCTGCAACCTTTCAAAAACTGCTAGAGAGTGCCAAGATAACTGTTGAAACCATGGATTTAACACGAACTTACCCCGCTTGCACACGATGGTTGGTTTTAGTCGTAAATCTCAAATGGAGGGCACAACCTTCCGTTCACCAATTCGATGCTTTAAATAAGATTTTTAACAAAGTTTCTTTGAGAAGAGCAAAGCTTTTGAGCGAAATTTCTAATCTAAAAGTGTAAGTTTCCAACTTCGAACTCTATAAAATGAATAAGCTGTTACTCCTTTAAAGGCTATTCCCCGAGGATTTGAGTAAAAGATACAGTTTAACTATTTACACAGTTTAAATTCAGGAGTTTAACAGTTTAAATTCAGGAGGAATTCCGCCAGTATTTAGAAAGTTAATGGAGTTACTGAAAGATTTAATAGAAGTCTACAGGACTTTTACGAGCACTACGCACATGCGTGTAAACTTTAAAACGTTAAGAAATCGAACCAAACAGGTTGTTTAATTCAAGAATAATGAAAAAAAATATCAAAAACTACTTAATTTAAATAATTGACTTTATTTGATTTCAAGCAGTTTTAAGTGGTGGTAAAGTGGCTTAAGAACCATTCTATCACGCCTTTTGTCCGGGTTCGAATCCCGGCTTAGGCATGGACGTTAACTTGTCCGTCCTTTCATCGGGGTAACGATGGCCGCCCACTGGGTGCCCACATAGTAAAATGGACGGAGCAGTTAAGTGGACGAGGTGGAATCGGCAAGTTCCGCCCATTGAAAAAAAAAATCTTGGCACATTTTTCAACTGTGCTATTGCATCAGAATAGTTTTAGAATTGATGATATTGGTCTCTTCAAATTTGAGAAATGGGCCATGTCGTTTATGTTATCATCTATTTACATTACGAACGACCTCACCAATAAGCTCAATCTATTAAAATTTCAAAGAAAATAATCCTCTATAATAGATTTTCATGTCATTCACCGATACGAAAAACACTGTGAGATCTGTTGCTATTTTCCTTGATTTATATCGCGATGTCATGTTCCGATAACGACGTAATTTTTATTACTGATAGAATCAAATAAAAATGACCCGAAAAATTGTTCTGCCAGAGAAAACGGTGCAAATAGCAATTTTATATATCCTACTCAGATGTCGTTCTTCAGAACCATACATTTCTCTTATGTTTTCCTTCTCGTATTTTTTTAGACTTAGACTTGAGCCCAAATCCTACAGAAAGTTACATTTATGACCTAACGGTTACTGATATATATATATATATATATATATATATATATATATATATATATATATATATATATATATATATATATATATATCTGAATCTGTGGCCGATCCTCTCAATTCTGATCTAAATGGAAAGCTGGGCGAGCAGGAGATAAATAAATTATAAAAAAAGAATAAAAAATTTTCGGCATCTGGAATTGCCTAACGCACAGCTGCGATCCAATCGATAGAGCTGCGATTATTACTGCAACGGACGGTTTTCGATCCTTTTGCAACCACCCCACCTCCTCTTTTCCTTCGAATGTTCAGTTTTTGATCCTGCCTCCGTTTTTCTTTGTCTTGCATGAATACTTTTTTTTTTCTTTTTTAGAATCGAATATTCGAACGGCATACGCAAGACCGTTGATAAAAAATGTGAGCGGGGGGGGGGGATAGAATGATGACGCAGGTGAATGAGGACAAAGAAAACTTTTTGAAAGAAAAAAAAAAGTTTAAAATAAAATTTTACCATCTGGTAAGTGCCGTATTTACTTTAGTACCACAGCAGTTTAATCCTGGTATAATCTGGATAACTGTTTGGCTTTCCTGGAGTCATACATTTGAAGCAATGTTTTATAATTAATTGATTTTCCAAATTAAAACATATTTCTACTTTTTTAAATTGAAAATCCCAATTTTGAAGTAAATAGTCATAATTGTTCTCCTGTTCTTAAGTGAAAAAACGTTTTTAAATTATTTTACACATCTATTACAGTGTCCGTATTATTTGATGGTAATAGAAATATAACTTAAAGCTCTATCTGCTTTGAATTCTTCTTTTACAGATTTGAGAAAATGTGAAAATGCAGTTCTGAAAAGTATTTTTTTACACTTACTATGTTAATTTTCGTCAGCATATTGAGCATGTACTGGCTGTAGTTTGAAAAAAATCTCAAACAGATATTACGTATTATTAGCCAAACTATTTTAGCCACTTCAACCAGGTGAGAAAAGTCAAAAAGAAAAAATATATATGGGGAAACTCCAATTTATTCATTTACACGACTAATCGTTGAAAGAACGTATTAGCAAAATAATGATAAATACCATTCAGTGAGTGGAAATTCAACTGCTTAAGAAATTTCACCTATGCGTAAAATTTCTATATTATTAAATGTTATATAATTTTATTTATCTATTTATATTTTACTTAATATTTTTAATATAAACAACTTTGAAGGTATCCGAATAAGTTCAGAGAAGTTACAATAGAATACTGTATGCAATACCGAAAAACTAACTACGCAATACCTAACTATCAGGTTGTAACGAAAGTTTTCCGTCATATCTGCCTGAAAAACTAACTTCTAACTCCTTAGATAACTGCTTTTGAACTTTCGGTAATGTCACAGTGTCACATGATACAACAATAGTACTTAAAGCTGTACTCATAATTTGTTGATATTATGTAGCTGACTTTTTGCAACACAAGTGGAAGTAAATGATGGTTCTAATCCTCTAGAGTGATAGTTCCATTTGGGACACCTTATACTTAATGATAACTATATTTTTTTACAGATTTCACAACACAGTGTTATAAAGTAAACCTCTTTCTTTCAAATGCCAAAAATCGTTTGACAAAATATGAGCAAATACGCCAACACGAACTGTGTGCTGACGATGTTAGCGGTGGCGGGAAACTTTCGTTACAACCTAATACATTTACACAGATAACATTGTATAGTTACCAACATTAGAATGTATGTGTGTATGAAATCACTATACATATTATTGGAAGTATTTTTAAACACGTAAATATTCTGTTTTTGATGAATCAATAAATTTCTGTCAGTTTTCCTTTTTCGTAAATTTAGAAATTTGTTTAACAAATTTTTAAAAAATGCTGTATCACGTTTTAAAAATTGAACATGAAGTTTTGATCATTTAACTTGAAAACATTTTTCTATGTTTCAAATTCATTGCATTTGGACTCTCTATTGTTGCTTTTGCAACTATTGGAAGCAGAAAACATTTTTCTATGTTTCAAATTCATTGCATTTGGACTCTCTATTGTTGCTTTTGCAACTATTGGAAGCAGAAAACATTTTTCTATGTTTCAAATTCATTGCATTTGGACTCTCTATTGTTGCTTTTGCAACTATTGGAGGCAATAAATTGATTACTTATTTGTTATGCAGCAATACTTTTTGTAAAACAACATAAACGCAGGAAATATCAATTGATATGCTTAGCATTTATCACTCTTCTTTTGTAATTAATGATCAATAAAGAAAGCTATTGGAATGCATCTGAGCATGATATTTTAGTACCTATATTGTTGAGAATGAATACTACGACTACAAAGTTGAACACTGCAAGTATAATCGTTAAGTTTAATAGAGTATTTTCATCAAAAATCATATTATCGTCATTATCTATGCTTCAAATAAATGCGGTGCTTCAATTCAATTAATGGTATTCTAATCTCTATGAAGAATCTTATACATAACAGATGAAATATAAAACATAAATATAAGAATAACTATATTAGTTACTGTTACTTCAAATTTTGAAATAGTATCAGTCATTAACGAAATCAAAAGAGCAATGTGACAATTATGTTCTGTTTTTTTTTTCCTTTCCAGCAATAATCTGATTTACACTGGTTGATACGAGTAACAAGAGTTCATAGTTGAATGGCATAAATTTTCTATTTACAGGGTGTCCCGAAAAGGTGGTAACGGTCTTTAATTCTTTATCTATTAGAGATAAGTTGGAGGTGTGAGTTGAAAAATGTTCAAAATAAGGTCGGAAATAAGACTCCGTTAAGAAAAATTCCTCTCATTAATTTTCAAAAAGTTATACTTTTAAATTTGCATACGGCCCCGTACAAAAAAAAAAAATCCTAATTAGTAAAATGTGCCCCATACACTCAAAAGATGACATACAAATTTCGACAATTATACCTTAAAAAGTATCAGAGATATAAAGATAACTATTACGCTGACTTAAACCACTTTTCTATCGCTCTCTGAGGGAAAAAAATGACTCGAATGATCGCATTTCAGGGTTCGTACTGAAATTACGAAAGAAAATCTTTTTCTCCGCTCTAGCAGTAAATGTTTACATTCAAACTCATGTATAGTCTCCAATCATCTTTCTGAATCCCGCTTATAAATCCCCATCAGAAGGAAAACACAAGGTGGGGTGCCTTCCGTGGAGGTCTTTCTGAGGGGTTGTAACCCGTATTTGCGCTAAGTTTCGGAGAAAAAAACGGAAAACTCCGAATGGTTAGGTCGGCGGATGAGCGATGGAACCCGAACCCAGTACCTTCACACTTCGCTCGTCTACCATTTCCATTGACAAAACCACTGTTTCATGGTGAGGCCTCATCTTTGACGAAAGGCTCAAATTTGGTACATCACCTCATGAGTGTATGAGGCACATTTTACTAATTGGGAATGTTTCTGTGCTGGGGTCATATATATGTGGTTTATGGGGTTTAAAAAGTGTAACTTTTTGTAAATAAAAAGAGGGATTTTTCTTAAAGGAGCCTTATTTCCGACCTTATTTTGAAGATTTTTTTTAAAAAATATCCATGTATTTAAGTTCCAGAAGTAGTCAATGTGAATATATGACTATTTCCAAAATGCCATTTTCCTTTTTTTGAGATACGCCAACTTACAGATAGAACACTTCTAATCAATAAAGAAGTCTATTTACATAATACATTAGACCCGATTTATCCTATTACTTCGATTACTTTATACCCGTGGGACAAACAGAACAAATTAACAGGGAAAGGCCAATAGATGAAGCTGTTCAGAAATGCTGTTTCATCAGTAAAGAAATATCTAATGTTTCGTTAAATATACCAAACTGTTGCCCTTAAAAGAGAAAATGACACATATGCGTGAGATATGATCAGTCTGTTTAAAACTAATTTCTTCATTCATTAAAAATAAAAAAACGGCCTAGGTAGATCATTGTTTATAAGTTTAACCCTTAAAGCCTGAATTTTAAACAAGTTCGCTGCCGATCCACGAGTGTACACTGAATTTCCTGCATCAGTTTTGTGAATAACTAATTAATTTTTTGAAAAACACATAGTCTGTAAGAAATATGTGAAATTTTTATTATTCATCACTTGAATCATTTATTATTAAAGAGTATATTTTATATGCCAAATTGACATAAAAAATTTGGCTTCTACTCTAATCCGGCAGTGTAAGTCCGGCATCAAATTTGCAGCTCAGGGCATTTAAATGTTAAAGAATTAAACAGTTAAAGGTTAAACAGTTTAATGGATAAAAATACACATACAAGCTACGTAAAAAAAAAAAAAAAAAAAAATTCAGCACCTTTGTAGGCGAGGGGGCACTGGGCAGCAACTGATTCTCAGCCCTCCTTCTATTTGACCCTTACCTCCCCCACTTTCATTTAGTCATCCTTTTTTAATAGCCTTTTTTGTTATTGTTGTTGTTAAGTAGAAAGAAGGGAAAGACAAAGCACACCTTGACTTTTTTCACCGAGATAAATATAAAAATTACAGAAAATTACAATGTTACAATTTAAAGTCTATCCCCTTAATCCCCTAATATTTAATCCCCTTAAATACGTTATTTTACGATTTTTAAAGTACAATGGACCAGTGTACAGTGACGCACGACACATTGAAGTAGTAAGGCAAATAAATACAAAAGCAATTAAGACAGGAAAATTATTTTCACAGCTTATATGAGGAATTGAAAGTTATCTTAAAAGTCATAGTTGAAATAATAAAAGAAACAAAAGAATTTTTTTTGAAAACGTAACATTTCATAAATAACTACAAAAGTTTAGTTTTATCTGAAACCTTAGTAAGAACATGGGGTTTAGGTTTACATGAGCTTCTTTATCTAACTTACTTTCAGAAGATAATATATAGATTATTTTTGTCAAAGTCAGTTTTTTGTGCTCTATCATTTTCAATTGAATCCCCATGTACTTAGGGGATGTTTGGTGCTGCCCCGGTTTCTGCAGTGGAAGCTACAGCCCTGAAAGCAATTTAAAAAATAACACGAAATGTAAGTCCACAAAAATTATCATAAAAGTGCCAAATAAATATTTATCATGCTATAGGGGGAAATGTACAGGGTGATTATAATTAAAGTTCCACTTTAAAACGATCAGAAAAGGAAAACTACTGGACCAAATATTATCAAACTTGGTAATTGTGTAAACGTGGTCAGGGGATTTATTATCCGCGGAATAGAAAGCTCAAGAATTCAACACCAGGGGCAAGGACGTATTTAAGGGAGGGAGAGGGTTCAAAAATTTCGGAGGGGGTCAAACGGTAAAAAAAGGCAGTATTTTTCTCAAAAGGACACTATATCATTATCATTTTAGTAACAAAAATCAAAATTTCTTGGGGAAGGAGGTTCGGACCCCTGGACCCCTCTCCCCCTTAAATACGTTCTTGCCCATGGTGTTGAATTTTTGAACTTTTTTTTCGCCGGTAATAAATCGTCTGACCACCTTTACACAATTACGAAATTTGATAACATTTGGCCCAGTAGTTTTCCTTTTCTGATCGTTTTAAAGTGCAACTTTAATTATAATCACCCTGTATTTCTGGATAAAATGAAGAAGTAAATTACGAAACACAGTTAATATGCACTATCAGCACATTATAAGTAGCTATCTTCATTGCCATTTGGATTTTTCAGCTTGGTCTATATATTTTACAATAGTCATTTAGAAGACCGAAATTTGTTTGTTACTTTCTCTCATAAATTCATTTGAATTGCAATCTTATATAGTCCGAGCATAATTCGTTTTGAGGAGGCACGTGCCCCTGCACTCCTTCCCCCACCTGAATCCGCCAATGCCTGGATGCTCCTTTAGATTTTATACAGTATATAATTTTATTTCTCGCAAAAAGGATTGCTTTTTTTTAAATCTGCTTTAATAATGAAAAATTTTACGTGTACTCTAGCCCTAAACTAAACACACGTATAAAACACAGAGCCTGAATCCATCTCGGCCTGGGCTCGGGTTGAACCCGTCTCATCCCTAGTAGACAACCCCCGCTCGTGGTACGAACAACATCATGTCCGCATTTCAATTCAGTCTATGTACACCCATGAAAAAAGTAGAATGTCTCTTTACAAGTTGTTCTGTGAACTCTTACAAATAATGAACTCATAGGAGTTACGAAACACTCATTAAGAAGTGCTGATCATACAGAATTTTGTAATATTTTCCTAAACACGGGTAAGGTGCAATCGGCCCATTTTCGTAGGCAATTTTTGTGCTTATGAATTTTTCGTGAAAGTGGCATGAGACATACAGCTTCACTTGTTAATCTTAGAGCATAGTGTATTCGTTAAAGAAGTATTATTAATTTTTTCAAGTGTTCGACATTGTTGGTTTATTTTTAAAACTGTCCAAAAGTCTTGCGATGATGATCGCGTTCAATAACCTTAAGTCTGCTGCAGGCAGCATAACAGTGTTCTCTGAACGTCTATTAATGTTCAAAGAGTTTGTTGTGCTGCCTCCATCTATTTGTAAAGTTCATGAGTTTACTTGTACCATTGAAAATCACATTTTGTCATCTCAGTTTTTTTTTAAATTATTAAAGCCTGAAGCTTTGTAATGATAATATATGGACGCCTTATAAAAATTTCTGTCAGATTATTTGAAAGGATTTCATAAAATTCAACAATTCTAGCTTAAAATAGCGTCATATATTATTCATTCACAAGAAAATAATCACGAAACTTCCATGTAGATTTCTCACATACTTCAGCATTTTGAGTGACAGCTAAAATGAAAAGTTTCTTATAAGTACACCAAAACACGACCTCCCTTTTGTAACCATCACATTTATGTTTACTTTCATTAGATAAGAATTACGTCTTATAGCTTAACGTACACACCTTGTATTTCATTCATTTCATACCTTAAGGGGATTAATTACCATGTGAAACAGACTTTTTAATATGTATCTCGGAATTCCATTGATTCCCTAGGATAAATATTTTATGTTGCAGTCACACACACAGAGATCCTCCGTTTAATTAAATTCTTTGCTGCATCTGAACAAAGTTGATTTCCTTATCTAATCCCGCATTCAGAAAACTAGGCCCAGTACTGTTGCCACCCTGAGCAAACAAAATCCGCACATTATCATGGGCTTCAATCTGGAGTTCCTATTGTTAAACCAGCACCACAGAGTTTACCTCCGGGGTGTGCGTGCTACAGTAATAAAGTACTTCCCCTCTGCTCTCTCATCCCAGGACTATAACCATGGCAACGCATCTGTAAAAGAGGCTGCCTAAAGGATATATATATATAAAGTTTTTTTTTCCTCTTCTGCAAAAGTTCAGGTGAATTTAGAAATATTTACATCAGATACAGCTATGTCGAGGCTAAATACAATGCTGACTTTATAAGAATAATGCAAATTTTTCTCGCATTTCATATCAGGGATTAGGATTTTTTTAAAGTATATTTTTAAGGTTCAAACTGTGTGACGTTTTAATAATTCAAAACGTATATATTATTATCTAGATTATAAAATATCACTAAGTTGGATTAAATTATTCCAAGTAAAAAAAAATCTGATGTGTCCAACACATGACTTCCTTGCACGTCCATTAGATCAAAAATATTTTCGACGCACTTCCTCTAAATTTATTTGTTTGAAAGAGATAAAATATCAATAATAGTAAGGTTTAGCGATTTCTAGCCAAATATTTCGATATCGCCAAGCTGAGTTCAATTTGAAAGATTTCCTTCTGACACTTTATTTGGCGATATTTCACCAAAAGCCGACAAACTTGAGATAGTCAGCGAGATTTTGGGGATAGCCAAAGTAGTCATTGACCACAGACTTTCAATGAATTGAATGCATCTATACACCTCAATGTATTCAAAGTCATTTGGCTCACAATGTAAATAAATTCTCAGTCGATTGCTGTCAAAAAAGATATTGAAAACAGTTAGATATTACAATAGTTCTAAATACAAAGTTAAAAAATCTACGGGTTAAAGTTTTAGAGTTATACAAAATAGGAAATAATTTTTGGCGCCAAATTTGGCGATATTTCGGCGAAACTTGTCAATGTCGACGACATTTGGCGAGATTTTAAGCATAAACCAAACAATGACAGATTATCGCCAAATTTGGCGATATTTCGCCAGAACTCGCCAAGAACGATGACAAATGGCGATACTTTGGGCATGGACGAAATGACTGACTATCGCCAAATTTGGCGATATTTCGCCAGAACTCGCCAAGGTCGAGGACAGACGGCGAGATTTTGGGCATGTACCAAACAATGACTGTCTACAGTTGTATTATAATGAAGATGTCCATAGACATTAAGGTACTGAAATTCTTTTCGGTGGTCCTGTAAATAAACTCTCCAGTTGACCGTAATGTATTGCAAATCTTTTGAGTGTTCCTGTAGCAGAACTATAAATGATAAAGACACTTTTTTTAATAGAGAAATTCATTTTCTAACTCTTTACAGCATATATCACTTCTGAGTCGTTTGAAATAGCCCAATACCTCTAAAAAACGCTTTGATGAATTTCGGCCCATAGAGCGTAATGTATTTCGAATCTTTTGGGCGGTCCTGTAGATAAACTATTCAGTCGAATGGAACCGAAAGGGGAGGTGCACAACTAGATGTTACAACAATCCTAAATATAAAGTTTCAACATTCAACGCCTAACAGTTTTTGAGATATGCGAGTTTAATGAATTTCGGCCCATTGAGTGTAATGTATTTCGAATGTTTTGGGCAGTCCTGTAGATAAACTATCCAGTCGAATGGAACCAAAAGGGGAGGTGCACAACTAGATGTTACAACTATCCAAAATATGAAGTTTCGACATTCTACGCCTAATAGCTTTTGAGTTAGGCGAGTTTAATGAATTTCGGCCCATAGAGCGTAATGTATTTCGAATCTTTTGGGCGGTCCTGTACATAAACTATCCATTCGATTGCCACCAAAAGGGGAGGTGCACAACTAGATCATAGAACAATCCTAAATATCAAATCTCAACATTCTACGACCAATAGTTTTTGAGATATGCGAGTTACATACATACGTACGTACGTACAGACGGCATGGAAAAACTGGCCACAGTAGACTCGCCACTGGTCAAAATGAGTTGCAGACGCGTTAATATGATCGTGCATGCTAGCCTACGATGAGATGCATCGAAAAAAATTTTTAAATTAAATTTAGAGGTAGTCAAAATCGGTTTTTATGTCGAAATTTGGCCCCCAAAATTTTTCGGGATCACATTACTTCCTTATACTACGTACAAGGAAGTAAAAAATGTATCAGTTAGAATTAAGATTGTTCTTTAAAAAAATGAAGCTTTCAAACAGTTTTTAAAATAGTGAAACATGTGAGATGTGAGACTCTCTCTTTCTCTCTCTCTCTCTCTCTCTCTCTCTCTCTCTATATATATATATATATATATATATATATATATAGTAAAATGGCTAAACATACGAATCAAGAAATCATTCAACAGCAGTTATGGCACACAGTCCAATATATTCAATAAGCATAAAATCGTATCCAAAAGGATATAAGTAGATATATCCAATAAACAGAAAATCCAAACACAGGTAAAATATAAAATGCAATGTCTCAACAGAGGGAGAATTGCAAATCACAAGAACCATAGGTTTCTGACTCACAGACTGAGGTTTTGCCAAGAAAAGATGTTTTATGTATAAGCCGTATTATGTATATTTATATGTATAAGGCCTGTTATAGTGGCGCACCCAGGATTTTAGTTTACGGTGGGCCAGGCTACAAATTCTGCTTAAATCGGTTATAGTCATCTAGGTTACAATTATAAGTCTCTTATAACGTCAAAATATTCAGTGCCACTTGACCTGCCCATAGAAAACGTGCGCACAAGCTATGTAACTCTTTACATTCAAATAATTATCTGATCTTTTCAGAAAACGTTTAACCGAGTTGAACTGTGTTTCGTACACTAACTGTAAGCATTCATTTAAAAACTAACATTTTATGTTTGGTAAAAAGTACTTTAGAAATAATTTAAAGACACTTTAAAAAAGAAAAATGTAATTCATTAGGACAATTTTCAATTTTTTATGCTTTTCACAACTAACTTTCCACCTCTAGGGGGGGGGGGGGGGGGCGGGGGTTGATCCCCCATAGCCCCCTCCGTGGGTGCGCCTATGGCCTCTTATATGTTTAAGGCTTATACATATAACATCTTTTATTGGCAAAACCTCAGGCTGTGAGTCAGAAACCTATGGTTTTTGTGATTTGCAATTCTCCCTCTGTTGAGACGTTGCATTTTATGCAGTATTTCTATAATAACAATGGTTGGCCTGGGGGGACGTTCTTCTACTATATGTTTAATACTTACAGTATCAAACACATGTTTCTATTAAGCGACTTCCATAAGCGCTATATAGCGTGTGTAATTGCTGTATATTTATGATACTTTTAAATAAGTTTTAATTATATATATATAATACATACTTACATCCTTTTATATACAGCAGTATGCAAAATCAGATTAAGCGTATGCAAAAAACGGAACATTGAAAGTCAATGGTAAAAAAAAGTAAATGTGAATGGAGGTGAGAAGAAGAAAATATTAATAACTTTAAAAAAGACTTTGGATTTTTTTTCATAGTTTTTCGATTAATTTAATAGCCAAAAGATTTGTCTCTCTTTAAAAGTCTATATCTCAAAAATCTGTACCTTTTACTCTTCTTACAGTTCATGCAATATTCTGAAAAGAAAAAAAAATCACGTACAACTTTAAGCTAAATTTGTCACTATTGAATTAGTTTTGCAATGCCATTTCCTGTTTAATTGTCTTTGAAAATTTTCAATTGTTATACCTGTTTGCAAAAGCACGTAATACATTTGCAAAGAAGCATTGCTATTTTTTTTTAATAGCGTATACACTTATTCATAAACGCATAATTTAATTATTATTTTGTCCTGCGTAAGCGTCATCAAGTACTCGTTTTATAACCCCCCCCCCCTTCAAAAAAATATAAAAAAACAGACATAGCAGTCTTTTATAAAATACTGCAATGGCTTTGTATTTCGGGGGAGGCACAAATCAAGACTTCCCTTTCCTTGCTTACGCCACTGATACAGTCTGAGTTCTCCGTGTCTTGACGTGTCTGCAAGTGAGGCGGAGATATATGCCATCATTCTGGGCAATTGAACTCAGAAGAAAGCCTTCCCGACACGTCGAAAGATCTGGAATATACTCCATTGAACCCCAGCAAAGGGAGATTTTTTGCAGAGTTTCCCTGCAAGTTCGGAGGAGTGAGCAAAGTGTTGCTATTTTCTTCGGCAGGTGGAAAAAATATCCGTGGAAAAGAAAATGGGAAGGATAGAAAATACTGAGGAAATTTCTCGGAAGATGTATGACCAAAAGATAATAACAATATTTATAGTTTAGAAGAATACTGAGTTTCAAGACGGAAATACCATTTTAAAATTTAAATGTTATTCAAAACATCGGAAATACCATTTTAAAATTTAAATATTATTCAAAACATAGGTAAGATCATTTTCTTCTGCCGTATGAATAGTAATTAAAATACGCTAAACATGTCAAATATTCTGCTTAACATGAATTTAATTCAAAATATTAAGAAGAGAAAACCATACCAATATTATTGAAACTGTGTTGAAAATATTTTCATTCCAAAATACATATGATATTTCAAATAGATTTAAAAAGCATTATTCTATAGTAAAAATAGCAATCAAAATTTAGATAATATAATACTTTTATAAAATATAAATATTGAAAATATATAGAAAGTATATCACTCTAATACTTAAATGTTATAGGAAGTGTGCAAAAGACAATATCATTTAAATATAAATGGAACTCAAACTGTGCAGAATTAGGGGAGTATGCAGAGACAATGGAATTCAAACTATAGGGAGTTATAGAAAGTATGCAGAAGACAATATCTTTTAAATATAAATGGAATTCAAACTATGGAGAGTAAAATATTTTTCTAAAACATGTATTTGTATATTATTCGATAGGTAAAAGGGAATATCATTCCAAAACATAAGTAATTTCGAAATAGGGAAAGGAGAATTTTATTATTCAAAAATGCACAAACTATTTGAAATATGTTTTTAAACTATTATTTTAAAACAAAGTATTTATTGAAAAGAGAATATTACTAAAAGATACGAGTGACAACCTAACTCTCCTTCCCCGTCTGCTTAAAAAAATTACAAGACTCATGTTGAAGTAAGTACTGTCCATACTACTATTTAGTTACGCTGATCCCTGACTCACTGATACTGTAACAATTGCAGGTAATCAATCCAAGATAAAACTTTTACCACCGTTACTACAAAAGGATTAAAAAGTGAAGCACAAAAAGTACAATAACATCTACACCGTTTGTAAGATTCGTTTGAAAATTTTCATAACTGCGCATAGAAAAAATCTGATGTGGACACCACATGAGTTCCTTGTACGTCTATTAAATCATAAGTATTTTTGGTGCACTTCATCTAAACTTACTTTGTTTGAAAAAGATGAAGTACTGCAATAATACTAAGGTTTAGCGATTTATAGCCAAATATTTGAGATTGGCACTTCATTAAGCAATATTTTGCCAGAAGTCGACAAGTTTGAGATAGTTAGCGAGATATCGGTCATGGCCGAAATAGTGATTCATCACAGACTTTTAATGAATTTAAGGAATCCATAGACCTTAATGCATTTAAAGTCTTTTGGGTGACCCTGCAAATAAAGTACTCAGTCGATTGCAATCAAAAAAGAGATACACAGTTAGATGTTACAAGAGTTCTCAATACAAAATTCAGCATTCTACATTTAAAAGTTTTACAGTTATGTGAAGTACGTAATTATTTTTGTCATTAAATTCGGCGGTATTTCGGCAAAACTCGCCAAGGTAGATGACATATGTCCAGATTTTGGGCATGGACCAAACAATGACTGACTACTACAGACATAATAAATTGAAGATGTCCATAGACATTAATGTATTGAAATTCCTTTGAGAGGTCCTGTAAATAAACTCTCCAGTAGATTGGAACTAAGACTCAATGTGCACAACTAGATGTTACAACAATATCTTAAATATGAAATTTCAATATTCTACGACTAATAGTTTTTGAGATTAGAGAGTTAAATACATACACACACGTATTCCAAAAGTCGCCGAAATTCGTAAAAATGCTTTAATTTGTATTATCTAGAATTTAATATAAAAACTTTAGACATTTTATTTGTAATTTATGCGAATTGAGCTTCAAATTATTAGTAACAATGTCATAATTTAACTTGGCCTTGGTTGTCAATTGCTAGGAATTCATTTTATTGTTTCCTATTTTAGATGTTACCAGAAATTTATATTTTTATCATTGATTTAATTTTAGCTTTCTATTGTTATTTTCACCCCTTTAAGGTTTATCTCGTTGATGCACATTTTATTAATAAATGCTTCTCCTGCAAATCTCCTGTTACCAATAGCAACGCATAAGCAATTCAAGGAGTCACTATAGTATTTTTCCTCGTGCAAAAGAGGGATTTGGATAGCAACAAATACATGGGGCCGTTTCATAAGATTTGGCTATCCCCTACTCTCTGAAGGCAGTGCTTGCTTTGAAACAAAATTGGAAGTATCCTAAAATGGAATCATACATATGAGATGGAAAAGAATTGGAGTGAAAGTGGTTTATGTATATTATAATAATTCTGAAAGTAAGTACCATTTTGAAAAAAAAAAAAAAATATATATATATATATATATATATATATATATATATATATATATATATCTGTTTTTTTTTTTTTCAATCCAATTTTATTTTTACATGAAAGAGCATACCTTAAAGTATTTTTCTACATTGTTTCCGCAATGTTCAAACAAATGTCGTAGCGGGTTACCAGATTTTCGATACCTTCTTCATAGAAATTTCCCGCTAATGTCGATAGTCAGGACTTCACAGCATTTTTCATCTCATCGTCGGTTCAAAAGCGCCTACCGCCTAGCTCGCGCTTCATGAGCAGGAACAAGTGGTAGTTAATGGTCTGAGCTGTACGGCGGGTGATCGAACTGCTCCCAACGAAATTGTCGAATCATGGTTTGAGTGTCACCAACAGTATGGGGGCCGAGCATTGTCATAGAGCAACACAATTCCTTTACTGCACATTCCTCTTCTCTTGTTTTGAATTGCACACCGTAATTAAAGTCGGGGTTATCGTCAATGGCTGGAAGTTTCTATGAAGAAGGTATAGAAAAGATGGTAATCCGCTACGACAAGTGTTTGAACATTGGCGTAAACTATCTAATAAAAAAGTTTAAGGAATGCTCTTTCATGTAAAAATAAAATTGGCTTGAAAAAAAATATTTTTTTTACTTTTTTTTTTTTTTTTTTTTTCAGAAAGGTACTTACTTTCCGAATACGCATAGTATTTCAAGTATCAGCTACTCGTTAAACTTCCTGCTGAAATGTAAAATTCTGGTCACTGATCTCCAGTTTTAACTGCAATACATCTAACTACTTTGCTAACTTAAACACACACATAACAAACACGAATTTTTAAATTTAACTTTAAGTTAGTATAGAGCTTATTTTCTCGTAATTGCTGTTGCTTGGGTTAAAATTATTTGTAATTAATAGTAGCTTAAGAACATTCTTTCAAGGAATATTTTGTTTTGAAATTTTAATATTGAACTTGGGTAAAATCTATTCGCTTATATCAATGAAAAGATGTAACTGTTAGATTTTACTTCCGTGGTTTGCACTGTTTTAGTATGTCTTTAAATGTTCCGTTGGGGCCAAAGTTGCGCGTGAGCAAGACAAATTTTAAACATATAAAAATTTGTTAAAAACTAGCTATTAATTAAATGATTCAATATTTCAATTTGTATGAACACATTCAAAGTAATTTTAGTGCTTTCATTGAATTTTTGCTTATTTACAAACATTTAAACCCAAATGTTCAAATGAATAACGTCTAAATGAACGATTTGAATGTCCCAAATGAAATAAGCAATTAATTGTAAATTTTACGGACACACTTTTTAAAAGGTTCAAATTATGTATAAGAGAATTTCAATTAATTTTTAATGGATTGACATAAGTAATTCAGATATTATATATATACTACTACATTATAGATATAAGCCAAAACATTTAATTGATTGTATGATAAAAAAAACTTCTTTGACGTTTACGGCACATATCACTGAAATCATTAAACTTTAACTTAAAATAAATATCATATAATAATTGAAATATATTTATTATTCATGTACTTTATAAAGATTACATAAATGTTATATTCATATTATTCATTGGAAATAGGTACTTGAATGTCATCATAGTTTTTCATGCATGAAATTATAGGTTTGTGGTAACTTTAATGTGAAACACAAATTTTACTCTCTAAATTTGCTAATTTTCTTGAAAATACAGCATCTATCGTTGTACCGAAACGCGTTGTTGATTGAAGTCGAGAAGTATTCATAGTTAGATCAAATTTTTCTTTTAAAAAATCAACTAACGGCTGAGATTCTTGAGAGCGAAAATTAACATTAAAATCTCCAGTAAGAATCATCGGTCATTCATGATAATTACTTAGAATCCAGGAAGTGTCCATGTTGTATTATTATTCTTTAACTGTTTTCTTATACCATTGTTCCGTCTGGAGGATGGGTTTGAATGGGGGGTAATGTCCATAGTCTAGTATTATACTTTAACTGTGTTCTTTAACTGATGTTTTCCTCTGTTAGTTGGGTTCGAATGCAGGTAGTGTAATTTTTTTTTGTGTGTGTGTTTTTCTATCACAGTATTCTTAAGCGTTGATTTCGTCTGCTGGTAGGTTTCGAATTATTATTCTGTATCCGTGTGTATAAACTACAGGTTCTGTCTATTGTTTGGGATTGATTGCAGCCAGGGTTCGTTTCTTTGTGGTGTTCCATCCCTGTGTTAAACCGTTGCATGCTCCGTCTTGAGGTTGGGTTAGAATCCACGGAGTGTCCATTTGTTATTCTTTTATTTGTTATTAAACCGTTTGCAGCCAATGTTTGTTTCTTTGTGGTGTTACTTAACCGTATTCTTAAATCCTTGTATATGTATCATTATAAATATATATATCATTACTGTATATAAATATATATATCATTATAAATATTGCGTTCACACAAACTACATTCTTCTAAATTTACTAACATTTCTTAAAATACAGGCTTTTGGGCAAAATAATAGCAGACATGCCATACATAATATTTAGGATTTTAATGAAGTTTAATGGCCTAACGGCCAATGTAACTGGCATTTGACAAATAATAATATCACTTCGCTTCGAAACTATTGCCTATAATCATTACGAAATAGTATTCTAAGATAATTATGTAATTAAAACGCATCTGAAGCCAGTAATTACTATATATCACGTTCTTAATTTTATGTATTTAGTTTTTTGAAGTTCTGCTAATTCAACGATCTCCATTTACTTCGCCTCGATGGAAATATAAACAACCTGAGATGCGCAGTTAACCCGTGTGCTTAGTGCCATCTGTTTGCAACTACGGCTTTATACAACTTTCTAAGAGAAGTGTCCCCTCCTATAAATTTACCTTCGTAGGATCGAAGTATGATCCTCCAGCAGTGTTCTTAAAAGAAAATTTCCCTCTGCTGTTTAGGTTCGTTTGCAGCCACTGTCCCTTTAATTGTGGTGTTCCATCCCCTTGTTCTATCTGGAAGTTGGGTTAGAATCCAGGAAAAGTGTTCTAAACTGACGTTTCCATCTACTGTTCCCAGGGACCGATCTACACATTTGGGGGGGGGGGCAGGGCACAGATACTTTTGGGGCCCCTGCACAAAAATTTTCCGCAGAATATTACTTAATTAAATTAAGTTAAAAAGAAATTATCATTCCTAAGTTAACCAAACTTAAACATTTACAAATGAGTAAAATGTCACGACAGATACCACTTATATGAATTTTTCGATTTTGAAATGTTTTTATGGGTATTTACAGCCGCCACACACCTTTGAAAAGATAAAAGGAGGAGCATGCTGAGGTGTCCGAACGAATTTGCGAATATCGAATTTATCGAATGTCGAATCGAATGCATAATTTTTAGCGTTACAAGTCACATTAAATTAAAAATTTTGAATATTTGTGATAAATGAAGTAATCAGAAATTTTTCTCTTGAGAGATAATTATAGTAGCTATTTTGTTTACATGAAAGGAAGTTTTGGGAGCCCCTAAGTATCGGGAGCCTAAGGCACGTGAATCGAATGCCCCGCCGTAAATCAGTCCCTGACTGTTCCGGTTCGATTGCAGGCAGGTTCCATTTCTTTGTGATTGTATATTATTCATCTAAAAATAAGGATTATCGAGAACCTCCTGTGAGGTTGGGATTACATGTAAAATATTATGTTGAATGTACCTTCAAAACGCTTATTGATATATAAATAAAGATTGATATCTCTAAGATACGGCTCTTGACTGTTTTTCTCTAACAGGTTCCGCGTATTTTTACACGATGAATTCGGGGGAACGGCGAAAGCAGGTCGAAAAGGTAAGTTTTTTAATGGTTCTTCTTTTCCGGAGCGCGCACGTCACTTCCTTTACTGAGCGTTACTTCCATCAGAAAAAAAAAAAAAAATCTGAGTTACTCCCTAGTCGCCACTAAAGAAGTTTTACTTCAAAAAGCTCGATGAAGTAATTATTTATTTACATTTTTAATCTATGAATATTTTAATTTTGATTAATTCTAGCTTATATTCTAGAATTTTTGTAAAAGAAAATATGTTTAATTGTTCTTGTAAATTTTGCTGTGAGTTATTTTTTGTTATTTTTGTTATTTTTAATACTGTAAATATTAAGATTTTTTTCAGCCTGCTTATTTATGTTAAAACAAACCCATCTCTCTTAATTTAATTTTATGCTTAAATGTTCATTTATTCTTTAAAACAAGACGCACATGTTTTCAAAGTAGCTTTAAAATTTTTGTTATCTATCGTAATGGATGCAGCATTAGCCGGTATTCATGAAAACTGATTAATTTTTATTTATCCAAATGTAAATTCGAAAATATATGTGCGTGAATATGATTAATTGAATTGAATTAAACAAAAAACATCTGAGACTGGAGTTTTTGTGATTCTAATGCATCTGTTGACGTATGAAAACATATAAAAAGTGTCTTTGTTTATACCCGGTTATCGTACTGAATAATTGGAATTCATTAATGCAATTTCCGGGTATCTATTCATCTGGGATATCTGTAAATTAGATTTCTTATTCAAATCTACAATTCGTGCAAGCAATTTTCAAAAAAAAAAAAAAAAAAATGTTCTTTGCAATCAATATTGTCTTTGGAATGTATTTTTTCTACCATATAATTTAATCATAAAACATAATAAACTCATAAATACTCTAAAAGCAGTATGTGAATGTTATAAATACATTTACTGCGATAATAAACTTTTAAGGAAGTTAAATGTTCTTATGTAAGCAGAATACGCATTTTTCAACGGCATCAAATGTTACAAAATTTAAGTTGTAGAGCTGAAATTTATGATGCAGATAGTTTTAACTGGAGAAATGCTGGCTCTTACATATCTGCCAATGCATTCATTTTTTTCTCCTTGCGTTCCAAAAATTTCGAGACTGAATTGCAGAAAGTTAAAATATGATTTATAACCAAATCTGGATAGCATAATTATTTCATGCATTTGCATTATATTCAAACAAGTAAATGCTTGTACTAATTTATGCTTAAAAAATGAAGAAAACACATGGTTTTATTAATATGTGACTGTTTTCAAGTTTGTAATGTTGTTTCTTTACATTGAATTCACACAAATAATATTTTAATAAGTAATCTTCTGTGTCTAAATAATAGATTTATACTTATTATATTTTAAAAGCAAGAATATCGTAGATAACAGTTTTTTCCTTCCAAGAAATACTTGTGAAAAAAGAGGAAAATGTCCATCCACCTTCTTTGGAGGGAGAATTTCAAATTGTCCTGACATTGATTTTGAGTTATTCCAATGGGTTACATTTTATTAGAAGAATTGTATGGCTATATATCTTTTTTAGATATAAGGGTTGCCCAAATGAAAAGGAGACTACAACTATAGTGTATAAATTTTAATAACAATATTAGAAGTACAGAGCCTGTGGAACAGTTGAGCTATGTATAATTATCATGAACTGTGCAACACTGATCTCAGCGCGTAGGAAGAGAATGGTGGCTTCAGTGTAGAAAACCCGTAGTTTGCTGAAGGATCCAGTTTTCCAGGGTGTCTTGCACTTCCTTGTCACAGGTGAATCTCTGACCTTTAAGAGAAATTTTTAAGGGGCCGTAGATATGCGAGTCACATGGGGACATATCAGGGCTGTAAGAAGGATGTGGCAGGACCTCCCATCGAAATGTTTTAAAGAGCTGGAGGATCTTGTTGGCCACATGTGGCCTAGCGTTGTCCTGCAGAAGCACTATCGTTTCCTCAGCTTGCCTCTGCGCTTGTTCTTAATGGCTTGTTTGACATTCACCAACGTGTCCCAATACACTTCAGAAAAAACTGTTGCACCCTGTTGTTGGTCATTCGATAAGCAGAGATCCTTTGTCGCCAAAAAAGAAACTAAGCATCACTTTTCTGGCTTTCTCTGCAGAATGGGCTTTTTTTTTTTTTTTTTTTTTTTTTGGACGAGGGGTGCTGCGCCAATCCATGCTCATCCGTTTGGAAGCAGGGTCGAAGTGGCGACACCGAGTTTCATTACATGCCACAATCTTAGCAACAAAATCAGTTCCCTCGCTCGCGTATCTGAGCAGATTGCTCGGGCAAATTCTTGCCGTTTACTGATTGTCTGACAGATGCATCGGCATCCACATTGCACAAACTTTGCCATAACCAAGATTTTTGTAAATTATGGATTGCACAGTTCCTTTACGTATCGACAGTTCAACAGCAACTTCACGTGTGGTTATCCGGCGATTCTGCCGTATGAGCCCATCCACAGACGAAATCTTTGCACTTTCGGTCACAACGTGCGCCTGCCCAGGGAGTGGCAAGTCCTTGATGTTTACGCGTCCAACCCCATAACGCTGACACCACCGGAATAGGGTGCACTGAGGGAAACACGACTCTCTGTACACCACTTTCATCCTAAGATAAATTTGGGAAGCATGCTCCCCTTCCGCGCGAAGAAATTGAATAATTGCTCTTTATGCTGATTTGGAAGAATCCACCATGCAACCAACGACGGAAACTTTCCTGAAATGAGGATATTGCTGTGAAGCCGTTAGTGTGCATTTGTAACTAAATCGTAAACACATTAACACATTGCGATTTGATACTTATACAACTAACTGCAGCGAAAGTCTCCTTTTCATTTGGACATACCTTATAGAAAGTTGTTCATGAAAGGGACGTTTTGCCCCCTAACCCCTCACCGCAGGTTTCGAATTTTGAAAAATTCTCTCTAATACAGCACCTAATTTACAAGCCTTGCATACATATTTCTCATTATTGGTTTTATTTGTTTCGGCTTGGGGGAATATTTACATACGAGTAAACGACAATATTTATATTTCCTCTAATAATTTTACGATAAATGATAAACGGTAAACAGCCTTCGAAAAGCATCCATATGAGTTTACAATACCACACAGTTCAAGACATTGCATTTGCATCTTTAACTGGACATAACTGGACATAAATGTAGTTGATTCAACGAAAATTTGGTTGCCGCTATTTTAACTGAATAATTTTGTTTAACTGAATAATTTTGTTTTTTTTAACTGAATAAGTTTGCAATTCAACCCCCACAAATGTCCGATAAGATTACAGCAAACTAGATTCCAAAATTTTTTATAATAACAACTTAAAATAACGTATCATATATATTTTTAAAGTAATTTAGAAAGCAAAGAAAACATTTCTCAATATAGAAAAATTCAGGCTTTAAATTTTGGTTATCACATCATTCTCTGTAAGTTTTGGAAAAGACTGGGTGAGTATTTACTAATTAAATTCTTTCGGTCGTTTTACCGAAGGCGTCAAATGAAGGGTGTAGATGCAAAACTCACATTTTCCGATTAACAAGTTAGTTCTTAGTTCTTGGAAAAATTAAGAAAACGCATTAACAAACATGATATATTGGCATAATTTTTTGCGCGATATATTTGTTGCCATAACCACTAATTGCACCTAGTCCTAAACCTGTAATAATTCTGGTAAAGGTAAAATTTAATTTCAGCAAGGAAAATGTGAGATTTCCAATTACACCCTTCATATGAAAATAGACTCAGAAAAAAGTTTTGCTGATTTAACAAAATTTTGATGGAATCTATTTCAAAGATTTTTTTTTTTGTTGTTGTTTTGTGGGTTTTTCTTTTTGTTTTGTTATTCACAAAATGTTTGCTAATTCAACAAAATATCTTATTAATTTAACAAAATTTTGGTTAAAGCCAACAAAATTATTCAGTTAAAATAGCGGCAACCAAATTTTCGTTGAATCAACTACATTTTGCTCAATTCAACAAAATATTTTTTTCGTGTAGGTGATCTGCAGACATCCGTAGTATACGATGATGTTTGAGAACGTTGGCTGTAACGAACACATTAAAATAAATATTATTAATAAAAATTTAAAAAAAACTCAAAATAACTGGTATTTGAAAGATAAGATTTGGAAAAATAACACACATAAAAGATACTTATCGTATCTTTTCGATCGAAATACGTGTTTAGTTTGATAAATACCTTTTATGTGTGTTATTTTACAATTTTAATTATTTAAAACTAAAAACAATTTCTCTTAAGTATTCGTTTGACGGATCTAAGAGCGTAATCTATGAAAATGATTCATTGAGTTTCTGGAAATGAGCTACAATGTATCTATGTTTATCTTTCTTGAAGGAGAACATACTTCATTGATACTAATTTTACAGTGCCTGGAAGGATCAGTGTTACTAAAACGCCCATTAAACAATGACAGGCCTGAGACCATAGTGTATTGGATTTCCTTTGTGTATTTATATTAAAAGAAAGAAACTTAGTAATAAGATGTGCACAATTCCCAATAGAGCACACAGCATTCTACGAATTATTACATAAATTTCGTGGCAATTTATAAATATTCAGGAAATTAGAGCACGATTGTTGGAAAATATTGACGAAAATCAAAAAGGAAAAATGATTGGTTTCTAATTGAGAAGCTTTCAATTCATTAAAGCACCGTGGCATTTAGGTTATCATTGTTTATGAAATATTTTCAGGGACTTTCCTGTCATACTCACTGACCATCTGTTGTTGCTTGATGGTGCGGAACTGACGACTGTTAAAGTCACCGGTCATTTGTTTTAATCGTACACTGTTGATGGTATAGGACAGGCGTTGCTCTGGAGATACTGTGAATGTTATTGGTTTGTTTTAGGCAGTAAAATGTAAGGTCTGTTTAACCCTTTGACGCTCAGCGGTGATGCCTTGAAACTGCCTTATTTCAGCACTTTCACTGCTAGTCGAAAAAAACATATGGTTAAATGGTCCGAATGCCGAAAAAGTGCAGCCGTTTCTATCGATCTATTTAACTACCAACAACATGGCGGACGATCGAACAGCCTACCTCGTATCATAGAGCTAAAGTTTTCTGACATAGCTGGCTATGCGGCTGCACAGTCAGCTGTGTCTTACTTAACAATATATCTTATATAACAATTAATGAACTTAACAGCAAATCTTACTTAATAAATCTTGCATAACATTAAATGAACAAGTTAACATCACGACAAAAGCACTTATTCGCATAGTTACTTTTGAGCAGCTACGCTACTAAACTTAATTAAAATGATGGTTGTGAAATACTGAAACAGATAAACAAAACAATCACCAGAACATTTTATAAAAAGAAGACCTTGCACATTTTTCACTTATCTACGAAAGTTCATACTGTGAAATGCGCAGTCAAACAGATGATGAATTTTCAAAATTTCAGTTTTATTCAAAAAGACGTTTGAATGCGTGTTTAAATACATCAAAAAATGTGTGTAGATAACACATTTTTCGTGGAAACTGTGCCAATGTGCGATTAATGCATTAAGCTTTTCAGAAGCATCTTACTTTCTAGTTTTTTTTTGTTTGCGCTTAAGCAGAAAAAGCCTTTAACCCGACGTTTCAGTGTTTTCACTTCTAGTCGCAAAAAAAATATGTTTAAAAGGTCCCAGAGCTGAAAAAATGTAGCCGTTGTCATCGATCCATTAAACTACAAACAACATGGCGGTCCGCACAGCCAGCTGTGTCAGAAAACCTCTTTGTGGTATAGATGGGCTATTCGATCGACCGTCGTGCTATTTGTAGTTAAATAGATCGATGGCATCGGCTGCACTTCTTCAGCGTTAGGTAGTCAATCCCATTAGTCTTCTATACTGATGTGAAAATGCTTGTACTTCAAAGGATTAAAGTAGAGAATAGTGAAAATCATAGATATTGCTAAAACATTTCTCAAGGAGTGAAAATATTCCATGACTTATTTTGAAAAAGTGAATTTAGCGGTTTAAATAATATGAAACAAAAAAGCTAAACTGAAGTTAATTGGTAAAAAGTATAATTCTTTTTTTTTTTCTTAATTTACTCAAAAGTACCTCACCGAAGACATTTGGCGCAATTAAAGAAGATTCAACACAAAGAAAAATTTGTGTTGAATCTTCTTTAAAAATGCAGAAAGTGAAATGCCCTTTAATTAAAATTTTAAAGAGTACGTTTTTGATTTTTAATGTATGAAATATGCTTGTAGAGGTGTTAAAAATATCTCTGTCAGTCGTAATGCGGAATCTAACAATGTAAGGTAGTTCTTTTATATATCTTAGAAAACTATTTTTGATCTATTACTTTTACATTTTAAAAAGACATTTATATTTATAAACTTTACCTAAGCACCTAAGATGTTGTCCTTTTTTAAGTAGAGCAAATGTCTTAAAACCACGCAACTCTTGAAATGCAGTAAGTCTTCGCATATTTACATGCGCTGATAGGCATTTCGAGTATAGATTACAGATATTGTGGTTAGATGCATCGGTGATTCTTCATAATTTACTTGAATATAAAAGAGTATAAAAAATATTAAATGATCAGTATGGATGTCAACGATCGATAAATTAGCTGCTATCGTAATTTTAAACCCTCCGACTCGATTTAATAAACAGAAGCGGTTTCAAATTCCACGTTTCAATAATGGTATCTGTAGTGTTAGAAACTTAATCCGCGGATACAAAAGTACTCCTTGTATAATAATTTAATTTTCTCCTTCTCCACTCAACTTACTGAAGTGTATGCATGTATACTGATATGCAGATTCTCAAATCTCACTCAAGGCTTCGCGATGCTAATGAGATGTTTACAAATTTCGATGGCGTCTTTCGAAGTTTATTGAGAAAATTGACTACGCATCTCAAATTCGACGTTTTCTAGAACACATAGTTAAGTGTTCTTAGATGTACTACGAGAATATTGGTTTAAATTTGCAATTAAAATGAAGAGCATTTCAATTTTTGTAATAGTATGCCGCTTAATGCAACGAGCACAGTTAATTAATTTAAAGCGCAAAATGTAGTCACACCGTCTAGAAGTGACACTAATGTTTTTCCCTCAGTAATTTCGATGTGTGGCTGAGAATTCTTATGTAAATTTTATTTCATATTACATAAAATAATTATTGATTTTCCACACAGTGTATTCATGGGCTTCACCACCTACTGAGATAGAACAAACTGCATTCTTCTTTCGCTATTCTTAAAACTTAAGATTTAGAAAGATTTTTTTCGTTTGTTATTTTCTTTACAATGTCAGGCTTGAACTCTACGAAGACGGAGAGATTGGCCATTTTATTATTTTATTAATAGACAGGCCAGCGTCACCCCCTATGAGTGATTTCTTAATTTTAAACCAATAGCAGATCAGATACAATAGAAGAATGCAGCAAACGGTATGTTTATTATGTAATTTGTATAAATTTTATGCAGAAGTTTTGAAACCGTAATCTTCATGTTGAAAGTAAAAAAACTGTGGAATCAATGTTAAAAATATTCGACAAGGGCGGTTAGAACCCCCAAAACGAACCCTTTCTGTCACCACTGCTAACAGATGACGCTACACGTCTAAGTCGATCGACGATCTTAATTTATGAGCATTAACTCATTCTCAGAAAGCAATCACAAGACAATCTTTTCAAAATGTCCACTGTTCAACATACAGAGTTGTTGACTACAAAAAATGAGGTTTGTCATCACATTCCTTAATGTCTCAACGGAAGCGGATTCACATGCTACACAAATCGACGATTCAAGCGCATCGAGCGTGTTAGGATGATTCTGGTAGACAATATCTTTCAAATTGTCCACGAGAAAGTAGTCACCAGGAGTAAGTTTGGGAGAATACGAAGGCCTACGATTACAGCGCCATCTGTTAGCGGTTTTTGTACTACTGCTTCGAAACTTCAGTATAAAATTTTTATAGCTTACATAAGAAACATACCGTTTGCTGCACACTTCTATTGATCTTTGTTTTTGCGATTTTTAACTTTGTAATCAGTGTGTCTCTTTCAAGACATCCTGTCGAAGAATATATAAAGCGTCTTAAAAGAGAAAGGAAACTGTGCTGATTAAATATAATATTTCTCCATTTTTGAAAAACTGTTGCGTTTTTTAATTTCATAGCTGCTGACGTGAGCAATAAAGAAAGATTAAATATTCCGCTTTCTTCTGAAGTTGTTTTGGCCACCCCTGTTCCATGCTCTCAGTTCGCATAATTCCTTACTGTAGGATAGTTTGAAAAACGGAATCACAAGGATTATTAAATGTTAGTAGAATCTCTCTCAACAGCAAATCTTTAATGCATGTGTATCCATGCGGGTACAGGTATAACAAGACTTCAAGCTTCAATCTACGCTCAAGTGTTGTTGATATAACTGCGTAAAAGAATAAATACAAATCAGGTGTGTGAATATATTATGCATAGTTATGAAAGGTTATTTTATCATTATTTTAGTATTTACTGTAAAACTAATGTCATGGCGCCGATTACCTAACGTTAAATGATTAATTACGAAAGTATCCATTTCTTTTAACCCTTTAAAAAACGAGTGTTTCATAGTTCCGTCTTGTCCGCTCTCAAGCATGAATTGCACAAAGACGTTTCCACAACGCTACATAAACTCCTATAAACGTCTAGGAAACGTTCTCCAGCGAGACTTTTAAATACCAAAGGAAGAAATCAACTTTGGGCATTGAAGGGGCGGAATTCCACCTTCACCTGTTTGAAGATCATTTGTTTTACGCAACCTAAAATGTCATCCTTTTCTTTCAAATACAGTTCTTAGAGCTTAATTTATGAAAGTTATTTTGTGAGTTTTGTGATACATATCACTGTTACGCGTCTACTTTTTTTTTGAAGGAGAATATGCTGCCATTTAACAAGTTTTGATTTGTTTGAAATGGATTAGAATGTCTGAAATATTTGTCAAACAATTACTGATAATGAACTGTAATTTATTTTAACATACGCTTACGGTATTACCCCTCAAAAAACCTGCTTTTTTAAGTAGCTGCTGACAACGAAAATACACAGACATATGGCTAGCAAAACTGGAAACTGGAAATCGCATTTTTCATGATTAGTGCTAAGTCGCACCGTTTGGAGGATAATGATTGACTAGAATAATTGGCAGCTCAATAGGAATGTAAAATATAGTATATACTAACTCTATGATATTATTTTTATGAATCAAGCATACAAGGGCGGCTCCAGACTGAATTCTCGTAGGGGGGAATTGAACTTTTTACATAGGTCTATAAAATTTTCAAATTGAAAATTGAACATGTGAAATCGCGAAGTACACGATAAAATTGTAAAATAAAATTTTGGAAGATGCCATGGCCCCCATGGCTCCTTCCCTGGAGCCGCCCTTGCAAGCGTAACACGATTACTTGGTAGTGCCATCTACATCCACCATTCATAACTAATTATGCTATTAGAAAAATATTCTGCTGGAGATAGACTAGTGAATTGAAAGTCTGTTAAGTGCTCCTGTGAAAGTGCATTGGCTAATGTCCTTTCACAGTCCAATCGGAAACATAGTACAGTAGACCCCCCCCTCCGCTATAGCACGGGTCCATTCAACGCGGATTCCTAGAACAGGGCGAAAAAATTGCGATTGTTTTCGTACAACACGTTAAAGGGACCCGTACAGCACGGTAAAATGAGACACATGATCTGATTTTTTGGCGCTTTAGTTCCTAATTAATATAACTGTTAAATGGCGACTTTAAATATCATTGTGTTTTTAAGGAGTGCAAACAAGTTTTCCAGGCATTATACTCGCATGTCGCACTCCAGGTGGAGTATATCTCAAGCCCCATATAACACGGGTTCCTGTAACATGGAACGTATCTACCGGGTTATAAGGGGATCTACTGTATAGCATATTTTATAAACTGTTGCCGCTTAAAAGAAATTTAAGGATGAGCACACACATGCAATCTAATATCATAAACAGTCTTTGTTGAAAAAGAGTAAGAAGATGTATAATTTCATGTTTATTGGATGTTAGCACTTATTACAAACATAAAAGGAGCATTTTCCCCGTAAACCAAATGAAATATTTTAGATATCATCAAAATTAATCTGAAATAGTAGATTCTGAGATTAATGAGTAAAATAACAGTTTATTCAGTGGAATAGATAGATACCAGTTCAACAGTTTCCGATGTTTCAACCGAGAGGAAGCTTATCGATTTATCCAGAAAGTGATAAAAGACGCACTCAAGGGAATACTAGCATTAAATGTAATGGAATTGGTATAAAATAGATCTAAACAATGCTGCATTCTGTAACAGCATAGTGACGAGTGTAATGTACATGCATTAAAAGTGAATATATGCACATTCAATTTGCTGATATGCATTAAGTTGAAATATGTGAAGCATGGAAACACTTGTTTTCCTTTGGAATATCTTTTAAATTTATGTATTTAACTTTTCCACATATTAAATGTTTTGCTTGTACTTGTTTTACGTATTCATTTATTTTTTGAATTCTCTTCTGGCTTTAAGAAGACTCTTCAGAAAACTTCAACTCATTTTCTGAGGTATGTATATTCTTAATCATTCATTCATGTTTTAGTTGTAGTCATTATTATTGTCAATATTATTATTGTTATTATCATTGTAGTTCTGATTTTATTATTATTAATATTAATATCACTATCGGCATTTTTAATTTTACGCTTATATGCACATTTATTAGTTTATGACAATTTATAATTATTCATAGATAATTTTGCCCTCTTCGATCGTTCTGTTTGTTAAGGCAAAAGACATTAGAAGTATATTCTGAGGGGAGAAATGACTAAGGTGGGGGATTTTTTAAGGGGTTCCAACGCGTATAAACATTACATCTTTTACTTTCTTCTGAGAAATGTTGGGGCTGCTTTCTGGAAAGCCTTTCATGGTAAACTGTTCTACATATTTATTCATCGAATGAAGTGAACCACAGAAAAACTTTCTCTGGCTTCTTCTCAACCTAAGGCAGAATACGAAACTATTTATCAATATCACATTTATGTTTCTAAAAGGCAACATTATAAAATTATCAAATAGAAAAAGGATATTGTAAAAAATAATAAATGAAACCCAGGCATTAAATATTTTGACGATTCTTTAATATGTATCACCACTTTTTTTTAACACACTTTGTCAATGAATATTTATTAATACATATACGTGGATTTTTAAATGTCACAGTAGAAAATGTAAAAAGCAAGAATTAATGGGGAGAAAGTGAAGGCGAAAAGTATTTTCAAACCAAGTTACCAAACGTAAAATAAAATGTGTCAAAATCTCAAAAAATAATGTGATATTTATTACTTTTATGTCACTCTCTGTCTATTTCTGTTGAAAGACCGAAGAAAAGTAACACCAAAACAAATATTATGAACAACGCTTCAAGTGAAAGAAACATATCTTTTAAAGGCTCGACAAAGATAAATATAAGCAGAAGATAAACATCGACCAAGATAGACACATTTATCTTTTATATTACGTATTAATAAAGGCTTTGGAAGGATTTTTCCAGAACCAATATATTTGAAGCGGAAAAAAAATCTGGGACACTGTCTAAATAAATATATATTCATTATGAGACCGCTTCAGTTTGGCTTTTTACTACATTTACCTTAGCTGGTTTTATTTCAGTGAGGATAAGAGCTGGAGGTTACAATATAGCAATAATAAACGCCTCCTATCCTACCGACTTCTGTTGCTATAGCAACACCAGTGCAATGCCAGGGGTTTTAGGGGGGGATTCGAACGCTGTTTCAACCCCCCCCCCCTCACGAGGGGATTTCGAAGTGTGTACATTGAAAGTGCAGTTTAGATACAAGCTTGCCTTCTTTAGAGATGATGTTTGCCTTTGTAATGCTGTTGGAGTGTGTTCCTTTTTATTTTATTTTATTTTTTCCTTTCAGCTTATAGCACAGAGAAGCAGTTGTTACGGGCGTCTGAAGAAAAATGAGGAAGTTTAATTAAACATTTTTGTTTAGCGTACTTTACGTTTCTAGCATCATTCGCTGCCAGAGGAAAGGATTATAATTGAAAAATATCTTTTGAACATTTTTTTCGCTTTTGTTTCTGCGATTCAAAAAAAGCACACATTGTAGCAGCTGGTGCTATTTTGGAAATAGCTGTAACTGTTATTAGACTGCCGCGATAACTCTCTCGGTTGCTTAAAGATAAGTGCAGTCAAATTACATATTAAGCAATATGTACTACGATTGTTTCATAAATACAATCGAGCCAGCTTTAATGGAATAGCAAATTTACCACGAAAAATTATTGTAATAAGCGGTATATTATACTATCCGAGTGTACATCAACTATTTACAAAAGTTTGGTACATTAGAAATGTATTAAGCAGGGTGTTCTTTTAACCGATATTCTACTAAGCGGTCTCGACTTCCTTTGTTTGGATAATGCTACTGGTCAAAAGAGGATGTAGAGCACAAAATTCATGTAACATCTATTTTGTTTTAAAACTTGAAATGAATTGACACTGAGATCGTATGTAACGGGCAAGTTTAATATACACTGAAACCGAAAGAAATAAGATTAGGTGGTTGTCAGCTACTATCAAAAGTCGCTTACTCTAAAATAAATAAAAACTTTATGAAGAAAAGCACGCATAAAATGTGTGCTTTTTTTTACAAAGTTTTTATTTATTTTATCATTTAGCACCAGTATTTTGAGTGTTGTTTTCTTCGATTACTCTAGCTAAAATAAGACTCAAAATTACTAATTCCAGTTATCAACACCAATCTGCTATTCAGGAGATGTAGCTCAAAATTTTAAGATAAAACAAAAATCCTTGTCATGTGTAATTTAGTGCTGCATTTTTTCTTCTTCGTTCGGACAGAAGATATTTTTGAAACACTACAATTATCACCAAATCGAATATCATAATTTTCCAAATAAAGGTAATGATTTAGGCTGATTCCAGCTTTTGTAGGTTAAACGAATGGATTTAGATTTCGGAATGCGATCACATTTGCCACTAGGGACGGCCCGTACAAACGTAAAATAGCGCCCCCTTTTATTAATTTTTCAAGCTTTTCATTTCGAAATAGTGCCTCTTCTTAGCTTACCCTGTCCAGCTCTTATGCGATGCTTACCCAGTCGGTCTGCCCCTGTTTGCCTCGAACATTACTGACATCATTGTTAATTCGCCGGTTTGGGCAACAGTACTTCCGTGTTTTTCATGATATTCACTCCTTGAGCTTAACACGTTTTTGTTTACCTCAAGATTATGAGCCATACTTGAGTTTATTGGGCTTTCCTAACCTGAGAATAAACCAATACGAGAAATATTGAAATTGGCTCGTAAATTTCAAAGCACATACTGGAAATTTAGCGAAGCGATTGATTACATTATAATGGCTTTTAATGGCAGTTTGAATACAAGATGAGTAAAAGATCGTTCTAGTTTTGACCGAAATATTTTGGAAAATCATAAGTTTATATGTATAAAGTGAATCTCGGATGTAGGTTAGTCATCTATAGATATGATATATATGTTTATGTATTTATTTTAGTTTATTAAGTTCTACCATGAAAACAAACAAATTAATTTTAAAATACGTTTCCAACATTGTTCACAGTGTCCATTAATAATATATTCTCCTTAATTTAAAGTTTCTCTTTTCAATCACTTTTCGGATGGAACGCCCTGTCACTCAGATTATCTTTACGGGCATTTTGACAATAAAATCAGATAACAAATTTCCGTTTAGTTACATAATCTCCACTTTCATGACAGTTAATTCCTTCGCCTATCAAATTACATTCCCACCAGAAAAAATGTGAGGCGCCGCCCGTAGTAAACAAGGACCGTTTGACCCACTTTCAAGAGAACATCTGTAATAAAATGTATCTCACGCATCTCTCTGTCTCTCTTCTATTCTCTTAAATCTTTCACCTTAAACAGTGGTTAGATTTCGCAAGAAATAAAATGTGTGGAATTCTTTTTCTTCTTTCAAATGATGTATCTAATTTAAATAGAAATAATCCATGGAGTAAAATCAATGGAAAAGATAAGTCTAATATTGTGGAAATTGTTCTTAGCTGTTAAAAAAAGAAAGATGTGTTACATATCTTAAAAGATATATTCCTTAAATGTATGCTTTCTAAATGAGTGCACTGTCAGAATAATTGAAAACAAGAATTTTGTACTGAAGATTGATTAAAACCTCGATTTATTTTATGTTGTTCTACAATTCTGGGGAAACAATTTAGGAGGAAAAAAATAGAAAGGAAGAATGATAATAAGGCTAAAATACAAAAATTGTGATAAGTAATAGCAGCATTTTCCGAAGATCCGTACAAAAAGATTGGTGCTGCCGTAATTATTGCTCACAAGTTCACAAAAGACGTTCAGCCTGCGTTCTCATAACGCAGGCTGAAAGAGAACGGGATCTTTTGAGCTTATTTTGAACTGGTTGTGGTACTGGGGGTTCAGCGTTTAAGATGTTTCAAAAGGAAAAGCCTGTGAACTGTAAGAGCAAGATCGTTAATGTGTTTCAGACAAGGGGTTTAGAGGCGATCCTATCTGAAACCTCTGAATCAAATTACCAATTTCATTGGCATTACTTGCTGGGGGCCAGTACTCTCTAGAAATCTTCCTCTGCTGAAAAACTGGATGTTTTTATTATTGCAAGAATAGGAGATGGATACCTCTAAAAAAGATGTGGTCCCATACCTCGAAATGGCAAAAAAAAAAAAAAAAACCATTCAGTTGCATTGATCATTGATTCTTTTAATTAATAAAATTACTAAATATTAAATAAGGATAAATATGATATATCATTAATAATCATTCAGTAACCGTTCATGACTTCGAAAAATGTCTCACCCAGAGTTGGGCAGCATCTAAATACATGTATTTGAATCTTGTATTCTGTATTTTCACAAGTAATAGGCAAAGTATTTTGAAAATGTATTTTGTATTTTGGCGTTAAATTGATTGTAATACCACTTATTTTCGGATCGGGATGCCCAAATAAAAACGATAAAATTGCAGATATTTTTATTTCCCCCATGATTTAATTTATGAAATGAAAAAATTCTCTTGCAGCTGCGCTATTTGAATATTACGCAATACAACTGAAGCAGTGTTAAGCTCTGTTGTGACCCTTAAATTTATGCAAGGATGAAATAAGCCTTTTTAGAACGATAT
Organism: Cheiracanthium punctorium; assembly: GCA_038373885.1. NCBI lineage: Eukaryota > Metazoa > Arthropoda > Arachnida > Araneae > Cheiracanthiidae > Cheiracanthium > Cheiracanthium punctorium. The sequence continues at coordinate 589,754 of JAWZYV010001099.1, read as the reverse complement.
AATGATTTTGGTTTAGAAATGCCTTTCGATTGCTGATAACTCATTAATAAATGTAATCGAAACGAAGCCAAAACAGTATTTTTAGGAGTGTTTTTTGGATTTCTCGATGATAATAATGTCTAACAAATTGAACTGCTTTACATACCGAAAAATATGGCGTATCAGTTATTTCTGCAGAACCGGTTGTGCATTTCTTAGTGGAGAATTTTTCTAAATTTTGTCAGCAGATGGAAATAAAAAGTTAAGGCGCTATACCAATTATGCATGCCAAAAACATCGGTAATAAGCGGAACATTGAAATCTAACATAAATTTTAAAAATAAATCACTTAAAAATAAAACTTATTTTTTTTTAATTGCTTCGACAGATAATCTACTTTAAAATGTTTGATTGAGTCTAATAAATAAAAAAATATATATGTAGAGGTTTTAACCTCTTTTTCCAAATAAGAACAAGTAAAAGTTGATAATGATAACCTTGTTTTAAAGCATATTTTTGTTTATTTATTTCTCGAATACAATTTCTTAAGCACTGTGTCATCTGAAAATGAATTTCATTAAAAAACTATATTAAAGCAAACTGATATACATTAGGGGAAGGTGGCCTCCTATCCTAGTTTGTAAAACGGTTCGCACATTTTTTTTATTTATTATTATTATTATTATTATTATTATTTTACATAGAGGTAGCCCTGTCTACCGGGGTAACACATAAATTAGCTGTGCCAAGTGAAGAGGAAGCAATGGCAGTATTCAAGTGATCACAGTATTACGCGTCTAAATAGAATTATTTGAAAAATTGCATATTATAACATTTGTTATAAGGTAAGCCCTACTTTCCTTTTTATTTAGATATACAGTCTTTCATGTACAGAAATATGGCTTGGTTCACTGAATAGAGTACGTTTTCAGATGGGAATTACACTTGCTAAGTGCGTTATGTTTCTCGGCGTCATGCAGTAGTATATCCTAAAATAGGCAACCACATTGCCGGGTAAAATGGTCCAACGACTAAGAAAATCAGGTACCGGGTTTTATCTACAATGGCAGCTCTCCAACCACTCTCAAAATGCTTGATTCCCCAACTCTTTCTCCAAGACCAAAATTTTCCTAGTGTTGTTGGCTATAAATTTTGAATTATAATTTTCAAATATTCCATTTTATTGTTTGTGACACTTTTTTATTTCAAAACTTTCATAAAATAAATCATATGTACTATTTTATTGAGAAACTTATTTTATTTCATTATGTATAGTTATAATTACTTTTACATCTTTTATTTTGCGGATAAAAACAATTTACAATTATTTCCAAATGAAGGATCTTTTTTCCCTTGGGTAAAGGCAAAATGAGTTAGGCGCTTTTTCAAAATTCTATTTTTTTTATAACTTAATGTGGGTTTAAATTAAGGTGACCATACTTTTGAACGCAAAATTGTGGATATGTCCCCAAATTTGAAACAAAATTGAGGAATTTTATAATTAATAAAATAATTAACAGCAATCTAATTAAATCTAATTAAAAAACGTAATAATTAAAAATTGTCCCCAATTGCTTTTTTACATTTTGGGGACAAATTGCAAAAAAGCACAGAAATTGGGGACTGTACTCGAAAATTGACGACGTATAGTCACCTTAATTTAAATATTATTGAAGTATGTTTATGATGACAAATATAGTGTGAAATATGCTAGCAAAGGGCCAAAGTTTTATTTAAAGATTTATGGTTTTTTATCCACGTTTTAACCTTAAGGGGACAGTTTTAGAACACCTTCCCCTATAGAGATATTTCATTAATAGTGTTTCAATTACATTTTTAATCATAACTACAATTTCTCAGAAACGGCCTGTTTCGAATTTTATTACTATACGTATACGGGCATAAAACTTTGGAAGATACCATTTTAGAAAAAAAAGTGGATAATTTTCCTTGTTTTAACATTTATAAAACCATCTATATGCTAAATATCAACTAATGCTACTATTTCTGTTTTTCAAGTTAAAATATATTTGAATACAATAAACTGTGAAATTTTCTTCTTCATTTGAAAAATTAGTTTATTCTCAATTACAATGCTTTAAAAGTTGTACATGGATTTTGTAGTTTGTATGTATTTTGTATTCCAGTTCAGAAAGTACTATGTATTTTGTATTTTTATATTTTTTGCAATCAATGTATCTTGTATTTGGTGTAAAAATTCATTTTCGATGTGCTTTGGCCGACTCCAGTTTTATCTGTCAGTCGTGATCTATAACATCAAAAATATTTAACTTTTGTTCTATACCGGAAAAGCTGTGGTCGGAATTTTTTGTCCTATCTGAATCACTTACTGCAGATCCCATTTACAATTAGAGGGGGGGGGGGGAGACACGTCTTTAAGAATCATTATGAGCCTCACGAAGACTACACTTAGACCGTTATTCCTCTAATTGTTACGCTTACCGCAGAAGGTCACCTGACGTTATATACCACTCACGACCTTCGGTTTTTGCTGCTTCTATGACTCCAATTACGGACTGAAATTTTTATTTATTTATTTCATTTTTTCTGCACCGGGGTCTTTGTTCCGTTGGAAAGGCGTTGTGCGTAAAAAACAAGTTAGGGGACGGCTGTTGTATAAAATGATGTTCTGCTGATAATGTAGGATCGAATGTTACGCAACTTACCTGATTCTGGCTACTTCTCAAGATATGGACCCGGTTGTTTCTTGTCGAATGAAATTATAGCTTTTGAGTTCAACTGAGTGTATGTAACGCGTTCTGTTAACTCGATGATTGCGTTTTGTAAAATGTAGAGGTATGATTAACTTGGTGATACGATTCTTGGAATCTATTACTTGAATAACATGATAGGCATTTTCTGGGAAAACGCGTGGTTCTTGACAACGTGGCTCTATCATGTAATGTAGGGTTTTATTCTCAATTACACGTTTTGAAGAGATTTTTTTTTTCTTAAAAATGATTGGTTTATTGTTTTCCTAGCGAAGTTTTCTGTTTTTGCACTTTACTGGCTCCACAATTTAATTTATTTTTCATTTTATGAACGTGCTACAGAACTTCGAGTATTCACGCTTGGTCTTTTATTTATTACAGTTGTACTTCTATATTTTGCACCGTATGGTAATGTTCAGGCGATTTATCTATTTATTTACCAAGCGTACATGATAAAAAAAATTGCACTAAAATACGAAAAATGTGCTGGAAAATGGGCGCCAGCACTATTTACCTATAGTTAAAGAATTTTATTCCTGTAAATTGAAGAAGAAATTCCACTGCAGGAAAGAGCTGACCCTTTTAGGTACGTTAATTGTCCTGCATTCTAATATAAATGAAGAATTTCCGTAAAATTTTATGGGGAGTTTCCAGTAAATGTACGGTTATTTTTAGAGTGTACACAGTACATCATATTAAGGAAATAAATCTCCCTACTTATCCAAGTAAAACACAGTTCAACATTAAAAAGAAATGACCCTATGATATTCATAAATGACATTCAAGTTGAAATTAAAAATTTTTTAAAATAATATGATATGAAGAACATGAAAGACATCAATTCAAAATTCAGACAGATAATATCTGTAACCTGTACTTAACAGGCCCGATCTTAGCGGGGACCCTTAAAATGTCCTCCGTCCAAGGCACCCCTACCCTATTTTCGCTATCGTATCTATGACGTTTCCTTTTGTGATTTTTGAAAGAAGTGAAAATACAACTGGTTCTGCAAGATATCACTTGTGCGCAAAATGCAAATTTATATTGGGAAAAAATGATGTTCATCACATAAACCACTCACAAACTATGAGGATGGGGGCAGTGGAATTATCAGTAGCAAAATGTTGATTGAAACGTAAATAAAGACATTTAAATGATAATAAACATTTTAATAACTTTGTTTAAAAAAATCCAAGAAACATAAAAACCAATTATCACTTTTACCGTTCCCTTGGAGAAGTTTTCCAAGGTGTAGAAACATATCCCCTATAATTGCCAGTTTGGCAACATTTTTCAACGAAATCCTGTTTCTTTTAAATCTTTATTTTTAAACAATTTTTCTTGTCTTCAGAAAAGCATAACTGAAAAAAACTTTTAAATTCAGATGAAAATATTTACGCTGATCATTCAGACATGCTCTTAAAATTTTAATAATCAATTCGTTTGGTGTCAAAACTAGGACATAATAACTGCTCAGGATAATCTACCAGACAAGCACTGGACAGATGTACTCGTAATAATTTTTCAAGAACCCAAGCCCGAAAGATTTTGCTTTCTGAGTATTTCCAACTGGGTTCATAAGATTCCGTCTAAATGTCTTAACAACTATGATCGACAATATGGTGTGCATTTTGTTGTATCAAAATATTTGCAGTTTTCTGTGAATTATATTCGACTATCGAAAATATTCAAAAAAAGAAAAAGCTATCTTTTAAGGTAATCTGTTTTGGTGTGGATGAATTAGGTTCCAAATAACAAAGTCAGGCACAAAGTAAATCTACAGAGCTCGAATCACTGATGAAATGTCCTCGATTGAACGTCTCTTACCTTATATCTTCCTGTCAGACAGATACTTACGGTTTTCCATACGATCAAGTAACTTAAAGGATTTATTTTGTTGTCACTATTATGAAAGTAATAATAAATCATGTACAAAAAAGTGAAGTTATGTTTAAGAGGGAATCAATGACTAGCATTTTAATTCAATTCAAATGTAAATATTCTTGCTTAAACCGAAACTAGAGTATAAAAGCTATAAAATGGAATAAAAATAAAAGCAGCATTATGACAAAATAAGTAACTTGATTAAACGGCTAAAATCATTTGAACTTCACATGAAAATTCGGAGCGTGGGTATTTCAGTACGTTCAGTTAAACTTTTCCTCGCTCATAAATAATTTTTGTAATTTTTAGAGAGTCCATCACTGTCTGCATCGCATGTTAAATGTCGGAGTTGAAAGAACAGGTAATGGCCGGTATATATCACAGTCAAGGTCCCGGACCGAATATGTGTGCGTTCGAACTTGTCACGCTAAGCAGGCGTTTAATGGTGGACGTAGAGTCGCCGATATCGGAGACCTTGATGATTTCAAATATGGACGTTTTTAGAGGTCAGAGCGAAGTTCTGCGTACATTTCGTGGGCAGTGTCCGAGATAGGAGGATTTTTTCTGCGTTTTTGGATGCGATTTATCGGAGGAAGGCGTGGGCGGATTAAAATGGTACAAATCCGAGTGCAGAAAACGTTTTCACTGAGCCGTGCAGTGTTGAATTCGAATCACAGTTTACGGGATACGGTTATCTATCTATTCGTCAAAAGCGTAGTAATTCGAGAACAAACGGTTATCGAGATTTTTTTTTTCAAAAATATTAATTTTTCGCTAAATTTTTTAAAAATACACCGATTCAAAATTATATACACAAATAAGTAAAATAGAAAGAAAATATATAAGCCAAATGAATCATTTTCAATAAGTGATAAATTAAAATGAATCCGTAACAAAAGCAGTATATTTAAAAGGTTAATTTTTAACTCTCCTTCTGCTAACAGTTGGTAGTCACGAATAGTCTTTGAACTTATTTTGAATGTGTCTTTATTTTAATTATTTTGTATTAATGTATTCTTTATGGAATTTTACTAAAATTTAACAATGTTCAGTAAGTAATGACACTTTCAAAGAGTAAAATGAAAATGTACGATTGCTTTGCTATGCCGCCCCACTATAAGGCAATCACAGAGGAATATTCAATAATAAAGGGGAAAATGCATGTGGTTTTTATTTATGTGGTTATAATCGTACAATAATATTTGTTTCGGACAACAATGTTCCGTCTGGGTATCCTTTTGTTTATGGTTTGATAATACGTAATACGTGGATATTAACTAATGAAAATATTCCAAAGGTTATGCTAATGAATCAGCGGTTAAAAATTAAAAAACAGTGATCGCAGATTTTAAAGTCTATTGTTGGAATCTACCTCTACTACGTGTAGAATTTCTTACAATCATAGATCCAGCGGGCTATGCTTAAAATCCCACTTGAGACATTTTACCGTTTAAAACGATTTCTTGTAGCTTTAGTTCCAATCTTTCCCCTCCCTTCACGCATTTCCTCTTAGTGTTCTAATTTCTCTCTCACATACCGAAAGTTTAATTTTCTCATTTTTTTTCCCTATGCCACTAGTTTTAGCATTTGTATTGATCTAAAAGGTTTATAGTATTTTCTTCCCCAGAGTTTCGTAGATTCTTTTCTTCAACTCTTTCCTACAAATTTTTATTTTTTTTTTTGTTTAGTGTACTAATAATCATATCTTTCTACTTAAAATGAAAACTTGCTTTTGTATCTTCCAGTTTTGCATGTAATATTCAGATGGAGAGGGGGGGAAATACCGCTCTCATATAGAACGAACACATGGCTGTTTTAGGTGTCCTAAAACTGGAAGAATAGATCACAGAACTGTGCGTGTAGGTGATTCACACAACTGGTATAGAGGAAATGGTCAAGAATTTTTAGTCCGTAGTATTCTGGCTTATAACCGCAGAACGACTAGTTTGTGTAACGAGAAATTATCGTTCAATTTTGCGTTTTTCTATTTGGAGCCGTAGAGTTGCCGTTTACAAGTCCACCCACTAGCGTACGTAGCGATTTACAGATATTTTCATCTGAGCACATACACCAGGCTATAGAGGAGAGATCTAAAAATTGGATAAGTGGGTTCAGAAGTATCCCGTTCTATGATGTAGAGTATTTATATGGAATACATAGATCCATAAATTCTAGTTTCACCAATTTTCATTTTTTTTTTTTAACGTATGTAAAACTTTTTGAAATTTTCATTTTAAGAATCCAAACAGTGCAAAACAGTGTTTATAACTAATACCTCTTTATAGGTAAAAGTTTCTTTTTTAATATACTGTATTTTTCTTATGTGTAAAAATTATATGCAAAAATATAATTTTTGCATCCTGAATCTGCAATAAATCAAAAAATATCAAAATTTGGCTACATGTGAAAGAATGACAAGCGTAATTTAAGGTCTAGCTTCAGTGCAAATTTTCTGATCGATTCTTCAAATACAATATGAAGACAGTTATTTCTTCAGTACTATATTCTTAAGTTGTTATTTCCCAATTCTGTAAAATTATATATATGGTTATAGACAATAACTTACAACTTCTTTCTTCTTTAAAAGAACGTGTGTGGAAGGTAATGTTACTGAATTGGATTTCAGCTCTTATTGAGTGAAAAAACTCATGGCTGAGAGGCTTTATTTCCTACACGTGATCAAATTTGTAAGTTCGTTTAAAATAATTTAAATTGTTTAAAAAAACTGTTTTTTAGCACAAAAATGTTATTTAAAATCGTAACTTCTACAAAGATTATATTGATTTTAGATATTTTTATAATTATCTAGCTGATTTTCTGTAGTTAGCTATTGATAAATCAATCCACTTTTTATGGATTAATCGATAGATAACAGAAGAAAATCAGTATATATTGACAGATGTGAGCATAATTTTATTAGACTTTGCGTTGTTTGCATGTATTTATATGTTTTCAGAAAACTAATGTAATTGCAGTGATGATAAAAACTATGGAAACGGTAGGGACAGAATTTTTTTAGTCATTAGTCTCGGAAAATGGTCGGTTCCCATTAGAACACCAAAAGGGAAGCAGCACCAACTTGGTCAGTGGTTGGGAGTGTGAACTCCTTTCTCAACCGACTCTGCTGTCGTAGACCGCGAACGCTAAAGGGTGCTGGTGCACGCGATATCTGTCGTGTTTGCAATTTTTCCCATGCTAAAATGGTGCCTCTGGGGGTGCGAATAGAGGTGCTAGGTCTCTCATCTGGAATTGGTTAAAATTAGGAGATCACTCATAGGGGCAACGTTAGTTTGCATATTAGGCGCCCCCATAATGAAATAACCAAAATTTCCGGTCTTCAGTGGTCAAGCCTACAAGTAGGCTGCTGAACTGATCATAAGAAAGAAAATTAAGTATTTGGGAGTGGCTTTAACTTCTAAATGTTTCAGGTTTCTCCTCAAATCAGGCATGCCATCCTGAAAAATCTCATCCAGTACGACAAAACGCAACTGGACGAAATTTAATAAACATTCACTTTTGCATAAGGATTACAGTGAATATTTTCTGGACTAAAATCTTACTAAAATTCGAAGTACTTTAAAACATACTTTGTTTATTGCAATTACTAAGATATTAAGTAAAGACTTATTCCTTTAGTCTTAAGAATATTTTTTCTAAGAAGCAACTTAAAACTGTAATACTCCAGAGACCATATGCTTGCGCTCAGAATTTTAATTTTAAGCATTAATTTACCGTAGCATACGTCTGAGCCACATAGATTACGCCGTACATTAAATCACAATACAGATGCGCTTAAAAAAATCCATTCCAAAGTATTTTTCATTAAGTTTTAACTTATCTCCAGGCCGAAATCTTTCACAAACAGAAGAAAAAAAAACACCAAAGTAACAAAATAGATGTTGAAAGGAGTGGATTGCAACATTGTTCTAAACGCCACGTTTAATTAATATTCCATTTTAAATGCGAGTTTCCAGAAAGGTTTTTTTTAATTCTTTTAATCTCGAATTTATATTTCTTTGTTATAGTCTCGGCTAATTTGTTTTTCGATTTTACAGAATAAGCAAGCTGCGTAATTTGTTTTCTCCCCCAAATGGATAATCAATTTCGTTAAGGAAAAAGCAGGAGGAAGATTTGGTCGGATTAACATACGGAAAGCTGGAATTCGTCCAAAACAAAACAAAAAAAATATTTAAATGATGTAGCAGAAAATGGGGGAAAATTAAAATGGTATCAGCTTTGAAACTTATTCGTGGCTGTAAAAGTTTTTCTTGTGGAATAGGAATGTTGAATTTGTGTGCAAAATAGAATTTATTGAAAGGTCCACACTAAACTTTGGCAGGAGGAGAAGATCTATTAAAAAGTTGGTGGTGATTGTGGGAGGATGAAGCAAAAGTCAGTGTTATCAAGGAGAGGCTGAAACAAAAAGATTTATTCTTGTGGGCAAGGATGATTATACAAATACAAAGCAGTGACGTAGATAGGGTTTTCAGCGCCCACGGGCAACTGAAGATTTTGCACCCCCTTGTATTTGCCGAAATGCAATGGGGAAGGAATAGATTTTTCATGTATTTAAAATAATAGTATTTCTTTAGGTTATTTTTAGAAAAAGTGCAATAATTAAGACAACAAAGGTAGTTCGATAATATAGTAATTATTTTATAACCCTGCAAAACAAATAAAATGATCGCTAAATTTATAAATTTCAATTCCTTTTTTAATTAACATAGAGTTTTAAAATTTTCGAAAGCACATTTATTAGTTCAAACGCTGTAGTTGAATTGAACGCACAAAATGGTATATTTTACCATTTTATTTTACATGGGCGCCCATACCTATGGGCAGGGAGGGGGTCATGTCGCCCCTCCCAATCTCTCAAAAAACATATATATATATATATATATCGTACAAATGTATAAACTGGTGTGACGTAGAAGTAGTTCAACACAAAATAGTATATTTCTGGGGCAGGATCCTTGATTTGCTCCCCCCCCCCCCTGCAAACAATCATATGGGAGCCCAAACGTTATTCAATAAACATTAAAGTTATTTCTTTTAAAAGATGAAATTCCATAGCGGCTAAAGTATTTAAACCACAAAGAACAAGTGCGTTGGATGTGTAATGAATGTTATACCTAGATTGATGAATCGGTACGATTAATAGCCTCCACTGTCAGAATAAAACTTTTTTATACGTAGGAAACGGAAACTGCATGGTTCTTTAATTCCGTTAATTACATCCTTCATCTATATAAAAAAAATCATGAACTTTATATCCTTAAGGTAAAAGAGGTCAGTTTCTAACGGGTCGATCTGGCACCTTAAAAATAACCGTTAACCTCAGACAGATATTGATTTTAGAATTCACCCCATGCCCTTGTACACAGCGATAAGAAACAGTTTATTTATTGTCGTAATTGCTCATTTTTCATCTTAAAAACGCTTGCTCATTTTTCCAGTTCACGCACTGGTTCTGGTTCAAGAATTTTCAGAGCACAAAAGAATCACACCCATACCCGACAAAGAAAAAAAAATTGTCGATTGGAGATTTTTCTGGCACTTTCTCATGAAGATGATTGATAAAATTTCAAAGAAAGGGAAAGAAAGAAAGATAGTTGATGTCGAAACGTTTTACCCATTAAGTCGAGGCTCTGTACACTATTAAAGAGACTTGCAACATCTCATAAACGCTTCGGGTTCCTTTTCCAATTGAATTTTGGAACAGCTAGAAATTTTTGAGGTATTTTCCACAAGTGCTGTGCTAAGACTGTCATGTGGCAATTTTAAAGCTAGTTCTTGCTGAATTTGGAGCTATTAATGTTGCACAATAGAAGGAGTAAATGAATGGAAGACTAAATGATAAAAGGCAGGAGTGGGGGGGGTAAGGAATTGTTGCAGAAGTGATAATGGCTCCACAAAACCTTTCTTTTTTAAACTAGTACGTAACTTTAGTTTTTTTTTTATAGTTAGACATAAGTGAATGCACGGAATACAGAGACATAGGCGTATTTCTTTTTTTACCCCTAATGGATGAATATGTGTTCATCACATAATAATAAGGCTTGTTTTTGTAATAAAAACATGCGCAAAAATTTTCATTCATGTATATGAATATAAACAATGCAAAAATTATTTCTATATTTTTCTGTTATCAATGCAAAATAAACTCGGTTCATTTAACAATGTAAAAGACATTTTCTAAGTCGAAAATTACAAAATTAAAATAAAACTACAAGTCTATAAACAGACAGAGTTTTTAAATAAGTAATAATATGTATATACAGGTTGGCTATTAAAAAAAAACCTCTCCGATTTATGGATGTCTAGCCATCGCTTCGTTCAGCCAATAGAGATGAAATTTTCGATGTAGTTATTCAGAGGTATGGGTTCAAGATTGGGATTGTTTAAAACAAAAGACTTTTCTCATGGTTACGGTAACTGTAAAAAAAAAAAAAATCGTAAATTTCCAATAGCAACAATTTAATTTTTTTTTTCGAGTGCTTCGACATACTTAAATCGTTCCAACGCCATGTATGGTTTTTCAATGGGCTTCAGTAGCGGATTCAGGGGAGGGGCTAGGGGGCTTCAGCCCCCCCTCCCAAAAGAGATTGCTAAAGGGTAGCATTATGCTTCATTATGCACTTTGAATATGCAAAGTAATCTTTTTTAATCACTTAGCCCCTTCCAAAAGTTTTTACATTGGTTTAGACTAAAATTTTGCTTTATTGTATATTTTGTTTGGGTGAAATAAACTTTTTTCAAAATTTAGCCCATCCCAAAAGAGAATTTCTGGATCCGCCACTGGGGCTGATCAACGGATTAACTATCACCGGAAAAAGCAGGTGTTGCCACTGGAAAATTTCGAAATTTTTTTCACTATAACCATAACAATGAGAACTCTCTTGTTTTAAACAATCCCAATCTGCAGAACATAACTGAATAGCTATATTTGAAATCTTATTTCAATTAGTTGAACGAAACGACGGCTAGTGTTCCATATGTCGGGCAAGTTTTTTATAGCCACACTGTATTTTAAAAAACACTTGCATGCACGGCAAATTTTCCTATAGGTCTAATTACTAAACTTTCATCCAGCAAAAATAAACAGTTCCTCTGCAATTTACAAGGTTTCTCCTCTCACGTGCTTCATACTCTAAATATATACTGGATACATCATATTTTCTGTTTGATTTGTCAGTTGTATTTTTAAAAAAATTTGTATGTGTTATGATATTAAAAAAGTGTTATAAAGCTTTAAAAAAATTGAAGATTGGCATTACTTAGGAAATTTGAATTTTTGCTTTTTGAACTAAGGCTTTCCTTTAAAAAAAATTCTTGAAACAAACTTCTTTCACTTACGCTAACACTGACTTTCAAACACTTGCTTCAGATAAAAAAAATTTTCTTAAATTGAATTTACTTTAAGTGGTTGAGAAAAGGAATTGGAAAGAGATGTTCTTATGCTGAACCAAACTCATCAATTATTTTAGCATTGACAAGTCCATTTTTAATATACTCGATCCCTTATTTTATACACTTGTATCGCAATACACAATGCTTGACAATTTCATAAAAGCTTTGTGATGCCTGATATATTTCTGTAAATGTGTCGTGTGATATACTTGAGAGAAAAAGCCCAGTCTACTTACATTATTGATTCAAAACTGAAAGATTTTAAGAAAGAGTATATTTTGTAACTTGCCTCTCTAACCTTAGTAATAACTGACAGAATATTAACTTATTTAACTACACAAAAATAGATAAAAGCATTCATTTCTATACTAATATAGGGTTAATACTTTGGTGGGAGGCATCGTAGGTCATATTTTTTCCGGGCCCTAGCAAGTGCGAGTGGATCAGACACTGATATGAAGATGGTAGATGGCTAATATGGAAAGATCCAGGTTTTTGGCCTACTGCGTGGCTGTTGATATAACGGCCTGAAGTTTTGTGTGGTTTTTTTCAGATGTGATGTGAATACGAGTTAGAACCCCTTAAAAAGTCCACCATTCAAAGCACTTCACACCTCGACAGACACCACTCTTGGAGGTTTGACTTTACGCAACAATAACACTAACTTATCTGCGTTTATACAAAGGCAGAAATGGAGAATCTAATTATTTTTTGAAAGGAAATATTAGATCATAGTGTGGGTTAATTGCACTGAATAATAGTGATTGGAATACTGAAATCCATTAACAGAATTCATTAATATTCGTAATCATATTCGAAAGCAGTATTAAAGGGTTTCTTCGTGTCGAAATATGTAACAGATCTAGGATCTAGTGACAGGCGATACCAATCGATCTATCGAGGAGTTAACCAATGGGTTCAAACTTACAACTGCTACAAACACAGGCATAACTTACTAGGGGAAAGGGGGCATGTGCCCCCCTCTCAAAAAGAAATCATTAAAGAAAATTCAGATATCACCTATTCGAAATTATTATCCATAATAGGAAACATTTTGCCCCCCAATGTTACATGCCAATGTTACATGCCAATTTACGTCAATGGTTACAAATAAACTAAAATCTTTGGCATCTGAATGCATTACGAAGTTTATTTTCACTGCCTATCATATAAATTGATCTTGAAATTTTAAAAGATGAAATTTTGATTTTCATTTATGACAGTGAAACGCTAACCATTTGTTGAGACATCACCATATCCGTTCAACGATTTCCTCGCTCAAGGTAATTTATCGTTTTTTTTTTCCTTGGCGTTTCTATGCAAGATACAAGCAAAGACAAAACACCAGCATAAATATTCATTGTGCCTTTCCTTTGACACTGCAGCGGAAAAACACACAGACGGCGGGACGGTTGATGGGGAAAAGAGATAAAGCGTTTGTCGAATTAAATTTCCCTTATTAGAATCACCTCAGCGAATCGAAACGCCAATTTCAATCGAAAGTCGTACGCACATCATCGATAAAACTCTTCATCTACGCGTCACTTCACTTCAACACCAGAAAGAAAAGAAGAAAGCCTGGCGCAGCAAACACTTTAGACCACTGTCACTGTGAAGGCAGCGAGTTTCGTCCACGCATTTGGGTCATCGTCTGCCTTCTCTGGGTGAAGGCCAAACGATTCTATCTTTTTTTTTTTTTTCCTTCTCTTCTGCCCTCCCATCGCTGGAGTTCGAAATCATCGTCTGCCTGCCCTTGGGGGAGAGGCCCTACTTGGGGTGCTGGATTACTTTTTTTTTGTTATTTGTATTTATACTTATTTTTTTTTTCTTTTTTAGAGGAGAGGTGTTGTTGGGGAAAAAAATAGGGAATTTCTCTTTGTTAAACGCTTTCTCTAGAGACATGCGCTTGCTACGTGAGAGTAATACAAACCGCAGTAACGTGCCATGTAACCCAATTAAGACCTCTAAAAATAGACACTAATTGTAATGATTTTTGTACGCGCGATAATGAGTTGAAGAAATCTGGCAAGCTTTTAACCCGCAAGAACAAGTTTCAAATCCTTTGTTTTTTAATTTTTCTGTGGAAAAAATAAACTTGTGTTTCTATTCGTATGAAAATACTTTAATTGCTTTCAGATAACTGAATTTGATAAAATGGTGCGTCTCTAATTTACCAGTATCCCAGGCAGCATACGCGGGTTTTCTGAATAAAAGACGTTCAAAAAACTGTGCTGCCAGAGATGATTTAAAAATTTACATCAGTATCTGCAGTTTACATTCTACTCATTATTTTGCAATTGTATTTCACAAAGTTGTATGAATATAAAATTAACACTGTTTCTTTACTTGAAGAAAAATTCAAGTGGTCACTCTTTTTTAAACAGCAATATACTTAACAGTAGTAGATTTACCAATCATTGAACCAATTAACTGAAAGTAATAATGTTCATAGTTAATGTTCCCCTTCTAAGAGCGGTGTGCAGCAAAAACTACCGGTCAGAATTCTACTAAATTTCTAGAAAACTTTAATGCGAGTATGGTAAAAAGATCTGAGTGGAAAAAACTTTGTTCAAAATATTGCCACCAGGGTACACCTTAATGTTATATAGTTGTTGATATGCAAATTTTCCAACATATAAAAACAACTGGTTCCCAAATTCTTCACTGTTTTCTTCACAGAGAGTGGTTATTCGTAAAATTTATTCACAATAAAACATTGTAAAATTCCGCCTTGTAGTGATTGTTTGAACTCATTTTTTCTTCTCAGATCTGTCTCCCATAGATTTATGAAAGTTTTCTGCAAATTTAGAACCATTCTGACAAGTGGCGGATCCAGGGAAAAATTCTGGAAAGGCACAAAATTTGTATTTCTCCTCTTCCTTACGAATTCTTTCGAATTTATAAAATAAGTCAATCTTCTGTAGTGTAAATTTAGTTGGGGGGGGGGGGGAAGACGTGTCCTCATACACCCCTCTGTATCCGCCAATAATTCTGAACCAGTAGTTTTCGATTCCCGCTCTTAATGAAGGAACTTTAATCATGAACACCCTGTACATATGTAACATAGATACCCTATATGAACAGTAACACCTAAAGCAAACTAATATGAACAGTTAAAAAAAAAAAAAAACCAAACAAATGTGAGCAATAAACACCCATATCAAACTATCAAAAAGCCGAAACGGCCTTAGACTATTTTTTTCAAATTAATGGGAAATAAATAAATATGTGCTTAGCCGTGATTCTTCTCAGCGTAGAAACTTACATAATAGTAGGATTTCAGTGTATAGTAGTTAAAATCTAGAAAAATGTGGTGCTATTCGCAAATGGAACACCCTAATTTAAAATTGAATAATCAAGATGTAAATCAGCAAGTGCGATACCAAGTTCATTGCACATTGTAATAGCTTTAATCCATTGGAGGGGGGGGGGCATTTAATTTCAGAAGTGAGCAAAATTAATTCTGAAGACATTTTATTAAAAAATGAAATGAAGAAATTTATTTCATACAAATGGAAATGGAAAGGTGTGGTTTAATTTAGATAAGTGGGAAGTATGTGTATGCGTTTTTATGCGGGAGGGGAGGGGTGTATCTGTAAGTACAAAATGAATCTTTAAAATGATAACATTTTTTAAGATTTAAAAAAATTATTTTAAGATTTAATGAAGCAAAATTTTTTAAATCTTTGCAAATCAATGTAAAATTAATGCATTATTAATTTCAGTATGCATACTATTTTAATAACGTATAAGTAAGTAAAATAATTGTATGTGAATATGAAGTATGTTGCCTAATATTTAACATTTCTACGTACATGTACATGCAATTTTTCATATTCTGGGTAATTTCTGTTAATCTTTGTAATTTAGTATATTGCGTTAAAATTGGTGAAAATCAACATTAACAACTACTGCTCTGCCTGAGAGGTTTTAGGGAAAGTGTGAAGTTAAATGTTATCAAATTTAAAATAAAAGTATTTAGATATCTCCCCCTTAAACTGTAAAAGTAAGAACTTGATAAGATATGCTGAGAAGAAAAAAAAGGCAACTTCTTTCTTATTTAATACTATACCGAATAAAGCAAACAGAAAGCAATACAAATAGAATTTGCTTATAATACCCGGACTAAACTTAAGTTTATTGTTTGCAGAAGAGAACAACTCAAATATATATATATAGGAGCTCTTCGCCGAGGCCTAGTTGGTCTGTGCGGTAATAAGGCTCTTTTGCCTTAGAGGTACAACATGTGAGAAAACGCTCTGAACTTTCTCGAGTGTACTTTATGTAAGTACTTTATTTTTATGAGCCATGCAACATGTGAAGTTTACCAAAAAAAAAAAAAAAAAAGAAACCTCTCAAACGAGAGAAAAACCTCCAAGAATTTCATTTTCTCAATCAGCTGTTCACTCCCGAACCTTAATCGGGGGGCCGCGTTTCCTGTTCAAGGCGCACGCTGGCGAAACGAAACTAGCAATTTTTAATAAAAACGACTAATGAATCCTCGTGTTACTCAGTGACCTAGTCGAAGAGAACGAAAAGAGAAAGAGAGAATCAAAAAGAAGAAAATGTTTGCCATATGTTTCCTGCGTTTGCTATTTCCCACAGTCATCCACAATTTTCTAGGAAAAGTTCGTTCCAAAAAGGAACTAAACCTTTCACTTGCCCCTCGCGCTAATGCGGACCGAAATAAGGCGTCCTTGGTGCTCGTTATATTCTGAATCACGCTCGTGGGATGATGAAGACGGGGAGGACACGTGACTGGACCCGAATATCGCCTGCGTGCACCTACCTACCCTCCTCCTCTCCCGGTACATCAGAGCAGTTGGACAAACAATCGGCCATCCCGGAAAGTCCGTAAACGAGGGAGACGGTTGCTAGTGGGTTTTTTTTCTCTTTTTTTTCCCTAAACCATACCGGGGGGAGGAAATATCAGTTTGTGTTTATGGCTTTCTCTACTCTCAGAATTTCTTGGATTGAAGATTATTCCTTTGAGGCGCAACCCTTTCCCCAATGCTGAAAAAAGGGCAGCCGTTGCCATCGCTCGACTAAACGATCGAAACGTTCATCGCGTGCCACAGATCTATAGACCCTGTTTTGACGACAGCTGGTTGTGCGCGGGCACAGCCAGCTGCGTCAAAAAAGGGTCTCTAGATCTGTGGCACGCGATGAACGTGTGCGCCATCTTGCTGGTAGTTAAGTCAAGCGATGGCAACGGCTGCCCTTTCTTCAGCATTTCGCAATCTATCCAGCTGTTCTCGCATTCTTCCATTTTTCAACAGATGTCAGTGCTTTTAAAAAATAATCGTGACACTTTTTTTACGAGAAATGACGTGCTAAAAAGTAAAGGATTCTCGTGGAGCTATGTCACCCGCAACTTTTTTTATAGAAATCAAATCTAATCTTCGTGACTGGCAACCGTCAAAACGACAGAGTTGGGTGTTCCCAGATCTAGGCGCCAGAGCGGGAACACTGCGCGTTAAAGGATTAAAAGTTTATAGTAAGTTTGAATTCTGACTAAATTCTACACAATTGTATACAAACTTAAGTTGTACGCAATAAAATATACTTAAATTGTACAAAAACAAATTAATACTAGTGTATTAGGGGGACAGGAAAGTGATACCGTTTTTCTCGTTTGCCAGCATTTTGCTTAGCCGAAGCTACTGAAGCCAATACCATATTTACTCGTGTATCACGCGTACCCCGCAAGAAAAATAGGTGGAAGTTTTGTTATCTGGTACATAACGCGCACTGTAAATTTAAGGTGCAAGTGATTTTGAAAGTGACTGAAACTTTCAATCAAGTGGATGGAACTGAAGACGATGTCATTTAAGAGGTCCCTGACTCAGCCATTGATGACAAGGACTGTGATGGTAACACTAGTAGCGGCAATCAGAATTGCTATTGAGTGTAAAAAAAATAATGTTACTAGCGATTTCTCTTAAAATAAAGTGTAACCAGTGAAATAAAGATGCTACAAGTACATTCTTTGAGGAAGATTTTTCCAGCTTTACGATCCCACTCTGAATAAATTTCTTCATGAATACGTACATCGTGGTTTACATGCAGAAGTAAAAAACTATTCCGTGTATAACGCGCACAGATATTTTTGCCTTAAATTTATGAACAAAAGTGCAACTTATATACGAGTAAATACGTAATATGAAATTTGGTATGTATGTGAGGTTTTCAACCTACATTCTCGATAAGAGAGGATTTTCCAAAATTCGTGACCTACGTATAGTTGGGGAGCCAATACGTTCTTTTTTTCACGTTTCCTTCTCTAATCTGAAAGAAAGAAAAAAAAAAGAGTTATCCATAAAATAATTGGTGTAAAATATAATACACATGGATATTTAAAATCAGTTTTAAGACATTTTTAAATTTTCCCTCCAACGGCTACCCTTCCCCTGTTTACACATATCTTGCTTGAAAAAAAAAAACCTATTCTCTCTTAAATTCCTTTTCTAAAATATAAAAATATGAAATGATGTTTAAGTTTGACTGCTTAAAACCTTGTTGAAAACTAATTTTTTTTCCTTTCATTCAAAATATAAAAGAAAAAGAAAAAAAAAAAACACTTTACTTTTCGGTATATCCAATACATCAGAAAACTTTTTATATGCTTCTCATTCACGTATCTTTTTCTTCATTTTAGTGAAGTTCCGATTTGTTCTTGAATTTACAGCACGAAATTAACTCAGCAATACAAAATGTCGATTATTTGTAGTTTTATTCAGGCATAGTTGAATTTTTTATCTATTGCAAATTCTGCAGCTTTTCTGGATATTTACTCTCTAGGCAGGGTGCTCATTAACGAGGGAGGATGCCTGGGATCGTCCCCGGCTGAAGAATGTAATATCCCTGGCTACAGAAACATTAATTGATCCCTCCTAGGGATACTATTTATGCACTGCTGGAGAAATGTTAAATTACTTTCTTTCTCTGCCATGTTCACCAGTATCTAACAATTTTAAGGATCGAGAATACGAATTCCTGTTTTGTTTACTAGGCAAAGGAGCAATTTATAAACATCCCTTTTATATAGATATACACATGCCTGATACCATTTGCCCTACTATAACTGCTGTCAGGCTTCAAAGGAAGGCTGCGACGTGAACAAACTCCAAGCAGTGTTCTGGCGCGAGCCGAATTTGAGGGCAGGAATAGAATCGCAAAGGTAGGAGCATTTGAGCATTTGTGCATAGAAAAGGGCGGGGTCAGTCAAATGTGGGAAGGGGAGGGATGGGGGAACTAATACCAGGGAATACTCCATTTGTCAGGAAAATATGAGTATAAAGGGCAGTCACAAAACACTGTTTTTTTTTTCCTGGTATTTTTTTTATGAATAAAATAATCTAGTCTTTTCTTTCTGCATTATAGGTATTCAATGAACATGTATTCAATATTTCTAAGGAATAGAAAAATCTGAGTGTAAACTGTACGTATTCTGGGTCTGGATTTAATTTGAAGTCGGAACAGAAGGCTCCACTTAAAATTTTGTCTTTTGTTCTGTAATCCCAAGATTGCAGTTCACTTGGCCCTGGGACACGGAAAGAGTAAACAGAAACAATCGGACTCCCTTAGAAGACTGCAGAGCACCCTACATTGAAGTCAACATGCGGTAGTATGCTATCGTTTCTTACTCAACTCTTAAGGCGGCTGCTTTAAAATGTCATCTCTATTTTAAGCTCCCTCCCCTTCAAGGGAGGCTTCTAATACATAAAGCTATGATTCCTTAGAACTGCATTTGTCATGTAATATCTAATATATAATGTAATATCGAATATATCATTCACACCTTCCCTTCTTTTTCTTTCAAGTGTCCACCCTTGCGGAATGTTGTCTCTGTTAAATGTCTCTCTCTGGAGAAAATGTTCAGCTCGCACCCTGTCTATAGGACATGCACATATGCGAACATACGTGCATGCGTAGTGTAAAACATCTCACAAAACTCTTCAAAGTAAACTTAGTTCAAAATCGATTTTTTCATCAAAATGTGCATGCTGAAATTTTTCGTTATCACTATACTTCCTTTTACTTTACACGAGGAAGTAGTAGCTGTTCATCGAGTTTTACGCATTGATATTCTTTTGAGTGACCTTTTAAATGAAATACTCAATCAACTGTAATAAAAAAGTAGGGTGCACATCTATATTTTAAAGTAGTACTAAATACGAAATTTTGACGTTCTACAGTTAATAGTTTTTTAACTATGCCAGATACATTCGTGCGAACAGCTTTTAGTCAGAATGGATCGTCAAAATGGATGTGGTCAAAAGAATGGTCAAAATGCATGTTTTCGTCGAAATCCGAATGTTGAATTTTTTTGCGATTCCAAGTATTTCCTTTATTTCGAACAAGGAAGTAAAAGAAGTATTTGAATTCCCTGCAGGAAGTAATGCTGAAGTGGATCTTCTCTATTACGTCTTTGCAACGATAGGAATAAACGTAAAATGTATTTTAAATTATTTTAGAACAATTTGTACTTTAAAAAGTACTTGTATCGAAGCATTTTTTTCTCGAACTTATTTATTTTTTTAAAGTAATAAAACTAATATTCTATTTTATATGTTAGTAGCAACCATGTTAGTAGCCTAAATGATGTGAGTTTTTGGCCTCAAAAAGTACACGGAATTAATTGCTTCATCTAGGTACTAATAAATCTATGCAGACGACCAAAGTCATAAAACTTTCTTTGTAGAAAAGTGCTTAAAAAATAAAATTTAAATAAAAGATCAAAATTTCCTGACATCGTCTCCGTAACAGCAATCGAAGTATGTTATATACGCAGTGCTCGATCAGTTCCTTAACAGCACAAATGATGAAGCATGTATTTACTCTCCTATGTAATGTCATCTCCCCCTTCGTACACGTACTGATAACTCCTTTCGGTTGCAGGAGAGGCAAGTCGTTCGTCTTATCTCTTTGCTCTTCCTCATTGATGTAATGGAACGCTTAGATTTGCGATGGAGGGAGGGAGGTGAGTGATAGCGCAGCGAAAATTTTTCAATTAGCGAAGAATTGAAACACGGCAGAGATAGGGAAATGACTCGATTAAGGATATGCTGATGTTTTGACGTATAGGGGAGATGCGACGGAACGGGGGGGGGAGTGTTTCATGCTGAGTTTTGAAGTCCCGTGCTCTTGATGTCGACATGTTGGTATCAATAGCGTACTTATTTCGTTGGTAATGTGTGGTAGATTAAACACAGAGGCGAAGAATTGTTGGTCGAGTTGCTGTGGAATCCGTAGCCAGGCGTGTGTTGAAGCACTGGCTCTATAATGGTTCAAAAAAAGAAAAAGAAAAGAAAAAAGAAACTGAAAATCTGAAACACACCCTTTGATATTTTAAATACTCACAAAAGTGTGACATATTAAAAGCATATCATAATCTAAGGGTCGGCCCTATTTGTCTTCCTTGTTATTATGTTGGAAAGTGTATCATAATCCCTGAGTGTGCCGTATTTGTCTGTTGTGTTTCATAAAAGACTTCTTTGAATTACTAAATTATATTAAAATTGCCTACTAAACTGTTTTACCTTAGTGAGGCATATTCTAACTATTTACACTAATTAATATTCCCATTGAATAAACAATAGGGTTTTGGCAATTTATCGCCCAATAAAGAAGATATCGCCATGCTGGGTTCAGTTTTGGAGACATTTTCTGCTCTAAACTTGGCGATAAATCACCAAAATGCCCAGCTTTTGCCATACTAGTACCTCGCCACTATCTGGCAACCCTTTTGCCTCCTTTATTTATACTGTTTGAAAGAAGATTCACCGTTGTACCGTAGATAACTCGCATAGACAAAAATTCCTGTGTGGATTCAATAGCACTCAAGTACTATAAGAATGGTTTGAAAGCAACTAAATTAAATAACTTTGAATAAAATGCGCATGAAGTCTTTGTATGTTTTAGGAGACTTAAGAATGTCACAAGTCACTTTCTAGTGCAGGTTCCTGTGGCAAACTCGCTCAATTTTATTAGAAAGATAAGGCAATGAAATTTCATATATAGTGCAAGCGAGGCTTCAGTAAACTACGGAGACAATAAAAAATATGCATCGTGTTGAAAATTTCAAAGTTAAATCAATTTTTTTCCGAATGGCTCCTGAAAATTGAATTTAAATATAAATAGAAGATAAAATAAATTAACGAACTAATGAAAAAACAGCTATTTATGAATACAAGAGGTCAAAATTTCGCTTGCGTCCGTTGTTTTTAACAATGTATAGCGGAGTTTTAGATACTAGTTGGTTCCATTTTAACAAAGTTAATCGTTATCTGAGTGCTAGATAATAAAGATGTCAATACTGAAAATATTGCGCTTAAAACTTAAAGATTTTGCATTTATTAGACGGAAAGATTTAAACTTTTCCGTTTCAGAAATATGTATTGCTTAAGGACAATTTCTCAATAAAAAAAATAATGCAAAAGTTATTTGATATGATACGTTACTTAATAGGTTATGCATAAGAGAATAATCGCCATTCCTATTTTTCCCCCTATATAATGCAGGGCTCAATTTAACCCAAATTTGCACCCTTCTGTTCACTAGGTATGCCTGTATGAATTCTTTTGAGTCATTCTTTTGAGTTGATCGCTGTTATCCAGTGCAGTGATTTTTGAAAAAGTAAGAAACAATCCCCCTCCCCCCCCCCAAAAAAAAATGAAAGCTTTTACAAAGTGACAATATTTTTGAGTTATTCTGATCTATTTATGATTCTTTTAAAACTTTACTGTAAAAAGTACAAGGTTATATTTTATACCCAGCGCTCATAACAACAAAAAATTATTAATAAAATAAATAAAACAACTGCCGGAACAATTGTAATGATGACTGAAAAAAGAAAAAGAATTGCAGCTCCATGAATAATCTTAATTAACTAATTTGTATTTACACTACACAGTGTAATACATTAAATACTTATTTTTTTAATGAAGTGCGGGGTTTTTTCCCAAAGAGTTCCTAAATGAATTAGAATTTTACAAATGAACTGCTCTTTTCCTTTCTTCCAAATGAAGGAGTGTTAATTTGTTTCTGTGTAAACGGTAGGACCTCGTTGATAATTAAAAATAAAAATCATCACAAGTTTTAGAAAAAAATGTATTTTTTTATTAAAAAATGATTTTTAAGAGAATAATTTATTCTGTGTATTCTAGAAAAAACTAAATTATTTAATTTTTTTCCCTAATGTCTTAGAGAGAAAGTGCTTATCAATGCTCTTTTACATAAATAAGCAAATAGGAGTTTTGAAAATTAATCCAACTGTTATCTACTCAGTCGGACTTTGAATTAAAAATTAAAGAACATTTTTTCCCTACTTCTTATTTTTTAGCTGTGTACTTCAAAAATTTTGCTCCTGGTGAAATCAGTAGCTTTCAGCGTGAAGTTTAGATAATAACTTTTATAACTTTTTTTTCCCTCGGATGATTTATTCATCATTAGTTGGAATGCAATTGTTTGTTTTTGTGACAACTTTTTATTCTCTAATTTTCTTACAGGTTTGTATTATGAACATTTCTGAAAATCTCACTGATGATGTTCCTAGATGCAGATTGCGGAATTTCATAGCTGTGAAGATCTTACTGTTCTTGCAATTATAAAATTGGAATGATTTATTACCGAAGGTCTTATTCAAAAGATATTATATCGAAAGGAAAGGTTTTAAATTAATGCAAAAATCATGAGGTGAATATTATGCATTTCAAGTAAATATTGCGTAAATCAAATAGCTCTGTCCGATAAGTGAAGTAATTTGTTACTGAAAAAGGGTTAAAAGGGAATTTGCGTCCATAGAATTTCAATTTAATCTTTTTTTTTTTTTTTTTTTTTTAAGTATCATTACTTGAATGCCGTTGTTTAGGAATGAGATATGATTTCTAAAACAATTTTGTATAAATGGCGTCCCTTTCCTAAAAGAGTTATTAAGTCATTCCTCTTTATAAATAAATCAAAACATATTAAAATTTATATACTATTTATACTAATGAACTTAAAGTACGATAAATTTTTATTTCCCAGGAAGTGTTCTTTGAATATGCGTATTAATTTCATTGGTTTTTATCGAAAATTACTTATTTGCAGGTCAAGAAATACAATAAAAGCAAAAACGAAAAAAAGAAAAATAATTGAAGAAAAAGGAAATTAAAAAATTAAATAAATAGCATTTTACATTTTTATATGCATTTTACATTGTTTTTTATATATTCTAGACGCTTAGCACACAACACATACCATTTTGTACTTTTTGTGGTTTTGCAGCTTGCAAAACCATTTTATCTATGCCGTTTACTTTAATGCACATTGGAAAGGAATATAATGAAATTTTTTATATTTAAAATCTAATTGAGAGATTTGAAGCTTTTCGAATTTTAAAACCTTTTAAATAAATAGTGGTAAATACTAGAATCCCAGTGTTATCAAGTATTTTTTGTGGCATATTGGTTATATCTATTGAATTTTGAGGAATATTTGAAATATTTGCCCGAAATCATGAATGTATTGAAAATATTTTCCATCGTAAAAACAGTTAGCGACAAACTAAAACATTATTGTGTGAGTCATTTTGTTTATCTCTTCCACAGAGTTTAATTTTTATTATTTATTTATTTTATTTTTATTTTTTTTAATTCAATAAAATTTTGTTGATTGAACAAAAACTACTTCAACCGAATAATTTTGTTGGTTTTAACGAAATTTTTGTAAAATAACTAAAATAGTTCTGCTGAATCAACAAAAATATTTCTTGGAAAGAGAGCCAACCAAAATTTTGTTGAATGAATAGAACATTTTTTCAGTACGTACCTTGAAAACATTATGCTATCGGGGTTACACATCCTCATTCAGAATACCACCTAAATCCAATCAACTGGCCCTGTTAGTTTTATTTAAAAAATTAAAAAATAATATTTCTTAGATTAGTAATACATTAATCTAGTTTGAATAAATCTTCGAGTATAACAGCCAGTTTGGCACCCGCAGAAAATTTCTTCCCTGCCAGAGAAAAGTGTCCCTGTAAAAGTTGTTTCATCTTTACGATGCTATTAGTGCGGGGAAGCTGAAACGAAAGCGTTAGGGAATATGCTCGCGCAATTTCAAGCCTGGATGTCTTTTATGGTGATATAGCTGGAAATTATGGGAGAGGGATGCACGTTTGGCTATGATGAAGCTTAATAGGGGAAGGACTATCCAAAGTAGATAATGCCAAAATGTCAAATAGCTAATCGAATGAGTTTTTGATGTGAACTTAAAAAAATCCTAAAAGGGACTGGGTCTTTTCACGATAGCTTAAAACAGTGCTTTTCAACAGTTCTAAATATCGTACCACTTTCTAATATGCGCAGTCTCGAATTCTATCCCTACCAGTGACTAAGCAAGCTATAAAACCTTATTACAAAATAAAAGGATATTTGTAACACTTATTTTCAACCGCATCGAAAAATATATCATAAATTCAGAATAGTTTTAAATAAAGACTTCCTTTTTAATTGCTTTAAATTTTCCTTAAAATATTAGTTTCTATTTTTGTGAAATCGGAAGGTTTTTATTAAAAAATTAAGTCTATTCATCTTTGGAACATTATAAATGTACATAAAATTGTATTTTGCTATATAAAAATGTTCATTATTTTAAGTAATAATTGTAAAAACTATTAAAATTATTTGCAATTTAAAACAGATGTAAAACGCAATTCTAAAATGAAACACTTTTATTAGCTGTATGTTGTTATGTATTATTTGTTAAAACCAGTTCATTATATTTTTAATGCTATATCATTACTAAAGACATGTTACTTCGTGGAAAAACTAAACATAAATTGAAATGTAATATAACAAACAAAAATTATTATTCTAAGAAAACACTTTCATCTTGATAAAAAAGTTGCATAAGAGTTGTGTTTCAATAAATATTATCTTTCATATTCAATTAATTTCAATTAACCTTTATTATCTTTCCAGGATATTGGTTTTAATACTACTAACTTTTATAGTTTCTGTTTTTTTTTTTACAATAAAATGGGGAGAAAGGTATTTAGCAATATTGTAATAATCATATTGAATTAATTTCAATTAACCTTTATTATCTTTCCAGGATATTGGTTTTAATACTTCTAACTTTTATAGTTTCTGTTTTTTTTTTTTACAATAAAAGGGGGGAAAAGGTATTTAGCAATATTGTAATAACTTATATTTTTAATTCTAATGTTAATCTCATCATTAAAAATAACAAAATATGATGTGTTAACAATAGAAACATTTCCTTCCTATTATTTCTCTAATGGCATCTCCACGCTGTTTATTTAAAAATGAAAATTTTTAATTATATGATTGCCAAAATAAAAACTGAGTGTCTTTAGAATTAATTTAGTCAATAGTGACTTTTTCTGTTTACTTGCTTTTATAGCACTCTGATGACCCAATGACATACCTCTCTCACTTGATTCTTTGAATTATCAAAGTTTATTTTATCATAATCTCTATGCATCTATTAAGCTTCAAAATAGTTTTACATTCATAATTTACT
Organism: Cheiracanthium punctorium; assembly: GCA_038373885.1. NCBI lineage: Eukaryota > Metazoa > Arthropoda > Arachnida > Araneae > Cheiracanthiidae > Cheiracanthium > Cheiracanthium punctorium. The sequence continues at coordinate 563,217 of JAWZYV010001099.1, read as the reverse complement.
GTCTCTCAGCTTAATATATTTCTCAAGATTTTTCTCAGATTAATATATTTCTCTTCTGAAATTTTAGAGTTATTAACCTGGTATATGTTGTGTAAGTATATATAAGAATGGGTTTGATTAAACTGTGTTGCATTAATATTTTTTAACAGCAATATTTGAGCTAAAACATTTTTTAAAAGATAATAGAAATATTTATTTACTACACTAGTTGTATTTATTGCTTATTTCAGAGGAAATGGGGTGATTTTCTTGAATTTGTTTTAAATTTTGGACATAAAGTTCCTATGCACTGGCCTGCATAAGACATTTTATATAACTGAAGCATTATAAAAAGTAACAAATATATTTCGAGATAGAACTTTTCCATTTTCAAAATCTTTCATAAAAATTTAATTAGATTAAAAACAGTCTTTAAATAAAGTTAAATGTGTGCTTGGACTTAAATAGTTGAGTTTTTCCCCTCATGTAACTGCATAAAGGTTCTCACTAAACATTCTTCCATAATTGTTTTTTAAATGCAGTTAATGGTAAAATTAGTAAAATAAGCCTTTTTTGAGAATTTATGACCACTGAAAAACAGGTTTTTTGTTTTGTTTTAAAATCAATTTTGTTGGTAAAGCGGTGAATAAGAGTGAATTATAATAACGAGGGTGGCCGTCCGCTCAGGCTGTGAAGCTACTTATGAAGAATAATAAAAACTGAAGTTCTTGCAGCACTGCTTATTTTTAAATATTTTGCGTTTCAGTCGAAATAACTCCAGATGAAAGTTTATTATTTTTCAGGAAACTTACATAAATTATAGAATAAAATATTGTATGTGTTAATGTATCTTTTTAAAAGCTTATTTAGTTTGCTGAAAGCGTTCAAATGATACACTTTTGCTATTGTTATTTATTCTTATTACACATTCAGACAAGATACGATAAAGTATTCTCATGAAAATTATATACCTACTAACAACTTTGGGTCTAAAAAGCATGTAATGCTATCAATTTCGGACTAAAAGTAAACAATGTTTGAACATAGACAATGGTATGAAGCATAAACTTGGAACCATAAAGTAAATTAGTTAATGAAAAAAATATATACATGATTTACACAAGTAAAAACATAATGTAACTAAAATCAAAGTTGTAAAAAACAAAAGCAATGGTTAAAGAAAGTAAAGAACATGGAAGAAAAGACAAGTACAAAGCAAATACGCTTAATGAAATTAAGAAATATGAGTAATTTAGAAAAATGAAACACTTACACAAAGTGAACTAGAAACAAAATAAAGTGGAACAGAAAAACATTATATTATAGAAGCAGAAATAAAATATAATTATATTTTTAAAAGTTTATTTAGGTTGCTTAAAGCGTTCAAAAGAAGCTCTTTTACTATTTTGTTTATTTTTATTTAATTTAAGCTGAAAACAATGCATGCAAATAAAAATTTGTTTAAAAATACGAGAATTACCTCTTTCAAAAAGGTAAAAAGGGTTTAGAATTTTTAATTAAATTATATTTAAAAAAACAATTTTACTCATGAAGCAAATTAAAACTAAAACATCTTAATTATTCAAGAGCTTTAATACACAATTTAAAGGAGATTTTTTTAAATTATGGAGCAATATGTAAGGTTTAGGCGACTACTTTTTTCATTCTAATAGGCCCAGATTTATTTTGATACTGAAGTTGTATGAAAATTTTATTTGGGAGAATGAAACTGTTAAAAAATGTAAAAAAGTGTTTTCAGTTTCCTTTCACGATGCGCTCGAGTAAAAAGAGTGTAGATAGAAGTTGAAAGTTACGTTGATCATTAATGAACTTATAATTTAACGTTTTAATCTTTTATTTTATTTACTTAGAGATACAGGGGAAGTATATTTGATGAAAAAGAAAACTTTTATCTTACTTTTTATAATCTTACTTTTTGAATAATTTATATACGTCGAGAAAACTTATATATTTTTTTTATCACAAAAGAAAATTATAAGCTCGTTTAAAGATTAATTTATTTGTACCTTGTGTGAAAATCTTTTTATTTGGAAGTTTATTCTGAAATGCTACTGGGATGAAATGCATTAGTTAACGCCCCTCCCCTCCGTCTTTATTTAAACAATGTTTTTTGACTAACTTTATACTTCGATCACTAGCTACGATTTAATTGCAAAGCGTAAATAAATGTCTAAATTTTTTCACTTTTCTTTTTGGTATATCTTATATACTTTTCTTTGTTTTCCTTCCATGTTCCTCCAACCATCTGGTTTTTGAAAGCGAAATTCTAGAGATGAAACAAGAAAAATCGGAAAAATCATTTCCTGTTAACGAGTAGATCGGGAAAATTGAACTTTCCCTGTAAATGCTGTTTCAGGTTTCTAATACCACGTACGCAGTGAAGCAAAAATGAAACGCTGTGTTGATATTGGCTGACTGCTGCTTATCAGTTGTGAATTTTTCACATTAGGCGTTGTCATTTTTCATCTATCTGCAATAAGTTGAGAGAGTGGATACGTGACGTTTTATTAAAAAAAGAAAAAAGGCATTCTTACACTTTCATAGTGAAAGACGATTCTTGTTTTCTGAATGACTGAAATACATAAACTGAATATTTTCAAAGTAATTATATTTGTTTGTTAAACGTTGTCTAACAGCTTAGTTTCAAAAAGTTTAAGTAATTTGTTTTGCAAAATGTCAGTATTGGTGATTGCAACTAGACGTTTTAGACTGAAAAGACATTTATTCTCAATAATCAAGCATTATTATTCACACTCAAAAATTAGATTTTATAACGTTGTGAGGAAAATCACATTTTAAAAACATTTTACTCATTTATTTAGAAGTATGTATTTGCATATCGACTTACTATATACACAACAAAATTATTTCCGGGCTCTAGGGTATTTTTAAGACTTGTGGTCTATCAGATTTTTCAATTGAAATGTATGAAGGCCACACTACTACTACTAGCACTACTACTATTAATGATGATGATGATGATAACAATACTGCCAATACTACAAATAATTAGGCTATATTGTGTTTCAAAGTGCTGCTGAATTTTAGAAAAAAAAGCTTTATCTAATTAAAAAGAGAGATAAAGTTACCCACAAAAATATACAATTTACGGATGCGAATTATTTTGTTTACATGTCTATCATGCATGTAAACAAATCTGCACAAAATTGAAATGTGTTGGAGTTTTATTGTTTACAAAAGTATGTAGTGGAATTAGTGAAGAACATTTTTTATTTATTCATTTATTTAGATTTTTCAACTCTCACATTAATGTTTTAAACTATACAGGGACTAAATAACAAATATAATTTTTCTTTTGAAGGAAACTCTTAATTTTAGAAAAGCTACACTCTTTTTATAAATAATCGAAAAAAATATTTTAGCACATCTGAAGTTCAAAAGATCGAAATCTGAAAAAGCCAGTTGGAAGATTATCAAAAGTAACAAATATTTTTTGAGATAGAACTTCTTCTCACAGCATGTTTTATCGATATTTAATTCCATTAAAAACAGTTTTTAAATCAAAACGAGTGTTTGAGCTAAAATAATGAATATTTTTCTACATAAAGTTGTAGCAAATATTTTGCTAAAAAGATTTAAATGATACTTCTTAAATATTGTCAATAGTAAAATTAGTGAAATAAATTACGTTTTTTAGAATGTATAATCATATAAAAATAATTCTTTAGTTTTTATTTATCAATTCTGTTGGTAGAATTTTTTTCTGCCGCTATTATTTTATTTACTTATACATTAATTTTAAAAGATAAAACATGTACTTTTTTAACCCAGTAAATCCTTTTATATAATAAAAATCTTATGAAAAATGGTAGAGTGAAATCGGGTTAAATGAAATTCTTTTGTTCCAGAATATTTTTGTTGTCACATATACGGACAAATATATAAATAACAGCATAAGTTACCTAACAGCGTGAAGTTAAGTAATAAAACTTTCAAGATAAATTTGCAACCTTTATTTGCACCCAATGCAGTATTCAAAAAATTTGTAAAATAACGAAAAAAAAAGAGGGAGTTAGTGATTTTTAAGTTATATTGCTGATCTGACATTTTCAAGTACTTTTAGAAATTTCTAAGTACAAGCGTTCTTGAGTTGGGTTCATTACAGGTATATAATATAGTGTTTCCGTTAGACAGGTTTTTTTTTTTTTGGGGGGGGGGGTAATCTGCGAAGAAAAATGTTCCGTTCCGAGATACTTCCATTTATATTAAATGCTTTGTAGAGTATATGAGTTAAATATCTATCTGTCTATCTGCGAATATTTGTTAGAAAATAAAAATTCTCACCTGTATCGATTCTTTTTATTTAATCTTATGCAGATATTTTAATGGTATTTTAACATAAATAAAGTAAATGAAAAAGCCTGAATTGTTAAATAATTAAGTTTATTTGAAATTAAAGATCCGGTTTATTAAAAATTCCTTATCTTTTTAATTCATTCGCTGTATTTAAGATAAAAATCACACTTTCTTTAATCAGATCTAATTATTTGAAGCTATAGCATGCATAACATTAAGAGCAAATAAAAATTCTGCATGAATTACATTTAAAGAAGATCGCCACTTACGATATTTAAGGCAGTTTAATTTAACAATGGGTGAGAGAGAAAACTTTGCATAATAAATGTTTTTTTTATATATAAATATACCTTTAATTATTACTACAACGTAGTAGAACATTCTGATACTACAAGTAAATAAATAAAACAGATATAAGTTATTTGAATTAGAACTGCCCACTTTATTTAAAATTGATAATACTTTAATCTCTAAATTGATATTTTGAAACAAAGCATGTACAAATTTGTATCCTTAAACTAAACAATGAGGTTCATTTTAAAATTGGAATTATGTTTCAAAAATCCATTTTAAAAATCTAGAATTTAGCTACAATCTTTTACACATATTTTTAATTGCGATTCTAGATAATAAAAAATAAAAAATAAATTCTTATACCTGAACGCTTGCCAGCTCGATGCAACGTATACACCAATATTATGCACTAACTGAAACATCCGTACCTGTATTCGAAGGTGTAAAAATTAAAAATACATACGTGAATCGAGAGTTTAAAAGAAAAGAAAAATCCACTTCATATTAGAGTTGAACTTAAAAACAATTTTGCACACCGCAAAATCGTTGCTCATAATTCCTTACATTGAAACCTGCCTGTAAAACTTCTTTTACGTTCCTATAATCATGATTGCAGAAAAGCCAAGATTGAGGTAAAACTCTTGATTTATGCATTAAGTTCTTTAACCATGTTTAAGTATTGAATTAATGCGTTAAAAAGGGTAAAAATACAACAAATACTAATTAGTTGAAGGTATTTTTTGAAACAGATCATACATTTAAGACAAGTTAAGGCAAAATTATCCGTTCTACTTGTGTGCCGTCAAGACGTCTGTGGCGTTGAGTTTTCATTCACTATTAATACTAGTAACTACATACTTTTTAATTTGAATAGACGTAATACATTTTAACAGTTCCTCCTTTATTTGTAGATCATCAATAATTTATTCTTCTTATGACACTTGTGATAAAAATTTTTATTTACATTTTTTATCATGCTATCTTTCCGATATATCTAAATGCTCAAGTTATCATGAATTTACAGTAAACTTCCATTTTTCTCAGTACCAGATTTTTTCACAAAATGAATCTATTTCATTTTGGTGCATGTGCAGGGTTTGTTTAATTGCACATACAATAAATTTGTATGAGCAATCAAGTTTGCATAAGCAACAAATTTGCAAATTCTCATATGAGCAACCAATTGTGCCTTTATTCCAAACGAAAAAAGAAGTTTATATATACATTAACGATGTTTATAAATGAATGCTCTTTATCAAATATAATGTATGTAACATTTAAAGTTTTTTTTTACAGCTATATTGGGACTAAGGTTCTAAAGACTATATTTTTAAAAAATTCTTTAATGTTTATCCTGTCCAACTCACGGAGACCTTAACCTGTTTCAACCCATCAAGTCTCGGCCGCAGCAATTCCGCTTCTGCGTTCATCATTACTTTCCGGTACTAGCTTTCAAATGCCTCACTGTAGTTTGCTCCTAGAGTAACAAAAAGAGCCAAACACAAAGGGGTGAATCATTCAAAGATGGATGCCAGGAAGCAACTATGGGCCTAGTTTGAAAATTTATAGAGTCACGTCTTTGCGACAATGAGAGGGAATAATTTAATCTCTCGTTAAGCAGCTGTGTTAAAGCAAATAAATTGTGTCCAAAAGTATTTTAAAAGGAATATGTTCGACATGCTTTAACTTTCTTATCCTATTTTCTGTAAAATTTCCTGATTTTTACAAACGCACTCACCCTAACACGGCCTAGTGATAGATAAAGCCATTGATTATGGTAGACGGCTGAAGAGTGAAGGTTCCGGGTGCGGGATTATAGCTCTATTTTTGGACGGCCTTCTCCAGATGTAACGCGAATACGCGTTAGAACCCCTTAATATGTACACCACCTAAGGCATCCCTACTTAGTCAGATAGATCTCGAGAAGCTTTTTCCTAAATACTCAATACAATACAATACAAACAAAAGCACTTTGAGAGCCATGTTTCAAAAAATTACATCGGTGAACACCATCTGGGGCACAGGAATGACAAAAAAGTTAATATCTGTACAAAGATGACATAACTGTTCGAGTATACAGAGTTTCAGTCTTCCACACGTGTACATTACTCCCGAAAGGGAAGAGATAAGTAAAAAACTTTTCCTCTCAACGGGATTCATTTATCCATCTTCATTATTTAAGCGTTAACCATTCTCGAGAATGCCCGGGAGCTCCGGCGGCGATCGAAATTCCACGGGTCCTGACCTTGAGAGTCTTCTTCGAAGGTCAAATTGCGCGTTCGGATCGATGCAGTTTCTGGAGAGAGTCCGGCCGAGTTGCGAAGAGAGCAAAAAAAGTTTCTTTTTCTTTTTGTTTTTTTCCCTTCATACTTGCCTTTTCCAGTCGTCTAGGGGTGAACGAGACGCGAAAAAGGGGAGAAGGGGGTAAGGGATGGTTTGTAGTTAGAGCAGACGCGCCGAACGGAGTTGCGCGAAATGGTGGATTTTAAAATAAACACGTTTTGTGTTGTTGTTTTTGAAGCGAAAGAGTTTGGGTTTAGCTTTAGTTACGGATAGTGGCGGTTCCGGAAAATTACGGGCGATATGTATGAAGATGCGTATTTCTGAGATAAGTCGCTTTTTTTTAGCACTAGAGTGCTATTATTTCATTCACTCCGGGTTTTTCTGTCGACATAGTTTAAGAACATGTTTTTGTGGACCGATTTACACGACGTATCCGTTGCATTTTTCAATAGGGTTTGTGTGTGTTCGAGAATAAAATGTTGAAAGTGTACAAGGTTTGAAATTTTTGATGATTTATCGCGAAGCTTGGCACCAAATAATAAGTTCCAAAAACGAAACCTAGCTTGGCAATATCTTCCCTATTTGGCGAGAAAATGGCAAATGCTACAGTTTATTACGAAGGAGAAATATAGTTACAATATGCTTGGCGAAGGTTATAAAACAGAAGATCGAAATTTTAATATAGATTTCGATTCCAAAGATGTGTTTTATGGAACAAGGAAGAAAATATGACGCACTCATGAATGATACGTTTTTAAAATAATCACGTTAGTGCGTATTTAAAATATGAAAGTGTTTCAGCTTTTTTTTAACCTTGGACTCATGATTCACCTGTTCGATCTCATCATTAAAAAGACGCAACCAATAAGATTCTTTTCCTTTTACGCTTTTCCTTTTTAGGATGTTTTTTTATTTGAATGCTTCGCTGGAGCCCAGCGTTATGCTTGTGTAAGCCCTGGGTTTCTTCAAAGCATCCTGTAACAGTGTCTAAAGTAAATGAAATGGAATTCAGTAACATTATAGGTAGTCACTCAACTTAAAATTATAAGCATTCATTTTTTTCAAAATTTCGAATTATTTTTAGATTTTACTGAAATTGTGTCAAAATTTGTTCGCACATCACTCAAAAACTTGACAAGCTTATAAAATATATTTCGGTATCCTGATAGGCAATGACTCAAACATTAAGTGCCGATTTTCACGATATTGTTTCCAAATTTTAAGATTTTTTCCTGCCATTATTTTACCTTGTCTGAGGTAAATGAAATGACATTGATAATATGTTTGGTTTATACACAATATAGATAATAGGCGTCGATTATATTTCAACATTTTTATTAGATTTCCACATTTTGTAAAAATTGTGTAAATTTTTCTTCACGAATTACGCTGAAATATTGCGTACAATTCGATTACAGTAGTGTAATTTCTAAACTTGAATAACAGTTTTTAACTTTTCTGAATTTTTAAATAATTTTTCAGATTTTGTAGAAGTTACTTTTTATTCGCGTATCTTGTAAAAACTGTTCAAGCTAATGTAATAGTATTTGGTAACATAATAAGTAATTGCTCAAAGAATAATCGTAGTTCTTTCTCGAATTCTAATAAGTTTTGAGAATTTCTAAAATTGCATACATTTTTGTTCAGGCATTCAGGAACACGCTGTAGTGATTAAAATGAAATTTAGTAGCATAATAGGCTGTTACTCAACTTAAACATTGGATGTTGATTTTTCATAAAATTATAAATAGATCTATTTAATATCTATAAGATCTATTTTATGTGAAATTGTTGAAAAGGCCAAATGATTGCCAAAATTTATAATTTTGCCTGATTTGGCGAAATCATTATTTTGGATTACCTATGAAAAATGACTAAAGCGTTATCTTAGTGAAATAATTTATCTGCAACAAAATGCAAATTTTGACTGTGTAAGAATAGAACATTGTTTTTACCTAAGCTACAACTTTGAAACCTTGCTTTCTAAGGTAGCATAACGTAGTGTTGCTAAAGCCCCGTATAAGCAGAGATTATATTTTGATTAACCCGGATTCTTCTTTTGTGGTAAACATCACCCCTGTTAACATAAAATACTCATTGTTCATGGTTTAAAGTGATTGTCGCTTAGTAACCTTTTTCTTCTTTTTTAATACACTTTTATTAGTTTCACCTGTATGTTTGTTTGTAACCGACTCCTTTGAACTCGATTTTAACCCACTTTAAACGGTCATATTTAATTTAAACTTTGTAGACTTATCAAGGACCGATGACAATACAATAATTTGATAAGTTTATTCCATTATCCTAATTAGGATCGTTAGGATTAGTAAAATAAAAATATAGTTTATAAAAGCTACAAAGTGAAAAATAATTCTTAATATAGAAATAAATTAATGAAAGAAAACAAGTATTATTGTGAAAAAAAGCGTGGGGTGCATCATGTATCAGTTCTTGAGAATTTTCGATCGGTACGATTAGTACAAAAATGACACAAAAAATATAGCACAAAGCGCCCCGCACTTTTTTCAAAATAATACTATTTTTCGTTCATTAATTTATTTCTATATTAAGAATTATTTTTCACTCTTTAGTTAGTTCAATTTATCACTAAAGTGTTTTTTTTTAGTTTTTTAAACTATATTTTTATTTATTTACTTTTTTTTCAATGCATAAAATTTTCAAATCGTATTAAATAAAACCAAAGTAATTGACGTAAAAATTATGATGATTAGGATGATACGTTATAAATTTCCAAGTTTTACTCCAATAATTTTAAGAAGCTGCGTCAGTTACACAGGCTTTAGAACATTATAGATACCCTTAAAACATCTTATTTTTTAAAGTAATAAATATATCATTTTTAACAAACCCTAAAAATAAAAATTATCTGTCTAGAATGATTTCCAATCAACAGTTATTATTTCTGTTTTATTTATACATACAAGCTTCCTTATATGAAAAAAAACCCAAATAAAATTATTAAATTTTAAAGCATTAAGCATTCATTTATATAAAACTAGACATAAAATAATGCATTAAAGACTGCTTAGTAGGATTTTGTTTTTCGACTTTTTCTAGTTATCTAAAAAAAGACTAAAATTTTCTCCCATTAACCTCATTTCATTCCGTTTTTAGAATATCTGAATAAAAAATATCCATTTATAAACATCATTGCTAGGTATTCATTTCTTTGCAGGGTCTACAAGGAATACTAAATTACATCTCTTTAGTCTACTTCCCTAGACTATTTTTAGCTATCTAAACGATGTATTAATATTACAAGAATGTCATAACCCTTACGATATTTAAGCGGGAATACTTAATCAACGCAAATCCGCATTAAAGTCTTTCAAAAGTTCCATCTGCCTAATGTTTTCTTATTACGGCGTAACTCCATTACCAAGGCGAACCGCGGTCTCGTCATCTTGTGCAAAATGCAATTGCTAAATCTATTTTGAATACCTCCTCATATTTTGAATACATTATTTCTGCTGCATTGTTAAAGGAAGCAGATGGCTCCTTTCCCCAGACGTTCATCAATCTGCATCCATCCGCAGACGATTTAGTCCGTTTTGTACTCTTGATAGGGTTAGGAGTTTGGGTATTATCTAAGTTGTATGCTTTTGTAGGTATTACATGAATGCAGAAGGTAAATAGGTAAAAAAGGAATAGGTTTTGCACTGCAGATCTGAATTTTTTAGTTAAATTCACGGCAATTTCTCTGAGAGTTGAAGAGTTTTCTCTATCAAATATAAATATATGAAAAATTACCGTACTCGAGTACGGTAAACTATAAAATGATACGAAAACTATGAAATGGAATAATATTTGCTGTACAATTCCACTACCAAAGTTATAGTCTCTTCATTTTGAGTTTCAGTTATAGCAGAATATATATATATATATATATATATATATATATATATATATATATATATATGTGTGTGTGTGTGTGTGTGTGTGTGTGTGTGTGTGTGTGTTTAGACATATTAATGCTTTAATGTATTCTATTTCTATATATAAATGGAAATTTTGTGACTGGTCTTTAGACCAATCCTTGCACTTTGAATTAAAGTAATCGTTCAGATTATTGTGTGCTTCCAGAAAAATAAAAGACGAAAAGAAAGTCTTGAAGTTGTGACAATACTAAAGCTCGCAACATAAGAATGCTTCTGTTATAGCCCTGTTATTCCCTTCAAAACGTCTCCAAAAAGCCTCTCTATAGCCTAAAATGTCTCCGGAAAAAGTTCTCTAGATTGACATTAGCCTTAGTATGGCAGTGTGTGTAGGTCCCGAAGAGTACTCTCACAAACCTCACAATTTTTCACATTTTATTTTTTTGGATTCTTATGTTCATAGACGTGGTGTATTACTGAAAAATAGAACTGAAGCCCAGTGGTTAGCACACTCTGTTACCATTCAACCGGTTCAGGGTTCGATTCCCGGGCTGAGCAAGGTTGGTTAGCCTTTCATCCTGTGAGTGGATCGATAAAATGAAAACCAAGTTTGATTGAACAATGGGAGATTCGGGTCATAATGATTTACCTGGACGGGGCATATGCTTTCATACCCTAGATCCCATGGTCGCGTAGGCATAGATGGGCAGCTGAGGTTTTGGTCATAAGTAGGCTGTTGCGCAAATGTTTAGTTTAGGCTAAAACTACTGCAAATATAAGTTTAATAAAACTGAAAAAGAATGTGTATTGTTGTTTAATCGAGGCATGATAGTATGTTTTAGTCATTAGTTTATTTTACTTTTCTATATATACGACTAGCTGCATGCCCATTCTTCCACGGTAGGAAACGAAAATTTTTTCTTACGTGTGTAATTCGAATTGATTCCAGTGATGTAGAATCTAGAAAAAAAAGCAAAATTTCTTGATTCTGGACGTAAAGTTTGCGTCATGAGTACTAACCTGAGATCATTGTAATATCTTAACACACACACACACACACACAAAAACTATCTCAGTTTCATTCGCCATCAAAAAAAGAAAAGCTTGTTGGTTTGCAGAGAAAACTCCTCACTTTCAAAATGCCTTATTTCTAAATAATACTGCTTTTTAGGTTTAAATTGTAGCATTAATACCTCAGACACTGCATGATGTGGACAACCGTTTTATTTTATTATTAAAAATCACAGGTGTAAATGGGACTTCAAGTATCAAACATTCTATATAAAACGTAACATCCGAATAAGGAGAATAAAAGTTGTTGCCATGGAAAATCGTGTGCGCCAATGTCGTCTGCAAAACCAGATACGCTTTTGCTTTAATTTTATAATTATAAATTGAACTTTAATCGGATAGTTCAAATTCAATTAAAAGAAACTGTTAAAAATAAACCCAGGCTACCATTACTTAGTATTGTGTGCATTAAGGGAAACCTGCACTAGGTGCATCTGCCTAGAATGGGGGTGTCTTGGTCGAAGGGCTCTCTGAGGGGTTCTAACGCGTATTCACGTTACATCTGGTGAAAACCGACCAAAACTCCAGACCGTTAAATCGACAGCCGCGCAAGCGGTCCGAACCCGGGACCTTCTCACGTTAGTCGTCTACCATTTTGAGTGCTTTATCCACTCGGCCATGGTGGGGCCCTACCATTACTTAGATCTATAAATATAAATATATGAAAAATTACCGTTACTTGAGTACGATAAACTATAAAATGATACGAAAACTATGAAATGGAATAATATTTTCTGCACAATTCCACTACCAAAGTTACAGTCAGTAGCGGATCCAGGGGTGGGGCTAGGGGGATTCAGCCCCCCAAAAGAGATTGCTAAAGGGTAACATTCTGCTTTATTATTGAATTATTATTATTGAGAAAAGTTCCTAGATTTGTAAATTTGGGCGAATATACGTTTCTCCGTAAAAAGTGAGTACTGTGACGTAACCATATATTAAAAAGGTCTGAATGCGCATTTTATTATCTGATAAAAATTTAAAAAAAACATTCTGACTGATAGATTTCGAGAAGCGACAATTTGAAAATTCGTAAATGAAAAAAAAAATTAAAATTTTTATCAATGGCTCCTTTAGTCTCTCTCAGAGAATTTGCTGAATTCATTCATGGAGTGATTTTTTAAGGCAGAATCTATTAATCTGAATGGATTTCTAATGCATATTGAAATTCGTGACATGAAAGAAACGTATATTTCACTTACCATTTAAAACTCTGTACCCCGTTTGAAATTATCATTATGTTTTTTGTTTCAAATCCGAATTTAAAATATTGCGTTACAAAGACGACGCATGCAACTCAAAATGAAATGAGTAAACAACGAAACTTTCAAACAACATCTAATTGAATTTAAAATGCTTTTTCTTCTAAAATTGATAGAAAATCTCCAAATTTATGTTTTTACTTTGGATAAAGTTTAAAAGAGAGTTGAATGTGCATTTTATGATGTGACCAAATTATAAAACATTCTGACTAATATACTTTAGGATGCGACAATTTAAAATTTATTTCTCAAAAACTCTCTTTTTTCCTTAAATGTGGAATTCATTTTTAAAAAATCTCAAAAACCTGTAAATAATGTTAAAAATTCAGAACAAACTGTTTTTGAAAGGAACTTTTCTCTTCTATCCGATTATCTATCGGCCGTTTTCTTGTGGATATTGTTTCTGTTCCTATTTCTATCTGTGTAAAATCTGTGTAAAATCGCTCAAAAATAGATAAAATATTGAATAGAAAAAGTACAGGTTAAATTTTGAAAAAATCGTTTCGAGGTGCATAACTTCATGTTTAGAACTTCCTGTCTACCAAATTTGGTAAGCTTACGTGCAGCCGTTCCTCCGCAGCACCGCCGACACACAGACATCTTTTATAATAAGTAGAGAAATATAATGAATCCTTTCATATAAATTAAATATATTTAAAACTTTGATTGTAATTCTATTGATGTTTGTTAAACATTTGCATAAAATTAGATAACATGTGAATGCTTTTTTCTTGTTCGCTGTTCAACCCATCACCAAATTATTTTTAAAATAAAAAGAAGGAAATGTAAAAATAAATTCGAATGCAACTTGTTCAGTTATGTTAATTTTTAAAACAACTTTTAACTAACCTTTATTTAACTAAAACGTGCATGACTTCGTTTTATTTTAATCTGTATTTGATACAGACTTTGCAATCTTTGACGAAAAATATTTAGAACATTTCTTTTTCCTTTGAAACAAAAAATTCCAAAATAAAGTAGTAAATTGCCTGAAACTAATCAGTTGTACTTATAAGAATCTATCTATCTATCTATATCTATATATATGTATATAGACTGCACGTCTAGTTTTTTGCTACTGTTAAAAACACTGTGCGTTTTGTGAAAATTTATTTATTCTTATTCTGATAAACATCAGTTAAAGCAGAAAAAATGCGTAAGTGTGGTTTACAGTGTTTTATTATGTAAATGAGCCACAATATTTCATTAAGCAAGCAGCTACTGTAGTTAAAAACAAGATGAAAGATTTTTATGCTTCAATAATCTTCAAATTTTACTAACATTTATTTTATTTTGTTTTATTACTTATTAGTTAAACTGGCTTGAGAAGAAGTCAGTCACGATTAACGATTGAAAACTAACGGTTAATAGTGTAATCACGATTGACGATTGAAAATTTTTAGTCAATGATCACGACGAGCAATCTTGATAATCGTGAATACTCACTAAAATTTTTAACCGTCAATCGTTACTTTTAAGTTAATCGTGATTAATTTTTTCTCAGTAATTCTCTTAAGCATTTGTTTAAGTGGTCTACTTGTCGTGGTCTACTTGTAGACTTGACCACTAACGAGGGTTGGAGATGTTGGCCGTTTCATTATGGGGGGTACCTAGTAGGCAGACTAGCCTCGCCCCCTGTGAGGGATCACCTAATTTTGAACCAATTCCAAGAGATAGACTTAGCACCTGTATGGGCACTCCCAGAGGTATCGTTTTAACATTGAAGACATGACAAATTTTACGTGCACCAGCTCCCTTTAGCATATAAGGTCCAGAGCAGACTCGGCTTGGAGAGGAGTTCACCCACCCAAGTACTGGCCAAGTCGGTGCTGCTTTCCTTTCCGTGTTTTACGGGAACGGAGCTCAGAGACTAGGCCATTCCGGGACCCACCGAGAGCACTTAAACCCGTTGCTGAGCATGGTTAAACATGGGTTCAAGATTAAAAACGAACAAGTTTTTTTTAAAGTGGCCCATCTCTGAAAATATGCTTCGTGATACTTATCGCCCCTCCCTTGGAACTTTTTTGAATTCGTAACTGGTATGCAGCATATACGTTCATCGTTATAATCTGATTGTCTTCAAGGTCCATTCCGGGCTCCACTAAATGATATTTAATTGCCGGAATGATTTTTCAAAGTCCCTGTACTTACGTATGCAAAACATGGTGCATTAAGGTCTTTTTATTTCTTCCCGCATTTACATTCGAGCGTCCGCCATCCTGAATATCTGGGAAGGGCGATCGAAAATTCCTCCAAATGATACACGGAAGAGAAAAATAATATTTCCAGATCCTTCTTCCATTCTTTTCGTTCGATCCGGTGTTCCCGGCTCGCTGCTGAGGACAACCAGCTCTGACATTGATGGATGAGCCTGGTGAAAATAAGACCGAAATATAAATGCCTGTAATCAAAGCACAGCTAAATACGGTTTAAGAAAGATACGCGTGGATAATTTTCGTCTGGATTTCGAGATTTAAAAAAAAAAAAAAGAAAAGAAATACCCCACGTCTTCTGATATGTCTTCTTTGTCTTAAATTAAAGGTAACGTACAAAAGTGGTCTATTAGAAATCCACCATCTTTGAATGATGAATTGGCTGTATCTGATATTTAATAAAAAGAAAAATGTCTACATATCGTGTTATGCTAATGCGATCACATATTAAATGTATAGCTTCGGATGATTAATTCGAAGTAATGTTTGGTATGCATACATTTTTGTCATTTTTAGCTATAGCTGTGACAGGATGATAAATTTCACTGTTAGAGAAGATCAGAGACTAGCTTTTGTATTGAATATAGCTTTTTATTATTTATAAATTCAGGCCGTCGAATATTAATTTAATTTCTTGTACAGCTGGAATGAAATCGAATTAAGCAATTTGAATTAATTGATTGTTTACAGAATCAAAGGCTTATTTCATATACAGACAATAACGCGGAGAACAAATGTTATTTTCAATGACAAATTAATTATCCGAGCAGACATGTGTTTTGTTTGCGTCAAATCATGAACATTCGAAAGAATGTCTGGAACAATTTTGAAATTTTAATGTTATTTTAATTTATCAATAGCATTAAAATTATATCCTTATATTTGTTTTATTGTAAGAACTTTAATCACAGATTAATTTAATACTAAAAGTTAAAGAAAATAATTTGGTCATCAGCCACAAGGTACAAGAATAAAAATCATTTGTCCATGTCGGCTGACGAAATGTCGGCTTAAAAAAAATATAATTTGTGGTATATATAGATTCTTGAATTCCCTATTCACTTACCATTGTTCCCACATTATGTGGACTTAGAAGAACGTTATTTAAATTAGTAACACAATTTTATACAAGAGCGGCACCTAATATCAGCCCATCACCGCAGTATTGTGTTGCCTCGGTTACATTTTAAACTGTGCCACGCCAACTTTGTTGGACATGTTATAGACACATGAACTCTATGAGCGAGTCGCCGTTACAGCACTGTATTGGTGTATATGTATTTTTTAGTCACCGGGCACCCAATGCCTTGTTGTCTCCGGCAATGTACTTTGTTCCCAGCACATGGCACTTTCCCAGTATGACCAGTACCATTCCGTTATGCAGTAGTGTGCTTGCTGGTATGTTTTTCTGCGACGAAAAATAAATGCAGGGTGTGTCACAATTCCCTCCCGGCTTGGAAGGCTTATAAAAATATTTAGTACCAACACAGCAACAGCGTTGACTTTATTGGAGGAAGAAATTCTACAAGTTTTATTCCAAAAAAGTCCAATATGTGAACTTTTCGTAACAGCAACGGATTAATGCAATTTTCTCGGGTATGGGCTGTTAGTTTTTTCTCCAAAAGGACAAAACTTGCAATGTTTCTTTCTCCAGTCAAGTCTTCTCCACGAAAGAAACATTGCAGGTTTTGTTTCACAAATAACGGGCTTCCTCATCGTTGGATTGGAAGAGGTTCTGCCGACGACAATCGCCTTCTTCCGTGGCCACTTCACTCTCCGGACCTAATTCCAAGCGATTTTTTTTATGGGATTACATAAAAGATCATGTGTTCATGCCAAAGACGAAATTTACTCCAAAATATCACAACTGCATTTGTATCCATTTTAAAACGAATGTGTGAGCGTGGGAAGAATTTGACTTTAGACTTGATATCTGCCGCATCACGAAATAAGGACGGATTATAAGAGGGGGGGGGGGTGGAGAAGCTACAGCCCTAATTAAGAAAAAATAAATTAATGTAAAAGATCCTATTTTGCTTCCATAAAAAGGATGCACATGCCAATCTTCTAACTAACCACCCCCACCGACGGTGTTGTGGGAGTTCAGACGCTCATGAAAATCGTGGGATTTCTGACTGGTGAGAAGCAGCGATGGCCGGACCCATTGTTGTTTTTTCGGGTCTCGCAAAGTGCCAACGGTAGCATATTTTCAAGGGGGCCCCTCTACAGCGATGGCCGGACCCACTGATGTGTTTTTGGGGGTCTCGCAGAGGGGCCAGCAGTAGCATGTTTTTGAGGGGGCCCCTTACAGTGATGGCCAGACCCACTGATGCTTTTTTGGGTCTCGCAAAGGGCCAGCGGTAGCATATTTTCGAAGGGACCCCCAAAAGCGATGGCCGTCCGAAATCCCACGTGTGGGAACGCCCCCTGTCGGAAGTCCCACGTAACTCCATCATCAAACTAACTGCCCTCCCCCTACCCCCACCCCCGACAAAATTGCATTAATCCGTCGCTGTCACGAAAGGTTCACATATTGGACCTGTGTGAAATAAAACTTATAGCATTTCTTTCTCCAATAAAGTCGACTTTGTTGATGTATTGGCAATGTACATTTTTATAAGCTTTCCAAACGCGGGAGGGAATTGTGACACACCCTGTAATTATCAAGACCTTACCAATGACAATTATCAGGATTTTCAAATTTTACCTTTCAAAATACTTACGAGGACAGATTAATGTAATAGCTTATTTCTTAATAAAAAAAGATACCATAAAAATTTTTAGCATTTTACCACCTTGCTGTAATGATTTCTTAACTGCAGAGTTATAACTTTTCTCCAAAATATTAAATTTCATAACAAAACCCTAAACAGAATTTTCCCATCTGTATTTTACCGTTTGCTTATTGTTCTCATTTCTGAAATACGTTGCTTAAATGTGATCATTTGTTGTTAGTTTCTGTCTTTAGGAGAGTTGTGCAAACAGAGCAGAGTCATTACAAGAGGATTTCCTCCACTTTGTCTCTTCCATCTGTCAAACGGTTTAGTGATTGGACCAATCCTAAATCTGAAAGGCTTATTAAATCGTCCTCTTATCGAAAGGGATCTTCAACAACGAAGGACTAGAGGATGTGTTAAGATATGTTCAATGACTCATATGTACAGTTTGGTGTCTGATTATATTCAAATATAAAAAAAAGCAAAATTTCGAATAGAAATACAGTCATCTGGCACATCTTCTCCTTTAACAAGGTGAATTTTCTTCCTTCAACTATGCAGTCTTTGAAAAAAATATTGTACCTTTCCGCTTTAAATGTGAAACTTGAGTGCGTTTTGAAGACTGAAGAGGTCGGAAAATTTTAATGAATGTTTGTTTTACGACTGAATGCCTGTGTTCAAAATTATGGATTTTTTAACGAGTCAAAGTGTATGTTGCAAATACACAGAGTTTATCGTTTTCCCGATTAGTTTTACCACAAGCACATTCTTTTTACCTTCCTGCAATACACTCCTAAATTTTTTGTCTTAAGATCTTTTTTATTTATGCCAAGAAGGATTTTTTAATGCTCCATTCTAAGCAGGCGTGTCTGGCTTATAATCTTTTAAGGAATGCAACTGAAACTTTGAGTTTGATGGGAGGTCATATAGTATTTAACTAATTTCTGTCAAGGTTTACAAAGAAAAGTAATTCTCATGCGAAAACATAAAAATAAAAAATTGAATATTTTAACTTCTTTTGCTTCGACCAAAGGAAAGACATATTTTCATGATTCATGTGAAAGGGAAAAGATAACATGATTTTCATCAAATATAAAAATGTGCTGGCTGTGCGCGGGCACAGCCAGCTGTCGTCAAAAAAGGGTCTCTAGATCTGTGGCACGCGATGAACATTTCGATCGTCCGCCATCTTGCTGGTAGTTAAGTCAAGCGATGGCAACGACTGCCCTTTTTTCAGCATTGGACAATCTATCCAGCTGTTCTCGGGTTCTTCCATTTTTCAGCAGACGTCAGTGCTGTTAAAAATAATCGTGACAATTTTTTTACAGGAAATGACGTGCTAAAAAGTAAAGGATTCTCGTGGAGCTAGGTCAACTATTTTTATAGAAATCCAATCTATTCTTCGTGACTGGCAGCAGTCAAAACGTCAGAGTTTGGTGTTCCCAGTACGGGAACACTGCGCGTTAAAGGGTTAACTTCAGTTGTAAAATTTATGAAACGTGAAGAAAATTCTTTTTCTATTTTGATCTTTGTTCTGTAATACTGCGCCTTTTACTTAGTCTGTGAAACACTGATTCTACCTTCGAAAGCAATTTTACATTTTTTCCACATTTTCTTGGTTCCATAGCACAATTTTCGTAGTCTTGTGTAATTATGACTTGCATTCCTTTTCGATCCCCTTCCAGTATGGTAAATATTAATGCAGACATATCTTAAGGGATCTAAAACCAATAAGAAGACACCCATCTCATTCCTAATGACGGAACAGAAATGTTCATGTACTTAACTACCTAGTGTATGCCCAAATCATTTACCATGATTTGGGGGCTCAATCCATATTAACAGGAAGGAAAGAACGAAATTCTTGGCATTTTTTCGGAGAGATCTGTGCATTATTTATTGCTTTCTTCTGACCATCAATGAACCTTGCAAACCCTTGAGGGTTTGAGGAATTCATTTTTTGTTGGTATTCACTGAAGACTATAATTGTTTTAGTAACTGTCCTTAAAAATCGAAAACGTGCTTATCACTTGGATGCATTCATTGTTACACATTAACACAGAATATTTTGATTTGAACGAATTTTTTATGACTTTCATTCAATAATAAAGATTCAAATTACAAGAAAAAAAAGTTGACAAATTAGGTAATATTTCTAAAAATGTTCCTTTTTATAAAGAATTTCATTGTCTAAATAACTATCTTTTTTAATAAACAACAAACTTTTAACATGTTAATTCCAGGAAAAACTGGACATTTTAAATCATAGGGTAATGCTTTCGAACTGCTAATTAATTTTAAGTATTTGAAGAAACAGTCGGACCCCCTTAACACGAGGGTCTGTAATATACGAGTCTGCTTAATACGCAGTTGTACCATGACTACGTAGAAAAGAAATAACTGGGGAAATCATTCGATCAGAAGATTTGTTCGGGATTAAATATCTTGATCAGTGAGATTAACTACAAGTGAAATCATCTGTACTGGTCACATGTTGCCAAATACAGAAAATATTAAAATATTCAGGAGACTTGGCACTTTTCAAATAGCGAAAATCAATAAAAACATTCCTCAATTTTTTTATTTAAATATAGTTTGGCATATCTACTATAACTGAGCAAAATTGTAAAACAATCTGATAGATATAAATGCAATAGAAAGGCTTTTAAGGATTTTACTGAATTGGAGGTCTTTTAACTACGACTCCTTTAAACTACGTTTACTCAGTTTCAGTTTTTTCGTAAAATCATAGTATACATATTTAAACCATTAAAACTTTAAGATATATTCACCAATGGACATATATTTTTATGCGTTCAATAGTATCAGCGTAATAGAATTAGGGATGTATTTCGCTATGTCTTGGGAAGGTAAATTGTCAAAAATAAAGAAGTATCAGCCACGTGTGTTTTTTTTTCCATACGTTTTTCCATTAATGTAAACTTTCTTTCTTTTTCATCTCAAAAAGTTTATCAATAGTAAAACCTCTCCCTGAAAGTGTTATGTATACTATTATAATTATAATACACAATATTGGTAAAGAAAAATTTATAAATAAAAAAGAAGAAGAAATTTTAAAATCCTTGATTTTTAAAATAAAATTCGAATTTTAAAATTTTCTATTAAATTAATGTTTCTTTTTCATGCAAATATTTTTTAATTTGATAATTATCTTTAATGATATGCAGATGAGATTAAAAAATATTCGCCAAATGGTGCTGAGTCCCCTCAAATAGCTATTAATATTTTCTAGAGAGTTTAAGCATAAAGCCTTATACGTTTGAAGAAAAACTCAACTTTATGAAAAGAATTTGAAAAGTATGTATGCAGAAGATTTTTAGAACAAAATCTATCAGTCTTTGCGTAGATAGTTTTAAAAAGCTAGGTGAACTTTGTTGTTTTGTTGATGACATTGATATTGATCGATGTTAGATTTTTTTCACAACTCGCGATTTATTTAATCCGCGGTTTAGTTACCATGGGATTCGACTGCCACGTGTAAAAACGGCGTTAGAGTGTAGTTGTATTTTACAATAAAGTTTACAGTGATTGTCGCATGTGGATCCATCTTTTAAACTTTGTGGGAAAAAGTAACTTTTTCTCAACTGAAATATATTTTTATTCTTATTTTAATAATAAAATTTTACTTCTTAAAAATAATGTTTTAATATTTAATGCGTTACTCGTAACTAAAATTGCTTTATTTGCATATAAAAATGAATAATAAAAGAACTGTCTTAATAATAAAGAGAGGGGATTCTCCATTTCACGATTTTATTTCCCAGAAAACAATGAGTGCTCCAGCATTCTAGGAATCACCTCACAGGCATTTGTATCATCCTAACACTACTGGCATTCCTCCGAGAGGAGCTAAATCAAAGTTCTTTACTTATTTTCCTTCACCAAAAAAAGTAAGGAACTGAAAGCATTATTGGATTGCTGCTTTCACTTTGATTTCCTTTTTTCTAGATCTTTTTAGATCCTTTCTTTACGTATCAAAACTACATCGGAATGCATTTGATCTCCGCATTCATCTTATGAGCTTAGTCTTTGAAATCCTGTGTTCGCATTCGCTCCTCTAAAATATTACGGATAAAATGATTACTTTAATTTTTGAATATCCCCAGAAAGATTTTCGGTGCCTCGTCTTTTCTTTGAAAGCATATTTTTTTGTTCTATTTTAAACGCTTCTTATTAGAGTTTTGCTTTTATTTTTTCTGTCAGAAGTGTTTTAATCCACCCAATAAGACGTAACGTAACCCAATAAGACGTAAAATTTTGTTCTCTGAGATCCTGGTTACTCTGCATTGCAATAGTACTTTGAGTTAACAGAAACACCTACATATTATGAAGTGTTTTCTTCACTTTTTAAGTCCCAAAATAATGTTTAAAAAGAATTTCTTTTAACTATAAGTACGCCTATCAAAATTTATTATATTTTGTATTATTTACGCTACCGCAGTTCAACGGAGCCGGCAGGAAATTTTCCACCGGGAAGGGAATCTTTTTTGTTTTCTTCTATAATCTTAAACCAAGAACTAATCTGTACATCGTTTCATATAAGCAATAACGCCAACTCTATTTCTGAACCGAAGGTTTCTCTAAAGCATTTTTCGTTGAATATTTCGCTGTGGTCCAGCATTTAAAAATGAGCCAAAGAATCGGGTCTAGGCCCTTAAACCTTCCCAATCGAACGCCATTCCTGCAAGAGTCTGGCGGATAAGCCACCCATTTTTATTTATTTACTAGCTGCTACCCGCGACTTCGTCCGCGTCGGATTTAGAATTAGGTACCGCCCAGACAGCACATAAGCTGAAATCAAGCTTGACATTTCTTTGAATTTGACGTATTAATACAAGCTTGACAGTTCAATTCATTTTAAGCTTGCAGCAAGCTTGGAGAAGTCATTTAAACTGTCAAGCTTGAATACAACTTGATTTCTGCTTGATTTGGAAAGCCACATCCACATAAAAAATAATTTATCGTCAGTCATGAATGAACTTGACCATAGAATTAGAAAAAAAAGATTCTATATTTCGAAATATGCAAATTCTTCAAAATAAAATACAATTATACTACGAAATTGATTTCAAAATCAGTCGTTTGTCTCGATTTTGGCCAGTATTGCCCAACATGAGTGTCGCGATACTGAAAGTTTTAAAACGTGTGCTGCTTTTAAGTTTATATTATGCTTATTTCCCTATTAATAGAGTCTCTAAATCACACATAACATTATTTTAATTTTGATTCATCCCTTGGAAAAATAAAAGAAACAGATCAACACATCGGCCACTGATCGATCTCGCCAGAAAACGGCGTGATAACGATAACAGTCACTTCAAACTTTAGTCATTTGAGCGCAAGTCAGGTTGGCCGAGTGGTTAGGACGTTGGATTCCCAACCCTTACGTACCGAATTCGATTCCAGCCGCGGACGCTTGATGGAAACAGATTAAAATAACTTGAAATTTCAGCGTAGAGGGGAAAATGCATTCAAAAATAAAATATGTGGGCGGAGTTCGCCGACGGGCACCCCTTGTATATAGGAAAATTTTTTAAGCTTGAAATTAAGCTTGCTATGTCAAGCTTGATTCAAGCTTGCTGTGTCAAGCTTAATGCAAGCTGGGCAAGTGTAAACTAGAACACTTGATTCAAGCTTGCATTAAGCTTACACGCTTGAAATTTTCAAGCTTAATTCAAGTTTATTGACTTGATAAATCAAGCTTGCGGCAAGTTCGATGCAAGTTTGCTGTGCTGTCTGGGCGAGAGAAATGTAGCATGTGTGAATAACAAATATTGTTGCGAAAAAAGAAACTGCATTCAAATATTATTTGCTTTTTACTTGTTTCAAATGAAGTATAATGCATGGCAGTATACTTCATTTAAAATAAGAGAATATGCAGAGTTACTAAATTTAGATTTTTTTCAGGCATTTGGCGAATAGAGACAGTTATGGCAGTATTTGCGAACTGTTTTGTAAAAGAAATATTTATGCTATGTGCATGAATTTTAGTCTATGTTAATCAGGAATAGAGCAGCTTTCTATTAGTGAAAAAGTTTTAGAATCGGTTCTGTAGTTACAGAGATACCCAGAGAGCGTAATGTATTAGAATTATTTTGAGTGTTCCTGTAAAGGAACTATTTACGCTACATGCATGAATTTTAGCCTATAATACTCAAGAATAGTGTAGTTACTATCTGTGATATATGCATTAAAGGTAGCCTATAACACTTAGAATGCCACCAGTGTCTAAGAAGTTCTGCTCTCAAAACTGCAAGGCGGGAGGTGCCAGGTTCAAACCTCGGTCGCGCCTGTCGACCTAGCCGCTCCCAGTTTTCCGTGGTATTCTAAAATACCTCGGGTAAATACGGGCTAGGATCCCTTAGAAAGCCCCCCACAGAGGAATTCCCCATATAGGCCTAGGACCCTAGTGCAGTCAATCGGTCTTAATCCAAAAACAAACAAACAATAATACTCAGGAATACTGTAACTTTCAATCAGTGAAAAAAGTTTTAGAATCGGTTTAGTAGCTACAAAATTTCCATAGAGCGCAATGCATTAGAATTATTTTGAGTGTCTTTGTAAAAGAATTATTTATGCTATATGCTTAAAAGGCTGCCTGTATGTTAATCCAGGGCATAAGCTATTTTCATTACAAATTTTTCCAAATCCGTTCAACCATTTTTGTGTGATTCAGTCAAAAACATCCAAACACACTAACGTACACTAGGATTTGGAAATTTATGAACTTTAAGAAACACATCTGGACTTTTCATGGTACTTACGTATTATCCCGGCGGTCATTCCCGCCAAACTGTTTTTTCGTCAAATGATTTGCCAAACTGTTGCCAATCGTATTCAAAACCATTAATAATTTCATGTTCCCGGCATTTATTTCGTCAAAAAATGGCTTGTCTTGGCGGACCGCCGGGATAATACGTAAGTACCCTTTTCTTTACTTATGCTTTTTAATTTGGAGTAAAATCAACATAATTTCCATGTTTTTCAAATGCATGGGATTTTGCAAATAGAATTTCTGCTTTATTTCAAAAGCATAAATCATTTTGTGCGGGCGATAAAACGGCTTTTAATTAATAGTTAGAAAAGTAGTTAAAATTTCAAAATTCTGAGCCTCAGGTGCACTTTACCGAAGTTATGGGCTCAGTCATGCTCAAATTTTCAAAGCTCTGCTTTCTGTAGATTTGTCTGGATAACATTCATTTTTATTATTACAGATAGATAGATTTGGCATAAAACTGGCTTAATTTCCGTGGTATTTAATGTTTTTCAGATGCGCGCGCTTCTTTATTGAAGTAATAGCCTTCTTGTTAGCTCAAAACATGAATCATTTGATACGGCGAAACTCGCCAAACATGGCAACGTAAAAATGGTTTTTAATTAATAATTAAAAAAGTAATTAAAAATCTAAAATTCTAAGGAGCCTATAACCATCTCCAGGTTCCCATCTATATCTAAACCAAAATGCACCCTAATCGATTCAGCGGTTTAGGCGTGAAAGCGTCATAAACAAACAAACAAACGAACAAACTCACTTTCGCATTTATAATATTAGTTAGGATTGTTGTTGTTTGGCTATTGTTATTGTTTTATTGTTGGATAAGTTTAGTGGAATTTATATCAGCTTAAAACAAGGATCATATTTTTCGACTGACCATCTTGTTTCCGATCTTAAAATTACGAAATTTAAAAATGATTACTATGTACTATACCACGTACAACTACGAGAAAGAGGCACGCTTATTCTTTATTTGGCCGTCGTTCATCGTACAACAAGGCCCCACCATGGAGTGGAAAAGACGCGGAACGTGGTAGACGGCCGAAGTATGAAGGTCCCGCTTTCGAGGCTACTGCGGGGCTATCTATCTAA
The DNA here is from genome assembly GCA_038373885.1 of Cheiracanthium punctorium. Lineage (NCBI taxonomy): Eukaryota > Metazoa > Arthropoda > Arachnida > Araneae > Cheiracanthiidae > Cheiracanthium > Cheiracanthium punctorium. Next base: position 537,276 of record JAWZYV010001099.1, on the reverse strand, counting down.
CGGTCTGGAGTATTGACTGTTTTTCTCCAGCATAAACATAACTCTCATAGGTACAGATTGTAAGGGCAATTAAAAATAAATTAATGAATAAACTTCACTCGTGCCTTATTTGTTTTATTCCACTTTTATTGTCATCGTGAGATTTTTCTTGTGTGCCCGAAATTGTTTTGTTTTTGGCCATAGCTATTCGAATATTTTCGCAGTAGCCCCAGCATTGTGCTTTGCTCATTGACTGGTTGAGAGGCAACTATGGTCACAGAAGAGGAATCACATCGTCTTTTATAGGAGACAGTGAACTCGTCAACTGCGCTTCGATAAGGACAAGTACTGCAAAATAAGTGTTTGAAAATGTTTTATAATTGAGGTTTTCGGTGGGATTTACCTTTCTTGCAATTCTTAAAGGCACGTTCCATTGTTCTGTTTTGTCATTGCAAAATAATCAATGACAACTACACTCCGCTCCCCACCATTTCTGGTTTCACTGATTTTTAAATAACTCGTAATAAATTAAAAAATCTACAGTGCACTCTCGGCCAAAGTAAGTACAAAAGTCTTGAGTGACTCTACTCCACTTTCCGAATACTTGATCTTTACGAAATCAGTACTGGTTGTCCAAGGGTGCTCTATAATATTTCTCTCTCTCTCTCTCTCTATATATATATATATATATATACAGGGTGTCCAGCCTTAATGTGACCCAATAGCTAATTCCCGAACCATTCGGTTTAGATATGCACTTCCAATTTGAAAAATGTTTTTAAAAAGATAAAGAATGTTTTTACGTGCTTTTCGAACCAAAAAACCCATTTAGAAAAAAATTACAAAAATTAAATTTTTATACGGTCCCCAGGTCCTATCACCTATATTTAGGAAAAGATACAGTACACAAAAACAAAGTAAACACAAAAAGTTTCATTTTATTATGATAAAAACTGACCAAGTTATAGAACTTTGAAAATCATCTTGCATTTTCTCGGCCAATTTCAAGAAGCTAGTAAGGGACCGTCTCCAAAGTGAAATTAATTGGAACTCTGCCAGGAAACATTCGCTCTTGCACGTCACTCTTATGTAAATCGTTTTTAAATTTAAAAGTACACACATTACGCTAATATTACAATAACTGAGTACTTAAGAAACAAAATTTATTCTGTGTACGTGTAAAACATAGATAAAATAAAATATTTTGGACGAAGAAAACTTTTCAAAAGCAGTTCGAAAAACTTAGACTTATTTGCCTGCGGCTTCAGACTGATTTGCTGCGGTACTGATCATGGCAAACGTTAAAAATCTGTTGTGTAGTCGCTTGCAATTGCATACAGTCGTATTCTAATATTACGAATTCTAGTACAGGAGAACGAGATGTATACAAATGAAGAATACTGCGAAATGGTACTGTTGTATGGGCAGTGTAATCGAAATAAGAGAGAGGCGGCAAGACTTTATGCTATTAAATTTCCCAGTCGAAGACATCTATCTTATTGTACAATTGCCCGTGCTGTTCAACGCTTGTATAGAACTGGGAGTTTTCATAGACGTATTCCCTTGTCTCGTGCCACGCCTTCAAGCTTGCGGATACCCGCTGAGGATGTTGTAGGATATGCCCTGGCTCATCCTGAAAGTAGTGTCCAGGATATTAGCAAGGCTTGTTCCTACTCAAAATCGACGGTGTGGAACATATTACATACGTACGGTGCATTTCCTTATCGTCCAGTCCTGGCGCAGGAGCTAATGCCTGGAGACCAGTTGTATACATCTCGTTCTCCCATACTAGAATTCGTAATATTAGAATACGGCTGTATGCAATTGCAAGCGACTACACAACAGATTTTTAACGTTCGCCATGATCAGTATCGCAGCAAATCAGTCTGAAGCCGCAGGCAAATAAGTCTATTTTTTTGGAACTGCTTTTGAAAAGTTTTCTTCGTCCAAAATATTTTATTTTAGCTATGTTTTACACGTACACAGAATAAATTTTGTTTCTTAAGTACTCAATTATTGTAATATTAACGTAATGTATGTACTTTTAAATTTAAAAACGATTTACATAAGAGTGACGTGCAAGAGTGAAAGTTTCCTGGCAGAGTTCCAATTAATTTCACTTTGGAGACGGTCCCTTACTAGCTTCTTGAAATTGGCCGAGAAAATGGATGAAATGTATGATTTTCAAAGTTCCATAACTTGGTCAGTTTTTATCGTAATAAAATGAAACTTTTTGTGTTTACTTTGTTTTTGTGTACTGCATCTTTTCCTAAATATAAGTGATAGGACCTGGGGACCGTATAAAAATTTAATTTTTGTAATTTTTTTCTAAATGGGTTTTTTGGTTCGAAAAGCACGTAAAAACATTCTTTACCCTTTTTAAAACATTTTTTAAATTGGAAGTGCGTATCTAAACCGAACGGTTCGGGAATTAGCTATTGGGTCATATTAAGGCTGGACACCCTGTATATATATATATGTGTGTGTGTGTAAAACATAAAATAGCTAAACTATCCGATATACATATATATATATATATATACATATATATATATATATATATATATATATATATATATATATATATATATATATATATATATATAGTATGAAATTATATTACCAAATATATAGTACACCAAATATATAGTATGAAATTATATTACCAAATATACATATATATATATATATATATATATATATTTCCCTTCCGTTTTCCGACTTTCTCGATAAATTAACATGGTTTTGGAGCATTTTTGTCTGTTTTTTTCTTTTCTCTATCTTTTTACTCCATGGTTCTAGCTGTTTTTATTTATGTCGACTAATTTTCTCGATTGTCATCGATTTCTAGTATTGGCTACTTCACTGAACTTCGACCTGCATGTTTGGTTAGCTTCCACGTTGGGTTTTTTTTATAGCTATGGTCGTACTCCCAGGTTACGTAAAACATTCCTTTTGTCAGGTAACGTGCAGAAACCTAGCTATTTTAGTTTTTCTTTTAAATTGAAATTTGAGTGCGGTGGTACTTGATAATGGAGTACTCCATTTCAATTTTCCAATCTCATCATTGATTGGGTTCGTGAAGTTAGGCTTAAGCCCACATGTTCTCACCTGGCCTGTTTCCCACTTCTCTTTAGCTTTAATAGGTCTGTATTTTACAATATTTATTGCCAATGGATTTCCAATTTTTATTTCAAGGTTCCAGTTTTATAATTGTTATTATGTGCTATCACTTGCTTGCTGATTTGTTTGGGATTCCATACTACATAAGTTTAGCTATTTTATATTATATACTATTGTGTTTTATTATGCTGCAAAATGCGCTAATCTTTCAGAATATTTTTTTCTATTTTTATACTGTTATATGCATAAACACTAAAAATATCGCCAATATTTGGTAATATAATTTCATACTATATATATATATATATATATATATATATATATATATATATATATATATATATATATATATATATATGTATATATGTATATATATATATATATATATATATATATATATATACATAGAGAGAGAGAGAGAGGAGATAGTATATGTATGTGACCGTGTTCAGTCACATACATATAAGGGAAGTTGGGGTACAATGAAACAAAATTTACTTTTTTTTTCTGTTCACAAATTTTTATATGTACAAAAATAAAATTAAAGGACACTTTTAGCCTACAGTTTTCCCCATCTAAATCAATTTTTATGAGTTTGTAAATAGCATCTTCATATTTAAAAAATTGCAAAAGGTAAAGGTCCATTGTACCCCGTATACTCGGGGTACAATTAAATACTTAATAACACTTCACAAACACCCAAGTAATATGACTCAAAATTCAAATTTCAGCATGCATGTTTTATGTACATTTATAATAAACATAAGAGACATAAGTTTGAAATTTAAATAGAGAAAAACAAATTTAATTAAACTGTTATATCTCGAGATGAAAACATAATACTTTTATTAGATGTTAGTCTATAGTTTTTCATTTTACATCAAAGTTACTTAAATCAAAATCAAAAATTTGCATTTATGCTTCCCTTTCAGTACTACCTGAAGAAACGGGAGGTGGTAGTTTTGATACAATTTTCAAAAGGTTAAGTTTCTTCAAAAATATATCTTTCCGAAAAACGCACTACACGTTCTGTACCTCTTTTTACGCACATACCTTCGCATTCCTTTTGATTTAAGTTTATTATATCCCCAACAGAGTACATTTCTTTACGTTTACGCCTTTTACTTATTTACCTTCCTTTATTAATACATAATCATTTTGAACGATACCACTTGTGCCATACATGTTATGTGAGAATAGCTGATAATTCGTACTGTTTGGATTGCTAGTTGAAAGACAATCTGGATTATTACCATCTTCAGAGTCTGAAGAAGATAGAGAAAGATTTAAAGACAAAAAACAATTTTTTGTTAGCTTTATGTGATCTATGGAGATCGCAATCTAAATATTTAATAGTAACATCTTTATTTTAAGGGAATGTATTCATCAGGGGTACAATGAAACATGTTGCATTGTACCCCATCTATGTTTCATTGCACCCTAAATTGAAGCTACAAACTAAATAACTTTTTACTAATACCTAATATTTATTTTTTTAATTCTGGCTTTGAAAGTATGAAGACCAAACCATAGTGATCACGATATTTGAAAAATAATAATTACTATGAAAGCATGGAGGTAAAACTAAATTAATTTTAGTACAGAAATTTACTTTCAGTGGTGAAAATCCAATAATTTTCTATATTTCTTGTTGTAAAAATACGATTGTCTCCAAATCACACCAGTAACCGGAACATATATTTGTATAATGTGTGTGTACGTTTCAACTTTTTGTGACAAATCCTATTGATTTCAGATAACATGTTTCATTGTACCCCAACTTCTCCTACACGAACATACAAACTTCGCCTCAAAAATAGCATAAATGAATTCAGAAAGCCTCATAACGTGAAAATATATAAAAATCTCAAAGCATAATTTTTCCGTGATTACAGTACTTCCCTTACTTTTCGCATGTTCAGGAAGAAAAAAGTTTCACTTGAATATTACTAATAAATTGAAGTTTTACTTTGTATAAAACATAAATGCTCAAAATTTAAATCTAGTAAATCTAAATATTTAATCAAATTGCTTATTTGTTCTGTGTGATAGAAAATTTTTTATATGTAATGCCGTACAGATACGGCTTACCATAAAAGCTACTTTCTGAATTAAATATGTTAGATACCTCATATTTTTCGAATGTTTACTCGAAAGAGTGACAGACTTATACAAAATATATTATATATTTTTTTTATGAAAACGTACACTAATAGAACAACCATGTTATCTGTTTGCAAACTGAGTACAAAATGTCAAAAACACGATTCGAAGTGACACATCCTTTCGCTCAAAGCCATATCCGAAACGCGAGTGCAAAAATTTATATGCTCCAGGGTATTTACTCGAAATTTTTATGACATGCCCGAGAAGCATCTCAGAAAATATATAAATAAAATAAAATAAACAACTAAAATATGACATCTCTCTACCTGAAAAGAGCTGTCCTGGAGTGGGATGAAGACCTTTCTTTCAGGAAAAAGATTCCATAGACGAAGAACAGATGAAAAATGGATGAAGCTGTCTGCAGGATAAGGTCAGGAACGGTTCTGAGATGAATGTACTTTCCTGGGGTGCTCTTGTCGAACATTTATATCCACGTTTTATTCATTTTTTTTTCTAGCAAAGTTGAAAAGAGTTTATTTACTCATTTTTTTGCCTTTTTAGTTTTTTTTTTTTTCAACAGGGTTGAAAACTGTTGATTAAATTATCTCTGTCTGTCTGCATACGTGCTCTAATTTTGCGTAAACACTGGAAAAAAAATATGTCATTGACATCTAGAAAATAAGTGGTGGAACTTGAATTTATGAGTCTGTTGCACTCCCTACAAATACTCTAGATCATAGAACGAGAAACTTCTGAACCCACTTACTTAATTTTTAGATCTCTCTTATATAAGCTGGTGCTTGTACACAGCTGAAAATATCTGTAAATCGATGCGCACGCTAGCGGGTAGACTCACAAACAGTAATTCTAGTGAATGAGTATATCGAACGATGCTTTCTTTTACACAAATTAGTCAATCTGCTGTGATTAGCTAGGATACCACGGACTAGAGCTTCTTAACCATTTCGTCTATACGAGTTGTGTGTATCTCCTATACGCATAATTCTACTATCTATTTTTCTAGTTTTGGGACAGAGAAAACAACCATCTATTCGTTTTAGATGAGAGCGGTTTTTTTTTTCTCCGTGTAGCTTGCTTCGAAATGCCTAAATGTTATGGTTGTGTACTAAATCTAGAGTGTTATCGAAAAGGGTGTATGACAGTTGTTTCAATTTAGCACTATACGCGCCCGATTACAATAAGTTTTCTCCAAAAATACTTTTTTTTTTAATGGGACCGGTTAAGTTCTATCTCAGGCATGTGAAATTCATCAACTTTTTGTACCTTTTTCTCAGAAATGATGAAAGATAATCGTATAAACATTTTACTGCCGTTATAATAACATGCTTTACATACTTTAACGCATCCATATCTTTCAAAATTAAACGTAAACATTCTTATTAATTAATTATTATTAAAAATAAGTTTCAAATTTACATTATTCATAGAACTTTTCTGACTAAAATTAATAATTTTCAACGTACCGTCGGACCGCCGTGTTAAAGTATGCAATGCAAAATGATATATTTGTCATTAAAAATCTAAGCTCGTAAGTTTCATACATGTTATGAAAAAAGAACATGGACTTGCACAATCCATGATTTGAGAAAAAAAAATCCTTATAAGTTTTCACATAGTTTTAATATTACTTGTTATAAGAATACTTCCGTTTTTTTTCATACGTACGTGTAATATATCGCTGGAAAGATGTGTGTTTGGAGTATTTAATGCAATAAAAACGTAAAAATTGATTTTTTAACTGATATTCTCTTTTCTGATCCCTTAAACAATATTTTTTAAAGAAAGGCTAGTATGTTTAAAAACATTTGAAAAAAAATAAATTTTTAACTCTATAAAAACTGCTACTCAATTTCAATTTTTCACTTGCCAAACACTAATGCAAGAAGCCGAATGACTAAGGAAGCACACAGGAAATATTAATTTTTCTATTTGTTCTTAATTTATACTATGACTACTTTAAACTTAAAAGTAGAATAAGTATCAAATAATGTGTAATTTTATGTAAATTACTACTTTTTAAAGACTATGTTTTATAATCTGAATTTTTCGACCCCCACAAGAAATTATTTTCGATTTCATTTTTTTTTAAACATACGCCTAAATGTCATTTTAAACATTAACTAAATGTGTGTCTAAAAAGTAACTGCGTTTGTTTTGAAGAAAACTTTTTGTAAATGGAGGTATAATATTAGTATAATGTCAGACTGACAGTAGGAACGCACAGAAAAAATCGGTACCCATCTCTGACAGCCGTTAATGCTCGACTCTTATTTTCGAGAATCTACCGTATTTCAAACAAAAAAAATTGTTTTGTGAAGATTTATGACTACATGATTTTGATTGAAAAACTTAAACATTGAATTTGCAAATCTTTCAAAAGAGCTACGTAATTCTCTTTACATATGGCCCTGTGAGGGTGAAGTGATGACTGAAATAAATACTTAAGTGCCGTTGTTTAATTTGCTTTAAGTATACTGTAGGTAGCTGAATGGATATTCAAATAATTAAGTTGTACTGCTGTTTGCATGATCTATTTTTCTTGTCTCTATTTTTGTAAAGCTATGATTAATTAATTAGCTCAACGTACAATGTAACTCTTTACTACAGCATGCTTTTATATATTCTAGCAATTATATGCTTTGCTAAAACATAAAAATATAGTATCAGCATTCATTATTTATTTATCCATGTACTAGAGGAATTAAATGATTTTCGGCCAGGAATAAAAAAAGTCACAGAATTGATAAAAGTGCAAACAATATGAAAAAAAAAATATTTTATATCTGTATTCTGTTTTCTAGAAATTTATCTGTGCATCATTTCAAGACTGTTGGTTTAGAACACTGTCAGGGAACGTTTTTTCTGTCGAAGTTGTGGAAGAATCACAGAAAAATCTTTCTAATTTTTAAAGTAACTAATAATTTTCTTTTTCTTTCTTTTATTGCCGGCATATTTTTGCGAAATTTTAAAGCAGTAGGTAACCAATAATTCTCTATTTAATTTCTAATGCAATTTTAAACATATGTCATAAAAATAAAAGTCCTAAGAAGTACTTCAAATGTATTTTTTTCTGAAAAAAGTAAAACTGAATAAGCTATACTGAAAGAATTAGAACAGCATAAATTTAGAATTTATTTTGTTCACGGCGAAGTTTTTGAGGAAGAGCTTTTTAGTCTAAATCAATTTTAAACTCTTAAACCCAAATTACCCATTTTTTTCAACCTTTGGAGCTATCATAGTTGCTTTATAAAGTTATAAATTATAAACCATTGATAAAATCTGAGAAACGGGTAGATTTTCAGATATTATAGTAGCGTAGATTTTTTTTTTTTTTGTTTATCCTTACATATATATGCAAATTTCTATACCATAGGTTCGAAAGTATAAATTTGCATACGGAACAAATACATTAACAAACACACAAGCAAATTGTCTCCTTTATTTATATGACATTATTCTTCGCATATCAGAAGGTTTTATTTTAAAAACATTCACATGAACAAAAATAATGTACACTTCTAGAAAATAGGGTTCTCACGAAGAATGAAATACGTTTTTAGACGGATGATTCAATTTGTTGTTATATTCTACACTTACAAAATCTTTAATTTCGTAAGTATACAAACTATAATATCTATAAAAATTGTAGTATATATTACTACAATAGTTCTTTACTATAATATCAATAAAAAGTGCTGAATTTTAAGCATTAAAATATCTCCTAAACAGTCTGTTTTGCACAAGAATTTAGACTGAGAAATTCACTTATTATTTTATGACAATTTTTGTATATAACAGAAGAACTAAAGGAAAAAACTGTCCAACTGCCCGTAAAATGGATTGAAGATAGATAGCTCATAAAAGACCGTTTAACCGGATTCATTTCATATAAGATAAATGAACACAATTCCATCCAACGGCAACAAACCTCTAAACCATGTTAAATTGATTTATCATAGCTATTTCATCGGATTAATGGACGATATGATTGAGCGCTGGTTCTGATGAGAGTTATAAGACCTAATACGCTGATGTCGTAGCAGATAATTCAGCTTTCACGACAAGCCAAAAGTTCTCGAGAACTGAACAGTCTTCTTTTAGAGTTTCTGGTTTGTGCATTGTTGTAGGCCCAGGTTACAACATCTTCTTTTTCGAGATTATAGTTACATTACTTGTAGTCAACGAAATAGTGTAAGACTGTCTCAGCACAGCAATTCAAAACTTCTAGGAAGGATAGGATACACATAGACCGTTCAGAATCACATGGGTATGCGAGCTCGCAGACGTTTTCTTCATGTTCCAGCTAATACTAATCACAATTAAAAGGGTGTTAAGTAATAGTCAATATTCAAACTATACTTTAGAAAAGGAAGGGTTTCTTATAGCAAGTTTGCTACTAAATTTACAGCTTAGAAATCCTTTTTTTATTTTAATGATGCAGTAAGCGGAGTATAAACTCTTTATTTATGACTCTTAATTAAGAAATTTGACTCATGGTTCATCGTTTTTTAAAGTAATAATCCCATTAAGATGTGGACTTTTTTTGCTACACTCACACAAAAAAGTATTTCAGTGTAAGATAAATTTCTTATTTTAGTTGTGTGAATAATTCATTAAAATTTTCGATTAACGCACAACTCCAAAGAAATGTGACACATTATTATTTTATATCTAATTCACTTCTTCTGAAGAATAAGATCCTATATATGAGATCGACTTAGGAAATACGACTTGCACTCAAGTACTTTTTGATAGGATGTATATCGCCTACTCAACTGAGCAGGTCAGAACTTAAAGGGTTAGTAAGAGATTTATGAAGACGACGCGACGTTTGCTTGCTTACGTTCCTTTGTGATTCCGAGTCATCCAGGTGTTCCCTACCCCTCTAGAAGTTTAGAACCGTTATGATGAGACATTGTATATGGGTTGAAACATTTCTTTTATATCTCTAGTAATTACCCAACATAGCTATGAATTTAAAATACATAACTTCACAGCCGATTAAACAAATATTAATCTAATACAGTTTCTTCAATGAAAAATATTGGAGGAAATTATTAGTATATAATGATACCAATTTTTTTCATACATTTTAAATACTTATCATTGATCTTTAATGGTTAGAAAATAAATAATGTTTAAACGTATCAAAAATAATTGTATTACGGTTGTGGCATAACACTGCAAGCAAAATTTGTTTTTGTTTACTGATATAATTAGATGCTCTGCATATATTTTCTGTGAGAAATATATATACGACGCAGAAATGCATATAATCAACAAAGCAAAATCTTAAGGTAATATGAGCTAAGAAAAATCTACATGACACAAAGGGAAGAGGGAAAATGGGATACATGATGCAGACTTTTTATGAGAGCCGAGACCTCTTAAGTTAATGGAAATCTGCTCATATTGCTGGGCGGTCGAACAGACAAGATATATGTTTGGCCACTTCCCAGGAATAGCGCTGGTCATTTGGCCATCGGCACTAAGTGTATTCCGAAGACTGATGAACGTAGCTGGAATGGATGAAGGCAAGCAAGAATAAAGGACAAGATGCACTTAACGAAAGGAGTATTTGATAGAGAACATTGGTAATGCTCCTCCTGCTTATATTGAATGTAAATAAACAGTTTTTATTGGGGTAGGAATTGAAATGAAATAAAGTTTTGTGAATTGTCAATATATTAGTTGGATGATGTTTAATACTGACAAATAAAAATCAACTTTTAAAAGAAAAAGTTTGTTTTAAGTAGATTGATAAAAGACTGATTAATTTTGTTTGTTTTTATTTAGGAAAAACTAGGTAAATAAAATTATTAGGGATAACAAGAAGTACGTAATGTTACTTTTTTGTAGGTCAATATGTTGCCTATCCAAAACTACTGAAGCTAATAATACGTGCGTTTTTTAGCATATGCTATATTGGAGAGGGTTTTCCAAAAACCGTAACTTATGGAGAAAGGGGGCCAAAACGTTATTTTCACAAATCCTGCGTCATCTCGAGGAAGAAAAAAGATATCCATAAAATTGTTGCTATAGAATACAACACTCGCGAATACCTAAAAAACAATTTCAGAACATTTCGAACAGAATTCTCCAAGAAAGATAGATGTGGAAAAAGGGGAAGGGTGACCATTTTTCTTGAAAGACAAAAATATATTATCTGTAAAATTCTCGCTTTATAATTTAACAAATGTGAGTCCTATATTTAGACATAGTTTGTTTGTAATTCAAATCTTTTCAAATTTTCTTTGTTTGAATTTTATGTAAAAAAAGACATTTACTTTCCGGTACACTTAATAATTAAAAACATAAACCAACTCTTAAAAAATTGCTTACTATAAGATACATTTAAATTTTACCATTCATCCCGATCACATCAAATTGGAAAGTACAATTAAATTTAAATGAAAATAAATGAACATTTTATAGAATCCACGGGCAAACATTTCCGAATACTAAGTAAAATTATATCCTTAGAAAACAGAGCATAACAGCCTGTATTCTATCTATTAAATATACGCATGAACGTTTTTAAAAATTTGCTCTTCAAGAATCTGCCGTTCGTAAATTCCAATCTGTTGATTTAACAACGATACAAAGAGAAGTGGGTAGGGAACGACCATCTGGGAAATCTGAAATTGTTCTGAACATTTGTACCAGAAATTGCAACGATATGATGGCCCTAAATGCGAGTCGACTTTGAAAACGCATCACGTTTGCGAGATATTTGTAAGAGGAAACTCGAGAAAACAAATCAGAGTTATCTCAGTCAGAGCTATTTACCAAATCGATCCCCGAAAATAGAACCGATTTCGGAAAAGAATTTTTATAGATCTTTAATATATAAAATGATTCGCAGAATTTCAAAAGAGGAAAATGGCTGGCTGGATGATTTCGTATTTTAACTTTATTAAATTTCGGCGTTGTAGTGAACGATGTTTATTGTCTGCGATTTGTTAAAGGTTTTTTATTGAAATCTCTATGGTATTTTCCGTTTATGTCTAAAATATTTAAAATATGCACATTAGTTTGTGTTGTGGTCTTCATAATAGTATGTACATAAAGTAAGAATGTAAGTGCATTTCTTTAATTTGTGAGATTTTTAATTACGTTAAACAACACAATACAAAAACTTACCAATACAAGCACCTATAAACCATTTTTTGTGGTGTGTGTGTGTGTATCTCTAGAAGATAGCATTTTTTACGTTACACAGTGGCTTAGAGGAGGACCCCAGGGGGCTCCCCGAAGAGTTAGGGACACCAACTGCTTCATTTTCAAAATTGTTCAATGTGGTTTCTAGGCACGTAAGCCTAATTTTCAAATATTACATATTCTTCTTCCCTCTAAATTCCCCAGAAAGGGCCTTCTTTTCAATCTCTGCCAAGGGCCCCCAAAGCAACCAGCCCGGGCCTGGCATGAATTTTTGGCAGCTATTTTGCATTTATTACCTAGATTTTATGCCTGGACCGACGTCGAGTTTATGACGTGATGTGTGCTCAATCATATTTCTTCATTCCGTGATTTTTTAAATTATATTTAGTGCATAGGTTCTTAAAATGCGGCTCGCACATCCTAAGGTTAACCATCACCGGGGTTCCACGAAAAGTGTTTGTAAAATGGTTGAAAGGAACTCAAGATATCGATGAACACACAAGAATCGCGCAGCACATTAAAAAATATTAAAGTCATCATGTAAAACATGAAGCTAATTATTATGATATGAGACTTTTGTGTGTTTTTTAGTATATATTGCTTAGAAATTAGTTAATATTTACATTAATATTTAATTTTTCGTCAGAATTTGACTTTTTTCACGTTTCTTTATTTCCGCTGACTAGGTGACAACACTGTGCTCTTGACATTTTAACCAATCTTTATTACAATAGTGTCGTTACGAGGTTTCAAGAAACAATAATAAATAAATTTCAAGAACGACATAAAACTACTAGAGCTGGGATGGACTCGGCAAGAAAAATCTTGTTCAAGAGTGGGTCATGGATAGCTTAACAGCCCCTGATTTAGCATAATCTGCTCTATTCCATGTTTAAATTACACATTACATGTTGATTTTTTTATACAAGACATGAGGACAGACAGATAAAAAAATAAGCTGCGTACATAATGGACCATCATAGTTATTATCTTTTTAAATATTATTGTTTTATATACTTCACATTAAGAAAAAAATTGGTCACTTTTATTAAAGAGGTAGTGTTCATTTATTTAAGCCTTTAATGCTCCTGAGTCCACCGTAGAGGCAGCTAATTTCAACGCCTTCACTGCTAGCCTACAAAAGTATGGTTAAGTGACCCCAACGCTAAAAAACAGCAGCCATTTTCATCGCTCTATTTAACTACCAACAGACCTACGGTTACACAGCTGGCTGTGCCGCACAGCTGAGTCAAAATATTCCTTTAGCTTTGTGGCACACAATGAGCGATTTTATCGATCGCCATGTTGTTGCCAGTTAAATCGAGTCATGGCAACGGCCGCATTTATTTAGCGGTGGTCAGTATATCCAGCTGTACTTCTATATCAATATTAAAATGATTTTGCTTCAAAGGGTTAATATAATTCCTGATGAATGGAGGAATTACTTGCTACTAACTGCAATACAGAAACAAAAGGCACGGTTACTTTTTAGAGACATTTTAGATACCAATAAAATATTGTCGTTGGCAAGTGAATATCTGTTATGGGCAAAAAGTATAATTTTGAGATATAGACGTGAGAAATGTATAACTTTGAATATGTAAAATTTTATATTAATCAGATAGATGAAAACTAGTTTAAATTAAAATTATGTGTGTCATACTTTATTTTATTCGATTTTTTAGATATTCCAACGTAATAATTTATTTATTATTACAAAATTAGAGTAATTTGTGCACATGTCATATTATAAATTGTCAATTATTGGCACATAGCAGGTATTATTAAAAAGCATGTCTAATTTACATTAATATTTTATTATTGTTCAATGCAAGCAAACAGGCTTTAATTAGACTTCACAATCATGAAAAGGATGATAGTGACGGTCAGTTAATAACTGTTTAAGATCCCGTAACTGATTGAAGTGAGATTGAGTTATTCCCAATGGGTTATCAAGCAATATTGAAGGTTCAGGATACTCTCGAGGACGAAACCTTCGGTGAGGAATTATTATATAATGATGTGGATGGCGAAGTTTGAAGCACGTTTGACTATTAGACCTATACAAAAATCTTCTGACATCATTTACAGTGGGATTACCCTTTATTTTACCAGATCTGATAGACTGAAAATTTGTAGTTAGATGCTCTTTCAAAAAATTGTAATGAACCACTCTGATATCATACGGTTGTTTGGATAGAGACTGGCGCGTTCTCGTTATATAATTTTGTGGTGCATAAATAGGGGGTTTCATATAATGCTTTATAGTGGAGTGCACACTATCTACCTTCATCATTGTCCCATTTCTTGAATAATTTGTTACACTTCTACTACGGAAAAATAAGCAAAATCGCTTAATGCACTCAACAAAACTTTATAGCTGCAACCATCACTAACTATAGTAATGTGTTTATAAGAACTGCATGCATTTTAAAGGTAGTCAGTGGTACAGTTTTTAATTTCGTGGGACGTAACTCCTCCGTCTGCTTCGTGCCAAAAATAAATACTCCGTCTGCTTCGTGCCGAAAATGTGAGCTTGGACCCACACATAAAGCGAGCCTGTCGTCTGTGGCCTTCAAGTAGATCACACGTTTACCAGTGTATCTCCCTTCTAGGATTACAACAACAGTTCCCTGGATTAGGTCAGTACGCCTAGGCTGTGGCTTCTTTTGTGTACGGGCAATGTATTTCTGAACTTTATATTTCTGAAATTTATAACTCTCCCAGTGCGAGAGTTATAAATTTCAAAATTATGACGCTGCAGTTTTTGTTTATAATACAGTGCTTCATCAAGTAAGTTTAGTTCTAAAAGAATACTTTACACGTCAACAGATATCGCCGCGTGATAGGGTTTATTCGTCAAATTTTCTATATCTTTGCTCTTGGTGCTACGTGTTTTATCTTTTTTTCAGGACATACAGGGCTGTCAAAATTAAACTTCCCCAACTCAGAGGCCTGTGCAGGGTGTTGTATGGGTTATAATGTGATGAAATTTTGGTAACAGACACTTCAGATCACGCGCTCGTGATTTATTAAAAAAAATATTAGTACAAGAAGTTGCCGATAGGTGGCGCTGTAACACCAGTAATTTGCATATTGCACCAACGTGGTTTTCAGAAATAAAGCTTCTGTGCCACGTATCCAAAAGACGAGCCCTACAAAAGTGGAAGACAGGCGCTGCACAAGCAGTTGTTTCTAGCTCGCTGATGCACAATGGCGACTTTGAAAGACAAAGCTCTGTTAGTGAAACTTTTCTACCAGAATGACGAGAACTCCTGTGCTGCGATCAGAGCATTCCATCGGCTGAAGAACTTACGCCGAGGACCAATGACACCACGCACTTGACGAGACATGATGAAGAAGTTCGAAAGAACCGGACAGCTGGGAATTTCACCAGGTAGAGGACGACATGTTGTGGATTCTGCACGCATACAAGACGTTGCTTTGGCGGTCGTAGGCGCCACTAGCCAATCGCCACATGGTGTTGTCAGTGTGCCAACTGTTTCTCGTGCTGTTGATATGCCCTATTCGACCACGGCACACATATAGAACATGTGTAGAACGTCTTGTTGATATGCAGCGCCACCTATCGGCAACTTCTTGTACTAATATTTTTTAAAAATAAATCACGAGCGCGTGATCTGAAGTGTCTGTTTTCAAAATTTCATCACATTATGACCCATACAACATCCTGCACAGGCCTCTGAGTTGGGGAAGTTTAATTTCGACAACCCTGTATGTCTTATACTCATCTTGCGAAATACTTTTTAACTGAAAACTGGAGTACACATCGCAGTGATTCTTTCGTGGTTCATGAATTAAAATTCTTTCTCTTCGCTAAGAACGCTCAAAAAGGTATTTCTCAAAGCAGTTTTTTTTTTTGTTCAATGTACCACGTATTGTAAACTGCACGCATGTACAAGTATGATCAAAAAGTTGACTCCACGTATTTAAACGGCGACGTTTGGTTTTAAATTGATGAAGAAGAGGACCTTGAGAGTTAGCTGCTTGGCATGATATAGTTACTCGCAAACAATGTTCTAGTAACAGGTCGTTTGACGAATTAACATTATAGTCACTATTGTATATGTATCCCAATCTTCTTTGAGGTTGTAAGAAATGGTGAGCTGCTGTCTCTTACAGGTAGTGAACTAACTGAAACATTGTGTTGAACATACGCTAGAAGATGTGGACTGACTGATCTCAAAGTAATTCAAAAGATCTTGATTCAGAGGAACTGGTTCCCTTGGTAGTTCTTGGCGTAATACATCCTGAATCTTCTCTTTTAAGCTTTTATTATCACTGGCTTTTAAAACTAAATCAAATATTTTTTTTCCTGTGTTCATTTTAGGGTTGAAAAATAATCTTGTACACTATACTTTATAATTTGATAGAACGAACTTTACAATCTTATCCAGTTAGTCATCAGTTTTTGACAGTTTCAGAATAATGAATAAAGGTTGTCGCTCTTCTTAGAGTAATGAATTGAATGAATTTACTCGCCAATAATTTATATAGGTGGGAAAAAATATCAAAGCATTGAAATTTCAGGGTAAATATACTAAATAAAGAGTGACATCACCATACACAGCAACATTGCTTGAGAACAAAGAGTTATTGATACCCACACTTTGTTATTATTACATTGTTTATATAAATAGTAATACAATCATAGTATTTAGAAAAAAATTATTGCTGTGTGTTGATTAACCACATAGCAGATATTTTACTAACCATTGCAGTTGATTTTGGTAAAAAGAAAAAATATGCTGTGTGCACGTTTGTCACATAGCAGGTTCTTTTTTTTTAATACAATATTTTGGTTGATGCACATAGCATCAACCTCTACGCATTATACGGTGAACACAGTTCACCGTATAATGCTTAGAGTAACATACCAATAACAAGTTTTTATACGAAAATTTGGTTAGTAAACTAGTCATAATAATAAAAATGTCGAAATCTTCAAAAAGTGCATATAGCCCATATTCATTTGATAACGACGATATGTAAAATTACTTTTAGTTTAGTTAACTAATGCTAAAGCAAACATTTCGGAAATATTTTCAATCAAACGGCACTACTGTGAAATATTGTCTTTTTATTGGAAATATTGACACGACATTGACGATCACCATCCCAAAATGGAAGCAATATTTGCTTTATATTGAATAAGTATTACTTAGCTATCAGAAATGTATGTAGATTTAGTCTTCTTAACTGTCCTATGAAAAATTATATGTTACGAGTATAAAATTCTGCTTTTCAGATTTACGAGCAAAAATTAGTTACCTTTGTTTTGTTTGAGAAAGCATTTTTAATGAGATGTTAAAAAGGAAAGAGAATCTACAGTGGGTAAGCATCTTTAACAGACATTTCGACAACACAATGGACTGTGGTCGTAAACGAAGGTTGAATTCGAAAAAGGAATCACGTTTCTCAGATATTTGTAAGAGGAAACTCACGGAAACAAATCAGAGTTATCTCAGCCAGAACTATTTGGCAAATGGAGGTTCAAAAGTAAAAGGAATTTCCTATAAACATTTTATTGCTGCGAAATACATAAAGTGCTTCAAAAGATTTAGATGAATAAAATGGCCGATTTGATTATTTGAGTTTTAAAACTTTAAGTACAATGGTAAAGGTGAATATTGTTGCTTGTTTGCTTATGAAGAGAATAATTATGTTTAATGTATCTGTAGTATTATAAAAAGTAAAAGAGTAAAGGGACCATGGTATGCCGAGAAATTGTCACAGAGCAGTATTCGACTTATTCTCGACCGTGTTCATGCGGTTACGTGAACGCTATATCTGCTGCTCTGAAAGTCCTCTCAGGGCTCTTCAGCAGTTTCCAAGGAATACAAATATTCAAAATCAGTTACTTTCTGATGAAACTATGAATTAAAAGTTGTGAAGGATTAAAAAGGTACCTCTATCGAATATGAAAGGTAAGAGACTAAAGCCATTTTAATTTTGGTGTCTCAGCAACTGAGAATGTGAGATGTCTTAGCCACTCAGAGTGAGCCAAATTTACATAATTTGATATCAAAACCCAGACAGCACATAAGCTTAAATCAAGCTTGACATTTCTTTGAATTTGACGTATTAATACAAGCTTGACAGTTCAATTCATTTTAAGCTTGGAGAAGTCATTTGAACTGTCAAGCTTGAATACAACTTGATTGATGCTTGATTTGGAAAACAACATCCAGCCACATCCACATAACAAATAATTTATCATCAGTCATAAATGTACTTGACCATAGAATTAAAAAAAAGATTCTATGTTTCCAAATATGGAAATTCTTCACAATAAAATACAATTATACTACGAAATTGATTTCAAAATCAGTCGTTTGTCTCGATTTTGGCCAATATTGCCCAACATGAGTGTAGCGATATTGAAAGTTTTAAAACGTGTGCTGCTTTTAAGTTTATATTATGCTTATTTCCCTATTAGTAGAGTCTATAAATCACACATAACATTATTTTAATTTTTATTCATCCCATGGAAAAATAAAAGGAACAGATCGTCATCGGGCACTGATCGATCTCGCCAGAAAACGGCGTGACAACCATAACAGTCACTTCAAACTTTAGTCATGCCAGCGCGAGGCAGATTGGCGGAATGGTTAGGACGCTGGCCCCCCAACCCTTAGGTCCCGAGCTCGATCGCGGACGCTTGATGGAAACAGATTAAATTAACTTGAAATTTCAGCATAGAGGGGAAAATGCGTGGAAAAATAAAATATGTGGGGCGAGTTCGCCGACGGGCTCCCCGTGTATTTAAGAAATTTTTTTTGGAAAATTTTTTAAGCTTGAAATTAAGCTTGCTATGTCAAGCTTAATGCAAGTTGGGCAAGTGTAAACTTGAACACTTGATTCAAGCTTGCATTAAGCTTATACACTTGAAATTTTCAAGCTTAATTCAAGTTTATTGACTTGATAAATCAAGCTTGCTGCAAGTTTGATGCAAGTTTGCTGTGCTGTCTGGGAAAGACAAAAGAAATTAATGAAAATATTGCACATCATTACTAGTTATTTAATACAGTCGTCTTACACATTGAAAACTCCATCTTGGCATATTTGGTAAGACACTCAAAGTGGTAGAAGGCTTAAGTGTGAAGGTCCAGCGTTCTGGCCTGGCCTATCGCCCCATTTTCGATCTAACGGTCCGGCGTTTTGGTCGTTTTTCTCCCGATGTAACGTGAATACGCATGATAACATCTTAAAAATTCCTTCTACCAAGGCATCCCCTCCATCCTTGATAGATTGCCCTTGCGCAGCTTTGCCATAACACAACACACTTACGCATTTAAAATGTCTCTTGTTAAAATTTACCATTTCCCTCAAACCAAATTAGTTGAGAAATAACCTAGCACGAAAACCAAATCATCGAGAGAGGAAAAAAACGTATTTTTCTCCTGGAGCTGAACAAGAGCCGTAATGTTCTTCTTCACCGACCATCAGCGTGAAGAAAATGAACCTCATCGTCTGTGTACAACCTCAGGGATTCATAACACTAACATCTGGCGAGATGTAAACAAACAACAACAAAATGCCTTGCTCAAGCATTTAGGGGCCGGAAAGGTATAGCTGTTATGGAAAATTGTTAGTACCCAGGGAGTCGGGCTGAGGAGGGGAAGCCGTTAAGGTAGATGACCTCCTCCACTGGGAATCACAAGGGGTTGGAGGGGTGGAAAAAAGAAAGAGAAAAAAAAAAAAACAGTCATCACAGAGAATTTGCCAACAAGGAATAGAGTTAACTCTGCGCTCCATTTTATGAAATATAAAAAGGTATTTACATAATCCCGCTCTTAAAGAATCGGAGACTTTAAATGAATACTTTGAGAAGCTTAAAGGAAAGAAGTAGAGTTTATTTTGTGCTGTTGAGTATTTTTTTTTTCTATATGTAGAGTTCCAAGTCTCTTTTTTCGCACTGAATTTGTTTCAGTTTTCTTTATTGCAGCTGAACATGTAAATGGGTAGTTTAGTCGAATTACCGAAACGAGCATTTGTAAAAAAGAAAAATACCATGCAAAAAAAAAGAAAAAATAATAAGTAAGAGAAAGAATGAAACGAACTGAAAGAAGAAATGCAAAAGAAAAATGAAAACATTGGAATAAATATTCATAAAGTCATATTGTGATTAAAGTTTTTTTTTCTTCAATGATTTTTATGTGCTCTGTACTTCCTTTCTAAAAATAATTTACTAAGCTTTCTCTTTCACATTTTAAGTATCAATAAGATTTTTTCATTCGAAAAATGACAATAGTATGGATTTGTTTGCTTATGTTATCTTATTCCCAAATGCCTGGAAAAAATGTGTACTTATCTTATTCACTGGAAGTTTGCAAAAGATGTTTTAAATCCCACAAGAAATTCCAGTGATGTCTAAGGGAGAAGTATTTAAATCACGGGAAACATTTTATGAATTTAAGAAGACTTCTGCGTAGTATACAGATGATGACATGTTTCTTCTAATGTGTTGTACATTCTTTTAGATAAAATCAGCCAAAATGCTTAAGGTACTTCATAACAATAAAGACCAATCACATTTTCAACATAGAACTAAATGGTTATAACTATGAAGGATGTTAAATTGTTTTAAATATACTTATCGAATCATCAGCGATAGTGAAATTAATTGAAGAAAAAAAAGAGTTTTGTTTAATTTGAGCTGATTCCTTAAATATCCCCATACGATATTCTTTAAACATACTCTTAAGATATACTAAATGCACTTCTAAATAAACTTATAGAATCACCATAATGATTTCAAATAAACTTAATAGAATCATCAATGTTACATTGAATTAATTAAAAAATGAGTTTTGTTTACTGATGAGCTGATTCTTAAAAATACTCTAATTAAAATAAACTAAAATGAATATTTAAATGACACTTGATTCTAACTGATTGTCAGCATGTCGTATGAACAAACAAATAAATTTTGACGAGGTCCCAAAAGTTAGAAGTGTGCTGAAAAAAAATTAAATACGCTATAGATCAAGAGGTTTTAATATTATATTAAAGGCCTTCGTTTTTAGAGAGAGTTATTATCTGAACCAGAAAAAGCACAATCAATCTATTAAATAATCTGCGTTTATTAAGTATCTTTCTAAAGGATTTTACCGTGTATTCATGTGACAATTGGGTGGTTTGGAACAGAATTCCATGGATTCAATAAGAGTAATTCATTTAATATTTCTGAGTTTTAAGTTGTCTTCTAGTTTCAAATTTAGTGTTTTGTAACTACGTGAGAAATTTAGATGCTTGGAATAAAATGGATCATTGAAACTTTTCTAAAATTACCAAATGCAAAATATAGGAAAACTGGTTTCATTACATATCAGGCATTTGTCTTGCGTAACAGACATGTATAGCTAACAGACATGTATAAAGTAAGACAAGTAAGATAAAAGTATTTATTCAGATGGTTATTTTTTAACAGATAGAGTACTGAACTTAATTAATTATGCCCATGAAATACTAAAACATATAAATAAAACAAACACCAGGCATGTTATAAAGAGGATATTTATTTTTACTCATGAGTTTTGCACGTTTTTATTCGTTACTTTGAGTTTTTATCATCAGAAGTTCATACTGTGAAATTCAGTCATGCAGATGATGTATTTTCAAATTGTCAGCTTCATTCATTAAACTTAAAAAAAGACGAGTTATACATGTTTAAATACATCAAAAATTGTTTCATGTATAGTTAACACATCTGTGTCGAAAAATATGCTAATGTACAATGAAAAATGCATTAAGCTTTTCATCAGAAGTTTTTTTATTCACGCTTAAGCAAAATAAGCCTTTAAATTTTCAACCCTTTCTTCATTTTATGGTATAAAAAAGATAGCTTCCATTTACTCCTAAAAGAAAAAGCCTATTTTGTTATTTAAGCCTGGGATAAAAAAATTCTTGAATCTTCCTCAGGCTATAAAACATATTCGCATCTTATAAACCTATCACCAAAGCCTTTAAACAATTTATTCTCTTAATACTGGTCTCCTTATCTCTTTTTATAAGACATTATGTATAAAAGGCCTCAAAAAAGGAAAAGGGGGGAAAAAGCATTTCATACGTTTCTACACAAGAATTTCTCGATGAAAATGCTTTGAATCACCTTGGCAACACCGTCGTACCTAACTTAAAAGGAAGCCGCACTGTGAAAGGCCTCTCTATTTCCATCCTGGAATTACCGGCAATGATTTGGCATCTGACTAGTTCCTCATCTCCTCCCGCTCGTTGCCATGGCAGCGCATCAGAGCGGAGGGGGAGGCAGGTTGGCTTGGGGGATTTTCATAAAAAGGGGAGTTTTGAAATATATTATTCCGAGCGTAGTATGTGAGTAATGGTATGGGGTATTTCAAGAATTAAAGAAGGGAGGATAGGTTTTAAATTAAGTTCCACTGTTTCAAAGGGAGTTTTGGATTAGGCATAAGAGTTTTAGGCCGGGGTGTATTAATGGAATAATTTAAAGAACGCTCTCCTAAAAGCTCAGGCTTATTCAGAACCTGTCGTACATATTGCTGTGGAGACACTTTTCACGAAACATCAACCAAGTAAATACATGCGCATTACTCATCAAGTCTTTTTCACCTATAGCACTAATGAGTGACTCATTAGGAATCTAAAGTGAGAAGTACAAATGATAGCTTTATATAAGCGTGTTTTAACCCTTTGAAGCGCAAGCGGTTGCGCAGCCAGCTGTGTCGAAAAAATTCTTTAGCTCTGTGGTAGGGATGAATGCGAAACAAACAGAGATTTGCAGCTTTTTCTTCTTTTTTTGCAAGACGAGACATACATTTTTAATATTACAAAATAGAGATTTTGCGAAAAGAGACAAAGCTTTTCGGCTGTTTGCGAGACGAGACAGGCCTATCTTTCGTCTCGCGTCCATCCTTACTCTGTGGCACCAGATGGCCGATTCGAGCGTCCGTCCTATTGCTAGTAGTTAAATGGATCGATGGCAAAGTCTGCACTTTTTAAGTGTTGGGCAGTCTATCCAGTTGGTCTGCTATATTAATGTGAAAATGCTTGCGCTTCAAAGGTTTAAGAAGAGGAAAGAGTTCCAAAGCTTCTTGCTTGTTTGGAGTTCATCATACAACACTGAATCACTTTTAGTAGTTCTGTCTCGAGGTGCACTCGAAATTTTTGACTGCACTTCAAAAAATGTTTTAGAAAATGATGAAAAGCCTGGTAATGGATTATGTTTTCTAAAGGCAAACAAGTCTCCAGAAAAAGTATGGTAATTTCTGGTTTGAAATTGCTAGAAATCATCTGAAAACATCCTTTGAGAAGGTTCAAACAAGATTGCTACAATGCATATATAATCTTATATAATTTAATTCAAAATCCAATTTAAAGCCTTTTTCACATTTTTAAAAATGTTTTTTTAGTGCCATGAATAAATATGTTCAATCTTTAATGCTAATGAACTTAGCTTTCAGTGATCGATTAAATTACTGCATGTTTATGCAGTTTTCCCTTTTTGGATGGAAGGATAAAAATTAACCTTTCCAAACTAAGAGTCATCTTTGTATGTCACTCGGACATGAACTATTAATTCACGTAACTTTCGAGTATGAATCTCTTTACACATATTTTGCAACGATGAACATATAGCAGAAAAAGTGGCTCACTAAAATCCAAATGTAGATTTGGCGATCGTGAGAACATACATTTCGAAAGGTGCTTTATGTTTTCTGTAATTTGGTTACATATAGGAATCATTTATAATATAGTGATGTTGTTATTGTTTTTTTATTTCTTTACTAAAAACAACGACGAGCACAGAAAATTTCCAAGGTTGGGGCGATAAGTATGACGCTGTCGGAGATGGGTCACTCTCTTTTCTTCTGTTCACTTTTAATCCTGAACGCATGTTTAACCCTTTGAGGCGCAACCCTTTCCCAATGCTAAAAAAGGGCACCCGTTGCCATCGATCGACTTAACTACCAGCAAGATGGCGGACGATCGAAACGTTCATCGCGTGCCACAGATCTAGAGACCCTTTTTTGACGACAGCTGGCTGTGCGCGGGCACAGCCAGCTGTCGTCAAAAAAGGGTCTCTAGATCTGTGGCACGCGATGAACGTTTCGATCGTCCGCCATCTTGCTGGTAGTTAAGTCGATCGATGTCAACGGTTGCCCTTTTTTCAGCATTGGGTAATCTATACGGCTGTTCTCGCATCCTTCCATTTTTCAGCAGATGTCAGTGCTGTAAAAATAATCGTGACAATTTTTTGACGGGAAATGACGTGCTTAAAAGTAAAGGATTTTCGTGGAGCTATGTCACCCGCAACTATTTTTATAGAAATCAAATCTATTCTTCGTGACTGGCAACAGTCAAAACGTCAGAGTTGGGTTTTCCCAGAGCGGAAACATGCGCGTTAAAAGGTTAATCTATTCGCGATCACTTTAGAAAATGAGACCAGTGCGTTTAAGAGCTCTCAAGGGATTACGGTTACCCAATAGCTCTACTCATGGATCTGCCAATGATTAAAAAGCTTCATTTGAGTGACCCACAATTAGGGTATACTTGTGAATGTAAAGGAACTAACTGTAACAAACAATATGCTAAGAGTATAGTTTATATTTATTTTATTTGAATTTAAGCTTAAAAATTGAAATCTAGACTACGTTCTGTTATAAATGCATTAGTTACTATTCAAAAAAGTCTGAAATGTAAATAATCAAACTTAAACTGTCGAAATTCTGTCGTATTCTGATTCTCCAACTACAAATGTTCCTCGGCAGTTCATATAATTACCTGAAATCTCGATTTTCGAAAATACTTTATCGAAAATTACAGCCAATTGGAATGGAGCAGTACCGAAAATATACGCTTCTGTGGCAAATTAAAATGTACTCCATCAGATGAAAAGATATTCGCAAGGAAGGAATGGGGGTTGGGGGGTGCAGAAAACTTTTTCTTTTGATGCCGAAATTCCATAGAAAAAACTTTTTCTACTTTATAAAGGAGCGTATCTAACTAGGAGAAAACAACTCTCATTTACTCAATCAGGTGCTATTTTTCCTTTCTTTCTTTTTCTCCTTTCTTTTTCTTATCTTCAGTCAGCACTACAGCAAAAATCAGAGCCTGCCTTATCACTTGTCGAAAATACCAGACGGCGATCAATGCAAGTTACAGTCTTTAGCAGATAAGAGGTATACCCAGTTCTTTTCTTAACCCCCTAGGATAAAACCAAACTCTGAAAATAGTACTCATTCGAAATACCTCAGCATTCCCCCGCCATAAAACTACTATTGATTTTTCCATTTCTACTCACTTCCTTTCAGGTACGAAATTTTATGGAGGGGGTTCCAGGCACTCAATACACCTTCGGAAAAAGGGAATAAGGCTCCGTGTGGTCTGGGGAAGGGAGGGGGAGTAAGTAAAAATCAGTGTTGCCACTAGTTTCAGTTATATCCCAAGAATAATATATATATCGCAACATGCTGGTTCGCTTATTCTTTTCCTCATCTGAAATAAATGTATGAAATGCGGGTGATTTGGCGGTTTCAATAACAGAAGCAATTTTTCATTTGTTTTGATGCCAGCCGGAGAGTGCATTTCGGCATGGGGATGCCGAAATTTCAAATGAGGCGGAGGATTTCGTCTCGTTTTGCTCGGAAGTCGTTAAGATTTCATTCGCTTGGTTTCACCCAATAAGGATCGTGGACTTTCTGCAATACTTTTACTGTACACATGGTCAAAATAAGAAACTACCTTAGGGGAACTCAGCACCTTTCGACCATGTTATTTATTTATTTATTTATGAAAGATTTTTATTTAATTGTATATCATTAAAGGTTATTATTAAACAAAAATATCCTAGTAGCACAACTAGTTCAAAAGACGTTCAGCCTGCGTTGTGAGAACACTAGCAAGGCGTCTTTTGAAATAATTGTGCTATTAGGGTAATTTTCGCATGAAAAACAGACAACTACCCTAGCAGCACAACAAGTTCAAAAGACTTATTTTAAACGCCTTTCGAAGGTTTCTTGAACTAGTTGTGCTTTTAGGGTATTTAGTCCTTTTTTTTTAAATTAAGGATTTTAAAATCCTCTCTCATTTTTTCTTAATGCTCTTATTGTTGCTAAAATTTTTGTTATACTTATAAAAGTATGCTTTATAACTTTAGCTATTGGTTTTGCTATAAATGAATTTATACGCGGTAAAAAAAATACATTTACATTTGTGGAAACAGAAGAAGGGGGAAGGCATGTTTTCAGTTACCATTTTCAATATTATTTTCTCAACATATTTAAAAAATCCATCCTTATTTCTATTATGAAAATAATGTTAAGCACACAAAAATATCTCAAGTTTAAAAATGAATTTATTTTCAAGTTTTAACACTTTTTAAATACTATGAGCGGGAGAAAAAACTAAAATTTTGAAAACGTACTTTAAAAAAGTTTGGCCCTGAAAGTTCGTCAGTTTAGTTAAAATATTTAAAAGCCTTTTAACTGCATTGATCAGATTGTTTAAAAATTTTACTCGGGTATTCTAAATAGTATATGAAACTAAGTGTTAAACAAAAATCGTAAAAATCCATGTTTTTATAGATTTTCGTCATTTGAAAGTTGCCAAGTTCCTTAACTTAAAATAACTCCTTCGCTTGAACACAATATGCAAATAAAAGTGTCTTTGCAAATTAACTTCTTTGTTCAGTTTTATTAAACCGTCATTAAAGGCAAATTAGTTATGTTGTGATGAAATACTTGTTTGTTTTTTTAAGATTTTATAATAATTTATGTTTTGTAATTAAAAAACCATTTTCCGAAATTGTTTGTAATTATTTGAAGCCAAACTATGGAGACAATGCATAACTGAGTCCAGGGCGTAATCAGGGGGGGGGGGGATATCGGGCTACATACTCCCTCAATGAAATTTTCGTTTTAGTTAGCATAAGGCGTATGTCGTGCAGAAACCCTGTTTATTTACCCAAGATTTATTTCATATCCATCCTCCCCAATTTTTTCCTGGCTACACCCCTAACTGTGTCATACAAAATCTAGATTTACAAGGGGCATTCAAAAAGTAAGTTACACTTGTTCCTCCACGAATGGCAACATTGCGAAACAAGACCGAAGCTTAATCAGACGATAGTTCAGTTCCACGGCTTTCAACGGTAGCAATTTCATTGGGATAGTGACAATCGTTGGTGCGTACTACGAGAAGGAAATGCTGCGTAAACTGGAAGCTTACTCCAACGTTGAAGTACGCGGGACACTACGTTTTTGTGGGAGAAACGCTTCAAGCAAAGGCATTGTCCTCTTGCATGACAATGCAAGACCTCACAAGGCACGCACAACACAGGATTTAGCTCGCAGCTTTGGATGGGAGGTCTGGCAGCATCCACCGTACAGTCCCGAACTGGAACCCTTTGGAGTAAGCTTCCAGTTTACGCGGTATTTCCTTCTCGTAGTACGCACCAACGATTGTCACTATCCGAATGAAATTGCTACCGTTGGAAGCCGTGGAACTGAACTATCGTCTGATTAAGCTTCGGTCTTGTTTCGCAATGTTGCCATCCGGGGAGGAATAAGTGTAGCTTACTTTTTGAATGCCCCTTGTAAATACAGTGAAACTTTACTGGAGCACTCCGCGAGAAATCGGTCGCTAAGAGAGGTGGTCGCTCAGAGAAATATAAACATTTGATAGCCAAATAAACGCTAAGAAAGATTGTTTGTGTTGTTATTTACGAAATTGTACACTAATGCATATAATTACTGAAAAATATTTTTTATTACATTTATTTATAAATATTTAAAAATTTCGGATCTTTTCCCCGCCGACAGTATTTTTCTCTCCATTTTATTTTGTAGATCTGAAAAAAGAGAATTTATCCTGATATTCTTCATGATTTCCGATTTTGCCATAGTAAAATCTATTTATGTTGAAGTCTCCTGGGTTTGTAAGTTTGGCCTGTTAAATCACGTCATCAGATGGACTTTCCTCATGAGACTGAATTGGAGCCTGAAAGACATAAAAATGCAAACACATAAGTCACATCATCAACATCAACAGTGCAAAACCATAATAAAATCTAAACATCTATCCTATTCTTTTACCGTGTCATACGAGCCTCTTTTAACGTGTTAAACAAACAGTGTTAGAAATTTTTCCACCGCGTTATACAAATTCGTGTTATGTAGAGGGGTCAACTATACTTGCATCTGGTGTCTATTTTCCGATTTGCTATAGAGCGACTGGCTTTTAATGTGGTTTTATGGTCACTTTACTTCCGAAAAAACGCAAGAAAATTTTCGGATAGAGACTGGGATAGGTCGCTTATAGAGGTTTGTATGGTCTCTTTTAGAGGCCTTTTAACATTAAGTAGATAGAGTAAAAAGTCGTTGCCTTAAAAAATCTGTCATTGGAGGAGGGATTTGCTTAATTGTCGCTCATGCTCGCTTAATGTCGCTCATAGAAGTTTGTATTTAAAGAAGAAAACTTCGTTTGATTTTGTAAAAATCTATTTATATAATCGTATAATTTCTTGATTCTTTTGCAGTATTTATCTTACAAAAAAAAAAAAAAAACGACCAAACTTGACTTGTAAATTTTAGATGTCTTGAAGCTACTAAACAGCTATAATAAACAGCTTTAAGAACTTCAAGCATGTGTAATGGTACTAAATTCGGTATTTTAGAGAAATGTTTAAAAATTTTCTTCATATTTTGTCTATTAAAATTATTTGGCATGATATATATAACTTATATGGCTTCTGTGATTAGCTTATGTATGTCCATGACAACAGATGTCCAAATATTAAAGAAAAAGATGTGTGTGTGTGTGTGTTAAGGCAAACCTGCACGCGGGGTATCTGCCTAGGATGGGGGTGCCTGGGTAGGAGGACTTTCTAAGGGGTTCTAACGCGTATTCACGTTACATCTGGAGAAAATATACCAAAACTCCAGACCGTTAGATCGACAACCGCGCGATGGGACCCGAACCTGGGACCTTCACTCCTCGGCCGTCTACCATTTTCAGTGGCATAACCACTGTGCCACTGAAAAAGATGAATTGTGCATTACTATAATTGACAATCTTTAATAGTATTTGAGAAAAATAATGTTCATATACAAAAAGTGCTGTTTGGTGTAAGTGAAAAGATTTGATACAATTTTCTGTAAAATATCAGTCTTTATACACACTATGTTTGCGGAAAAATTTTTACTAGAGATTTTCTTTAAAGAACAATTTACTTTGATGTAAAGTTGGTCGTATTTTTAAAAAAACATTTTACCTGGAGTTGGTTACATATTTCAAGCCTTTACAACTACATATGCATATTTTTTAGCCTAGTTCTAAATATACATTTACACGAACAAACTTATACAACATTTAACTTTATGAAACAGTTAAAAAGACCTTGGATACTTAATTTAAATTTGACAGTTGTTTATATATTATCTTTTACCTCCGATATATATTTTAATACAAATCATTATCTTTTTCAGAAAGTAAAGCTGAGCTTTTTCCTTCTAAAATTCTCTGTGCATTAAAAAGTATTTTAAATATTCTAGAAAAATCCAGTTTGAATATAATTTTTTCTATTACTGGTAAGAAATAATGTAAAATTCTTCACAAAACATTTTGATCAATATTTTTTATTAGATAACTACTTGACTCTATGCACTGCGACATTTCCGCCAATCTGAAGATTCTATCAAAGGATCATACGCCACAATCACTGTTCTCTCCGACAGTTAAAACAGTTAACATTAATTATCGTACCTAGTCATTTAAACAATAACAGAGAAATTTCACTTCTGTATTGTATATTTATTCAACGCTTCATTTTTGCCAACACTAAAAAAGCTACTTTCGGAATATCGCTGCAGCTACAATTCGACACATATTACTAATATGAAGTACTATAGATTGTCATCAATAAAGATTGTCATGCTTAATTTTAAAGATTGTCATGCATCATCAATAAAGATTGTAATGCTTAAAGATTGTCATCAATAAGCATTACGAATTATACATACAAATTTATTTTTTCAGTCATTCACGAGGAAAAGGGCAATTAAAAATCAATATTCAGTTAATTATTGCAAATCATTAAAAGAAAATCCTGTAAAACTTGCACTTTTATCGATAAAGTGAACATTAAGTTAATGATACTGCTGCATTAATTTGTGAATATTCAAATTCAGACGGGCATTTATAATATCATTTGGGTTTTAAAAATAAATTTTATTCTTTTCATTTTATGTTTCCTAATTTTATTTAGAAGTACATTTCGTAACTGTGTTGAAAATTTTAGCATTCTTAATGAGTTTTATTTTAAACAAAAGATAAATCTTATTTTTTTTTAAACATAGCATGGCTTTTAACTGACTACCATAACTGAATAATTCTTGTACTCTTTTGTATTTTTTGGTCTTTGCCATTGTATTCATTTCAATGGGAGCAAATTAAAGCCTTTTTTTTGTGCTCGTATTTCATCGTCCATACAAAAGAACTTGTTCCCTTCATGTGTTTTAACAAGCAATGTCATTTCCAAAGGAATAACTCGCCAGAATGTGAATTTTTTGCTGCTTTTTATCATCTTTTGTTTTAACATAATTATTTGAGCCTACTGAAGTAAACTTTAGTAGTAGAGTTTATAGCTATAGAATATATTTTGAAGTATCCTATGTCCAAAATTGTACATATTGACTCAATTAGACAGATAAAAGCACGTTTCGTTTTTTTATGACTCTGTGCACATAAAGTTTTTAGTACCTGAATTAAACTAATGGCTAGTGAATTTTAAAATCAAGTGAAAATGTATACGATAAAAATTTTGAAATATCTATTGTCAGATGTTTAAAGACAACCCATATCAGATAATGTAGTAAGTTTATGTGCGTGTGGTATGATGTGGTGTGTTGTGTGTGGTGTGTCAGGCAAAGCTATGGAATATCTGTCTGCCTAGGGGATTGTGTCTTCAGCGGTGAACTTTTTAAAGGGTTCTAACGAAAATAGAGTAAGCAAAATACTTTTTAAATATCATTTGATATTTTTTCGACTTTTGTTGAATATGAACATTGTAAACATTAATATTTTAACATTGTTGCTGTGATGCAGATTGCTTATTTCATATTAATTTTTATTTGTTTTTCAGGATATTTTTTTAATTTAATATGTTTAAAATTGAGCATTTCAACTTTTAGCTTCTGTTCTCATTTACTTACGTACTTTGGATTTAAAATTTATAATCGCTTTACTCACGCAATAGTTGTTTTTTATTCAATAATGATACTGAGAAGGAGCGGTGGCATTTTTTCTAAAAAACAGATCTTCCTTTGTTTCTGATGTCATGCGCCTGCTTTAAATTTATCCAATGGCTCCTATGTGATCTTGCTTCATTGGACTAACTTTATAGTAGCTCTTTATTGAGCGTTTTCTTTGGCTGCCATATGTATACCACCACCAGTGAGAAGTTCTCTTGGCATTTGCATCCTCCAGTCACTTCACCTCTACTCGACTGTACTATTAATACGCACTTTTCACGCTGACCTACACCAGATCGTGATACTTAATGTTTCTTTTAGATAGCTTTTTTCTTTCAAATAAACAGAATTTTAAAGGATATTAGTCTTATTTATGGCAACTGAGTGTTTGAGGAATTTGTGGTTACTTGCTATATACCTGTGTTTTGTTATCTTTCGCTAACCATCACCCAATTATTTTTAATAGTTTTTCAACTTATGTTCCTCAGGACAGTTGCATGATTGTATATGATATGCATCTTTTCAAAAAATTATCATAGGAGTTATTTATTTCCACAATAAACTTTAATACGATAAATAAAGCACAGAAAAGCGTGAAATTTTGCATCTAAACTTCTAATGCTAACTCATCCAAACAGGAATTCAGGACACTCGAAATTTTTCTGAATATGTAGCAATTATTATTATAAGAAATTAAGGGAAGTTGCAACCTTTAAACCCTCAAAAAATCGATAAAAAGTTATTGCATTTTTAAAAATTTTAATTTTTCTAAATAATACCACATCGAAATATTCCTATTAGAACGCTAGTAATCGCAAAAGAAAATCTGGATGCAATGGAATTTTAAGAGAAGATTTAAAACTTTAAACGCGTTTTCCACAAAACTGCATTTTCGCGACTTGCGCACATGATTGTAGAAAAACTTATGCAGGTATTATCTTGAAGCTTGTTGGGTAAGTACCTGGTATTAATGTCTAAAACCTGCATCTGTTTTTTCATGTTTTTGTAATTATTTATTATTTTGAAAAAACATTATGTTATGAAAAGAAGAGATTTTTCATGTTCTTTTTTTTATTGAACCCCTAAGGGAAAAACATTGTAAATTAAAAAAAAAATATTTAGGTTGAGGTTGTTACCTAGTGTATTGCGCTTATAAAAAAGTAAATATTTTAACTATACATTAATATTTCTTTCTGTAAGTTTGCGCGCAGTAGCTCAGTATCAAATCTTGATATTGAAAAAAAGCTATAAATATTTATGTCATAAATAAATTTCCAACTTACTTTCTGATAAATATGGTAGTGCATATAAACATTTATCAACACTAAAAGAATCACATATAAAATTTTCATGCAGCTTGTTCAATAAATAAAGATGTAGCAAAGCTACGAAAATAGATCAAATTACAGCTCTTTTTAGTTACTCAATGGTTGCAACTCCCCTTAAAATTCAAGATGATAATAATGATAATAATAATAGTTTTTTTTTAGTCGGAATGATAACAGCTGCTGTGGATATCAATATTCACTTACGAATGGGAGGTAGGAATGGATTATTTTTGAAAGATTGAAACATGATGCATTAGAAACAGCAAACATTATGAAGTGTATAAATTCGAATATGATGAGAGACATCAATGCATTTGTCACACATTAGTAAAGACGTCGTGTTAGGTCTTACTTATTTAGCCATTTCTTTCCATAAAGCGGATTTAGCTAAAAGAAAAGGGAGGGATGTAATCTCTTCCACGGCATCAGTGACTCGTCTGCTAATGGCCAATTTGGCTGAATCAAAAAAATTCCCCTTCTCCTTTTTTGTTAGAAAAAGCAATAAGCAAAATGAATGAAAAAGAAAGATTAGGAGAAAAATTAATTTCACATCGCTCACCTGTCATACTTCTAATAGATTCCTTTTTTTAATTACGGTGAAGTAACATGAAATTTAATCTGAGGCTAAATATTTAATGCTAATGTAGAGTTTGATAATATTAATTTTACAATTTTAAAAACTCTTTTGTATATTATTAAGCTATAATATTCGCACGATTAATTAAGAAATATAAAAAATCTGAAATATAGAAACAAATCTGAAATATAAAAAAAAAAAACGTCACTTTTAAGTACGCAATTTATGTGTGTAAGATATACTACAAATGAGTATATAATTGTTTTTGAAATGAATTTATGTCTCTAAATTGCCATAGCTAGTGTTGTATTATATAGTAAGTAGATTTCAGAATATATCTTTTGTGTGCTCTTATAAAATGACCAGAAATGTTACATACATTTTCGGTGGATGAAATCCTTAACTACATATATCAATTTTATTGTGTTTGAAATAGATGAATGTTTCTAAAATACGCTTTAAACAGTGACTGCCCATAGCGCATAATGTATTAGAATTCTTTTTTGTGCTCCTGCAAAAAGAACTATTATCTGCCCACACACTTCATACACCATTTTCAACAGAGTTTGGTAAAATACGAGTAGCAATATCATATGTCAAGATTGACCTCAGTTAGAGTAAAACCTTGAGAGATGAACAGACAAACAAACAAAAATCATGAACACTTTACATTTTTGTTGGAAAATGCTAATAAAATGACTTGTCTGTGCACACTATTTCAAACTCAACTTTTTTTTCTGATATATCTCCTTTTCATATTCCAAGGAAAAGAAAACGATCATAAAAAATATGTTGAAAATCTATTTATTTGACGATAAAGCCTTTTTTAAAGAAGACTCATCGAAGGAAATCAAGTTTAACCGCATAGTAGGAGGTAGCACGCCAGGAGAGATCCACTCACGTGATCTAAATTTGGTTAAAAGTTACTTCAGCTTTCCATTGAGATTTCTTTTTTATTCTTTTATAACTTTTAACAGAAAGAGATTTCTGAATATTGATACTCACGAAAAAACTACTAAGGACCACGGTGAAGGATTTCGAGACCACAAATTTAATATGAACGAACACACTGCACGTACGAATCGGTCTTTAACGGTCAAGGATCCAGATGTCAGTGGACTTATTAATAGCTTTAAAAACAAATCAATGATGTCAAAGACTCGGAAAAATTAACAGTACTTCCTCACGGAATGTGCTATGCACTTATATTAACAGTAAGCCTATATGTCTCATACAAATTTCAAAAAAATTCTAAAGCAAAAAAAATTTGTATGTTTAAGGTTTTTTGCAGAATGTTTTGTTACTTTTATAAGCTTACTGTTTGTAATTGTTCATAATGTAGCTTGTAAAGAAACGTAATGTAAATTTTTAGAGTATCAGCACTGTTGGATTCTTTAAAGGGCAGTTCAAAAGTTACATGATTTCTTTAAAGACATAAAACATTTTTAAATTAGTATGGCGTAGTATTTATAAACTTTTTACTAGAACTTACAGAATTAATTTCAAATATTACGCTCTAAGAGGCCAACAATTCAAAATAATGCTTTAGAGGCGTTGTTTTATTTACTTGTTGTGCAATTGTGCATGTAAGTATAAGATAACTGTGATCAAAAATGCTTTATAGTTGATGCGCTTAACAGCACCTAACTTTCTTCATTATAATTCAGATCATTACCTGCTTGGCATTATAAATTGCACAAAAATGTAAGCCGCATTTAAACCTCAAGCCGAAGAGATTATTTCGCTAGCAAAATTAGAAGAACAGCTCGATAAACATTTAAAAAAAGCATAACTAATTAGCATCTTCAGAAGCTTTGTCTAGACGTCTTAAGAGGATTACAGCTTTAGCCTCGTCTCCTGAAATCGTAATTTTAATTCATTAACAATCAGGAACCTTTCATACTCCACTTGGGGAAAATAATTACACCATTAAATAATTACCATTGAATAATACCAACCATTACACCAAGGCTACACTTGCGCTTCCAGTGAAATATTTCACGAGTATCTCTCTCTAATTACATTTATAATTGGTGTTAATTTATAAGTTCCGTTGGGGGGACCACGCCGTTGCGGGGAAAATATAGCAATATAACTTCTGTTTCCTTGGAATGGTAAAATCAATACCTCGGTCATCAGCCGAACAGAGAGAGAGTGAGAAATGCGCAAATATTCTGCAGGCTCAAACGGATACATTTTATCTTTAAGCATGTAAGTTCTCTATCGATCTCCTAAAGTGTTGGTCTGAGACGCCGGAACAGCTAGCGATCCGGCTTTTCTAAGAATAATGATGTGGGTAGAACTCCGAAAATCAAATGGGACTAATAACGGATGGGAGGATGTCGGCTCTAGGGATTGTAGATTAATACTATGTAAATTGCGCTTCCTCCAATATGATTCGTCATGAAAGGCAGACAAATCTGGATTTTGATTATTAGATAGATGCTGAATTAAATGGTAGTCAAAATTTGAAATATTTCTAAAGGCATTATTTAGAATAATATAAACTATAACAAAGTAGTCTTTACACGAAGAGTGACTACTTTATTTGAAAAAATGTAACGAACTTAAAATAAGTACTTAACAAAATTTGTGAAAAATTATCTACTGAAAATTTAATACAATTTCCACTCATTGTGCAGAAAATATTTTTATGTCTCAGAAACTTCGATTATAATTATTCTTTTGATGTTTTGAATAAATTAATAAGTATTTTAGATTTTATTCACTTGACCTTTTAGGTGTTTTCGATAAGAAAACTCAAAACTACATTTCAGTTTTATAAATTTAAGCCCCACCAGACTATTGGATGAGATACTGAATATCGTGAATGGCTGAAATATAAAGGACCAGTGTTCTGGCTTACCGCACGGCTGTCTATGTAACGGTGCGGAGTTTTGGGAATTTTCTCCAGATGTAATGAGAATACGCTTTAGAACACTTTAAAAGTTTCTTATTTAGGCAACTCCTCTAAGCAGATAGTCCTTTCGTAATGCAATATAATGCAATTTATTAATTAAATTATTTTTTATATATTAGTTCTAAACTCCAATTTTTCATATTATACTTGATGACAATAATCTGAATTTTCTGAGGATTCAAAAAAATTCCTTAAAATTTTTTATTGTTTAACAATCGTAAAAAATTTTTTAATATTTTTATTCATATTTTTTTTTATTTGTATGCGAGTTAGCTTGTTTCAGACTATGCTTTACTTTAGAAAATTTCACATTATTGCCCGGCTTCGACTCCTAGACTGAACCTCCAACTAATTGCCGAGTGGATTAAGCACTGAACATTGGTAGATGGCTGAAGTGTAAAGGTCTGGAGTTTTGGTTTACCTGTCTGGATGTCGATCTAACGGTCTAGAGTTGAGGGCAGATTTCTCCAGACGTAAAGGGAATACGCGTAAAAATCCCTTAAAAAGTCCTCCTCTTGGCAGATAGCTCTGCTTTGCCTTAACAAATCAGCAACAACTGCGATTGATCCATGGGTTCCGATCGATTGTAATACTGTGAAACAAGTGGCTGTTTATGTAGGTTTCCATCGTGTGTTCACTTCACTTTATACATTTCTGTTACGAGAATTTTCGTGAAATTACTCAACGATTCGCACACACGGGAAAATAAACAATAACTACCACTTTGAACAGGCACACATGATCAAAAACTTTAAAAATAACTGCCGTTTTACAATATATCTCCAAAAATGAACCTTCAGAATTGAAATTAATTAGCTATTTTGCCGATTTTGCGATAAATCGCCATTTCCTAATTTCAACCAATGATAATTTAATAGTCAATAACTTGCCATATAATTAATTAATTTACGCACAACTAAAAGTAAGGGGTGGCTATATAAAGGGTACAACATTGGTTTCAACTGAAATTAAAGCTTAACCCTTTCAATCTATGTGATGTTGATTAAAATAATTACATTTATGGGTTTTTTTCAATTAAAATAAATTTAAAGGTTGCTGTTTACTTTAACTAAAATATTCTTTTTATTTATATTTGCTTCTTTCTGTTTTATTTTGATTACTAAATGGTTAGTATAAAAATTTCAGATTTTAGACAAAAAAAAAAACAGCATTTAGAACTGAAGATAAAAAAAAAATGAGTCTGAAAGTTTAAAAGGGAAGATCAAACCGCCAATTCATAACTACACTTAGAAAAATATCTTTTAAACGATAAAAAAGTGCTTGAGATGCATTGTATTATGGTGTAGACAAACAGCAATATATATGTTTGAAAGAATAATATAATAAATAGAACATAATAGAAATATAATGAAATTCTGTTTGTATCATGAATTATTTAATATATCTAGTAAAAACTAATTAAATAATTCATGATACAAAGAGAATTTCATTAATTTTCACAATTCTGTTCAAGCAAGTGTTTTTCCAAACTAACTTTATAGAATTCTACTGTAAAAATGATGATTTACCCCCAACTTAGTGTAAATGACCTCGGAAATATTACGTCACAAATAATGCTTGTAAACAAAGACATTTTTAACGAAGAAAGATTATCCCTTACAAATAGGCGGGTGATGAGGCCTGTGGTAAACAATACGAATGTTGACAGAGAAAAGTCAGTCACGCTCGAGCCGTGGTGGCCTGATACGGTAATCCACCTATGACATGTGTTTCGTAAAAGCATGTGGACTGTCATCAATTGTTGACACTGTGAAGGAAGACTGTCACAATTTTGCTGACGTACATGAATCCTACTTATGATAAAATTGTTGGTAATAAACTGTTATGTGACGATCCCTATGTTCAAGTTACTTTCTCTAATTTTCAGATCCATAAGATATGTTATCCGATGAGTAAAACCGTTAGTTTTGGACCACTGTTTTAAAATCAAACCTCCTAAATTCTATCGTTAAAAAAAGTCCCTTTAACACTCTTTTATTGTAAAATAAAACGAGCAAGAAACAATTAAATGCGACAACTTTTAAATATATTCTTTATAATGCATTTGAACTAAATCATTTTTGTAAACGAAATCGAGAATGTCACAATAAATCCCTTTTATACTTTTAGCACAAAGGTATTAATTTTTAACATGACGAGCCCAAGAATTGAATTTCAAGTATCTGACAAGGCGATTAATTAGGCAAAGATTCTCAAAGAATACCCGGCGTTTAGATGATTGCAAACCAATTTCTAAAATATGTATTTAACTAATTAACATACAAATATTGAGACAATTTGAAATTCTAAAGAATAACATATTGGATTTCATATTTTTTTTCCTTGTCTTAAACTGAAATTCTACCGAAACTAAACTATCGTAGTATAATTTTAATACGAGAAGTAAATACATGGGTACAGCTTGGATAATTGCCAGCCTTTGGTGAGATGAATATATCTGGGAGAGTCAATAATGCCCTAATGACAGTTTAAATATAAGAATATATGGAGAATTATATATACTTAATTACAACCTTAATGGAAAATTATTATCATTGATGTGCATGCGTGAATCATCAAAAAATTTAAAATTACCATGGTTGGTAAATATTTAAGCTGTTCCAAGACATGTTAGCTATTCATATACAAATTTTGATAAAAACACATTTATTTTTTAACTTTGTAAAAAAGCTTACTATTTCATGGAGGAAATAGCATCTTTAATGAAAATTTGGCTAATTTGCTTTGTCATAAATATAAAAAGCAACGTTTATTTTTTACAATTAATCATTTTTTAATCTTTGAAACAGTAGGGAGTTTTATATAAATGAGGTACCCAAATAATCAAATATTCACCTCCAAGTTATATTTTCAGAAAATTGAAACTCAAAGCAAAACTTGCAAATCTAAATTTTATGCACAGACAAATGCTTCCATCTTTTTAAAAAATATGCTA
This sequence comes from Cheiracanthium punctorium, assembly GCA_038373885.1. Classification (NCBI taxonomy): domain Eukaryota; kingdom Metazoa; phylum Arthropoda; class Arachnida; order Araneae; family Cheiracanthiidae; genus Cheiracanthium; species Cheiracanthium punctorium. Next base: position 497,855 of record JAWZYV010001099.1, on the reverse strand, counting down.
CTACAGACGGTCTATTCCATACCAATCCACTGCAAAATAACGCACCTTGGAGCTTCAAATTTTAATGCGCGTGTGAAGGATATCTTTTTTTAAAGTATGCTGCAACAGACGGCTGATTCCGCACTAAATCTATTACAAAGTAGCACTCTGTGGAAACCTTAACAGCCTTTTCCCCCAATTTATCGAGAAAACCCTTATTTCAGTAAAAAAAAAGGAGCTTGGGCTGTATATTTTTATACCCGAGGATTGACAAGTCGGGCTACCTAGCTATTTCTTCCTATTAGTGCCAACGTAACGCCTTCCCCAAGAGTGCAACGTTGTTTTTGACAGCAGGAAACTGCCGAACGATAAGCTTCCCGCTGAAGATAATTTTTTTTTCCAAGAGTGGAGCCCTAAATCCTTATCTATTTCAACAACTCGCCCGAAGTATCAGGTTCAATATTTCACTTCTTTAAGAGAAACGAAACTAAATTACTTGGCTCTTCTGTTTTTCTTTTCGACAAGGGAAGAGTTTTCTTTCTTCTGTTGCTTAAGCTCAATTACAAAAATAAATTACTTGTCTCACTTTTTCTGAAGTAAAGTGAGATACTTTTTTTGTTCGATATTCAATTAACTTTTTGTATTTTGAAACAAGACGTAGAAATATTATTTAAAGTTCCTGTTTTTTGTTTGTTTCTTTCTTTCAATAGCTGTTATACGAACTTGGTGAAATTCAGGCCATTGTGCTTTATGTTTATTATTAATATAAAAAGAAAATATTAGTTTAATTACAATTAATCAATTTTTAGATGTCTTCGAAGCAGCTGCACGCGAAGGGTTTTATATAAATGAGATAAACGAATAACCAAACGTTCATCTCTGCCATACTTCCAGAAAATTAAAACTCGATACACCAATAGGACATTGTTTTTGTGGTTCTTATTTGTTATTACTGTCGAATCTTTTTTGCAACAACACAATCAAAACTTATAAAGTTTAGTCATAACCAAATTCTGGTGAGCTGCATAAAATTACGCTTATAAAATGCAGTATTTTTTAGAAAATTAAAACAATTTGAGATTTATAAATATTATAATAAAATTGTAATGTTGTTATCGTGCATTAATGTGTGTTGCGGGAAAGAGAGTTTTACAGGCATTATTGAATGTGAAATGAGTGTGTGAAAGCTTGACCTTGGTAAAAAAGAGAAAGTTTTGAAACGAGTAGAATTTTAGCGGTATCTCAATTAGCAAAGCAGTTACGGGGAAAATGTAGAAGCATGATGTCACGTACTAAATGATTTCAGTTTCGGCTTGAGAACGCTTAAATAAGGATTCACTATCACTGTCGAGTTAGTGTGTTATAGACTGCGGATACTGAGAGCAAAGCCATACGATTGACATTGTGATTTGAATGGTGCTATTGTTGTTTAGTTAATGATCTTCTGTTGACTGTATTATTAAATTCTGTATTTTTTCGAGATGTTATAGCTACAATTCGTCCAATAAAGTGTTATATTTGCTTTTCGAGCTCGTTCGATTCTTTTAATATACACCCACTATCAGCTTTTTGAAACAATATCTTTGGAGAACAACAACAGAGTTACTTTACAAAATAAAAAATCTGGAGTGACTCCACTCGACTTTCCGAACACTTACGATTAAGATCATTACCAAGCATTTAAATAAATTTCAACCGATGAATAATTCCAACATATATAACAAATTGAAGCTCAATCGAATTCACCGTTTAAACGGCTAGCGCACTTTCAAGAATTTCCCCTCATATGCCATAATGTAAAAGAAATCTTTGTCGTAGCACTGAAGAAAAACTGTAAGTCCTATACACACCAAAATCAATACCGGTCTTGCGACAGTGATTTATATATTGGGTATATTGGCAACATATATACCCAATTTGAGCTCAATCGAATGCCCTGTTTAGGAGCTGTCGTGTGCACTCACATACACACAAACACACACACACACACATACATACATCTCGTAAAATAGCATAAATGAATTCAGAAGACCTCAAAACGTGTAAATTCTCCAAAATCTCAAAGTCGAACTTTTTCATAAATAGAATACTTTCCTTACATGGTACATGTTCGGAAAGTAAAAATATTGAAAAAAATTGAAAATATTGAAATGGAATATTGTATAAAAATAAAGTAAGTAAAAATATTGAAAGTAAAAATATCAAGTAAAAATATTGAAAAAAAAAACATTAGGTTATTTTATGACTTGCTTTTTTCCTATGACATGAACTGACAATTAATTAAGATTTGCTCATTCCTAGATATGCTTCCGACAATTTCTTTTTAATAGTGTGCAATGAATTATAGTCAATAGTCACTGTTTTTCAGCTGTTGGGATCTGTAACGGCTATGGTACCAGTCTTCTTGCTGACAAACGTAGGTTGATAGTCTTGTGATGAAAAAAAAAAATGGAGCTAATACGTTATAAAAATATTACTTTGCTAAAATATTTCAGATAACAAAGCTTGGTAGTAAAATTTCTTATTGCATAACTAACCTGCTGTATAATGATTAGATAAAGATGTGCAGTTTCAGTAATCAGAATATCCGGAGTTTAAAATTATTCTGTTATGTAAACTCCGGTATCTATTTGCATTAAATTCATGTGCACTGAAATGAGACTTTGAAACACTGTCGTGATAAGCACTGACGTGTATTTCACTGACGTGAAAATTGGGTATCGAAATAAAAAACTTCGACTGTGTTATTATTATTATAATTAGTTAGTGTCTCAAAACTTTTAGAAAAAGAAGAAAAGAAAAGAGATTTTTAATAACTACATCGCGTCAATAAATTTTTGTGCTTAAGCATCTGAGTGTCTAGGAAAAAGACGAAAATTGTTTTGTTCTTCCATATAAGATTAGGCACTGTAAAATTCCATTGTAGAAGTTATTAGAGTCCTAAATCCAAAATTATAAAGTCCAGATCCCACCTCTGAATTAGCCTAATGGAACCTCCTTTGTCTGTTCTTTTCCATTATTGCAAAGACATGAAAGCAAACTGCAATGTTAGTGTTGCTTTTAAACTCTGGTCTATGGATGCTCGGCCTTGCTTAAGCGCAATCCGTGGCTCAGTGAGACACACAAAGATTTGGCACACTGGACACAGAAGAGGAATCTTCATAATCTTATTTGTAAATATCAAATTAAACGCGTTAAGCATGAGATCACGAGAAAAATTTTAAAAATGCGTGTCCTCACGTCTTCTTCCCTTAGGAAAAATTCTGTGTACAGTGCTAAGTTCAGAAAATTTTATTAATATGAAAAGTAATGAGTTTTGGTTAAAATACACTCTAACTGGGGAAGATCATTTCTAAACATAAACTTCATTTCTGTTGAAAATACTTTATATAACTTATTCAACATAGTATTGAGGTATACTGCAGTATGTAGTATTACGGACGAAAATTTACGTCTCAAACCATTCAAAAGATTAAATGATGTGGAAGGTCACAATATTCCGATTTCAAAACATAGAGACTGTAATACTTCTCATTCTCGGGAATTGTTTCTATAATAAGAATTCCCGACTTCCTCCCTTTAGTTGTCACTTATTTTTGTTAAAAACTGTTATTTTTTTCTTGACTGGCTTTATTAGCGGGAAGAATTTGTGGAATCTGTTCTTTGGCTTCAAGAATGAGAAGAATTGGACTTGTATCGAAATTATAACTTACAGTGAAGATAGGTATGCAATCGAATTTCATTCAGAGAAAAGCCATTAAAAGGAATTCTATTTTCTAAAGGATTTCTTCAAACATCAATGAATTCAATCTTTTAAAAAAACATTGTTTTATTAATGGAATATTGGATTGTGATGGATTTCATAAAATTAATTCATTTAGACTATTGAATATCATTTAGCGGCGTAGCAAATGCAGGTCACTACGCACGGTGTTAGATGAATGAAAGATGCAAATATACAAGTACGGTTTTGGAAAAGTGCATTATCAATTGCAGACCTTACAAAAGGATAAAACGAAAACAGGAAGCCATAGAAAATATTTGGGTCTCATCAGTAGCTAGCATTCCTCAGTCACAAGTCCAATTTGTCAAAACTACAGCAATTTCAGTGTTTTGGAATACGTTTTAACCTAACTCCATAAAAGATAAATGTCAGAAACATCTCTATTCGTAAAAATGTTTCTATTTCCTTTTTTTTGAGGGGGGGGGGGTAATGTGTTTCAGAAAATTTCATGTAAAATCAACCAGTAGCTGTCGACCCACTTTTATTTTCATAATGTTGGATAGGTGACTATATTTAATGGATATGTATTTAGCTAGTGGTTTTTGGTTCTTTTTTCGCTGGTTTCTTTATTTTAATACTAAAAATATATTAGGCTTAAAATTTCAAATTCGAATTGTTTAAAGATATTTAAATGGTATTTTATACGATTTCTTTCATATCAGTGTTTAGGATTAACTTTTACAGAAAAAAAATATTTTCAAGCAGATATGTGTGTTATTTTACGGGTTTTTTAAAAATAAATGATAGGAAGTCTAATACCAAAACACAGCACTTAGAATAAAAATGTCTAATATCGTGTTTTTCTTCCCTCAATTATTAAAACGAACACAGGTTATCTGTTCAATATGCAATTGTATAGGGGAGTTTATTTTGTGACATATGATACTAAAGAATAGAGATGTTTTCCTCATCTGATCGAATGAGACAACGTTATTCATCGAACGAGTAACGTTCGACGAATATTTTTGGCTCTAGACCTATATACACCTTTTGAAATTCACAGGAACAAATACACACATACAACGAAGTCTTCCATAAATTAAGCAACACATTATTCGGCCTATTTTGAACCCCCGCCCTTCCCATCTCCGTAAAGTTAACAACCTTAGTATCATTTGTGCAAAGCCTTACTTCAATTTGTTAATTTGCTTTGTTTATTAGAATGACATGCCGGCCGAAATTATTTTGGTGTTTTGGATTAAGGTCTTTGGTGTATAAAACTGATGTGACAGTGAAAATTATTTGATCAATACACAAGCTGCAACAAGCGCGTGAAAATTTGAAAATTCATAACGCAAGTGTTACGTAACAGCATCTTCATTTCCTTGTCACAAATTTTGTCACATTTGGTTAATACCCTCCCCTCCTCACCTTCGATTGTTATGGAAATTATGGAAATCCCTCAAATGCAGGTATATACTTCAATGTATTTAACATATATATTGCCATCAGATCTTATACTTAAAAAAGGATAAATACTCACTTTTCTTTCTTCCAAAGGGGACGAGTGGTGGGGAAGGGGGGTTATGAACTAGTATTTAGATGGTTTTTACGATCAAGATTATCTTTACTATCTAAAAATTGCGTAGACGGTTTCATTAATAAAATTAGAAATAAAGGATTATTTATTTATTCATTTATTATATTTTTGCTTTTTATTTTGTATTTTTAAAATAAGAAAATAAAATTTGAATATTATAATTTGAAAATATCTGCTTTAATAAAAGAGATATGAACTAGTATTTAATTGCTTTTTAAAATTTAGATTATTTTTACCATCTGAAAATTATGTAGACGTTATCTATATAAATTAAATTAGTCTTTTATCTGTACATTACTTGTGATTCAAAAGTTTTGCGATTTCTATCCGTTTCAAGCTCCCGAGAATCCAGTGCGACCGTCAGAAAAGTTAGACGGTCTAGGCATTCCGTCGTTCTGTCCTAGACCGTCTTTTTTTTTCGCTCATGACGTACAAATAACTGAAGCGAATGAGATGACATTTGGAGACACGACAGGCTGCCACCCAACTTAAACTATAGCCGTCGAATTTTTTAAAAATTTTGATTAGATTTTGAGAAAATCGTTTCAAACTAAGTACATTTATATTCGCACATCACGCAAAATTAATGAAAAGCGAATGAAATGAAATTTGGTGACAGATAGGTGGTTACTCAACTCGCACTATAGGTATCTCATTTTTTGAAAATTTTATGAGATTTTTGAGAAGATCTTTTCAAACTGTCTGAATCTTTGTTTGCTCATTATGTAATAACGACTAAAGTGAATGAAATGACATTTGGTGACGTAATAGGCGGTCACTCAACTTAAACTATAGGCGTCGAATTTTAAAAAATATTTGATTAGATTTTGAGATTTTGGGAAAATCGTTTCAAATTGCATACATTTATGTTCGCGCACAAAGTAAAAATGACTGGAGGGAATGAAAGGAAATTTGATGACATCATAAGTGGTAACTCAACTTAAATTACAGGTGTCAAATTTTTTAAAACTTCGAATAGATTTTAAGATTTTGCGAAAATTGCATCAAGCTGCGTACATTTGTGTTCGCGCATCACGTAAAAATGACGTAAAAATCACGTAAAAAAGGCAAACTTTAATATTTACTAACTACCTCGAATTAAAGGCCTAGAATTTTAAAAATGTTTTGATTAGATTTTGTGATTTTGCAAAAAATGTATTCAAAATCTAAAAATATGTGTCCATCATTTACGAATCACAGAAGCGAATGAAATAAAATTTAGTATAGTCACAGATGGTTACTTACAATATAGTCGTCAAAGTACTTTACATTTTTTTTATAGATTTTGAGATTTTGTCAAAATTCAGTACATGTCGTTTCCATTCCTAAAAAATGGCAATGGAATAGAGTGAAATTTTGAATTATGTTAGTTTCAAGTTCATTTAAACTCTAGATGTCAAAACTGTAAATATTTCATAGAATTTGGAATTTCGGGAAAATCGTACAAATGTTTATTCTTGCACTTAAAAATGGATTAAAAGGATACAATGAAGTTTAGCAACATGATCAGCAACGACTCAAACAGCAAATGTCGGATTCTTTTTTACAAATTTGAACAAATTTTAAAACTCTTTTAAAAATGCTTATTTGCTTTTAATAGATTTTGTGAAAATTGTGCAAAATTTTTTTGAGGGATAATGTTAAAATGAACACGAATGTTGAAATATGCACGAAAGTTATAATTTTGCTTTCTATACTATTGTCAATATACTAATTCCATTCTTTGTACGCCTGCAATGCTGACGAAAAATCAGGCTTTTTGGAAATTTACATTTCGCACTAACCCGTCAATGACGGGGACGTCAGCTAGTCATTAATAAAATGAGAAACAATGTTTTATTTATTTATTTTTATTATCATTCTGAAAATACGAAGATAAAGTTTGAATGTAATATTTTGAAAATATCCGCTCTAACAAAAGAGTCAGCTATTATTTTCGAAGCACCCAGTGTTATTTTTGATAAAACTTGAGAGCGTCAAACATTATTTTTGAAGATAAATCCCCTCCCCCTCCATTTTCCTGAAATAAAATAAATCTGATCCGAACGGTGGCAGCTCAAAAGTCATTCATATACACATAAATAAACATTCAAAGAATCCGAGGCTTCAAAGGACGAGGCATTTTGACAGATATCGAGTTATTCGAGCACCCCTTTTTCTTATCTGTAAACATACCCCTTCTCTTTGAGTTCATAAACATAAGAGAAGCCTCCACATTTTTCCACCCTCTTACCAGACGGCACTCTCACACACACACATGATAAAAAAAATATATGGGTAAAAAAATGTGGGTAAAAAAAGGTAAGCTATATCGTGCAACTTCAAGGTCATTTTGCAGTGGGAGGGAGGGGAGAGTTGTCGACTGCAAGCCCCCCCGTCATCAGGTAGTGTCACTTACAGGCGGGAGATTGTGATATGTAAATGATAGGTCTCTTTAACGGATGGGTGTGTCCCCTTCTGATAAAGTTGCCACCGAACATAGCTGAACGGCTCTGTCTCCTATATATATATATAACAATTTTTTTCGCCCTTTCCTTATAACTTAGCTTATCACTTGATAACAGGGCGAGAGGTGCAAGACGAAGGAAGCAATTGGGATGAAGGGAAAGTGAGCTAAAGTAGGGTGAATGGCGTTTAAAATAGTGTGGAGATAAAAGGAATTTATTGCTGTGTTAAGAAAAAATAATATTTTGTTGTAGACATCACATGATACGCTGTAGCTTAAAGAAGATTAAATGGCCCCGTGAAAACTGTTGCCCTTATTTCGAAAGGGCACTTATTTTACCAATTTAAGATTCTGTGAAATAATAAATTGCTTATACTTGTTCCCCTTCGCAGTAGAGACAAAGAGAAAATATTGCAATAGACGCAAATTGAAACCAATAAAAATCTTTTATATCGTTTACGTTTAAGATTTTAAAATATTATTAGATAAATTAATATCTCCTACCTGAAAGAATAAGCGAAAATAAAACAAATGGACCACATCCATCATATTTATCATCCAAGGGAATCAAAATACTCGTACCATAGTCCCCATTTGTTTTTATTTCGTTTAACAAAAATTCTGCCGTTTTCATGTTTGTGTGTGAGTCTCTAGGTGAAAGTGACAATTAGTTCACTTTCCGACTGGGCTTCACAGCATCGTTTCTTCATTCTTTCTTTCTTCTTTTTTCCCTTTTTTCCGGGCTAAAACTATAGCTTTTATATCCCGTTATATATTCAAGATTCAATTTCGATTGTTGAAACTGAACGCTCCGATTCGTAGGCTTGAAAATCTAGCATAGGTAGAAAGTTTTAATAACTAGTCTAATTTTCAGGGCAAAACACAAATTTTATTGGTCCTCGAAGTTCGATGAAAAATCTTCATTTCAGAATTCAAAAGAAATCACAAGCAGAATCTCGATTTACAACAATCAAGTTATCACAGACATTTCCTCAAATACTGTAATTCTCATGCAAATAAGTCCTCCCCCAGGGTAGAAATTCACAGTAAATCTCGAGCAGAATACTTAACTGCTCCTCAGTAGACAACAATAAATACTTAATGAGCTGCCTTCAAAAATAGCCTTCGTAAAACATCAACAATATCTCTCCCAGACAGCACATAAGCTTAAATCAAGCTTGACATTTCTTTGAATTTGAAGTATTAATACAAGCTTGACAGTTCAATTCATTTTAAGCTTGCAGCAAGCTTGGAGAAGTCATTTGAACTGTCAAGCTTGAATACAACTTGATTACTGCTTGATTTGGAAAGCCACATCCACATAACAAATAATTTATCGTCAGTCATGAATGTACTTGACCATAGAATTAAAAAAAAAGATTCTATATTTCCAAATATGGAAATTCTTCAAAATAAAATACAATTGTACTACGAAATTGATTTCAAAATCAGTCGTTTGTCTGGATTTTGGCCAATGTTGCCCAACATGAGTGTCGCGATATTGAAAGTTTTAAAACGTGTGCTGCTTTTAAGTTTATATTATGCTTATTTCCCTATTAGTAGAGTCTATAAATCACACATAACATTATTTTAATTTTGATTCATCCCATGGAAAGTAAAAGAAAGAAATCGGCATCGATCACTGATCGATCTCGCCAGAAAACGGCGTGACAACCATAACAGTCACTTCAAACTATAGTCGTACCAGCGCGAGGCAGATTGGCGGAACGGTTAGGACGCTACCCTCCCAACCCTTAGGTCCCGAGTTCTATCCCAGCCGCGGACGCTTGATGGAAACAGATTAAATTAATTTGCATAGAGGGGGAAAATGCGTGGAAAAATAAAACATGTGGGGCGAGTTCGCCGACGGGCGCCCCGTGTATTTAGAAATTTTTTTTTTAGAAGATTTTTTTAATCTTGAAATTAAGCTTGCTATGGCAAGCTTAATGCAAGCTCAGCATCTGTAAACTTGAACACTTGATTCAAGCTTGCATTAAGCTTACACGCTTGAAATTTTCAAGCTTAATTCAAGTTTATTGACTTGATAAATCAAGCTTGCTGCAAGTTTGATGCAAGTTTGCTGTGCTGTCTGGGCTCACAGCAAATAACACATAGCGAGCAACACAGCTCTCGCATTATACATGCATTCTCCGTAAAAGACGATTCAGAGCTAACTGGTGGGTGACCTCCTCGGTATTATTTATACCTTCCGCACATCCCACTCGAACATTCCACGTATTTCGTTAAGTAGCATTTTTGGGACATTTCCATTTCAGAAACACTCTTTATTTATCGCGTAAATCGATTGCTTAACACTAATGCTATGCAGTGTTAAATATTGCAGAGCCTATTAATAAAATTGCAACCTAATGTCGCTAAGCTTGGAGACTGTTTGGAGAAATATCGTCGCATTTGGCGTGAAAATCAAGTCCATAAAACTGAACCTAGCTAAGCGATATCGCCAATATTTGACGAAACTCCGCCAAACCCAATGATAACCCAATGAGAAACTTAAGGGTCCCAAAGTCGAGTTCAAGTTAATTATTTACACTCAACAAATTAAAAAGTTTAATTATTTGACTCGTAAGAATACAAATTCTAGACTAAATCAAAGCCCAGAATAGAAGATCACATCAAAAATTCGTAACATTATAATACTCTCATGGAAATACTGACCATCGAAAAGTTACTGGATCTATTATACAAGGCCAAGAAGCAAAGAAATGTTTTAAAGCCACATCGCAATCCAAAAAATGACTATTCAGTATCAATAAACTAATTATATTTTACAGTTTTTCAGAAATTTAACCTCTTCCTCTACGAAAGGATAATATATTCTATTTATAGACATTACCTAGGCAAAGATTTTAAGCATTTAATATCTAGGAATAAGAGTCGACTCATATAAATTAAAGTATTTTGGGATATAGGTCAGGCAATGTGTGAAAGATGCATGCTCAAATAAAGTTAAATTTTTCATTACATGTAAGGCATACTTGTACTTATATTGACATCCCTTGGTGTGAAAGAAATAGTTTCAGGAAGGGGGGGGGGGTAATTCAAAAAATCAACAATTAAGTAAATTTTACTTTTCAAAATTGAGTTTTTAAATAAATATTTGACAATATATCCCCTTAAACAAAACGAGATTTCCATTATTGATTTAAATAAACCTAGTTTCAACTAACAAGAGGAGGCTCAGATGTTGGGACCGCAGATTTTAATGAAAGGCTATGAATGAAATGGGTTATAGGGGACTAATAGTAAAATAAAATGCCAAAGAATTAGCCGCAAACTCTGGTATATTTTCGAGGCAATTCCAGTTAAACAGTTGATACATTGTTATATACAAACTATTTGACAGTGCGTTTGCTGTTCGCTGTAGGGCCATGGTTTCGCATTTAAATATGATCCGAAGGCTAGCGGGTTCGTACTCACCTCTGACTATTATTATTTTTTTTAAATTCAAATAGTTTAAAATTATTATGTAACAAATTTGTTGAGGCTTATTTTGTAAAACTGGAGCTATAAAGTTTTTTGATGTGTATGCATTTGATAATTTACTAGTACTTCTAGACATTTGTCCTACCAAAGAATGATAAAAATAGATTCGTTTCTTTTTTCATTTTAATAGATGCAATTATTGTTTTAAATTTTCCATTCAGTTAAAACGTATTGCATGCTTGCAATTTCATGTATATTTAATTTAAAAACAATTAGTGATTCAATATTCGGTATAAGTGAAACCTTTTTATAAGTTTAAAATATTTATGATTTGATGTAATGTTTAAAACGCATTTAATTTTAAATTTATCAAACTAGCTTGTAGGTAATAAAATCATAACAATAATAATAAATATCAGGAGCTTTTGGCCATCTAGTACAGAAAACTATAGCGAATTTAGTGAAAGAATATTCCAATGTGAATGTAACATGTTCAAAAATCAGCCTCACCATGGCACAGTGGTTAAGTCTCCGAAAATGGTAGACGGCCGAAGTGTGAAGGTCCCGGGTTAGGATCCCATCACGCGGCTGTCAATCAAACGGTCTGGAGTTTTGGACTGTTTTCTCCAGATGTAACGTGAATACGCGTTAGAACCTCTTAGAATGTCCTCCTGTCAAGACACTCCCCATGCTTGGCAGATCGCCCACGCGCAACGTTGCCATTAATGACCCAACAAAACATGTTCAAAAATCGGAAAACTTTTAACATGTCTCCATGCTTCATTCCTTGACTGAATAAGGGAAGAAGAAGATTTTTCTTTTAGTAGACTAGTGGAGAGGACAAACGAATCCAGTAGTTTATGACGAAATATTTTTGCGACGTTGAAAGTAATTCATCTCGCATCCTAAAAATAATTTCATCTGGGCAAATAATGCACGCGTTTTGTGAACCCTGTAGTAATGTATACTTTCATCAACAAATAAAGAAAATTTGATCAAAAGTTAGAAAATTCCTCATACCTTATACAAAATAGATGAGAAATAGCAGCCCGAGAAGATGCATTTAAAATTTATTCAGTTATGAATTTTCTACCAGCACCATTTTTTTTCTGACATCTTAAAATGCGCATGGTTTGCATCAGAACTTTCTGATGAAAGACCGATTTTTCAAAATATAAATGAAATTTGCTTCCCTCAAACAGAGATGAAAAGACCAAGTGAATGCAAAATACTTCTTTCGCATGTTATAGCAGATATCCAAACAATTTTGTGTTTCGAATAAGTTTACGAAAAATAACATCCTGCTTCATATACAGCATCTGTAAAAGTCATGAACTAATGAAATATTTTTCAAAATGGGATTAATAAATAATGCTTCTCATTGCCACCAGTTTCAATTGTAATTATTCAATTTTAAATACAAATAGTGCATACTATACCGGGTGATTCAAAATGAATGTTAAGGCAATTATTTTTTAAACCGTAAGTGATCGAAATATACTTACAATGAGAGAAGGTCGTCCAATTAAGAGTAGCTTTCAGATATGGCATTTTTTACTGGAGGTTGTATACATATTAAAATACGAAATTTAAGTTTTATACGGTCCCTTCTTTCCTACCCTTTATATTTAGAAGAATGTTGCTCTTTACCTAAGAAAATTAATAAAACAAATCCCGTGTCTCTACGTGGAATAGTTTCCGAGATATATCAATTTGAAAATTTTGGCATTTGTCGCCAAGCAATAAGGGGATGTCTCCAAAGGGAGAAAAATGTAATTACTTTTCAACTGACGCTAATTTATGTTAATAGTTACTCGACAGGCACAGTTGACTCCTTAAGTCCTAATTTAGCTAGAATTTTTCTGTAAAGCATGTTTGGTACTTTCTAATGAAAGTTGCCACATCATAGTAACCTATACCATTATTTTGGCATTCTCTTTTACACTTTAAAATTCCTTCTCAAGAAACGTGATGTAATTATTGGATGATCCCCCTAAAAGACAAAATTATCGCTCATTTCATAAAGCGGTACCGATCATTTCAGGTAAAACTGTACCTGCTAATTTCCCACATTTGATCGCGTTTGGTTGCTTTTCCCAACTACAGGATCTTTATTTATCTTTTATCAACTCATATTGGGTCCCCTAAAGTAAAGATTTTTTTCGCCTGAAAACTGACGCCAACACAGTAGTAAAGTGGTGTAAGTCCTCATTTCCAAAATTAATTTTCTCGCTAACCATTTCACTTAGAGACACTGGATTTGTTTTATTAATTTGTTTTATTATTATTTTCTTAGGGAAAGAGCAACATTCTTCTAAATATAAAGGGTAGGAAAGGAGGGACCGTATAAAAATGAAATTTCGTATTTTAATATGCATACATCCCCTAGTAAAAAATGTCCTATCTGAAAGCTACTCTTAATTTGACGAACTTTTCTAACTGGAAATATGTTTCAATCACATACTGTTTAAAAAATAATCGTCTTAACATCTATTTCGAATCACCCGTTATAAATTACATCAATTTCCTAATGCGTGTCATTTTAAACTGTTCAGTGAATTTTTAAGTTAAAAAAATGAAAGCGGACAGAATGGGACACGAACCCGCAACCTTTCGGATAATAATCAAATGCGAAACCTTGGCACGTAAGTGAATTGTCAAATAGTTGGTATATAGCAATGTATTAAATGTTTAAATGGAATTTTCTCGGAAATGCACGAGAGTTGGCGGCTAATTCTTTGGCATTTTAGTTTACTATGGGTCCCCTGTAATAGCCCATCATCAACAAAATCGGTGATCCCAAGCCTCCCTGAGCCTCCCCTTCTAAGTACAATGCTCCGAGAGAAGAAAGTATAAGCAAGGTTTCGAAAATTTTCTAGACACAACTGATTTTGGTTAATTGTTTTTTGGAAATATATGACATTAATCGCATAGACAGATTAAGCTTGTTTCCATGCACTGCTGTAAGTATGTTGGAATAAAAATATTATTATTATGGTTAATTAGTAAAATAGTTCGCATACCAGTAAAATATGAGTAATATATAAAGGTATAAGAATAAATGCTACTATAGTCTAAATAAAGATTTAATTACTTTAAAGCAGTGATGAGAATTTAATTCATGGCTTTCAGGATATTTCTAACAACAACAAAGAAAAGAAAACATTATATTTCATTAAACAAGTAATAATCTTATGAAATTACATTTCAAAATGCAGCACCTCCAGAAAGCAAAGATAGTTTAATTATCTCTAGATGAAAGGTCATTAAGTATAGCCACATATGCTTGAACCTAATAAATTGAAAAAGATTCTGTTGTCTGGTTGGAGAAATTATTCAACAATGCCTCCTCTTTCTTTAAGAGTAATAAAAAAGCTCAGAGACTGTGACACGTTTAAATAATTTGTTGTTGGTTTTTTTTTTTCTCGTTGAAAATGCTGACCCCCCCCCCTCCCTCATAAAAGTTACGCACCTTTGACACCTTTTAATTAAATTGAGTAAAAAATACCAATTTACTTCTTATTATTTATTTATTGTCATGCCGCAAGAAGACATGAGAAGACAAAAAAACTTTGTTTTTATTTAAGCGAGTTTTCAGATTTTTAATTTGAGATGCTATAATTATATCATATTTTTAAGAATGGAAAAAAATAGCAACATTGTACGTCTAAAACGGACAATGGCTGAAATTATTGTGTTAAAAATTAAACAGTTTCATAGGACTTCCAAAAGATTTAAGTTAAAATTTCCTTCGCCTCAAAATCTTCATTAAAAAACAATCTTTTAACACCGGATTTGAACTTCTACTTTAGCAATTACGTTTTAACAAAATTTTTAATTTAATGTTATTTAACATAGATGAGAAATTGTTTAGGCACTACTGTTTTCAAAGCTTAATAAGAAACATGATATAAATGTGCACAATAAACCAGCAATAAGACTTAGTAGACAAACTCATGACCCTAGTTCTTGAGATATTTTGCATTTAGTTTTACCTCATCATCTATGCCCAGCTCAAAATTTTATATAAATACAGATAAATTCTTTAACTTAAAAAATATGATTATGTATTAGCAATTGAGTATATTGTTTTTTTTTTCATTTCATCTAAATAACATACACTGGGACAGAATGATCTTTCTTAATTTTAAAGTGAAACTGAAGTTTATCACAAAGAGCGCATAGCTTTAACAAGTTCATGACTAATGTTCTGTATTTTACATATTTTGCCTTTTTTTATCCAATCGGCAAATAAAAAATTTCTCTATCATAACCGTAGAACATGTAACGCCATCTCTATAGAAAAAACGTAACTTCCCCTCCTTATTCTGGTTACGCATAATGACTCACTGGTTGTTGTACCATGGGTTTCAGCTTTGCATTCCAGACGTTCAAAGTACATTTCCAAGATGGAATCATTGTTCCTAAAATTATACAAAGCTTGTAATTTATATTTTTAAACACTTATAAAACAGCTCTCTACCATAATACTCTCTCAAAAGCATTAAGATTGCTTCTTTTATCGAAATTTATTATTGATGCTGTCTACCGAATATCCTTGTAACTTGATAATTTCTTTCTGAAATGCCATCATACAGAAGTTAACTGTATAAAACTTGTAATTCACAATCATTTGAATTTGTTTTGTAATTACCCTTGCCAGTTCATTGTTTATGTTACTGTAATTCAAACTAGTTATTGCTCCTCCATTTTTGGTTTCTTTTGATTGCTTTATTGAATTGAAATTTATTATTGTTTTATACGCTTCATGCTTTGGTGCTCAGCTAGAAAACATTATCAAATTGATAAAAATATGTCTCTCTGCCATGAGTTTGAAATCTGTTAATAAAAAATTATTCATGGAAATTTGATCATTTGAATACTTTCTAAAAGTTTCTAATAATTCATCTGCACTCATGCAGAACGACTACATTTGAATTAATTTAAAATAAATTAAGCTATTTAAAATTAATTGAAGATAAATAAAAATCCAATTTCATCGACTGATAAAGAATATTAATAAATAAAACCCTATTGTAGTTTTAATAGATACGATCTTCCAGTCAATTAACATAGAATGGAAAACATATTTCTTTTAACATATTCTTTCTTCTACAAAGATTCTTTCAGTAATTCTCTTTTGCACCAGCCATTTCCCAGTACAGAATAGCTTTCCAAATTACATAAATGCCTTTATGTATATGAATAATTTCTTACAATTGTCAGAATTTCAAAAGTGGCTTTCAGATAATCTTCTAAGACCACAAAATCATATCTCGTCGCATTTTCACCCACTCAGCAGTTTAATCAGATAAATCGCCCCTCTTCACCCATAATCGCTTCTTATCTAAAACCCCCAATTCCCTTGCTCCATACTTCGGCGCATGGACCGATCCGGCTTTGCAATTATACTTCCTGATTTAAAGGTACTCTCCTTGTGGAGGTTCCCTCCCGAAATTCACCCGCTCTGTTGCAAATGATGATGCGGGCCGCGCAAGGGAGAGAGACTACAATACACCACCAATCCTACGTGATCTTTATCCCGTGACAGTTATGGGGATGAAATGAACGCGAATTTATTAGAGCTATTCCGAGAAAGAGTACAGCCATAGCTCTTGTCAGGTATCGGATTACTGATGTGTGTGGTGTAGACCGAGGAATCATAAGAAACATATCGTGAACGGGTTAGGCTTTCAATTTCCATCAACCCCGCTGGTGCAACAATAAGGAAAATGGCATTTTCAGGAATATTTCACGGAGGGTGTCTTTATTGTCGAATGTCAAAATTGAATTGAAAAAAGAAATACTTATTGAAGATTTTTAAACCTGTAAAATGCTCCTGTAGACACCATTCTGCTGCTGAAACGACAGAGCAGATAGCCACTAAATTTGGCATAAGGATTGCACAAGTCCATAACAAAACATGTTTGAACAAAAAAAAAAGTTTAGTTCAAAAAGTGTCCACTAGATAGTTAATAAATGCTCAGAAAATTTTAATAAATGTTTAAATTGTTTGTGCATTTCGAATCAGCTATTGTCATTTAAATTTGTGCCTTTTTTTATGTAAAGCTCTACCTAATAGACAATTTTTGAACTAAATCTTTTTATAAGCATTCTTTGTGTTCAACTTATGTATAATCTGTATACCGAATTCGGTTACAATCCATTTACCCGTTTAACTGTTGCATCCTGTCTTGGGGAAGTTTAATTATAACCAGCAGTATATGCCAAATAAAGAGTCCTTCTTTTATTGTTCTTAACACATTAGCGCTTTTGCCATTTTGATCACATAATCCGATTTTGTGCACTTGCCTGTGTGTTAGTAACTAAGAGCGAAAATGGTAAATTTTTTTGTTTATGGTAAAATTTTGGTAAGGCCTAAAAATCTTTGCTTTAGTCTTAAAAGTTTTGGGGTCCTTATTGGTTAAAGCACTGTTCACATCCTTAACAATAGACTTCTTATTCTAGAAAATCCGACGTTTGCACAATGTAAATCTTGTTGAAATGGTGAGAAGACTAAGAGAAAGATCTATGGAAAAACTTTCTGTTGCTGAATAAAGATAAATGAAAATTATGAAAACGTCGATAGAAAGTATTGATTGCAGGTAATAGGTTTTTTTTTTGCATACAAGTTTCACTCACGGTAACGCTAACGTTAAATGCCACTGGACAATACAGAGCATGAGCGCGTATAAAATCCGAAACGTGGTTTGCCAAAATACTCCGTATAGCGTTAGTGTTAACATAAGAAGAAATGTAGCGCATAAACTCCCCAATTTTTAAGTGACTATTCTTAATGAATTCAAGAAGCGCTATCAAACAACAAAATCATGCAATGGGATTTAACGTTATTATTTCAACATCCCCGAATTACTAAATTTTTACTGTAAGAAAGTTGTTTGAATCACTCATGAAGTAATAAAAATTAAGTTTCTATATCCACGTCGGAGTCGAGTAGCGCAACGTTCTTTCCTAAAAATTTCAATGTTTTTTTTAAATATTATTTATCCGATTCAAATAATTTCGATCTTTTATATAACTTTAAAAAGTTATATATATTACTCTGTATAAATTTCTTCTCATTCAAACATGTTCAAGGTAAATGCTTCGTTTGCAATGTGCCACAGTGAAATCCTTAACTAAATGCAATGCAGCGTTTCCTCATCTCCGGTTTCCGAATCTACTTTGCATTCACTAAAATAATTTTGTCTAATGCAGTAAGACATTCCGTTCCAGCTCACTTTTTTCTTAAGCACAACTCTCCTCTACAAACCCACAAATTCATTCCATACACGGAAGGAGAAAGAAATTCTTCCCCTTAAATTCCTTCATTATTTTTATCAAACTGTGCTATCAAGGTTTCCTGGATAAATCCACCAAAAACTTCTTTCATTATAATGAGAGCGCTGAATTTTTTTAAGGCTGCGAATCAGGCCCTTACATCAAAGCGCGCTTTCGTACACTCTCATCAAAAAAAGGTATGCGCTTTCAAATATTTCGAAAAAATAAATAAATAAAACGCTTTTGCTTTTACCAGATATTGGATGCTTCCCCGAAGAGAGTTTCTTTTTTTTACTTCTCTCTTTTTTTCATTTCCAAGACATCAAATAACAACTCAGTCCGAGTAGATTCTCAATCACTGCATTTCAGGGAAATGAAAATATCCTGTAATATTCCCTTTTCCCCTTCTTCAATCAACTTTGTAAAATAAGGAAATAACAAAAGTGCTTTGTAATAACCATGCGGATGCTTAAAGGTTTACCCTTTGAAGCGTAATCATTTCCACATTAATATAGAAGACAAACTGGCAAGACTACCCAACTCAGAAAAAGTGCAGTCGTTGCCATCAATCCGTTTAACTACCAACAACATGACGGTCGATGGAATCGCCCATCTGGCGCATTCTGACGCAGCCAGCTGTGCCAGAAAACTTTTTTATCTCCATGGCATCAAATGGGCGATTCGATAGACCGCCATGTTGTTGGTAGTTAAATGAATCGATGGCTACGGCTGCTTTTTCTCAGCATTTAACCATATTTTTTTGCTACTAGAAGTGAAAACGCTGAAATAAGGTGGTTTCACGGCGAAACCACCGCATTTCGAAGGGGTAAACTGCCCATGATGCCTCTTTCTCCTGACGGAAACAATGCACCTACGTGGAAATAATGAGTTTTAAGCTGAAACGTAAAACATAATCACCAGAAAAATAAGTAATTAGAGTTTAAATTAATACCTTCACTGTATTTAATTTTTTTTTTTTTAATTTCGTTCAATGAAATTACCTCAGTGTCTGTCAAACGTACGTGCCAGATCACGTACATTTTTATAATCTGTAATCTGCACATTTGTAACAAAATACAAAGTTTAAAAACAAGTCTTAAATATATAATTTGCTTAAAAATTTGCCAAATTACGTAGTAAGAAAAATTTTGCAGTTACTGGGGTGAAATCGTCATACTGCAAATTAATCACAGTCATATGTACAATGTTCAAGTATTAAATTATACCTGAAATTTTCTAATGATAGCTAAACGATCTCTATTAAAAACAAAATATTGCTTACTGACCGATGAAAACATGTACTCCCTCGGTGTTCTTTCCATTCAATTAGAATATCAAAGTTTGTGTAGTTATAATTCGCTTTTCTTTCTATAGGCCATGAAGGTGTAAAATTCATTTTAGATATGTTAATCTATTTCAAGAAAATAAAACTATTATACTTTATTAAGTTTTATGGTTGCAATATGCTTTCTAACGCAGAGTGTGAACATAGAGCATTCTTAACTGATTAAAAAAGTGCTCAAAAAATTGCATTAAAACACAAAAAAAATGATCGAAAGACATTCTTTACTAAGGTTACTAATACTTTCTTTAATTACATGTTAGGCAATTGTATTGGAAGACTACTGTATTATATAGTTGAATAATATATGTGTTTGTAGTTATTTATCTTTATTCTTTCATTTATATTTTCCAGGTTTGCTATTTTAAAATTATATTTAATCTTTTCACTCTCTTTAAGTACAGGTCGCCCCAAAAAGGTGATAACACGCTTTAATTCTTTGTGTATTTGAAATAATTCGGCAATGCAAATTGGAAAAAAAATGTTCGAAATAAAGTAAGAAAAAATACTACGCTAAGAAAAAAATCCTTCTTTTAATTTTTAAATAATTTACGCTTTTTAAATTTTTATATCAGTCCCACACACAAAAAAAATTCAATTAGTAAACTGTAGCCCAAACGCTGAATGAAGGAATGTACAAAATTTCAGCTATTCATCATAAAACGGCTCAGATATATGTTTAAACAAAGACGGTCAGGGGCTATACATGCATTTGAATGTAAACACTTATTGCTAGAGTACAAAAAAATGTTTTCTTTCGTAATTTCTGCGCGATCCCTGAAATGCAACCATCCGACTTGATTTTTTCCCTGTCGAGAGCCACTAAAAATTGGTTTAAGTCAACACATATTTATCTTCCGTTTCTCTGGCACTTGTCCTAACTAATATTATAAATGCGAAAGTGAGTTTGTTTGTTTGTTTATGACGCTTTCACGCCTAAACCGCTGAATCGGTTAGGATGCATTTCGGTTTAGATATAGATGGGACCCTGGAGTTGATTATAGGCTACTTAGAATTTTAAATTTTTAATTACTTTTTTAATTATTAATTAAAAACCGTTTTTACGTTGCCATGCTTGGCGAGTTTCGCCCGTATCATATGATTCATGTTTTGAGCTAACAAGAATGCTATTACTTCAATAAAGAAGCACGTGCATCTGAAAAGCATTAAATAATATGGAAATTATGCCAGTTTTATGCCAAATCTATCTATCTCTAATAATAAAAATGAATGTTCTTCAGACAAATCTACAGAAAGCAGAGCTTTGAAAATTTGAGCATGACTGGGCCCATGACTTCGGTAAAGCGTACCTGAGGCTCGGAAATTTTAACTACTTTCTAACTATTAATTAAAAACCGTTTTATCGCCCGCACAAAATTATTTATGCTTTTGAAATAAATCAGAAATTCTATTTGCAAAATCACATGCATTTGGAAAACATAAATAAGTATGGAAATTATGTTGATTTTACGCCAAATTAAAAAGCATAAATAAAGAAAAGTGTACTTACGTATTATCCCGGCGGTCCGCCAAGACGAGCGATTTTTTGCCGAGATAAATGCCGGGCACATGAAATTATTAATGATTTTGAATAAGATTGGCAACAGTTTGGCAACTCATTGGACGAAAAAACAGTTTGGCGGGAATGACCGCCGGGATAATAGGTAAGTACCAAGAAAAGTCCAGATGTGTTTCACTAACTAAAGTTCGTAAATTTCCAAATCCTACAAATAATATAAATGTGTACGTTTATGTGTTTGGATGTTTTTGAAAAATGGTTGGAAAAATTTGTAATGAAGATAGCTTATGCCCTGGGTTAACATACAAGCAACCTTTCAAGCATATAGCATATAATTCTTTTACAAAGACACTCAAAATAGTGCTAATGCATTGCGCTCTATAGACATTTTGTAGCAACTAAACCGATTTTAAAACTTTCTTCACTGATTGAAAGTCCTAGGCCTATATGGTCCTAGGCTTATAGGGTCCTAGGCGTACATGGAGAATTCCTCTGTGTGGAATTTTCTAAGGGATCCTAGCCCGTATTTTCGCGAGGTTTTTGAAAAAAACACGGAAAACTGCGAGCGGCTAGGTCGACAGGCGCGACCGGTGTTTGAACCTGGCACCTCCCGCCTTCCAGGTTTGAGAGCAGACCCTCTTAGACACTGGGGGGACCCTGAGCGTTATAGGCTACCTTTTATGCATATATCACAAATAGTTCTTTTACAGGGATACTCATAATAATTACATTACACTCTATGTGTATCTCAGTAAGTACTGAACCGATTCCAAAACTTTTATCACTGATAGTAAGCTACACTATACTTGAGTATTATAGGCTAAAATTAATGCATGTGGCTCAAATAGTTCCTTTACAGGAACACTCAAAATAATTCAAATACATTACGCTCTATGAGTATCTCTGTAACTATAGAACTGATTCTAAAACTTTTTCGCTAATAGAAAGATGCACTATTCCTGATTAACATAGGCTAAAATTCATGCATATAGCATAAATATTTCTTTTACAAGAACACTCAAAACAGTTCGCAATCGTTACTGTCGTTACTGTTTCTATTCGCCAAATGCCTGAAAAAAAATCTAAATTTAGTAATTTTACGTACTCTATTATTTTAAATGAAGTATACTACCATGCATTATACTTTATTTAAAATAAGTAAAAAGCAAATAATATTTAAATGCTGTTTCTTTAGTTGCAAACATATTTGTTATTCACACATGCTTGTTGATTGCATGAAATCCATTACAGTATTACCTAGTGTTACAGTATTACCTAGGGTTCACACATGCTTCGTTTCTCTCGGGACCTAATTCTAAAGCCGGCGCGGACGAAGTCGCGGGTAGCCGCTAGTAAAGATATAATTCTCAAAATTTTGTAAATTAACTCATTAGTGCATGGGTCACATTTTACTAACTTATTTTCTTTTTGTACGGGTGTCGTATACAAATTTGAAAAGTGCAACTTTTTGAAAATTTACGAAACTATTTTCTTAACGTAATCTCCTTTCTGACCTTATTTTGAACGTTTCAATCTACATTATCCACTTATTTCAGTGCTGTTAAAAATAATCGTGACAATTTTCTGACGGGAAATCACGCGCTAAAAAGTAAAGGATTCTCGTGGAGCTATGTCACCCTCAACTATTTTTTATAGAAATCAAATCTATTTTTCGTGACTGTCAACAGTCAAAACGTCAGAGTTGGGTGTTCCCAGAGCGGGATCACTGCGCGTTAAAGAATTAAAGCGTGTTTTCACATTTTTGGGGCATCCTGTATAATCACAGCAATCTTAGACATACATTTTCCTTCAAATCCTGGTCAGAATTTTCTAACTCTTGTGAATTCTCTCTATTGCACTGAATACACTTCTTTGGCCGTACAAGGAGGTTCCTTACCCATGCAATGCTCTCGAAAATAAAGAGAATGGACGGGGCTGTTTATGTGTACTCAGCGAAAGAAAATATAACGGGACTAATGTGTTCTAAGAAGCAGTTACTGAGCTGGGGTAGCGTTTGTATAGTGCATGTCAACACTGCCTTTTCTTTTGTACACATGACACGTCCGAGCCACTGTCTATTCTATGATAGATTTGTCTATCAACGTCTTTTTGTGTCGTACGCAGAAAGTATTTAGTATTGTAAGTGTAATGCCTAATAAATGAATGAATCTTTTATCCAATCCAATACCCCAGTGATCTGTTTATTAGATTTTCCTTTCTTTGGAGAAGAAAGTAATTTAATCGCTATTATTCTACGAAAGTTACCTTTCTCGATACACTATTTCTGTGTTCAAGCTATCGAAACTCGTTAAAACATATTCGATTTTCACGCTCTTTGCATAAGACCAAATAAACACAATTCTTGCAGCGTAACGTTAATTATAATATATACATACATATACAGTTCTTTTTACAGTTTTTTTTATTTTTTTACGACCGATTTTATTTGATTTAAACGAACGTTATTAACCGAATTTCAGTGTGCTCTGTGCATGGGTAAATAAATAAAATTCTTTTATTTTCTTTAAAGTTATTTATTTTACATGTTAAGTTGGAACACGTTTAATGAATACAATAAAAATATATAATGCTTTTTCTTTTAACATAAACGTTGTTATTTACTTAGAAATATTTCTATAAATTTAATTTCTTAATGAATGTATAATTAATCATTTGAATGTATTTCCTAAACGCACTTTGCATTTTTGTTGGCTAATCCAAAGTACGACAACCATTAGCCTTCGTCTTACTTCGCCTACTTGAGAATGCAATTTTGTACTTCTTCATTCTCTTCATTCATTTTCTTTTTTGAAATATAACAAAGTATACAATTATTCAGGGGCGTAGCCAGGGGGGGGGGATATCGGGATATATCACCCCCCCCGAAATTTTTGGATTAGTGATGAAATTCCGTCTATTTATACAGATGTAAGTTCATATCCCCCCCCCGAAAAATTTTCCTGGCTACGCGCCTGCAAGTATTGCATATGATCTGTGGTAATACGTATGATATTATACTTTCAAATCGCATTGTGTAGATTCTATAAAAATTACATAAATAAAAAAATTCTTGATATGAAAGTAAATGGTTCTCTTAATAAATAAATAATTTTACTAAAAATTTCGTAAAATATATTTTTAGAACTGTTTTGAAAGTAACAAAATATTTTCCTTTATGAAAAGTTAAAAATTTTATTTATTTATATCATCGTGCTGTCATACAATATTTTATGGCCTTTGTTTTTAGTATTTAAAATCTTTAATGTGATAATTTTTAACTGAGGTGTTCATTTTATAATTAACCAATGACAATTACATAAAAAAATAATATGTGATATGTAATCACTACCATGTTATAGTTATTAAATCCAATTATAAAACAAATTTGATTCATATCAGAGAAAGATAGAGAGAAACATTCTTTGACGAAAATTACCAATAGGTTGATATAACTAATAATCATTATGAAAAATGTATTTTTAAGTATTATTTTATTCACCTTGATTTTATCGCATAGAATAATGTTTTATTCATTACTAGCTGCGTGCCCGTTCTTCGCACGGTAGGAAACTAAAATTTTCCTTACATGTGTAATTCGAAATTATTCGTGATGTGGAATTAAAAAAAAAAAGAGCAAAATTATTTGACTCTTAATGTAAAGTTTGTGTCATGAGTACTAACCTGATCATTGCAGTATAATGACTCAAAAAAATACGTCAGTGTCATTCACTATCAAAAAAGTGGAAAGCTTAATGGTTTGCAGAGAACTCCTGGCTTTCAAAATGTCTTATTTCTACATAATACTGTTTTTTAGGCTCAAGTTGTAGCATTAAATACCTAAGACACTACATGAAATGGAGCACCATTTATTTCTTTCCGAACATGTACCATATAAGGAACGTATTGTAATCATGAAAGAATTCGACTTCGAGATTTTGGTGTATTTACACGTTTTGAGGTCTTCTGAATTCATTCATGCTATTTTCAAGAGATGTTTTTAAAATAGCTGCGCACCCGCTCTTCATACGGGAAGAAGGGAATATTTTACTACCAAAATCATATCTGCATGTGACAAAACAGAATTTCATTTTTAAAAAAGTTCAAGTAATCTCCTCTGTTGAAATGACTGCGGGATATATTAACGCAAATTAGAATTACTTTTCATTTAGTTGGTTGTAAGACAACCGTTGAAAAAGGATAAACACTTTTAATTTCATGAAATATTTATTAACGTGGTACATTGCGATTTATTCATATTATCTTTACAAATCTAATAATACTACCTATTACGTACATTAATACTATCTATACTCGCTTCTCCCTCTTCAAGGCTCCCTTAAAAGAAACAGCTTAGATTATTTGGCCTCAATGGGATCTTGTGATTCTGTGGCGATTCTTTGCAATTTACGCATTAGCATAAATAATAATCATTTCACATAATGGTTGCCATTAAGGAAACTCTCCATATATATTTAATTTATACATAGTTTTATAAGATTGGCGTATTTAGCGCCGCAAACCATTTCATCTTACTGTGGGGAGAAAATATCCAAGGGGTGCCATTTTAAATATCCATGTATCTAATATAGCGATATCTTTTATATCCTCCATAGTCCTGTCTCCTGAAAAACATCAAACTGTGTAATCTCGAGGAGCTACTTATTCCCATTTTAATTGTGACAGGGCGTTAGAGTTTCAGAGTTTACAAATTTCACGCATTTTTTTTTAATTTATGACGTCACTGTTTGACTGCCGTAAAGGATACCCCGGTAGATTGAGGGAGTTAATTTCGATATTTCGCATAATTGTTTTCAAACGGTATCATTAAAACTTTGCGTTGGACCTTTATGGAGGAACGTAATTCAACGTTAAAATAAAACTATACTCGCAACCTGCAGCGTATGTTAGGCAACGCCTACGCTAAATTAAATGCCAAAAATAAAAATAGTAAATAGAAAAATTTTAATATATCGCGCTTTGTAACTTTTAAAATGAACATTTTCAGCGCCGTGAAAACATTTCAATTTTTAAATAAGCACCGGATTAAAATACCACTTCTAATAATAATAATCGCGAATTTCTCAGTTTATTTCTACAGTAAATTTTAATCAAAATATCGTCTCCCTGTGTTGAAAACAGAGCTGGAATAAATGAGTAAAAATTATGGCGTAATTTTTACGTATCTTAAAGCATTTGACGTCATAGATCCTCACTTGCGAATTGAAATTCTTATATCCCATTTAAAAACTCGATTGGTTGAAAAACCCCTTTTTTCTAATCCTTTCTGTGGCAACAACCGAACATAAATTCTCGTGCCGTGATCGCAATGTAATGAATGGCGTAAGATCGCGTTGATGCTATTAAATTCTAAACATTAGGCTGCATTAAAATTCGTAAAAAATCATCTAATTTAGATAATTTTTTCGTTTTTATTTTAAAAGAGGGAGAAAAGAATGTTTCACGATTTGTCAAGATATCTAAAAGTTATGACGGATAGAATTCAAGATGCGACAGCTTTAAAATTATTTTACGAAAAAAAATCGCGAAGCAGATGTTTAGTAAAAAAATTCCTAAAAATCGGTAAATCATGTTACGTATTCAGAACAAACTGTTTTTAAAAGAAAATTTTCTCCTCTATCCGATGATACAAATGCCGTTTTGCTGCGAGCGTAATTTCCGCCGTCATCACGAATTAGGTGAGAAAAAATGCCAAAAATCGCATAAAACATAAAATAAAAAAAAATCTAGGTCGAATTTTGAAAAAATCGCTTCGAGGTGCACAACTACATATTTACATCTTCCCGAGTACCAAATTTGGTGTTTCTAGGTGTAGCCGTTTGTCCGTAACGCTGCAGACAGACACACCCACCCACACACACACGCACACACAGACACCTTCTTTTATAATAAGTAGAGATTTCCTCCAATGCAGCACAGAGGTTCCACGTACTCTAACTGTAAAGTTTACTTCTTAGTCATAAGGGAACTAGCAAGGAATAATGAGTTTTACAGGCAAGTTAACAGCCGGACGGAAGAACTCTTGTTTGGGAAGCAAATACTAGTTGTTTTATGTCACCTGTCTTTTCTCCCGCTCGGATATGTTTATCTTCATATGTATGAACAAAACTTTGATTAATTCATGTTTCATAACACTAAAAAAAACATTCATAGAATTTTTGGGGGTTTAAAAGTTATTACTAATGTTTATAGGTAGCAAAATTTTTACGAAAGTAATTCATTCATATTTTCTTCGACAATATTAGTTTTTATATTTTGCTTTTATCGTCCATGTTCTTTTCTTTTTTCAAGGACAAATATCTTTTTTGCTGAAATTCATTTATTTCTTTTGTAAAATTGTGAGATTCATTTTTAATCTTTTTTTTTTTTTCTTTTTCAAAGTGAAAGCACGCTAAAAATTCGTGAACGCATTTTCTTATCAATTTCGGAAGCTTTTAACATTACTCTGCTCTAGAATTTATATTTATCTATTCTTTCGATTAGATTCTAAGGGGAGAGCATCTAAAGTATTCTCTGTGGGAAAAGAAAAGCATTTGTGAATAAAAACCGATAAGGGATTCATTGTTCCCCGATGTAAAACCGACGGATCTGAACAAATGATTTTTTTTTTCCCTACAAAAAAATTCAATTGCGAGTAGTTTTACCAGCTCACCTCTACTGATTATTTGCAAACATTTTGTTTACACTTCACAGACGAGTAGATTAAAACTGGATTTCATTCCATTGATAAAATAAATATTGTAGCAATGCTACATTTAAAGGAGAAGGTGAAAAATTGCGCGCTTTACAAATTGCTGATGTAACAATAAATAAAATAATGTTTCGTAATAAATGGTAAAATCTACTTGATGTAGCACATATGCTCTAAAACCGAGAAAGGGAATATCTGCTACTAAGAAAAAAAAAAAAAAGAAAAAATAATTTAATCATCCATCAAAACTATTACTGAAGGTTACTCAAGCAAATTTCTTTCGAAAGAATGTACTCCGAGAGGAGAGTAGTATGGAAAATACCGTTTACATTTCTAATAACTTTACGGATTTATTCAGTAAAATATCCCAAATTATCACGAGTACATACTATAGCTCAGTGTGACGAAATGTAGCTTGTAAAGAAAAACACCATTCATTTTGTTTTCATAGAAAAAAATACTTTTTAAAAAATTTATAAATGGAAGTGAGTGTAAAATATTCGAGTAATATAGAATAGGTAGTTTAAATCATTGAAAAATCAATTAGACTTTATAAGACATAGTTATTTTAAGCATGAAAACCATATTTTTAAGATCATGTAGAAGTCAATTTTGCTTCGAGTCTATTAACAAATCGCAGATATAATTTTCTTTCTCTTATTCGGTACTGTCAAGGTGATCCCACGGAGGACAACTGAAGCACTGAATACAAATTTCCTCTCGTCGATCTTCGGAGAATTTTCCGTTGTTAAAAACGCATTCACAGTCTTTGTTATCCGGTTCTTTAGTTGATTGCATGAAATCCATTACAGTATTACCTAGTGTTTCATAATACACTACACGCCATCCAGGAAAATAGGCCTTTTAAAGTGATGGACAAAACATTATTATCTAAAAAACGACCATAGTATACAGTCTATAGTGAAACCTGTATTAAAAGATATTTCAAGGACCTAAAAAGTATCGTTATAGACAGTGAATCGTTGTAGATAGGTTGAGCTTTTGTGCATTATTTGAACGTTTAAGGTTTCTTTTAATTATCAAAATAAAGATTAAATATATTTATCTAGCAGAATAACACCTCATCCATCAAAAGGGGAGACTTGTATACTGACTTTGAAAAAGTCGGCTGATTTTTTTTCTTTTTGTAAAAGGGGAGTTTAACGCATAAATGTAACGTGTTAATTACCTTCTTTTGAATTGGAGCAAGAGTTAACTATATTGCACATTCTTTCGCAATTTGATAGAGTGGAAACTTTATTTAAAATTTTTAATATCAATATACATAAAAAGTATTAATAAAAGGTCTATTTATAAATTTTAGTTTTATTATAGCATTACAAAAACATTTCTTCAAACGCTAATGTTTTATGTCATGGCGTCATAGACAGGCCTTTTATTGATTGATTTGATTTTGATTTTTTAATTAAGGCAAAGCTGCAAGAAGGATATCTGCCTAAGAGAAGGTGCCGTGGGCGGAAGACTTCTTAAGTAGTCTAACTCGTATTCTCGCTACTTCTGGAGAAAACTGACCAAAACTCCAGACCCTTATATCAACAGCCGTGCGTTAGGTCTAAACCCGGGACCTTCACACTTCGACTACTTACCATGTTCAGTGTCTTAACCACTCGGACATGGTCAGTCCCAAATAGGGTTTAGCATCTCTAAAACGTACTTTGAGGAACCAGGTGTTTACTATATGACTTAAGTGGTTTACTAAACTGTGACATTTGTGATATATTATCGTTTGTGTTAAATTATTTATTATAATTCAAATAAACCACGCAATGTCTCAACGCAATGTCAAACGTTTTATAACGTTTTTTTATTGGGGAGGGGGGGGGAGCAACAAAGACCTCTCATAAATTTGAGTTCTAAGGTTAATAGCTGAAAATAAATACTTACAAAGAGAGGCTCAGACGTTGGGATCACCGATTTTGATGAAATGTGGATAAGTTATAGGGAACCCATAGTATAGTAAAATGCCGAAGAACTGGCCGCCAACTCTCCCTTATTTTCGAGAAAATTCTACTTAAACATTTGATGCACTCTTATATACCAATTATTTGGAAAATTATTTGCGTAATCCGTGGCGCCGTGGTTTCCCATTCGGCTGGAGATCAAGAGGTCTCTCGTTCGTATCCGCTCTGTTTTTTCATTTTTTCCCCCTCCCTTAAAAATTCATAAAACAGTTTAAAATGACAAACACATTAGAAAATAGACATGATTTATTGAATAAACACTATTCTATGAAATAAAATTGAATAACTGCAAATGAAAGCGACGGAAACGAGAAATATTATTTATCAATCACAATTTGAAAAGTTATTCGGTACTTTTACAGATGTGTAATTGAGTTAGGGTGATATTTGTCCTAAAACCTTGCGAAACAAATTGTTTGGACATCTGCTACAACATATGAAAGAAAAATTTTGCATCCACATCGTCTTTTCATTTCTATTTGTGGGGAAAAAAATTTCATTTACATTTAGAAATACTTGCCTTTCATCAGAAAATTTTGCTGCAAGCCATGCATGTTTTAAGATTTCAGAAAAGAATGCGTGAATGCGCCGATAGCGGAAAATACAATGAATTTTATTGCATCTTCTCAGGCTATTAATTCCCGTTTATTTTGTATAAAGTATGGAGAATTTCGTATTTTTTTTTGGGGGGGGAGGGGTTGTAAAACTGATCATCACATGATTGAAACAGTGATGTAGATTTAAGTGGGATTACTTTTAGGGTACAAGATGAATTACTTTCATCGTCATAAATTTCTGAATTTGTTTGACCTTTCCTAAAACTTCTCGTTCCCTATATATGGTTTCAAAATTCGGTCACTTGTTGAAAGTGTCCCGGACTTTGAACAAGTTACATTCACATTGGAATATTCTTTCATCAAATTCTCTATAGTTTTTTTCAACTCGGAAGCCAAAAGCTCTGTTATTTTATTATTAATTCTTTCGTTATCTACTACTCACGAAGTTTGACGAATGTAAAACTATATTCATTCTGCATCAAATCATAAATATTTTAAACATATAAAAAGATTTAACTTATCGTTTATACCGAATATTGAATTTCTAATTGTAATTACATGTGTGTAACAAGGTTTAGCTGAATGGGAAACATTAATCAATAATTGCATCATTCAAAATGAAGAAAGAAGCAAATCTATTTTTATCATTTTTCCCTGGTCCTAAAAGCATTAGTAAATTATCAAATATATACACAGCAAAGAACTTTATAACTCCAGTTTTACAAAGTAAGTCACAATATATTTTTTACATAATCATTTTAAACTGTTTTGTGAATTTTTAAGGGAGGAAAAAAAATGAAAAAGCAGAGCGGATACGAACCAGTGATCTCTTGCCGAATGCGAAACCACGGCTCCACGGATTACGCAAACGAAATAATAGGTATATAAGAGTGCATCAAATGTTTAAATGGAATTTTCTCGAAAATAAGGGAGTGTTGGCGGCCAGTTCTTCGGCATTTTACTATAATATGGGCTCCCTATAACTCATCCACATTTCATCAAAATCGGTGATCCTAATGCCTGAGCCTCTCCTTGTTAGTATCTTAATCATTTTAATCTGTTCTGCTCCCCCCCCCCCATTATTATAAAGTCGCGACGACAATGATTCCCATTTTGTTCTTATCGTTGCTTCCCGTTGCAGGTATTTGAATGTACTGTATACTAAAAGCATTTAAGCATGATATTTATACGACTACTTTGTTATATCCCTATCTTTATGCTAGTGTAACCGAAATTGTGTAAAATAATTCAGCAGTTCATTTATAAAAAAGCTGTGGGGGAAATCTGAAACTGAAAGTGCTCTGATATTTTAGATCATACATTGTACTTTTTACTTTGAAAAAAATGAAGATTGTGAGCTACTTTTGGAATTTATTTTCGTTATAAATGGAATATAACAACCATAAATATTCTAGTACAACACAATTTCTGGCTTACTTAAGCACAAACATATCCATTCATTTTTCCTTACCAGAGAATAACAATTTAATGCTTCTTTAGCCACGATTTCTTTCAGAATTTTGGTATTTGCTTCTAACTCACAATTCTGCTCTCATAAACGATTTCTACCCGGGAGCCTAACATACTCCTCTTGTTTTTTTCTTTCTCTATATTCCATTTCGTTACCATCTAATATTTATTCCACTGTGGTCGTGGTGAAGAAATACTTTTTATATATTGTGCTGACATTTGTTTCCTGCTGAGAAATGTTTAACACAGCATTGTTTTTTATTCCTCGAGGTGTATAAGATCCAGGAAGAACTTTTACTTTTTTGTTTGTGACTAATATACCAGAAATATGTAGCATAAATCCGTAAAAAGATTCATCTCGGCGTAAAATTTTCAGTTAATTGCAAATGAAACCAAAAGGATAAATCCCACATCGATTGAAAAATGCTCTTTCCAGCGCGGCTTGATTTTGCACTTTCATACAAATGAAGTAAATAAAACAACGTCCCTAAACTGTTTTTTTTTATTTCTTTCTACACTATTTTTATAGCATGAATATAAATGAACAAGTAATATGTCCGCCATTTTTTGTAAAGAGCTTACTGACCCAGCTTCCATAATGCATGTTATTCTTATTTTGCAGGAAATGCATTAACATATATAAAATGTGCTTTCAACAATGCCTAGCCATATTAGGGAAAAAATTAATAAAGTGTTGGGTTTCCTCTGGGCTTGATAAGGGTTGCCACACGACAAGGCATGGATTCAAAAAGTTTGCGAAAGCGTCTCATAGGAGCGGATTTTCAAACAGGAGATAAATATGTCCATAATCCAGTAAGGATAGCTGGTGCTGTATGATGAGCTTTCACACTTTCCTTCAAATCATCCCAAAGGCGCTCTATAGGATTTAAGCCTGAGCATCATTGTCACTATTTCGATCCTGTCAATAGCCAACCGCGACCTGTGAAAAGTGCAGTTGCCTTGGTTTAGAATTTCACGTCCATGTGAATAACAGTACAACATAAATGGATGGAAGAGTTTGGCCAACAATTCTACGACTCAATGATATCGAGAGAGGCTAGAGAAAGTGCCAAAGACTCCAAAAACTGCGAAGAGAAAACACCCCAGACCATGATCTTATGCCGCCATGACCTTATGCAGCTCTAAACTTGGATGCAGTATTCATGGCTTCCTGAGAATGACACCTTATTCTTACCTTCCCGTTGGCTCTAAGCAGTCAAAATCGAGATTCATAATTCCATGATACTCACTTTCAATCCTCTAGAATTCATTCTCTGTAACGAAAAACCCTCAAGAGAAGCTGGTAGTTAAATTAATTAAATCTTTGTAAAATAGCTTACATAAAAGGTATTTATCAAAGTGTAGGAGTGTCTTGATCGGGACTGGGGACAGGAAAAATTTTTTCCTGTCCCCAGTCCTTGTCTGCGTATGCACTGTATCAATAAGAGTGATTTGTTTGTGCAATTATGGCATTGCTACTCTTAAGTGATGTGCCATGGATGGGGAGTGCCTTGTAGCAGGACTTTCTAAGGAGTTCTAACGCGTATTCACGTTACATCTGGAGAAAACCTACCAAAACTCCAGACCGTTAGCTCGGCAGTCGCGCGATGGGACCCGAGAACTTCACACAATAAGAGTGAAGAGTAATAAATTTTTGTTGTTCCACATCCAAAATTTTTTATAGAAAATTTATTTGGTGTTACATTTTTTACTTCCTTGTACGTAGTATAAGGAAGTAATGTGATCCCGAAAAATTTTGGGGGCCAAATTTCGACGAAAAAACCGATTTTGACTACCTCTAAATTTAATTTTAAGAATTTTTTCGGTGCATCTCAACGTAAGCTAGCATGCACGATCATATAAACGCGTCTGCAACTCATTTTGACCAGCGGCGAGTCTATTGTGGTCAGTTTTTCCATGCCGTCTGTACGTACGAACGTACGTATGTATGTAACTCGCATACCTCAAAAACTATTGGTCATAGAATGTTGAGATTTGATATTTAGGATTTTTCTATGATCAAGTTGTGCACCTCCCCTTTTGGTCGCAATCGAATGGATAGTTTATGTACAGGACTGCCCAAAAGATTCGAAATACATTACGCTCTATGGGCCGAATGTCATTAAACTCGCATATCTCAAAAACTATTAGTCGTAGAATGTCGAAACTTCATATTTTGGATAGTTGTAACATCTAGTGGTGCACCTCTCCTTTTGGTTCCATTCGCCTGTATAGTTTATTTACAGGACCTCCCAAAAGATTCGAAATACATTACGCTCTATGGAGCGAAATTCATTAAACTCTCATATCTCAAAAACTATTGGTCGTAGAATGTTGAAACTTTATATTTAGGATTGCTGTAACATCTAGTTGTGCACCTCCCCTTTCGGTTCCATTCAACTAAATACTTTATCTACAGGACCGCCCAAAAGATTAGAAATACATTACGCTCTATGGGCCCAAATTCATTAAACTCTATCTCAAAAACTATTAGGTGTAGAATGTTGAAACTTTATAGTTAGGAATGTTGTAACATCTACTTGTACCGCTCCCCTTTCGGTTCGATTCGACTGCATATTTTATCTACAGGGCGACTCAAAAGATTCCAAATACATTACGCTCTATGGACCGAAATTCATTACAGCGTATTTTAGTGGTATTGGGCTATTGCAAACGACTCAGATGTGATATATGCTGTTAAGAGTTACAAAATGAATTTCTCCATTAAAAAAAGTGTCTTTATCATTTATAGTTCTGCTACAGGAACACTCAAAAGATTTCCAATACATTACATTCAATGCCAATTTTAGGGGCATTCATCCATTTCAAGCACAATACCGTCCTACCACATAAGTTAGGTAATTATCCGACCACGGTCACGTGTCTCCCTCAAAAACTACGCCAAGCTTGGCGACTTTTGGTGTACGTGTGTGCGTATTCAACTCTCAAATATCAAAAACTATTATGAAATTTCATATATAAGATTGTTGTAACATCTAGTTGTGCTTCTCGATTTTTGGTTCCAATCTACTGGAGAGTTTATTTACAGGACCACCGAAAAGAATTTCAGTACTTTGATGTTTATGGACATCTTCAATATAATACAACTGTAGACAGTCATTGTTTGGTACATACCCAAAATCTCGCCGTTTGTCTTCGACCTTGGCGAGTTTTGTCAAAATATCGCCAAATTTGGCGATAGTCAGTCATTTGGTTCATGCCCAAAGTATCGCCATTTGTCATCGTTCTTGGCGAGTTTTGGCGAAATATCGCCAAATTTGGCGATAATATGTCGTTGTTTGGTCCATGCTTAAAATCTCGCCATATGTCGTCGACATTGACGAGTTTTGCCAAATTTGGCGCCAAAAATTATTTCGTATTTTGTATAACTCTAAAACTAAAAAACGTAGAATTTTGAACTTTTGTATTTAGAAATATTGTTATATCTAACTGTTTTCAAAATCTTTTTTTGCAGCAATCGACTGGGAATTTATTTACAGGGTGAGCCAAATGACTTTAAGTACATTGAAGTGTATGGATGCATTCAATTCATTGAAAGTCTGTGGTCAATGACTACTTTGGCAATCCCCAAAATCTCGCAAACTACCTCAAGCTTGTCGGCTTTTGGTGAAATATCGCCAAATAAAGTGTCAGAAGGAAATCTTTCAAACTGAGCTCAGCTTGGCGATATCAAAATATTTGGCTAGAAATCGCTAAACCTTACTATTACTGATATTTTATCTCTTTCAAACAAATAAGTTTAGAGGAAGTGCGTCGAGAATATTTTTGATTTTACAGACGCGCAAGGAAGTCACGTGTTGTACACATCACATTTTTTTAACATTTAGATGTTTCATAAAATATTAATGTGAACTTTTGTTTTGTTTAATTGTTCGTTTATCAGTTTATATAAGTATAAAATTTCATACTTAGCATTAATAGTTGAATAGCTTTATATTTTCTTGCATGTTCTCGTAAGTTTACTATTTTCAATTGATTTTGTATTCAGTACTACTAAATGAAAAAGAAATTTAAGGTTCCCTTATTAAAACAATGAAGAAAGAAATTGCTTTAATGCGCAAACGTCAAACACAGCGAAGAAATATAATTTTGAATAAATATATTACAAAAAAAAAAAGAGCGGCATTAAAGGAAAAGTGAAAAATGTCACTTTAATAGATTACTGTGTATTCTGGTCACCAACAACAGTGAATTTCCGCACTCTTTTTATTCGTCTCATTCCCTTTGATAGGGTCTCAGCGTGAGTGTCCATTCCAGATAAGTCTAACTGCAACCGGAAATCAATAAGACGTACATTGTTTTCGGAAACTATCCTCCGCATTGGATTCCCTCCAAAACTGGAGAAGTAAATTGAATAAAGAATGCAGATAGCATATATGGCTACCATAAACGGTTTTTTTTTTAGACAGAAAAGTCAACTTTTAGAATTTATTCAGTTTTTCAATAAGAACTTCACAAGGAAGTATGTTTAGTAGTATCGCAAAATTAACCCTCTGAGGCGTAACTCTTTCCCAATGTTGAAAAAGGGCAGCCGTTGCCATCGCTCAACTTAACTACCAGTAAGATGGCGGACGATCGAAACGTTCATCGCGTGCCACAGATCTAGGGACCCTTTTTTGACGCAGCTGGCTGTGCTGCGACAGCCAGCTGTCGTCAAAAAAGGGTCTCTAGATCTGTGGCACGCGATGAACGTTTCGATCGTCCGCCATCTTACTGGTAGTTAAGTTGAGGGATGGCAACGATTGCCCTTTTTCAGCATTGGGCAATCTATCCAGCTGTTCTCGCATTCTTCAGCTGATCTCAGTTGCTGTTAAAAATAATCTTGACAATTTTTTACGGGAAATGACGTGCTAAAAAGTAAAGGATTCTCGTGGAGCTATGTCACCCGCAACTATTTTTATAGAAATCAAATCTATTCTTCGTGACTGGCAACAGTCAAAACGCCAGAGTTTGGTGTTCCCAGAGCGGAAACACTGAGCGTTAAAGGGTTTAAATAATATTTAGAGTTTCGGTGTAAATTTAAAAAAAAATACGTAATAGTGATTAATATAATGTTAAAAGTTTGTTAGTGATAGGCCTGTAAAAGCCTGATTGGAATTGTTTAAACTATGAAGATGAACTGTAGTCAACTCTTACTCAATCGTTTAAATGATACTGTAATTATTGTAAGATATACTTTTAATGTTTAAAATGTTAATTTAGAGGTTAAACAAAACGCCAAAGAAAATATTTTATGCATAATAAAAGTACATATTGTTTTTAAGACTGTAGCTTATAATATATAAAAATAGATTTTGAAAGGTGAAAAAGTTTTCACCGAGATTTTCCCAGTCACAAAATTTATAAATTAAACATTAATTATGAATTATTTTAAAATAAAATATGTAATTAAAATACTGTTAGTTATGAATTATTATAATTTTTGTTTATTTTTTTATTCTTTAAATAATCTATGTGATGTTTTTCAATATCTAAATTAATTTTAAAAAATTTATTTTCCAGAAATAAGATTTTATAATTTATAATCTGACACACAAAATTTTCTACTAGTTATTTAATAAGTGAAATTACTCCTTTTATTAAACATAGGGGAAGAAAACCTCTTTCATTAAAAATTTTTTTAACCACCCTAGATTCAGAATTGTCAAACAAAGCGTATTTTTTAAATTATAATCTTCTTGTTTAATGTCTTTATAAAAAATTTAAGTTCACTAAAACTGTATAATCCGTCAGCATTTTTTTTATTCTTAAATTAAACGGAATCCTAAAATCAGTAGTATTAAAACAAATACAAATCCTTAATGATCTGCATCGGTTTTGATACATTAATTTTTCAAAAACAGCATTGAAATTTAAAATAATTGCAAGAAATGTCTACATCTCACCTAGTAATAAGCCTTTCCGTTTAATATAAAAAAATTTTATCGTTTAAATGTTTTTATTTCAAAGCACCACTGACATCTATGCTTATTTCAAATTTTGTTGTTAATATTGGACCTCATATCATATAACACCATGCGTTTTAAATAAACTGCAGCGCGTGATTACGTGCTAGGAGGCAATTTAAAGTTACCACCAATGGTTGACTACGCAACCAGGAATAATTGGTATATGATACGATTTCTCCAATACAGAAAAAAAATAAATATTAATATTATTCTGCAGGGCATCCACAGTTAATAAAATAAGTTAACATTTCACCATAAAATGGTGCTAAATAAGCAGCAACCTTTCTATGTATAAACGTTGTACCTCGATTCTGTGCTTAAACTGATAAATCGAACCAAATCATGGCTGAACATTTCTCTATTGAGAGACTTAAGCCAATTTAGCATCATTGTATGGTGAAATGTTCAGCGACATCTATTAATAGTGTGTACTACAATATTTTTTACCAGATGTTGATATTCATATTGATATTGAGATTGAGATTTGAGGTTCTATATTTCGCTTCAAGTGAGATGTTTCCTTATCGTACATGTTACTACAAATGTAAGAATTTTATAATACATTTAAGTGAATTGTTAAACACGCAGTTCACATCTTTAGTAGTAACTGCATTTTAATATAATTGTTTGCAAGATGCGGTTAGGAAAAAAAGTAAGAAATACAGCATAGCATTTGTAATAAAATTTACAGTTCAGCACGCATGAAAATTAAACCTGCATTGATGGACTTAGAAAAATGGCTTTCAAAGTTATATTTCGTTATGTTTGTTTCCTTACGATTCCGAAATCCAAGCAAAATAATAAAACAAATTTCATCTTATGTGCCAGAAAATTACAAAAAATATCTTTCTTCATCAATGCGTTTCTATTTGATTCAATTAAACTTACTGACGCAGAAAGCACCTTTCCTGTCAAAAACATTAGTAGACTTTGTTTTCTACTTGATAAAAGGAAATTATGAAAGGTCTGAAAAACCACACTGTTGATTTATTGTTTGAATGTTTTGCTGGAAACAGGCTATATTTTATTGCAGCTAGATGGATACAAACATTAAAAATTTACGCTGAGTGAATTGATATATCATTAAGTATATAAAATCTGAACGACTTACATTTTTATGCTTGAATTTATTTGATGGTAAGTATTAGAGATCTGAATTCCATGGAATTACAAAAGAAATGTCACCATTAAGTGATATGTTTACCCTTCCGAAAACTGTCACTCTATACATTTTTCATAGTCATACGTTTTAACAAAGTTATTGTAATACAAAATTCTGTGTGTCAAAGCGTATGTGAATCCTTTCTTTTTTTGTAAACAATATTAATAATTAAAATAAAACATAGAGTAAAAAATAATTAACCTGATATCTATTTTATTTCCATTCTATAATATTATCAAGTGAAAATGGGCTAAACTAAATTAATAAAACACTTCATTACATTCAGACCTGTTAGTCCAATTTAATATTTAATTAATTTTACTGTTCAATGAACTAAGCAATTTAAATGTAAAAGAAACAGAATGTAAAATAAATATTTTTAAGTAATAATATTGCTTAAAAACTTTCTTCGAATTTTAAACTGGATATTTTAAAAAAAGTATTTTAGAGTGAATTATCTATATGCAAGCATCTATCAAAGAGTAGATTAACGATCAAATTATTATTTTTGTAATTATATCTAGACCTGTTTTTAGATATGGTAAACCTTTAACAGAAAACTTTTATTAGATTTTTTATGCCTAATGTGCTAATTTAAACAATGATTAATTTTATGTGTAATGTTTATTACTATATAACATTCCCGATAAGAAGGAAGTAGCTAAAACTTATAATGATTTTTTCAAATTATCTATACTATCTTTTATGTACCGAAAAATCTTTATGTTTTCTTATGACTTTACTTAAAAGAGAAAATACATAAGTTAGAAAAATTGTGCAAATTACTGCTTATATGATGCCAAATATAAACCTACTATATTTAAAAATGTTTCATCTCGATATTAAACAATTAAAAATTGAACCTACATGAGCAGCTCCTTTGAATTATCTATCGTGTTCTGAATATTTCCTACTCTTCCACGTACGAATTTCCTATCTTAAGCAATGGCAAAAATTCTACGAGGAAGGAGGGGGTAATTTTAGTGGGTATATTCCTTTAATCAAAGCGCCCGCATTAAAGAACAATTAAGTTTATTGTCGTAGACGTTCCTCTGCTGTCATGAAAGCACTTTGTTCTCCGGCTGCCAGATAGAAGATTATTAAAACGCCCTCTCTCCTATAGCTGCTATAGTTACTTAATTGCTTTATGAATAAGGAGTTTGTGAGAAAAGTGCTTTACAATAATTTAAGCGAATTTCTGGCAATTTCCATTGTTATAAGCCGCTTTATTGGAAGTCCACAATCTTGAATGGGAATTTGCTGATGATACTTTGTTACTCAGGAATTTAAACTATTTAAGGAGAGATCTGAAATGAAACATTTATTAAAACAGTATTAGATTTCAAAAAAGCATGCATAGATTAATATAGATGTTAACAGGAAGGAGATATATAGTAAGTAAGTGACAACTTCATTTGTAACTGGTCAAAATTTTGTTTTATATTTGAGTGTATATAAATAGATAAAAATTAAATGTGTATAACAGATTTTGTGATATAAGTTATTTAATTGTAATTGATAGTACAATATTATCGTATCTAACCGGATCCATCTCTATTTTTGAAGCATTTCTACCAGCTTTCAATCTATTCATTTTTTAATTATTAAATTTTATTGGTTATATATTCACTGCATGGAATATGGCTTGGATTCCTTGGTTTGAATTTTGACTATTTCACTTTAGGGGAAGGTGGACCAAAATGATCCTAGCGAGCAAAATGATCTTCCCGTGTTTTCTTCTAGACGGGCAGTGATATCTACTAGGTAACACATAAATTAGTTGTTCCAAGTCAAGAAGAAGCAATGGCGATATTTAAGCGATCGGTGTATTACGTGTCTGAGTAGAATTTTTTTAAATACTGGGTTTTAATGATATCGCTTTAAAGATAAGCACTAACTTTCCTATTTATTTAGAAATCGTCTTTAATGCACATGAATATGACTTGGTTTACTGAATAGAATAAATTCTTAGATGTGAATAACGCTTGTTTAGTTTACTATTTTTATCGGCGTGTTCCAGTAATATGAATTAAAGTGTGCAGCCATACTCCCAGTAAAATTATCCATCGACTGATGAAACCCCAGTATCGGGTTCTAGTCATCATGGCAGCCCTTCAGACGTTCTCAAGATGCGTGACTCCCCATTACATTATTAAATTTATTTCTGCATTTATTGTAATTCATAAATTTTGAGTTATAATTTTGAATTATTCCATTTTATTGTTCGTAACACATTTTTATTTTATAATTTTCATAAAATAAATTATGCATACTATATGATTGTAAAAAAATTATTTTATTTAATTATATATATAGTCATAAATACTTTTACATCCTTTATTTTTCCAGCAAAAAACAATTTACAATTATTTTTTAATGAAGAATAATTTTGCCCTTGGGTGCGGGTAAAATGATCCTTTTGACAATTTTTAAAATTTCTATTTTTTTATAACTTAGATTGGGTTTAAAATATTATTAAAATATATTTATGATGCAAAATATAGTGTAAAATATTGTGGCAAAGAACCAAAGTTTTATTTAACATTTATGGTATTTTATGCAAGTTTTTCTCTTAAGGGGATCATTTTCGGCCCCCTTCCCTTATATACATTATCAGAGTTTAAACTGTCACTCATTTTATTCTTTATGTTATTTATGAACTTGCCATATGTAAATTAGTGCATAGTGCCAATAGTGAAAAGCCACTAAGGATGGGGTGAAATTTAATTCAATTTCAATTTTCTAGTTTAAAAAAAAAAGAATTTACTTAATTTCTCGTTAGATCGTTTATTCAGGCATCTTGCTGTAATGGAGGATAATTTCCTTTGAAGAATAAAAGCATATGTACTTTTCTTCATATTTGTTTTTAGGAGAAAAGGCAGAGTTCTTGTAGGTAAAACGTTCGACGATAATGGCTTTAGTTTGGCCGAATCTTGAAATGCTGCGACTTTGTCAAACGAAAAGTAAAAGATTGATAAAGTGTACTTGCGACAAAAAATAAATAAATAAATCACTAAGGGGTTTTATAATTAACTTTTGCAAAAGTTCCTTTAAATTCCCAGCTTACTTGAAAAATCATCTTATATATATATATATATATATATATATATATATATATATATATATATATATATATATATATATATATATATATATATATATATATATATATACATATATATATATATATATGGAGTTTATATTATAAATAAACTAAAAGTAGTCAACTCAGAAGTCTCCTCATACTTAAGCATCTGCAAAATATTATTAAGTAGGAAAAAAAAAAATAAATAAATAAGGAGATGCAATTTATAGCTATAAATCTGTAACGAACTTCATTTTTATATTACTTATCAGCATAAATATGGATTATTTATGTTCTAAACTTATTAAATGATACGTTTTGCATTTTCTACAAACAGTATGCTATATCATGTTCTGTAGTAAGCTAAATATAAAAAACGATGGTGCATGAGCAGTTGTGTATCTTGATAAAACGGCGAAATATAATCAGTTGAAAGGAGCCACTTTAAATGATCCCGGAAAAATTTGCTTATATGTCTTAATCGCACTCTACTTAAAAAGCAGCCATATATCACTTTTGTTGACAATGCTATTCTCATTTTACCCGATGGATCAAGCATGTGTTAGCTTTACAGCCGAAACATTACACTAAAGGAAAAATCGTTTTACAGATTTCTTGATTCAAACGAAGGTAAATCTAATGCAGCTGAATGATTTCGTGAAATGTGTTTCAAAATGTACATGTCCTTCATATAAATATTCCAAGCCATATATCAAGTCTTTGAATGCCCCGATATTTTAATTTCATGCTAAAAGACTCACAAAGTAACATTTACATTTTTCTCTTGCAAATTATCCTCGTTTAATCCCACACGTCATCCAATTTTATCAATACATGTTATGAAATTTGATCTATTTAATATTTTTATAATACGTATTTACATTTTAGTTCTTAACGGAAATCAATATATATATATATATATATATATATTGCTTATGTAATGTCTTTTGTTTTTTAACTTTTCTTAATCATATTTACGGACCTGTGATGAATGCTACGAACTAGGGAATTCATAGAGTCACTGGTCTTGGAGCAGACGTTAAGTATTTTAATTTCTACCCTTGAAAATGCATAATAAATATTTTTAAATCAATAGATATATTCCACGCATTTCTTATTTGTAAACCTGTTAGATAATAATATAGAAATTTAAAAAAAAAAAAACTTGCGAGAAACCCGGAAAGTCTTTCGCGCATCAAAAATATAGTTTTTCTACAGAAATTTCTTCTTGCTGTCCAAAACAGTAATTATAGAGTTTTTCAATTTTCTCTGCACTAACCTTCACGCCTCATACCCAATGCCTCTTATTCAAAATTCCAATTAGGGGAAAAAGGGTAAAAAAATTAAAAGAGAAATATTTTTTGTTGAAACAGCCGTCATCCCAAGTGCCTCCCGAGCATCTGTCAGTGACAACCCAATCAAGGATCCCACAATTTCATTGTGTCCCCAAATCCTCATTCATATCTTCTGAAATGTGAATGAA
Organism: Cheiracanthium punctorium; assembly: GCA_038373885.1. Lineage (NCBI taxonomy): Eukaryota > Metazoa > Arthropoda > Arachnida > Araneae > Cheiracanthiidae > Cheiracanthium > Cheiracanthium punctorium. The sequence goes on along the minus strand of JAWZYV010001099.1, from coordinate 454,103 downwards.
CCTCTTTTTCCCGGCTTCCACACCTTATCCCCCCAAAATAACCTCTCTCTCCAAAATTCTCCAGGTACAGAACAACACTACTCTACTCGAAATCGAACGCCGAAGCAGCTATTCTAAAACTCTAGCACTACTGCAATGCCAGACCCTTTTGCTCCGTCTAGCGATCGTCTGCCGGAGTCGGGGTATGGGAGCGGGTGGAGGGGGGAGAGGATTTTAGTGTGGAATAAAAATCGATGAAATCCAGGCCAGTTCCATCTCTGACCCTGGATTGTCCTTACCCTGGAAGCGGGGGCGCTGCGGCAGAAATTGCACACACCTCTACACTCTGTGACTTTTATGTTCAGGGATTCCGTTTCTTTTCGAGAGAGGAGGAAAATTTTTGAATGTAATGAGGAATGCTTGCGGACGCATTTTAAAAGTGCCGAGAATCAATGTTGAACACAGCCCGGATTTTCGCAGACGGAAGAGTTGAGAAGTTTCCGTTTGCCACCAAACATAAACGAGCTTTTAAGAACGAATTATATGAAAAATAAAGAATCAAAAGTTTAGTCTGAAATAAATAATAACAAAAAAAAAATTAATCTCAAAATCTCTCTTAATTCTCAAAAATTAATCTTTTCATTGAATTGTTTAATTTGGGTAATTATAAGCAAACATGGTACTGAGTCAGATGAAAAACAACCATAGTTATTTTTAAATTTAATGGCTCTTTTTTAATGCTCATCTCTTAAATATCAACTTTTGCCTTGCCTCCCGAATTTAGAAATTTTCATATTAACATGAATATTGAGAATTTTTTAATACCCCATTGGGTTTTTATTAAATACATAAGTTTGACTCGTTTGAATAGCCAATGATATCACATACCAGTATTTACCAACCTCTGTCAAAATGACGAGTTCTGTTTCAAGTTTATCAAAGGCGTCGATGCAACGCAGGTTTTAAATCAGACGCAATGAAAATTCTGGTGATGGTCATAAGCAGATTCCGATGTTGTTTGTTTAGATTTTAAATTGAGATCAATAGATGAGTCTTTCAAGGGAATTTTTTACACTCCATAGTCTATAGTGTATTAAAACTTTTTGCGGGCTCCTGTAAGTCAACAATGCAATCCATACACAACATTTTCAGTGTACTATAATTAATTCTTGATAAGTCTGCAAAACTGCAAGTTAATTAGAGATAACTAAGTGAAAAATTAGATTTTGAGGTTCGACACAGGCATGCCTCTCGCAAAATTTTAAATTAGGACCTTCGAAAATAATAATTTTACTATTATTAAAAACATTTCGACATGACTATATAAGGGAACTCACCAAGTCTGTATATTTTGTAATTAAGTTTTTTCTAACAATGTCAGATAAAACTATACATGCGTACTTCCAAAAAGTGAGTCTTTTACACACTAAATTATAGTTCGTTTACATGAAATGTTACTCACTTTTAAAGCTAAATATCTAATTCATTATCGTAATTGTAATTGAAGCAATTTTGTTCTAGTATCAGCTAAGGAAAGCGAAAAAGAGCTCTGGTAACCGATATTGAACAGTTTTCCTCTCTAAGTGAAAAGTCTTGTTATCACGAGTTGCTTATGTTAAGCAGAATATAGGTGTATTGAAGTGGCAACTAGAAATTCAATAAATGAACGTTTACATCTCAGCTACTCATAGGATTAAAAACACATAGTGGTTTACATTTGCATGTCTTTCCGATTTTTAATTTATAACAACAGGAATATTTCGCAAGCGTGCAACTATTATGCATGAATAATAATACTTTTCCCGATACCCAGTAGGCTGTGGCGTGTGCGTGCGTGCGTGTGTGTGGGGGGGGGTTCAATAAATTTAAGTACTTTATTCGATTTGTATTTAATTTTTTCAGTCAATAACGTTAGAGAGAACGTGATTAAAAATTCCTTCAAATGGCTTTTGCTGTTAACGAAAACTAATAAAAAGTTGTGAGCAAACTGTATATCTTGAATCATACATTCAACTATCTCCTTCTACATCTATTTGACTTTACGAATTAAACATTTGTTATTTAGATATATAATTGACTTTAGTATATTTTTTTACAATTTAAAAGTATTAACAGCATAAGACGCGAATTAATTGAACAGATAGTATAAACAGGGAATAATAAAATCAAACATTTTTCAATGTACTATTATGTATTTCAAGGCAGTAACACGTTTATAAAATTCAGTAAAAAATAAATATAAAACTTCAAAATGCTTCGAAAAAGCACCTAACAGAGGATATTGGCTTCCTAATTATCACCAGTAAAAAGCAAAGGGCATCCATACAAAATTAATTAGCATTCAAATATAGAATATTTTGAATCTTTGAATTCCTGCATACGAATGTTTTGATTCTATCCATCTAACTAAAAACTATAATTTTTATATATAAAATATTCTTATCATACACTTCAGAAAACGATGAGGACTGTCCACATATAGAAAACTGCTTTTTTATATTCAGTAAACGAACTCCGAAGACACATTTTAATGCTATGGCTTCCGCCTATTTAAACTGCAATTGAAGAAACGTTCACAGTTAGAATAAAGAAAGGCTCTTCGAATTTATCCAAATAGATTGTAGAACGTGAACTGCAGCTAAACGTCTTGTGGTATCTGAAAAAAAAATTGAATATTCGAAGATTATAACACAGAAAGAGAGCCTAAATCGAAAGTATTTTATAATTTCTCATCGTGAAATACAGTTTTCAAGGTGTAAGTTATTTAACCCTCTCAAGCTCTTGTAGAAGAGCAAAAATATTAAGCTCACTCAATGGATTACTCAATACAGGTTATTATAACCCCTTGAACCCATGTTTAACTTCGTTCGTTTTCATCATTTCTTCTTCATCGCTGAGCTCCGCACGGGATTCAGTGCAAAACTGTGGAAGTGGGAAAAAAATGTTAGAATACATACAGAAAGAATTCCAATATACAGAAATAATTCCACATAAGGCTAGTACAGTAATATATATATCTAATAAATAGATATATGTAGGGAGAAAGTGATGCAAGATGACTAAGCGGGTAAGATGACGAATTTGGTATTTCTCCGCAATCGCAGTTAGCAGTACCTGTCAATGCAATTCTTAAATGTTGAAAATAGGCACACGCACGCGGTATTCCGTCTGGGGTGATAGTCAAATGAAAGACAAACCCTGGATATGGGACTTTTGTTAATGAAATTTTTACCTTTTTTTGTTTTTTAGCACTAGAGTGCTATTTCTTTCTCTCCGGTATTTTCTGTGGACACAATTTGTGGACGTAAAGACGTTTTCTTTACATTTTTCAGCAGGGCTGCCAGGTAGTGGAGCGGGTGAGAATAAAATGTTGAAAGTCACTTAGGTTTGAAATTTTTGAAGCAATGTGACCCCAAAACTGAACCTAGCTAACGATATTTTCCATACTGGGCTAGAAACTGGCAAGTCCTACAGATTATTCCAAAGAAGTATAGTATGTCTACCAAACATTGAAAACAGCTTTAGTAGGCGATTTTAATGTAAATTTCGATTCCAAAGAAGTGTTCTATGAAACAAGGAAGACAAATACGGTACATTCCTGGATTATGATATACTTTCTAAACGGTATTTATAAAAGTGAAGTTTAGTTAGAATATGCCTGACAAAGATTCTAAAGCAGTTTTAGTAGACTATTTTAATATAGATTTCGATTATAAAGAAGTGTTTTATCGCACAAGGAAGAAAAATACGGCACACTCATGACTAATTATACCCTTTTCAATTTAATGGAATAAGAATAAAAATAGGGACGACGCATGGATTATGAAACTCTTTGAATATATAGCACTTTAGTGGTTATTTAAAATATGAAAGTTTTTTAGACTTTTTTTTTAAATTTTCATATCTAATTCTATAAGTTTTTTCATTATGGATAATCTATCATTGTATTTTTAGTGTTATCTGTTCCTTTTTTCCTAAGTATCTGGGTGAAGTTGTTTCTCTGCATTTTTGAAAATAAGCTTTTATTTTATCATCTATTCGTCATCTTTCCCCAACCTAATGGTTTAGATAATGAAAATTGTTTTTTGTTGGAAGGAAATATTACTCCATCTTCCAAGAGAAAAACCGTTCCATTTTTTTCAGTAAAACACAGAGATTGAAAGAAGTATTTCTGCAAATTTGAAGTTTTTAAATAGATGACTGGATTCGGGGAAAATATTTGAAGCTTAAGTTCGTCATCTTACTTCACTTTTTCCAATATAGAGTGCTTAAAGTTTTTGCAATGTACATATGCACATTCATTTAAAAAGCATACGTACACTGCAAGTGCTACATACATTTAGTAACTGAGTATATTTTATTTCAACTCGAGTTACCGTAGCTGAAATTTATGCTTTCTACCTGGGGACGAAAGATTGAGTCCAGTCTGATTTAAACTTGGGAGAATAAAAATACCAGACATGATGGTTTTTAAATACTTACAACGACTTATAGATAGATAGTCCACATTGATACCAATGTTCTGGAGACATTTCTTGTTAACTGGTAGCCTATTGGTTTATACTGATACCAACATTCTCAGTGCATTTTTGTGCTTGAAAAGTCGAACATTTAAAAAGTTATATTTCAAGATTCTCATAAAATTGGATTAACCAAGTCAGTATATCAGTGGCATTTTTTTTAAACATTTTTAACAAGCAAGATTGCGTCTTCGATACAAAAAGTTCCTATATTTGAGATGTTTTACTTGATTTAGCGAGCAAAACCTCAGAGCAAATCAACTTCTTTTCCTCCAATCCATCTCTCTGAATGACATGTGCTCGATTTTCTATCTCTAGACAAGCATTAATCCTACATCCAAAGACAGCGGCCAAGTTATTACCACCCATGCTTACAAGGATCCATCAAACTCCATACCCTTTTGTCCAGTGATCAAACAGAAATCTTGTGTGTATAATGCATTGTTACTTTCTTCTTTTTTATTTTTGCGGCTATCTTTGAAAATGTATCTATTTGTTTTTTGTTTTTTTTTGTGGGAAAATTATGAGACTGCTGGTAATTTTCTGATCATTCTTATAAAATTGTTTACGGCAATACATTTCATGTAAAATTAGTACTACATAGAGCCGGTCAAAAGCTTTATAATCTGCAAAACTAAAAGAGTACCCCAATAAATTAATTTTTAAATTTTATAAATAGATTTATGAGGATATTATAAACCATTTTAAGGTATTTTTCTCCTGAATAAGTTTAAAATTAAGTATAAATCCCCCCCCCCCAAAAAAAGTAACAAAAGTATGTTCTTCGAACATATTGTTAAGCACTTTCTTATGCTAATTTTCAATTAAAGACTGATGTCGTCATCCACCTAACTTCCATTCACGAAATATAACCCTTTTTAATTAATAAACGTCAATTTATAACCATTAATTATGGTTTCAGGTATGAAAGCCGACCCCAATTAAAATTTGAATAAAGTTTCAAATGCTGTCTGCTTGTTCACTAAATTATACGGTATATGAAAATAAAATCTACGTAATGGCGGAGCTAAAAAAAGAAAGCATCAACGAGTGAACAGGTTAAAAGTAAACTCAAGATGTATTATTGTCCCCTCTTCCAACCACGCCCTTTGAAGAATCTAAATATGATTTTGAGTTCATAATTCACGGATGCAAAATTTTAAGCAGATTTTTTTTAATGGAAGCTCATTAACGTTTACACTTGAACTTTTATGATTGCAACTATGATTCGAGAAATTTAAAACTGCAAATAACACATTCAAGTTTACAATATAAAAACTAAAATGAGAGAAAGTGAGAGATACTAAAACAGTAAACAATTAAGTAATTTTGATTTTTAAAAATGGAGGTACGTTTCTGTGCAAACTGGATTACCTTAACGGAATTAATTTTACTTATCAGTGGGTTGAATATTTAGCGTAAAATATTTTACTAAAAAGTTTTATGAACATTTTAGTTTTCTAAAAGTATTACCTTTCTGAATCGAAATACTGTTTGTTAAAGTCTGCTGAAGCTTTTAATTTCCAATGAAAAGTATATCCCTTTCGTAGTATGGACAGTAGAACGTTCGTGCCACTTTCAGTTTGTTACTGCAGTACATAATTCCTTTTTAGGATAATAAAAAGCAAGATATAGAGACGTACGAAAATAATAGTCTCACTTGTCTGGTTTCGGCAATTGTTATTTTTTAACTTCTGAAAATAAAGTCTTTTCATTTTTATTCCAAGTGATGTTGATTTTCTGCTCCAGTTTTTCTTTTGTCTGAGTGACATCTGTTCAATTTCAGGTAAGAAATCTTTTTTTTTTTTATGATACGTTATGAAGAATACTTATTACTTCTTTTTCTCTAAACGGATGAAGTAATAAGCGTTCTGTCACAAGGCTTTTACTCTAATAACAGAATCTTATTTTTAATCAAAGTTTTTCTAGTTCTCTAGATATTTGACGTAGCGTAAAATAAATCAGCAGTTACAAAATAATAGCTGCACATTGATTTTATTAAATCAAACTTTTTAAAAACTTTTCAACGAAGTGGAAAAGTAGCTTTTATTTTGATTTGTCTGTCAGTCTGTCGGAGCTCTAACTGCCATAAACGAGCAATGAGTGCCGCTACATTAATACGTGTTAGTGATATATAAATGTGCTGATAAAACAGTAAACACGATTAACAATTGGATAGAAAACTTTCAGATAGGAATCACGAATAGCGATAGCTTTAATCGAAATCACTAAACGTTTTCAATCGTTTATTGATAATTGTAATTAAGTAACAATCGTTTGTTTTCAATCATTAATTGTTACACTTTTTTCTCAACACTGCATCTAGTAATATAAACGCTAGGGATCGACCGATACCACATTTTCCTCGATGACCGATACCGATATTTTACCTTTAAATTCATTTTCAGAAATAGCCGATACCAATACTTTTAAGTTATGATATCGGCCGATACCGATACTTTAAATAGTTTAATGTCATTTAAACCTACTTCTGTATTCTGGGCAGTTTTTGTAACGAGAGTGTAGTTCTCGTTAAAATGAATAACAGCATGATGAAATTTGATCCCAGTAGAAAGCATTAAAAAGAAAAAGCATTGGATACATTGAAGTGTGAATTTACAGTAGTTCTAGTATTTCTTTTCTATTCAATTATGCCGACAAATGGCCAAATTTATAAAAAGCTGAACACTGGGAAGCGTCTTAGTATGCAGGTTCGGAATTCTTTCTCCTCGCTTGGCGGAATTCTTTCTCCTCGCTTTCTCCTCGATCTCGTGGTCTAGAGTTTTGGTCGATTTTCTCCAGATGTTACGTGAATATGCGTTAGACTCCCTTAAAATGTCCCCCGCCCAAGCCCTCCACCCTATAGGTGGATGCTTCTCATTTAGCCTTGACAGAACACAAACACGGGGGGGGGGGTATTAATGGGATATATAAATAAGAGAATCCATTTCCAGTGCCGACTGGTGCAAATATTTAAATCAATTTTCCTCAACCTCTATTTTGTCGCCTAATTGTTGTTATGAGCCAGATAAAAGTTTTCCATATTAGACCCAAAACAGCTTCCTGCTTGCTCTTACTATATATGTCAGTTTTTGGTTCATGCCTCGATTTTGTGCTTACAAAAGTAAACACATGAAATTTATTCAACTTCAAAGCTTGCAAGTTTTATTTAGATTTTCTTTAATTATAATTCTTTCACATATGAAAGTATTTTTTAGATTACTTAAACTGCATTAAATTTTGATAATGTATAAACTGTACAGTATTGTGTAAGTACATATGTATTTAGATATTGTTCATTAAATACGTATGTAAATTTTTTCCTTAAAATGCATAATAAGTTTACATTAATTAATTGTTTTATTTATTTGCTCCAATTATTTAACCACTAAGTGAATTATTAAATATTTTAGCAAGATTTCTTTTTAATATGAACTCATATGAGCATTTTTAAGTTCTTTTTGAAAATCCGAATATTTTGATTCTCCGGACAGGGTTAAGTCACAATTAATCCGGATGATCCATGTATTTGATCTTTTCCGTACGAAGAACAGGTACACACCGACTATTCCTTTCTTTTCCTTATATATAAACCAAATACTGTTCACAAGAAATATGTTTTTACCCCAAAATTTTAAATAAACTAAATAATAATTAGTATTACTAATTATACTAATACAGCTTCAACTTTTTAAATTAACAATATAAATAATTATTAGATATTGATAATTATTACAGTTCTCAAAACAGAATGATACACAAATCCTACGTTCTCTCATTAATTTGATAGATAATAAAATCATTAAATGTTTGATAATTCGTACATTTGATAGTGTGTAATGTTTTCAAAATGAATCATTTAACTTCTGGACCAACATAACTAAAGTTCACGGGAGTCGCCAGTTTTCAAGTCATTGCCAAAAAGTTAATTTCTTTGCGACACAAAAAAAGGAATAAATTGTTCTTACATATAGGTTTCGTTTATAATTTTAATATCATTAATCTTGTCATTGAAACAGCTACAATATGAAGAAAAATATTTTTGCTCGTTTTCAAGCTACGCCTTGGAGGGTCTAAACAAAAGATGTTTAAAAATGACGAGATTAAATGAAGATTAAAGAAAAATCGAAAAATGATAAACTAAATTCAATTTTCAAGTCTTAAAAAAAAGTTGCTTCTTAAAGTATCCATATTTAATGAAATTGATCTTCAGTGTTTTTGTTTTTATGATCATTGTTAACATGTTTTTCTATGATTGATAAGAACAAATTTTATCTGTTTTAATTCTAAGCTCTGAGCAGGGGCGACGTGGCACGGTAAGCAAGGTCTGGGTGCCATCGTCGAAAGGGGGGCCATTTTGAACTAAAACTGAGAAAATCCTGATCTAGAGCAGTGGTTCCCAAACTTTTTGATCCTTCTCTACAAAAACTCTTCAACTAGATTTCTTTTTCGTGACCCACTACTACATAACGATATCCAAATAGGCTATATAAAATAGTATAGTTTACTAAATATATAAAATACTAAAGTTTAATTTTTCCCACCCTTTTCGACCCACCGAAATTGCTCCCGTGACCCAACAATGGTCGCGGCGCATAGTTGGGAACCACTGATCTAGAGCACAAAAGGGGCACCTTTTTTTACGTTTGCAGAGGTTTTCTTCTGGGTTTCTTTGCTTTTTGTTATTACAACGCTATGCAAGAGCGATCTGCCTAGGAGGAAGGCCTTGATCGGAACACTTTCTAAAGAGTTTTAAAGCGTATCCACGTTTCAACTGGAAAACACCGACCAAAATTCTACACCGTTAAATCGACAGCCAGGTGATGGGTCCCAAACCCAGGACCTTTACACTTGAGCGGTGTACAATTCTGAATATCTTATCCACACAACCACCTGTTTTCTCCTGGAAGTATTTTCATCAAATTTAGTAAAATTTTTTATCAAAACGATCCAGATTGTTACAGCTTGAAATTTTCGTATTTAAGACGTGTGTACAGGACAACGTCTGCCGGGTCTGCTAGTATATATTTATATATCTTATTCAAATTTTCAGTCGTTAATAAAATACTTTTTATTCATCCACTCAAATTCAAATAGTTTTTTCAAGTGTTAATTCATTGATTAAATGTAATTAATTAAATTTAACTAAAATTTGCTAAAATAAAATTTTTCTTTCTTGACCTAAGTAGGAATTGACTTACATTTTATATATATATATATATATATATATATATATATATATATACTAGCTGTGTGCCCCGTTCTTCGCACGGGACTGACTGGATTCTTTTGTTATATTACGTTTTAATGTAATTACTATTTATCATAATAAATAGATATAGCAAAATTGATATCGCATAAATATAACCTGCGTTCAACAATTATGCATAAAGAATTTCATGTCGATCCTTTGAACGGTGAAGAAGATGATTCGGCGCAGCGCCATGAACACTCGAAGTTTGTGCAAAATGGATAGCATCAGAATATTTTCATAATCCAATATCTATGTGTACCAATTTTCATAGCAAACAGTTTAACGGTCAAGATACGCTGCAGCGCCATCTAGTGGCGAATTAAAGTAATAATGCGCTACTGCGCCATCAAAGGGCGAGTTAAGCAAAATGGATAACGCGAAAATATTCTCCGTGTTCGAATATCTATCTATACCAGTTTTCATAGTGAGCAGTTGACCAGTCTTTATATGCTGCAGCGCTATCAATCGACGAATTAAAGTAAGAAGTTGATACGTTGCAGCGCAGTGTATTGGCGTGTTAAAGTAATGATGTGCTACAGCAAAATGAAGTAGCTATTTATAGCAAAATGGATAACACGAAAATATTCTCCGTGTTCAAGTATCTAGCTATATCAATTTTCATAGAGATCCATTGTCCGGTCATGAAGTTGGTGCGCTGCATTGCCATCTAATGGCGAGTTAAAGTATTAAAGCGCTGCAGTGTCATCTAGTAGAGTGTAGCAGCTAAATGAATAGTTTGAATGTATTCTCCGTGCTCAAATGTGTAAGCATAATTTTTTTTATGGCGATTGGTCGAACGGTATAGAAGTTGATGCACTGCAGCGCCGTCTTGCGGTAAGTTATAGCAAAACGGATAGCGTAAAAATATTCTCCACGTTCATATATCCATGTGTACCAATTGTCATCAAAACAGTAGACCGGTATTTTCGCAGCAAGCACTTAAACGAAATAGAACTCGGCGTTCTGCGGCACCATCCAGCGGCAAGTCATGGCAAAATGAATAGCGTAAAAATATTCTCCGTGTTCAAATATCCGTAAGTACCAATTTTCATAAAAATCAGTTGAACGGTATTTTCATAGCACGCGATCGAACGGAATAGGAATCGACGTTCTGCAGCGCCATCTATCGTCAAGTTACAGCAAAATGGATAAAGTAAAAATATCCTACGTCTTCAAATATCCGTGTGTACCCATTTTCATCAAAATTGGTTGAACGGTACTTGCATAGCAAGCGGTCGAACGAAATAGAAGTCGACGTTCTGCAGCGCCACCTACCGGCAAGCTAGAGGAAAATGGATAGCATAAAAACCTTCTCCGTGTTCAAACATCCATAAATAGCAATTTTCATCAAAATTGGTTGAATGGTATTTTCATAGCAAGCGGTCCAACGGAATAGAATTCGACGCTCTGCAGCGCCACCTAGCGGTAAGTTATATCAAAATGGATTGCGTAAAAATATTCTCCGTTTTGAAATATCCATCGGTTGAATAGTATTCCACGTTCTGCAACGCCACCTAGCGGCGAGCTAGAATAAAATGGATAGCATAAAAACCTTCTCTGTGACAAAAGACTTAAGTATACCAAATTTCATGCTGTTCAGTCCAACGGTTTTGGAGTTTTTTCTCCGTGCTCAAATGTGTAAGCATAAATTTTTTTATAGCGATTAGTCGAACGGTATAGAAGTTGATGCGCTGCAGCGCCATCTTGCGGCAAGTTATAGCGAAACGGATAGCATAAAAATATTCTCCATGTTCATGCATTCATGTGTATCAATTGTCATCAAAATCGGTTGGCCGGAATTTTCACAGCAAGCGCTTAAACGAAATGGAATTTCATGTTCTGCAGCACCATCTAGCGGCGAGTTACAGCAAAATGGATAGTGTAAACTTATTCTACGTCTTTAAATATCCGTGTGTGCCAATTTTCATCAAAATTGGTTGAACGGTAATAGCGAGCGGTCGAACGGAATAGAATTCGATGTACTTCTACGCCATCTAGCGTCAAGTCATGGCAAAACGGATAGTTTAAAAATATTCTCCCTGCTCAAACAGTGGGGCCGTTATGGAGGGAAAAATGGGTGAGACTTTCTCACCCTTTCCCTAAAACTAAGTGAGATTTTTAAAAAAAATAGGTGAGAATTTTTTACTATAGATGTGAGTTGGGTAAATACCCAGTGGACAAGATATATATAAATGGGTACTTATTCTTGCCGCGGGTAAGCATTCAAAATTAGGGTATATATGAAGTTTTGTTATTTTTGTAGCATCTAACTGGTCCTGCAAGTCTGTAAGTCAGGCCTAGTTACATGCAAAGAAAACTTCGAGAATTTTGCGTATATAACCTCTTTATGAAAAATGGAAGCATGCCCGACTTTTTTTTTTTTTTTTTTTTTTAAGTGCCCAAATCTTCCGAAATGTGAGAATTTTGAGCAGAATGAAACCGATTTGTAGGGTGCGGGAATTTCTCGCTGTAATAATTTTTTAATGCGAGAAAAAGGGAAAAAATGCGAGATTCTCACGTTCTCGCGCTGTAGTGAAAACACTGGCTCAAATATCCATACGAACCAATTTTCATCAAAATCGGTTGAATGTTATTTTCATAGCAAGAAGGTTGAACGAAATATTATTCGACGTTCTGCAGCGTCATCTGGCGGCAAGTTATAGCAAAAGGGGTAACGTAAAAATATTTTACATCTTCAAATATCCAGGTGTATTAATTATCATAAAAGTTGGTTGAACGGTATTTTCATAGCACGCGGTGAAACGGAATTTAATTTGAAGTTCTGCAGCACCATCTAGCGGCACGTTAGAGCAAAACGGATACTGTAAAAGTATTCTACGTCCTCAAATATCCATGTGTACGAATTTTCATCAAAACCTGTTGAACGGTATTTTCATAGCAAGCGGTCCAACGTAATAGAATTCGATGCTTTGCAGCGACACCTAGTGGCAAGTTATATCAAAATGGATTGCGTAAAAGTATTGTCCGTGTTCAAATATCTATAAGTACCAATTTTCGTCAAGATAAGTTAAACGGTATTTTCATAGCAAGCGGTTGAATAGAATTCGACGTTCTGCAGCGCCACCTAGAGGCGAGCTACAGTAAAGTGATAGTATAAAAACCTTCTCCGTGACAGACTTAGGTGTACTGAATTTCATGGTGATCAGTTAAACGGTTTTGGAGTTTTGCAACGTCATATACCAACCCACATACACACCCACAAACATTCATTTATATATATATAGATTACTTGGGTACTTACGTATTATTCCGGCGGTACGCCAAGACGAGCGATTTTTTTGCCTGTGTGTTTTTCCAGGCCTGTGTTAATGTATTAGCGAATGTATTTTAAAATTTTCCGTACAAATGAAATCAAGTTGTAATTTCGTAGGTTTTGAAATATACTGCAACTTAGGTTAAGTCTACCTATACTCCATGACCTATGTGCGTAGTAAATGCTGATCATCTGAAGTTTGTTTCCAAACGTAACTTTAAGGGTCATCTGAATTACCTATTTTTGTTCCTTGGTTTTATAAATCTCGTGTTTAAAGTAGCTGAAATTAGCATCACTCTTTTATTATTCTGTCCTTCACTTTATATCAATTTGAAAACTGATTTTCTAATTTACAAAATTTTGTTTCTAAATTACAAAATTTGAAATTATTTAATTCAGAAGATTGCTCATAAATGAGTGACTGCGATGAAAAAGCAAAGAGCAGTCTGGGCCCGAACGATGTAAGGAAATCCAAGGAAAAGCGAACCCTTTCCAAATCTCGAACGAAGATGAAAACCGTTGGTAATGTATTTTTAAAAAATTTTGGCAAATATCCAATCTGCTCCAGTAAAAATACAAAGAATTAATATATGATGAATACAAAAATACATAAATAGACAAGAAAAGGGAGTACAGCTTGGATATTTGCCCCAAATGGCGATTTTTCATTAGCTGGTGATTCTCCAGAGATTAGCGCTGCCGCAAAATGGTAATCATTTCCCTTTATGGGTGCCATTAAAACAGTTATCCATATATTGTTATACATAATCCTTGGCAAATTGACGTAGAACTGCGAAATATTTTGTCTCACAGTTTTGGCTAATGTCCAAGCTGTGCCAAAAAGGAAACTTAAAAAATGAGATTTCACTTGCATGATTTGTTATTTAATCGTTGAATTTATGGTGACTGATCTGAAGGGTTACGGCATGAACACAAAAATTACACATTTAATTCATTATTGCCCTATTAGCAGAGAAATAGGTTAAACAGGGTTTCAACCATTAGGTCAATTCTTGCAATTCAAATAAAAGGAGTCGACTGTAGCATCGCATTTTTCTGCCGGTCTATGTTCCGTATCCGGTGCCCCTTGGTTCTGGCGACATCGTGAGCGATGTTCAACGTTAGTAAAGTACCCTGCCGATGGTTGTTTGACTGGCAACCATAAAGAAATGTGTAGAGCTTGGCGACGTTTTTTTTTTTTTGAAGGAATGATAATGCGTCAAATATTGTAAATTGGATAATTTAGAACTATTGAAAGATGCGAAATTTCTTGCACTTTCGGGCATGCGTAATAGTTGTTTTTTAATCTAGCTACTGTGTGACGTAAGCAGATGAATGTAACGAATTCGCTTGCTCAATTTGACGTCACTAAGCTGTTAATTTGCGTTTTGCGCATGCGTTATTGTTATTTTTCGTTTTTTCCTGTTCTTTCGTCTACTATTCTAATTTGCTTCAACTTGTAGTAGCAACAAAGTTTTGGCTAATGTCCAAGCTGTGCCAAAAAGGAAACTTAAAAAATGAGATTTCACTTGCATGATTTGTTATTTAATCGTTGAATTTATGGTGACTGATCTGAAGGGTTACGGCATGAACACAAAAATTACACATTTAATTCATTATTGCCCTATTAGCAGAGAAATAGGTTAAACAGGGTTTCAACCATTAGGTCAATTCTTGCAATTCAAATAAAAGGAGTCGACTGTAGCATCGCATTTTTCTGCCAACCGTAATGACGAAAGTGAAATTCTATCTTTTAAAATCACAAAAAATACAAAAGTATTCTGCGGATGGCAAATACAACCAAACACGTAACATTAAAATCAACATTCTGATATCATAAATGCAACAGTTTTAAATGCGTTATTTCTTTAACTTGACAGTCACTGCGAATTAGCTTTGAGAAGAAAGCAGACCAAAAACTTTTAAATATAGTAAACAAACACATTAATCTTGTTTTAACAAGTAAAATACCACTTGTGTAGAATCAAAAATGTTAAAAAGCTATAAAATTAATCCACTCCACTTGTTTCATAAGTAAACATTCAGTGCGATCGTAGAAGGTACAAGGAAGGAAATACAAATCTTAACAATGATAACAGAACAGCTTGCATATACCACGTTGAACCTACGTTAGGGCAACTTTCAGCAAATTGTGACAAGCACGAACAAATCAAGTCTGGGAATACTAAAGTTGTTCCTTCAAATTAATAAAAATCAAGCTACATGAGGGAGTCTGCCATTTTTCGCTAACGAAAAAATTGTTAATGTTAATTTTATGTTAGTGGTCTGCAAATTTCTTAAGCAGTGCGATCTCAAAAAGTACTTAAGAATAATAAAATTCCTTGCAAGCCTCCTTGACTACATTACCTTTCAGCTCAACCGTTGTTTGTGCGTCTCAAACCATTAAAAATTACTCCTCAAGGGAAACAAGAAGATAATGGAAAGTCATGCATTTTGGTACTTAACTATAGAGCACCGGGTACTTACGTATTACCCGGCAGTCATTCCCGCCATATTATCTTTTCGTAAAATGTGATAGCAAACTGTTGCCAATCGTATTCGTAACCAGCAATAATTTCGTGTGTTCGGCATTTATATTGGTGAAAAAAATCGCTCGTCTTGGCGGACAGCCGGGATAAAGCGTGAGTACTGAGCAGGGGTAATAAAGATCGCTTAATTAAATTCGGTACTTACGTATTATCCCGGCGGTCATTCCCTCCAAACTATTTTTTCGTCAAATGTGCTTGCAAACTGTTGCCAATCGTGGGTTAGTTCCTACTTTATGGTGCTTCTTGGCGCTTTTTCAAAAATCGCCAATTTGGCGCGTTTTCCCATCTTGTCTCAGAAAACGAATACAAGTCGCCAAGGTTACCACATTAAACTTTTGATCGCCTTGCTGGCTAAGAAGCACCGTAAACTAGGAATCAACCCATTCGTGTTCCGAACCATCAATAATTTCATGTGTCCGACATTTATCTGGGTGAAAAATCGCCCGTCTTGGTGGACCGGCGTGATAATACGTAAGTACCTTAAATTCAATCGTCAAGCAACCGAGATATATCATCAAGATGGTGTCGGCGGCAAAATCTCCCGAAAACTTTGAATTCCTACAGACGTTTGCGGTTCTAAAACGTAACTGCGATCTTGCCGTAATTCTAAGGTCCCCCCGCAAATTCAGTGGCCACTATAACCAACCAGTACAATTTATTCCACTAACATCACCCTGTTTTGCAACGAAGTGTTTCGAAATATAGCGTCAAAATGGAGGTTTTGACAGCAACATATTGATAGCAGTTTGTATGTACGATAACAGAGACATGAAAACAAGAAGGTGGCATATCTTCAACATTGGACAAAATGAAGTAACTGTGAGAGTCGTTTTGGTTTAAGTATGGACACCGGACCATTTGGTTGGTCCCTTTTTAAATAACAGTGAAAAGTGCACAATTTCACGGATTAATTAGACTTTTCTTTTGCCGTTAAAAGAGATAAACAATATTTTTACATATTTCACGATATTTATATAATTGTATGATACTGATTATATTTAAATTTTTTATAAAAGATGGCTCTTTTCTTGCTTTGTACAGTGACAGATGACAGTACAAAAATATTAAACTGAGCCATCACAGCAAACTGCAGACTCAAAAAACCTGATGTGCCAACCTCATGACTTCCTTGTGCGTCTATTAAATCATAAATATTTTCGGTACAATTTCATAAATATTTTCCGTACATAAATATTTTCGGTACAATACGATTGGCAGCAGTTTGGCAACTCATTTGACGAACAAACAGTTTGGCGGGAATGACCGCCGGGATAACGCGGTCCATAGAGCTTAAAGTATTGAAAGTCTTTTGGGTTACCCTGTAAATAAATTACCCAGTTTGTATTAAAAAGGAAAGATGCACAATTACATGCAAGCATGGTTCTAAATACAAAATCTCAACATTTTGCGGTTAAAAGTTTTAGATTTATGCCAAATACGCAATTATTTTCGGCGCCAACTTTGGCGGAAATATATATATCGCATCTGTCGAAAAACTCGGCAAGGTCGATCACAGTTGGCAAGATTTAGACTAGATTTATACTGTTCAATACTATACTTCCTTTTACTGGTTACAAGAAATTGAAAAGCTGTAGAAATTAACACAATATAAAGAAATATTAAAATAGATTTAAATTGGAACTATCACCATAGAATAACACAGTCATGTAGCAGTGTTTTGGCCTAGGTAATAGGGCGGCTCGGTTAAAGTTTTGGCTATACTATCAGACAGGTGATGCCACCTGCTTGCATTCCTATCTCTATGGGTACGATAAAAGCGAATTTTTATTCCATGTGATAGTTACGTTTTACTTTTTTCATAGCAAGTAACCGGATAGAACAAAGTGCTAGAGGAAAGAAGAAGAGGTCACCGAGAAGGAGCAGAAGAAGGTCACGAAGTAGCAGGAGAAAGTCCTCAGTCCGAAGCTCCTCAAGAAAAAGAAAGGCGAAAAGTGAAGAGAAGGAAAAGAGAGAGAAGAAGAAAAAGAGAGAGCAGAAGAAGAGGAAAGAAAAGGAGGAGCAGGAAAAGGAAGAGGAGGAGGAGTATGATTCCGATAGCGACGAGTCAATTGCCTACGGAGGTGAAGTATGCCGCAATTGCAGCAGGGGCAGGGTAGATCAGCTGGACCCCTGCGCGACCATGCACGATTTAGGAACGAACGACGGATTATTGAGTCCCGATCCCAGCTCATCATTTGAATGGTTTGTTTCATATGAATGTTAGAGATCTGCTTTTAAAAGAAAGAACTGTAATCCCAAACTTCGTTTGCACTAAAGAAATAAAGTATTAAAACCGCAACATTTGTATGATCTTGCATGAGTCATTCAATAGTTTTTTTTTTCTTGAGAAGCTATTAAATCATAAGGGGAAGGTTATAGGGGAAGGTTACTCAACTCACGAATTAATCAAAAATTTGTAAAGAGAGTTAAAAAGGAAAGCTTTCTTTTCTTTTATCATCCAATACTTTAGTAAAAACATTTTTGTTAACTGTAAAATAAATTGCTAAACAAAATAAAAGAAAATAAAGGTACAACTAAGGGAACTTGCAATTTAAGTCTTCCCACGTATTGCTTAAATCGTTCCTCAGAATAGTCTGTCGCTGTCTAGACCAACGAAACAGTTTGCTACAAAAAAGAGGTATCGCCAACTATTCAAGTTTGTGAAAAACTGTAGAAGGAGATTCAACACAAACTAGCTTTATCTCGTGAGTAACGCAAGAACTAGCGATTGGAGCTATATACATTTAATACTAAGAAAAGGAGATTTTTTTTACTGCAAAATAGTACGTAAAACTCTAAACTCCCTTAGGATGGAGCTATACCTTTCCTTTTTTGCAGCAAACCATTCAAATGGCTTCTTATTAATAAAGAACTTAACAAACATGCATATTTTTTTAATGTGTGTGTGTGTGTTATAATGCAATTTTCAGGGAAAACTTCATTAAAATAGACCCCTCCCCATAACTCGGGTCTATACTACACGGATTCGTAAAACACTGCAAAAAAATTGCGATCGTTTTCGTATAACATGTTAAAAAGACTCGTGCAGCACGGTAAAATGAGACAGATATTCTGGTTTTATAACGCTTTAGCTCCTGTAATTAATATAACTTTTGAATGGTTACACGAAACATCATTGGGCAATTCCATATGAATCTTGGAGGAACGAATAGTAAGCCTCACCATGGCACAGTGGTTATGTCGCTGAAAATGGTAGACGGCCGAAGTGTGAAGGTCCCGGGTTCGGGTCCCATCGCGCGGCTGTCGACATAACCGTTCGGAGTTTTCCGGGATTTTTTCCGAAACTAGCGTAAATACAGGTTAGGAAAGACCCCCATGGAGGGCACCCCCCCACCTTGTGTTGTCCTTCTGACGTGGATTTATAAACGGCTTCGCGCCAAGCACACAAATCCGAAACACATGTGTTCACAAACAAACGAAAAGTAAATATTATTCTCTCAAGATATGAACATTTACATGACCATAAAAAAATTATTTTTTAATAAACTAGGGGCCAAGGCCCCTAGACTCGCTACGCTCGCTTTTCGTATGAGGCATTCGGCCCCTAATAAGGCTTATTCGTAAAAAAGGCATAATTTCAACAAATAAAACCCAGAGGTTTGATCAGTTGAATGTTACCGAGCTACACATTGCTTGATTCTTGCATGTTGCTTGGAACATAAAAATTTAAACTTCGCACTTTTACTTCCTTGTACGGCCAAATTTCGACGAAAAATCCGATTTTGACTACCTCTAAATTTACTTTTAAGAATTTTTTCGATGCATCTCATCGTAAGCTAGCATGCACGATCATATAAACGCGTCTGCAACTCATTTCGACCAGCGGAGAGTCTATTTTGGCCAGTTTTTCCATGCCGTCTGTACGTACGTACGTACGTACGTATGTATGTATGTATGTATGTATGTATATGTGTATGTATGTATGTAACTCGCATATCTCAAAAACTATTGGTCGTAGAATCTTGAAACTTTATGTTTAGGATTGTTCTAACATCTAATTGTGCACCTCCCTTACGGTTCCATTCGACTGGATAGTTTATCTACAGGACCGCCCAAAAGATTCGAAATACTTTACGCACTTTGGGCCGAAATTCATTAAAGCGTATTTTAGAAGTATTGGGCTATTTCAAACGACTCAGAAAAAATGCCGCGTTAAACAGTTCTTTTAAAGGATGTCATGGAAGAATTTCAGTATACTACGGTCTACAGTTAGTAATTGTTTAAAATGCATTTTAAGGACAAATCAATCTATTTCAAGTAAAATAAATTTAGTAAATGTTATGACGTTGTTCTGAGACTTATAACAAACCAAGCAGTACGTAAAAGTTTTTCTGAATCTTAACAGACTTTCAGAAATCATTACTGAACGTTCTCTGAACATTAATAGATCTTCAGAGAGCATTTTCGTGCTGCCTGGGAATATACTCACCGTCTAAAATGGGAGGATTTGTCTTTTGTACCTTTCTTATATAATTAGACAAAATTGTATTTTATTTGAGCAATATTGAGGCCAATGAGATATATTTCATGAGTCATTGCTAAAAATCGATAGACAAAGAAGATCAAAGATGGACGAAAAAAGACGAATACATTACCCTGGTAGGGCAAGTTCTCTGAACAAAATCTTCGATTAACGCTCAGAGAACACTCAGTAAGGCTCCCTGAGCGTTCTCAGGACATTAATGAACGATTAGAAAATATTGTTGTGCTGCTCGGATAATTATTTTTCACATTCTAAAATGAGACTGTGTTAAAATTTTCTATATAATGCATAAATTTCTATATAATATAATCTGTGTTCCAAAGGGCTTCTTGCTCCGTTGATACGGAGCTTCACGCACTTTTTATAGGCATAAGGTATACACCGCTTTTATCTGATTTACTATCTTTAAAGTTTTGCTCCATCTGCAGTCATAGAATTGATGCACGCCTGAAAGGGAAGCGTACCCCGTCCCTGGAAATGTTTGACTTGTCTTATTCATTTATTGGAAACTTACTCACGATTCTTGTACGTGTAACGTTTTCTGAGTTTCTTCGGCAACCTTCCTGTTTGTTTTAGAATTACCCAAGACAAAGTTAACTTCATTTGTAACTGGATGGAAACTCTGCAAACAAATAAACTTAACTTTTAGGAATATTAGTGTATTCTTTGAATATCTATTGATCTCCCTTTGAAAAAGGAATCTGCTTTTAAAAAAATGTCCGTTATTTATTTTCTTAGGAAAATGGCCTTATTGTGGATGAAAAAGTCATGCAATATTGAAAATTATTGAAAATTAATAACAAAATTTCTATTTTAACACTTAAGATATTTTATTCTTATTGTAAGGAGATAATATATTGAATCCCTCAAAATATGACAAGACGAGCCAGAGACGTACAGTTATAATGCGAGACGAGATAAACCTACCGATCATTATTACATAAGGTTTTTGCGAGACGAGACAAAACTTTGCACTTAATTTGAGAAACATGACAGCCCCACCTCTCGTCTCGCCAGTATCCCTACTTAAAATAAAACTACTACTTTGTATCTATGACGTTAAATCATTTTAATTCATTTAATCTGGTATTAGTTGAATTCTTGCGATTTTGATAAATTACATCACTTTCCCTAAATGGCAGAACTTGTGAACTGCACGAACGAAACTTTGCCATAACGTTCTCTACATTTATATATAGTGTTGAAATTTAAATAAAGCAAAATGACTGTCGTGATTCTTCATAATTCACACAATCACTAAAAAGAAAATGAATCCGGTATCCAACATTTTATTTCTAGCTATATCATAGTATCGTTAATAAAGCACTGTCAGGTTTATTTCCGTAAAAAGCGATTTTACATATATTTTTAATATAGATTTTACGAATGTTTAACCCTTTAAGGTGCAGTGGTCGCGCCGTGAAACTACTTAATTACAGTACTTTCACTGCTAGACATAAAAAAAATATAAGTATTAGTAAAATTTTCTCCTACATTAGTTTCATAAATAACCTCTATAGTTTCCACAGAACAGCTAAACTGTAGCAAAGCTAGGGAATGGAACTTTAACGCCCATATTCACCGTCCACCTCGACCACCGGTTTACAGCAAACTATCGGTCAAACGCTCGAATGGTATCCATTTGGTATTCAAATGGTATACCATTGGAGCGTTCGACCGAGAGTTTGCTGTAAATCTACGGTCCAGGTAGACGATGAATATGGGCGTAAATGTTTTGCAGCGCAATCTTTAGAAAAAACTGCATATTATTCATGAAATTTAAGTCGGAAATATAACAATCGCTCCTGGCATCTGGAAAAACTGGAAAGTGCTGTAAAGATGCTTGACCTTCAAAGGATTAATAAGCTTTCCTCAAACGTGATTTTAAAAAATTAAACTGAAAGATTGAGACTCTACTATGGAATAAACATTTTATATTAAATGAAATTAATTTCTCAAAGATTAATGCAAGGGATATATTTTTGAAAGCAACTGTAAAAATGACAAAACATAGTAGTTTCACCGAGAAATCACTACGAGTTAAAGAGTCTACACGATGAAAATACTACAAACAAAAGACGTACAGGCAATCTTCACTATAGGTATTTCTTAAGAAAAGTCGTAGACAAGTCTTCATTAATTTTGATAGTTAATGCCAGCTGTAAATGACTACAGAATACAGATAGATTGAATAGTTACAACGCATAAATAAAACATTCAAATTTATGTATAATTTTAATAACTTTCCTGTGGAATAATCACGCGTTTCTTTGTATCTTTTTTTTCCTTTTCAAATTTAAGATAACCGTTAATTACCGTTTGACGTGCTGACTGCCTTTGAGTGATAATTAAATGTTTATGAAATAAATTAGAGTGTGAAAAAGGTAATTAAAGAAATGTATATCTGAAATGAAAAAATTCAGCCATAGAAAATGCTTGTGTCTTTTCATAGGAGTGATGTAAGTAGAAACAGTCTATAAACAACGGAGGAATTAGCAGAGACCTACTAAAATTACCTATAAATTAAATAGATTTATATGGTGTTTATTACACACGAGAGTATTAGCAATACTTTGCCCGTTGGTGCAATATAAGCAAAAAGATTTCATACAATTAAAATACGGTTCAGCTGAAAATAATCCTGTTTTATGAGCTTTTCTCAAGCAATAATTGGCATAGTTATTTTAAATTTGTCATAAAACCTTTTTATGCTAACGATACAAATGGAGAAATATAAAAAGTATTTGTAAATTAATTGATAACGTACGTATTGCTTTAACGTAAGTATTAGCTTTTCGACAATTTTCTGTCCAAAATGACTCCTAATAACTTTTATGACAAAACATCGATTGGGTTATTTTGAGTTACATAAAAAAGAGAATGCAAAAAATGAAATGCTTCTCCGAATATTAGTGTTACATAATTCAGCGTGACGTCAGTCATGAATTCCTAATTGGAGCATAAAGCATCACGCAAGCTAAACACGAAGTTCTGATAAATTTAAGAAAGGAAAAGAATGACACAGGCTACGCATATCTGATGAATTTTTTCCCCCCTCAGGCTTTCTTTTGTATATTGATAAAAGAGTAAAATAAACGAGATTGCAAATATTAAGATGGGTATAGTGTTAAATAATTGAATATTTGACTTTATTGTTTTTGTATCCGTTTTTAATATTTTAATTTACATAAAATAATGCAATCATTAAGCGGTGAAATTAATTTTCTCACATACAGGAAGCATCAGAAAAATGTATACAATATCTGAGCTGTCATAGAAAACTTCTTTGCAAGCTACAAAACTATATCGGAGAAATGAGACTATAGTTCAGTTTGAAAAGTAAGTGTATTTTCTGATCGAACTAGATGTTTCAAATGATTATTAAATAAAAGTTCAGAATGTCGGCCTAGAGCATCGATGCTTTTCTGAGTACAATTCACCACTGGTTCCATACTTAGCAACAAAGTGTTGGACAATGTGATTTCTGCGTACACCTCTTGAATTTCACTTCAAAGTGTGTCAAGATTACGTGGTTTAGGAAGGTACACCTCATCTTTTACTGTGCCCCATTTTTAAAAAATCGATCAGCATAAGGTCAGGAGATCGTGCAAGAAACTTGATTGTCTTAACATAAAGTCTGGATGTAACATTATTTTTGTATTTTTTAGATAGGAAAATAAAATATTGTATGTCACTTTAAAGTGTGTTTGCAGTTTTCTCACACACCCTGTGTTAAATTGAATTGTATATGTATTAATATCTATCGCACATTTCTTAGAAATATAGCAATAATGGAAAGGCAAGTTGAGGAAACTGAAATTGTTTTATAGAATATCTGCATAAATGACATGTTAAGATGTTAGAAGGTACTATTAAAACAGTAATTGAAGCAGTCGGCTGATGATCGAAGTCATTCTCTTTAGAATTTCGCGAACAGCCACATATTTTTACTTCTGTCCTTCAAGCTGTTCGAAAAAATAGTTCGTTTCCTGCACGATGGAGTTCCACCTCACTTCGGAAAGAATGCCGTAGACAGCTATGGTTTCCAGCCCGCATTGAATCTATCGTTGTGGACCCATTCCTCTGACAACTCGCCCACGGCTCCATACATAAGATCTATGCGTTATAAAAAATTTTGGTGGTCAATTTTTATAAGTATTTCATTATATTATCATTTCAACATTTGATTGTTATGTGAATCTTTCGTGACAGCGACGGATTAATGCAATTTTGTCGGGGTGGGGGTGAGGGAAGGGCAGTTAGTTTGTCGAGGTGGGGTTAGTTAGAAGATTGACGAATACATCCATTTTATGGAAGTAAAATAAGATCTCTTACATTAATTTCTTTTCTTTTTTTTTTTCACTTGGAACGATAGCTCCTCTCCACTCTATAATCTCCCTTGTTTCGTGATGTGGCAGATATCAAGTCTAAAGTCAAATTCTTTCCACACTCACACATTCGTTTTAACATGGTAACAAATGCCGTGTGATCCTGTGACGTAAACTACTTTTTTCTTGAAATATTTAATTTCCCCTTATTTTCTCTTATAAATGATATTTCATTCAAAGCAGAATATAAATCTTATTGTCAGTACTTCTCTTTATTTTACACCCATTTTACTACGAAAAAAACATTTCTATGCTGAATTTTCAATTTCCTCTAGTTATAGATATTAATCTTGCACAACACCTTTATTTAAATGACTCTTCTTAATGCTGAAACGTTCCAAATTCCTTGTTTCCCAAACCTTCTCCGCGTCAAATCTTAAAAGCAGCCATCATTTTCCCCAAGCCTCATATCAACACGCGAAAAACAAAATCTATTTTTCCGACTTTCCTTTCACCTCGAGTTACGTAAAAATATTTTCATTCCATCGCCTCTTGGAATAAGAATTCGTAAAAAAAAATAATAATAAAAGGAATCGAATACCATTTGGCCTTGGTTCTTTTCCGTGTGATCTCGAATACATAATGGCGTCGAAGATGGAACAGGAACTGTTGGGGGGACTAGAGGCAATTTATACATTTCCTGCGTGGCAACGGGTCCAGAACGACCGCACCGTGACGTTGTCATAGTGACAGGACGCGAAGATTAGATTTTAGTCGATGATTTAAATTAGGAAAGATTTCTCCCTCCTTTAGTTGGGAAAAGGACCTCCGCTGGAATCTTAAGAATTTTTTGCCGAATTGAGTAGTAATGAATATATTGATTTTTACGCGAAATAAAGCGAAGTGCATTCTTAATTATACGATTTCTTTTTTCTTGGCTCGCTTTTGTGAAAGACACGTGGGTAAATATCATTAAAACATTCTTTTAAAGTTGCCAACAAGTTTTATTGTCCGCCCGAAGCGGAATGAAGAAGTTTTGCCAGTGTGGGTTTATCTTGATAATTGAAATTTCAATGGTTGTTCGTTTGGAAATTATGTTAGTTTGAAAATGAACTTTCAAAGCGTACTTGCGTACCACTATTTTCTTTATATGCCATTCACTAGGACGAAATCGAGTTCTAATTGGCGGGACAGTTGGTTCTCTCAGCTGTTAATTGGGCTTGGACCTTACACAAATGACTGGCCAACTTAACTGAAAACATGATCAACTGCAGACATCGAATTTGCAATTCTAGGTGTGCTGAAAATTGGGAGGGAAGAGATTCTGATACAGAGTAGATATCTTTCATGATTTGGGTGTTGATTACACAGAACATTTATAACTTTATGCTATTAGTAACATTACAAAGTTGTTTTTATTTTCTGTTTATCAAAGTGCTGCATGTCTAGTACTTTTGTAAATATGACCCTTCAGAGTTGGGATAGCCATTTGTAGTCACCATGTACAGTAAAATAGCTCTTCTTAAAATGTAGAAATAGAGTACAGTACACCCTGCTGGTTATTTTACGCACTCCCCATTTAATGTAAGGTATTAATAATATGTCCTCTTATGTGTATTAATTCATCGTCTTTCGTTTACTTTAGCAATCATATTAAGATAAAGCCTTCTGGAAACTTAATGACTGACGATTCTTTGTCAGAAAAAAGTATACTAGATTATTTTTGTCAGTGACTTTTTTTAAACTCAAAATAATGAACATTTTTTGATTACTTCAAAAATTAAACGTAAACACCTTTGCCCAATTTTTCCAGGATTTCGCAAATTTTGTAAAAGGTTAAGGAAATTTCAAACGCAAATTAGGCTTCAAAGAAAACTTTTGTATTCCTGTAATGTGAATGCAAAATCTTTTACCATATATATTTTAAAGGTCGGACTATACCTAGAAACCACTTAAAATATGTTTAATGTTTCACTCCTCCAGTTTGACATCCTAATCTGAAGATAACAGCATGAAACTTCTTTTAAATAACAAGAAAGAAATAGTTCGCTTTACTCACAATCCAAATGAGGGAAGTATTGCTGAGGCAGTGAATATTTCAGTTCAAACAAGTCATGCTGACGTGAGAATGCTGCTTGGGTTTGAAAGAAACGTGAATAGATAAAAAAAAACTTAATAAAGTCTTTTTTCTGAAAATGGTCTTAGTTTTAATTAATTAATTTAACATATTTTAAAGTATGCAGATAGGCCAAAATTCATGATGTGTTCATAACTTTGAATAGCTTTTTTTTTTTTTTACTTTGTCTTAAAATCTTTGATGTTTCAAAGACTTTAAGACCAAGAATAGGATAGTATTTAAACTTATTGGTGAAATATTATCTCAGGCAGACAGGCGTAGTAAAAAAACCCAAAAATATAAATAAATAAATAAATAAATAAATGAAAAAATGAGTAATTAATCTCAGTTATCATGAACTGTACATTCCACAAATAAGTTTAACCCTTTAACGCTCAGTGTTCCCGCTCTGGGAACACCAAACTCTGGCATTCTGACTGTTGCCAGTCACGAAGAATAGATTTGATTCCTATAAAAATAGTTGCGGGTTACATAGTTCCACGAGAATCCTTTACTTTTTAGCACGACATTTCCCGTAAAAAAATGGTCACGATTATTTTTAACAGCACTGACACCTGCTGAAAAATGAAAGAATGCGAGAACAGCTGGACAGATTGCCCAATGCTGAAAAAAGGGCAGCCGTTGCCATCGCTCGACTTAACTACCAGCAAGATGGCGGACGATCGAAACGTTCATCGCGTGCCACAGATATAGAGACCCTTTTTTGACGCAGCTGGCTGGCTACTAGTAGTTAAGTCGAGCGACGGCAACGGCTGCCCTTTTTTCTGCATTGGGAAAGGGTTGCGTCTCAAAGGGTTAAACAATCTACCATCATTATACTTTAAGTCAGTAGAATACCAACGTAAATAACTGATAGATAAAAGCAATATTCACAATTACGACCCCTTCTTGACTTTCGGCCTACCCTGTGCTTCTGCAAATATGTGTTGCATGTTTTAAGTTTTGCTGGAATTTCATACGGGATTTTCACTGAGAGATATGAGACTGCCATTCTTCTGAATAAAATCCAGCTAAGAATGTCCTGCATACGTATGTGTTATATAAAATGCATTATCTAAAGAGTAACAAAAAAGAAATAAAGGAAAGGATCATGAGATTTCGTCTCGTCTATGCTTAGCATTGTTTTCTAGCCAGCTTAGCCCCACGGGACACTGATAAACTAATCAAGCCTAGCACAATAAACGAATCTCCATGGTCCTTGGAACAATGAGAGCAAGCAGGTCAGCTAATAGCCATGCATTAGTGTGAGCACAAGTAAGCAAAGCGTGTTAGGGTTTTATTATCTGTGAATTCAGTATGACTTATTATTCTTATTAAATATGTTAGGAACATGTAAAGAGAGGTCATTTAATTTAAATGATGCAATTAATATATATTAAGAATATTTAATAATAACTATACAATGCTAACACATGCTATTTTGCATTTTCTTAGTTTTAGCTAGATGAGCAAATTCTAGAGATGTACACTAATGAGTAAACCAAAACATGTATTTTATAAATATTAAAAATTTGATGTCGATACTACATGGCTTCCTTGTATGCCTATTAAGTTATACATTCGTTCGATGTTGCCTATTAAATTATAATATAGTTCGATGAGCTTCACCAAAACTTATTTTAATTGAAATCGAGATACAAAACTTCAATAATATCAAGGTTTAATGATTTCTTGCCAAATGTCAGAGATATCACTGTATTCAGTTTTGAAAACTTATTTTTGACGCCAGATAGTTACGTATAAAAGTTGCCATGCTCGACTACAGTTCGCAAGGTCTGGAGCATTGCCCAAACAATGAATAGCCATAGACCTTAATGTATTGAAGGTGATCCTGTAAATAAACTAATCATTCGATTACAATCAGAGAATTTGATTCAGAGCTAGATGTTACAATAGTTCGTATTGCAAAATTTCAACATCCTAAGACTAGAAGTTTTTGAGTCATAGGAGATACATATCTATTTTTGACGTCCAAAGGAAAGGCCCAAACAATGACTGTCTATAGAATACGTATTGAAGATATTTATAGTCCTTAATGTATTGAATTTCTTTTAGGTAGCCCTGTTAAATGGCCCATTGGATTGGAATACAAACAAGAGGTGTGAAACTAGATGTTAGAACAATCCTAAACATAAAATTTCAACATTCTACGGCGAATAGTTTTTGAGATATGCAAATTGCTTGTATACGTACATACAGCTCAGGGGGGGAAAAAAGCCCACTTGCTTTTTTTATCGAGAATCGTTCATCGTACAACAAAGTTATAAACACCATTCGTTTGCAAATAACGTATACTTTAATTTACTAGTAATCTAATTTGCGCAAGGGACGTTTTTCATATTTAATTCTGCATCAACTTAATTTCTGAATGGCAACATTCTATTTGAAAGAAAACTTTCAAATTACCCTAAATATAAATTTCCACCAATTTTCTACTATAATTTACGGAGATATTGCGAATTCTTTGTTGTACTATTTTAAGGTGTTACTGTAAATTGAGAACGCTACAAGTAGGTTCCGAATTTTTCGCCTTTCATTGATTTCTCTCGCAATACTTGAAAGAAAGAAATATTATTTACAAGGAATATACCGATACTAGTCTTAAAGCTTTTGGTACAAAGAATATCTGGGGTAAAAATTAAAACATTTAACCCTTTAACGCGCAGTATCCCCGCTCTGGGAACAACAAACTCTAACGTTTTGACTGTTGCCAGTCACGAAGAACAGATTTGATTTCTGTAAAAATAGTTGCGGGTGACATAGCTCCACAAGAATCCTTTACCTTTTAGCACGTCATTTCCCGTAAAAAAATTGTCACGAATATTTTTAACAGCACTGACATCTGCTGAAAAATGAAAGAATGCGAGAACAGTTGGATAGATTGCCCAATGCTGAAAAAAGGGCAGCCGTTGCCATCGCTCGACTTAACTACCAGCAAGATGGTGGACGATCGAAACGTTCATCGCTTGCCACAGATCTAGAGACCCTTGACGCAGCTGTCGTCAAAAAAGGGTCTCTAGATCTGTGGCACGCGATGAACGTTTCGATCGTCCGCCATCTTGCTGGTAGTTAAGTCGAGCGATGACAACGGCTGCCCTTTTTTCAGCATTGGGAAAGGGTTGCACCTCAAAGGGTTAAAAGGAGATGGCACCAAATTCAACATCTAAGCGACCAGTTCTGGTGAGATGGCAGAAGGGGATAAGGAATTTTTTCTAAGAGCATTCATTTTTAGTTCAAATGTACAGAAAATTGGAAACTGGTGTTAAAATGAGCTAAATATTTGAAATATGAAGTGAAATCTAGGTGTTACTTTTGGGGAAAAAAAGTTGGTTCGAATTTAATTATGGAGATAGCCCCTTACGCAAATTTTACGTATGACAAATTAAAATGTGCATTAATTGTGAATGACCGGTATATGTAACACTGCTGTATGACAAACGACGGCCAAATAAAGTGCAAGTGGGCTTTTTTTCCCCTTAGCTGTGCATATATATACCTACAGACGTCATGATGAAGAACCTCAACCCGACTTGTGATTGGTCAAAATGAATCATATATGTGCATGTTGAGACTTCGCGTAAAAAATCGTCAAAGTAAATTTAGAGATAGTCAAAATCGATTTTTCCCTCAAAATCTGAATGCTGAAATTTTTCGTGATCGCAATGCTGCCTTTTATTTCGCACACGACTGTAAAAATGCGATTTCAGAATAGTGTAAATTAAATTCAGAAACATTTTGTGATACTTTTAGGCAGCAGGAAGGCTCAGAATTTTTCTGAAAACATCTTTACATACCTAGAATCTTCCAAATAAGTTCGTCTTATTTTCTGAAAAGTTGTGTGGTTTGGACAAACAGTTTAATGAACTAAGGTATATTGCAAATAAAACTTAAACAAAAAGTTAATAAAGAAAACAAGTAATGTTTGGTTTTACATTTCGTCACCAAGATAAGATATAACAAAGGTGTTGTCTTAATTCATTTTATTTCATTTTTTTTCAAAGTAATATCTTTTTAATTTCCGAACATGTACCATGTAAGTAAAGAATTGTAATCAGTAAAAAATTCAACTTTGACATTTTGATGTATTTACACGTTTTGGGGTATTCTGAATTCATTTGTGGTATTTTACGGTGATGTACGTACACATACAGTTTTTTACGTTTTCTGTATGCCCTACACACACACCAAAATGAATACAGTATGCAAGACAGTGACCAATGATATGCGTGCTTAATTTGAGCTCAGTCGAATACATCATGACATGAGCGCATTTTAAACAATTTGCGTCTGTGGGATATATTTAAATTTATTTTTGTAGCGATGTACAAAATCTGTAAGTCCTACATACATCAAATTCAATACAGGTTGCAATGGCGTCTCGTGAGTTATTTAAATGGGGATTCATTTCGAAAATTAAATATGCAGGTAGGATGCAACTTACAAATTAAAATATATTTGCATTTCCAGCAGTTGAAGAAAAACAACACATGCCACTGAAAGAAAACAAGTCATCTTTGGTTTTACATTTCGTCACCAAGATTAAGATTTAGCAAAAGTGTTGTCTTGATTCATTTTATTTCAATTTTTTTAAAGGATAATATTGAAAAATGTCATTACTTTAGCTCTGAAACACTTATTTTACTCCCATCTTAATTATTTACACTTATTCGTAAAAAATACTTTAGTGAAAAATGATAGAAATAAAGAAAATATTAAGAAAATGAAAAAAATGGATTAATTAATTGAACGTAAGAAACCAAGGGAGAATCCGGAAGTGATAACGGCAAAAAAAATTTTCGTGAGCACAGTAAAAGTGTGCGAATGGACAGATATCAGCAGCGCCTTACTTCCCCGCACCTCTTTCCACGTCTTTTCTCTGGGGCCGCTTCAGAAGGCCATTTGGCCGATCGCACGTGCTTGCCAGCGACGAAATACTATGCTGTAGTAACCTACGACACAGTGCATTAGTTATAATTAGCGTATTTAATAATAGTGGAGGGGGCGGAGAGTAAAACGCACGTTTTAAATTCACAAAAATCCAGAAATGTACTTAATATTTTTTTTAATTCAATTCGTTAATGTGTTTCTGTTTTAGTTTTTCCTCTGGGGGTTCACGTGCTCATATGCTCAAATGGAGGAGCCGCCACTGACAGGTTGTGTGGCGCTGAAAACTTGATCATATCGGCCTATACATACAAATATTTCGAAGTGAACTAGCGTTTGAATTCGCATTTGAATGAGTTAAATTAAATTTATTTAAACGATTGGGAAAGATAAAGTTTTCAGTGCCACACAACATGAATTGTATTTTGATGTATCTTCAACTTATAGTTTTTGTACATCGCTACAAAACGAAATGTGTGTAGGGCATACAGTTTTTCACAAGCCTACAAAAAATTATTCTTTTACATTGCAGCCTAGATTTAAGTATTTTACTTAAAATCCCCCAGACAATATCAGAGTTAATTTTCGAAAGTTCCAATTTTT
Organism: Cheiracanthium punctorium; assembly: GCA_038373885.1. Taxonomy (NCBI): domain Eukaryota; kingdom Metazoa; phylum Arthropoda; class Arachnida; order Araneae; family Cheiracanthiidae; genus Cheiracanthium; species Cheiracanthium punctorium. The sequence goes on along the minus strand of JAWZYV010001099.1, from coordinate 422,071 downwards.
TTATACATATATATACTAAATTAATGACATAAATATACGAATATCGGAGCAAATATTTTGATTTTTGCTGAATTATTCACCAATTCAAATTTATTTAAATGCTTGATAGCGATCAAGTATTCTGAAAGTTCAGTGGTGTCAATGAAATGTGTCAAAGCAATATGACATCACACTATTTTTCCAAAATACCACAAATAGCTCCAAATTTCGAAGATAAACTAAATTTTCGTCAATTTAAGGGCTGTGAAAACTTATCTTTTCCGTGGCTTAAATTGTACAATGAGCATAGATGAACATAAATATATATATTGTTGACTCTTTTCTGAATATTAAATAATTTAATAAAAATGTAGTGTGGTTTTCTTAAAAGCATATTTCTACTAAAAAGGTAAATTTTCTAATTTTAATTGGCAAATTTTTAATTAAAATTTTTACAACCTATCGCGGGAAAGGAAAAACAGCCTGTTGAGTAAAAATGTTTTGTGTCGTCGAATAATGTATAAAATTTTCTCCGGTTTTCCGGGAATTTTTTCTTCTCCTATTACACACCAGGTCTTTGCTCTAACGTCGGAATTCCTCCGCCGGTTCTCTATCGTATCATTTCAGGTAATGTAACAGAATACTTATTGTTACGGCAAAAGGGCGGCTAAAGACAAGTTTGACAGTCTCTTCAGAACTTTTTTTTTTTATACAGCGGAGAGGAAAAGGGGGCATTGGATACTGGGAAAACTTCTTGCTGCAGATAATGGGCTTGTTAAGCCCAAATGAGAAAAGGAAATTCGAGCTCAGTTAGGCCCCGGATTAATGGCTGTTTTGTTACCGAGCCGGGAGATCCGGAATGACTTTTATTTGGATAAAGAGGCAAATAAAGAACTGCGCGAAGCGTATAAGAGGAAATTTAAAAGGTGAAGCTAACTTCCGATTTCCGTCTAATTTACTTCTGCGCCTTTGGTAATTATTCCTTAGACGTAAGTTTCAAGAAGCTCGGGAAAAGGTTTTAAAAAGATTAAAGAGTTAGGATGCTGTAAAACAATTTTTATTTGGAATTATTATGTGTCTTCCGTACATTTGCTTGACATCTTTCTATAATTTTTCTTCCTTTAAATACTGTTTTAAGATAGCTGTCATTGACAGATAGGTCATTGCATATTTTAAATAATTTACTGTTGCTAAAAGTACTACATTAAAACATTGAAAAGTTTTTAAGCCGAATAAAAATATAGCTTGATATAGCAATTTGTGTATAAGTACACATTCTATTTAAGGAGTGTCACGTGAGAACAACTTTACCAATGGTTTGTTTCGTTTTCACTACCAAATTGTGAATAACTGATTGTTTTGTTCTATTTTCTTTTTCTTGTTAATCTTTAAAAATGAAATTAAAATTGCCTTTTGAGTGGAAATACAAAATTGAATACATACCAAAGTAACTCATTTTTTTCTTGAACAAAATAAAAAAAAAACTTTAAATTTAAATAAACATTATATATCTATGTTATCGTTCTCTCAATAAATGATATTTTTTGCTCATTTCGTTTACTTCTCATGTTTCACCGAACAAAACCATATGACTTGTATTCTTATACTCATAAGTGTTGTGAACTACACGTTAGTTTCTAATAACGCACGTTCATTCACTATTTAAAAGTAAAGTGCACTGGAATTTGTTTTTCAACAGTAAATTACTGATTTCATTTTCAATATTTCATTCTCTTTATTTGGTTGATTTGCTACGAAACGAACTAAAAGTTTTTCCATTATTCAGTGAGACACAATTTTTAAAATTTTTTTGAAAGATTACATTATGCCATTAAGCAAGAAAATAATATCGTTCATGTGAGCACCACGATTTTCTGTACATACTTCATTCTGTCAACCCAACTTTCCATCACTCTTTCACATATATTTGGTGTTACTTCACTAACACTTTCAACGTTGGTTTTTTAATTGCTCAATTGTTATTGGATTATCAGCATAAACTTGTGGCTTAATATATCCCCAAAGAAAGGAATCACAAGGTGTTAAATCACAAGAACTGAATCCATGAATTCTTCTCAAATTTCTCTCAATATTCACATGTGAACACAATCAATATTCACATACTGATTTGATGAAACAATTTAATTATTTCGAAACGTTGTTCAAGCGTGTATCTTTCTATGATTAAGTGGAAAAGCATACTGAACACAAATGACACAAGAAATGTCCAAAAAGAATACGCAGTGTTGCCATTCTAACCATCTAAAATTGTATCATCCGTATTGGAAAACATTTTATTTGGTTTTTCATTACATCTTATAGAAATCGTCGTATAAAAATCAGGGTGCTTTAAATTGTAAACAAGTTCACAGAAAAATGATAGTTTAAACGCAAGCACAACAATATGAAAATACACTTAAAAGCCGGTATTAAAACTGTCAAATAAAATAACTTTATTGAAAAAAGCGTAAGAGTAAAATAAATTCTGTTTTATTCAATTGTTGCGTGTATTTTATGTTTTTTTTTAATAACTTCAGTGCAACTTTGGTACAGCTTTGCTGTAGAACGCTTCATGCTTTTTATTAAAGAAAAAATTAAAGAACTAATGTGTTTCCAGGTAATTCAAGTTTTCTAAATTGGCATAAAAATAAAGCCACCATCTTTTATTAGAATCCCAATATCCCGAATCCCATATCCCAAATTATACCTGAAATATACCCATAAGCATATGTTTCTAAGATAAGATCATTGCAGTAAAAAGTAATTGGATACAAAACATAACTTCTCGACTGGAGTACACTTTTTCTGCTACGACATAAAAAAAACTTTTTATGTATAAGAAAAACTGTACTTCTAACAAAATACCAGATACTTTATAGCTTATTATGTTGCGCAAGTACAAGACCAAAACCTTTGTATAGGAACATTAATATGAGCAAACACAAATACGATTCTTTTCATCTGATACACTTTTCTTTGTTTAAAAGAGAAGATCTATATTTCATGGCCTTTTTTTACGAAAGAGGCTTTTTGTCTAACAAAGCAATGTTTCTATAAATCATAGAGAACAACAAAAGATATCTTCCATTAATTAAAGGAAATATTTTATCTGATGAAAACATTCTCAGTTCTTTTGTGTATGTAACATCAGTTTTAGCTTTCACATTATAATAAATATCCGCTCTTATATTAAACGAGGAATGTTTGTGTGTGTGGGGGGGGGGTGCGTGGGTGTGTATGTCCGAACGATCTCGAAAACTGCTCTAAGGATTCTTTTTAAATTTCGTACCTGGGGGTTTTTTGGGCCCCTGAAACGACTGAGCTAGGTCAATTGATTTAAAAAACTCTAAAACGCTCAAAATTTAAAATTTAAAATTTTTGGACGGTAGCGCCATCTATTGAGCGTTTGAAAAACACACTTGATGCAATCTTCCTAAAAGGGACGCTCAAATAAGTTTGGGGCGGATTAAAAAATACAAGCCATCGGTATATAATAGAAAAAATTAATTTCGGAAAGAAACAAAATAAATGGAACACAGTACACAGACAAATAAATATTTTAGTAACTAGATATATTACACCATTCAGCTACATGAATTTGTTTAGAATTAAAAAGTTATTTTTATTTCAAAATATCGTCCTGGTAACCAGCGAAAGAAAAAGAGAAAAGAGTCTTCGTTGCCATCCCCGCAAGCACCTTGATGGAATATAAGTAAATAATTTAATTATTCGTAATTCATAGTTATTAATACAAAACTACTCGTAAATCTTATGTGAAAAATTGCCTGAGTTTATTACAATTATCCTTTTGTAACTAACGTAAAGCTAAATGTATTGTCCTGTATATACTAAAACAATAAAGATTTTTCATGTATTTTATTGATTCATATGATGCGAATTTCAAAAGTGCATAAAAGTTTCAGCTTAGCCGAATAATTTAAACGAAAATGACACCCTTTTCAGTCATTCACAGTAAGAAAAAAGATCCAGTGACGTAACATGAAAATTCCATTTTTTTTTTTAAATAACGGCACTAGGTTGAATTCTATTTTAACTGCCTTATTCCGCCAAGTTGACGATAAATATTTAAATGTAGTTACCCTGACGATTTTTTTTTTTTTAATGGGTCAACCGTTTGTAATGAAACGATGTTCGAAACTCCGATGAAAAAATGATACGATCGATTCCTAAATTGGGCTCGCAGCCGATATTCAAATTAATTTTGCAGATGATCAGCCATCAGTTTAGTTTTCATTCACTGCAGTTGATGATTTCAACTCATTTATTTTATCATTGTATGGACAACTTTTAAAAGTTGCGGGCAGAATTTTACGATAGTGGCCTCCTGCGAGTGACTTCACGATGTTAGCGAAATCGCGGGCCGTATAATTCGGATTTATCTGGAAGTTTGAATGTTTTATATAGGTTTTATACAGGAGTTTGACTTGTTCTGAGGGCTGGTCCAAAAGCCATGGCGGGCCCCATCCGGCCGCAGGCTGGGAGTTGTCCATATGTGAAAGCAGTAAATTGGGAGGCTGAAATCTGATTACTAAGATTTTTTCTAATAAATTTTCAATTCTTATTTAGACGTGGATTACACTGTGTTGTTTTGTGCTGTGTACTATTATTAAACTAAAGGATAAAGCCCTTTGTTTAGACAATTACAGCGGGCGATAGAATGTCTACACTCAGAATATTTAATATTTACCCACTTAAAATCAAATAACTTCATATTCAATTTTTATTATACATCGAAATTCGAATTGTATAATCTGGAGAAACACTTCGTATTCGAAACATTTCGTTTGGTATCAACATCCTCTCCTATATCCATGCTTAATGCATAGAAAACCGTTTTATTTTTGAAAAAAAGTTAAACTGAGTAGTAATTTAGAAAAGCTATCTTAAGCGAATTGGAATCGTAATTTTTCCTCCAAAGCCTGATAACCGTGACTTCAATGTAACGTCAATGTCACTTGCAATAGCTAATTCTGACACTCAAATGATTAGCTTTATTTATTCTCTTAAATGAAATAGAGCTTTAAAAAAAAAAAAAAAAAAAAAAAAACGCTTAAAAATCAGGGAACGGGTGGATTATCAGATTTTTTCTTTCTTCTTTTTTTTACATAATTATGATAATTTTCAGACTGATCGTACCAACGAACCGTGTAAATTTTAAGTTATTAGACAATACATTTTTAATCTGTTTGGATTGTAAAAGTTTTATTTTGAGTGATTGAACTGGAATTGTGACAGAGTCAGGGATTAGCGTAACTACATAGGAGCGATGTATTTTTGATTTATTCGAGGTTAGAAGTCCATTTTCTTCAGTCCATCCGTTTGTTCTATTATTGTCAACGTTTAAGTAGTTGTTAGGGTTATTATAAAAGAATATTTTTGATCTATTCTGTTTTCGAAGTGTCCTTTTGTACTAATAATTTAAATTGTGTTACACTTTTTATTTTTTTAAGCGTGAGTTTATAAAATAAAATTATGTTTAAAGCATATTTATGTAAGATTATACTTTTATGGCATCTATATTTATGTATCTATAAGATTGAATTTACGTTTGTAGAATTTGTTTATGCATGATGTATTTTCTTTGAATTAGAAAAAAATAAGTATTTTATGTTTGAATTGAAGCACTATAGAGAAATTTACAATTTCAATCGTAAAGAATTATCATCATAGATGTATTATAAAGACGTAAATGTATGAAAGTGTAGCTCAAAAACGAACTCTGGAAACATATGATCACCGACAGCAGCACTTAGCCCAAATGTGTGAACGTGCAGTTCAAACACAAGCAGATGAAACAGATGATTAGTATTTGGAAGGAGAACGACATGGAACAGCTAGACGTCGACAAATACTTCGGGTAAACAGACTAAGTATCTACAAAGCTGCCACAAACGTGCGTACTTATTATCATAGTTTAAAACTTTTTAACATGGATTGCATTCACCCTGGAGCTTTGAATTTTTCTGAAGAGTCAAAACAAAAATTAACCGAAACAATTTTGGGGACTGTAAGATTGATGTAGGACATTCCGAATTTCCTAATGAATTGGTTTGGTTGTTTCTGCGATGTCACCCACATTTCAAAGAATTCGAAATTTGAAAGCATATTTTACAATGGCTTTGTTCACAGTATATGACGAGTAAAAGTATTCACGATTTTGGTGTGTACTGCTACGTTGCGAACAGTGTTGGACTTGATGAATTTTTTTTATAAACTCATTCATCGGACAGTTCAACCAACTCAAATTCTTGATGCTGAATTTGAACGTCCTCAATATGGACAGATATATTTCTGAAGTAATGAAGACGCTGTTAGTGAATGCATCGCCCAAGATCTTCGCTGATACCCTCGCTGATCTGCTACAGAAGGAAAGGAGGCACCTTACGTTAAACTACTTTTTGCTCAACTCTGATGGCACCGACCATCGAATATTTAGCATCCCTCTTCAAAACAAAGTATATGCCATTGTAACATTGAATGCCGACCAAAGCTTACCTAATAATGTATGGGTGATCCGACAGCGATGAAAATCTTTGGCAACCATGAAGATTATTGATACGTGCCAAGTCATTTACGTATTCATAAATTTTACACTTAAGGAGCCTTTAGATTCTGAGCATGGCTCGGTAACCTGGTACTCTATATTTAAAAGGGGAAAAATAGCAGATGGTCGGTTGTTGATCAGTACAGAGTAGCATTGAATGTTATATGGTAAAATAATCCAGCAGGCTCATAGATACTTAAGTATACGCACTAACTTTTTTAAGTGTAGAAAACACTAAGGACATTTCATAATTTTCGTTTTTAAGTTACATAGTGAAAATATCTCTTTTATTGAATTATCTATGTCTTTATACAATAGGAAAAATATAAGTAAACATATGTATAAAAATCTGTTATATGTTGGTGTCTATGTAGTTAAATATTTAGTAAAACAATAAGAAATAATTTGTAAAATACTTTTACGATATCAAAAAGATACTTTTTTTATTATGCTTGCTTGTTAACTTGTTTTTAAGGGTTCCATTATCGATACGTTATCTTCAATTCACTTCATTTATAAATCAGTGGAAATTCTGATGAACGAGGGAAATGTTTAAGGGAATTTTTTACTAGTATTTCTTCTAGCGATATTGCTTTGGGTAAGCATCACAGAATTCAGATCCTTCCAAGTATTCCATCCGGCGAACTTCCTCCAAAGACCTTTATTCCATCGTAAAAACCCATAATGGTCCATCCAGTATAATCGCATATGACCATTTATTCAACGCAAAAATCTTTGTGTTCCCCCCTTTCATAATCCATATAAAAGGAATGTAATTGTCCGTACTCTCTTCACCCCCAGCCTCCCGCAAGATCCTCACTTAATAGTCAGCTCTTCTTCGGCAAACACTGACCATCAGCGTCAACAAGCGTCTCGGTTGCATCTCAACTCCACTTTTCGCACGCCAGTCACGCCCTCCGTCGATGATTGTACATCCATGATAGCAGGCGAATTAAATTGGATCACGTCCCTTGCTGGAATATGGTTGAGCTTTCAGGGTGTGTCTGTTCAGATCGATATGAGAGTATATATATATATATACACATATAAATAAATGTACGCTTACAACACTATCTCACACGTGTATAGCAGATGACCGCTTGTGTGGCACTGAGAGTTGGGGCTTTTATTTTTAACGGGAGGTGAAGGTGAATGTGCATTTTATACACGCTCCCAATTAGGATCCGAGACTCCGAAAGAATGGGTAATTTTATTCCAGTTTCTACACATTTCTTTGCAACAAGGCGGATTCAAAACAAATGAAGCATTTGGCAAGAATTATAAGTCATTCTCCTGTATTCTAATTTCTTTTCAACTCTTTGATGCTCTTTGGTTGTGCCGTGAAACCACCTTACGCCAGAGCTTTCACTGATAGTCGCAAAAAACATCCTTAAATGGACCCAATGTTGAAAAAGTGCAGCCGTTTCCACCCGATCCATTTCACTGTCAACAACATGGAGGTCGATCGAATAGCCCATCTGGAAACATAGAGCTAAAGAAATTTTGCTGTAAAGAAATTTTGCTGATTGCTCGGCCGCACAGCTGGCTGTGCGGCCGAGCAATCAGCTGTGTCATAAACTTGAAGTCCAACTGAACAGACTGCCCAGTTGCGTCAGCGTTGGAAAGTCTATCCATTTCGTTTTCTGGTGTGAAAATGCTTGCGCTACAAAGGATTAAGTGTTCATAAATTAAAATATGCAAGACTAATGAGATACAATAAAGCTTGTTCTGTTTTGATTAATCAGTTTTAGAATGAAAACTGTTGAAAACAACATTTCAAGATATTGAACAAAAACAGAGAAGTTTCTCTCCACCTTTACAAAAATTACGCAAGCTGCAAAGTTCAGGAAGCTTTAGCAATTAAAAAAAACTTATAAAAGCAACTGTAGTTGCAGAATTTTCAATTCTGGATGCTGCTTAAAATTGGGAAAAAAAAATTATTAAGTATACGTGAGTTTAAGTCAGAAAAAAAAAATATTGTTGTAATGCAGTGAAACAGTGTACAGAATTTTTAGCAGTTGTTCAGAGGACTAAATAATAAAATCAATCCCTGACAGATTTTACAAAATATGGTTGCATATTCGTTCTTTGCAAGAAAAGAATTAAATATTTTTATAACTTATATGATTCAAATTAAATCCATTGTTGCGGAATCTTAAAAAATGTGAAATTCTTCGACTCACGACAGAAATTTTACCTTAGAGATTCTAATTTGTGACCATATATCGCGCAAATGCAAAATAATGACACAAAAGCCATGCTAGCAATACTTGAACACCAAAACGGCTTTACAAGCACATCTATGTATTTTCAAAATGCCATATTTCTATAGAATTAACTGTGTCTTAAGACAAATCTACTCGACGTGTATCTGCCTAAGTTGAAGGACTTCTTGGGGGGTTCTAACGAGTATTCAAGTTATATCTGGAGAAAACCGCCCAAAACTCCGGACTGAGATCAACAGCCACGCGGTAGGCCAGAACCTTGGACCTTCACACTTCATCTATCCATTGTTTCCGGTGTTTTATCCTCTAGACCATGGTGGGACGCTCTACAGAATAATATTTTATCCTTTTGTTTAAGTTCTAGAATCAACTCTTTTAAATAACGTCACGTGATTTTAAGTTTAGAGTAATACTCGCATCCTCCAAAAGAGTTGTTAAGGGATTAAAAGGTAATTTTCCTCGTGATATATGCCATCAGAATTAAATAAGATTCTCAATTCTTTATCAACTTACTATTTTACCTTGTCAACATAACTTTCGTACGTTAAAGTATTTTAAACTTTCTTAATGTTTGATAAACAATTTTTTACGAATTATTTTAGAAGTGTCTATAGGAATTCTTGTTAGACTTGTCTCCTGAATTCTAAACAATGAAATAAACAAGAAAATTTGAAGTAAAATCATTTAATTTTCTTCCGCTTAAAAATTGGAGATTAAATTCGTGGGAGGGCGAAACTGCAGAGCTTTTTTGAACTATAGCTTTTGTAATATGCTCTAGAAAGGAAGCGGAATTAGAAAAATCCGGCATTTTTCATTTTTGAAGAGCATGATTGAAATAAAAAAAGTTTGCCAATGGAAACGCTTTGCAACCCATTTTCAGGTTTTAAAAAGTAACACCTCCAATTACTTAAGGATTACATTGTTTTCATCGAAATTAATCTTTTAAGCATTTTTTCTGCCACTAGTATGGTTGCTGTCAGTGTAAAAGGAAGCATTAATTGCATTAATTTAAAAAAATTAAAAAATTTCAATTGAAAATACTTATATACTACTACCAGTGCTCCTTTTTAAACACAGATTTACTTGAAACAGTTGAAAAAAAATTCCATTATCATTTAGTGTTGAAGGGCGCGACTAATTTCTTAACCCATTTGTGCCTGGATATTTTTGCGACTTTCTTCGATTTTCACTGATAACAGAAATAATAGATAAATTTCTGATGTCAACTTCTTGAACAAGGGATGATTTCTTTTAAAATCATGCATAAAATTATGCATAAAAATCGAAACATCAACATCCTACTTGGTCATGTTAAATATTTTGTATAGTTGAGGCTCAATACTCATGAATAAAGTTTAGGAAAAATAAATAACGTTTTCGACTAATAGCGAAAATGCCGTCCCAAAAAAGGGACACTAGGCATAAATGGGTTAAGCCAGTTTTGTAAAGAGCGGACAAATCTCCGAGAATTCACTAATGAAATTAGAGTTTGTAAACTATCCATTTTAGTCAAGTGCTTCTTGTGAAATATCCATTAGTTTCTGAAGAACTATGATCAGACAATTCACTGTTATTTCAATTTTCTTCGAAATTTATTATTAACAAGTAGGGGAGAGCGGGGTACAGTGGGTCATTGAAGATATTTGTGGTTTAGTGAATAGTTTTAAAATGAGAAAATTATTTAAAGTAGGTATCAAACAGCTTAACTCAGTGGTAAAATATTAACCCATTCGTGCCTGGATATTTTTGAGACTTTCTTCGATTTTTGCTAACACCAACAGTAATTGATAAATTTCTGATGTCAACTTTTTCAACAAGGGATGATTTCTTTTAAAATCATTATGTATAAAAATTGAAATGTCAACATCCTACTTGGCCATATTAAAATATTTTGTGGAATTGAGGTTCAATACTCGCGAATAAAGGCTAGGAAAAATAAATAACGTTTTCGACTGATAGCGAAAATGCCGTCCCAAAAAAGGGACGCTAGGCATAAATGGGTTAAACATCTCACTTTGGTTGTGGCGGAAAGAAAGAGCCATTTTGTTTTCTTGTCATCTGAATGAAATTTGAAGACAGTAAGACTTCATGTTATTAAAACTTGAAATTTGTCAAGTAAATATGGGTAATGTGGTATGTTTATATAGTCTAAATTACTTTATTTTCTATTATGTTTCATTTAAATGAATATTTTAATGATTTGGAATTTTGAAGTGAAAAATAATACATTGGTTCTTATGGGACACAATGGGTCACCTTAAATGGGGTACAGTGGGTCAGTGATTCATTGTGTCTCCATTTATACATTTATTGTCTTTCTGTAAGTTTCTATGATCTAAATTTATATACATGAGTCTTCTACATCAGGCACAGAATCTTCAATTTCTCAAGAAAATTATGTAAAACAAAAAAAGCAACACCAGAGATGGTATAAAAGCCTTTTAATAACTCTGATGCTAAAGAGAAAAAGCTGAGAGACAACCTAAAAAATCAAAAATTCACCTGTGAAAATCACAATCCAAAATGAGATGATTGAAAAAAAGAAGAGTGAAAGACCTAATAATATGAAGCAGGGGAGGAAAAAAATTGCAAGCAGTTACAAGAACTGCTCAACAAGCAGACAGTAAAGATATGAGAAAGTTTGAAAAACGAAATGTATTGAAAGAAACAGAGAAAACAGTGAAAAAGTTGTCTTTTGCTGTAGATTTTATATTATATAATGTCCAATAGTTATGATAAAATAACAGTTTTTGATTTGATGTATTAAAAGTAACTATAAAACTAAAATTTTATAAACTTAATAAGACTCAAAGTAGTATTATCTAAATTTAGTGTGTGTATATTTTAGAACCATAAAATTAACGTTTACCTTATAAACTTTGAGCTACTTTAATATCTAACTTAATACTAAATATTTTCAGGCAATAAAAAAGCTTAAATTACTCACTGTCCAGTGAAAGAAATTTTTTTATTGTGTTTCTCGTTAGATGGGCCAGTGTATCTCATTTATTGACCCATTGTATCAGTTTATGGGGTATAGTGGGTCAACAAAATGTCCTTTAAAAAATGATTTTTATTGCACATAAACTTTTCTTAGGATTGAACTAAAATTAATTAGGATAGCCAATAGTTCGGAAAACATAATGCATTAGTTTGATAATCTGGTTCTAAAATATTTTCATAATTATATTTAAAAATCCAAAAATTGACCCCTACACGAAGACGACATTTCCGACCCTACATTACTATGTCTTGGCTCCCTTTAGCACCCTTTGTAATTATGACAAACTCTTTTGAAGCACCCCATTTATTTTTTATTTTATTTTTTCACGTAAAACACTTTACCATACTTTAAACTCAATACCGTTACATCGACAGCTACTTGGTCAGGCCGTACCGCGTGGATCTTCGCAGTGCAGCCGTCTATCATATTCAGTATCTCATCCACTCATCCCTTATCAATCCCATCAGTGTCTTATGGTGGGGCCCACATAATTAATCTGTGAGACACATTTTAATAATCGATATTTTTTTTGCACGGCAGACGTATGTAAAATTTATATTATTATATAATTATTTATATTTTTTCTTCTGAAAACTTTAATCGATGCTATAAAGTCCTGTTTTTTTACGCAACTTAGTAATTTATTGTGCAATAATTATGATCTATAAAAATAAAAGCCTAGGTCAGTGTTTTTAAGGACACCCAGTCTAGTTTATATATAATACAGTTTTTCTTTCTTTTCGGTGCCGCATACACTGATAGAAAAGATACGTGACCGACGCTTTTTCAATTTCTCCAGAAAATAAAAGCCTATTTTCACCACATTTTTTTCAGAATGTATTTTCACTTGGCGGACTTATCCCCTTCCAAAAGAGACGGAAGAGAGTCTATCCTTTTAGGACATCCCCCTGCGGCAGGGGCGTAAATTCTTCCCTTATCCCGCCTGGCCATCCCAAGAGTGTTAGGGAAGCCTTTTAAAAAGGACCTTCTACGCCCCATTGTTCTTCCATTCCGCGGTGGTCTCGCAGACGATAGCAGGGAACATGGAGATTGAGGTGGCTGGAATATCCTCCGTGTATTTTATTTTTGTAGTGCCTCTTCAGCTTCTGCAACCGGATTCGGTTGGTTGAGCACTGTCCCCTACAGCAGAGAGGGGGAAGAGGGATGCTCTGGGGAGATAACAAGCCCTGTGGAGGAGGGAAGGAAGTGTATTCAATATTTTACACAAGACAGAACAGAATTATTGAAAAAAAAAAAGTCAGAGAGGGTTGGTGCTGCTTTTAAGATATTTCAGAATTATTTTTATTTTTTAAATACACGATTTAACTTTTTAGCTCGGGCTGTTAAGCGTAAGAGCATGGTTTAGTGAGTTGTAAAAAAATTTCTTCGTGAAAGAAATAAAAAATAGGTCATTAAAGATTAAGTGAGACAGTGATGATCGGATGAGCTATTAGAATTACTCACTGATTTTTTTTAATTTTTTTTTTTTTTAGTACGTGGAAAGGTCTAGATGTGATTCTTTGAATAACCTCCCATCATTTCCTCTTAAAGTGCTTTAATTACAGAAAAAATACGAATTTCTTTTGATGTGACTAGTTAATAAAACTTTTCAGAAAAAAAAAAGATTACTTTTCCTCCGAGAGTGACATAGAAAAATGTCGACTTGTAAATTAGTTTTATCTTTATTTTTTAATGGAATTAGATGAGCGAATTTTACAAAGTAAATAAGTGGATTGGTCAAAATTTTAATGACTTATAGATATGAAGAATAGAAATGTTTAAAGTGAAGCTAAGTAATTCAAAGGAAAATATTAAATGAATAAATAAATACTTATACTATATTAATTAAGATTCATTTACACTAGTATTCTTTTCAATTTTTTACACATTAGGTTTTTAAAATGATAACGGATAGTTCCTTTCTTTTAAATCGTTCATTAATAATATTTTTAAGGACAGTTTAAGTGATTTTTTTTAATCAAAGGAATTTTCCTTTTTTTCAATGATTAAAATAAATGTTAATTTATTTTTTACACCCCTAATTTTTATAATAATCATTTTAGGTTAACACATATTGATTTCCTCCTCGGTTAAACATACGTGAGTACAAAAGAAAATGCTTAGCAATTATCAGGAAAAAAAGTGGAAATTTAAAAAAAAAACTTTTTTTAACACTTTTTGTGTACTCGTTTTATCTACTTTGTTCATGATAAATTTATCTTCTTAAGTATACATTAAAAAGAATATAAAAAAAATCTGTAATGCGTTATCGTTATACCCGATCAATATCTTGGATGTTTGGTGTCTCCGTGCGGAAACATGTCTTTTACTATGATCAGGTCGGCACACGCGAAAAAACCATTAGATAAGTAGAAGAACAATGAACTTGGATACCCTTTCTGGTGAATATATTTAGACAAAAAAATTGCACGTGTAAAGAATCACGTGAAATAGATTTTTTTATTCTTCTTCTTCGCTTGCCCCTAAAAAATGGAAGGGGGGGAAAAAACTGACTTTAATCTCTGCTTCTGTTCATTCTTTCCATTAATCATTCTGCTAAATGTTACTTAAGTTGATTAATTTCAGATATTTGACGTTTATTCATGAGAATATGTTTGCCCCTAGTTGTGGATGGCAGCGGGATTGGAGATGAAAACCCGGTGAAAGATGGTCCGTGGTGTTTGTTTGAAGTTATGAGTTCTTATGAGCCCTTTGACGCGCGGTAGTTGCACCGTGAAATCACCTTATTTCAGGGCATGCATTGCTAGTCACAAAGAAAAGTGGTTAACCCTTTGAGGCGCAACCCTTTCCCAATGCTGCCTTTCCCCAGCCGGCGCACAGCCAGCTGCGTCAAAAAATTGCCTCTAGATCTGTGCCACGCGATGAACGTTTCGATCGTCCGCCATCTTGCTGGCAGTTAAGTCAAGCGATGGCAACGGCTGCCCTTTTTCAGCACTGGGCAATCTATCCAGCTGTTCCCGCATTCTTCCATTTTTCAGCAGATGTCAGTGCTGTTAAAAATAATCGTGACAATTTTTTGACGGGAAATGACGTGCTAAAAAGTAAAGGATTCTCGTGGAGCTATGTCACCCGCAACTATTTTTATAGAAATCAAATCTATTCTTCGTGACTGACAACAGTCGAAAGGTTAGTGTTCTGTGTTCCCAGAGCGGGAACACTGCACGTTAAAGGGTTAAATGGTCCCAACGCTGAAAAAGTGCAGCCGTTGCCATCGATTCCATTTAACTGCCAACAACATGGCGGTCGATCGAATATTCCATCTGGCGCCGCAGAGCTAAAGAAGTTTTCTGACACAGCTGGCTGAGTGGCCGAGCAAGCGCCATGTTGTTGGTAGTTAAATGGATCGATGACAACGGCTGTGTGATGGAGATCACATATCTAATTTAATAATCATTTACTTTGGCTTTCTTTAATGTAATTTATCCAAAATTACGAATTCTAAATCCCTTCTGTTTTTCATTTTTCTGCCATTTCGGTTTTTAAATCTGTATTTTCGCTTTACCCGCATGCATTATTCTTATTTGTTTGTTTCTCGAAACGAGACCCGGTGGCGGCGTTATGAGCTAAAAATAGATTTTATTTGCGTCCGTTTGCAAAATCAACGTACTTTTGGATTCCCCTCCTTTGGCTTGGTGTTGGCGTGTTTATTATTTGTTGCCCTTCCGACGTCTTTAAAAATTATTTGCTCGCGATTACGTCATTTTAATTTTGTTGGATTAACTGTTAGGGTTGCTCTGGAATTGGCGTTATTTATCTCAGCTAGGTGTTATGTTCTCGCCAATGTGTAATTATGTGCTGGCGTAATTTTTAAGTCATTCCTTCTTAATTGCACTGTCCATATAGGACGTAATTTTATTTTCGCTGAGCCACCACCGCCCGTTATAATAATGTTTCAATAGTATATGTTTCATAAAATGGTTTTTAGTATTTAACGTCTTTTTATTATATTGCAACTAAGTGTATCGAACCTGGATTTTCATGTGTCACAACGCAAGTCTTAATAATTTAAAACAGCCCTACTAATTAACTTCTTTACAGGCTGTACTTTTTCAGAGTTGAGCAGTGTATCCAGTTGGTCTTTTATATTGGTGTGAGAAGGTTTGCGCTTCAAAGGGTTAGTGGAGTGAGTCGATTGCAGTACAGAATAATTCCAAAACACGCGAAGATTACAACTTCATGTGCACTGCAAAAAAAGTCTGTCAAATTTACTGGAAAAACTGTCAGCCATTACGCCAGTTTATTTTCGTATGTTTTACAGAAGTTTTGCGTAAATTTTACAGATTCTCAGTTTATTTTACAAAAATCTTCCGTGTACGGAAAAAAACTAAGGAGGAATCACACACTAAAAAACTACTTTTTTTTCAGTGTGTGATTCCCTGTATTTTATAATAAATAAATAAACACAGTAAAACCTGTCTTGTCATCTGAGTGGCAGAAATGTAATATTCTGATCTCTGACTTCTGTTCAGACTCCCACATTTTCGTTACATAAAACACTCACGCATTTTGTACGCCTACAGCATAATGTATCACTATGACTACGATCATCAGCGCAAAAAGCTAACACTGATGCACTGCAAAAAAAAGTCTGTTAAATTGACAGAAAAAAAAACTGTCAGCCAGGACGCCAGTTTATTTACGTATATTTTACAGAAGTCTTCCGTATTTTTTTCCGTATAGTGAAGATTTCTGTAAAATAAACTGAGAATCTGTAAAATTTACGGAAGACTTCTGTCAAAAAACGGAAATATACTGGCGTCCTGGCTGACAGTTTTTTTCTGTAAATTTGACAGACTTTCTTCGCAGTGTGATACATTGATGATGGTTTGTCATACTTACCGAAACCGGTCTGCAGATTGAACTACCAATAGTGTTTTTCTTTTTCTTTCTATGTTAATTATTTTGCACTAAGCTACGAATTTTAATTAAGTGTTTTTAATTTTAAGTCTAAAAGTACTACTTTCATCTCAGTTTTTCAATGCAGTTCCCTTTAAAACTAATCTATTGCATTTTACGATTATGATGTTAAAACTGCTTAAATTCAGAAGTATTTTCAGTATTTCGAATTTTTTTAGGAAGGCAGTGGTCACTTCTTTTTGTTTATTTTTCATTTTCAATTTTCATTCTTGTTTTAATCTGTTTGGTTCTATCATTTCAAAGACGTAACGGTGGAATTAGACAGTTTATGACCAGCTTTACTTTGCTACGTTGTGCATTCCCCTGCTTGATCAAAAATCATTGCAAAATTTTTAGTTGAGAAAGTATCAAAACCACCTAAAAACTACACATAAGGAGTTTAGCAATTTCAAGAAATGAAAAATTGTTTAGAGAATAACACTGCAAAATAATGAATATACGAAATATACTTCTGCTTCTCTAAATTTTAAGCAACTAAGCTTCTCCATCATATGTCAACATTTTTAACTGTAGAGACTAATTTGTTCTGGGTACTCAACAGAATTCATATTTAAATATTGTTTTTCCAAAATTTGAAATAATAAAAATTATACGAAGGAACTGGGTTGTTTTTTAATACTTTCTAACAAGCAGAAAAATGTTTATAATTTCAACTTGTCGGTCTGTTTGTCTGTCCGTGGTCTGTACTCCATAAATTGGTAGGTGCGAATTTGGTTTCTTTGAATGCCTACTTTTTCTATATAAGAGGAAATTTTGCCATTCTCATTCTAGCACTGACGACGGCATGTCATACATGCCAAAACCGATCTGCTATTTGATTTTTGTATTGGTGCTCTTATACTTGTTTTTTACGGCTTTTTTATTATTATACCATATACTCTATTGGCATGGTGAACATTAAACGCGCGTGTGGAGAACATTAAAATAAATTGTATGCTTAACAGTGAAATAGAGATTAGTTTATTTTGGAGTATGAAGTTTATTTTTTGTCATTTTTATAGATTAATTTTATAATATAAAAGCATTCTGAAACTCTACCGACATCATAAGAGTGCTGATAGAATGCAATAAAGCAAACACTTTACAGCTTATTTTGTAAGAAAAGTTCTGGGTCACTTTGTACATAATAAACTGTTAATTTAATTAGCACGATAATAAAAAGCTTAAAAATTATTTTAAAACAAATTCATTTTTTTTAAATATCTAATCACTTAAAGTCTTGAGATAAGGGTTGAATTAATTTCTTTTATAAATAGTTTTCTTAATTTGCTTCGTCATTTGCAACTAAATCTTAAAGGGTCCTCTTGTCATATTCTGCTAGTGACACAAAATGAGTGTTTTATTTCTAAATGACCGACTAAACATAATCGGCACTATTCGTTATGTCGGAACAAATACACGCTCCAAAAATTCTGAAATGCCTCGTACTTACCCGGTTTCAGTGCCTTCCGTTACAATAAACTCAACTTTATTCTAAAGTACCTGGCCCAATAAGTTTTACATGACTTGACAATTCAAAATTGTACTGCTATCCATTACTACAAAGAGCATAACTCAAATCTCCTTTTGACATGGTTAAGCTTTAAATTAGACGCTGCACGAAGGGCAAGTTATAATTTGCGTGGAAACATTATACCTTTCGTCTCAAACTAATGTGATTAAATTTAAACTATCAAACGAACATGAAGTTGCGGAAGTTCTTGATCAAACTTGTTTCGTCATGCAAATGCATAGCCTGTGGAAATTGCCATTTTGTCTGGAGAATCAGGTAGGAATTCTCTACTTAAGCAGCTTAAACTTCGATAATATTTGTTTAACTAAAATTAGACCTTCTGCATTGCTTGCTATCATTCTGCATTTTTGTGATCGCACTTATTTTCATTAACCTGACACGTTAATTATGTTATATATAATAATGACTTTTCATACCTCTTTCTAATGCTGTGTTTTTCCGAAACCTAATTAATTTTTTAATATACTAAAATAGTAAATTTGTTTAATACTCTTATACTTTTTGAATGGGTATACATAATGTTTTTTTTTTTCCTTTCTATAATTGTCTTAGAATTTTTATAACAGCTTTGCACCAGTTATTCCCTAATTTCATCTAATTCCGTGCATATATTTAGGATTGTATTTATGTAGATTAAAGCAGCGATTCAAATACTCATCAGTAAGTGCGAATATTGTGAATATTATCAAGCCTCAAAACATTCAGATTATTGCCGAGACCATTAGGAGAATTAAGTCCTTTTGGAACAACAGATTCAGCATACACATACGCCTTTAGTAGCACACCAAGGATCGAATTCACAATCGTTTTCCATCACTCATCTGACGCCTTAGCCACTAGACTACTACAGATTTTTTCTGTCTTACGGCATTTTATTCTGTAAAAATTACTGCTTTTATTTTATAAATATTTTTTTTTCTGAATTTTTTAGTTCTGTATGAAATGAAGCTGTTTACATCTTTATGCATTGATGATGCATTTTGTAATCCTCACTTAAATTTATTTCTGTTATATTCGCATAATTTAAGAAAAAGGTTTTCCTAATTAACGAAATAGTGTGAAGCGTCTGCATAGTTGTAATCTTGTAAATTTTTCTACTCTGGGTACCCAATGCTATATACAATTGATTCCCAGTCGGGTAGTTAGTGAACCCCAGGGCTTCGTGAGATAATTGTTTTCGAAAATAATGTACTATTACACATAACTATTCAAGAGGTTCACCAAATTCTGTCATATTTTCAAAGGGTTTCGCAAGAAGAAAAGGTTTGAAACCAATGCTCTAAACTAAGCTTTTGGTATTGCCATGAGGAACTCATTCTGTAAATCAATGCCAATGTCATTAAGGCCACCATATTATAAATTCAAAAGCATTTCATACTATCTTTATTGTTGGGGTACTGGATCGTTGTATTTGCTTTATTCACTTTATTTATTTACTAATTTGTAAGTAAAAGAAATAGACCGTACAAGATCAATCGTGTAGCCACTGCTTTGCATTTGCTCTCGCTGCAATATAGATATGTGGCTCGAGTACTTCAGTCTGCTACATTAACAGCTACAGATGAGTACTGTGAGGGAAAAGGAAAACCAGCGAATGAAAAAGTTGCACGATTGATCTTCACCGGCCTATTTCTTTTACATAGACTATAGATGAATATCCATTGAGCTAAAGGGAATATAGCTTTGTTTCCACAACTGATAAAAATGCAAAATACGTTATTTTTTGAAGGTATGTGCTAGCATCTAGAAATTTTGCAAGAATTTTTTCCCACTGACAAGCTGTATAGTTAGAGTAATATCTCTTTTTGAATTATTAAAGAATAAAATAACTTTTTTTACCCAGAATATGTGTGTCTTCACCTATTAGGTGTATATTTCCTCTGCATGTACATTTATTTAATCGTTTTAAAATTCGAATTTCGCTCAATTTCCAGTGCATAGTTTTCTTCTTAGCATCCTAAATTTTTAATAATGTCAAACAGATCAGCATTAATGCTGGAAGTCTTGGGAAAGAAGCAAACATATTAAGCTTTTTACGCTCCACATAAATTTAAGGCAGTGACGTACACAAAGAGGCAATTGTCATAGAGTCCGACTTCTTGATAGATTTTTTTTTTGTGTGTGTGTGTGTGTGTGTGCGTGTGTGTGTGTCCCCAGCATACTTTCATAACATATATTTTGGAATGCCCCGTTGAGATTCAGTGTTGCATGCTGTGTATTATTTACTTAAATATATTATTTCTTTTGTCGTAAAAAAGCGAAGATCATGATGGGAGTGAAATTAGCTATTTATATGCACTAATACGAGTATATGTACAAGTGAGACTACGTTGTAAAGAGTATACTTTCATAACATATATTTTGGAATGGCCCGTTGAGATTCAGTGTTGCACGCTGTGTATTATTTACTTAAATATATTATTTCTTTTGTCGTAAAAAAGCGAAGATCATGATGGGAGTGAAATTAGCTATTTATATGCACTAATACGAGTATATGTACAAGTGAGACTACGTTGTAAAGAGTTGTGTATAAACGATGTATTTCCATGTTATATCTTTTTGGTTGTATTGCACTCCGAAAAAATTACAATTATTTTATCGACCTGTTTTTTTTTATTAATTAAGTAATTTATTTTATCTTCAGTACTCAAATATGACGTAAAATTATTTTATGATTAGAATTTCGAACACGTTTACTAATTTGAACAAAACAATAAAAGACCGTTACGTCTATAAAATTATATACTGCGATAAAACTGACATTTAAATACTGGGGCACATAGAAATGCAAAACAGAAATGCAACAGGATGTCGCCGTGTAATTACACTGAAAGGCGCTAGCAAATTTAAACTTTCCTGAAATGCGAAACCTATATTATTTTCCACGAGAACACACGATATCCCTTGTCTCGTTCTACCAGAGTCTATTAAATAAATCATTCCGGGCAATTTCTTGCCTGGATCTGTTTCATCAAGCTAATATACGGTTTCACCAAGATGGGATAACAGGAAATTACTACAGTCTCTGGAGTGCAAAGTTTGTTTACCTTTCGAGTCTGTTTTCGATAAATCCCATATAGAAACTGCAGCTGTTGATATATTGTCATACGGTACGTTAGACTAGATGATGCAGTGTCTCTCAGCTGAGGAATAAATGAGATTTTAAGGGGCCTTATTTTATGATGGATGATCAGCAATATTTAAGGCATTTGTCAAACTGGATTGTATATGAAATTTCAGTTGCTTGAGACTTAATGTCTTTTCGGAGATAGATTCTTTTGGGACCTGAGTAATTTGCAGTAAGATTTGTTCATCCTTTTCGCTCTAGATATTTCAGGCTTCGATGCGTTACCAACTTAAAAGTTTCTTTGAAAAGACGAAGTGATTGTATCATGGCTGTTGAACATTTTTAAAACAGGAAAAAATGGCATAAAACGCACACAAATTTCAGGGTGTTTTTCTCCCGGAGTGTCATATATTATAGAAATTAATAACTGCATAAAACACACAGAACTAAAACAACAGAAAAACAGAAAAGTTATAAGTAAAGACTGATTGGGAAGATGAACATTAACGAATTTCTTAAAATGTAGTGAAAAAACAAAAGAACCCGAGAACCTGCTTAAATAATTGAACGCACTTTTATTCTTCACGGTAGTCAATGAATTTAACATATGTATTAAATAAACAGAAATAGAAAAAGTATTTCTGAAAATTTTAAGTACCCATTTTAGTCACATTACTTGAAAGATGGGAACCCACACACAAGGTGGCAAGGCCGTAGCCAGGATTTTTTTTTCGGGGGGGGCACAATATGTACACTCATTATACCTATGTGCTTACATATATCATTTATGTATGTGTGTATATAAAACTATTAAAATATTTTTTGAAATTTTAAGAACATTTTATTTTTTTAATTTTAAAGTTTTTTATTTTAATTTTTCTCTGATAACTTTTATTCACTGCCATTGTCAGAAATGACAGTGAATAAAATCAATCTCGTTTTACTGCATAAAAGAAAATTAACTAAGCCATCTCTTCCAACCTAACCCTGATTTCTATCGAAATTTTTTTTTACTGTGAAACCTCCGAAAGTTAGACACTTGCGGGTTCCCTCAAAATTTGTCCATTTTACTTATGGAGGTATATTTCAGTGTAATGTAACTGGAACATTCGTTCTCCAGAAATTGTCCCAACTTATGTGAGTGTCCCACTTGGGAGGTTTCTCTGCATCTGGGCCATAATCTGAGATTGAAATAGACTCACAATAAATAATTGGAGCCGGAAGACTTTTTGCAAGTGGCAGCAAAACCTGTTTAAAGGGAAGGGGTAACATTAGCTGGCTTGAAAATGAATCGGAATTGATATTAATTACAATGTCGTAGACATTTTTTTTTGGGGGGGGGGTCATAATCTAAAAGAAACATAGCAACTCTGGTTACGGAATCTCGAAAAAGAAAATATTTTGATTAATAAACTACAGATGATTTTACATTAATTTTGTTCTTCTTGGTACCAAGCATATTTATTAATAACATTTTTTTTCATTTACGACAATATCACTATGCACGGACATTAGAGCAAATGAAGTTAATCTCTCATCCCCTGTGCTATTTCTGAGATAATTTTTCAGTCTTTTTAGGGATGAAAAGGATTTTTCAACTGAGGCGGTTGTAACAGATTGAACGGCTAGAAGTAGAAGCAGGATATTGATATTTGTAAAAATATCACTGCTGCACTCCTTGAGTGCATATTTATAGGCAAATCATGCAGTTTTATGACATTCTTTCTTCTGTGGTTTTATGGCATAGATTTCTTCCATTTAAGTACCAACAGGTCCCACTCTCCTTCTATTACAGAAAAGTTTTTATGTTTTAAATCCTCCATATAAAATCTAATTGCTGGTTCTATATCACAAAATAACTTTTGGGTGCAGTGCTGTTGCATTAGATTATGAAGAGCAACAATTTCATTTTTACGTGCTGTGAAGCGCTCTGTTAATGCTACTACTAATTCCTCCAAATACAGAATAAAAACTGATTGTCTGTAATATTCTTCAGGAGAGCTGCTAGGATAGTTTTCTCGATGTCTCCGACTGCAAACTCGACAGGGCCAATGTGATATAATTCCGAAGCTAACAGCCAATGTATTTGCTTTTGAAAATAAATTTCTAAATTCTTCTTCGGCATTCTTTCTCATACTTGAAATTTTTTCTATCACTAAATCTACTCTTTCAAGTGCAATATGGAGATTCACCTGCTTGTTCTGCAAATATTCGGACAGTGAGTGAGTTATACCTAATATTTTTTCGGAAATTATTAATACAAAGAGAAAATCATAGGAGCAAATATTTTTGTGCGACGCAGATGCTCTTGCAATATCATTAGCATTTCCGTGGTTATCTATAATATTTTCTAGGGCTTGACTTACTTGAAGAATAGTATCAGCAAAAAGAGTAACAGCTTCGTGTCTTTTGAGCCACTGAGTCTCACAGTATCTTTTTAGAGTTGACGCTTTAGATTAATTACTTCCTTTTAAATCCTCTCTGAAAATATGAGCACGATTGGCAGAAGAACGGAAAAATGTGCATTTTTCTGATATTGTCCCTAAAGCGTTTCTTATACTAGGAAATTTCTTATACTAGAGGAACCAGCCAGAGAAAGATTCAAACAGTGAGAAACGCAATGGGTATATACTGCTTTTGGGTATTCCTTTTGAATGAGTGCTTGAACTCCTTTAAACTGTCCTTTCTTGTTGCAAGCACCGTCATACCCTTGACCGCTAAGTAAAGAGATATCTAAACCAATTTCAAGAATACTAGATTTTATTATCTCAGCTAAACTGTTTCCGGTTAAATTAAAAACTGGAACAAACTTTAAAAAATCTTCTCGCATTTTACATTCTTCAGTGTCAATACATTGAATGCACAAAGAAAATTGTTCTGTCTTATGTCTAGTTCTATCGGTTAATACGGGAAAATATTTCGCTTTTAAATGTCTACTTATTATTTGTGATTGTATGTCTTCACCTATTAAAACTAATTAAATCATTCTGGACAGTAGGTCTTGTATATAAGGCATTATTTCCCGATGATAAAACATGTTGGATATTGTCTCCGCATTTTATTCTGAACCGAAATCAGACCGAATCAGAGCTCTGTACCGAATCAGAGCTCTAAAATTCCCATCATTATGTTTAAGCTCCTCCAGACATATTCGTCCATCATCAGCTGTTCCTCTTAAGGCAATTTTTTAAAAAAAGGGATAAATTTCGGGGGGGGGGCCTCGGGCCCCTTCCCTGCCTACGGCCTTGCAAGGAGGTCAGAATTAAAATACCCTCTACTCTGAGTTCTTTATACATCGAACATCTCCGCGTAAAAGCTCCAAAGTTGCTGAACATTCAAGACATGGAGAAACGTATTACTGAAAAAAATAATAATAATAATTCCAGAAACACCAATAGATGGCGCTGTGCAACAGAAAATATGCAGAAAACACACAACATACACATTTGTAATACAATGTATTCAAATTTACTAAACATTCATATCAAAAGGTTGACTGTTGAACTTGTAAATGCGCTTCATCACTCCATATAGAACACGTTATGGCCACGATGCATCCACTTCAACTCTAGCCAGAAATACTAATGCAATAGTCAGTCGCTTCTTGCTATCGATGACCAGCAACTGCAAATAATTTCGTATGGAAAAAAATGCACCATTTTTCTCAGTACGTTCAGCACTGTAATGTAGGAAACACACAATTGTCGTGACACTGTACGTGCACTACTACGGCCTACAACGTTATCCACTGATTGATCCACTGATTGTTCAACGATAGCGCTGGCAGCATCTTCAACGACATCTGAACGAGTCGATTTGCACCCTCGAGCCGACTGAAGTCTGAAATGTCAAGTTTTATCGAAGAGAGCGATCATTTTCCTGAGTTCTTGTGGAAATAACTTTTTTTTTTCGTAAACTCTTAAGTCGCCGAAACTCACGAAGTGCAGCTTCAGCAATTCCTTTGTTTTCATCAAACAACTCGAATCAAAGAGCTTTCTGGCAGCGTGACAGCTATCACTGATAATAATGTCATCTTCCTAGTTTTTCCACTTTTATACCAAGAACAGTAGCTGCAAGCCAAGAGTTTATGCAAATTTTTGTGCTGACAGTGAGAAATAGCAGTTACAACGACAGTTTAAGTTTCATCTTTTTTTTTTTCAATTTTTTTTTCATATCAGCCATAGAAATTAAAAAGGAAAAATTCCATATCTCATGCGTTTATTTGTTTTTTGTGAGTACGCCCTTTCAGCATATTTTCTGTGGCACGGCGCCATCTATCAGTATTTCTGGAACATTTTATCCCCCGCTTAACCCGTTTCCCCATGTCTTGAATAGTCTGTTCAACAATTTTGGAGCCTTTATACTGAGCATCTCGATGTACAGAGAACTCAAAATAGGGGTGTTTTATTCCGACCACCTTGTATTTATTGAGGTAGATAAATCACAAATAAAGGCATGCAATCTTTGGCACCTGCACAAACTTCATTGAATTAAATACTAGAAGTTTTGCAATGGATCCATTCTTTCTTTCTGATGTCTTTGAAATATCAATAGCTGTTGAAGATCCCACTGTTGTTGGCGGTATCGGTGTTGAAATTTGTATCCTAAGGTACCGAAGGTCCCGCATCAGAATCTAAAGTTTGCAATACAGATATATGTCTTTCTTTCTTTGTAGTTGTTCTGATCTTAGAGCTTTCCTATCACTCTACAACAGACTTTCGTTTTTCCTATGAAGTCACAATCGTTACCTCTCTGGTAGGAAAAATGTGTCTCGAATATGATTGGGTGGGATAGAATTGTGAATCGTACTAGATCAACCTTTCTCCTGTTCACGGCTAATAGGTCTCAACTACTGCATATTTTGACGTCAATTGGGACAATACCTGGACGGCAGATTCTTAACTTGTACCACAGACGTCTGTGGTGTAGTTTGGAATATTCTTCCTGTTATAGCAGTGTGCGATCAACAGAGAAAACTCCGCACATCAGAGAAAAACTATATGCATTCGTGACTATTTCAGTTTTGTCCCCGAGCACGTCAGAAAATCGGTCCAAGACCTTTTTTTTTCCCCATACCTAGTTTTTTTTTTCTCAGCCAAACCCTTGCAGTTTCTTAGTTGTGTGCTTGAAAGGAACGAAAATATGAATGATCTAGGATTTAACTGTTTAAAGTATTGAGTTGTATGGCTAAGGAGAATGATCACTACAATGATGTTTGCCATGGAGAAGCCCAGGACTTTCACACTCCAAATCTGGCAGTTGTGACCATCAACTAGATGTCGAATGAGAAAACAAGCACTGTTCATCTTAACTCTAATGCAAAGTGCTAGCCCTCCCCCAAGCAATATATTTTTGAATGTATAGCAATATACAAACAAGTGATTCCTAGCTTAAAATCAAACTTTGATCTCTACGCAACGGTTTAAAAATTGTATTACACTGTCGTCTGTACCTTTCCAAATTTCATAACAATTTAATAAAATGGATAAAATTTTCTCTTTTGCACATTTTCATGTTGTCTGAAACACGTGTTTTTTTCCCGGCTTCTTTTGGGATACGTAAGTTTAGCTTGTATTCCCTTCTGCGACCACAGTGATGCCACCTAGAGCATCAAATATAATTTATAGGTGTGTGTCCGTCTTTCCTCTTATGTCTATCTGACTTGAACTCACACTTGTAGTGTATTGTCAACCCCCGACACAAAAACAACGTTATTACAAATTTGAAGTGTGTGTGTGATAGCACTGTAGTTATTTCAGTGCAGCTATATTTTTTAATTAAAAAGCTGGAATTGTTCTTAGCTATGTTTTATGAAAATCTGATCAGTTCTTTAATTAAAAGAGTCAACCTCTGGGGACAGCGAATTTCGTCCACTATATCCAAAGTCACTAAAGTCGAAGTGTCCCCATAGTGAATCGGGACTAATGGTTTGCATTCACTTTAGCCGAAAGTTCACTATATCTGGGTTCACTGTATCCGGAGTTGACTATATTGCTAACGTACTTACATATTGGTATAAAAAAGTAAATGTGATACAAGAAATGCTCAGATTTTTTTTGTGGGACTTAAAGCTGGATATAATATTGTACATCATAATTTATACAAAGGCTACTAAAACGAATTTGGACGAGAGCTGCTGAACAAAAGGAAACTTTCAAAGGTAAGGAAATTTGAACCTTACCACTTTCAAATTAAAGAGGTTTATGCCTACTTTTGGCCGAATATAACCGAACTATAACCGAAGTTGGCTGTACTTGCTATTAAGAATAGACAATTGATTATGGGATTCTTTTATTTCACGATGATGACTTTGACAAATATCTCACATAAAATGGCGCCTGTGTGTCTACTAATGATCAAAGGTGAAAGTTTTGACAGAATTTGACTATGGGTCTTTTAAATTGCTTTGACATCATACGCATACGTTACTTACAGCATATAAATTTTGGCGAATTTTCAACAAGTGAATTTGTCGACGCTACCACAGTTCTTTTTTTTCTTCTTCTTCTTCTTTATGTTTTCCGTAGCGGCCTCCGCGTACCCATCACAATAAAAAAAACATTTCACAAATCCAGTAAGCAGTGAGCTCACTCATTGATCATCCTGCCAAAGCAACAGCAAAAGAACATGCATCTATTCCAAAAGTTTGGTGTGTTCTTCCGACGGATCCTCGGAGATCACGGGATACGCATCCAATCGCTGTACAACTTTCTGTTCCATGCTGAAGGAGATCGCGACACGAAAGTTAAGAAGGGGACGACGGAAGAATACAGGCGTCCATTAGCCCCAGTGAGTGATAGATCGCCGCATCGTGTACTTCTTGACACAGAATAGGAGGAGACACTATTTCCATCGGGCAGACGCAGGGAATACCCGCAAAATGTTTTTCGATTGTTTACTTAATCATCCACGACATTATTATATTGGATGGTATTTTCTGTTGTCATTATGAAAAAAGTTTTTCCGCTACAAAAAGTTTTCTCAATAACACTTATTTGATAAGATCTATCATTATAGTATCTTGCTATCTTAAATTTGGCTTGTCGAAAGTAGATTTGTTTGAATTTTCTGTAACCCTTCTAAATTTTCAAACATAAATTAATTGAGACAGTACTGATACAAATATTTTACAAATATACGTAGTGGGAATCCGATTCATAAGATATCCATTATTTATAACTTTGTATAAGGTTAAAAATCCTAAAATAACTTGTCTGCACTAAGTCAGATAAATGTGTAACATTGCTAATAGAAATTATGAAGTCGAAGGAAGATGATTGTCCAAACATTATCATTTTTTCCAATTCAAATTCATTGGATTATATTACTACTCTAGATTCAAATTTAAGAGGAATGATTGCTTGTTTAAGAAGAATAAAATTCACGTACTTGGATTTATACGTATATTATTAAGTAAATGGTTTAGGTATTCATTGATTAGTCATTATGGAGCAGGTTAGATTATTTTTTTCAGAGAGTAGAATGAATTTAGTCAGCGAGATAATTGGTTTTATTGAACTCATTATTATTTCTAGAAAGCTGTGTAATATACACTCACTAGCAAAAGTTAAGCACGGAGAGGAAAATGCTAATTTCCGGAAGCCAATCAGAATTGAGGAGGATGCAATTCGCTGCAAAGGTAGATGGAAGTATGCAAATATGTTAGGTAACAGCCAATCGCGCTTTCATGTCAAGAAATATGCAAAAAGGGCAGTCATAAGATGCCAGCTTTATGAAGGGTTACACAAGTTGATTGTAAGTGCTGATAGAAAGTGTTTAAAACTTTCGTACAATTTGTTTTCAAGACATATGTGTTTCTATGACTTCCAGAAGACGAATGGAAGATTCTGAGTGCTAGCGTGCTGTGGGGCGCATTGAGGCAGGACAGTCGATCACAGATGTTGCTCTTTTCTTCGGAGTTCATCATTCTGTAATTTCACGTTTATGGAAACAATTCCAAACCACACAGACAGTTGTCCGAAGGCCCGTAGCCGGTCACCCAAGGGTTACAACCCCCGCGGAAAATCGATATATTGCTATTTTAGCCAAGCGGAATCGCAGAGTGATCTCCACACGTGTGACATCTATGGTTACAGCATCCATTGGTAAGGCGATATCTGCAGCTACTGTACGCCGAAGATTACATATGAGTGGACTGTACGCCCGGGTACCTCGAGTTTGTGTTTTTCTATCCGTCCAATCAAGAGGGGCACGATTAAAGTGGTGCCGGGAACATGTCAATTTGACTGTGTCTGACTGGGGCAATGTCATGTTTACTGATGAGTCAAGATTTGCTCTGGAGCCAGATGACAAGCGTATAAGGACATGACGTGAACAAGGAACACGCAATCAGCTCCAAAACATCACCGAACATCACGCATTCCGAGGCGGAAGCATTATGTTGTGGGCAGGGATTTCATTAGGATACCGCACCGACCTGCACATCTTTAAACGAGGTTCTGTGACGGCTGTCGGTATCGAGATGAAATCCTAGAACCCATTGTGAGATTGTACGCTGCAACAGTTGGCCCTACTTTGGTTTTAATGGATGATAACGCACGTCCCCATAGAGCTGACATCGTCGATGTCTACCTGGAGAGGGAAGGAATTGCGCGTATGGCGTGGCCAGCATATTCGCCCGACCTTAATCCCATTGAAAATCTTTGGGATGCTCTCTGCCGTTGTGTATCTTCACGTTTCCCACCTCTAGCCACTCTTATTGAGCTAGAAACTGCTCTACAAGAAGAATGGCGATAGCTTAATATCTGCGGTTGTTGACCACCTAATTGAAAGCATGGTCACAAGGTGTAAACTTTGTATACAGATGAGGGGGAATCACATACCCTATTAATGTCCTTTTTTTTCATTTTATGCCGTTTATTTTCACTTTATACATAATTCTGTTTAAGTCTCCAGTATATCATTATCTGATAACTTACAAAAATGTAATATTGTTTTCTCATTTCTGTGTATAATAATTCATTTTGTTTTATGCATAAATATATATGCTACTTTCCTGCCGAATTTTGTGTCATTCAAAACAGTATTTGTTGATTTTTTTGCATTTTACATCTTCGTGCTTAACTTTTGGAAGTGGGTGTAAATGAAGATAACAACATCATAGGTGTAGAGTCAAATCTAAGCCTTTCAGCAACTCACCCAATTACATACAATTTCCTATAGTGCTAGTACAGAGCTTAGGCGTAGCCGAAGAAGCATAATATAATGGAATTATTTCGTATTAAAGCAGCTTGCGCACCAGGTTGACTTAAACATTAAGGACACTCGAAAAAGTAAATTCCTTGTGATTTCGATGGACAACTACCACCATGGAGTGGGCTAAAGAAAACAGATAAATCAGCATATGATACAGCTCACATTACTAAACCACAATTTTCACGCATAGTGTAATAAGTAAGCGACTCTTACAGTGAATGTACATGTACTAAATTAAAATAATGACGCACACATGTATGTCATGGTTACGAGCAAGGCCGAAAATTTCATGACGTACGCACATACGTCATAGTGCACAAAGGATTGATTGCCAGGTATATGTGCCGTCGTGTGTCGGACAGGCAAAATATTAAATGCTTGTGACAGAACATCAGATTCGATGGAACTTATCACACACTTACATTTTTTTTTTTTTTTTTTCATTTTTTTTTTTTTACAACTACTTTCGCACTTTTAATTATGCTTTTAGCTGAAAGAAGTGTATTTTCTTACACAGTTTCCGAAAAGAAGGAGCTTTTCTGATTACTCTGGCGACAGTTACTGTTTGTTGCATTATCTTCAGTGTTTCTTTGTTAACGGGAAATTTGACCTTCGTCAGCTATAGTAGAATTGAATTACGTTCGGATAAACCAATAAAGAGTATTATACGTTAAACTTGCTTAACTTACAATATATTATAGTATTATCAAAATTGGTTAAATTCAGTATGTAACACGTAAAATAATATATACGTATTATACAAGTAATAACACCTCTCTAACTTCAATAAAATTATTACATATGCTTACAGTATGCTATTTACGCTTATTTACAACGAATCTAACAAAAGGGAAAAAAACGAACTTTTAGAAGTCAAATAAGGCTTGTGGAGCAGGATCAATACTTAAGGGGAATCCTTTACGGGGCCAAAGATCTCATAACGGACCCAAAAAATCCAACACCAGAGGCCTCTGGTCCACGCATGGAGCAAACACAAATGAGCATCGCGGCTGTATTTTACGATATGCGAATGCAAAAGCAATCTTATAGCAGCAAAATAATTTTTATTTGTGCCAATTTAAATTACACTCAGTATATTTAATTCTGTCAAATACTCTTTGTTTGAGTGTGATCGTCATTATAAATAAATACTTTTTAAATATTGTCTTCTCTTCGTTGGCTACACAGCAGTTACCGAGTGAGATGTTGCGCCATCTATATGCAACAACTGCGTTATCCTACTTTCTAAGGGAAGTGTCCCCTCCTAAAGATTTAATTTCGTGATCCGAACATTATTTGTGTAACATGCATTTCGGATTTGTGTGCTTGGCCCGAATCCCGCTTATAAATCCACGAAAGAAGAATAACAGAAGTGTGTGTGTGTGGGGGGGGGGTTACCGTGGCGGGTCTTTCTAAGGGGTCCTAACTCGTATTTACGCTAAGTCTTGGAGAAAACCGCGGAAAACTCCGAACGGCTAGGTCGGCGGACGCGACCTGATTTTGAACCAGGTAACTTCCGTCTACCATTTCGAGTGACTTAGCCACTTGGCCATGGTGAGGCCCGAACATTGTGTTCTCTTATATACACGGTTATTTAATGT
Source organism: Cheiracanthium punctorium (assembly GCA_038373885.1). Lineage (NCBI taxonomy): Eukaryota > Metazoa > Arthropoda > Arachnida > Araneae > Cheiracanthiidae > Cheiracanthium > Cheiracanthium punctorium. The sequence goes on along the minus strand of JAWZYV010001099.1, from coordinate 389,963 downwards.
TGCCACTTAATCATAAACATGATGAAGATGTAATAAATCCATACGACCGAGGTCTCACAGAACAGTATTCACAGTCAGCTCTTCATTTTCGGATTGCAAGTGAAACTGACGTCATCCTATAGTACGATTTTAAAATTATATTAAGCGTCGAATTACAGGAATAAATTATGGCAAAAATAGTATGTCACTTTTGAAAGAATTCTGAAGTACTTAAATCTGGCATCGTTAATGAAATAAAAGCGAAATCATTCAGAAAATGGTAAGAAAATCATTTTCATTCACAAGTAAGATGTTATTCCTTGTTCATAAGTTTCAAATCGCTATTGAAATTAACGTCATTTCGATGTCACGGGGTTAAAATTTCATTCGAAATTGAATCAGGTTAAATTTAATCTTTTAATGTAAAAATTACAGCATGAACGAAATAATTTCGCAATGTTCGAATATTGATCCGTTGAGTACCCAGATAAAAACTTCCAACCTGCTTTAAAAGCTCTTAAACATTCAGTGTGCGTATTGTTTACGCAAGTAAAACAAAATCTGTTTTACTGGGTTAAAAAAATATTTTGTTCAGATTAAGAAATAAATAGACTACTCACAACTTAAATATCGTCTGCGCTAAAATTAAAAGAAAATAACTTTCATGACTTCTATTCTTTTTTTTTTTTTTGTTGTTGTTGTTAATAACATCAAATAGTTGACAGCATGGAACGACGCGTAGCCAAGTTTGAGACTTATGATAAAGATTTTTGGAAAAATCTGGAAAAACTCAAGAACACTTTATTAATATTTTCAGAAAAATCTACAGAAGATGATCACTTATTGTGCACATCAGAAGACAGAATTGGTGTAAAATCCAATGCTTCAGATCTTGAGTGTTCTGATAGTAAAGCTGATCAGGACAACAAGCAAGAGTTGCTAGAAAAAATAAATAAAGTGTTTGAAGAATTTATTTCTGATCGAGAAATAAGAGGAAATGCAACTTTATCCTTACCTGACAGAAAAACATGGAAGAATACAAGTTTTGAAAAAAATAAAGGTATCGAACTTGTGAAAAACCCGGTTTTAAAGACTATTGGAAGAAAAGGTCATGATGCATCTAGAAGAATTGTATTGCTTCAGCATCTATTGACAAAAATTTATAATCTCATAAAGACGAATTCTTATAAAACTAAAAGGGAACTGTATTATGAAGACGTACATTTATTTAAATCGCAGTCAATTGTGGATAGCCTACTAGACGATATAGCTTGTCTTTTGAATACGTCCAAGGTACACCTTCATGTTCTAACTACTTCCAAAGGGTGCATTGCTGGTATATTAAGATTCAAAGACGCGGACGGTAACTATGCAGATTGTTCAGAGGCTACTCATGGGGTTCTTGTTCCAAATAACGTTCAAGGAATAAGCAATATTCAGTCAGACGCACGCTTCATTTTAGTGGTAGAAAAAAGTGCCGTGTTCGAAATGTTAATGGACAACAACATCATTTCAGTCTTCCATCCTTGTATCATGATTACTGGAAAAGGATTTCCAGACGTTAATACGAGAGAGCTTTTAAAAAAACTGTCCGATAACTTGCGCATTCCTATCCTTGGACTGTTTGATGCAGATCCTTATGGTATTGAAATTTTCGGAACTTACAAATACGGCTCAAAGGCAATGGCATTTGATGTGAAAAATTTAGCAGTACCAAGTATGCGCTGGTTAGGTCTTTTGCCAACAGACATTGAAAGATTAAATTTACCAAAGGAATCGACATTGCCTTTATCTGAAAATGATAGAAAGAAAGCAAACCATTTACTCAAGTTGCCATACATTCAGTTTCACCAACAATGGTTGAACGAAGTGCAAACTATGCTGAAAATTGACAAGAAAGCTGAAATTGAAGGACTCAGCAAAATAAACCCTCTGTTTCTACCATCAATATACCTTCCAAACAAAATTAAATATGGAGGATGGATTTAAAATCTTTGGTAAAACAGTAAAACCTGTTTTCTTCTTTTATGAGTTATATTTATGGTAATAATGTCATAATTTTCGTCATTAAAACTTGTATTCTAAAGTGACATCAGTAAATTTAATATTAACTTTCACACAGCAACTCAGTATCAATAGATTGTCAATTAACTGTTCTTTATTTCTAGTTTAAGGCTCAAAAACTCTTCAAACGTCCAAAGTTTAACCATCATAAGCGTTTCTTCTGACGACTGGCATACTTTGCTCAGTCGGATTTTAATGTTGTGAAATGTCCATCATTATCATGGAAAGCTTCTACATTTTAGGCTTTCCTCAAGCCTGTAAAAATACTGTAAATTAATACTTAAAGTTTTTATAACATGAGCCATTTGCATCGTAACTCACATAACTTGAACTACTTTACCGACCAGATCCCGATTTTGAACTACTATGCTGCTGATAATTGATCATGACGATCAAAACGCACTAAGAAAAGAATTTAGCCATATTTAAAGCATAAAAATTGTTATGATATTGAACGGATAGAATGAATATTGTGTGTTTCATATTTATCAGATGCATTATTTCCTAACTTGTAATGATCCTTTCTTTACTTTAGCAATTTCTTGTCCTATTTTTAACAAGTAAAAGTTGAAATTATATCAAATTATTAAATTAATCAATATTTTTGTAGTACGTTCCTCGAAAACATGAATTCACGTCACTTTTCTTCTGAGTCTGATTTATAAAACCATTTCAAGTGAGAAAGAGAATTCAGCAGAACATGATAAATTTAAGAGGAAATCAATTGTACCCCTTTTAATTATAACGTACCACTCCCCCTTTTCATGTCCATCGTGTACCGTGTTTCAATCAAGATAAGTGGTTGTCAGGTTTATTAATGATAATACTGATATTGAAGAGAGGGTTTATTCAAAGATAAGTTGCATTCAAACATTGTTTGAGCCCTAAAACAATACTAATCATTATTAAAGTTGACGTTTGACCAAAATTGGTCTCGATTGAGTAAATGAAGGCGATATTTCAATAGCTAAATTTAACTAAATGTGAAAACACCTTGTTCTAAAATGTTTCAACAGGCTGACCATCAAACATGATAGATAGTATTTTCATAGATATTGTAATACTGGGTGATCAATTTAAAAGAGTACCCATTGGTTTTTCTGATTACCCTTATTTAAATCTGACGGTCTAATCTGACTAACACTGAAATATAATTATTTGAAACTTGTTTAAGAGTGGGAGACAAATTTTCAACACTGCTGGACTGTTACTTTATTGGTGAGGTAAAACGGAAGTACAGGCGCTCAATGTTACTTAATCCGGTGATAATTTTATTTTTGAAAAACATAATTTAATTTAAATTTTTTGCATTATCGCTCCTTACAGCAAATGTTGAAACTGTTAAAAAGAGAAATTACTTTCAGATTTAAAATTTTCATTATAGTGCAATATATTAACAGTGTATCATAATCGCTCTATTTGTTTTTCTGGTTTCATTATGTTGGGAAGAGCTTCCCAGGTGATATAGTGGCTGACAAACTATTCTTTCGCATTTTAGGTCCGGCTTCGGCTTGGATGTTAACTTGTTCTTCCTTTTATAGGGGTTGACGTATTAGCCACCGACAGGGCACCTCCAGAGTAAAATGACCAATATTTCGGGCTTTATAATGGCGAATTACTGAAGGTCACGTGCCACCCTTAGAGAAAAATAAATTTTGTTGGGAAGTGTATAATTATCCATGAATCAGCCCCATTTGTTTTTCCCGTTTAATTATGTTAAAAAAATATATCAACCGGCTTTCATTCATCTGAAGAATTTCGTTCCCTCTCTCTTTTTACATTCGAACGATATTTAAATTAAATCAAAGGGAGAAATTCTGTGATCATTTTTTTTCATGAGCTCTATTTTTGTCGGTTGCTTAGATCTGAATGCTGCTGAAGAAGTGCCAAAAATGGCAACCATGATGCTGATGCATAAAAATTTAAAAATACGATTCGTAAAATTGTCAACTAATTTTCGAGGTTTGACATTAATAGAATTTAAGTTCAAATAAAAGCGAGTACTTCAGAATGCCATGTCTTTTCGAAAGACCCTTCATAAAGTAAATTAATTATTTCATTTGTGATGATTTCACTTTTCTGAATAGAAATATTTCAAAAGCTTTTAGAATAACCTTGAACATGAAAGAATGTTTAAGTATAAACTCTGTATCATAACTACATAACTACATATCTTTATTATATTTTACAGTTTTAAGTTATATTAATCATGTTTTTACTTCTGAATTAAAAAAAAAAAAAACCTGTACTTTAGCACAATACCAAAACCCCCAAAGCAAGCATGTGATGATCGCTGTCTTCTACATGTCTTATAGTCCTTGGATAAATTGCCTATAAGGATTATTCTTTAAGCAGATGGATATGGATCTCGAAAAATAATAACCAGAAAAATGAATCATGCCAAACGCATCAGTTATAGAACACTTTCCAACATAACAATATTTTTGCGCCAAATTTCACGATGTCTTTTATTTAAATCTGTCGAGATTTTAATTTAGTAGATAAAGCGAAGCGGCACGAGGGTTATTTATCTGGGGGGGGGGGGAAGTCCTTGGGCGCAGGATCTTTTTTAAAGGTTTTTAATTCGTATTTACTTTACATCTAGAGAAAATTGCCCCAAACTCCTGATCTTTAAATTGTCAGTCACAGGATAAGTCAAAACCCCGGACTTATACATTTCGGAGGGGTTTTAGAGGTAATCTAAAAAAAATCCGTATATGACTATTAATTTAATTTTTTAAACCCTGTGAAAAAACTTTAAAATTTAACTGATCTAATTTATCTTTTAACTGGAGCATAAACAGTTATAAGCTGTTTATATACTTACTGTAATATAAAACTGTTTATATACTTACACAATAAACAGTACTTTCTCCAGTATTGTTTTAAAGTACAATAACATTTCATATACTTACTGTATTGTTCTAGAAGAGTGAATGTCTTACACACCGATAGACAGTAATCGACACTCTTTTGAGTGCTTCTGTAGAAAAAGTATACATACTACAGACACTATTTTCCATTAAGGTCATTACTTTGTGATCTTTAATAAGATACATAATTTTGTTTTGTTTGAAATAAACGAATACGTTTAAATATACTTTAAAGAATGATTAATCCCAAATCGTCATGTATTCAAATTGTTTTTGATAGTAAAACCAGTAAAAAACCAGTAAAAAAACTTCAGTAAAAAAATTATAAATGCTCCCCCTTTTTCAATTGGGGACGTGGTATTGTACATAAGAAAAGCATATATGACTTCCGTATTAATCAATGCATATTTACGGAAATTGGAGTACGGACGAAGAGACGGACGGACGTACAGACAAACGGAAATCATAAACACTTTTCAACCTAGTTGGAAAATGTTAAAAGTGGTTCGAAGTGAAACAGGTCTAAACTCCCTTTTGAAGTATTAATTTTGTTGTTTATCCTTATTTGCATATTGATCTTTAATAGAGAAGAACAAACGATTTTGATGTTAGAAGCACAATCCATTGCCTTTTCAGCAAAAAGAAAATATTTGTAAGCAGAATTCTATGCTCAAACTGACAGTTATTAATGAATTGATTGATTGCCACAATCATTATTTCGGAAACATTTTCCGTGTTTGCCCGTGTGAGAATATCCTGAATAACTTTACACCAAGCCACTAGAGAAGAGTTTTCTCATAAAAATAAGAAAAAGTCTCGAAAATTAAACGCAAAGTAGAATTAAGGATGATGGATCGTGTTATCTCAAAATGGTAGCATTAATGTTTAACTTTTGAATGAATTTTTCCCGATTACGTTATGAAAACAAGATAAAATTTTCTTGAAATTTGAAAACACATGCTACTACTCTGAGCAAATATGAATGTTGGAATTATTTTAAAAAGAATTTTCGCTTCTTGCTTTCTTTGCTTTCCTTTCGTTCTCTCATCATATCATTATTTTTAAAATTACACACATCGCAAGTTCATACACAACAAAGATAATGTACCGGGTGGTTATAATTAAACTTTCCCTATAAACGGCATCCTACAGTGCAAACGGGTGAACGGAATGCAACGAAATTTTGTATATGCGCTATACACGAGATGCGCTCACGGAATTTCGAAAAAAAATAAACTTTAGTTCAAAACACGTCCACTAGGTGGTGTTTCGTATGAAAAAAAAAACAAATTTAACAACGGAAATGGCTAATTCGATATATACAAACAATTTCAACACTTATTCAATAGTTTCTTAGCCTTTTTTAACATATTTGGGTCCTTTTAAAGCTGAATTCATCATGCAAAGCACCACCTGGTGGACATTTCTTGAATTAATCTTTTTAAAAAACTTCCTTGAACGCATCTCGTGCACAGTCCGCATGCCAAATTTGGTGGCAATTGGCTCACCCTTTTCAGCTGTAGAATGATGTTTTTAGGGGAACTTTAATTATAGCCACCCTGTAGTTCAATCGAACCACGAATTCATATACAATAATGACTATCAAAAGCTTTATGATTAGCGAAAATTACTGAAATTTAAACACTAATTCAAAGTGTATTTCATTTCCCTTTCACGGTCTAGCAATTTTTTAAAAAGAATCAGGGGCCAAGGCTCCTAGACTCGCTATGCTCGCTTTTCGTAATGAGGTATTCGGCCCCTAATAAGGCTTATTCGTAAAAAAGGCATAATTTCAACAAACAAAACCCAAAGGTTGGATAAGATAGAATGTTACCGAGCTACACATTGCCTGGTTCTTGCATGTTGCTTGGAACATAAATATTTAAAGTTCGCACTATTTTTAATTATGTGAAACCCATGGAACACCACGCGTATTAGCCAATTAAAAAGAATTTTCATAATTTGCCGACTTGCGTATATGTATAGTTAATAATTAGCTCTAAGAAAACGGTACTTCATATGTTTTCTTTGATAAAATCTACTGAACAGCTAGGATAGCTTGTCACCAATGGCGATTTATACATGCTCACAACCTATAATTACTGCTCATGTAAGGCACCCGGAAAACCTTTTTCCATATTTTCATATACATAATCCTTTGCAGATTGGCGTATTTAACACCACGAATTATATCATAAATCCAAATATCCAAAGTGTACTATAACTAGCATAGTGAACGCCACCAAATATTTCTACTGGTAGCAAATACTCCAGCTGGACCGAACCGGCTTTAAAATAATCTGCATTTTAATTATTTATCATTTTCAAAATATTGTGTTCTAACATTTTTGAACTCGCGGTTTAGATTCGCCCTGCTTGTAAAGATACCATTTTGCCAGATCGTACCTAATGCCAAGATGACGCTTTTAAAATCAGTTACAATCAGTCATTCTTTTCTGGAAAAACGAAAAATTGCTAATTCTAAACTCCTGCTGTCTAGCGAACTTACTATTTGAAAATTATCAACTTTGTGTAACACACTTTGAGTTATTTACTTCATATAATTTTTTATTTGGCGTAAAATGGGTGTAATTCTACTTCACGTTTGTCAACTTCACGCGATTCTACATACTTGGATTTGCTTTGTTGCAAAGGAATGAATGATTTCATGCCAAATCTGGCAACCATTACGTTTTATTTTTAGCACTCGGGTGTCATTTCTTTCAAGCAGGGGATTTTTGTCTACGCGGCGCGCCCTGGTCACTTTTCCGTTTGATCCATGCTTTCTGCAGTGTAGCAGAGTGATTTGGTATTGATAACGGAAACACGGGCTATCCCTTCAGATGATTTTCAAATACCAGGATTCACTTTGGTCGAACTGATAGACAGTGGTTTTCAAAACAGAAAACCATCTGCAGTTATGATTTTTATAGGCGAAAACTTAATGAAACACTTTACCCGTGCCTACACGAGCCAGATCAATGGTGTTCAAATGGTCATTGCGTAAATTCAAGATTAAGTAAGATTTGCAGTTACATACGCTAGTCCTCGAATTTCTTATGAAGATAAATTAGACGCTATATTCGAAACACTGCTGAAGGAGGATGATTGTAAGACTGTTTTAGTAGGAGATTTTAACATAGAATTCAATTCTGATCAAGGATTCGACTTATAACTGAAATGGATACTCTATATTTACCAATACGCACTAATCCAAAAAAATTTCACCACAAGGGGCCAAATAACAGTTGATGCAATTTTCAGCAACAAGATTATGCGAACAGGAGTCTATATGAGCACTTACAGTTATCATTTTCCTGTATATAGCAGGATTGATTAAATAGATTTTTAAAAAAACTGAAATTCTTCCACCCGAGTGCGTAAATATAATCTGGAAGAATTTCAGATTTTTTTTTCAGTTTTTTATTAATATCTTCTAAAATAATTCTATTTTCGGAATTTAATCAGCTTATCAGGTTCCTCGGTATTTTCCGAATCCGTGGACATGTTTCTCGAAATTCAAATCCCCACGGTTTAGGAGAAGATTGCCGAACAAGCTCTTGACAGCGGCGGCGGCGGAGGCGACCGCGGCCGTTACTTTTTTTTAGAATAGAGAGATTCTAAGCCGAAAATTAAAATTAAAATATTAAATGTAGATAAGTTCCCCATTATTTCTCATCATGTATTAAAGATTTATTGCTTAATTTTTAGCACCTCTTTTTTTTTCACTCACTCAGTAAACGTTACTGATTCATTCTAATGAATTACTTTTAAAGTTTCTGCAAAACCCGTTTTTCATAGGCTGTATTAAGGGGAGGCATTTTTTCAACCTAAACTGTCTACAATAATTAATTCACCGATTTATTATCGCATCGAATATCTCACGATCGATTTTGAAATTTACGCGGAAGTGTTCAAGAAAACTTTACAGTAACGCCACGCAAAGCTGAAATTCTTTCCTTTCTAAAGGAAACACATCCTATTATAACACGATTTATTTGTCTACGGAGTGACGGATTGGCTTGTTTTCTGAGGCATAGAATGAGGAGATACGTGTAATACATTATGGGCAGATAAGATTGCATAAAAATATCCATATGTTCCCTCGAGCACCTTTATCTTTTGATGCGAGATTCACGCTCTGCCGCTGTGCGTGCTGTGCGGGAAACGCATACTATGCTCATGGGTAGAACATTATTGGATGCATCATAGGGAAAATCATTGGGTGGTATATGGTGGATCCTGTTTCATAAATGTGAAAGAAATGCAGAAAAGCATCATAGCGCAGGTATTAAATATCGTTTACGTTTACAGGATTAATTTCTTGATATTTCTAGATAATTTTTTACTATGTATTTAATACATTCAGTAGAAATACATTGGCAGTAGTTAAATAGATACTATGATTACTATGATAGTGTTCGGAAAAGGGTAGTTAAATTTGGAATAAATTATTTGACTTAAATCTTTCTGTCAGAGTGATGCCAGTTTGAATCATAACATTCGTGGATGTTTTTCAAATTTCTTTCGCATTTGAATTGCATTTATTATTGTATTTTCCTTATAAAGGATTTTCCAATAGGCGTGATACAATTTAAAAATTAAAAGAACACATAAATTATTCAGTGAGACACAATTTTTTGTTTTAATTTTAAAGCTTACATTATGCCATTAAAGTATGAAAATTAATATCGTTCATGCGAGCATCACGACTTCTCTGTACATACCGCATTCTGTCAACCCAATTTTGCATCACTCTTTCACATAAATTTCGTGTTATTTCACGAATAACACGTTCAATGTTGGTTTTAATTGCTCAATTGTTACTGTATTATCAGCATAAACTTGTGGCTTAACATATCTCCAAAGAAAGAAATCACTAGGTGTTAAATCACAAGAACTGAATAATGTCATCCATGAATTCTTGTCGAATTTCTCTCAGTATTCAGATATGAACACAAATTTTGATAAAACAATTTAATAATTTCGAAACGTTGTTCAAGCGTATATCTTTCCATGATTAAATCGCATAGCATACCAAACACAAATGACACAAGAAATGTCAAAAAAAGAATACGCAGTGTTGCCATTCTAACCATTTAAAATTGTATCATCCCCATTGGAAAACCCTTTATAATGCAAACAATATACCCTCACCCGTTAGCGGCTCCGCATGCTCGAGGATTTTACTCTAAAAGTTTTTTTTAATAATTTCAACAATTTTGTGAATTTATCAGGCCATTTTTTAGCATAAAAACGCTCGCATTCACCCTAACTGGTAAATAACGTGCCTTACATCATTATCACCATAATTATCCTCATCGTATGGTCCAGTAAACTTCATCATAATTCATTATTGGTGAGTATGTATACAATAAAATTAAAAGGTTTTTAATTTGTCATTACTATGCACATATTATACTACATCATTACTGTTTTTAATTTATGATTACTAGATTTTACTACATTATTACTGTATTAATGAGTAAGACTGTCTTTAGAATGTGTTTGGGAAGTACATTTCATCTTACATATTATCATGCATAGGCGCATTAAAGCTGCAGCAATAATTCGCGGATTTTCCGGATTTGCGGGAGAAAGAACTAACCCAAGAATAGCGAGGGGATAGTGTACGGCATTACATAAGGTAAATACAATTACAAATATATTACAAATTCAAAAGAACTCCGAAAAATACTTGGGGATGATCTAATCCCAAATGGCATCTTTGTCGAATGAAAGGATTAAGACAGATTTAAAACTAGAATTAGACACTGAAGATCTTCGAAAGCTCTAAGAATTTCTTTTTAAACTGACCCTCCAATTATAAACTAGCGAAATTTAAGACAAATACGTCCTGTTGCTCAAATCTGTTCTAACGTTAAGTCAAGATTTTTATGCAGTTTTTCTCTTTAAGTTTCCAAATTGTTAGCCCATTATTTCTTAGACAAAAGTAAATTATTAATATTACATATAAAGCCGTGCAATTTGATTCTTGCTATTAATCATACAAAAAATTCTGAACCCACTGAACATCTTAGAAAACAAGACAGATAAATCATTCCAAACTCATAGATTATAAAACACTTTCCAACACAAAAATATTTTTACCACAAATTTAGAGATGTATTTTCATTAACATCCGTGAGATTTTGGCGATAAGATTATATTGTATTATCACTATAAATGCAATTTTATAAGACCCTGTAAAAAATTTCCGACGTTTTTTCCGACGTCTGATTACATAGAGGGGGGGCAAACAATGAAACTGTATAACGTGAGTACGTTCCGTAAGAACAAAACTGGTCACTTTATAAAGATGATCATGTTACAAAGGTGGTAAAGTGTGGTGGTCGTAAAGTGAAATTGTAAAAAAGTGATCACTATAGACAGTTGGTGTGATGCAGATCATCACATATCTTATTTTTAATTATCCATTACTTAATTGTTAATTATTTCTAAATTTAATCTGTGTTCAAAATTTATTCTTTGTACTTTCGATTTGGATTTTCTCTTCCCTTCGCCTGTAAAGTTTTTATTTCTGGACCTACCGTATTTAAAAGCAATCTTCCGATTTCATTTATTTTTCCTTTTTATTTCACTTTTGCATTGGTAAAGCCCTAGCATTTCTGTTCTCATGATTTGTTTATGACCATATATGGTATCAAATCTATAAATAACATTGGCTTTCATTTTGGGTTACAATTTAGCTGCTAGATTGTTTGTTTTATCCTGTTGGCGAGACTGGGATTCAAAAATAATTATATGGAAATGTCCTTAACGTCTAATGGCGTCAAGTTAATTTTGCATTTTGTTTGGCAAGCTCTTGTGGCGTGTTTTGGTTCTGTACTAACCTCTTGGCTTGCGGTTCTCGTCATCATTCACGCCTTAGCAGTTGTCTAGTGAACCTGCGTTGTTCAGGGGTCTGCTCAGCCACCGTAGAACTTTATCATTTTAACGTTATGTGTTGATATTAAAATAAATGTGATTGCCACTATAAAGTCTTGTTCTTTCTTCACGGCCTGGGTTTCGCCTTCATAAAAAATATGCGATGTGAACCAGGGGAAAACTTCCCCATAGTTGGTCTCTTTACCAAGGTGGTCATTTTAACAGGTTCCACTGTATATGGAATGGTGAGACATACTCTTTTACGAAAGAACTTTATTAACCCATTTGTAACCAGATATTTTTGCTACTTTCTTCAATTTTTTCTAACAGCAGTAATAGATAAATTTCTGATGTCAGTTTCTTGAACAAGGGATGAGTTCTTTTAAAATCATTATGTATAAAAAATGAAATATTAACATCTTGCTTGGTCATGTTAAAATACTTTGTGGAGTTGAGGTTCAATAATCGTGAATAAAGGCTGGGAAAAATAAATAACGTTTTCAACTGATAGCGAAAATGCCGTCCCAAAAAGGCGACACTAAGCATAAAGGGGTTAACGTACAAATAAAAAAATTAATGTATTACTGTCGAGTTTCGACCACTGGGAGACAACTAGTAGTGAAAAATCTCTTAAAAATCTGGGAACGAGTGATTTTCAGATTTCAAAAGTAGCACAGATTTTTTTCTGTATTTGTTTACATAATTAAGAAAATTTTCAAGCAGATAGTTTGAACGGTGTAAATACTGAATTACGTTTTTGGATAATAAATTATTAATCTGTTTGGATTAATGACGGTAAAAGTTTTCTCTTTGAGAGGTTGAACCGGAATTGTAACAGAGTCAGTGTGTAAGGGATCAGCGTAACTATATAGTAGAATTCCAGAGGGAACTCTATGTTAGTAAACGGTATTTTACTGTTCAGCAGCTCGGATGGTTGAAGACAAGATATTAAAAAAATATATATCCCTTTTAAACTAGCTGTATATGTCATTAACTTAAACTTGAACATTTATTGCACTTCAAATTTAATATATGAGTAGATTTTAATGATAATGGCAGATTTCTACTGTCAACGCATAAATTCTTATATAAAACAGAAGAAGAATTTAATATCTTACTAAATAGTCCTTTTAGAATAAAATATTGACATGTAGTATGTTTTTTGCAAAGCAGCTTTACTGTGGAGTGATGCTTAGAAATCTTGTGCATTGTCTAAGAGCCTGAATATTTCACACATTTTTTTCTATATTGAAGCGATCAAAAACATAGAATTATAACATTTCACACCATTTTTATAGTAAAGTCTCTTTTACTATAGACATACATAAACAAGTAAGCACTTAAATTTGGTAAAAATAAATCATGATATTATATTTGAACATCTTTTCCTGGGATATTTATTAAATCGCATTCTTCATACATTTATCAGAAATGCAAATTCATCAGTGAATAACTTATTATATTTGATCTTAATATTAATAATATCTGTGAATAAAGTAGATATTAATCAACTGTTTCGTTTATAATGTACTTGAAAAATTATTCCTGGTTTAAAACCTTATAATTGTAACTAACTTTTATGCAATTATACTATAAAGTACTATAAAACAAATTTCTATTTTATAAACTTCATTAATATTTCATGTATCATTTATGTATTTTCCATTACCATTTAACTTTTATACAAATACCAAACATTTCTTAAACTCAAATGCAAGCCTTCGAAAATAAAATAAAAATAAAAAACGTGAGCGGGGTAAAGCGCCTCAAAGTAATTTTTCACAACTATTTTTTTCCTGATCTTAAATAACCCGGAGCAAACAAAACTAAAAATGTAACATGATAAGGTGGTTAATTTCTGTAAGGGACAGCATTTTTCCGGAGTTACACGAAAGAACTTTAACCCTTTGCAATTATGTGTAATTTAATTTTTTTCTTGTTTTTCTTCCGCTTTTTTCCTGAGAAAGTTAATTTATCATTACGTTCCATGCTGTTCATGTGCGATTTGAATATGCTCTCCCGAACTAGAATCTGAAACTCCTCGCGATTTAATTATCACCTTTCCCTTTTCACTTGCCAGATAGATTTAATTCAATTAAAAAATCCCTCGTTCTACGTTCAGTGCTTAAAAAAAAAGTCTGTTTTTCGAGCATTTATAGGGTCATAAAATAGAAATTATTTTTTCTACAAACATGAAATAAATTAATAGGTACTAAAATAGGTACCAAAATTAAAAAAATATCAAGATCTTGTAGAAAAGAAGTAGTTGAATATTTTTTTTTAAAATAAAAAGCTGCTTATCCATAAAATATAGCATCAATATCAAAGAAGTAATTTTCCGTGTGTAAAACAACTGAGCATTCTATATCTTAGAACAAAGCATACACTCTTCATATACGAATTTCAGAGGGAAAATATAAATTCTTTTTTAAAAGAAAATCGATATACTTTTAGATTTAATTAATTTTGGAACTTGGTGGCTCAATAATATACTATTTACTTAAAAACTGTATCATAAAGTTATTTCAATATAAAATATTTAAAATTATGAATTCAAATTGATAAAAATTAAAATTAAAAACAATTTATGTGAGTTTATATAGTTAAGAGATAGTTAAAAGAGTTAGATGTTTCCACAGATACATTACAAACTTTCTCCATTTACTACTAAAAATAGATAAGAATAGAACTAATTTCTGGCTTTTAGAGTTATTTCTATTTTTAAAAGTCCAAAATGTATTTCACCCATAAAAAATTCACTACGGCGTAATGAAGGAAGAATTCATAATCTAAGCCTATTCAATAGGATTTTTATGAATAATATATGTACCAGAAAATTCACCAGACTCTTCCTCTATCTGTTGTTAGTGAGATAATACATATCATAAACTCCGTCTGCTATTTATGTATACAAAAATATTTAGCATTTAATTGCAAAAGCTACGTTAATCATAATCATAAAATTCATTTTACTTCTGCCTAATAGTATACTTAATTAAATGCATTTTACTATTTAAATTATTTGCGATCATTAAACATGCGTTTCATCTTTCAAATAGCTAAATAAGAATATTTTAATTTGAACATTTTATCCCGCAGAGTCCGACTGAAATGGTATTTTATGTTCTCTGTTTCGATTCATTAAGAACAAGAAAAGAGACGAAATGAAGAGGAAATGAAAAATTAAGAATATAAATTAAACTCCTCAGAACAGAACAGATTGCGACAAAATTAATCGAAGTGCAAGACTAAGAAGAATTCAACAGCAAAAAGGCAAAAATTTAGTTATTTTGCTTCAGAAATTTTTAAAGAGTGAAGAGAGATATTTCGTGTTGTGATTGATTTTATGAAACTTAAGGAATATAAAACTGCTTCTTCTTTCTTTTGTTAACACTTTCCAACATGGTTGAAAAGGGTTTGTGATTTTCAGTTTGGCCGTGCCCCAAATGCTGTAAATAATCATCGACTGCTCCGTAACTTTTGTATGTTACTCCTAAGTACAGTATTACATATTCTATTGAAAATGGTGCATGCAGCAATATGCATCATTTATAGGTCTTTTACAGGAGTACTCAAAAGAATTCCATTACATTACGATGCGCAATCTATTATGTTATTTCTAATAGTTTTAGTATGACTATTAAAATGTATTTTTTTTCAAAATGATGTATAATTCTTATTTTTAGTTTTTCTTTTTGTTTCTTCTTCTTTTTTGTCTTTCCTTTTTTTTTGCGTAAAATTTGATTTTCAAATATTAGTTTTAATTTCCAATTAATAAGTATCAAAGAATTTTTTTAACTTTTTACTTTTGATAAAAGATATAAAAGAAAGCAGGAAACTCTCAACTGACTCCTTTAAAATACTACAAATACAGTTAATAACTAAAATTTAATGAATTCCATTGAGTTCTGGACTACATTATTCAACATTCAAATTCACAACACATCCATGTTTAATAATTAAATTTCCATAAATTCACTGGATCCATCAATTATGCAAAAGACAAACACTGTCAATTCAGAACTCTCATAACTTCATGAGTCCTTTTCATTGATAATGCAGAATGTCCGAAGAGTTCATCCGACAGCTCTTCATTTAACCCATTTCAGTGAATTTAGCTGTTTCTCACTCACAATTGTGAAAGCCTACTACTAGTCGGATACGCTTTCTACCGCTATAAGGGTTTATAAATGACTACGTATTCCTTATCAGTCTCAGGGGTTGTGATGAAGATCCCATATTTAATATTCATTTTAATTTGTTTTTCAATTTTTCTTTTATTTAATATGTTTGAAATGACGCATTTTAACTTTTAGCTTCTGTTCTCAGCCATTTCTTTACTTTGACTTTCAAAATTTGTATTCTCCTTTTCTCATGCAATAGACCTTTTTCGATTCAATAATGACGGGACTGCAGAATATGCTCTAAGAATTGATCTTTCTATTTCAGTGTGAATCTTAACGTCTTTTTCATTTCCCGCCCCCCCCCCCGCCCTCCTCCTATAAGCATACTAAATTTGTATTACCGTACTAAATTATGCCTCGTTTTATTTCAAAATTTTTATGTCATGCACACACACCTGTTTTCAAAATTATCCAATCGCTATCCACTTGCTTTAACTTAATGGATTAAATTTATTTTAGTTAGGTATTTGGCGCTTGTTTTAACTGGTAAGTGTATGTTTTTGCTCTATTCGTCTTTACAATTAATTCTTATACATCGTACTTTTTAAGCTGCCTTCACCAGACAGAGATATTTAATGTATTTTTTAAATAGTTTTTTTGAATAAATAAATAGAGGTTAAGTATTTACAACCGCAGCTACTCACCGAAATGTTTTAATAATTTTTAAATTTCTTCTGTACATGGGTAAGATTCTTTTAAAATAATGACCCTCGTGTTATTAAAATTTCTCGTACTTTTTAGCTATTACATCTTTAGTATAATTTCTTGAGAGCTCATAAAAATTAGAAGGCCATTCACTAGAAAACAATATAATTTATTCGTTAAATAATATAAAACATTAGGTACTAATACATATATTTTTAAATTATATTTAGAAACTATACCATTAAAAATCTTTGAGTTTAACGTATTTCGAAATTTCAGCATTTGTCCAGTTCTTCTTTCTTCTTTTTTTTTTTATTAACTATAATTCTACCACTGCAAAACGTTTTAGCTATCTACTAACCTCGACCAAAGAGAATAAGTTCTACTTAAGTAAGCTCTTAGAAACACGCTGGTAACCACTTACAGCTCATCATTAGGAGTAAAGTGTCATCGTATGTATCAGAAATATTTCTCATTATATAGCATTGTTCTTTTAACAATGTATCTTTAAGAAATATTCGCGAGATTACATTATTTGAAAATTGCAAAACTAATTTTTTAAAAAGCCAACATGCTTTCTTTTTTTTTTTTTTAATAAAAATAGGCGAGTCAGTTTGTCAGTTACCCTCATTTGGAGTCTTTTTCCACGGATAAAGTCGGAATATTAGATTATTTAGCACATAAGTATGATTTTTTAAAAGACCACTTAAGCAGGAAGTGCTTAAAAGTGTGACGTACGTTGCAGAACAATCACAGTCCTTGTACAACCTTTCACCTAACCTTCAACCTTTTGTTTATCTCCTATGATGTGAAAATCATAGTGTCATATAAAATTCATAATTTACTCCGAATGAAATCATTACTTGAACAAGGCAGAAAATATAAACAAACTAGCTTCTTATGCAGACATCTACTTTCTGCTGTCCGTTCTATTCATTCACAATTTATAGAAATTTTACGAGGATTTAATACTTATTAATGTAATGCGTTTCAAATTACATGCTCCAGATCTTCATCAATGCTGTTTATTTTAAGTGATATTTTAGGAAATCTCATCATAAAAAGATTTTTACTTTTTAAAGAGATTTTTTCTGAATTCATCCCATAAACCAAATATATTTTGCTCATTGGAGTATACATCTAGTTTTTCACAAAACAGTATTTTACTTATATTTCTGTTAAAATTTTAATGGAAGAACTACTTTGGGTGTTTTTCAATTAAGAGTATTTAAAATCTTAACTCGTGCAAAAATAAAGGGTTGGAGACCCTTAGTAATATATTTGCACAAGACTTGCATCCATTTGTTTTCTAGATATCCCAATTCAATCACCCACGAACAAATTTAGCAGTTCTTTTATTCTAATAAGTTGCGGGGCATATCCCAGAATGGGGGGAGGGTTCAGCCCCGCTAGGGCCAACGATGCTTGAAAACCGATCTGTACATCCAAAAGGAAATGGGGGGGGGGGGGTCAGCAAGTGATGGAGTACTGTGATCGTGTTGTCACTGACAAGGGGTAGGTGGGGGTGAATGTCCATCTAGAAAGATGAGCGATTGACAATCCTAAAAGAGAAGGGGGGTTCTAACAGCAGCTGATGCTTATTACGCAGATAAATGGCTTTTCCGCCCTTGGCCATGTTGTGACGACATTATATTAAGGAGGGGGACACTTTTATGGATAAGATGTCGGGGGGGGGTGTACATCGTGGAAATTGTTGTTTTCCTGGCGCCTCGTCTGCTGTTGGAATACACGACACCAAAATATCTCTGGAAAGATTAAATTAGAATTTGTGCTTTGCGTACTCATCTGGAAAATGCATGCCCGATTGATGATTTGCGTGAGAGGGAAAAAAAAATACATCTATCTGCCTTGGAATAACATTAAATCAGTTGAGTTGAAGGATGTCACAAGCGCAGTAAGTTTCAAATCTCAGTAATATGAAATTGTTGTTTGAATTCTCATAGCTGCGTAAAATTTTCTAGGCAATTATATTAAACTTTTACCTATTTGCAGAGAAATCACAAAGGGTAGAAATATTTAAATGCTGTAAAAAACACATTAGCGCTCATTTTTCAATAATAAATAAAATTTACTGCACAGCAAGTAATGAGACTACAAATAAGTAATGAGACTCCAAGCATTACTTTAAATTAAAAACTTTATTTAAATCTTCTTACAATAACCCTCTAATTTAAATGTTGTAACAATCCTTATAAATAAAAATGAAATTCTGTTTGTTTGTTTGTTTGTTTGTTTGTTTGTTTATTTGTTTGTTTGTTTGTGGATTTGATTCGTATACAAATCCACAAAAATGGACCTATCAGCCTGAAATTTTGCACAGATATGTAAAATAATATAGAATAAATGATAGTCCACTTTAAAACTTTGAAAGTCCACCCGTTCCCGGAATTTAAGAGATTTTTTATGTTCTCCACGCAAAAACCTTTCCGTAATTGTAACCCCTGTAGTGAAAAAAGTGTGAAATAAGGATCGTGGTTGCCATGTGTGGCGATTTTGCCGAATAAAATGTTTTAAATTCTCAAAGTAAAAATAAAAGAATAATAATGATTTTTTTTGTTAGTTTATATTCGTAAGGTTATTTTTTTAAATTATAATATCGTGTGCATGGGAAATCGGAGCAGGAATGAAATGTTTTATACGCAAAACAATAAGAATTGAAGATTTCCGAGGCTAATATGTTAAAATTTTTTAGTTTGGCGAAAAAATAAAATGGCTCAAATGCCGAGAAAGTGAGTTCTAGCGGTTTGCACTGTTTCCGGCTTGGAATTTACTGAGAGCTTAAGGAAACGGATTTTTGAAAACAAGTCCAAAGGTTTTATTAGAATACAGCGTTAAATTTTAATGATCCGTGCGGAAATAATGCAGTTATTAAGGGATTTCAAGCGATCTATCTTCAGCATTCTCGCCAATTGAGTGCATTGATTTTAGTTGGGGGAATTCCGCCAAATTTCAGATAATTGAAATCTTCGCATATAGTACATCGGAGTAAAACATGAATAAAACATGTTATAGTTGATAATTTAAAAAATGAGGCTGTATTAAGGGATTCCACTTTTCAAAAAAA
Source organism: Cheiracanthium punctorium (assembly GCA_038373885.1). Taxonomy (NCBI): domain Eukaryota; kingdom Metazoa; phylum Arthropoda; class Arachnida; order Araneae; family Cheiracanthiidae; genus Cheiracanthium; species Cheiracanthium punctorium. The sequence continues at coordinate 370,245 of JAWZYV010001099.1, read as the reverse complement.
TGCCTGGGGCTCGCACCATTTCCCATTTTGATTGCTGCTAAGTCAATGCTTCGAATGATTTCCTGAAAAAACTCTTGCAAAATGGCGTATATTGGCACTTTGGCGAGGCTTAGATTTGAAACTGGATTTTATTTGAGACTGGTATCTATATTAATAAAACAATGTGTGTAAACTGTTTGTTTGTCTGTGTCTCGCGTAGTTCGCAAACGGGTGATCGTAGACCTACCAATTTTTGAACGGAAATTCTCCATGACAGGTCCCGACACACCTCGAAGCGATTTTTTCAAAATTCGAACTTTTTTAGGAAATATCGATAAAAACGTATCGCAAAAGGCTAATTTTTGCTTTCCGCCATTTCGTAATTGTAACCCCACAGTACATTAAGCGACAATTAAGCTTATCTAGGTTGCCACATTCGGCAGTTCATTAAATGATTCAGACTCTTGAAGTAAAAATAAAAGAATAACGATTTTTTTTGTTTTGACTAGATTATTTGTAAGGTTGTTTTTAAATTAAAATATCGTGTGCATGTGAAATCAGAGTGGGAATGAAATGATTTATACTCAAAAGAAAAATAGAATTTGGAAATTTTCCGAAAATAAATGTGCAACTTTTTAATTGGGCGAAAAATAGAAGGGGTTGATGTGCGATTTTGAAGAGGATTCTAACGCTTGGCGCTATTTATCGTAATTTAATAGTCTGCTATTTGGGTTATGAATACACCTGCGTATAAGTTTTTGAAATTTTCATTCAGTTGGAATTGTGCATTTTTCTGAGCAGCTTTATTGCATCTATTTCTAATATATTACATCCAGAAAAAAGGATGTTAGAAATATCAATTTTAATTTTGTTTAATCACACTCATGAATAATGATACACTTTCCAACTTAATAAAATAAGGAACGAAAATAGGGAAGACCTATGGATTATAACTCTTTTTATATATAGCACTTTAGTGCGTATTTAAAATCTGAAAGTGTGTCAGATTTTCTATGATTCTAGCGCTTGGCGCAATTTAATGAGAGGGTATTTTTAAAAACAAGCGTAGGTTATCTTATAAATAAAAATGAAATTCTGTTTGTCAATTTGTTGATTTGGGTAGTATACAATTCCACAAAAATGGACCTGTCAGCCTGAAATTTTACACAGATATATGTAAAATAATATAGAATAAATGATAGTCCACTTTAAAACTTTGAAAGTCCACCCGTTCCCGGAATTTAAGAGATTTTTTATGTTCTCCACGCAGAAAGCTTTATGTAATTGTAACCCCTGTAGTGAAAGTGTGAAATAAGCATCTTGGTTGCCATGTGTGGCGATTTTGCCGAATAAAATGTTTTAAATTCTTAAAGTAAAAATAAAAGAATTATAATGATTTTTTTAGTTTATATTTGTAAGGTTATTTTTTTAATGATAATATCGTGTGCGCATAAGAAATGAGAGCAGGAATGAAATGTTTTATACGCAAAACAATGAGGATCGAAGATTTCCGAGACTAATATGTAAATTTTTTTAGTTTGGCGAAAAATAAAATGGCCGATAGGCCGATTTTTAGAAAGTGAGTTCTAGCGGTTTGCACAGTTTTAGGCTTTTTGGCGCAATTTACTGAGAGCTTAAGGGAATAGCATTTTTGAAAATAAGTGTATAGGTTTTCTTAGAATACAGCATTAAATTTTAACTATCCGTGCAGAAATAATGCAGTTATTAGGGCATTTCAAGCGATGTAGCTTCAGAATTCTCGCCAATTGAGTACATTGATTTAACTTGGGGGAATCCGTCAAATTTTAGAAAATTGAAATCTTCGCATTTAGTACATCGAGGTAACGATGAATAAAACATGTTATAGTTGATAATTTAAAAAATGAGGCTGTATTAAGGGATTCCACTTTTCAAAAAAATGTCTGGCGATCGAACCATTTCCCATTTTGATTGCTGCTAAGTCAATGCTTCGAATGATTCCCTGAAAAAACTCTTGCAAAATGGCGTATGCTGGCACTTTGGCGAGGCTTAGATTTAAAACTGGATTTTACTTGAGACTGGTATATATAATAAGACTGGTGATAGATAGAAATGAATGTTGGTATGTGTGTAGGAGGTTGAAAACTCAGCACCGTTTCACCGATCACCATGAAATTTGGTTCACCTAAGTCTTTTATCATGGAGAAGGTTTTTATGCTATACGTTTTCCTCTAACTTGCCACTAGGTGGCGCAGCAGAACGTCGAATTCTATTCCGTTTAGCCGTTTGCTATGCGAATATCGTCCAACCCATTTCGATGAAATTTGGTACACGCGGATATTAGAACACGGAGAATATTTTTCAGTATCCATTTTGCTGTAACTTGCCTTTAAATGGCACTGCAACGCATCAACCTCTATACCGTTCGACTGATCGGCATGAAATTTTTTATACTTACACATTTGAGCACAAAAAATATATTCTAACTGTGTTCCTTTTGATGTCACTCACCATTAGATGGCACTGCAATGCATTATTGTTTTAACTCGGCACTAGATGACCCTGCAGCAGGCCAAATTCCTGACCATTCAAACGGTCGCTATGAAAATCAGTATACATAGCTATTTCAACAATGAGAATATTTTGGCGTTATCTATTTTGCTACAACTCGCCACTTGACGGCGCTGTAGCAAATCATTACCTTAATTAATCACTAGATGGTTAACTGACCACTAGATGGTAACTGATTGCTATGAAAATAGGTATACATAGATATTTGAACACGGGGATGAGTTTGGCGCTATCCATTTTCCTATAACTTGCCACTCGATGTTGCGTCCACATATGAATTTCAGGACTATTCAGCCGATCGTCATGAAAATTCGTATACATCGATATCTGAATGCGAAAAATATTTTCGCCGTATCCGTTTTGCTAAAACTCGCCCCTAGATTGCGCTACGTCGCATCGCCTTCTGCACCGTACAAACGATTGCCTTGAAATTCGGTATGCATGATTATTGAACACAATATAACGCGATATCAATTTTGCTATATCTATTTATTACAATGAATAGTAATCACCACAAATCGTAATATCAAAAAGTCCATTCATTCCCGTGCGAAGAACGGGTACTTCAGCTAGTAACCCTCTAAAACCCTTCCCCTCCATACAAAGTTTGCTTCGATCATACAAGTTGTTGAAAGAATTCTTGAATTTCTGGTTGTGTATCTCCTTAAAGTTTCTGGTCAAAGAAAAATAAAATGCTTATCAATGCACCGGCTCACTGCGCAATACTCATTGAACAGTTTTTAGTATCGAAACAGATCTGTGCAGGCAACCACCCAGCCTATTCGCCTGATTCGGTACCTGAAACCGTTTTCCTATTTCCGAAAATTAAATGTACTTTAAAAGGAGTACGCTTCAGTAACATTGAGGATATCCAGTTTTCTGTTAACACCAGACTGAAGGAGATACAAAAAAAAAAAAAAAGAATTTCAGCCGTTAGCGAACTTAAAAAAGGGACTTACCCGCCCAGACACACACTCAAAAAAACCAAAAAAAAAAAACCACTCGGACAGCTTTAGTTATACCAACATTATTTTCATGTTTCATTTATATTTAATTAGCACTATAATGTAATTAACAAATCAGTCAATAAAATTAAATCTAATGAAATTATAATAATTATTTATTCTATAACACTACTAATTCAATTTTCATTTAATCTGTTACTGTGATAAAAAAGCCCCTCCTCTCCTCCTCCCCCCCCAAAAAAAAAATGGGCCACTGCTTTCAACGTTCTTTCAACAACTTCTAGGATCGGTGTAAACGCCGTGTGGAAGTATTACAAAATTATTTTAAATAGCTACTATAAAAGAAATTTGAAAATATAGCTGCTTTGATTAAAGAATCGTAAAGAATTTCTTCAAACATGAGAAAATCGTATGACATTTTCCATAAATATTGTTACTCAACCGTTTTGTAATAGATGAAACAGAGAACATTGCAAACAGCTGTACAGAAAATTTCAACTAAAACCTCCTAATACATGTATACGTTTTTTATATCGTACGTGTTTTGCGTGCACAAGAGTCATTCTGAAATAAAAACGGAATGATGTATCTTTTCTTGATATTAATGGGCTGATAAAGGAAGAAGAGCATTAACCTGGAAAAAACAGTTAAGCTTTAAGAATAAGTTAGAATATTCATTGCCTGGAATTCATTTAAATCGACCGCAGCTTATTTCTAGAAAAATTCTATGCGTATGATACTTCTAAATTTAAAAATGTTTTTTTAAATTCTAAGCAGCATTAATGCAAGATTTATTACAAAAATTGCACTAAAAATATATTATAATATCAAATATGTTTTCATAAAGTTTACGATTTTATGCATTTAAAATAAGTCAATATCTTTTTTTTCTTTTTTTTTTTTTTTTTTTTTTTTTTTTAAGATTCAGCATTTACTTACCTTTTAAAATAATAGCATTTTAGTATGAGAAAATTGATGAATTAATAAAATGTATTAAATTACATACAAAGTGTTGAAAAATAAATATACATAACATTCAAATAAAGACATTTATTTAGTTTCCAAAAGAATACATTGATCCTATTTGGGCATCATCGATGTTACAAAATTATGCATTGGACATGAGAATCATCAATCCAAGAGCAACTTAACAGGAAAATGTTTTCTCTTGTTGAGGTATTGACGTCAGTAAGTGAATATATATGTCAGGATTTTTGAATTTAAATTCCATTTACAAAACATTGTTCATTTATATACGTTTTGTTCTTATTACCATTCCGAAAGATAAAGTCACAGAAATCAGATCAGAGGATAAAGGAGGGTAATTTTTTTAACAGTTATCAAAACATTTTTATCATATTCATTCATGGAGTTTTACTCTAAGAATATTCATTAAGTTTTTGTGTAATCCTTTGAGGTCTGATCGCTGGCTTACACTAAGAAAAATTTACTCCAATTTTACTCGCGTGTTGTTCTGTAGTTACTTGTAACTGCGAAAAATGTACTACATTTTTACGGAACATTGTGGATTGTGCTGTAATCATTGCTAACCATAACACCTCGTGTTGTTAACAGTAACGCTTTTAAACTGTATATAACATTTCCATGATTTTATTTTGGGTCGATTTTTATATGTAAATTTAATGCTAAACATAAAATTATCTTGGGTATAACACGTTACGAGGTAACCATTTCATAAATATTTATATTTTTCTATGATTTGTTTCGGTTTGTAAACATAAATTACCATAGAAATATTAAAAGAAACATTTACACGGAAATTCGTGCTAAATATTATTTCTTCCTTTATACCAGCAGCTTAATTCTTATTTAAATTAATGAATATAACATCATATATATAATTTATAAAAATATACTGAATATCCTACATGCGAGAAAAAAATCTGACTGCTAAAGAAAATTTATATCCTTCATTCTATAAATAATTTACCAATCTTCTTCCGAATAGCAAATCTCAAAACATTAAACATTAAAATGTACTTTGGATTATGAAATAACATGAAATTCTCTCCTATGCATTAACCGAAGAGCAAAAAAAAATTATTAAAAGGGCATTTTTTTCTGCAAAATTAAAAATCAATCGGCCTAGAATCAATTTTGGCTGAAATTTCAATCTTTTTGGACAAAGTTATGTTAAATGTTTTAGGTATGCACTCAAATTCTACATTTAGAAAAAAATATTTCTTTAAGATATGTCATCATTTTATTTCTTAAAAATATTTATCTAGTTATCTATATAAATAAAATTAGACTTTTGTCTGTACATTTCTTGGAATTAAAAAATTTTGCGATTTCTATCCGTTTCAAGCACCCGGGAATCAGATGCGACCCTCAAAAAAAAGTTTGTGTGTCTGTCATTCTGTCCGTGACGCTTTTTTTGTTTAAGCATCACGTAAAAACGACTGAAGCGAATGATATGAAATTGGGTATCATGATAGGTGGTCACTCAACTTAAAACATAGGCATCGAATTTTTAAAAAATCTTGATTAGATTTTCAGATTTTGCGAAAATCGTTTCAAACTGCGTAAATTTGTGTTCAAGCATCACGCAAAAACGACTGAAGCGAATGATATGAAATTGGGTGTCATGATAGGTGGTCACTCAACTTAAAACATAGGCGTTCAATTTTTAAAAAATTTTGATTGGATTTTGAGATTTTGCGAAAATCCTTTCAAACTGCGTAAATTTGTGTTCAAGCATCACGTAAAAACGACTGAAGCGAATGATATGAAATTGAGTGACATGATAGGTGGTCACTCAACTTAAAACATAGACGTCGAATTTTTAAAAAATCTTGATTGGATTTTGAGATTTTGCGAAAATCCTTTCAAACTGCGTAAATTTGTGTTCAAGCATCACGTAAAAACGACTGAAGCGAATGATATGAAATTGGGTGTCATGATAGGTGGTCACTCAACTTAAAACATAGGCGTCCAATTTTTAAAAAATCCTGATTGGATTTTGAGATTTTGCGAAAATCCTTTCAAACTGCGTAAATTTGTGTTCAAGCATCACGTAAAAACGACTGAAGCGAATGATATGAAATTGGGTGTCATGATAGGTGATCACTCAACTTAAAACATTGTCGTCGAATTTTTAAAAAATCTTGATTAGATTTTGAAATTTTGCGAAAATCATTTCAAACTGCGTAAATTTGTGTTCGCACATAACGTAATAACTGCAAAGGTGAAAAAATGATATTTGGTGAAATGATAGGTGGTCACTCACCTTAAACTATAATCATCTAATTAAAAAAAAATCGATCAGATTTCGAGATTTTGTGAAAATCGTTTAAAATTGAGTGAATCTTTGTTCCCGCATTAGGTAATAGCGACTAAAGCGAATGATATGAAATTTGGTCACACGATAGATGGTTGCTCAACATAAACTATAGGAGTTCAATTTTTTAAACATTTTTATTAGATTTTGAGATTTTGTGAAAATTCTCTCAAAATACGTTCAATGATGATTTCTTCAAACTTCACGTAATAACGACTAATACGAATGATACGAAATTTAGTGATATGATAGGTTGTTGCTAATCTTAATTTATAGGCGTTGAATTTTTAAAATATTTTGATTACATTTTGAGATTTTGCGAAAATCGTTTTAAAATGCTGAAAATTGTTCCAGCATCACGAAATAAAGACTGCAGGGAATGAAACGAATTTGGGTGACATGATAGGTTGTCACTCAACTTAAATTCTAGGCTTCCAATTTTTCAAAATGTTGATTAAATTTTGAGATTTTGCGAAAATTATTTCAGTATGTGTAAATATTCATTCGCGCATCACATAATTACGACTAAAGCGAATCAAATGGTATTACTTAGTTACTCTCTAACCTGTAATATTTTAACAATACATAAAAATTATAACTTCGCTTTCTTTACTTTGGTAACGTACTACATTCATTCTGTGTACAATGCTGACGAAAGTTCTTGCTTTTTGGAAATTTGCATTCACTAACCCGTCGAGGACGGGTACTTCAGCTAGTAATTAGTATTTTAAAACTTTGAAAAATAGAAATATTGTCGTAACTTGCATTTGATTCAATATAGCAATTTAAAATAGCATCGTTCACTTTTAACATATTTTGAACTTTTATGAAAAATAAGTAAATTAAAGAAAAATATTTTATTCTGAAGTATTATTTTTGTAACTCCGCTGATATAAATATAAAGATCCCACAGTTTTCTCCAAAGAAGTTCCGTCTCTTGAATTTAGCAGATCTGCGTGTCTGTCAGAATGAATGGAGACCGAGAGAATAATCTTTGTTGCTTGGCAATAGCACTCTTATGAAGGAAGAATGACATTTACAGGCGTAAAAATGAAATGCTCCCAAGCATTGGAATATGAAATGTGAATGCGATGGCTTTCGAAGAAATCCGGCTTTTGACAGAAAAGATTTTACTCAAAATGGAATTCATTTTGGATTCCTAAGTGTATGGAAGTGTCAATAATCCTCAATGTTCGGAACCTGGTGCAACAGTGAAGAACTGAATGAATTCTGAAATAGAAATTCCAAACAATGGTTATACCTGTAATACGAAATATCCTACTTATATTATTCTACACTATACAGTTTAAGTTACAATCAATATTCATTGATCTGCAGTATAACTATAAAAGACTTACGTAGCGGGAATGGAGTATCATATTTTAAATTTTTTAAAATTGTTTTGAAATAATCTAATCAGTACCATATTCTTAAATATTAAATAATTTAATTAACTTTTGACAAAACATGATTTTAAAAATAAATTAGAGAGAAATTCGATAAAGTGAAAATTGTAGTTAAATTTTTATTAACAATATACAAAAAGTATGCACAAAAGTAAGCATAAAAGATAACGAACAAAATTTATTCCATTATAGCTCGCAAAGAAACTGTTTTATTCGTGTTTCAATATTAGCAATCTTCTAAATGTTAAACTTAGTTTTGCGAAATGTATAAGTATGTCTTTCTCGCAAAACACGATTTCTTAATTTTCAATGTACCGCACGCAAAATTACGGAAAATGTGAATGGAAAGTAGGTATTGCTTATATATAAATATTGATATAATAAATAAGTTAAACTAAAATTATTAACTTGTGTTGATAAGGAAAGAAAACTATAAGTGTGCAAAAGTTAGAGCGATAATTTGCATTGTAATAAATCAGCACCTCGTAAATCAGAAAATAATTTTACTTCCAATTTTCCAGTAGGTTATTTTTTATTTAAATTTAGCTGAAATTAATGAAGTTCAAGCTGATACGTTTTTAATACCTTATGAATGGTATGAAGCTAATATGAAAAACTTTTTTTTAATATGGTACATTAAAAGAGCATGTTTTTAAATATTAAATTTTATAATAAAATAAATGACATTTTGTTAGACTAATTGTATAGCAAGCAATTTGATATATTTTAATTAATAAATATTAATTTTACTTTATGGCAGTAAAAAAATTACTTTTTATTAAAGACTTCCAACATGCATTTGTCTTATCAAATCAAATTTGCCTTGTGTTTGGTTTCTTTTTTTAATCTAAAAACCTAGAAAATAAGTTTGTGTTTTTATAATTAGGACGTGCTTTTAAAAACTTTAATTTTTATAAGAATTTTCACAATTCATTAAATAATTACACTGTAAATTACAGATAACATCAATAAACATGTTTTCCTAAAACTTTGTTTTTAAATAAAATTGTTTTAAAAAATTAAGATGTACATTTCTGGGTAAAAGATTCAAATAAGCATTTCAAATAAAAATGTAAAAAGTCAGTTTTTATCATAAATAAGTGTTTTGTAATATCCATAGTACTTTAGCCCCTTTGACTGGAGATATGACTGATGTAAATTATTATAATGCTTTAATTGTTTAATGTAATTAATAATAGCACTAAGTCATAAGGGTTCAAATTTCGTATAATAGAGTCAACTCCTGTTACAATGAACCTCTGGAGACATGCAAATTTCGTTTACTATATCCGAAATTCTCTAAAACCGATGTTTCCTCATGTTGAACAGTAAAATTTAATACCAAACTAGAAAATACTATTTTATTCAAATTCTGAATGTTTATTTAGTACATCAAGCATAATTGATAGCATTTATGGTTATAGAAATATTTATTAAGTAAAGCAAACATAATTGATCCTATTCACGGAAATAATGTACATTATATATTCAGTTGGCAAAAGGTGATGTCGCTTTTAACCTGTGATATTGCATTGGTAATGTAAAATGAAAGGTCAAGAGCGAAAATTTCCACGTTTGGTTTATCTTTAAAAGAATTCTACTTTTGTTAGCAAATGCTTTTAAAGATTAGAATGTTTTACAGCAATAAAAAAAATATGACACCTCCACCCCTCTTGTTTAGCATAAGTATATTAGCCAGCCCCTGGCAATTCACTTGTATTTCAGAACAAGTTCTGTGTAATCTTTTTCTCTCTACGCAAACAAAAAAGAGACGCTCTTGGTTGAAATCGAACATCACCTCTGCCGTTCAGAATTTTTCACTATAACCGAAATCATTGTTCACTAAAGTCGAAAAATGCTGTGAGCATTTCTAATGTATGTGAATCGGGACTAATGCAATGCGTTCGCCATAGCCGAAAGTTTACTATATCCAGGTTCACTATAACCGGAGTTGACTGTACTACCAAGGGTTTTGATTTTAATAAATTTCGATCTGACATAAATTTTCTGCAGTTCTTTAATATAATATCAAGTTTTTTTAATAATTAAGTTTTTCTTTCTTTCTTAAGTGTAATTGAAAATATCAGGAATCTTATTTTATTTGTATTTTTTTTATTTGATAAATTTATTATACATAAACCTAGAAAGGAATTTTTTACATTCGAGTAATTTTTGAGTGGATGCTTCATCACCTTTTTATGTTTATGTGACTATCTTAAATCTTTCAACAAGTAGAATTTTATTATAAGTCTCTTCTTTTCAGATTTTATTTATTTATTTCACTTTTAGTTCAGGCAAGTTGAACTTCTCACAAATATTTTAAAATTACAAAGGACGAAATCGCACACAATATTTGTAACTAATACTAAAAATTCTGAATATGTAAAGAAATCTCTTGAAAACTAGAACATAAGCCACACTCTTTTCTAATATTAATATACCTAGAGCTTTACTAAACCTGAATAGACAATAGAAAATAAAATGAAATAAAAGATTGAAATGGTCCATAATGGCTTTCATACTTTTGCAATACAATAAAATGCAAGTTAGAAAAAAAAATTGACTTCCTTTTTCTGGAGAGTGATTTCCAAGTTGCGAAAAATGTCAAATGGGGCGTTAGAGCCTTGAGTGATACCTCCCTGGAGTGCACTAGGGAATTTTCGATGAGATCCTGGGCTGGTTTTAGCTTTACCTCCAGGCTACATTTTTTTATTTCTCAGGAAGAACTCAGAGTCCAAACAGATGGATAGTAGAGCGCAATTAATCACCAGAGCATCTGAAAATCAAAATGTTCAGGTAACTGCCTTCCATAAAGAGATTAAAATGCGCGTTAGGAATTTTGAAAGAACACCCTATTGTGCAAGGAAGAAATAAAAATACAGTTTAAAGTAAAACTTCTTTCAGTGGCTAAATTAAAACAACCGTACTACCTACGTTGAGTTGATGATGATGTTTTCTGGAGATAGCCAAAAAATACTTACTCAGGTAGTTTTCCTTAAATGTATCCCATATTTTATGAAAATTAGACAGTTTATATTTGCTAAAATAGTATTAAAATTATGTTTGTTAGGGATTTTCAGAATAATTTATAGGTGGCAGCACTTGACTCAACATTTTTCTTATCAGTTCTTTAAGCAGAGAATTATCGTGTCCGCCGTGACGCAATCAGTAAGCGCCTTCGGCAGCTAATCTGAATATTGCTGTATTTATGTTTTTATTCTAATAAAATATAATTGATGTAACTGTTTTCGAATCTTAGCGGATGCATATGCCTCTGCCAGGTGGTCAGCCTGACGCGAAGCCCCCAGTGGTCCTCATTTTATCAACCCACTCAAGGGATGAAAGGTTGAGTCGACCTTGTCCAACCCGGGACATCGGTTTTGAAAAATCGGTTTTTGATCGCTAAATTGACTTTTGATCTCTAAACAGACGAGTTTTTGCATGACATCGCAACTTTCAACATATGTTTGTATGCAAGAGAAAGTGTAGAAAAGAGTCAGCCTTCATTTTATTTATATATTGTTTTCGTGCAAACACAGATTCAAAGGACTAAAAAGTAAAACTACCCTAAACGAAAACTAAGAAATATTGCCAATGCCCTGGATTGTAAATATTCACAGAAATTTTCCTACAAAGCTCTTTTATTCAAATACTCAAACAGTTAGTTTTGTTCGCGTATAATATAAACTTTTTTCCTGCATACGTATGAACAGGGTCTTTCGTAGAGCAAACACTTTTAGCATATTCATGATTCATTTCAAATTTCAGCACTGAGAGATCGCTCGTCAGGCTAAAAATAACTCTCAACTAAACGCATAATTTTGTTCCAAAGTTACTCCCGGTCGATTTCGGAGTAAAGATCACTTCGAAGCGTATTTAAATTTTCTCAACCATTGATTTATGTTGTTAATAGGAAGTTTTGCGTAAGAGGAACAATTTGTAATGAGCTGGCGCTTTTCCCGTTTCAAAACTGTTATAGCATTTTAAAAAGATTAGAGGTCATTGCCAAACATTTTACTAACTCCGTAGTGGCAACAATCAACTGTTAAAATGAATCTGTGATATTTTTGAAATTCTTCAAATTGTAATGATAATGATGAACTGTGCTCATGCTACTTGTTGTATTATATGGGATGTCCAAATAAAGATTTATATGGTTTTTCATTTACTTATTTATTTTCTTAAGTAAGAAATATGAATCTAGAAATCAAGGAATTGAAAGAAGGGCATAAGAAAAAAACTTTATTTCTATTGTTATTTTTGATAAAAAATCAAAGTACATGTGTTTTGCTTAATTCTAATCAATATTTTGTTTATTGAACATTTGATTTTTTTGAAAATTTAAGAAAATGTTTTACTTAAGAAATGCCATGATTACAAAAAAAGTCAATCTTTTTTATCTGTATTTAATTAGTATTGCTGAAATTAATTTCCTTGATTTTAAATCACAACAAGAAGCATATAAGAAATGTTTAAAAAACGATAAACTAAAAAAGGAAAGTTGTTTTAAGTATTGGTAAAACTTATAACACAGCTATAAAAAATAGTTATGGTTTTCAAACAACAAAAATGTCAATATTTTGTATTCTTTTAATAACTATTTAAATATCTTTGCTTAGACACATTATCTATATGGCTTACTAGCAGTTGATTATTCATTTCAGATTTATGTTTATTGTTATTATAATTATTATTTTAATTTCTTGTGTTCGTCTTATTTTGACTTTTGATAATCTACAAGAATCCTCGAAACTTACTAAATAACATTTTAACAAGAATATTCATGATAAATACGAAAAGCACTAATTCATAGAAATCCGCAATTATTTCGAAACAAATTTTCATGTTCAGCCGTTCAAAATATTCCGTTGTTATCAATGCAATTTCTTTTCCTTGGATGCGATGGAATGCCTTGTTGCATGTATTTTTTAAAAGTATTCTAAACCATTTCCTTATACATCTAGTTGTTGTTAAGTGATTTAGTTCTCAGTTTTGTTAACTTGTATTGTAGAACATTATTGTAAATATACTCAGCTGCAAATACAAAAAAGTTTCAAGAGAAAAAGTGTGTGATAAATATGGCAAAATTTTTGTCATAGATGGGTTATTCATTTTTAATCTAGAACCTAGGTTTAACAGGTCAAACCTCCGTTCAGTGTTAGGTTTGAGTTCCATAATTGGGTTGAATTATGCTCAGGGGAGGAAGGTCCGACCAATGGCTAAGTAGATAATACACTGATATTGGAATACGTCTGAAATGTGCAAATCCAGAGTTCTGGCCTCTCGTGCGGCTGTCGATCTAATGGCCTAGAGTTTTGAGTGGTTTTCTGCAGATGTAACGTGAATGCGCGTTAGAACCCCTTCAAAAATCTCCCTCCCTAGGTATCCTTCTCCTAGTCAGAAAGCTTTCGTGTAGCTTAACAAAAACACCAGCATCAGGGGGAGAGGTTCTTGCGCTATCGTTAATTTCTTGGATTTTCTATTGAATGTAATTGTATAAAAAAGAAAAATATAACGATGACGGTGAAATTAATGAATGGAAAAATCTCTTAATGCATCTCTTCATTGAGGAACTGCATTAACAGCACAAATAACAATCTGGTCTTTGATTAATTATTTTACTCCGCATGCTTTGCATCCGATATTAACTGCGGGTGGCGAAAATAGCTCCGCTGTCTGCATAATACCGCTTTAAAATTATTCCCGAACGATTTCACACGAGAATCCTTTTAATGCTACCTGTTTATGCAGTGTTATTAATAATCGGACTATTTCGGCTCCAGCGTTAGTTAAAGGCTCCATTAACTTAATGAAAGCCCACCGCTAGAAAAAAAGCCATTTTCGTTAATGCCTTTTCTTAACGGTTACGGTTTATAAATACTGTTCTTACATTTATATCGATCGTTATTTTTTCTTTTTTAAATATTTTACTCTAGTATCGCAGTAATGCTTTTTTATGAATTAAGATTCTTTTTTATGTACAAATATTTTTTTAATTAAATACGTCGTATATGATTTCCAGGCTGAGAGAACGTTGCAATAATTACTTTTTGTTAATTTTTTTTAATAAAAGAAAGATTTGCTAAAAATGAACATAGCTAGCTGTTATTAAATATTAATGCAAATTAACATATAATAAATTCGTACGCAAATTCTTTGAACTTATTTTGATACATTTTTTGAGAAAATACTGAACCTTAATTTTAATGGCAAGAAAATAAAGGAATTATGTCATAAATCTCTTTACATATGTATCTTTAATTCTACATTGCTCAAAACAGTTAAAGGATATTGTAAGTTTAATATAAAACGACGCACAGTGGAGTTTTTGTGTCAAAATCCTGGCCAAAAATATTTTTCCCGTGTTTTAACGTTAAAATCATTACTGTTGACTTTTGACTTACTTTTTAGTGTTATATACTTCTTAAATTATATAAAAAAGCGTGTTGTCGCCAAATTTGGCGATATATCACCAAACGACTCGAAGTTGGTTTCCAACAAATGCCTTGTCTGGGGAGTGTCCCTTACTGGGAAGTACTACTATTGTATAATACCACTTATAAATGTAATAGCCCGCAGCTGTCGATCTAACGGTCTGGGTTTGGGGCGATTTTCTCCAGATGTCACGTTAATACGCATTAGAACCCCTTAAAATACCCTCCGCCCAAGGCATTCTCCCCGTTAGGCAAATAACCGTGTAGCTGCGCCTTAACTACAATAAAAATATATAAATGTAATAATTTACTTATAATAATACTTGTAAATACAATACTACTTATCTGTAAATCGATTTTTATCATAAAAATTTTTAGATTTTACACTTTACATTTACGTATCTAAATGTAGTTACTATAGGGATCTTATGTTTCGAATGACTTCTGTCTTCTGAAGATTAACTTTTTCATTCCGATTCTTTTGAACTCTGATATTCGTTTTCACTTAGAATCAGTTTCTTCTTTTTTTTTTATTCCATTTTTTTTTTCCGTATTCCAGAAAATTGCTCCACACATTAAAATATTTGTCGGATAGCCCAATCATCTGCATTCTACCTTTCACTTGTTCCAAGTGATTTTATCATTTATCTTTGTTACCTCGAACAATACACTGTGTTTCTGTGTGCTAAGTGTGATTATGCGTTAATTTAATTTTTATAACAGTATCAAGGTTAGTTTACATGCGATTTTATTTTGATAAGTATTTTAATTTAGTCACGAATACCAAAAGAAGTGATGGCAGTTTTTTTCTGTATGAGAAAGATAGACATCAATTTCAACTTAAGTTTTAGTATAAAATATCGCATTACACCAATGTGTAATTGTGTTTTTATGAAATAAGGACTCATAAAATACAGGAAATAATTAAATTTATTTGCTTATATTTGCTACTCGGCACAAATTTGCGGGTGATCTGCTCTTTCCATTTGAATTGGTCTAAAATTACTGCTCTTCTTATAATTTGTTTGTGTTTGTTCAATAAATACGCTCTGTTAATGGGTGTTGATAGAGATTTTATGTTAATTTTACTTTTTTAGAAGGTTAGTTTAGATGAGATTTAATTTTAATAAGTGTTTTAATTTAACCTTGAGTACCGTAAGAGATTTTCCGTCTCATAAAAAAGGAATAACTCAGTTTAAACTCGAATTTAAGCTTATTATATCGCTTCTGCCATTGGTTCCCAACCGGATTCCCAAAATCATGTTCTAGTACACGGTGATCACACAGAGTTTTCCCTCATTTCTTTCGGTTTTCAGAAGGTGTTCGAAAAAATAAAAAGTTTGGAATCGCTTGCTTATGTCAATGTATAATTGTGTTTTCCTGACGGAAGTACTTATAGCCTACAGGAAATAATAAAATTTCTATGAACCGATATGCGATATTGTTCCAATATATTGTCACCACAATCGTGCCTCTGCACTACAACTTAGTCTGAAATTAATACTCCATGTATTAAATAATCAAATTTTGCATTTTGTTGTATCGAATTCAGTTAATTAGAGTAGAACACAAGATACATATATATACATGTGTGTGTGTGTGTGTGTACTCCTCCAAAATCCAAACTTAGAAAATTCCGTCAAGAGTTCTTAGATATCAAATCTACAGCTGAAAATTTACTAAAATTCAGCCCTGTCTGGTTCTTATTTAGAAGAATCTGATTTTGATTCCTAATAATTATCATAGTAGTATTTTATATACTTAATATTAGTTCAGGTTATTTTTCTTTTTACTTCTTTTGTATGAGTAAATGAATACTTATCATTTATCTTGTTGCGTATAGTTTAAGCCGTCTTCACACTGTATTGTTATTATTTATAGATAAATTATGTTAACCCTCTCGTCACCCTGAACCTCATATGAGGCTCCTATTTCAAATAGCAATATTTAGAGAGAAAATAATTGAATTTAGTATTTTTTTCTTTCAAAGATATCAATATTATTAATTCATGTAGAAAGTATATGAGGCTCTTAACTAGATGCATAAATCGTGCCTAGATTGCAGTTCTAGTCAATTTAGATCATTTTTTACAGTTTTCGCTTCATTGTTTCAGGAGAAAAATTAAGAAAATATTTACGCTGCTTTTTTACCGTTTTTTTCTTTTTAAGGTAAGTATAGATTTTTCTTATTCCTCAACCTTTACCTAATATGTGCATCCTTTTAAATTAATTTTAGCATAACAAAATGCTTCTAAAATGCAGAAATTATTATTAGAAAAATTATTAGTATCGACAATAATCGACAAATATTAATCGACATTAGAAAAAAATATTTTTGCATGATTTATAATAGTATTTCAGATGCATTAAATGCTAGACAGATTTGTTTTCTCTGATTTTTCATAATTCGGTGACGAAGGGGTTAAAATATATGAGTTGAACCTTATTTTTTATTACACCCAAAACACTCACTTTCTCATTTAACCAACAAACTTAGGGTAAATAATTTTTTCCCGTAGAATATGAAATTCTCATACTGTGAATAGTGTTGAACCGATACGTTGATAATTGATATATTTTTCTCTCTCGTAAGAAAATATTATAATCGATTCAATTTACTACTTTGTAAACATACATTTATGTTTTGCTTTTTCATGTAAGTTTATTTATGAAACATATTTATGAAATGCACGAACGTTTACATTTTCATGTGAGTAGTTTTAAACAAGAAAGATAAATCATACCAAACGCATAGATTATAAAACACTTTCCAACACAAAAATGTTTTTGCGACAAATTTGGCGATTATTTTCCTTAAAACTAGAGAGATTTTGGAGATAAGATAATGTTGTATTATCACTATAAATGCAATTTTATGAGACCCTGTAAAAAATCTTTAATTTTTTTTCCCACGTTTAACTGAGGAATATAAAAATGTCATACTTATTGTCTTGTGCTAGAAATGTATTTGTGTCTTACAAATGATTTCAGTGCCAAGTGTCACTGAGATTTTAGTGCCAAGGAAGGTAGTGAGAAACAGGATTGTGTCCGAGTAAGATTTATTAAGATGGCGAGCCAACTGGTCGCCGGAGGCGGCTAGTAGCTTAATATAATCAGATTAGATATTTAATGCCGAATAATGAAAATATCGCCAAGTTCGGTTAATTTTTCAAAGCATTTTTTTCGCATCCTATTTGGATATTTATCGCAAAAGTCGCCAACATTGGCGACTTTTGGTGCAACTTTTGAGAAAGGCACTCGATCATCGTCGGATTTTTAGCTAATCATATATTGTAGGATAGTATTATATGCTTTAAATAGGTGCCTGTCTCTAAACTGCCACTGACCTCATTGTATTGAAATTATTTTGAGTGCTTCTGTAGAAAAACTATTAACTATACAGACATCATTTTCGATGTAAAGCTTCATTTTGCAATCCTTAATAACATATATCAATTTTGTTTCATTTCAAATAGCAGAATATCTCTAAGACTAGAAGTCAAAGCCCGTTGTGGAGGGTAACTACAATAGGTGCTAGAAAAAACATTTGACGAAAGTATGTCTACACTCAATATATTTAATCTTCGTCTACCTAAAATAAATAATTCCATATTCAATTTTAATTATATACCCAAATCGAATTTGGAAACGTGCGGAATCGAAAGATTTCGTTTTGTGTACACACCTATTCTCATAACCATGCAGACGATTTATTTGTGATAAAAACTTTTTAACAAAAAAATTAAACCGCCGAAAAACTCAAAAGCAAAAAAATAATAAACCTTTTCTTAATTAACCTTAATAACTAAGTAAGTTCTTAAACTAATGTAAGTATACCTAAGTAATTTTGAGTCGGTGCCAAACAACCAATGAACAAAGATCACTAAATTGCCTAAATCTCTATTATTAATAGGAGTAATTTATTGTTCACACACAGATTTTAATACTGAGTTGTGGATTACAAAGTAGACCTCTCTGCATTTCTGCGAAAGCTCGTTGATCGTGAGCGACGTGCGGAGAGCGCATTTTTTGGAATGTTAATATTTATCGGAGATTTCGCGTTGTATTGTCAATTTGATTTGGTTATTTCTTTAAATTTAAGGTAATTTAGTGATCTTTGTTCATTGGTTGTTTGGCACCGACTCATAATTACTTAGGTATACTTACATTAGTTTAAGAACTTAGTTATTAAGGTTAATTAAGAAAAGGTTTATTATTTTTTCCTTTTGAGTTTTTCTGCGGTTTAATTTTTTTGTTAAAAAGTTTTTATTTTTTAACAAAATTGAACGTTATTAAAAGTTTTTATTTTATAATTTTTTGTGGCTACAAACTCAAATTAACAGCTTAGTGATGTCAAATTGAGTAAGCGAATTCTATACATTCATCTGTGTACGTCACACAGTAGCTAGAATTAAAAAATAACCATTACGCATGCTCCAAAATTCAAGAAATTTCGGATCTTTCAACAGTTCTGAAATTTCCAATTTGCAATATTTGACGCATTATCATACCTCAAAAAAAAAAAAAAAAAAAAAAAAAAAAACCGTCGTCAAGCGGTACACATTTCTTTATGGTTGCCAGTCAAAACTACCACCGGCAGGGTACTTCACTCCCGCTGAACATCGCCCACGATGGCGCCAGAACCAACACTAAATGAACATCAAAATGTAAACAGCACCGGATACGGAACATAGACCAGTTCTTTTTAGCTGCATGAATTTCGAAAAAAAATTAACAAATTGAACTTCGGAAATTTTAATAACGTTCAAATACTCTTTTGCGAAACGGCAAGCAAAAACAAAATGTGTGCGTGGGATTTACACATTTGCATGCGTTAACATGATTTATTCAAAATTAAAGCATCGACGCATATGTACGTAAATTCAGAACTACAAAAAATCTTAAAAGAATCGTTTTAACAAGCGAAAACAAAATGTACACATATGTGCTGTGTACTGTGAACGAAGATGTATAGGTGGTTTGATGTGCAGTTTTAAACGGTGACGTAAAAACTTCGCCAATATCCCTTGCAATGGACGATATCGATACAATGCTATTTCAATCACGTGTCGGTGGAAAATACAAATTTGAACTAATCAGATTGAAACATTGAGTGTCAACTGAAACTACATTTTAAGTTGATTGGTTGGAGTTCAGGTGTTGGCTGAAAAATGACGTCACACGGACACCGTCCATTTAAAAAAAATCAACTCTTCTGGTAATAGCATCCAACAAATATCGATTCAAGAGCTTATATGCCTCTTTAGAGCTTGTATTTTATTTTATGAAAGCTATAAAATTTAAGGAATATTGCATTTTACCGAGGAAAAGGAAAAAGATCACTAAACGAGCTGGCATTAAAAAAAAAAAAAATAGCTATTTAAAAGTCATATTTTATGCGGGTTCATACATTACAATCAGTGAGTGAAAAATCAATCATCCCTTGTTTTCCTACCCTTAGGGTTGGAATTTTTTTTCCAAATCTATATGGGACCAACTTCGGGGTATACCCTTTCCAATAAAAAAAGAATTATCAAAATCGGATTACTCTGTAAAAAGTTAAGCGTGATCATACATATATATATATATATATATATATATATATATATATATATATATATATATATACTAGCTGACCCGGCAAACGTTGTTTTGCCATATACATTATTCCTAGGATTATTTTAGTAGAAAGAAATGACTAACTTATTGTAAGTGTGTGAGGATGTGGTATATGAGTGGAAGAAGCATGGAGCGCTGTGAACAATGCTGGAATATAAAAATAACACAATACCAAACATTTATATTTTTAATTCATTGTAATTTATTCTTTACATTTATATATATTGCTAATTACAATAATTTTACTAAAAAATAATATCAATCCCTTAACGGAATAGAGTGAACAATATTTTTAGCTAACACAAACAAACTGCATGGTTTGCCCACTCGAGATCATGCCACGTATAATTGTCCGTGTGAAAAACATGGCGTGCTCAAATCTAAGCCACAAACAAACATAGTTTGGCCTTGAGACTTATTCATAGTCATTCCATAAAAAATTTTGTCCAAAAAAAAAATAATAATAATAAAAGGATGAAAATCTGAAACATTTTCAGATTTTAAATACGCACTATAGCGCTATATATTAAAATCGTATCATAATTTATGCGTCGTCCCTATTTTTCTCTCATATTCCATTAAGTTGGAAAGTGTATATTATTCATGACTGTGCTGTATTTTTTTTTCTTGTTTCGTAAAACCCATCTTTGGAATCGAAATCTATCTTAAAATCGTCTACTAAAACTATTTTACAATATTCGCCAAGTATATTACAACTACACTTCATCGTTCTATATATTGTTTCGAATGCGCATCATAATACATGCGTATACCATGTATGTCTTTCTTGGGTTGATTCCTACTTTAACGCCTCGACTCTCGCCAAGGTGGCGATTATTATTAAACATATGCAGTTACAATGACAATTTTTTGCATTTATGTGGCAATCATAATTTAGAATTAAAATGGCAATTTGGAACAACATGTAAGCACAGCATGCCGTTACATTTTTATTTATTTTGGATTGCCAATTAATGTAGTTGTAATAATAAAGTGTCTTCAAATTCCTTAACAGGTGCGTTTATCGCTAATTTGTTTACTTTAGTTTTCATCTAGTTCTTTTGGGAGCGCCGAAACGGTACGTACGTATTATGCCGGCGGTCACTTCCGCCAAACTACTTTTTCGTCAAATTTGCTGGCAAACTATTGCCAATCGTATTCCAAACCATCAACAATTTCATGTGCCTGGCATTTATCTTGGTGAAAATTGCTTGTCTTGGAGGACCGCCGGGATAATACGTAAGTACCGTTGAAACTTGTGCATTACTCCCAGAGACCCATGACTGCAAAGCTCGCCAAAGTACGGGGATTTTTTAGGTTGGCGAGAGTGGGGGGCGTTAAAATAGGAATCAACTCTTTTTTGTACCATAAAACACATCTTTGGAATCGAAATCTACCTTAAAATCGCCTACTGAAACTGTTTTACAATCTTCGCCAGGCATATTCCTCCTATAGGCATATTCCAACTATGCCGCAAAGACATGAAATGGGAATTATAATCCATGAGTGTACAGTGTTTTCCTTTCTTGTTCCACAAAGCACTTCTTCAGAATAGAAATCAATATTAAAATCGCCTAATAAAACTGTGTTACAATATACGCCAGGCGTTTTCTAATTATACTCGAAATATATTTATAATAAATTGTCACGTTTTGGCTCCCCATTTAGCGATCCAGTATCAAAAATTGCAAATCCTTGTGCGACTTTCAACATTTTATTAACGCCCCCCCCCCCCCTCTCCACGTTATCTGGCAAACACATTTGAAAAGGGACTCGATGCGCTAATGCCGAGACAAAAATCCTGATTGAACTTATTACCACTCTGGTGCTAAAAATTTTGAGGTGGACCGCCCTTGTGACTTAGGGGTATGAGACAAAATCATATTCGCAGACCTAACGAATATACATATAAAATTTCTTTAAAATCGGTTGAGCCGTTTTGGAGGAGTATGGTAACTAACACTGTGACATGAGAATTTTATTTATTAGATATACCCAATATGAGTTCAATCGAATGTACCGTTTAAACGCTAGAGCACTTTCAAGAATTCCCCCCCCCCATAAGCCATAATGTAAAACAAATCTTTGTAGTAGCCCAGTAGAAAAACTATAAGTTCTATACACATAAAAATCAATGTCGGTCTTACGATGGTGGTTTATAACATATATACCCAATTTGAGCTCAATCGAATGCCCCGTTTAGGAGCTATCGTGTTCACTCACACGCACACACACACACACACACACACACACACACACACACACACACACACACACACACACACACACACACATACATACATACAAACATACATCTCGTAAAAATAGCATAAATGAATTCAGAAGACCTCAAAACGTGTTAATACATCAAAATCTCGAAGTCGAATTTTTTCATGATTACAATACTTTCCTTACAGGGTACATGTTCGGAAAGAAAAAAGGATGAAAATCTGAAACACTTTCAGGTTTTAAATACACACTATAGTGCTATATATATTATATATATATTAAAATCGTATCATTAGTTATACGTTGTCCCTATTTTTCTTACTTATTCCATTAAATTTCAAAAGTGTATCATTATTCATGACTGTGCTGTATTTTTCTTGCTTGTTTCGTAAAACCCATCTTTGGAATCGAAATCTGTCTTAAAATCGCCTACTAAAACTATTTTACAATCTTCGCCAAGTACATTACAAATATACTTCATCGTTTTATATATTGTTTCGAATGTGCATCATAATCCATGAATGTACCGGTTTGTCTTTCTTGGGTTGATTCCTACTTTAACGCCTCGACTCTTGCCAAGGTGGCGATCATTAAACATATGCAGTTACCATGACGATTTCTTGCATTAATTTGGCAATCGTAATTTAGAAATAAAATGGCGATTTGGAACAACATGTAAGTAAAGCATGCCGTTACATTTTTATTTATTTTGAATTGCCAATTAATGTAGTTTTAATAATTAAGTGTCTTCAGATTCCTTAACTGGTGCGTTTATCGCTAGTTTGTTTACTTTAGTTTTCATCTGTTTCTTTTGGGAGCGTTGAAACGGTACTTACCGTATCGTACAATCGTATTCCAAACCATCAACAATTTCTTGTGCCCGGCATTTATCTTGGTGAAAAATTGCTTGTCTTGCCGGACCGCCGGGATAATACGTAAGTACCGTTAAAACTTGTGCATAACTCCCAGAGACCCATGACTGCAAAGCTCGCCAAAGTACGGGGATTTTTTAGGTTGGCGAGAGTGGGGATGTTAAAATAGGAATCAACTCTTTCTTGTACCATAAAACGCATCTTTGGAATCGAAATCTATCTTAAAATCGCCTACTGAAAATGTTTTACAATCTTCGCCAGGCATATTCTTCCTGTAGGCATCTTCCAACTACACCGCAAAGACATTTTAAATGCTGTTTGGAATGGGCATCCTAATCCACGAGTGTACCGTGTTTTCCTTTCTTGTTCCACAGAGAACTTCTTCGGAATAGAAATCTATATTAAAATCGCCTAATAAAACTCTTTTACAATATACGCCAGGCGTTTTCTAACTATACGCGAAATATATTTATAATAAATTGTCGCGTTTTGGCACGACATTTAGCGATCAATTATCAAAAATTGCAAACCTTATGCGACTTTCAACATTTTATTAACTTCTCCCCCCCCCTCTCCACATTATCTGGCAAACACATTTGAAAAGTGATTCGACACGCTGTCTACACAGAAATCCTGATTGAAATGAATAGCACTCGGGGGCTAAACATTTTGGGGTGGACCGCCCTTATGACTTAGGGGTATGAGACATAGTTAAAAACCTATTCTATGACCTAACGAATATACATAGAAAATTTCATTAAAATTGGTCGAGTGGTTTCGGAGGAGTTAGGTGACTAACACTGGGACAGGAGAATTTTATATATTAGATATACGCGTCGATTTGAGAACCTCCTCCGTTTTTCGTCGGTTAAAAAAAAAAATTAATAAACTGCGTAATCTGGAAAATCTATTTTAAAAGAATTTTAATCCCAATTGTATGACGTCATATTCACTTGAAATAGGTAATTTTGTCACGCAAATGACTCACATTTTTGACTCTCGGAAATAAAATGGTTCTGAAAAAAGTGAAAAATCGTTTAAAAGTGAGGGAACAGGTGGATTTTCAAATTTTTAAAGGAGCGCAGATTGTTTTCTATATTTTAATACATAATTATCAGAAATTTCAAGTGGATCGTACAAACGGTGAAGAAGCTATTGGGCTTTTTGTGTTAACTTTGTAATCTTTTTGCAGTAATGGCGGAAAAAGTTTTATCTTGAAGTCAGATATCAGCGTAACTGTATAGCAGGACGAAACGCTTTAAAGAATATCTTCCCATAGAACGCAATGTATTTGGAGTATTTTGAGTGCTCCTGCAGAAAAAATATAAATGCTACATATACCATTTTCAATAGGGTACATGGTACAGTAGTCACGAATAACATATTTAAATTTCGTAGAAATCGATGCATATTTACGTAAGTTAGAGCACGGACGGACGGACGGACGGACAGACAGACAAACCGAAATCATAAAAACTTTTCAACCTTGTTGGAAAGTGTTAAAAATAATAAAGAGTCAGAAGAAAAAATACGTTAACTTCACGTCCATTTAAAAAATTTCAGAGCTTGCATTTACTCAAAATAAGACATTATTTCGCTCTAAATAACTAAGTAATTATTGTGACCGCTGAGTACTTTATAGAACAACGTAATTAAGGTGAATTATAATGTAGGTACTGATGAAATTTATTAATAAATTGTACAACTTAGCAAATATTCTATTAAAATGACAGTTTATTCAGATAGAATTGTTCTATGTGCATATAACAAATTTTGGGATACACTTTTCAGTCAAACTAAAAAAAAAGTTCTATACGATTTTAAAAATTAAAAAACAAAAGTACATATCTTGTATCTCATTCATTTTAGTTTTTGATAAAACATTTCAAACACAATGCAATAAAACTTTAAATAGGACTAAAATATATCAAGGGAGTAATACGTTTGTAATCTGTATACAAAAACACTTAAAACATAAAAGGACGGTTTGAATTGTCTGGAGCTCTATCTGGATTTTCAGGAAAATGTTCTAAATAGATTTGTATTACTAAAATTGTCTAATGAATGTTCTGTGATTGAACATTTTCTTCTCTTTAAAATTGTACTCAATTAAAAAAAAAAAAAAACCTTCCTATGACGATGAATGAGTCAAAGTAAGGTTTGTAAACAAAAAAGAGAGTTATATCTGTTGTATTTCTATAGTTATATATTTCGAAATATCAATTTGAATGAAAAAATTTGATGCTGCTTTTTATTTAACTCATGATTTTTCTATACTAAAATCGTACAATATATTGAAAGCTACAAACTATCGTTTCATTTGTTGAACTATCGTTTCATGTTTGTAAATTCCACGTGATTCTACATACTTGGAAACGCTTTGTTGCAAAGGAATGAATGACTTTATGCCAAATCGGGCAACCATTATGTTTATTTTTTCAGTCTTTTATTAATATCTTCTAGAATAATTCGATTTTCGAAATTTAAGTCAGCTTAGCAGGTTCCTCGGAATTTTTTGAATCCGTGGGCACCTTAGTCGAAACTCAAATCCCCGCGGTTTAGGAGGAAATAGGTCAACAAGCTTTGACAGCGCCAGCAGCAGCGACAGCGGCCTTTACTTTTTTTTTAGAATAGAGAGAAAATGGGAGACTTGTTTTCTTTTTGAGGGGGAGAGGGGGGCCCATCGTAAATACCTGCCATGGGGTCCGAAAATCCTGTCGGCGGCCCTGGTTAAAAGATTGAAATAAGCCCTTTAATAGAGTCGTGCAAAATTACATTGTCAGTAATATGCAGCTTCTTTTAAAGTTATCTCTAAAATCTCGCTACACTTGGTACAATACATCACCAAATTTGGGGCAAAATATTGTTCTGTCTGAAAGTGTTTTATAACTGGTGCGTTTTGTATGATTCTTTTCTTTTTCGATTGCAATATCTTATTTTTTTACAGGGTCACCCAAAAGACTTTCAATACATTAAGGTCTATTGACACCTCCAATTCATTAAATGTCAGTGATTAATCAGTATTTCAGCTATGCCGAAAGCTCTCAAAGTATCTCAAGCTAGGCGGCTTTTCGCGAAATATCCCAAAATTAAGTGCCAAAAGAAAGTTTTAAACCCGAACCGAGCTTGGCAATATTTCAAACATTTGGCTATTAATCGCAAAACCGCAGTATTAATTCAGTAGTTCATCGATTTCAAATGAAATAAGTTTAGATGAAGTGCACCGTAAATATTTATGATTTGACAGACGTATAAAGAAGTCATGTGGTCTCCACATTATATTTTATTCAACTTATAGTAATGTATTTTTGTGTGTGTTTTAATGTATGTACTAACAAATATTTGATTAATATTTTGCGGTTTATGGAGAAAGAACTTTTGTATATCTTCAAACAAACATGCAGAAATTATAACTTGATTTATACAGGATGCACAGCAAGTAACACCTTGATTTCAAAATCTCAAAAATAAATATCAGTAGAGGGGCATAGCAAACGGTATGTTTATTATAGAAGCTGTACGTATTTTATACAGAAGTTAGGATATAGTAATTACAAAAACCATTAAAAGAAGGCGCTGTTGTCGCAGACCTTCATAGTCTCTAGATCTGACTCCTTATGACTACTTTCTGTTGAAAACATTGAAACACATTGTCCTCCGAAACAATCTCAACACACTGGACGAGCTTGAATAGTCTATTTGTGCGACATATGTATCCATTTCCCTTGAAATATTGCAAAAAATTATGAAAAATTCCATTTTTCGTTTACTCCACCTCTGTATGTCGAACTGTGAACATTTTGAAAAAATTGTGTTTTGAATGCTTGCAGAGAATGAGTTTATACTTATTCATAATGACTGTCGATCGACTTAGACGTGCAGCGCCATCTGTTAACAGTAACGTCCGCGAGGAGGCTGCTTTGGGGGATTTTGAACTTCCTTGTCGAAAATTTTTAATATAAAGTTTGTAAACTTTTAATTTTCAACGTGAAGATAGCACCTTTAAGTAAAGATTATTACATTCATACGCACCCTTCCCCTAAAGGAAGTCTGCGTACGTCATTGTCTATTAGCAGCTATTAGAACTCACCATTTCGTAACATTTTTACAGGTTACATAATAAACGTTACGTTTGATGCATTCTGCAATTTATCTTTAAGAAATTTTTAATTGTGAACTGAGGGTGTTATTTGCTGGACTCCCTGTATTTCAAACAAAGTAACATTGATTCATCTATCCATAACTATACACTACTAACCTTTATGATCTACTAAAAGTTAAAAACAAACTGGTACATATATGTTATGAAATTCTCCTTATTCAAGATTTATTGTGAGAATCAACGACATACAGCTAGCAATCATATATTGTTTGATGATATGGGATTTACTCTTCTTCCTTGAGTCGCTTAAACCCAGATCTCCCATTCTACGAATAAAATATAGAAGAAATATCGTCCAAAATCGACGATTATGTAAAGAAACTTTTGTCTAACAACTTTTCCGAAGGTTTTCCTCTAAGATCATTGTTTACATGAGGATCTCCTGCTTTATTTACTCGGAAGGGACTTTCCAGAGAGGACCTAATCCCCAATCTATCTCCGGTAATCTGCCAGAGACACGTTCGAAAACCTCTTCCATTATAAATCGACCGATTTCCTACTCGGTTCTTCCAGATTTTGCTTTATTTATTTAGATGCTGGAGGACGCCCTTGCCTACAGAGACGACAACATGCAGTGGATATCAATCACGGGCTGACGTCGGAAGAGCAGTGAAGTGATGCTGTCAGGAAGCTAGGCTGTTTTTCTTTGCGACTGACTACGTTTTCGATCTCGTACATAAATTCGCGAGCTGAATGCGAAAAAAGTTTCTGGTGCGGTACGTTGGACGAAAAGACTTCGCTGTTCTATTACAGAAAGAAGCGGAGCGTGTATGTGTCGAGGGTATCGAATACAATTCGACATCATGTACGTGAAGAATAAATCTTTCTCTTAGTATCATCGAGTGTTTGTGAATACGTGCGCATGTGTGTTAGACGGGACCCATCATCATTTTGAAATTAATTTATACCGAAACAAAAGTATTTCAATTCCTTTCAAAAGTTTTGAAGTGTGATAAAAAAAAGATGTATCTCTCCCTGAACTCAAAAATAATAAAATCATGAGTTAAATTCTTTAAGTATGTATAAAGTATGATTCTGAAAATATGTGTCGTATCTACGAATGCACACTTTTTTTCATTATGTTATATGATATGAAATCAGCACTGTCTCTGAAAGCATTTAAATTCTGTCTAAATAGAAAGGAAACTTTTTAAAAAAAGAAATTATTTTTTTTTCTTTTAGATACATTAATCAAATTATACCAAAGAGATATAATTTTATTATTATTCATTAATATATTTCTTAAAGAACTCTGATAGATGAGATGAAATGAAAGAAAAATTTTTAAGATGAAAAAAATAAACTTCTTAAAAGATTAATACACAACCAAACTTATTTACTAAAACACTCATGATAGTAAAATGTTTGTACTATTTAGCTAGTAAATACACTAGTACTAGTAAATGCTTGTCTAGAGAACTGCAGATTGTTGCAACAAACAAAAGGCAAACGCTAGAAGCAGCAAGATGCCCTGAAAAATTGCCATAACTACTGTTTGCAGAACTGAACGAAAAATACAGTACTGGATTTGGAACATTTTAAAGGTTGTATTGGATTATGGGCATTAATAAGAGCAATAAAATCACAATTTACAACATACAACCAAAAATTAATAATATAAAAATTAAACCATTTCTGTATTAGAATGCAATAAAGGAACAAAATAAGTAGTTTTAGCACTAAGAGTAAATATCGCATAAAAATCAATTTTGCTGCGTAGTCCAGTAAATAACATTTATAGAAAGGGGGGGGGGAAACAATTATACTTTATTACTGCAGATTTTAAAAATGAGATCCTAAAAAATAATGCATCTATTGAACTGTCATTCAGCCTAGAACTTCTCTCTTCATAGCAAATGCCAAAAGTACCGGTATTTAAAACTTAGTAAATACTGGTTTCACGAGATTTCAAAATAGCGTAAAACACCGGTATTGCAATCACTAGCCAGAAGTTTATGGGCATAAAAGTGAATACCGGAGATTTCATTTGTGCAACGTATCAACAAGCTTATTTATTGTAATAGACAAGTAAAATTGAATGTTTGGATGCACTGGCCGCGCCGCCGCCTGGCACCGCAGATCGGTATAATAAGCTCGGTAAGATGCAGTAAGTACCCCGTTGTGATGGCCCGCCACCAGTGATTGCCGACTTGGTTGAAGAGTACGTCAGCCAGTTAGCAGCCAGTTTATGCTGAGACAACCCGCTGCCCTAATCAAATTAATTCCACAGCTATCAATGCCCAGCAGTAACGAGCAACGTCACTGGGGGGGCGCGATTGGCGGCCTACTGTAATAAGGGACTTACATAAAGTCTTTTGGTTTTGTAAAACTTATTAGCAAGAAGGTAATTGGGTAGAGTCACTTTTATTGTTTGATAATAGGTTTGACGTTAAAATATTTAGAATGCCTGGAATTAGATAAATATTCGTATAATAAAAAAATAATTTCCCATTATATTCCTTAAAGTAAATGTAATACTTAAACGTGTCAACAACATAGCAATTAGTGCAATATTGCGGGACTATTTTCTTCAATCTTTTCTTCAGTACTTCACGTTAGAGGGATGGGAACAGGACGAAATATAATCTTTGTCTCGCTTCACAAAATCGGTATATGGTATTGATGAAAATGGGTGCCTTGTCTCTTATAAACGCTGCAAATGTCTGTCTCATCATTCATCCTTACTTGGCGTTTGCCTTAATTAATAATACATTGTAAAAAATTTAAACGTATATCCAATATTATTGAAATATTGTTTATACATCTGAAATATTTCCCTCTTATTTCACCATATGAGAAAGCTATTAGAGATTATTCGAGAAAAAGTCCATCTAAATATTTGCAAATATATAAAAAGAAAAGAATATCACCAACCTAATGTTAAAATTGTTTTGCGTTTACACATTAAAAATATTCCCAGTACATATCAAAATCTTTGTAAATATTTCAAAGTGTAAACAGCCCAACTGAGTAAGCTGATCTGCTGATCAATATTGTTTTCAATGTACTCTACTGATTAGATTAAGCTTTTTCAAAATATCATCAGCCTGATGAGGGCGTCCTTAGTGCTTTTATAAGTACTCATAATAGTTATTTCAAGAATTTACTTACTGATGCAATATTCTTATCTGAAGTTCTCTATTATCCAAGATATAGCCAGTGCAACAGTTTTATTATTAAACAAACAGATCTCACATTATATAAATGCATTAGTTGAAGTATCCATCGTTCACAAGTTAATATGTAATGCAGTTTCCAAAAAGCCTGAATAGCCTGTAGGAGTACAAAGAATGGAAATATCATATTGGCAAACGTATAGAAACAAAGATAGCTTCTGTGTATTGTTCAAAGATTATAGGTTAGAGAGCAACTAAGTGCCGAGTGAAATTGTCTATAGAGAAAACCATTTATTTTCAAATTTAACATTTTATTTTAATGGAATGAGTTTTTAAAGTCAAGAGAGCATTAATCGCCTTTAAATAAATTTTGTTTGATCCACTGTAGATATATTATGCTTCCAGAACCTTTTATTTTCACAATATTTAAAAAAACAAATAAATACTTTAAAAAATCGACGAAATTTGTTTAAGTTGAATAGTCCGGTAATATATTACTCCAAGACACGTTAAAGGGATCCCCTCCCCCACCAAAAAAAGCGACATTTATTGTTTTATTTTCTGTCGATCATGTTACTAAATTTCATTCTAGTCTCTTATACCGTTTCTGGGGGATGCAAGAATAAACATTTATTCTATACTGCAGCATGAATTCAAATTTTGGTTTCCCCTTGTCTTATTAAAATTACGGAAAAAAAAATTGTTGTGAATTACACATTAATTAATTATTTTTCACCTTTCATAAATTCTTGTAATTATTAATCTATTCAGCTTCAAGTAAATTATTATTTCAAACAAAAATTATTTTTTTCATCTCTTGATAAATACAACAATGTTAACCAGATTATTAACAAGATCATCAGTGGTTTTTATAAACTTTCATGCACAGTAAAACAAAGGTTCGAAACCCTGTAACCGCAACCTCTGTATCTACAATTTATCACAACGAGAGAAAACCTGTAATTTATAGATTTCTAAGCAGGTCGTAAAGTCATATTTCTGAATATTTCTCCTAATTTCTTTTCTAATTGAGATATAGCCAAAATTCCACTACCTTCGAGAACTTTCTTTTGGTCGACAAAGTCGCCAATACGGTTTCCAAGGTCCAAGGGTCACATACTCATTTCCTTTGCATGAATGCCTGTACACTCTCTTCTCAGCAACACACATTAGTGAGGGAAAACAACATTACAATTTTGTAACAATATTTTTATCCCTATATTTCATAGTGACACAGAAAAAGAAATTCAGGACAAAGAGCAACGAATTTTTGAGATAGTAAATTAGATAGAAGAAAACATATAAAAATACCCCCACGCAAATACGACACACTAAAATGCTTCTAAGTCAGTGGGGAGTCCAGAGGGTAGTGATGTAAATGGCATGCAAATTTCTACATTGCAGACGTCGCTCAAAACATTTGTAAGGAATATAGTTTCACAAGAAAGAGAGCAGAAATCATACCTAATTTATTCCGTTTTGTGTACTTTCAAAAGTAAATTTTTGAGAAAAAATGCTTTCTTGTTCAAATAAAAGGGACTTCTTTGCGTTAAAGCATCTCTGCTTATTTTTTTCATAAGCTGCCAGAGAAATAAATGTGGCATGTGCGCAAATAGGTACCTTTTGCTCTGATTATTTTGCTGTTGCACATATTAAGCGGACGAAGCATTAAGGTAACAAATAAAACCGTGCAGGTGGAAATACAAACTTTTAGGCAATCAAGAACTGCAGACCCTTACATGATGTACTACGGTTAGTAGATTTTCCTTGAGTAAATTTAATTGTCATATCCAGGATCATACCACCAAGTAACACAATACTATCAGGTTGGATAATCTAATATTAATACAATTTGACCTCACAATTCTCCGAGATTTTGGTGTTGTCTGAATGATGATTTTTATCAGAACACTGCGATTTACTCTGGCATTTTTTACTCTATTTCAATCGCATTCACAGTCTAGAGTCAATGGCAATACCGTAAAAAAATAAGCATATTTCAAAGTTTCTCCAATATAGCGGAAGGTATTGGGTTTTGAATATTAATTTTCGTTGTTTTGTAAATTGGAAGACGAACTCTTCATCAGGATTTCTTGACGTTACAGGGTTATCTGTCATTGCCGGAAGATGTTGTCCTTCCTGCATCTATAAATCACATATTGGCATCACTACAATTTAATTTTACTTAACATAAGGACTGATTTTTCTCGGGTGACTAATGAGCCAATTTTGAAGTAGCATGATGTGTTATGATGTCTTGTTACTTAGTTGAGAAGTATAAACATAATAAATATTAATTAACCGGGAAATTCAAAAAGAATGTCTAGATAGCTATCCTATTACAGAGGTGCCAAGTCTCCGGCTTTTTCCGGGTGATTTCCCACCACAATTTTTAGACAGCTTTATTTTGCATTAAATATTTGGACTTATTTTAAGCATAAATTTGTAAGTAAAAATTAGTGGTGGGAAATATCCCGAAAAAAGCCGGAGACTTGGCAGCTCTGATATTACATTCAAACAAAAGTAAGGATGGACGCGGGACTGAAAATAGGCGTCTCGCGTCTCGCAAAATAGCCTAAAAGCTTTGTTCCGTCTCGCAAAATCCCTGTACCGTAATGTTAAAAATCTTTGTCTCGTCTCTCAAAATTTGTCTAAATCTCTGTCTCGTCTAGCATCAGGGGCATAGCCAGACATTTTTCATGGGGAGGGGGGGGGTGTTACGACTACTGCAGCTCACATATATGCATACATGCGTGTGATAAGGGAGTGAAGAATATACATTTTGTATTGCAAAAAATTCCTCATGGGGGGTTATGACCCCCTAACCCCCCCCCCTTGGCTATGTCTCGCGTCCATCCTTAAACAAAACTGTCAATCCAGAGAAGCTCAGCTTGGTAAATCAGATCCTTGCTATCGAAGCAAAGCTGTAGTCATCCCAAACCCTACGAAACTTCCAGACACATACATTTGTAGAAGTTAAGGAAAAATCTACCACACTGAAACATAAAACTTGAATACCCCCCCCCTCTTCATCCCGAAAATTGTTCCTAAGCTTTGCTGTCTCCAAACTTTTGGAGCAAAACTAACTGTTCATGTATTGTTAGACTCCGAGGAGTTCAATGTTGCTCCATTCTTTCACTTATAAATTAGAAGATACCGTCATGGAGATTTTCTGTCGAAGCATAATAAATCTTCGTTCGCAAAAGAATGAAAAATTATTGAATATACTTAAAAACTACTTTGTGCTCTATTACATGAAGCTTATTCCCAAGAGATTCCCAAGTTCCCAAACTTATTCCCAAGAGAGGTAGACGCAGTTTAATATCTTAAATCGTTGGGTAAAAAAAAAAAGCGTATTTGTAGAATTGCTTTGCAGGTCTGTAGGACTTTTACAAATGTCTAAAAAGATCTTAAACTGCTTTCATTTCAATCATCAAGTTCAAAGGAAAAATCAAAGATCAAGATCAAGTTCAAAGGAAATTGGATTGAGTTGATGAAGAATTTCTTTACGCACGGAAGGAAGCTACATTTATTTTTCCTTACATCAAACAGTATTTTCCAAGTAAAAAATTTCTCATACTTTTGATATTTGTTTATTTTGCAAATTTTAAACCAACATCATGTTGTTTTTCAAAGCGTTATATTTTCTGCTCAAACATTGTTTTTTTTTTCCACAAGACATTGTTTTGACGTTTCAATGAAACTTCTTGTTGCGTAGTTAGAGTTGCAGATAAAGGGATTAATCCCATCTATCATGAAATGCTTTTGATCTTTAATAGTATTACTATTATTATAACTGCGATCTCATAGACTAGAGCATCAAAAACTAAAAAGTTCGACGGATTATTATGGTCATACATATAAGTAAGAGTTCTAACCAAACGCTACAAATAATATCCCGCAAGTAATTCGCACTGGACGGGAAAGGCAATTCTAAAAATTTATTTCAGGCAATCCTTTCCATTTCATCGAGCCTACGGTGATTTGTGCGTTCAATTAATATCGAATCAGCGCAGGCGAAAATATCTAACACTCTCTCTCCAGGCGCACATATTTCACCGCGAAATGGTAGGGCCTCTGGATTTTTTTTTCTCTCTCCATCTCACTTACTAGCTTTTTATTCTTCAGCGATAAACGACTTGTGTCTGGCGACTACGAAAGACATTTCTATCCAAAGCCTCTGTCCGGCAGGATATCAACCATTTGAAGGGAGGAGGTTCCTTCCGCAGTCCCCCGCCTCCCACTTCCTCCAGTTCTTCTCCTGCTACATAGATTTAGAATAAAAATGGGAATAAGGGGGTGGCGGCGAAAACGATCAATAGTTCGAAGTCATTGAACTGAGGTGAGGAGGGGGGTGTCTGCTCACCTGAATTTTTCGGTTGCTTCGTATTTTTTCTGGGTGGAGTTCGTTTGTTTCGTGGCAGACCCGAATATGTTCTCAGATTTTTTCCCGTTGTCAAAGGGGGAGGGGGGGGGGGCTTATGTTTGGGGAAAACCTATATTAACATGTACCTTACATGACTGTAAAGTTTATCGGAAAGTCCTGTCTATTAGTGAAGTGGAAAAGATAATTTAGTCACGCATTTAATAATATTTATTGTGCAGTACACTTTCCATCATTACTCACGGTCTCTTGCCAACGTCATGTCAGTTCATAAATATTGTTTTTGAAATTCTCTATTGGTGCTTTGCTGACATCTTGACTTTTAAATATTTTTTCCTTCGAAGAATTTTTCAAGGAGAAAGTCAAGCGACAATAGGAAGGTACTAAATATAGAAAGCATGGTGATGGATACGACCAGAATTTCCCAGCCTAGCTCTGTGATTCGATAGTCTAACAAGTCGACTAAGCAACATGTGGTCTGTATCAAAATGCAATTTTATTAAGCATTAGAAGCCTTTGTTCGAAAAGATACTACCAGCATATGGACGATTTAAACGCGGAAAAATTTAAAAGGAAGCAAATCATGATAATCATGATAATTTCACATCGCGTGTTTTTAACGAACGCCTCAAAAAATCACGGAGCTAGACTGAGTCTGTCACACCCACAGAGTTCCTTTATCCCGATACACTTTTACAGTTACTTGTTTCTTTTCTTTATAAATTTCTTCAAAAGTAGAGCTGAAGCAAATGTGCTTTAAACACTACTCGACTTGAATTTAAAAACATTTTAAAATGATTTTATGCTGACATGAGATCATGTGTAAGAATGAATACTTCTTTTACAGAGCGGGAACTTGACCATCAGAAAGTCATTCGCCGCAACTTATCTCCGAAGAATTGGCTATTTTATTATGGCAGCACACAGTAGGCGCTCTGCGTTACCCCCTACGAAGGGAAAGACCAAGGAGCACCCAAGCCGGGAATCGAACCTGGACTTAAGGTGTGATAGAAAGATTCGTAGACTGCACTACCCGGGTGGCTATAACGAATAATAAATTGTAAAATTTATAGAATTAAGTAAAAATGAATTTTTTCTTTGACTTCACGGGACGGCGGAACTTTCCGGTAGATCCAATATTTTGTTGTCTGTCAAAACCATGAAAGTTTCTTACTGCAGAATAATTGAAATTACACTGTTCAAAATGTATCTGTAAATTAACGTAAAAAGAACTGGCAGCAAAGTTGCCAGAAAATGTCCGTTCTGTTTATTATTTTTCCGTTTTCTGGACTTGTAACTTTCCGTTTTACCAAAACTGCGAAATAAAATTGGTCGGCCGTCACTAGGATTGAACCCTGAGATTACGGACCGGAAGACGGCGGCTTTAACCACTAGACACTCCACGACTTGTTCGAGTTTGGCCAAAGGGTGAACTTAAGGTTATTTTAGCTTCCTTGCGGGAGAGGAATTCGTGCGTTTCATGATTTAAAATTTAAAATTCGAGACAAAGTATTGCCCAGTTATTATTAACATAGTACAGTTATTCGATTAGCAAGGAACTAATTTCGATTTTCACGAATGTATGTAATTAGTAAAAACATTTACTCTTTAGCTATTTCTCACATCGGTTTACATTTCCATACAGATTGCTGCAAGCACTGAAAATCGGAAAAGAAATACATTGGCTGCTAAAACTGTAAAAAATTAAACCTTGATTTTTCGTTGTCAGTTTGAAATAATAATAATAATAATAATCACGGAAATTATTTTGTAGCCAGTCCTATACATTTATGAATGTGATTTGAAATACTCTTTGTTATGAAAGGGAATTCTTTAAAAAGCAATTAATTGTAGTTTAATTTTTAATTACTCATGAGAATGCGTTTGGTGTCAATATTTTTTTCCATCTAAAATGTCCAGCGAAAATCCATTTCTCAAAACTACTTGCAAAACTTACACACCAAACCCAAAACGGAAATTTACCGCTTTCACAAGAAATTTCCGAAAGTTGCAATCATTTTTCTACGTTTAACGGAAAATTACCAATTCTTGGGGAAAGCGGTCATTTTCCTGGAAATTAAGGCTGGAATTATCCTGAATTTTCAGATTGTTTTTAACAGTGTAGCTTGATTTTTGGAGAAGAACATTTATTTATTTTAAGATTGCTGCTAAGTTAAATCTCGATTCACAGACGAATTTTCTAGCCTTTGTAATTTTTTTAAATGTTATAATTATTATAATTATAATAATAATTATTATTATTTTGGTCTTTTTAATATTTAAAACATGAAATACTTGTGATAACCTTTTAAAAATAAGGAATCATTATTTTGCTGTTGTTTTGTTAGTTTTGAAAGAAAATTCTCTTTGAGTTTTCACAGGGTCTAAATGCATGCATTTCATAGATGCAAATATTCCCGTATAACCTGCATGTTACCAGCATTATAACCAGCATGCATAAGAGGTGATATAGTGAATTCAAAGGGAAATGGTAAATA
Organism: Cheiracanthium punctorium; assembly: GCA_038373885.1. Lineage (NCBI taxonomy): Eukaryota > Metazoa > Arthropoda > Arachnida > Araneae > Cheiracanthiidae > Cheiracanthium > Cheiracanthium punctorium. Next base: position 332,730 of record JAWZYV010001099.1, on the reverse strand, counting down.
TCATATTTTAACATTCTTATATCTTCCAAAATAACATAAGCTGTTGTTCAGACAAGCATTAAAATTAAAGAAAGACATTAAAATAAAGTTTCAGTAGAAGAGCTTTGTAATTGTATCACACAACTGAATATGCAATTTTTCAAGGTAATGAATCTCTATGCACCCTCTCAAAAAACTATTCGAATAAAAGCTTTATTTTATTTTTGTTATTAGTTACCCTAGTAGCACAAATAGTTCAAAAAACGTTCAAATTACGTTGGAAACACGCTTTTTTGAAGTTAAAAAACGTGTTTTAAACGTCTTTTGGACAAATTGTGCTTCTAGGGTAATTAGTCTTTCGAAAAACACATAACTCAAAAGACTTACGAGAAGTTGTTATTATGTGCTACAGATTAATTTTTTATAAAGACCGTAAACCGACGTAAGTAATTTGACTTAAAACTCGAATACTTTTGAGAGGATGTATTTTTAAATTAAATTTTTTTTTCTTTGTTCTGTAGAGGACTTGAAAATAAACTAAGTGATCAATGCTTGATACTGATATTAATGTCATTTTCAGTTTCTCCTTAATATTGTTTAACATAATCAGTGTATTTAACTTTTTACAGAAATACTCTGATATTGGTGCAGTTTACAAAAATGTTAATCCAAAACATAAGTTGAATAGAAAATTTCATCATCACTAATTTTTTATTTGGTACTATCAAAATACACTGGTGTATGCAAATAGTAAGTCATACTGAAACTCCCGCTTACATTTATTTAATGCAGAAACTATCAGATAAAACAGTTCATGAATCCATGAAAAAATAGAAACTGAACTGAATTCTAACTGGATTTCCATTCATGTTTCTTAACTTTTAAAAATAATTTTGATTTCTAGCTCCTTTGACATAAGAAATTTTTTTTGCCTTCCCTCATAAACCATTAAACATTTTATTTAAAAAAAATTAAATTGCTAATGGTTGCATTGATACAAAAAGTATTCCTTATTATGATGATAAATAAGATGATAATGATGCAACTGATCTTTCTGTCCCATCTTATGCTACTGCTTTGGAAGCCCTAGAAAAATTGAGACGTTATCTGTAAAATTATGACTTAATTTCAAATACAATAACACATTTTAATGAGTTAGAAGAGATTATACTACAAACGCTGCTTAAACAAAAGTAAACTGCAGTATTGATCGCATTTTGATCAAAGAATGTTAGTACAATTAAGTTTCTCTTATGTAAAATGAAATTATACGTTCATTCTATTTTTTTAATTAAAAGTTAAACTACATTGTATAGTTAAGTATTTTAATGTTACTTTTTTACTTAAGTATAATGTTACTTTTTTAACTCAAAAAATATTTTTAAGCATATCTTTTTTCAAATGTTTTGTCTCATAATTTAGATGAAGAATTGGAAAATAAGACCCTTTCAGTTATACACGGTTTCAAATCGGTCCCTTAAAACGCGTATAAGTGACAAATCACAGTATATCATTTTGAACTGCTGCAATACTGTTATTTACCAGCCTATGTATATTTCTGATGACAATGCAGTATTATTCCGATGAAATGCGCTCATAAACAGTAAGAGGCAAAGGTTCTTATCGAACTGCTCATCATGTATCAGAGCATACTATTTGCTTTATGCTCCGTTTCTCACGTCAGGAGCACATGAAGGGTCATTGCATTCGAGCAATTTCCGTATCTTTTTCAAATGGCATGCATATAGCATCGTATGAAGAACTTTTACCAGCTTAGCATTTTAGTAGCTCATTTAATTTATTTCAGAATTAACTGCCTACTGAATCTGGAGAGTAATTTATGAGAAAAAGAAGCGTGTTAGTATTTTTACAGCTTTATGGGGTAATATATATTTTTTATACGCAATATAAATTTTAATTGGTAAGAATATTAACACTGGCTAATTAATACTCTAGAATATTTTGGATACAAGAATTCTATTGATTCTGCATCATCCAGATTCAACAGCGGATCTTTGTATAATTTTGATATCTATCCATCTATATTTTAAATCATAGATTAATGAACTCAAAACTCTATTCAGACAAACTGGTTTATGACAAACAATTTCACAAAATTTTAAATTTCATCCCTATCCTATCAGTTTCAGTATTTTTCAGTCAACGCCATTTTATTACTGTTAATGAGATCGTCCCAACCTAACAAACGTAGGGCTTTTTAACCCTTTCAAGCTCAAGAGTATAGCAATGATCACGAAGGAAGCGAAATTTTTGTTTCTTTTTATGCTGACTGACGGGCGTTGTCCCGCAAAATCATCCAATGACCATTTTTTTTTATGATTGTTATAACAATTAATACCCTCAAAAATTTTTTGTACTGTGCTAAACGAATTGCACAGTGTTTAATTTTTGTACATACAATGGGACCGACTGACCAGCTCTGTCCCCACATTCAGCTGACTGACTGTCATAACTTTCATTTATATACAACATACAATTGTTTTCAGCCTTTCTGCATTCATTTTATTACCTCGCTACAAACGACAGCTTTGATACTGCACCAGAGACATCTGCTCGCACGTTCACTTGACCGACCGCAGTATGTTTATGTCCACAACAAATGTAATAAGCTATAAAAAATAAATATATAGTTTAAAAAACCAAAAAACACGCTTTAGTGATAAATTGAACTAACTAAAAAGAAAAAAATAATTCTTAATATAGAAATAAATTAATGAACGAAAAATAGTATTATTGTGAAAAAAGCGTGGAGTGCTTTGTACTATATTTTTGGTATCATTTTTGTACTAATCGTACCGATCGAATAGTCTCAAGAACTGATATATGGAGCACCCCACGCTTTTTTCACAATAATACTATTTTTCGTTCATTAATTTATTTCTATATTAAGAATTATTTATTGCTTTTCAGTTAGTTCAATTTATCACTAAAGCGTATTTTTTGGTTTTTTAAACTATATATTTATTTTTCACTTTTTAGTTCGATTTGCTATAAAAGCGTGTTTTTTAGTTTTTTTTTAAACTGTATGTATTTAAAATTTATTTTTAATTTTCGATATCTCTCATAAGACACTAAGGAGCAGTAAGTTGGGAAGTACGAAGAGGTAATTTATTTTCGCTGTGCACCAGTGGCGTAGCCAGGATTTTATTTCGGGGTGGGCTGGGTATCAAATTTAAAGCTAAAGTTCCATTGTAAGCTAAATATCAAATTGTAAGCTAAGTAAAGGGTCCCATTTCGGGGCGGGGGAGCACTCCCCTTTCCCTCTGGCTACGCCCCTGCTGTGCACCAAAGTATTAATCAACCTGCAGTTAAATGCTACCTTCCTCACTAAAAAGGAAAAATAGGTCTCTAATCATCAAATAAAAGCGTGTTAAAAAGAATGGCCTTAACGTGTTCTTGTACTCAACACTTCCATAATGTGATAGATTTTTGTAAAAATAAAAACATTGCCGTGACCAAGATTCGAACCTGGGTTAGTGCGGCCACAACGCAATGTACTAACCACTATACGATCACGGCCACAGTAAGAAAGGGTTTTCTTAAGATTGTAATGTTTGGAAGTGTTCTATTTTCAATCAGGATAAGAAATGAGGAAATTTTTTAAATCTTGGTGATCCTGATCAGGATAATGAGATAAACTTATAAGATTTATTATATTGTCACCGGTTCTTGATAAATGTACAAAGTTTGAATTAAATCTGTCCGTTTAAAGTGGATCAAAATCGAGTCTAAAGGAGTCGATTACAAATATACAAACATACATACAGGTGAAGCTAATAAAAGCGTGTTAAAATCAGGATAATGGGATAAACTTATCAAATTATTGTATTGTCATCGATCCTTGATATATCTACAACAAAGTTTAAATTAAATCTGACCGTTTAAAGTGTGTCAAAATCGAGTTCAAAGGAGTCGGTTACAAACATACAAGCATACAAACATACAAACATACATACAGGTGAAGCTAATAAAAGCGTGTTAAAAACTACGCTTGCTCAATTCAGAGATTTTTATTTTATTTTATTTTATTTATTTATTTATTTATATTTTGGCTCTGGCTCTTGGACTATTCTCAAGAACGTACACTGCCATCTTGTGCAAGAAAAGTAAAATTAAAATCAATATGACAATTTGTTTTTGAAAAGTTAAAAAGAATGCAAAGATGTGAAGTCAGAAAAGAAAAAACGACACAAAAAACCAAATTGACTTTAATAACTTCAAAATCTATTTCATTAACTTTTGTTACCATAAAAATGTCAAATGGTAACGACAGAATTCTCGAAGCTAGTTATATAATAATGATGATGATCGTAAAAAGCTTTTAATATTAACAACTAGAATAAAGGACTTAACTAAGAACTTTTAAAAATTGTAAAAAAGTTGAATTCATATAAAAAGTTCTATTTCACCTTTATTATTTAAATCAAACGGACGATACCTGTATCTATTTATTCTTTTTATGTATATTTCATAGCTGATGGCTCAAGAGTGAAGATCCAAGGTTCTGGCTTACCACTCGTCTGTTGATCTAACAGTCTGGAGTTTTGGGGCGGTTTTCTGGAGATGTAACGAGAATGCGCATTAGTACTCTTCAAAAAGTCCTTCTCCCAAGACATCCCCTACCTTAGGCAGATATTCCTCGTATAGGTTTGCCTTAACACTGTAGCTAACTAGAAGTCTATCATAGTTACGATCAGTTGCCTTTATATACTACCGTAATTTTAAATTGAATTTTTAGAAAAGCACCGTCGCATTCAATTTTGTTTTAGACTAGACTGATAAGCATTATATTTTTAATCAAAGAATCGTAGTGCATTAAAATCAAGTACTTACAAAACAAAAACTTTTAAAGACATGATGTCGTTATTTTAGAGAATTTCAAAATAAGTGAAGATTCTAAGTTAATTAGACTGTGATGGTAACATTAATAAACTCTTATATAGTAAGGCTGTAAAAATTAATTGGATCGGTAGCGATTAGCAGATTAATGGTGTTAAATAATTAATCAATTATTTGCTCATCACGAGCTTTATTCATGATAAGAATCTTGATGTTTATTATGTTAACTATTACTTTAATGAGTCAAACATTCATTTTGACGTATCTTCTCATCTTTATTTGATGATTATTTAATTATTAAAATACTTCAATTTATTGTTGAACTCTGTTTGATTAACATCTCTTCAATGTTTATAAATTTTTAAGTGTAATGAGTATTGCCACGTCTCAACTACTAAAAATAATTTTGATGTTCTTAAAAATGTATTCAACTCGAATTTCCATTTTAATTTTTGGAAACTTTCAGATATGAATATGTGCTAATCACTGATAGTTATCAAGTAACGCCAAAATATTTTTCGCTGTTCCTCTGACTTTAGTAAGATTTCTTGTCATATTAATTCATTTAAATGATTTATTTTAAGTTTAGAAATGATAAAATGAAAGGACTTTGGGTGCTTTTAATGAAATATTTATATTTTCAATACAAAATTACTTATGAAATCTATTAAATTCAAGATTTAAGAACTAAATATAAAACGTCATCTGAGAGAGAGAGAGAGAGAGACTACCATTGCATTAGTTGGTTAAAGCTACTTTAGAAGAGGTTGGATATTTGCCACCCATTTGGTTACTTTTCATTCTTTGGCAACTTATGCATGCTTATAATCGATCATCCTTTCCCATTTTGGTTGCCAGCAAAGCAATCAGAAACTGCTATATTGGCATAATCAGTGCTGCCAAATTGCCCCTTGCAAATATACAAACTGAAACCTACTTCCAATGAGTTTCAGTCTAAAAAGACTAGCCAGAAAATCAGATGAAAGTACCAAAACATGGAATAATTCTTAGAATTTTATTTATTACGACTATATTGAGCCGAATAAAGTAGTTCTATAAAAAAAAATCATATTTTTGAATTCAGCTTCAAAGAAAGAAGTGCAGAAAATAAGACATTCCTTCAAAAGTTGAGTCTAAAGGAAAAAACGAAAGCATGCGCTTCCCTTGAAGCTTTTTGGTTTGTTACACGCGCCACTGAATTGAAATATGATAGAGCCAGAATGCACTCACACGTCGTTTTTCCTAGATAAACATTCGAGAAGGAGATTTTTCATGCTTTTATGAATGTCACTAAGCATTATACTTTCTTATAGCTCCTATTTTTTTTCTTCGATCTTATTTCATAAAAAAATACGTAAAAAAATAGATAAATAAGGTAAGGAAGGAGAACAGCATACTTCATAGTTTTTCAGTTGTTAAGAGCTAGAGGTTTTCAGTAATCAATAGAAAAACAAGAACGTTCATTAAAAAATTGTTTAAAGGTAAAAATAATTAAAAACTTTTACCTTTAAAAGTTTTGGGGGTATGGAAATTTTGTGGGTGTTGTTTTACCAAACATTTGGTAAAATAACACCCACAAAAAGGTACCTATCGACAAAACGATCGTTTTGTGTGCCACAAAAAGCCCACTATTGTTCAGTTGCAGAAAAGTTCCTACCAAAACGATATCTTTGTTGATAAATCCCTTTTTATTTGATTTATTTTACAGCCTTTTTAATTATTTTTGTCTTAATCAATCTAATAATTTTTGTGCGATGTGAAAAAGCTAAAGTTTAGAAATTTTGAGTGATCTAAAATAGGTATAAATAAATCCAACGATGCCTATTATGATAGATTTTGTTTCGATGGCGAAATGGCTTGAGGAGGAGTGGAAGGGTAAATATAATCGATGCTCACGGCTTGAGCGTAAATTATATTTATTCTTAAAAGGGGTGGGAAACGGTAGAGTAGCCATAAATATTCACACGTATTGCGATCGCCAATTAGCAATCAATGAGATATTCCCTTCAGTTTAGATTGGAGCCATCTACGGTACCAATTCTTTAAAACTCTAATTCGAAAAAATCATTCTATTTTCGAACATAAACAGAAATAAACTAATTATATCCGACATTTGAAGTTGCTTAGTATATATCTCTAAATTGTACTGTACACTGTAGTGAGCAAGAAACATTTATCAATTATGAAACTTTAAAAAAATTCTTAAAAATACAATATTTTACAAAATGTGTCACACGCAAGAAAAATTTTGCAGCGCAATTAATTGCATGTTAATGACGTTTTCCTGGAATTTTGATAAAAGGCACACGTTTTTCGTTTATTACGGCGTGCAGTGCAACTTACGGAGAGAGAACCTGAATTTTTTCGAGTCTTTTACGAGATCAGTTTATTACTTTCCGAACACCTACCATGTACGGAAAGTACTGTAATTATGAAAAAAATTCATCTTCTAGATTTTGATGTACTTACACATTTTGAGACCTTCTAAATTTATTTCTACTATTTTAACGGTGATGTATGTATGTTTGTATGTATGTGTGTGTGTGGTATGGGTTAGCACTACATCTCTCATCCAGTGCATTCGATTGAGCTCAAATTTGTATAAACCACTCTAGCATGACCGTTATTGATTTTGGTGTGCATAACAAGTATAGATTTTTACAGGACTACAAAAAAGAATTCTTATGCATCTGCGCCGCCACACAGCCAACTGTGTCAAAAAATGTTCTTGAACTCTGTGACACACATTGGGCAATTCGATCGACCGCCATCTTGATGGTAGTTAAATCGTGCGATGGCAACGGCTGCACTTTTTCGAATTGGGAAAGGGTTGAGCTTCAGAGGGTTAACGTATTATTACGTTCCTCCATAACGGTCACATGTGAATAAAAAAAAATTCAACATTGTGGCAGGTTATAGAATCCCCTCAAAATTTGCTTTCGCGGACTCAAGAACTAGAAGATGCTTACTTTATCAGGAACATGATTATTGAGGAACCAGACCACATGCAAATACGTGATAGGCATTTTTAAAACAATCGGGGAAAATTCCGGTATGCCAGTCAGCCGATTCAAATTTCGAATATCGAATTATCTTAAAGGACATTAACTAAAAACTGTTAAAAAGAAGCATCACTGTTGCCATGCTGACGGTTTTCGACCGCATAAAATAATTTAGGTTCTTAAATCTGAACAATGGACAGAAATGTTTTTCTTAAAATAATTAAATAATCTTGAATCATCATTTTTTTAAAAGCATCGTCTGTATGCCAAAGCGAAGCGGGAATGAATTGTTTTAGGTAAAAGAATACTTATTCATTGCAACAAAATGTACCTAGTTTTACAAAAGATTAAAGAAGCGGCTGGTTTCTCAAGTTTAGCGCTTTCGAGCAGGTAAATTGTAGAGGCTGCAGTTTAAAAAAAATATGTAAAGAACGGTAAGTAATCCTACATTTGTAAATGCCGTGGTAGTTTCAACAGAGGAGAATATCTGACCTTTTTATATAAATATATATTTTACTTTTTCAAAAAATAGGCAATTACGTGCGAATTCTTTGTATCAGAGGAAAAAATAGATATAGACAATGAATGGAAATGCACCATCTGTATGATAAAAATTCGGATTGCTCTTGCGTTTCCTCCTTCCCCAGGATATATTCTAGGTAGGAATTTATCATGCTTCGTTTAATGTTACTCAGCACTTTCCCCTAAAAATCCCTTTTTTGTTCGCCGAGAAAAGCAAAGCTGCATTCCCTTTGTGGAGGTTAGGAAATTCACAGAATACCTTTCACGCAAAAAAAATGTAGTGGTCATAAAAAGAGAAGTAGAAATGAATTTGTGGTGGGCGAGGTCATTGTTGAAATGTGCATAGAATAATTTTCAGATTTTTGTGTTCTGTGCTTCAAGTTATTGTGAATGCTCCGAGTTCATCATAGTTCAAACGTTAAAGGTAATTTTCGTTTGTGAACCATTACTGCTTATAAGAAACATTGATATTTTTTTGAACTATACATAATGCTTCGTACTTATGTGTGTTGTATGATGTACCTTTTTTTATTACAGAAATAATTTTTTATTATTTCGCTTGTACTTAATTATTTACACGAAAACTTAAAAGAAGGCGACCCAAAAAGGTCCTAGCGGAGAAAACGATCCGTATACGCTTTCATAGATACAGGTAGCGCTATCTACCGGGTAACACATAAACTAGTTGGGCGAAGTGAAGAAAAAGCAATGGCAGTATTCAAGCGGTCACAATATTACGCGCCTAAATCGAATTCTTTCATAAATTGTGTTTTATAACATCTTTTATAAGTTAAGAACTACCTTTCCAATTTATTTAGTATAGAGTCTTTCATGTATAGATATATGACTTAGTTTACTGAATGGAGTATGTTTTTAGATGGAAATTGCACTTTCCAAGTTTGTTATGTGTCTCGGCGACATTTAGTATTATGATCTAAAGTGGGCAGCCATATTGCCGGGTAAAAGGATCCATCGACTTAAGAAACTCTAGTACCGGGTCTTAGCCATGATGGCAGCCCATCAACCGTTCTTAAAATGCGTGTCTCCCTATTCCATTATTTAATTTTTTTTCTGCGTTCATTGTAGGCATAATTTTTATTATAATTGGGAAATATTCCATGTTATTGTTTGTGACACTTTTTTATTTTAAAATTTTTCATAAAATAAATTATTCATACATACTATATGATAGTTAAAACATTTTTTTCATTATTTATAGTCATAATTACTTTTTGCATCTTTTATTTTGACAGTAAAAAAAATTATAATTATTTTCAAATGTGAAATTTTGCCCTTAGGGTGAGGATAAAATGATCCTTTTGACAATATTTCAAAATTCATTTTTTTATTACTCATGTGCTTTTAAAATATTGTTAAAATATGTTTATGACGCAAAATATTGTGTAAAATATGATAGCAAAGGGTCAAAGTTTTATTTAAACATTTATATTATTTTATAAAAGTTTCCTCTTAAAGGGATAATTTTAGGTCCTCTTCCCCTGTATCTTAAAGCTACTTTCAGAGAGGATTTTTTAAAGATTCTTTGAAAAATATTAAAACCCTTTCAGTACCAGTGATGTCGATTGGAATCATATCAGCCACCAGTGTTTACTACATTTTCTTCATTTTAAATAGATTTGTAATTATTTTTCCTTGATTATACGGAGCAAATAAAGTTACAAATATGTTTCAAATGCTGAAGAAAAGTAAGCAACATCTGTGAATGTTATGATTTCAATTGGCATCGCTGGAACGGAAAGGGTTAATAACTGTCTGAAACAGAAAAGTAGAAAAATGGCCAACATATATTCCATCTTCAGGCATAATAGAGCTACCACAGTCTTCGTTATGAAAAGTAAAGTAAAGGAAAAAAATGGCAAATGCTAATTAAAATTATTAATACAATTTAATTAAAATAAATTAGTTTTCATCTCGAAAAAATTAACCCATATTACATTTTTATGTAATTCAAATAAAAGATGACAGTTTTAATATTTATGATGATATATATTTTTTTAATAAATATGTGATTGTGTGATTATGGGAATGCTACGCTAGGGTGATCTGCCAAGGATAGGGGATGCCTTGGTAGGAGGAATTTCTAAGGGGGTTCTAACGCTTATTCATATTACATCTGGAGAAAACCTGCAAAATCTCCAGACCGTTAGATCGACAGCCGCGCTAGGGGACTGGGACCAGGAACCTTTTCACTTCGGCTGTCTACCATTTTCAGTGACTTAAGCACTTCTTCAATAAAACCGATTTATAATACATCAATATAAATATTAGAAAGATCCACAGACAACAGACTTTTTCAAAAGTCGATCTTGTATAAACATTATCTATACATTTCTTTCATTTACCTTGAAATACTTTAGTTCAAATTTCTTGAAATGAAACTAAATTATGTCTTATCATTAACCGCAATGATACGGGCACTCATCAAAATTCTCCAAATTATTCTAATATCTTGAATAAACCCTGAATTTAAGAAAAAAGATTTAAGATATTCTTTTTAAAGGCATCTACTGGCGTTTTAGTGAAACATATTTGTAACAATAAAAGGCAAACATTAATTAATAAAATTTCATTTTGACGCTAAGCACTGGAAAATATTAAAATCATCTAAATAATTCACTGCTACATGTACTGCCGAATACAATCTTGTGTGTTATATTGTCTTGCCAAAAATAAATAAATAAATGTTTCTTTTTAATATTTGCAATAATTCACACAATTTTAGAAATAGACCTCCAAAAATTTTCATATAGATATTTGGCCAATGTAAGTTTGATTAAATGAGCCTAAACCGACAGTGATATTGAGCTGTATGCCGCAAGATTTCAAAATATTTTTGTTTTCTTACTCTTAATATGAATATGTATTAGAATTTTAACAAAAAGTAAATTTTCATACATGAAACACAGTACTTAAATGTTTACGCGTGCAAGCAGCTCTCTAAAACTAATTTCTCAGTGCTATTTTATCACAGAATAAAATTCTTTTGTCTGAACCGTCCATTGCGTCCCGCTTCTTTATATCTAAGCCACTTTAAAACATCGAACTAAAATGCATTTATTTTTGTTTTATTACATTTCAATTGATCGTTAAAACTAATGTCCAACAGATGATCAGAATCTTACCCTGTTTATTTTCAAGATATCCCCGATATCTAAGCTACCTCCTACATCTGTCATGGAAACGGTATATTGAAAATTTCACGTACGTTCAGATAAGTCCGGAAAAACACAGAATAAGCCCCTTTTTTCTTCTCTTTCCAGATCTCCCGATCTCCCGTAAGCCTCGAGGGCCAGCCAAGGCAAGGAAGCTTCCTATGAATTTTATTTTTCTATTGATTTTTGCATTTATCTGAACGGCGAAGAAGGATTTATCTGTAATTTTTTATGCTCAGGAAATTTTTTATTCAGCATTAGATCAACCTTTCTTTTTTTTTTCAGGAGAAATTCTGATGCGGAAGGGGCTTTCTTTCTGCTCCCAGCAAATGTAGATGATGGAAAAGACATAAAAATATTTTGATACTTCGTATGCCGTAAAAAGTAAAGAGTCCGGAACATGCCACTTACGGATAGTGCGCAGCAGGGATATGCTCTTGAATTCAAATTTCTGTCTCCTCCACTTAGGTTTGTGTACTCGTATGTTTGTTGTGACATGTACTTTCTTTCTGATGTACATACCTCTTTGCATAAGCAAACATGCGATAGGAGGACAACAGAGAGTGGATTTAAAAGGAGTAACTTTTTTATGTCATTGCCCAAATTTAGAAAACTCATCACCAAAATTTATAAAAAAATAAAGTTTTAAACGAATTAATATGTACGTTGGGTGTAATGTATAAAGACTAATAAATTGCATAGAAATATTAAAGGCCATATATTTCAAGAAATATACTTTTATGCTTTTTAAAGCTTTGACAATTTTAAAGAAGAGTTTCTCATCTTTTACTAAGGTGAAATGATTAAAAAAGTTAAATATGAAATGCATGTAAAATAGTATTCAGTGTACTCTATGTTAAACTAAAAGGAGTAAGCTATTTCCAAAATGTATCCCAATTTTTTCAAGAAATTTAATAATGCCATTTTTAACCCTACAATGCATGATTTTTTAAAATGTTCTAAAAATAAAATTGCAACTTCATTTAGATTTACTTATGCTAGGAAAAATATTTATTAAAAAATTCAGCATGTAATTTCCCAGAAAAATCATAAAAAATATTCAGATACGAAGCTCCACCCTAGCTCTCGTAAAATCGAAGAAATTAATATAGCCCAATTTTACTTTATTTAGTCCAATATTACCATGTTTTAATAGTTTTATGTTTATTTTCATTTAGCAATAAAAATTAGAAGCAATTAAAAATTCGGCTAAAATTTGTTCAGTGAACTGGATGCACTTGTTATAAATCCATGCTTGTTTTCTCAAAAAATAATGCTGGCATACATTTTAAAAACTAAAATTTATTTCCATAAGATCTTACATTTATTTTAAATGCATATTTTAAACAAAAACTACAACATTTTCTTTTTATTACAAAAAAATGAGAGTGTAGCCAATTGGCTACAGAATGCACTGTAGGGTTAAGTATTTGAAATAAAAAGTTAGCTATTTTGTTTTCTTTATTAGAATAGTAACTACTATGACTGAATTATAAAAATTTAGGTTATTATAAGACCATAATGCCGTAGTTTTGAAAAAAATTCAAATTGAACAAATTGAATGAAATTCGTGGAAGCAAACCTTCATAAACATAAATTCCGTGTTTCGTACAGAAAAATGGGAAATTTTCTTTTTTAAATTATTTTAAGCATGCAAGTGTTGATGCAAGTTATAAATTTGTCACTCTGTTTCTTACTGCTTCATTGAAATTGGGAATCAATTCTTCATGAAACCTTTTTTAAGTCCATAGTAAGTATCTGCAAATATTGAATGCTTTGTTACCATTCAAATGTATTACATCTGATTTTGCGACTAAAGGTTAAATACTTGACAGTCTCAAAATTTTAGTTTATAATCAGTTTTATGTAGTATACCAGTCAAAGATACAAATTTGTAGAAAGTATTTCCTTCTTAATTTACCGCTGAATTTGATATTGATCAGAATCATTTTTTAAAGGTGCACATATATACAAAAGTTAGTAAAAATTACTGACATTAAAATACATTTTGTCAGACTGAATGCTTTAAAAATTTGAAATAATTATAGCAATCTTTTAAATCAATGACATTTTTTATGACATTATTAATCCACCAGAGAAACAACAACAAAATGCAACAACACATTTTCAAACTCACAAAATCAATATATTTAGTTTACATAAATTGCAGTAACTTACTTCGTAAAAATTATTATAAACACACACACTCATATGTATATAATATTCTATATGTTAAGAAAATACTATAACACCGATAAATACTTTTTTTATTTGCGATATATATAATTTGTAAAACTACACTGCTTGGGTCATTTATCTCAACTGGCATTTAATCAAAGTCAAAAAACATAATGTATTGAATAACAATGCACAGCATTAGGATCAAAACATCCCAAAAATAACAACATAAAGTTTCTAAAAGTGGAAGGAAATGCTATTTTATATATTTTTGAACGTGCTTTGCATACAAAATGTTTTCAATACTCAAAACATCAAATTAATTTAATAGAATCGTCAAAGAAAATAATCATTTGTCAACTTGTCAGTGTTCTCCTTATAATGCAATCTAAAAACAATTACTTATTTTACAACCATCATGACCGTTATGACATTCTAACATTACACTCTAGACAAAACTTATTCTTTCAAAAACAAAACTTTCGAACTCCTCCCCATGCCCAGAATTGTTTTCTCTTCTTCATCACTAACGCTAAAAAAAAAAAAAAAGGAAAAGAGAAAATATATGGGCAGAAAGGAAAAATGCATATTTTATAAGTTTAATACAATATTGATTTTTACATTAAGTATTTTTGAAATGTACGAGCATTTTTATTCATATATTTTCGTCCCGCCTGCCTTTCTTTCGACACGAGGGCTTAGGCTTTTCTTTTCCTTTTTTTTTTTTTTTTTTTTTTTCACCGCTTCAATGCTCTCACTCTCTTTCTATGACGAGCGCGTTTTCATCGAAAAAATATGAAAAATGACAGAGTGTAAAAATTTTATGGCGCGATAATAAAAACTGTTGTTGCAAAGGAGAATGGCCGTGAAAGATGAAAATTTTATGTATGAGTACATGGTTACGGAGATAAGCTTTCCTTTTTTGATAATTTTGAATGGAGATGCATTTCAGGAATAGTTTTACGGTGATATCTCAATTACAAGGGTTTGATTACTCTGCTATTAAACATCCATTAACGATATGAGCATCGGTCGGATTTCGGATTTATTTTATTACATGCATAAAAAGTTTTGTATAAAGGTTAAATGCGCAAAATCATAACTAAATGATGAACTAACAAGCAAACTTTGTGCTATTATATTTGCCATCAAGTGATATAGCCAGCCTTAAACTGACCTACTATTGACATGACTAACAGATATGGATTGAGACCTGACTAATGGAAATATTTCTGGTTCCTTATCCTTTTTCAGATTCAAATTATACTTTCTTTCAAAGGGGACATCTAGCTCGCTTTTAAATAAAATTTCTATTTCGTTTGAAAAAGTTTTCAGTGTAGTAAATTTCATGAACTCTTTTGATTTTGACTGGTTATTTGGTTAAGGAAAAGCTATACGAGGGCTTTATGCCTAAGAAAGAGGATATGAGCGAAGAACTTTTTAAAGGATTCTATCACGTATTCATGTTGCATCTGGAGAAAAACGCCCAAAACTCTATACCTTTAAATAGACAACCACGCGAGGGGCCAGAATTCAGCCATCTTCTAAGGTATCTAAATATAAGAAATACGTGGACTTAAAGATGGTTTTTGGTTCTATTCATCATTTTATCTTATCATCATCTTCATCATTTTATTTACTTCATCTATTTTCCTTTGTACGCATATTACTATTACAAATGACTTGGATGTCATGACACATTTCATGAACATAGTCTCAAAATAAAAAGCGTACAAAAGCCTATAATTATAATGGCATTATAATTATATAATTTTAAAAACATTTGTAATCATTCTTCTTACAGTTTCAGAGTTGCTTTTGTAGTCTCTCAAAAGAAAATCAAATTTGAAAGATTTTCTCTGAAAGATGATCATATCTGTTACAACTCTAATTCAATCAATAACTTTATTGAAGCAGTCGCTTGACTGGGGTACTCAATTTTTGTTTGTATTTTTAAATCAAAAAATATGACACATTCGTTGCGTATTATTTTCCATTATTATTGAGTGTGATATTTGCATTAACTAGATTTTAAATGTGACATTATCTACATAAACAAAAACGGTTTTTTTAAACTTACTTACCTTTCCTTCCTATAAATGACACATTTTTGCGTTTTGACGAATCCAGTATGAAACAAGAAGAAAAGTCTTTTAAAATCCTGACGGTGTATTTCATCTTCCCTCCACTCCCCCCCCCCCACTTTTTTTTCATTTTGTATTAAATGTATCTCACTTATAATTTATGATGATTATCTAGCATACTGTGAATCTATCCATCTCACCTTTTCTATTAAAGAAAATGCCGCCTTTCGCTAAGGAACTCCTGAGTTCTAGCAATAACGATCGTGTTAAATTGCAGTGAAGCAATGATGCTTCACTGAAACTTATTTAGAAGTCGGATGGAAGCTCGTTCCGAAGTGAAGGAGCTTGATTTGGCAATTTTTCTTACTAAGGATTTTATTACTGAGCTTCCCTTTTTTTTTAATAAAAAGGGCAGGTTTTATGAGGGCCACTTGCGAGCTGTGATGTAGAGGTAGTTATGAGTAGAAAATTTTGGACATAATCCTGTATATTTTTTAGTATAAATTGGAAAAACTTTCTACTGCAAGTTTGATGATATGTCATATCTACAAAATTTAGTATAGAAATATCATCTAAATTACAAATTCATGATATATATTGACCAGTTAAGCTAATAATATGAATAATCAAAAATCTGGTGTTAATAGTGATAAAACAATAAAGAACTGTAAAAAAAAATAAATGAATATGAAATCAAGCGTTTTGATTGGTACAAAGGATCTGCCCTTTCCAGCTATTAAAAAAAGGTTCCTCCTTCCGTCTACTACCGTCAATAGATTTGTCAAACATAAGCGCAGATATTTTCTTTCAAAGTTGAAAATGGCCAAAAATCGTGAGAGCGGAGATTTTACGATTTTGAAAAATAGCCAAGATTTTGTTTTCCGTATTTTCTACTTCTCTGCACAAAATTTCAAACTAATTTATGTAAATCTGTTGAAGGCGTTTTCAAGGAATAAATAATAGCTTGCTCGTAATGCGACTTTTTGGTTTTGCTATTGTTGTCGTGTCGCTGCTTATTAAAATTTAAATATTAAAAGCAGTCTTTGTTTCACGTCATAAAAATGACATCAAATTTCGGTTTAAAAGCAATTCTCTTCAAATATGACAACTGAAATACTCAATCTGCATGAATTGAAATTTAAAATGTATGTATTGCAATATTATAGAAGTATTCTGATTTAATCTGATACCAGAGGAAGTATTCTCTGCAAATCGAAATATGGTATCCGATAAGATTCCGCAAACGCAAAGACAGGATTTCCCCCACGTATTTTGCATTGAATCATAGTACGTTTGTTCTTTGCATAGTCTCAAATATCGGCAGAGTATCGCAAATTCCTGAATTCCGATTTTCTGAGAATACTCCCCGAAAAACACTTTCACTTCTAGGTTTTTTTTTAATCTACTCCACAAGTTTTTATTAATTTTATAGTAAAGTTCAGTTAAAGCACAGTCACTCTGGCAGTAGAATAGTTTTATTTGTATTCTGAAAACTTCATTTTAGGAAGTATAGTGAGAGAATTTATTAAGTTAAACATTGGCGCAACAGGCGACTTACAGGCCAAGGCCTGCGCTGCCCAACTACGCCTTCGCAACCATGGGTTCTGGGGTACGAAAGCATATGCCTCGGCTAGCCTGTCGCGAAGCTCGCAGTGTTTAACTCCCAAGCAAGCTTGGTCCTCCTTTTATCGACCCGCTCAAGGGATGAAAGGCTGAGTGAACCTTACGCATCCCGGGAAACGAACCCCGGACCTGTGGCACGGTGACGCAATGCGCTAACCGTTGCACCACCAGGCTTCAACAAAATTTATTGGTGTCATTTAAGTTGTTGAAAAAAAGTGAACTAGTTCTTACAACAAATACTTACTCCTGAATTATTTATATTCTGCAATTTCTATTTCTGCAATTAATCCGTAAATCCATAGTTCATGCAGATAGGGAAAAACATTTTATCTTCCTAGACTTCGTGGGAAAGTCAAACTGACTTACCTTGAGGAATTATTCCAATTTCTAGAGAATTAAAACCGTACAAATTTCGACTGAATTTTGGTTATGATGTAATCTTTGTGACAAGGTTTAATAATCGCCTGAAACTCACGACAAACTTTTGAAGGCATCTTCACTTTTTTTATTTGCTTTAGCAGTATACTTTTATAGAATTAAGAACAGTGAAAAATTGCTAAAGAAAAAGGGATATGAGTGGATTTTGAGATTTTAAATTTGATAAAGTTTACTTTTGCATTTTGTTATGTATTTTTTCAAGTTTTTAACCCAGTGTGTTAAGAGTACAAGTTTAGATACAGCATAAACAAACAAACAGATTTTGGCAGTTCTTTATTTATAAGATCATTACAAAATCTTCCATTGACAGAAGAATTCAAATTCGCCGTGAAGGCATACATTTAAAATATGCTAAATATTAATTAACAAACAAAATTTATAATCAATGATTGGCTTATTTCTTAAGTCTTGTCTCAGAATATTTTTACATAGTTTTAATGTTTTATTTAAGAGAAATAAAAGTTTCATAACCCATTTATCTAAATCTAAGAAAAAAAATAGCCATGCAACTTAGGGTGAATATTTGCTGAAAGTTTTAACCCTCTCTCTCTATCACGGTACTGCTCCGTAAAATAATTTTTTTCTCATGAAAATTAGATTCTCGTAAAAGATACTCCTTTTTCATTTTCTTTCAAACAAATCATGCTAATACTTCTACGGCATTTCTCTCCTTCCCACTAGACGTCGCTCGTAAATTATTCTTCCTCATTTTTCCTTAACTTGAAACCAGGTCTGCGGAAACTGGGAGCTGTAAATATTCAAATATTTATGTTCCATAAGCTTCGTAAACTTAATGCGTCTTTTTTATGATTGCATCTTGCAACATTTATCCTCTTTACAATTTTAAATTTCTGGCATGTTATAAGTTACGCTTTTGCTTATAAACCTAGATTAGTGTTTGCTTCTTTGTTGCTAAAATTAATGTTTATACATTGTGGTTAAAATTAAAATTCCCCTATAAATAGGGTTCTACAGCTAAAACGGATGAATTAATTCCAACCAAATTTGGTATGTGGACTATGTAAGAGATGTGCTCAAGGAATTTTAGAAAAAAAATCTTTCAAAATATGTCCACTAGGTGGAGTTTTGCATGATGAACTGCCAATTTAACAATTTAAATAGCTAATCGATAAAACTACAGCTAATTCCTCCCAAAAAAAATTTCAACATTTATTCAATAGTTTTTGAGTATTTATAAATCATTGGAGTTATTATTAGAAATGATTTTACCATGCAAAGCGCCCCCTAGTCGGCATTTTTTGAACAAAAAGTTTTTTTTTAACTTTCAGAAACATCTCGTACACAATCCATGTACCACATTTGGTGGCAATATGCTCACCCGTTTCAGATGCAGAATGATGTTTATGAGAGAAGTTTAGTTATAACCATCCTGTACACAGCTTAGAGTTACCGCTTAAACATGAACGCCCCCGAGAAATTTTATGGGCACCAGCTCTCTTCAGCTTACACGGTCTGGCAGCAATCCAGTCTAGAGAAGCTGACACCCTCCCAAATGCTGCCCAAGGTCGGCGCTGCTTCACTTTCGGTGTTCTTATGGGAACCGAGCTTTGCAAAGGAACACTTGCGGACTTTTGTTAAAATATAAATCTGTGTATATTACTAAATTTTTTTTCTAGAAATATCTTTTAGTTTATTTATTAACTACGTTTATTCTTTTTTTTAAACTCTTTATCTGCCTCCCTCGATTTTCCTCTGTTTTCCTAACTTTTTATTCATGAAACACCATCATCATATATGTTCTTCTGAATATTAACTCACATACATAATATCAACTCTTTTTACGTACTCACTTAAATCGTAAATGTATATATTGTTTTCTGCAGTTTTCCTTGTCATAAAATAAATAAATAACATGAAGAAAAAAAAGTTATTCCTTCGCACGCACATGTTATATATCCTTTAAAATGGTGGTTCAATGTTGGAGTTTTATTTATTTTTTTAATAGCTTTTCTTTCAGACAAAAAGAAAAATAATTCAGCCTTTTGCTGCTAATTTCAGATTTTAACTTGTAAAAAGTCATACACCAGAATGTTCGTATACGAGATAGGTAAAACAAAGTGCATTTCATAAGCGCTACTCGAAGGTGACGCAGATTGTTCTAGCTAAATTCTCTTCTGAAAAAGAATTAGTTGGATCTAAAACTTTTAAAGTAGGGTGAATTAAAAAGTATTAATTAACACGTTTTATTACTTAAATTGTTTTGCATCTATCTAAGTTTCTAGATAGATGTTCCATAAAAAAAATTTAAGTATAAAGGGAAGCAATTTTAAGAGAGCTTTCATTCACATAAAAGTATAAAAACTCATATAAAAAATATTGCAAAACATTTTATATACGCTATTACAATAATATCCGGTACTATAAAGATTTTATTAAAATAATTTTTAGAAAATTTGAACAACTACACACCGAACATTTTTACCAATGTATAGTTCCAATATCTATCTTTATCAAATATGAAAATCATCTTAATTGCTTCAAAAATAGTTTTTATTAAAATTAACATAGGCAAAAGGGCGTTTTTACAACACATAAAACTTTTCTTTTAGCGTTTAAAATTACCTTTTTAAAATTTTGAAATTGCTTTCTATTTCATTTGTCTACAATTTTTTTAATACTTCTTTAGTGTTTATTTTTCTCGAGCGAGTATGGCAGTGTATGAAAGTATTTCTCGTCATTTTTTTAAATGCGCAGGAAAGTTTATTCTACTGGGAGGCATAAATATTTAAATATTTATGCTCTTCGAACGTTCGCCTGACTTAATGTGTCCCTTTTTATTACTACATGCATGCTACAAAACGAATATTTTGTTTTTAAAATAAATGGCGAGATATAAGGCATAGTTCTTCAATTTCTCCATATTTCTTTGTTTCTAGAGTTTTATATTTAACGTTAGTGTAGTATTGTTTTCTCAAAGGGATGTCTAATACAGGGTAAGTGCAAATGATTTTATAAGAAGGAAAAATAACATTCCTTCCTGAATCTCCCATCACTTTTCTGTTTAAAAAAAATCCTGATTTGATTAACATATGAAGAATTTGATTAACATAAGAATTAATATTTGATTAACATAAAATAATAATAAGAATTTGATTAACATAAAATAAAAAAACTGCTGCTGTTGATGTTCTTGTAACTAATATCAAAGTTGCCAACCTTTACAGGATATAATTAACTATTTTTTGTGTGAATTTGTATATTTTTAAAATATTTTTTCAAAATAGTAAACAGCTCGCACGTTAAACTCAGAATTTTTTATATTTTCTAAGCCGAAAATTATTGTTTAAAAAAAGATGTTTGAATTATGTAAAGTTGGTGAACTCTGCAAATGCTGATATAGAATTAAAAATAGCAATATTAATTTGGATGTTTATTAATGATTGATAACAGAAGTAACATAATTAGCAGCCAATAACGGCTTCTTAAAATTCCAGATTTTTATTTTACCTTAGTACAGAAAGTGTAGAAGCAAGTGTAGTGGAAATGGAAGTTTATAATATTTTTAACAAACAAAAATTAAAAAGAATCAAAATAACTCATGTTGTTTACTATTGCTTATTTTGGTTCATTAAAATATATACAGGCAACAGTCAACTTAGTGACCAGCATCTTCTAAATCATACACCAAAAATAATAATTTGCTGATTACTTTTATTTATTTATTTTTATTTCACATCACTGTAATTTTATTTAGGTAGCACCTGTTATGTCCATTTCACTAGAGAAATATTTTATCCCACAGTAGATTTTTACTTGCAGTGAAATTGCGGATGATGTTTCTCAATAAATATTATAAAAATTTTAATTCAATATAATTGAAAGTAAAATATGTTTAGGTTTTCACTCTGAAACTTTATTTAGAACTACACTACCTATTTCACCCCCATTCCATAGGGTCGAAAGGTTATAAAAACAAAGAAAAGTCAGCTTACTTTTCTAACTAATAAGCAGTGTATGGAATATCTAATATAAAATATAATAGCTAATAATTAATAATATCTAATATGTAAAAAATAAGGTTTCAGCGTAAGAACTCGATCATCGTACTAAGTTCTTCTTCGGTATTAGATTTCAATAATTTAATAGTGGTTTGAAAAAATCCTTTTTGTAAGCTCATTCCACAACTGACTCAACAAAATTTCTTGGAGAGCATTTTTTTATGTAGCTTTTAACAGGAATATAAATTCACGGAAAGGATAAGCCCGTGTCTGAGGAACTCAAAACTATACAATATGAATATTAATATGTTTTACTTTCTTGCTGTAATATATTAATATAGTAAAATGTTTGAACTTATATCCACAAAATTACTAAGTGAAATAATACAATATAGTGAGGTAAAATGGTATGAAAATGGGTATTTTTGTATTCATGGGCTGTTTTCTCCTTCTTATAATGTTAAACATTCAGCTTTTTTGTTGTGTTACTGCATGCAATACGTTCACCCCCTTCACGCCTGAAAAAAATTCTGCTGTTACATTAGTTCTTAACTGCAAAAATATTAAACCTTATTAAGAACTTTTTTTTCCATAAAAGTGGGGTAAAATGGGTAAAAGAGAAAAGGCTAAAAAATAGTACATTAATTTTACTAATTTCCAATTATGACTTACAAATTATTCAAATTTTAAAATATTATGACTAGGGATGTTAAACTTAGGTTCTGGATCGGCATTGTATTCTTACTTCTCATTTTTGCAGGGTACGGTGGGGGTAAAAGTATAGTTATTTCTTTTTTAGCAAAATATAAATAGTTTGTTTTTAAATGATTTTTTATCCCGTATTTTCAGACATTAGTAGGCAAAATTTATCCTCATGAAAAAGTTTATTAGGAACATTTGGAAGCATAATATTAACGAAGCCTAACTGTATTACTATTTTACTCCACCTAGAACATAAATATAAAAAAAATATCTTTAAAAATTCTTATTTTTTTTCTATAAGTTGTTAAGACCTTTCTTAAATTGAAAATAATAACAGAACTTCTCAAGTTTTCAGGAATTTATTAGTTTCTTGAAAGTTTTTCGAAGACGCAAGAAAAGAATATGGACTCAATAAGCAGATAAAAGCTAATATTTTGTTTCCAAATGTAATT
Organism: Cheiracanthium punctorium; assembly: GCA_038373885.1. NCBI lineage: Eukaryota > Metazoa > Arthropoda > Arachnida > Araneae > Cheiracanthiidae > Cheiracanthium > Cheiracanthium punctorium. Next base: position 309,758 of record JAWZYV010001099.1, on the reverse strand, counting down.
AATAAACTTTTTAATGAGTATAAATCTTGCAAACTAATGTGTGAAAATATAGGTTAGAAATGAATTGTTATTTAAATAAATAGCACAGGCCTGCAAAATTTGAGTCATGAAAAAGTGTTTGCAATGGAATGACTGACTTTTATATTATTTGTTGTGCTGATTTCAAATATGGCATCCATTTTCCTAAACAACGTAACGATTTTTTATGGGCTTTAGTATATGGGTAAGAAAGCCTATTGTTCATGTTCTAGGAAAAAATCTGTCTTTTCAAAGTATTTTTAAGTATTTTATTTAGATATTACATTAATTGGAACAGTTAATGAATATCTTTGCTTAATCCATTCGGGATTCATAAAGCCTCAATGCTTGCATTTTCTTTTTTCCTAAAAGCTTCTTTTGGCACTTAGTCTGTTGCAGTCAGTACACAGGATTTCTCGGTGTAGCAATCACAAGTAGTCCGCCATCATATTTACGTTCCATTTATCTTTTCATCTATCCTCCATCTTGATAACTTGATGGAATCTTTCTCCCTCATCTTCACAAACTGCACCAAGATTTTGCAGGGAAAGTAATCCAATTGCAAACTTAAAAAGTGCAAATTCAAATTCATCGAACGGACCAAGTCTGAATTTTATCAGCATGCTTTCCACGCTATAATTATTTGAGTTCATAAAGTTCGACGGAAATATTCTGACGACTTCCTTGAAGACTTCACGGACCTCTTTTTTACTCAAAAACATTTAAGTTTCAAACAAGTTGTCTTTAAAAAGTTTCCAATATCTGAACCTACGAAAACACCTTTCTTTATTTTATCTTCCGACAGTCCTAGAAACTAGTTGCCGTGGATATTTAAAGCATTTTTGCTCTTTTGATAGAGCTTCAACAAGTTGTTTTGTCAAGCCAAGCTTGATGTGAGGTGAAGGCAACAGGACTTTATTGGGATCAAACAAACTTTATTGCATTTCTCTTTCCAGCTTTTAATGCTTTTCTTTTTGACCCAGTGATTCTTCCTATCTTGACTGTCCAGTTCACACAAGGATACTTGGTGTATTCTGCTTGTTGCCCAAGAAACATGGAAATCATTCTTAGATAAACGCACATAATCCATTCATAATTTTTATATTTCAAAATAGGTGAAAATCAAAACAACATTCTCTTAAGATTCTTTGAGGTACAATAAATGCCCTAACGGCACGAAAGCGTTCATGGTATCATTATGGAGCGGCAGTGCTTTGAGACTTCTTTTTTGAGGAGTCAATAAAGAGCCTTCACTCGTTCATGTCATACTATGCATATATACTAAAATTCTATATCAATCAAGGAACATTGCTTCAGTAAACGAATCCACTATCTTGAGAAAAGTAAGAAACGATATCTGTTTCTTTCTGACCCATGAGAAAGAGGTACTAGGGGCCAATAAATTCTTTTGCTATAGCGCAAAGCCTAGAGTTCGGCAGATTTTTGTCCCAAATCTCCTAACTAACGCAGTAAATTCCAACTGGGAAAAAAGTAGGGGTTCACTGATACCTGAAACACCGTGATATTGCTCGTCATAAGACTCATCTTCGACTTCAAAGTCTTCACGTTTCACTTGACGTCCTCCTCATAATAGACTATTTTCTCATGGTGATTTTTAACGTAAATACTCTACTGATTAAGAACCATTTTAAAGTAAACTCTTTCGAAATAAATTTGTTTGAACTAACTAATTAACTTGAAGATTATTCTTTTATTACAGTTTCATTTTTTTATTTATTTAGTTTTTCCGCTCACCATAGATAAAACAATCTTCAGTTTTTGCCAGTAAAGTTTTGTATGCTTACTATAAGGAAAGAAATGACAGTTTCCTCTTCCTTAACATAATCGATTGGTGGCTACGAAAATCAGGTTTTTCTATTTGTAAAATTGTCTTTTTTCAATTTTTTTAATTCTCAGTTTTTTGAAAAAATGGTTCGTGACGAAATTTTTTGATTATTTTCCAGAAATCAGCATTCAAAAATTTATCAGAATCACACACTGGTTTCTAAACACTTGTTTGTTTGAAGGCATGTACAATTTATTTATATTTTTGATCAAAAATAAATACTCATTTTACCTCAACCATACCCTATCAAAATAAATCAGAAAGTTACATGACCAAGATGTGTCACTAATAATCAAATACAAATGGACTGGATTTCAGAGGAGGCTCATAGCCATTTGGATAAGAATCTCGATTAAGAGTTTTTAGTACATTATACAAATAATAATAAGAGAAGTATGAAAGTTTCAGCTTTATTGCACTCAATCAGTTCTACAATTGTAAAAAATTCTCATTCCTCTGCATCATTTATTATGGTCATATTAGCATTTAAAAGATTGCCTGTCTGCCTAGTTGAATTTCTGAATAGTAAATTGTGGATTTATCCGATATTGCTCTATCTAGAACAACAATAAAACTTAATACTGTCTCAGTAATCTTGATTTAGTAATCAAGATGACAACAAATAGAAAAGCTGTAAAAATGTACTTAGTGAAGAAGTTCAATTTGAGACAAAGTGTCTCTTGAAGCCGCCTGCTCTACAACACCTCGCAAAAGGGAATAAAATTTAATACATCATATCATGCAAAACTAAATAATTTGTTACCAGCTTAAAAAAAAATGTTCTGATTCAATATTAAATAAAAGTTTTTTTTTTTTTAAAGATCTTCATTATTTCAGTATCGTGCGGTCACTGACAAAAGAACAAGTCAAAATTTTTCTGTCATGCAACTGTCTGTATTCGCAGCCCACGTGCGAACTGATGTATCATTGACCGAGACATGAGCAACGCCTAAATCATCAGCAACACATTCCATCCCTCCATTAAGGATACCAGAATTACTCAAACAAAAGCACCCCGTTCCCCCAAAAATTCTAAATTCTCTTTCGCCTTTCTACCTACCATTCCTATCAAACCGCTGTTATTCTTTCATTTGTACCCGATCCCACCGGCAAGTGTTGCCCTGGGCAATCCCCACCAGCACTAAAATTCTCCCCCATCCCGATCGTAAGTGCTACATCAGCATCGCCTAGGTGCCATAAAGGTAGCTCCCGGTGTTCCCGTCTCCATGGCAACCACGCAGATCCCATTGATTCGCGAACGGCGGGAGGAGTTCGACGACCCACAGAGACGATTCTTGGCCCAGAGCCCTAAGGCCTGGAAGAGGAATGAAGAGTTGCATTTATTTTCATGCTGTTTTCATTTATATCTTTCTTGCCTTTTTCTTTTTTTTTTTTTTACCATGCAATAAATGTTACTGCTGTGGGTGGGGTGTCTTTGATTTCGACGGTCTTTAAGTGGGGGGCGGTGGTTTGCCCGAGAAGAAATTCGGTCATGAGTGTAAGAGAAGAATGTTTGGACAGCTTGCTGACGTTTGTCTTTCTCGTGTCTACTTTTGTTTAGCCTAAGTATGCCGGCGGAAAACGGCTTGGGTTTTGCATCTTTTCTCCCTCTCCCCCCCCCCCCCCCGATGTCTGACTTGATTACGTTTTGAATGAAACTGTCTGGAAGTGCCCCAGGCGTCTGAAATGCACCAGATGTTTGTTCGTTTCTTTAGCTTTTCTACTTCTTAACAGAAATACATTTATGCCATTTTACACTAGGCAAAATTATGTTTTTTAGTTTTTCTTTTCAATATTAAAATAATAATGATAAGAAAACAGACTTTTCTAAAATAACTTCGTTTTATCTACAGGTAATTTCATAAAAGTTGTTCATAACTTTAAGAGGTGATAGTACGCATCCAAACAAACAACTTTCGTCAGAGAGCGCATGGTCGGAATTAAAATGCAAGGGCGCGGAAGATGATGTATCAACACACAACATGCTTGGGCAAATGTAAATTCACATGCCATTTATCCACATGCGCATCAGCGCTACTTTTTTATCGATTTTTCCGCAACAATAATCGGCGACTACCTATTCAGACTTTATCTTCAGCCAGAACGTCTTGTCGGGAGAAAGACAACCTCAAGTTGCTGCAACAAGTGCTGCCATACGTGTTGAACGACATTTCCCAACACTTTCGGGTGATAATGTTATTCCAGTTATAGATAGGAAACGATCTGGACGTTACCTTTAAAAACCGTAGATTAAACTAGGTTGCCGCAGCCTGGCCACCGCGCTCTCTAGATCTGTCAAGTCTCGCTTTCCTTTTTGTGGGGGATGAAAACTTGTATATAAGACTCCCATCGAATCTGCAAAACTCGTCACCAACTTTTGGCTGCAGTAAAAAAATGCGCAATATGCTTGGTGTGTTTCAGGATCTTTGACATCATTTCTTCGTTGTTGTACACCATGCATAATCGCCGCCGGTCACTGTTTCGAACATTCATTGTAATAATCATAATGTCATAAAACTTGCCTTTTCAACTTAACCGTTCCTTGTGTGTTTTTAACAACATAATCTTCGGCGCCATTTACAACCTTAGCGTTTTAAAGTCGACTATGCTTTCTTTGATGAAAGTTGTTTACTTGGATGTGATTATTTTTTTCTTGAGGTTTTGCCCATTTTTCATGAAACACTATCTTACTTGATAAGATGTTAGGGAGTTACTTAGTGAAGATAGTGAACGATACGTATCAAAAGACGAGGTATAAGCTGGGGAAAGGGAAACTTTGGCTGCAATCTTCTAAAGGGAATCTAGTTAGTATTCATGTTACATCTCTGAATAAAGCCACTATAAAACATAAAGACCTAGAAAGTTTGATCGACTTGGACAAATATCCCCAATGCTTATGCAATTAATTGAATTTCTCTCATCTTTAATTGAATATTTCTCATTTAAAATCCCCATCGCCTAATCACTGACCATTCCACCTTAAATGGTGGAAAAAAAATATATTGAAGTATAATTCATCTCATGTGTATTAAATGCGTTCCAAAGCATTTTAATAAAATGAATTATAATGGTAAGATGCATATTTTATGAGAAAAAATTTTTAAGCAGATATTTTTCCGAATATATCTTTTTTTTTAAGCATTATCAATTTATGATTGCATTAAAAAGACACATTAGTTTCGCAACGTCCAATTAAAAAATCCATGTAGCACAGAAAAGCCTTTTCGAAAACTTCATAAAGAATAAATGCATAGAAAATATACATAGAAATTAGTAAAATTTTATACTCATTTACTGCTATACAAACCATGTTAATACAGTGCTCCAGCATCTTTATGCAAAGTGCAACCAGAATTGAGGTTACATCTCCAACAACCTTGAAGGTAGCTCCACCATTGCTCCGAAATTTCATACATAAACTTTATACTCTAAGAATGTATTGCTCAAATTCTCATTCCTCTACAGTTCTTATTTGTTTTGTAAATAAACTTCTTTTACTTTATTTAATTTCGAATGTTTATTGCTGATATTGTGTAACAAATTAACTCACCATGGGCGTTAATTTTCATTATCAGGGCGCAACTTTTCCCACACAAAGCAGCATGATTACCGTATTGGTCCGAATATAATGCGTTGTTTTTTGACCAATCATTGTCCGTAGTAAACCTGCCTCGCGGTGAATTCGAGGCCTAAATGTAGGATTTTTCTAATTATCTTGATGAAAAATTTCGGGATCACGTTAAATTCGGGCCGCGTTTTATTCAGGCCAATACGGTAAGTTAGAGAAAAAACGTACACGTGATCCGTTTGTACGAGTTATAAACACATCATCAGCATCAGCAGTGTTAACAGGTAATGCAAAAACATCTGTCTCATTATTTTACCATGTTGTAAGGGTCTCTTTTAAGATGTTATATGTAGGAAAAAGATCTCGAATTTTCTGCCGTGTTATACGAATCCGTCTTATATGAGCCAGTGTTATGGGGGGGTCTACTGTACACTTTACTCATTAATTGGCTGTTAATTTTTTACGCTCTGTATAAGGTTATTAACAGTCATTGGAACTGGTATCAAATAATAAAAATGTATCAGTAACTTAATTAAAGTGTTACATAACATATTGATCATTATGCTAATTTTACCCAAGTAATTTTTTTTTTTTTATCTTCTGAATTGCTTGAAAAAAAATTGGTGTAGTAACTACTTGATAAAAGAAGGAATTAATTAAAATGTGATACTAAAAAAAAAAAAAAAAAAATTAAAATTTATCAAAATGAAATGAACGATTATAATCTTTGTTGTAAATCTTTCACTTTTGATATTTTTATTCTTAAGTTTTATGATATAATTACTTCAGCGGTTTTAGAAAGTTGTTACAAAGTTTCAGGTTAGTGCGTTTATTGTGACATAACGCCATTATTTATGTTGCATAATTTCATTTCCCTTTCAATTTAACAGTTGCATTACGAGAAAAGAAGTTAGCAGAGCTTCCAAGATGCCTTTCTGAAGTATGTAGCCATGGCAAAGATCTTAAATTGGGGTTCATTAACTCGTAAGTGTCCCCCCTGGCATGCAAGATAAAAAAGAAGTGTACCATCAGACCCAAAGAAAACAATTTCAGTGTCACGAAGGCTGAATTCTTATACATCGTACATCGAAACTTGGCGACTAGCCCAGGCACGGGTAAGCGATTTTATTTTCATTTGGTTTATTTATTCTCCACAAAACTGCTAAAGGTTCTGGGGGAGGAAAGTTATATTTAGAAACAACTTTTTTTTTCTGATGCTCTGTCTTCGGGAGATTGTTTCATCGATGTGAAACAAACACGAGATATTAACCCGCCATCTTATTTTTAGAGTTCGGGGCACGTGTGCGTTCTCACTGCTCGTTCTGGAAAGGTGCGTTTGTTTAATTAAGTAACAACCAGAAGGTAACAATTTAAAAGTTGTTGGCACTTGCATAAAAACTTTTCAGTGTTTTTATGTGGGGACAGGAGCACTTGCTTAAAGTCAGTTCGTTTCCGAATAGGGCGTAAGAAAGAGATTTCTGAAGGTGATCGAGCTATAGTCTTTTGTTCACCCAAAATGCATTTCTTTTATTATTGCCTTTTGGCGATATTTTTGGGATAAGCATACATAATAAAAGCTTTATTAGTGCTTTATTAGTGCATAATTCAAGAAAAGTATCTCAATTCTAAAATGCAGATTACATGTTTAGTTATTGCATTCCAATAATCAAAATCCTTATTTTCTTTATCGCAGCAAATCACCTTTAAAAAAAATTATCTTTAATTTGCACGCAAAATGTTAAATATACATTAATTTTATAAAAGGCGTTTTTAAGATAGCTGGAATAAACGGGCTTTTTTTATAAGTCTTAAAAAGTTGAGTTTGTGAAATAGAGAGTAGACAGTTATTTCTTTAACACGGTTGTACATAAAAATTAAGCCATATTTTTAGAACCTCTCTTCCAGACTTTTCATACTCTTTTTAAGCAGAATTTTTGTTTTCGAGCTATTTCTTTTAACCTATGGATTAGAAAATTTGCTAGAATCATATTACGATTCGATTAACCAAAAGAAATTCACTCCATACACACGGTGGTTTTTGATCCGCCCGAAGTTCTCCTCTGCTGAGTCTTTTTCTCGCTAACAGTACTACTACGACCGCTTAGCTATCCTAAAATCTGAGGAAACTTAATTTTGTGCCAAGTTTCGAAAATGCATTCAATTATAATGACGTATCTTTATAACTTACTTCTGTCTCTTTTCCCTTAATTAAGAACATTCCGTAATGCACACTGCACATCGGATATCGTAGACTTTTACCAATTAGACTTTTTACCAATTAGCTATTCAAAAAGAATGCTTTTGTGTCTTATTTTCCGTCGGAAGCGACTAGTGAGCAACAAAAAAATACGTTGCAAGCACAGTTACAGCTTTTTGACATACACAGGGTATCCCAAAATGGTGGTAACACGCTTTGATTCTTTATCTATTACAGATAAGAGAGCAATGAAAATCGAAAGAATGTTCAAAGTAAATTCCTCTCCTTAATTTTCAAAAGTTACATTTTTTAAGTCTGTATACATCCCCGTACAAAAAATTTCAAAATAAATAAAATTTTCTTAATACAGTAATGAACTGATGTACAAAATTTCAGCCTTTCATCATAAACCTTCCAGAGATGTCTACAAACAAAGATGATCGGGGGCTATATACGAATTTGAATGTAAACGTTCATTGTTAGAGGGGGGATATTTTCTTTTGTAATTTCTGTACGACCCCTGAAATGCGATCATCCGACATTTTTTTTTTTCCGAGAGCCATTGAAAAGTGGTTTAAGTCAGCATATATTTATCTTCATACTCTTGGCACTTTTCATGAAATGATTCTCAAATTTTGTATATTTCGCCATTAGTGGATGGGGAACATTTTACTAAATGGGAATACTTTGTACGGGGATCGTATACAATTGAAAAAAGTGTAAGTTTTTGAAAATTAACCAGAGGAATGTTCTCTTGACGTAGTCTTTTCTCCCACCTTATTTTGAGCATTTTTTTCAATTTACATTGCCAACTTATCTCTAAAATAAATAATCAAAACGCGTTACCATGTTTTTTGGGACACCCTGTATATTTCAAAAGGATAAAATTGTCATAGATTAGATAAAGAGACTGTTGCGAACTTCAGAGATGATTTGATAGTTTTCAAGGGACTCTCGGACGATGAAATATTAGTCCCGTTAAAGCAAAGAGGTCAAGAAATCGTCTGTGACATTTATGAAGAAGAAATCAGCATTCCACCAACGAGAGCGTTAAAGGTTCAAACAGTGCTTTGAAAAACCAATCAGAAATCTAATGTAATAGACCAAACTTTCGACTACTTTGAAAGTTTTGAAAAGGATGTGATAGAAAGAGTATTTTTTCGATTATCACAAAGAAAAGAAACTGGTTGTTTTAAGCTAAGTTAAATTAAGTAAAAGTATGAATATGTACTTCTTCACATATTTTGTTTGATTTGAATAATGAATTTTTTTGTGTAAAAGAATGTTGCCCATTAATTTGATTTTCTTCTAAAATTATCTTAATTTACAAAATAAAATTAGCATACTATTTTAATCAATTTAATTTTTCTTTAAAAGCTGAATACTCTAAATTCATTTTAGAAACTTATTTTTATACCATTGAAATGTTTACACCTTTCAATACATATGAAAAATGGCGAAACTTGAAGGCTCGCAGTAAAGAAAGTTCGCTGTAATAAGCTACTTTACTTAAATGATAAAAATAGAATAGCGATGATTAAATATTGCTTCTATAAAATCCAAGACAATCAGCAGATTTATTGTTTTATCTTCCCCAAATCTATATATTTCATTCCGTAACTATAAGAAAAGACTGTACCTCTGATATACATTTATTTCAATTTTTTCTTTATTTCCTCTCTGCCATATCTGGCAACTTTTCCTTCATCACTTTTCTCGAGTGAATCTCAGATGGGTTTTTTTTCCTCCACTTCTTTCATTATTTTTACTTCTTCGGATATTGGACCGGTGACTGGTGCGATACCTCAAATCCCAGAAGGACATAGATCACTATTTTATGGCATACACGGGTTTTTTTTTTTTTTTTTTTTTTTTACTCCTTCCTTCATTAATCTGATTTCCGAGTTTTTGACTTCTTCTTTTTTCTTTTTTTTTTCTCCTTTAATTTTTCTTAGTTCGAAAAAATGGTATATCTTGTAAAAGAAAAACAATAGGGACGGGTGAAATATTAAACTATTGTAGTATAAATGCATGTATGCTCAACTTATTCAAACATTTATTCACTTAAATAAATATTTAAGCATTTAATTTACTTCGAAACTTAATGCAGATTTTCTTATGTTTAATTAACTTTGATTGGCTAGTTTTCCTAAAAAAGTTAAAAAGGAAGAAAAATTTTGTATTTATAAGATTTAATTAAACAGATACAAGGTCCATTCAATAAAAAAGGAAAAATCGCATATAAATACAAAAAATATTACAAACCTTGTGCTTCCCTTTTTTTGGAGGGGGGGTGGGAAGGTAGTATCCAAGAACAATTATCAGATGGGCCTGCGAACGATATGCTGGAAATCAGTCAAGGGGCACCCTTCCCCCATCTCAAGAGAATTATATTTACGCTAGACAGTACTGGCTTTCTGATGGCCGACATGTGTCATGCAATTCTGAATTGGTATTCTAGCTTTGTTACTTCTTGAAAAATATTTTTGGATCTGCCATTGGAATCAGTGAGCAAGATGATGATTCCTTGCAGGTTTGCATCAGTGTGAAGCAGCGGAATATCGTTTAACTATATCATCAATATTTACTTAAAGATATTGTTGCAGAAAGCAGTCAGTTTCCGGCTCGTCTCTTAAAAGTCCTGTGTACATGGAAAGTTCTTGTAAACAGTCCATTTGACAGGACAAAACACAGATTTTATTGATCCTTGAACTTCGTCGAGCAATCTGTAGTACACAATTCACAGACATTAACTGGTAACTTGATTTATAGCAGTCAGCTTAACACAGAAGCTTTCTCAGATGCTGTATTTCATGCACAGCAAAATTCTTCAAGAGGCTAAAATTCAGTGGATATTCTCGAGAAAAACTGACATCTATTCCTCAGCATAAAAAAAATGAAGAATCAAAAAACAGCTATTAAAAACAATCTTCTCAACAATCTTCAAAGCAATCAATGGATCGCTTACAAAAGCACAAAACACAGAGTCTTATGATTTCAGCAGAATCAACGTCAGCTCACAACAGCATACTACAGCAAACTGAACTGAACTCCTATTTCGGATCTGCCCTTATATAGGCTCACCGAAATCTCTAGGGATTTCTCGAGACTCCCAAAAAAATCCCAATCAATCGCGAATTTTCATTGCGTAATAAAAATGCAATTGAATTGTACTGGACATTTTCATAATACTAATGCAGTAAAACAAACATTAAAGGTCCCATTGATAAAATCGTGCCAAAGTTCGCTAATATTGGCGACTTTTTTCGAAATATTGTCCAATTTGGAGACAACTAAGCAATGTCAACTGAAGTCAACTAAGCAATAGAGCCAATGTTTCTCGACAATTCGAAAAACCGTATTTTAAGTAATGGGGATACCCAAAACTCTCTATCTCGCGTTATAGTTAACAGATTTTGATGCAACAAAATGCAAACTTTTACTTGACACGTAAAATACGAATTTTGGACTATATTTAACGAAAGGGCAGAACAACTCAGAAATTCGTAACAGTATCTACGTTTGTCATTTGACGTAACATGAATTTCAATATTGAAGGCTACTTAATCCTTTAAGGTGAACTGCTTTACGGACAAGTGAGTATGCGAGCATTATAAGTACGTAAAATAACAAATTTTTTTATAATAGTTAAGTGTTTAACTAATAGGAGTCGCAAATTAAAAATATAAGATTAGTCTAAATTATGTATTTAATTAAAGCGAGCATTATAAATACGTAAAATAACAAATTGTTTTATAATAGTTAAGCGTTTAACTAATAGGAGTCGCAAATTAAAAATATAAGAGTAATTTAACTTATGTATATATGCTTTAGGAATAAATTTTTGCTTATTTTTTCATCGAATACTAAATTTACATCCAACACTCAAGGTTTTAGGTAATTTTTCAGTTACCAACTGCTTCTTTTCATAAGAGATAAAGAAGAACTACTGAGAAATTAAATATATCGATTTGATTTAATGCCAGTGTAACACAAGAAAATAAATTAAAACCGAGACTGCTTTGCAGAAAAGAAATATAAATTTCTCCAAAGTACGGTAATCTAAAAATACTGGGATTAACTTTCTTATTCTTCTTCATTAATTTCCTTTGCTCTCCCTTAATTCTGAATCTTTTTTGATAATTGGATGAGCCAAGTACGCAGCATGTGTCGCAAATTAAACGATAAAATTCTTTCTAAAAATATAAAAATATTCTGCAATGTATTTAAATTTCATCTTTCTAAGTTTGCTATCGATTTGGAAATTAACTGAAGGAGTCAAATATTAATTAACTTTTTAATCAACTGTAGAAAATTTTCATAAACCTTTGAATATTGATCTTAACATTTTACTGGCACAGGCTTCAGAAAGTCATTTTTAAGCACTTTAAAGTTTGACCATATAGAATTTTACTAACAAAAAATTGCGGCTTTGAAATTTTCTGAAAGAATTACGCGTTAGACGTTATGAATAAACAGTCTGCTAAAATAATTAAAACTGTAAAGGGTATTAAAGTTTTAATTTTTTATCTTTTAAACACCAGTTTCTTTTAAGTAGTTTTTGTTAAGCATTCTACTAGTTCAGCTGGTTCCGAAACGAGTCTAAAGTTAAATATTATCTTAAGAAAGCGACATGAAGTTATGACATTTGTAAAATGTGAAATTCAACGAACTGCGAAACTGATAATAAAATTATACTAAACACGAACAAATGCAAATGGAAAAGATTTTTTTTTTTTTTTGTCTCTGGTAATTGGTGATTCTTTGCATTTAATTCCATCCAAATGGATACTGAGATAACTGCTATGTGTTTCGTATCATAAATATCAGCTTTAAGCAAGCTAAAATATTAAAACCATGTAATATAATACAGGTTAAATGTAAGAGTTCTCGCCACTGAAACAAATTTGTTATAAAACTTTTTGCGATTAAATTAACCACTCTAGTAATCTTGAAGTCTGATATAACATTCGATTTTGGTGATTTGAAACAAGGATGTGCTTCTTCAAGAAATCCAAAGATAGTATAATACTTAACACATTTCGCATGCACTAAGATAATTATACATAATACAGTTCTATTCTATCAGTGTTACTACTTAATTTTACCTAATGTTAAAAATATTTTTCTAAAATGTTTTGACCTGAAGATCAAAGTCATATCTTCTCTTTCCACCATTAAAAACTTTTGTAACAGCTCTCAACGCATTTTAAAATTGTCATTTAAAATATTCCGTGATCATAATTTATTATTCCGGCGAAGTACGTACAAAAAAAAAATCATATAATAATGTTAATTCAAAATTATCATAGTCACCAAATCTGTGTTCTGCAGTACTTTATTTACTCTTAAATTGTAAAATTCTTTATTTTTACATGTTATTTCACAGTTTTTAAAAATAATTTAAGAATATTTCTGCAACTCCATCCTTTTATTTATTAAAATTGTCGGGGTGCATAACTTTTGCCTGCTCTTTAGAGTGTTCATACTCCTTTGTCCCACCATTTAATATGTGAGTAACTTATTGGTAAGAGTATAAAAGTTTCTAAAATAAATAGAAACTTTCATAGAATCTTCAAATTGGAAAATACACAAAATTTGAATTCTTGTATATAAATACAATAATACGAGAGTAATTCAAGAAATAGTCGAACGAATCACCATTGAAAAAATCAAGAGAAATTTAGAAAGTGGCATTAGTAGTCTTTGGATTCTCCTCGCTCTGATACAGTAACTTTGATAGTCCCAGATAGTTACTGCAATGAACTAGTCGACGAATTAGCATTTGTGCAACTGTGTTTCAAAAGTTTCTTCTTTTTTTCCTACACATATTAAACTAAAAGAAATTTATGTTAACCAATGATAACTAGTTTACATGAAAGAGTATGTTCACTCTATTTTTCTTTTAGAGTGACACACATAATTATTATTATATATTCATTTATTATATATTATGCATCGTGTTTAATTTGACCTTCCATAAATAATTTATTACAAAGACTTTAAAAGTATATGTAGCTTACTTTTAAAGCCAAGCATCAAGTTTCTGACACATCTGTAAATTACAGTTCTCCTGAATATGGGGGGGAAAAGAAAAAGCCGTACACTGATGTTCCAATTTCCGTACAGTAATTATGTTGGTAGTGAAATTGTATCGACGTTACATTTTGTCACGTTCGTCACAACTCAAATGTAATTTGCACGTACGCCTTCTGGACGGCCCTCAGTGTCAAGCATGTGACGTTGTAGAATGACGTCGCAGCGTTATTGATAATTAGTCACATAGGGACGTCACATTTGACGTTGCAAAGACGGCTATATACAGAGAGTACATGCAGAGGAGCATAACGTTCATGGTGGTCACCACGGTTAATCTTCATACCAGCCTGGCCACTCAAGGACGTCTATCCGACTACTAGGGTCAGGTGACTTTCCACTCGATTACTGATTGGTCGTGAATCATTGCACGTCCAATGTGTAATCGAGTTGAGTCACCTGACTCTACTAGTCCGAGAGAAGTCATTAAGTGAAGTCCGAGAGAAGTCCGAGAGAAGATTGGCCATTTGACGTCACAAGAACTGTCCAGGGCGGTCATTTGTCCGTTCCCACAACCTCTCTGCAATTAGCACATATATTGTCACATTAAGTCACAAAGTCACTGTGTAACCAGTAATCATACATGTTGCGACGCCACAGAGTTATATGAATTTACATTCAAACAATTTAAAATACTCATTTACAAATTATGATTTTCACAAATATATGAATTTTATTCCATTTACTAATACAGAAAGTTCCTTGAAAATTCTCTTTGCACTAAATAGTAGTTTTCACAATACATAACTTTCTGGCCATAAGTACATTTCCTAGTTACATTAAATGCTAATTAACTTGTTCAGTATACATTTTCATTAATGAAATACAACATCATGAAGTCTACATACCTAAGAAAATAACACTTGCATATATAATATCTAACAGGGAAAAGAATTAGCTTTTGTTACGGAATATTTCTTCAGTCATTCAGGTTAATAAATTTCATTAGCGAGGCAATCGAATATATTTTTGCATTTGTCCAGATTAATTATCAAGATGTGAAAAGAAATTGACTCATTAATCATTTTTATATCGCCTTATTTGCATTATAACTAATTACGTTCGTTCTCTAATTAAGTTACCATCCTTCAGGCAACTTTTATTGATTAACTAGCTTTTGAAACAAGACGAACAAATTTTCTCTTGTGAACCAAAATGAGGCTCGGCAGATGAGATCGCTCTAAAATGAGTCATACAAAGATTTATTTACGACATACACAATAACATTCAACCATTTACAAGCCCAGATGGCATTAGCATCCTTTTTTCCCATTACCTTTGCAGAAAGCAACAGAATGCCTTCGTTTTCTCCCCTTTCGTTCTACCGAACAGCAGGAAGGGAACATCTCAGCATGCGGCTTAATTTCTACTACCTCCATTCTACTACTTTTCTCTCCAGGCAGAACCGACCAATCAGCGATCGCGTCATCTGGACCGTGAAACGTCATTTCAAGTGCGAGATGAGAAGTTCGGATCCTGCTCTAATAAAGTTGAGGAGGGAAAAGAAGATATATAAAAGAGAGGAGAATGGAGCTTTAAAAAAAAAAAATCAACTGTTTAATTGATTTTTCCACCTCTCTTTTATTCGGAAGTGGAAATGTTAGAGTAGATATTTTTAGCTTTAATGATTTATTATTTGAAAAGTGGGGGAGTGCGACTTCTTCGGGTTTTTTTTTTTTGTTCTTGTTTGTTTTTTGTTTTTTCTCTTGTAGGCATTATGCTGATTCGAAAATTTTCACAATTGCCTTGTAGGGAAGTCTTAATCGATTACTTTCACATGTTTTGTTGTACTTTAGAGGTTTCAAATGTCTATGTGTGTTTTTCATGTATTCTCTTTCTTTGACTTTCTACATCAAACTACCTCATTTTTTATTTTGTTGTGTTTGTAAACATCATAAGCAATATCCTATTTATACTGGATTAGAATTCGTTTTCCAGTGTGGTTTAATAGATCGAGTTTTTGTTGAGACGAAGATTTTTTTATTTCTTTGTTACTACGGTACTTGATAAGTTAGCTTATTGTAATAGGGCCAAGACATAGGCGTAACTTACAAGGGGGGGCAACCCCCCCCCAAAAAAAATAGAAACAGATGAGGTATCACCCTTTTGAAAATAATTCCTACAATAGGAAACATTTGACCCTTCACTCTTAGCATGCCAATTTAAGCCGATGGGGCCGGAAGCACTTGCATAGAGCCCTAAATTTTGAGAGACGGCTCTTCTTGATTCTACTTCTTGTAAAAGTAAAGGAAGCACTGTAATAGTGAAAAATTTTGGTGATAAGCTTTCGACGAAAAAATCTTCCCCCCGTTGGAAGATGCCCCTCGTGCAGACTTGCCTTAACACACAGCTCACTGACGAACTAATCGATTTTAACCATTCTTAAATTTAATATTACGAGTTTCTGTGTGAAATCTCAACGCATACAGTGAAACTTCTATAAGCAACCAACTCTATTACGCGATCCCCTCCTCCAACAACCAACTTTTTAACGAAAGAAACAATTCATTTTCGAGTCTTCAACAACAGAATTCATATATTTTAGCTCTCCCAACACACAATGCGTCGGCAAAAAGTCAAATAAAAAAGAGAAAGTGGTCAGAATATGTTATCGTGTGGTCAGTGATTTAGATGACTCATGATTCATATTCACGTCAAATCATTCCGCTAGTACCAATTCCCTTCCTCAAGTTAGGGTTCCCCACTACTCACTTTTTTTTAGCTAAATTCTTTCCGAACTCAATCTTGTTTACTGAGGTCTCATAACGCTGCCACTTTTTATGCTCTCTATAGGTCAAGTCCCATACTTTTGCATGACGGAGTTCGACCCCATGTTTCAGTTGGTAGCCGGCAAAAGATCTAGGAGTTGGGGGGGGGGGGGTATGAGCTTCTGCCGTACCCACCTTATTCTCCTGACCTGGCTCCGACTGATTATCATGGGCGCGTTCGAGAATTCATCGGTTGTGCACCGGTAACACCGGTGCACGACCAGAGCGTTCGAAAAGGCGGAGCGATGGGCGGAGCTCTGAAATTAACCGCGTTCGAAAACGTTTCGGTCATGTACCGGTTGTCTACTCAGCGTGACCAGAGCACAACCAGAATGACCCTGCTAGCGAGGTGGGTTATTCCGGTTATTAGCGTAGTGTTGCCAATGTTTATTTTTGTTTTCTTCGCTTAGAATTGGATGTGGTGAGGATGACCGAAACCGGTTGACAACCGTGACGTCACTTAATCGAAGAATGACCGCAACCGGTAGCACCGGTGCATAACCAACCGGTGAATTCTCGAACGGGCCCCATATGTTTCACCAGTTAGACAGGTTTGTGAGGGACAAACACTTCACGAACTGGGATGCTTTCATTCAAAGGTTTCGCTATTTCTTTGACCAATGTAACGCCGTCTTCTGCTACCGTGGCATTTGTTGCTGAAACTACTTTGCTGAAAAAATTCATTTCTTTCTTTGTGACTCGTGTTTTATTTTAAATCAATAATTATGGAGCTACCCAATATTTGCAAGAGCATTTGCGGAATTTTTTCGGATTTCAACGGGCTCGGAATATCTTTTTATGAATTAAAATTCAAAAATATACATAATTGTATTAACAAAATGTGCTAAATTAAGGACACTTTGTATTTCTGCTAATAATATTTTCGAGAAGGCCCTTTATTAATTTTAAATTAGCTTAGCATTATGGTTGACTCAGTAAAAAATAATTTTCGAATAACACAGTAACTCTTATTTGTATTTTTACAAATTTTTGGTGGAATCTGATCTACTGAGTTGTAATTTTTGTCAAAAATTCCTGTTCCACCCGTCCAATAATTAAATTTTGCATTTTGTTGCACGTAAATCGGTTAACAAGAACGCGAGATTTTTTAAGACAAACTCACTTGCGATTTGGAAACTCGGAGCTACTTTAGAAAAGTTCCATTAAATGTACAATTAGTCAATGCTTTTGTTGCCAGGGTCACGCAAACCATTATATTTAATGGCTATAATAATTAAATCTTTACTCAGCAATTAATTGAATTTAAAATGCTTCTTTTTTCTCCTAATTTAGATTTGTTTTTCGTTTGAAATTTAAAAAAGGGTTAAATGTACAGTATAGTTAGACAAAATTAAAATATATTCTGACCAATAGATTTAAAAATTGACAATTTTGAAATTATTTCTCATAAATGTTTGATAAAAGTTAGTCAATCTCAAAAATCGGTAATTTATGCTACCTACATATTCAAAACAAAATGATTTTCTTCTACCAGATGATATAACGATTGCTTTTTTCTGGATATCTCATTTACCCTCTTATTGTTGATTATTGTAAAAATTCTTTCAAATAATCATTGAATAAAAATTTTTATTGACGTAATTTTTTTTTAAATGCTTCTAGATGCATGACATCATGTTCAGATCTTTCTACGTATGAAATCTCGTATATCCATTTGCCTGTAATGCTACTTATAAATAGACAGGGAAACATCCTCTTTTGTAATAAGAAGAGAAGTACAATTTTATTAGTCAAATTACTATTTATTTATTTATTTACTTATAAAATGTAGATAAATAAATCATCTCCATATGTATTTGATTCCGAAATCAATGTAAGATTCCTTGCCACTCACTGATTGATATATTAGCTACACTTCATAGAGATTTATAAATGTGTTTGCTAGATATTATAAAATATCAACAAAATTATATTGAAACTTTAATGTAATAAATTTATAAAAGACGAAATGATACCTTATATTTGTAGCTATTTCATAAGTATTTTGATTTACATTTTCTTTTATCAATGCATAAATTTCTTAACCACAGTCATGAGGAAAATGTACTAAATCCCTATTTTTTAAATAAAGTTTTTGCTTATAAACTGAATTTTAATTTTATTAATTGTATTCATAGTTTCATTTATTAAGGATGTGTTAAGCTGCTTAAACATATCTATATTAGAAGTATCACTAACTTGGATATTTTAAGCCTGGGAAGGTGAAATGAGGCCTTTCAGAACTTACACATTAAAATGAAATATGTTTCTTCGAAAATGCCACGCATCAGATTATAAACACTCTTTTAAAACCGAATCATTCAGTGCTACATTTTTATATCTATGATGTGCGATCGTATAATCCTCTCCGATTCAATTAAATTCCCCCAATTACTTCACTCCTCGTACACCATCTAATTTAGCTCCTCTGCAATCTTAATTGTTAATTCAATTGTATAAGGCAGCACGAAATGAACCCCAGCTTAATATGCATTAGTATTCAATTATGAGAATGAATCCTGAAGATGCATTCAGCGTGCCCGGAGAATCGAATTCCAGTCAACTTGTGCACAACTAAATATGTAATTTCGGACAGAAAGCTATTAATAACTATGGAGCTTCATTGGTCTCAGTTTAAATGGACACCTATTCCGCACTCTGCCTTGATTTAATAAATGTTGATATGAATGTTGTCTAATTAGTTACTTTAAGCATTGAAGTCACTCACTAAATTATAATGGAAATTCATGATGGTACATGATGGCTCATGAATGGTCTTCCTAAACAGTATACGCTTTTTCTTTGTTTTCTCTTTACTTTTTTAAATATAATTTTTATTTTATTCTTTATCTCGGGGAACTTTTGCCTTTACTTCAACCGAGGAAGTTCTGTAAATAAAAAAAAAAGTTTGAGAAACATAAATCATGAGAACTAGCAACAGTAACTCACAAGTTAAAGTGGTTGAATCAACTTCAGAGGATTGCAAGTTCTATTAGGGATTAACCATTTGTGACTACCGCGTACATGCAGTATGCGTGCACCCAAAGTCCATGGTTTCTAAAACACTGCAGGAATGTCAATAGTGAGGAGTTCCATCTTCTATTAACCTGGTTTACATTATGACTTTCGAGAGTCAATTGGCGCTAAAATCTCTCCCGGCGTTACAAAGTCATGTGTTTTTCGCTTTTAAAACACTTATAAAATTTTATCAATTCTCGAATTTTGTGGCGCTGTTAGTCTTAAAGTCAGCCAATCAGAATACTACATCCTATCATAAGCTCCCGTCTGCAAGATGGCGGACTATAAGTTTCAAGGTACAGACAAAGATGAAATAATGCAATGAAATAAAATGTGTTTAAATGAACGCATGGTACCACAGTTTGAAGACAAGCGTTCTATTTTAGCTTAATAATGTACCTAGTCATGTCATAAGCTCTGATACAAAAATCTGAGATCGTCACTGATTCAAACGCAGTGGATAATTTTTAATTTCGCCTTTAGAAATCGTCTACAACATTTTTCAAAAATTGCAGCCTTTCAATCATTGTATTATAAATCAACCAAACCTTTAACACAGTAAAATGAACGTCCGATAGAAGCGTGCAGAAGTTGAAAAAGAAGAGCCAGTCGTAAATTTTTAAGGTTCTTAAACAGTTAAGCATCAAAAGGTTATTCACTTATCGCGCAATTTTCAGACATTAACAGAACTGTAGGTTGTACTGGCAGCAGTCACCTCTGGTCAAAGCAGTCAGAGAGAATTCATTGAAATTCTTGTTCGAAGAAGACCGTTCTTACTAAACAAATGGACATGTCAAAACAGACCTATATGTGGTGCACAGCGTAGCGTACGACACACTCATAACGACCACAGACTAATTAGGTTAACCGTGAAACTTTTTGACGTTGGAGAATCTTTCCACTGTCAGAAGAACGTGCATACGCAAGGAGTGCTAAAGAAACAACTGAAGACGAAAAAATGACTAAAAGAACAACTGAAGACTGGAAAAACAGCGGATGACGAAAAAACAACCGAAGACGAAAAAAAGAGCTCACCATGTGATTTCCGTAATGGTTTGGTTTGGTGTTAGCTATGAAGACGTCAAAGAGATACTTACTTTGCAATAAAGGAGTAAAAGCCACGGTACTTTTTATCAAGACACTATCTTAGAGCTAATGATGGCGATTTAGAGCGTAAACCTGTTCGACTGAATTTTTCAATGGGACTTTGCTCATGCTCATAAAGCGAAGACGACTCATCAGGTTAAAAATAAAATATGCTGGACTTCATGGAAAACAAAGATTGACCTTTCAGCAGTTCTAATTTAAAATCACGTCACTGAATGTTGTTAGTATTAGCTGCAAAGTGAGGCAAAAATGATATAAAAAAGTGAAGACTCTATTGTTGAAATTTGCGAGTTTTTTATTTTTTTTATAAAGTCAATTTCTATGGATCCCTGTTCTAAGCGGGAGAAAGCAATTCTAAATTTTTTAAATGTAATGCCATTAGTATGTTCGTGAAACAAAATAATATTATAGGTTAATAGGAAGTTTTCTGAAATGCGGCATAAAAGGAAAATTCATAAAACTGTTGAAAGGCTACAAAACGTAAGGCAAATATTTTTATACATTTTATCCTCTATGAAAGAAATGAATTAAGACGAGGGAAATATATTTTTTTTCAAACAAACACTATTGCATAAGAAACATTTTTAGTGACAAGTTTATTTTACATTTTTACGTAAAAAAGTCTGTAGTAAAATTTAGACTCTCAGCAAAATTCCACTAAGATTTCCGGAAACATTAATTTTAATTGGATGACCCGGAAAGAAATTTAAACAGAAAGGAGACAAAATTTGCAAGGTGCTGTCACGATTTAAGGAAAAAAAATACTTTTTATGTATAAGCATTTCTTCTGTATGCATATATTAAATGAATACATACTGTTATTTATTTATGTTATTTATTACTGTTATTTATTATGTTATATTTTATGATTTGTATACTAAAAGCCCTTGCTCTGGGCGTAACTTAACAGAAATCCAACACAAATAATTTTTTGCAGTGGAAAAATATTTAATCAGTGTCTTTTATGGTATATAATGATGCATTTTCCTTGATCTTCCAGATTTTTGTATCATAGAAGTTTTATAATGTAGCAGTAGATTTGTATTACAGAAGAAAATAAATTATGTACCCGAGCTCTATTTATCATTGGACTTCAGCAACATCGTTCTCCTGCGTTAAGACGAAAATTTAATTTGTGGGTTTTGCTGACTCCACTAATATTGCGAACTCAAAAAAGCAAATTTTTTAAACTGCATCAGGCATATTTCAAATGCAGTCTGTATTTCAGTATTTAGATTTAAAGCAAAAATTGGGCCTAGTAATACTGCAAAAATATTTTCAGAAATGTTTTTTACAATAACAGAAATATAAATAGAAACTTACGGATCTTTCTGTCATTTTCAAAGAAATAGGTATTGCAGAGACAAAGGATTCCTATGGATACATTCTGTTCTGTATATGCCTTTCTCGAAATTTATCTTTAAATATGCTTTTTAACCCTTTAACGCGCAGTGTTCCCGCTCTGAGAACACTGAACTCTGACGTTTTGATTGTTGCTAGTCACGGAGAATAGGTTTGATTTCTATAAAAATAGTTGCGGGTGACATAGCACCACGAGAATCCTTTACTTTTTAGCACGTCATTTCCCGTAAAAAAATTGTCACGATTATTTTTAACAGCACTGACATCTGCTGGAAAATGGAAGCATGCGAGAACAGCTGGATAGATTGGCCAATGCTGGAAAAAGGGCAGCCGTTGCCATCGCTCGACTTAACTACCAGAAAGATGGCGGACGATCGGAATGTTCATCGCGTGCCACAGATCTAGAGACCCTTTTTTGACGCAGCTGGCTAGCTGCTGGTAGTTAAGTCGAGCGACGGCAACGGCTGCCCTTTTTTCAGCATTGGGAAAGGATTTCACCTCAAAGGGTTAAAACATTTCATTCCATCATCCGAGTGTTACTGGGTAATTTGGATTTTGAAACGATACATAAAATGGAGGGGGGGGGCATCAAATGCGATGTAGTTTATTGCGAATTACAATTTGAAAATTGTTTCGTTGAGTATTATAAACGCATTTCAAGAAGAAGTCTTGAATTAAGTAAAATATTTATGATAAAGCTTGTACTTAAAATTTTTAAACATTTCTCAAAATGAAATTTCATTTTGTCTGGTGTGTTTGTGTTTCTCTTTGTAAAGACAGGATGCACTAATTGGTGCGAGTCAAGAGCGCTAATATTTAACTTCTGTGTGCGTGCATATACAGGGTGGAACTAAACCATCTGTCAAAACTGTAAAGAGTGGTAAACGGGACCAAGATGGTTCAGAATCACACAGCAATGTGGGGTCGGAAATGTCGTTTTAATATACCTGTTAATAATCACTTTGGAAAAACTATTAGCCTAAATTCTTAATCAATTATCATAAACAATGAGCTTTTCTTCGAGACTTTCATCAATGTAACGAAACAGATTTTTAAACTATCATTTCTATTTAAGTGCTTTCTGTAAAAAATGCACTCGTTTATGACAACTAATGCTCAGAAATTTCACTGTTACTTCAAAACTTCTTCCATGAGTCTCTTCACATTTTTGACATGCATATGTGTGTGCGTGTATAGGTATATAATAAATATTCTTCGTATCATGTTTGTTTGTTTTTTATCGTAAAAGGTGTTTCACTGAATATCAAAATATAGTGGGGAGTAACGTTTCTTATTTATTTATACAACTTATACATTCCTTCCTGTACATTTTAATGCAAAAATATTTCGTTTGTATGAGGTACAATTTCGTGTATTCATGCTTTTTGACAGATGGAGATGTTTTCTCTGGTTGAATTTTTCTACTTTGGGTGCACTGTTGATAGCTTATTAAAATTACCCAATCACAACCAGCAAATGATCAAAGTAGTGCGGTTGGAATGCAGAATCAAGTTGTTTCTTGAAATTTTCCTATCAATCCAGTAAATCCTAAGATACCTTATCAAGTGAAAAACAGCTTAGGACACTATTTTATCAAACAGTATTTTAATTATCATGCAACAATGGTCAGGATATCAACCTATAATCAGAGTTTTACCAACTGTATTACATTTAAAAACAAATAGGAAGCTTTCTTTCGGTGGTGGGGCTGGATCAAAATATTAAGAAAGAAAATATGAAATCTAAATTAATTCAGTTATTAAAATGTTTTAAATATGATACTTAGATATAGTTATTTATATTTAACATAAAAAGCATCAAAAATATATTTTTTCGAATTTCGCAAAATATTGCTCAGTAAAATTTTGCTTAAATTTATTCATTTACGACATTCTCATGCACATCTTTGCACGTCTTTGTGCACATCCCTACCAAAGATTTATAAACTGTATACTCGACTGTACTTAAAATTTTACCAACAAAACTTAAAAAATAAAATCGAAAACAGTTCCTTTTATTAAAATGCATCCATTACTACGGAAGAATAACTTTAGTTTATTAATAAGAAACAGAAAAAAGCGAATAAAAAACAGAACGCTTGCCAAACAAAATAAATACCAATTACTGTTCACTGAAAAGAGCTTGAAATTTTCTAGATTTCCAATATACATTCACTGCAAGCATGAACTGACGAATAAAAATGCAGTTTGATAAAACGAAAGACAAAAAGAAATGTTGAAGAAGTTATTAAAATCTTATCAAATTTTCCAAGGAACGAGCTTGACTGACAACTGCAGTTTTTCCGCTAAAGTTTTCGCAAATGTAATATGGCATAACGTTTCAACGGTGTTTAAACTTCATTAAGCATTTCCGGAAAATCTTTAGACAGTAGGTATTATTTCAGGCATTTATTTCATTTTGGGCAAATCATATGAGATATCACATTTTAAATAGCTGAAAGAAAGTTTTATTAAATCTATTGATATTACCTCTCTTTTTTTCTTCTTTTTTTTTAACCAGATTTTTTTTTCTTTCATTTTCGCTTGAAGCTTAAGAGGGAAGGGAACTTCTCAGCTGAATTTTTAGTTTTTAATCTCTTTATCCATCTTCCAAGATAAAAATCAAATAACTTCGAAACTTTCTTCCTCTTTTGGTAATAAAGTCTTATGTTACATAATCAAATCTTCGCCGCATACGCAGAGTTCTGACATTAAACTTGGACAGTATAGAGGTCTTAAAAGTTGGAGTTATGTGAGGATGATAAAACGTATAAAATAAGATAGTACTTCGTTTTGAAACATTAAATCGGAAACAAGAAAGAGAAGTATTAAAAGAATAAAATCTCAACATACTTAACCCTTTGAGGCGCAACCCTTTCCCAATGCTGAAAAAAGGACAGCCGTTGCCATCGCTCGACTTAACTACCAGCAAGATGGCGGACGATCGAAACGGGGGATCAAAAAAGGGTCTCTAGATCTGTGGCACGCGATGAACGTTTCGATCGGCCGCCATCTTGCTGGTAGTTAAGTCGGCGATGGCAACGGCTTCCCTTTTTTCAGCATTGGCCAATCTATTCAGCTGTGCTCGCATTCTCCCATTTTTCAGCAGATGTCAGTGCTGTTAAAAAGAATCGTGACAATTTTTTTTACGGGAAAGGACATGCGAAAAAGTAAAGGATTCTCGTGGAGCTATGTCACCCGCAACTATTTTTATAGAAATCGAATCTATTCTTCGTGACTGGCAACAGTCAAAACGTCAGCGTTTGGTGTTCCCAGAGCGGGAACACTGCGCGTTAAAGGGTTAAGGAATCATAAATACCATTTTTTACAATTGTCTTGTTTTATGTTATTGTTTCGTTTTTTTTTTTTTACTCCTATTTAAACTAAATGCATGACTATTTAAGCTTTGTTAAAAAAAAGTAAACATTTTAAAGTACAATAGCAACATTGATTGAATAATCTCGTACTGGTTTGTCCGTATTGTAGCTTGCTTATCCATACAATAACATTATGTGGCGTGTGGATTACGTTTATTTGTTTATTTTGAGTTATGGCAAGCCTACGGCAAGGATGGATTAAAGGGGGGGTGGAGGGGGCAGCCGCTTCCCGCGACAAAAGAAATTAATGGGTAGCCCAGTGGTTAAGGCGTTGGACTCGTAACCGGGAGGCTGTGGTTTCGATTCCGTCGCACCTCTAAATACCGCCGTGTCAAAGCGATGCACGTGCACGTTAAATTCGTGGTTCCGAAAGTCCACTCCGCAGTTGCTAGTAGTTCCAGAGGGTTGCCAATATTCAGAATCTTCCTCTTTCAGACGAGGATCTGGAATTTTGCGGGGGAACTCCAGCATGTAGCTCTATAGTCGGAGACGTGATTTTGTCCTCTCTTAGAAAACAAATTCTAAAAATTATACTTCAGTAAAAGTGGTTATTTAACTATTTTCTTTTTATTATTAGGTTGTAACGAAAGTTTCCCGCCACCTCAAATATCGTCAGCACACAGTTCGCGTTGGCGTATTTGCTCATATTTTGTCAAACGATTTTTGGCATTTAGAAGAAAGAGACTTACTTTATAACACTATGGTGTGAAATCTGTAAAAAATATAGTTATCATTAAGTACAAGGTGTCTCAAATGACACTATCACCCTAGAGGATTAAAACCATCATTTACTTCTAGTTGTGTTGCAAAAAGTCAGCTGCAAAATATCAACGAATTATGAGTACAGTACAGCTTTAAATACTATTGTTGTATCATATGACACTGTGCAGGTTTGGTACCGAAAGTTCAAAAACAGTTATCTAAGGAGTTAGAAGTGAGTTTTTCAGGCAGATTTGGCGGAAAACTTTCGTTACAACCTGATAAATGAATTTTAATGTTTTCTGATACCTGTTCGATAATGAATAAATTTGTAGTACTTTAACCTACTTCTGCATAATAATATAAAATGTTGAAGTGTGCTTTATGATAATTGAATTGAAGCTGTAGTAACTTGTATTGTGTTTTGGATTAATAAAAATAGTGGCAAATACATTAGGAATAGTGATGGAATATGTCAGGTGTTTCAAACTGTTTGATCAGAGAGGATCACTTTTTAAACTATTAATTTTATCCTAAATTTCCAATAGAGAAGCTTTTGTATGCAGGGTGATCCTTAAAAAGCTTCTTTTTTTTAATCATACGGTCTCTCACCAAATGTATGGCTATAAATGTAGCTGAATGCCATTAGAAAACTTTTTCTAATTGAAAGTTCAGTGGTAAAGCAATAGTTCAAAAAGGGCCTCTTTTATAATATAACATCAAATATACATCCACTTAGAAGAAAAAATTAAATACAATGCCCTCAAAAAGCACCGAGGCTAAGTGTTCGTAATATAAAGTGCAAACTTTTGAGTGAATTTTTTTTTTTGTGAAGAGAGGAATCACTTCACTTCCTGTAAATTTTTATGTATATGTGCCAAATGATGTATATATTTAACCATATACCTCTCCATTTCCCGTTAATTGTCATGGACGCATTTGAAAATTTGTTATAATGGAAAACTTGAGTAATATTTACTGTGTTTGAGTGTTACCTTTTACTTACTATTCAGTGGCACTACACGTAAAAATTTTCACGCGCGTTCTTCCTGTGATCTTCAGTCTATAAATATAATTAAACAATTCTCATTATTTAAGTATAACAAAAGTTTTACAAAAATTATACTTAATTTAAAATTTTTAAATATTTATTATACTAATAAACTTATTCAACGATATTTTTAAATTAACTACACAGATACATTTTTTTCAATAATATCAGATTGCATCCAAAAAGAAACTTGTAAAGTTCTGTCAATTAGTAGATTATTTAATAAATCATTGTCTAACATGAGATGATGCAAAAAACCCCTTAAAATTTTCTGTTGAGAATCATTCAATACAAGGACAATGTTTAGAGAGTCTCCAATTCCATTAACCCTTTGAGGCGCAACCCTTTCCCAATGCTGAAAAAAGGGCAGCCGTTGCCATCGCTCGACTTAACTACCAGCAAGATGGCGGACGATCTAAACGTTTATCGCGTGCCACAAATCTAGAGACCCTTTTTTGACGCAGCTGTGTGCCGGCACAAAAGGATCTCTAGATCTGTGGCACGCGATGAACGTTTCGATCGTCCGCCATCTTGCTGGTAGTTAAGTCGAGCGATGGCAACAGCTGCCCTTTTTTCAGCATTGGGCAATCTATCCAGCTGTTCTCGCATTCTTCCATTTTTCAGCAGATGTCAGTGCTGTTGAAAATAATCGTGACCACTTTTTTTTACGGGAAATGACATGCTAAAAAGTAAAGGATTCTCGTGCAGCTATGTCACCCGCAACTATTTTTACAGAAACCAAATCTATTCTTCGTGACTGGCAACAGTCAAAACGTCAGAGTTTGGTGTTCCCAGAGCGGGAACACTGCGCGTTAAAGGGTTAAAATTATTTCCTATTGTTCTAAATTACGTGGTTCCGAGATTCTAATACCGAAATTTTTCAAAGATTTGTAGTTCTTTGAAAAGCCTCGGTATTTTTTCCTACATGAGCTCTCAGTCCATTTCCGCACCGCATTCCTTTTCATGGATCTTTTCCTATTTCAAGTCAGATCATCACATCTTTTCCTCTGATTCTTTCCATTACATTACCGATGTATAGCATCCTCCCTCCTTTAACCTTACATTCTTTCCGGAAAATTGTTGGTACAAGAATGGCAATAACCGTAGAGGCTGGACAGACACAAAGCAAAAGGGCTATTCCCCGGGATTCGAGAGAACAATTACATTCTTGCGATTTGTCAAGAAGCTGCCGACCGTCGAAAAAAAAAAGTTTCTATAAGAATTCAATTTGACTCCATCTCGCAAGTCTATGCTTGCGTCTTTATTTTGTATTGATCCAATGTTGTTTTAGAAAATCGATGCAATACAAAACAAATAATTTTGATGAAATTGTTCTTTTCGAACATGTGCATCGTCACTAAGCGAATGTATCACTCAGCCCTGTAGAATAAAGCCAGGTTGCTAATTTTGAATCAGTGATGGGCGTAACTTTAAAATATTTCATCTAAATCTAAAGTTTATATATTTTTTTAACTAGGCAGGGCTCAAAATCATCATTTCAGTATTTCATTTGGAAGTGCTAGATTTGAATTTAGGAATTTCACAATTTAGAATAAGTAGTTTTCATTAAACAGGCTAAATACCTGGAAAATATTGCAAAATTGAACTAATATTGAAAAAAATAACTCTTGTTTACATATTTTTCCCATTTTTTAATTTTAAAATCAATACGTATGAAATTTTATTATAGGTATATTTTTTCAAATTTATTTATTTTTGTTGAAGTTTTAACACGGCTTTTTAGGTACTGGAGGATGACAAAATTCTATTACAGATTTGTTATAATCACTAGGGAGTTGAGTTGAACATATCAAAGCATTAACAATAATGTTATTACTAAGAACATTACTTCAACATGATTTTGGAAATTGTAATAATCAACAGAAAAAAAAGATCAGCACATAAACTACTACTTATACAACTAAGCACACAATCTACAACTTAACAAATTTCGTCTTGAAAACCTCAATACACATCTCTTGAATAAATATCATTTTTCAATTCTTGCTAGAAATATTTTAATAAATAATTTTTCTAATCACAATTATGATTATTCTCTGTTATTTACTTACAATTGAAAGCGAAATGTGAACACTTAAATCATTTTGTGAATGAATTAAGTTTCTTCAAAGAGTAAATAAATATAAAAAATTATTGCGAGTGTTAGGCAATATTTTAAGGTACTCGATAAATACTTTTTCGAGTACCTCGCGATAAAAATTTCATCTGTGTCAAAGCACATAATTATACGCCTGAAAGAATCAGGTGAAACTTATTGCTATATACAAAAATATACGTTTTATTCTCTCAAACAACCAGTAAAACACTATTATCGATAACATTCAGAAAACAATATAGCATAAATACTATGTTATTTTGGTAATGGGAAATCACTAATAGCCAGTAATCTTATTGCAATTTCGAGAAAAGGAACAGAAGTTAAATGCAATTACCCGTGAAAACAACATTAAAGCTTCCTAACTTATAAATCGTATATCGATTTCCGATTATTCCACTTGAAAGTTGTAAAAAAAAGTGTACGCATAATGTATATTAATTGTTGTTAGAGTGTAGAAGACTTTACTTCCATGAAATTTCTTCTTAAAAGCAAATAAATTTACAAATTATAAAAATGTACGTCGAGTGATATATGTATACATAATTAATTGCTGTATCTTTTTTTTCTACTGTCTGTTACGAAGTAAAATAAGTATTGAAACCACGAAAAATTTTCGTATTCAGATTTTGATGGAAATCTCCGTCTCGACTGCCCCTGAAACCGTTTTGAATAGTTTCGACGTGACCTCTATACGCATGCATGTACGTTTTGCATAACTGAAAAAAATATTAATAAGTGTTGAAATTTTGAATTTGGCAATGTTGCAAAATTTAGAAGCAAACCTCGCTTTTTGCATGCAACGATTGGGAAGTTCGCCTAAAAGACTTTTAATTCAAGTCTTCAAGTTTATAGGCATTAAACTATGCATTTGAGTCCATAATCTATTTCAAAGAAAACAAAATTAACATATATAAGTTATTATTTTAGGTAAGATTATTGAATAATTAATTGTTCAAATATTTTATGCTAATGAAACTTAATATATTAGAAACGGTGTATTAAAATATTGAAACTTACAAATGAAATAATTTAATAAACGTACAAGAAAGTCGAGCGGTGTCCACATCAGACTTTTCACGCCTATAGAGAGCGGAAATTTCGTAAACGATTAATACTAGAAAACAATAAATGTTCTAATTCTTTTTATTTAATTCGAAACATTTCTTTATTTAATCTATGATTATACATATATTTAGCCAAATTTAATATAGATAAATTCTACTGACGTAGATAAATTTCCATTTTATTTTCAAAGTTTCTGGCAAAAAATTTAATTGTTGATTATTTTAATAATAGTAATAATAATATTTCAAAATATTCAAGTGTATATTCTGTAGATTTTTACAAAAAGAAATAATAATAATAATAATAAACATAATAGTCGTTTAATTATTTAACGCACTGCTTTGAAGATCAGCTAAGCAACTAATCGTGATGAGCCGTAATACTCATATTAGCATTATCTTTCCCAAATAGTATTTTATAGCTATTTTGTACAAAATACAGGTTCATAAATGTAAACGTAGCTCTAATTAAAGTTAGGCGACATAAAAAAAACTAATTATTTCCGTTTCTCGCACACATAAACACGCACAAAAAAATCATATGAGTAACTATATGCGAATATGAGTAACTATTAATGTATAATTAGAGTAAACCCGGGGCCATCGTGATTCTACCGGGCCTGCTTGTGCAGTCCGATGAGTCATCCAAAGAGGACTACGGATACTCACTTATTGGCTCCAGCACTTCGATACGTCATCTAACGGCCGAATCTAACCAATTAGGCCTCTTTCGGAGTGCACAAGCAGGCCCGGTAGAATCACGATGGCATCGGTAAACCTTTTTTTTTTTTTTTTTTTTTTTTTTTTAACGGTTTTATAAGAAAATTATTTATACATTTTGCAGAATAAATAATTTATTTTAAAATTTACTTTAACTTTTAATTTTTATTACGAATACAGTTAAGATGTTAAGTTGTCTATATTAAAGAACACTTTTGTTAACAAAAAAGAACTGTATTTCTTAAAATTTAATTTGAAATTATTTTATATTTCCATTTTAAATGTAAAAACTAAAATTATTATTATTTTCCGTTAGAATTTTCTCGGGGGCTTTATTAATTAGGCACCACTCTACAATTAAAAAAGTAAATATTAGACAGCTCTTTTTAAGTAAAACATCAATTTCTCTCTCAATGGTCCTACCAGATTAAAATAGCCTTTCACATAAAAGACCCTTTGTTTCGTTGCATCAGCATACATTCCGCTCAACTCTAGAGGAAACGGGATACAGACATCATCCTTTACTGTCCTACACTTGCATTCAAGAAATATTTCCGATTCGAGATTAATGGCCTGGATATTTGAAGAAACATTTTTCAACAGGCCAACGAGCGTTAAAGTGCAGGGCTGGAATTTACTGAAAGGTCAGATTATACACTAGGACACACGGAAAGGTTTTACTGGGGATTAAATGCTCGATATAGTAAAATGAAGAAGAAAAAGAGATTGGAAGACAGAAAAAAAAACGCACCCCAACAAGGCTTAGTATATCGTCTCTGCTGTCAGAACTGCATTCATTTTGTCCATTCAATAGATGATGCACTGTTGCCGAAGTTAGCGGAATAATCCGAAAGTTGTTACTACTCGTTAACCCGATTATCTACTTAAGAGATTTAGGTTTAAGTAGTAAGTGTCTCGCTGGAAGAATTTTTAAACGTATCTGACAATGTTCAAGTGCTGAAAATCTTTTAAACCTCTGTCAACCAGCTGTTGAGTGACGTTTTAGAAATCGAACCATTTTTTATGTCCTATGAGCGAAATTATTATAGGCAGCACTTATTGTCAAATGGTAACAGTTATTGAATGAATTTTAGCAACCATTTATTGGCAGTCCTTTCTACAGAAATTTGAAGCAGAAATATAGTAAAAAGTGCGAAGTAAAAAAGCATTACTGTTACAAAGGATTTTATATAAAATAAACATAGATACGTCTTCAGAGCCGAATATCATTGCCAGAAACAGTTTTCTAGCTTTTCACAGTGCATGAAAGTAGTGACAATGGCAAGGGAAAACGTTTGAAAAGTGCACTTTTGCAGATATCCAAACTTTCCCTTCTGTTCCTATAGCAAGCTATGAATAACTAACTTCTTCGTTGATTAAGCATCGACACGAATGTAAATCGTGCTCTCTGGATGAAAAAAATATATAATCACAACATCAAATCAAGATTGCGCTGATAAATTAAGTATTCAATATGTGTATTCTATAGTATTGGAATGCTGACTTTTTATCAAATGCTTTCATGACATTTGACTATACAGAATGTATAACAATTCTCTCCCGGATTTGGAATGCTTATAATATATATTACCAATACAGAAACAAAGTTGACTATATTAGAGAAAGAAATCTTACAAGTTTTATTTCACAAAAGTCCTAATGTGAAGCTTTCACGACAGCGACGGATTAATGCAATTTTGTCGGGGGTGGGAGGGGAAGTTGGAGGACAATTTGTTAGAAGATTTACATATACATCCATTTTATGGAAGTAAAATAGGATATTTTACATTCATTTCTTTTTTCTCAATATGGGCGGTCGCCCCTCCGCAACCCCCCCCCCTATAATCCGTCCTTGTTTCGTGATGCTGATGACTCGAAAAACTAACTGCCCTTCCCCCCACCTCTGATAAAATTGCATTAATCCGTCACTGCCACGAAAGGTTCACATATTGGACTTTTGTGAAATAAAACTTATAACATTCCTTTCTCCAATAAAGTCACCTTTTACTGTATTGGTAATATATATATTTTATTAGCCCCCTGTGAAGGAAGGGCCTTCCAAACTCGAGAGGAAATTGTAATATACCCTGTATTTGATATATTTAAAATGTAATGTCGGTATTGGGATATATTAAAAATATCTCCTGTGTAGAAGAAACTAAAAATACACACTGCTACACTTGTTCGCCGATACTTCTTTGATAATGTAAGAATATTGGAGAACTTTTTTTCTTTTGCAAAGGGCTGATACTTGCTCGTCAAGCATTCGCTGCTACTAACGCCCGAATTACTGGTCATTCTATAATGGGAACACCTTCTGAGCGCCAGCGTTACCCCTTGTGAAGGGACGGATAAGTTTGCAACCCATCCAGTAATCGAACCCGGACTCAGTGTGTGATAGAATGCCTGTTTAGCCACTACACCACCTGGGCGGTAGAGTATTTGAGCAAAATTATTCTATTGCTGACTGCCGGCGCATGTCAACATTACAGGCGTCACGAACGCAGATTAAACAGGTGAATGAAGCTCAAGATCTCAACAATGGTACGACCGAGAACAGCATCAAAGTTACCCTCTCGGATGCAAATACCGTGGTCAAATACAAATTGAAGCAACATTCCATTCCAATAAATCACCAGCTCCAGAACATCAATGAAGATCATAACTAAAACCATAGTCAGGCTTAGAACTGACAACCACAAAGGATTGAAAATTAACAGAGACGGCAGAAAAACCTACTGAAACTGCAATATCTGCCCTGGCACAAAATTGTTGATTGTGTGGCCATTCTTGCCGAACTGTTGAGGACTGGGGTCTTGTTTACGATACTGAGCCTGTACGATGACAATATAGTGCAGAACCGTCATCTTTGGCCATGGCACCATCTGAATAAGGTCGTCATAGACGCGACATCGCCATTAAAGACACTTCCTAAAAATTAAAAACTTTGACGAATAACATAGTAAAATATACCGCAGTGTGATCGTTTCAGGTGGTGCAAAAGGCCTACTCTTAAACATTTTCAAAAAGCTCCATTATCCACACAAGCAGAATGGTTAGTTTCTTTGGAAGACTTCTAACTAAAATTTGAACTAGAATCCGTTCTAACCTTAATCCTCTGACTGCTCAATTATTGGACCAAAATCGCTTCAAAAATTGTGTAATTTTTTTTTTCATATTTCAAATCTATATACATTGCAGAATTGAAATGTGCATTTCTCTTTCTAGAAAAGATTTTTAATATAGATTTTTATCATGAGAAACTAAGCTTCAGAAAAACCAATTTCAGATGTTATTACATAAAAAAATTTTTTAATAAATTCTCTCCTCAATACAGGAAGAAAAACAAAAGCCCACGAAAATCGCGGGATGAGCAAATTTTGCTACATTTGAGTTGCCTGTGGAAATCGCGGGATGATCAGCCAGAGTTTTAATGAATATGTGATGTTGGATTTTTTTGCAGCAGAGGAAGAGTATACGTTTTGTAACATCCGAAATGATCAGTTTTGTTTTATTTATATGTGTTATTTTACAAAATTTTTAATCAATTTTAACCTTCAAGTCCAGTTGTTTAGCGTTTTTAATTGCTTAAAAATTGCTTACGGTAACTTATTGTGAGTATTGGCTGCGTGGTTGTCTTTAAGCTTTGTTTTTAACACTAAATGAGATTTTGTTCATCTGTCAGAAAAAAAAACCCAGCATTTCTTCCAATGAGCCAAAAATCCTTTTAAATTAGACATACCACTAAAGATTTCGAAATGTTTGTATACATACATGTTAAAATGCATTAAATTAATAACTGCTATCAATTACCAATTCTGTGCTTTCCATTCCTTCAACTGCTGGATGAGGTTTTCGTTGCGAAACTCAAAATCATTTTCTCTCTTCTAGAGCCAGAAAGACTGATGCCGCAACTCCACCTTCTCTGTGTATCTTGTCACCTGCTTTTTTTGTCTCCTTTTTATAAATAATCTTCATTGAAAATGGCCATGCGTCACCACTCGGGGATCACCCGCAATGACCAGGCAATGACACTTCGTCCCTCCTTCTGGACTGTCCCTCGTGGTGAAGAGGGAGAAAAAAATCATAAATGAAACATGGAATATCTCCCACGCGGGGCAGATTGAAGACTTCTTGACCGCTGTGGTGTCAAAAGACAAAGGAGTCCTTTCTTTGATCCAACTAATTGATCTTGAGAACATTGACTACAGCAGAATCACGGGAGATGGGCGCCATATGATGCCGACTGTTACAAGAATGGCTTCAAAAGAGAATGTTTTTTTCGAGATGTGTTTTGTAGAAAGATATGCTGGATACATTTGTTTTTCAGAGACTGTTATAGTAACTCGAGAATCAGAACGGTTGAACCATCTGATTTTATTTCTTATATTTTGTCTACGCTGTTAATAGAAGTTGCTCAACATTTCCCCATGCAATAGAGCTAAATTAGATGTAACCTTTCAATTGAGAAACGTCAAAGCATGATTTGGTACTTTGATCAGTTTGAGCGCCAGATCAGGGTTCAACGTTTCTCCGTAGAAAGGTTGCAGCTAATTTACAGTGAATTAGCTGGAATCTTTCTACGGAGAAACGTTGAACCCTGAATTGGTGCTTAAACTGATTAAACAACCAAATCATGGTTCAGCCTTTCTCCATTGAAAGGTTGCAGCTAACTGAGCCCTATTGTATGGTAAAATGTTGCACTACTTCTATTAACAGTGTAGGTTAGTATATAATTGGATAAATTTGGTTATTTGAATTTTTTAGTAATA
The DNA here is from genome assembly GCA_038373885.1 of Cheiracanthium punctorium. Taxonomy (NCBI): domain Eukaryota; kingdom Metazoa; phylum Arthropoda; class Arachnida; order Araneae; family Cheiracanthiidae; genus Cheiracanthium; species Cheiracanthium punctorium. Next base: position 273,977 of record JAWZYV010001099.1, on the reverse strand, counting down.
TGTAATACTTTTGAGACGATCAAGGTATGTATAGTAAATTTTACATTTCATACACTGATTGCTACAAAAGTTTGGGATATTACTGGTATTTACTGTGTATAGCAATGAAAGATAATCTATGCAGTATTTATAGCTCTTTTAAAAGGAAATAAATTACACTGTAATGACCGTATTCACCAAACATTAAACCCATGAGCTAACTCAGAACGAAATTCTTCAAAGGTTAGCGGGAAAAAATGGTATTCACCATAGCAAATATTAGTGTTACCATGACATCTGACCAATATAATTTTCGCTTTGTCTCCGTGAGTCAAGCCAGTCATTCAGGCTGCCTGACCCGCAGAGTCATGTCGTTTGGTTAATATCGCTGTAAAGGAATAAGAGAAAGAAATAATAGTTCTTTAGCGAAGTTGTTTCGTATGCTCTGATTTGATAGCTCCTATCATTACGAAATTCATTTGCAGAGATTATCCTACTGTGTCCAGTCTTTCTTCTCCACTCTGATTTCTGTAAATCATTGAAAACATTAAAAAAAACTGTTCAGTAAGAAATTAACATTGAATTTAATATTTCTTTCATTTTCAAGCGACCGAAATATAACTAAACAGTGCATTCGATTCTCTTTCAGATTATGTCCATCTGTTCTTGTTAGTATCTTGCTCCTATTTTGTAGTTTTTGGCTTAGTTAACCCACGAGAATATAGATAGGCGTCAGAAAATTCAAGCAAATAATTCCAATTCCAAATTTCCCCTTAGTGAAAACATTTCACTATACAGGACATATATATTACTAGCTGAAGTACCCGTCGTTGACAGGTTAGTACTGAATACAAATTTCTAAAAGCAAGAACTTTCGTCAGGATTGTAGGAGTACACAGAATGGATGTAGTATGTTGCCAAAGTAAAGAAAGCGAAATTATAATTTTTATGCATTGTTAAAATATTACAGGTTAGAGAGTAACTATGTAATATCATTTCATTCGCTTTAGTCGTAATCATGTGATGCGCGAACGAATATTTACACATATTGAAATAATTTTCGCAAAATCTCAAAATCTAATCAACATTTTTGAAAAATTGGAAGCCTAGAATTTAAGTTGAGTGACAACCAATCATGTCACCCAATTTCGTTTAATTCCCCGCAGTCTTTATTTCGTGCTGCTGGAACAAAAATTTTAGCATTTTTAAACGATTTTCACAAAATCTCAAAATGTAATCAAAATATTTTAAAAATCAAACCCTTTAAATTAAGATTAGCAACTACCTATCATATCACCAAATTTCGTATTAGTCGTTATTACGCGATGCTTGAAGAAATATAACCGCATTTTGGGAGAATTTTCACAAAATCTCAAAATCTAATAAAAATGTTTAAAAAATTGGACAACTATACTTTATGTTGAACAACAACCAATCATGTGACCAAATTTCCTATCATTCGCTTTAGTCGTTATTACGTAATGCGTGAACAAAAATTCACTCAGTTTGAAACGATTTTCGCAAAATCCCAAAATCGGATCGGTTTTTTTAGATGCTTATAGTTTAAGGTGACCACCTATCATTTCACCAAATACCATTTTTTCACCTTTGTAGTTTTTACGTGATGTGCGAACACAAATTTACGCAGTTTGAAACAATTTTCGCAAAATCTCAAAATCTAATCAAGATTTTTAAGAAATTCGACGCCTATGTTTTAAGTTGAGTGACCACCTATCATGACACCTAATTTCATATCATTCGCTTCAGTCATTTTTACGTGATGCTTGAACACAAATTTACGCAGTTTGAAAGGATTTTCGCAAAATCTCAAAATCCAATCAAGAGTTTTTAAAAATTCGACGCCTATGTTTTAAGTCGAGTGACCACCTATCATGACACCCAATTTCATATCATTCACTTCAGTCGTTTTTACGTGATGCTTGAACACAAATTTATGCAGTTTGAAACGATTTTCGCAAAATCTGAAAATCTAATCAAGATTTTTTAAAAATTCGACGCCTATGTTTTAAGTTGAGTGACCACCTATCATGACACCCAATTTCATATCATTCGCTTCAGTCGTTTTTACGTGATGCTTGAACACAAATTTATGCAGTTTGAAAGGATTTTCGCAAAATCTCAAAATCCAATCAGGATTTTTTAAAAATTGGACGCCTATGTTTTAAGTTGAGTGAGCACCTATCATGGCACCCAATTTCATATCATTCGCTTTAGTCGTTTTTACGTGATGCTTGAACACAAATTTACGCAGTTTGAAACGATTTTCGCAAAGTCTGAAAATCTAATCAAGATTTTTTAAAAATTCGACGCCTATGTTTTAAGTTGAGTGACCACCTATCATGACACCCAATTTCATATCATTCGCTTCAGTCGTTTTTACGTGATGCTTGAACACAAATTTATGCAGTTTGAAAGGATTTTCGAAAATCTCAAAATCCAATCAGGATTTTTTAAAAATTCGACGCCTATGTTTTAAGTTGAGTGACCACCTATCATGACACCCAATTTCATATCATTCGCTTCAGCCGTTTTTACGTGATGCTTAAACAAAAAAAGCGTCACGGACAAAATGACAGAATGACAGAAGGACAGAATGACAGACAGACAAACTTTTTTTTGAGGGTCGCATCGGATTCCCGGGTGCTTGAAAGGGATAGAAATCGCAAAATTTTTGAATTCCAAGAAATGTACAGACAAAAGTCTAATTTTATTTATATAGATATGCCTGATTTTTCTATCAAAATTAATAAATAAAAATTGATTACATGAAATTAAATGAGGTTTCTTTTTCGGCCTAATGACCGGGTCATTAGCACGATAATGACCTACCAGGAGGCTTGACCACTACGAGGGCCGGTGATGTTGATCATTTCATTGTAGAGGCGCCTAGTAGGCAGACCAATGTTGCCCTATGAATGGTCTCCTAATTTTGAACAAATTTGAGATGAGAGACCTAGCACCTGAAATCAGAACCCCCTAGGTATCGTTAAACATGAAGGACATTGGAGGCACGAACAGATTTTACATGCACCAGCTCCCATTAGTGCACACAGTTTCACAGCAGTTCACCCGAGAGCAGTGGCGGCTCCTCCATTTGAACACATGAGTACGTGAACCCCCATAGGAAAAACTAAAAAAATAAACACATTAACAAATTAAATTTTAAAAAATATATTAAGTACACTTCCAGATTTTTGTGAATTTAAAACGTGAGTTTTACTCGCCCCCACCAGCCACTATTATTAAACACGTTTTTATACTCAACGCACTGTATCGTAGGTTACTACAGCATAGTCTTTCGTCGCTCGCATGTGCGATCGACCAAGTGGCCTTCTTAACCGGTCTCTGAGGAAAGACGCCGAGAGAGTTGCGGCAGAAGCGAGGCGCTTCCGTTCGCACACTTTTGTTGTGCTCACGGAAATGAAACAGAAGATTTTTTTTCCGTTATCTCCTCCCAATTCTCTCTTGGCTTGTTGTGTTCGGTTAGTTAATTCATTTTTTTTTTTTTTCATTTTATTATTATTTTCTTTATTTTTATCATTTTTAACTAAAGTATTTTTCACGAACCAGTGTAAATAATTAAGATGGGAGTCAAATAAGTGTTTCGGAGCTAAAGCAATGACATTTTTCTATATTATCCTTTCAAAAAAAAATTGAAATAGAAAATCAAGACAATATTTTTGCTAAAATTTATCTTGGCGGCGAAATGTAAGACCAAAGATGACTTGTTTTCTTTCAGTTGCGTGCATTGTTTTCCTTTAACTGCTGGAAATGCAAATATATTTTAACCTGTAAGATGCGTCGTATCTGCATATTTAATTTTCGAAATTAATTTTGTGAACCGCGATTTAAATAACTCACGAGCCGCAGCTGCCTGAGAGAAGTGTTCAGTTCACCATCCCTAGCACTGGCCAAGCCAGTTCTGCTTTACTTTAAGTGTTCTCATGGAAACGGAGCTCAGTGACTAAGCCACTGCGTGACAATTACATGAAAGTATGCTTAATTGTGTGCGACACCTCGTGAAAGGAAGAGTTAAAGTTTTAATTTCTCTTTTCATGAGATATATTTTTCAAGACTAAAATGCACAAAACAAATTGTAAGATTCACAGTTTTCAGAGTTCTACTCGTTAGAGTCAATTTGCTCTAAGATTATTTTTCATTTAGATGTAAAGAAAAATTGAAAAAGAAAATTCTACAAAATATAGTACATACAGCATATTTCATTGAATTTATATAGTCAGCTAAAATCAAGCAAAGGAAACTTTTAGATAGAAAACTTCGAAATCTTCGGAATATACACAGTTAGCATTTATAGGAAATAGAAGTCAATAACCATCTGGCAACGTTTTCTTTTCCACAATTTTCGCGGCTTAACTTAAGTTATTGTTTCCGTAAATGATAGAATTCATGAGAAATTCCAGTAAGCAGAATAACGGATATAAGAAGAAGGATTTCGAGATTAATGCGTTCCCCCACATAGTAACGTCAGAGCGCCAATCTATTTTAGAGATAAATAAACTGTGAGAGAAATATAGTTTCTCATTTCCAAAATGTTTCATTCTTAGTAAAATATAATAAATGTTGAAATAGATAAAAGTTTTGCAAAGTAATGCAAAAATGGCATATAGATTCAGCTTTTATTAATTTTTATTATTATTTTTCCAATTGTGGTTTCTAATTCTTGCTTCTAGCTGTTATATTTTTTATGCGAGGTGAGTTAATTTTAGGTTTTGAATTTATCATGAAAGAAATATTATTTTTTTATTTGTAGCATACAATTTATATCTATAATTATTAGTTTGTTCAGAAAGTAATTTCGTTTTTTTTCCAACATTGGACTTAATTGTATTTTCTCACTGCCAACTTCATACTTAAGCCGCATAATTATTGTATGTTTTGACAGCTTATATATCAATCTTGATTACGGAAAAAGTTCGATTGATTCTAAGCAGCAGTGTTTGGTTGGCGCACTTTCAAATATGGAAACGAAAAGCTTTCTCAGCATTTTCGGCGTTGTTTTGCTTTTTCTCGAAGAGGTAAAAATACTGTTTAAGAAGGGGGGGGGGAAAATCAGAGAACGCCAGTGCCTAAACTGGTTTTCAAAATTTTGATTCGGCAATTTTGATATTGAAGACGCAACAAATGAAGCTGATGAATGCTGATGACGCCAATTGAAGCTGATGAAGACACACTAAAAGCATTAATTGATGAAAAGCGGCGAATAGTGAAAGAATGCAGTGAGAGTTGGCCAATCGCTACAGAACAAAGTATGTTCTGCGATTTTCGAGAGTTTTTTTTTTTTTTTCAAATAAGTTTTCAAACACTTCAACCAACTAGTATACATGTGACTTGAACATTGATGTTACTCATAATGTACACTAAAATAATGTAGTTTGTTTCACTGTGTCTGTTTCTTAGAGTACAGCGTTTCGTTCATCAGCTTGTTTAAAGATTCATTTTTCCTAGATGGCTTGTCGGGTATTATGGAATAATAGACAATATTGTAATTTCATACCATCGACTAAAGAACCGAAAAGCATAGACGCTGATTTTATCTTCTGTAAAGGAAAATTCTCCAAAGATCAACGAGGATAAATTTGGGTTCAATGCTTCAACTGTTCTCTGTGGCCTCTTCTTGACTGTACCAGAGCAGAGAAAGAAGATTATGTCTGCGACTTCTGTAAATAGATTCGAAACAGAAATCACTTGAACATAACCTTTAAAATATTGTTTTACAGTTAGAAATCGCTATGTTTTGTGAAATAAAATTAGTTTATCGACAGTTTAAACCTCCTATTCCGTATTACCAGACTATTTCATATATTCACTTCCATTTGTAACTTTTTATTTATTTTTTAATTTAATTTAATTCTTTTTTACAAAAAAAATAAATAGTGTTTTCCCTTACAAGTGATATTTATTACAGCCAGTTATAGTATGTACTCATGATGATTTTCGGGACTTTACTCAGTAACCTGTAAAGTTATATTTAAGAATGTAAATGATGTTCCCTAATACCGTACTCTTCTCAAGTACATGTATAATTTTGCTTCCACCGTTTAGAATTTTTTTCCGGAAACTCGAGGTTTTATTGCAAAAAAATCTGGTTATACATATAAAAAAATTGCTTGTTCAGTCACTCTTAATGATCGTATTGATTCTTCTTGAATTTTAAAAGAGTTTTCATTAAGAAATGTTTCCAATTCGGCATTTTCAGAAACCTCCTGTCTTTAGAGCCTCATTCGTCATGTTGAAGTCCAAAATTAAAACCTTTCTCAAATGGCGAAAAAATTACTGGCGAATGTATTTACAGTTGCAGATGATAGGCAGATTTTTTTTAACAAACGCATATAATAACAACATTTCCTTCGCAAGTAATTTTAAGTGTACTCATAGGAATTCTTCGATAAATTGTAATGATTATTTTCCATCTTTTGCTGATTTTTCCAGCTACATATTTTTGGGATAGTAGGCTATGGTGAAGTAAAATGGGTCGGTATCTGTTTGATCAAAAATTTAAACAAAACATTTTTACGTAATATGTAGTTTTCTGTCTGCCTTTTTTCAGACATTGGTTGACAAGATTTATATTCAGTAAAAAAGTTTATTAATTGAATCCGGAAGGAAAACATTAGCTTTTATCTACTTTTTTAATCTTGTGTTACCAAAAAGCTTACAAGAAACTTATATTCCTGAAATTTTGAGAAATTCTGTTATTACTTTCATTTAGAAAAAGTTTGAACAACTTATTATAAAAAAAAGGTAATTTTTTTCAAATATTCGTCTTTCTATTTAGGTTTTAGTGTAGTGGGGTAAAATGGGTATACAGGTAAGCTTAGTCAACTTTATGTTATGGTATTTTACGTGAACAAATTATCTTCATCAATGTTCAATGAACATAAATGTTGCTTACTAATGCCTGAAAATATCGGCTAAAAAAGGCATTAAAAAATATTTATATTTTTGATTTTAAAAAATGCCTATTCATTTTACCCCTCTTTAACGTACAACAATGAGGATACAATAATTATCTAGAACCTAAGTTTAACAGCCCTGGTTATAATATTTTAAAATTTGAATAATTTGTAAGTCATAATAGGAAATAAATAAAATTTTATAAAATGTATTAATTTTTTAAAATCTATTACAAATTTTAGTACACTTGCAGCCCAATTTCCTCTGCCTTGATGGAAAAAATAGCTCTTAAATAAGTTCAATATTTTTTCTTGCAGTTTAACTACATAATTTTTAAGGTATGAAGGGAGTGATGCATGCCATAAAGCAAACACAAAAAATTTAAATGTAAAGTAACAGAAAACAGCCCACACACGAATACAAAATTACCTGTTTTTATACCTAATTTACATCAGCATACACAATAACAGATTTGTTTTGCTTAATTTTTTTATAGAATCAAACATTCATTAAGAAAAGTAGTTTCAACTGTCAAAAAGTTTTAAAAAATTAAATGAAGTCTCCGAAAATGCAAAGACTATAGTCTTACTCACCGGTGCTGAAAGCTGGTGTAGTATAACGGAAGTACACCCATAATGAAGGCAGGATATTTAAAGTAGATCAAATTACACGAAAACGACAAGTCTAATATTCATTATTTGAAAGAACAGTAATTGAACAGTCAGAAAGTGAAAATTTAGAGTTTCGGAGTATCCTAAAGGGCTAATGATTTCCCCAGAGTCGCTCATCAAGAAGAGACATGCTCAGCAAAATTAACTCTCCCCCCGTTCTGTAGAGAAGGTTTACAAAAATTATCAAATGCGAGGATCTAAATAGTAATTAGGAGATAATGAACTGGCGGACTATGAAAAGTAACAGGCGGTGATTCCTTTCATTGTTTAGCATATATAAATTCGAGTTATTTGTGTTTCGGAAAAGTATGTGCACAGGAAGAAAACAGTTAACATCGTCACAACAGTGTTGGATGAGAAATAGATAAAAGAACCAGTTAAATTGGGCGTTATCTCCTTGTCTCTTTGGGAATAACTATATAGCGTCGGCTGGTAATGAGAGTACAATACATCTTTGTACTCAACGGGAAAAAATGATACCAGTACATCGTGCATAATCCACCGATTGCTAAACTCTTTTACTCACTTTTGTGTCTAATTTGTGACAAAAGTACATAGCAAGTATGAAATAAAATCTATTAAATAGAATAAAGTGTTGAATAACCACTAATAAAGTAACTTTTAAACAAAAGATAGAAACTTTTCCGTACGTACTTATAAAAAAGTACTTAAGGAAAGCTAGATCAAAATTAAACAGCTATTTCTACAAGCTTTTGAAGCTGTAAAAATTAAGCAATTTCATAAGAAATATGTGCATAAAAGGAAAATATATTACGATGCTTTATAAAATATTTATACGTTTTTAAAGTTTATACTTGTTATTGAATATTGAGCTCTTCACAGAAAAACCCTCCGCGTCTAAAGTAAAACATTCATTTACTGTCATTAGTTTGGTTAACAAGCGTTCCTGGCTTCATTTCCAATCCCATATTTCTAATTTGCAGCATCCTTTCTCAAACCTTGGAATTAGAAGTTCAAAAAATATGGACTTTCGCAACCATCTGAGATTCCTTTTTAGTTAGTAATTGTACCAAACGGCTAACTTTAAGTATATCATTTTAAATCTATTTAAAATTTTTATTTATTTATTTATTTATCTATTTCTCTTCAAACTTCTCAAAAAATAAATAAGTAACAGTCCTGTTACCTTTTATTCGTGTTATTGAAATGAAGTATCTAAGCAAGTTCCAAAACTCTGAAATGCTTTTTTGATAAGCATTCACATTCTTGCTTGAAACACAATAAAACGCAATGTTATGTGCTACTTTCACGACAGTATGCTTTTTAAAAATAAAAGTATCTATTGTAATCATGCATAACTATTACTCAACACTTTTTCTCTAAAAATCTGATCTCTTCCCAGAATTCTCTGAGTTCTGTTATTCTTTTTTCGTGTGTTCAAGATTGTTTTGTCTTCATCGGGATGTTGTAATATTCTTCCTCGTGTATAAATGTTATAAATAAATTCGCTCGTTTGTTATCAAAAGGGAGATTCATCTTATTGCTCGCAACTCACTAACATTGTTTTTCCCTACATCAAGATTTAAGATCTTTCCAGCGTTTCACCGAGACGGGTAAGAATTCCATTTTACATGTTACCTAACCTACATATATATCAAAATATTTCTTATACCCCAGTGCAGCAGCTATATCTATCCACTCCAATACGCTCATGTTCTTTTCCACCGACGAGACACTGGTAAAAGAGTGACAGCCTCTTGAGGAAGACCAGATGGTTTTTCACCCCCCCCAATCGGCCAATAAGTCTTTCTTGCTTCATTTCTATTCGAATAGTTTTCATTTGCAGCATTAACGACACACACACACCTTCGCATCGAATAGTTGTTGAGGGGGCTAGAGAGAACCGTCTTTGGTTTCTTTTCACCTCTGTGCTTCCACCTGAGAGGTACATGACTTTCATTCATGAAACAGCTGATGACGTGGCAAATGTACATGAAGAATGTCTCAAAGAAAGACGGGAAGGAGGCAGATATTAAACTGCATTTTTACAGCTCTTGCAAAAGTCATATGTACCTCAAAAGAAAATACAGAAATATTACTTCCAATGCACGATAATAGATCGATGAATAATATTTTAGACTGTCTGCTATTGTGATATTTCAGGAGATTTCATAAACTAAATCTATTGGGTAATTAATCTGAAAATAAATAACTGCTTTGCAAAGTTTAGAAGAGTTGATCAGCCCTATTAAGGACAAGGATTAAGGAAAGCTATTAAGGAAAGAGATTTTATTGCAGTCTAGAATTTATGTTAATTTTCAGACTGCAATAAAATATCTCTTTCGGCTAAATTAACTGAAATCTGACTCGCGCAATCTTTGCGAATAGTTCTCAAGATTCACACAGGAAAATTTCATTTAAAAATACCTAATACTTTCTGAGAAAAATGATTAGGCGTTAAGGCACTTTTCTCCATAGCAAAGTATTGGGACTTGAATCTCCGCAATCCGACTACACAGGACTCTTAAACCTTAACAATTCTTCTTTTACCATTCAAAAATTGCTGCCTGAAGCACAATAAAATGCAGTGCTAAAGGCTCTTTCCGTGACAGTATACTTTCCTAACATGAACTTCAGCAGACATCCGTAACTTTTCCTCTGTTCCGATGCAGCAAGCAGCTATATCCATTCACTCCAACACGCTCTTGCTCTCCTCCACCGAGAAGATAGATATTTGTAAAAGAGTGACAGCTTCTGGAGGAAGACCAGATGGTCCTCTATCACCCGATCGGCCAATAAGTCTTCCTTGCTTCATTTCTAATCGCATATTTTTCATTTGCAGCTTCCCTCCACCGAATGACTGTTGAGGAGGATAAGAGAAAACCCTGAGTTTCGGAACCGTCTTGTCTTCAGTTCCTTTTCACCTCCATGCTTCTTTTCTGACAGGTACACGGCTCTCATTTATGATACAGTTGATGACGCAGAAAATTTATGAAGGATATCTCAAAGGAAGACGGGAATGGGGCGGATATTAAACTGCATTTTTACAGCTCCCGCTGCAAAAGTCATATATATATATATATATATATATATATATATATATATATCATCGGAAGAAAGTGCAGAAATATTGCTTGTGTACACGATAGGTAACGTTGCAGAAGTTTCCGATTGTTAGCTTTTCGAAGATCCTTTCTGCTACTGATAAATCTCTTTTGCTGATCCGATGACGAAGCTGTAGATCTAATCATTTTTTCGGCTTCAACAAATGTATCATATATAGGTGAGCCGTACTAATCTAAAACCAAACATATTTAAATATTTACAATGACAACATTAGGTTATTGTTATGTTTACAAAGGTTAAAATTCTTTTTCAAATCCGTTTTTGTTGACCAACAAGTAATGCACAAACGGTATAGTGCATATTGGAATTTCGTTATTACTATTCTATTGAAAAGATATTAATTTACAAAGTGTTTAGTATATTTTCCACTTTTACTATTTATATTTAATTTTAAAATTTTAATCTTAACATAGAACTTCCTATAGACGATTTTATCAAAATCAGACTATCTAAAACAGTTATGAGTATGATTATAGTTTAGACACTTCATTTCCTAAGAATATTTCGGCTAAATTGGTTGAGTTTCTGTGACCAGGGATTTTTGTCAGAGACATTTAAATCTTGTTCTAATATGAAGGTAATTAGTCTGTAGTTCCTTACCATGTCCAGTATGAAAAACCTAAATTATGTAATACATTGCTCGTCAAGAAAATTCTAAAAGAGCATTTTACACTATTGATATATGTTCCGAGAGTTAGCATACAAACTTCAGAATAATGTAGTCTGTCCATCATTTTTTTAGAAATACGCTTTTTGACTTTTCGCACTTAAATTATCCCGCAAAATTATGCAATATTAAAACAATTTAGAAAATTTTAATAGTTATGATCCTAACAATTATTTTTGCTTTTTCTAGTCATTTACAACCACCGTTAATAAATAAAGGTCTTCTTTCCTAAACAAATAGTTGATATTTTGCTCCTAGACAGCGATCAGAAAAAACTCCTGTAGAAGTAATATTATTCGGAAAATTCTATGCTTTCTTAACTTTTCCACTTAATATTACTTCTACAATTTGGGGTTAAATTCCGTTAATACACTTGTATACTTGCATTTAAGTTGAGCGCTTCTGTAAAATGATTCTTATCTGCATTCCCGTATTTAACATGAAGTTGTGTTAATTTTAGTTCAAAATCTGAACTCTAATTTTCTGAGCTATTTTAACATTTTATTTACGTACTCAAAAACTATGTAATAAAAACAGAACAAAAATATATGCGCTGCAGTAACGATGTCTCCCTATAGATTAATACACGAAAACTCAATTCGTGATGATGAAGCATAGCCAGAACTTTCCTCAATTTCTCCGTTTCGCACTTACTTGATTGCACCAATCAGCTCTCCCTTGTTTAGTAGAGTGAATCGAAACTGAGACAGAAGAATCCACCGAGTTTCATGATACTGGATAGAAGTTACAATTTTCTGATTGTTAGGAGTCGCAGTATATTATTGCTCCAAAGATATGATGTTTGGATAGCTAACATAATTTTCCTGCATTCAAAATGGAAAAAAGAACTATTCTTCAACAAGAGTGATTTTTTTAAAAGAAAACTGACTTAACCCTTAACGCGCAGTGTTCCCGCTCAGAGAACACCAAACTCTGACGTTTTGACTGTTGCCAGTCACGAAGAATAGATTCGATTTCTATAAAAATAGTTGCGGGTGACCTAGCTCCACGAGAATCCTTTACTTTTTAGAACGTCATTTCCCGTAAAAAAATGGTCACGGTTATTTTTAACAGCACTGACATCTGCTGAAAAATGGAAGAATGCGAGAAAAGCTGGATAGATTGCCCAATGCTGAAAAAAAGGGCAGCCGTTGCCATCGCTCGACTTAACTACCAGAAAGATGGCGGAAGATCGAAACGTTCATCGCGTGCCACAGATCTAGAAACTCTTTTTTGACGACAACTGGCTGTGCCGCACAGCCAGCTGTCAAGCGATGGCAACGGCTGCCCTTTTTTTAGCATTGGGAGAGGGTTGCGCCTCAAAGGGTTAAACTACTTCATCATAGCAAAAATTATTTCTATTGTAAAATAACAGGTTTTGGCAATTTCTAGACAAATATAGAAACTATTGACAGGTTCAATTCAGTTTTGGAAACTATTCATTTTTTTTTAGGCAAGCTTGGGGATAAATCGTCAAAAGTGGTCAGTTTTGATGATTTTCGATTTATTACTACGAACTCAGCTACTATCAACTCTTTAAACCTGGGGTGGCCAACTTTTTTCATACCATGCACCATTTTTTTTTTTTTTTCACAGACTAGTTCAGATGCAACATACAACTCTAACACCTTTTTAACTTCTTCATGAGAAGAGTGGTAAAATATGAATACAGGTAGGATTCAGTTTAGGGAAGGAAAAGTAATAACGTGTTAACATAAAATTGAAACTGTTCTTTTTAGGAATGGTATTCTAGAATTAATTTTTCGGATATTTGGTAGGAGATCAGAGGTGGGTCGGTTTTCTATGACAATGTTATTTTGGATTTTACAAATGCTTCTCTTTCACGGAGAATCATAAATTATAATAAGTAAAATATTTACGGGCACGAAATTATTTCAAAAGCCTTTAATTTTTTTAAAAACAGTAGATAGAATGATTCAATGAGCCACTTAAAATCGTCCAATGCGACAAGTTTAACGAATGCGCCGCAACTTGGTTACTTTTTTCCGATGCATTATCTCCGAAGTTTAATTCAAAAATATATTATTAGCATCATAACATTAAAATAAATGCACAAGATGAAATAAATTAATTTTTATTTTAACTTTCTCTTTATATTTTCTCATTTCTCTTACATACATACAATCACACTTCTCATACATTATGCACTGATTGAATACAAGTAGCATTATAAACTTTTTAGTGACATTAAGTAGAAAAAATAAACTAATTTAAATAATCAAATTTCAACTATCTTCTTCATATTATATTTTTTAGTTATTTCACGTACCTACATAATACTTAAATGAAAATAAAAATGTATTATGATGACTAAATCACTGTTTGATACACTTGAAGAGTTGTGACATGCAAATAGACAGTCCAAAAGGTACTTCTAGGAGTCACTTTGATGCCAGATAAAGCTTAGAAAAGAAAGAGAAATAATAAAGAACAAAACTTTTTTTTCCTTTTACCAAGCACCAAATTAATCAAATTAGCTGTCGGAAATAAAGAAGAAGTCGCCGAATGTTTAGAAATAGTATGAAAATGGCTTTTTTTGTAACCAAAAATGTATGCCATGTTTCCGATTCTTTAATTTAATAACACAAGTCTCCTTTTCAGTTGCCGGGGGACCATCCGCATGTACCAACAAGCAACAAACATATTTGTAAATAAAAAGCGCTCCTTTTTACAATTAGCGTAGCTTCACCTTCAAATTTGAACAATACAGTAAAGTTCAGCGTGTTAAGTATATTAATAATCATCGAATTCAGTTCGTCTGAACCACTTTAAGCCCAAATCAAATAAATTAACATTTGCACAAATTAAATTTCCATAATCAATTGTAAACACTAACTCATTGAAGCATGTCCATGACAGCGAATTCACAGACCGCCAACCCCCATTTTAGCCTGAAACAGACTGCCACAATGCATATGCTTTGCTCGATCCATATCGATAACTTCGTTAATGCCCTGCATTAAGTTGATTACAAAAGGTTCCACAACGATTTTTGACGTCCTCCGCGAATAGAACCTTGTGATAAATTAACCATACATTCATTCACACACATACACACATCACGTGTCTGGGGGAGGCACTAACAAAGTCTGGGAGATGATGAAAATGAGCAGAAATTAGTCCAGGAAAATAGAGGGGGTGAGTCCTTCCTTTTAATTAGCGCCAAGCACGAATCGTAACAACTTTGTAGCACCTGAAAGGTGAATTATTTAAAGCATCAATAATGCAAAACGTCGGAAAGAGCCAATGTCAGATTGGTTAAGACGTTGAAACTGTGATTCAGAATCTTTGGATAAAACTTAAGTATTACAGTTTGACTAGAATGTGTATTTGATGACGGCATTTAACTTGAACGAAATAAGTTAAAATAGTAGAGAACTTAAAAATTCTTTCAGAACTTAAAATTGTAGAGAACTGGTTGTAGAGAACTTAAAAGTTAAGTCAAATATTTCTGAGGGAGACGATAAACTCTGATATCAAAAGAATTCGTTTGCATGAATATTCTTTGTCACACAATAAAAAATACGTGGAAAATCTCTTTGAATTCTAATGCAATGTTCATTTAATCAAATCTTGGGGGGGGGGGGGGTTAGAATAATAGCTAGAGAAAGATTTGATATGTAGGATAAATCAGTTTAATTCACAGCTAAGTATTATTCAAAAGTATTAAGAGTCTAATTCTAATTTATTGAATTTGCTGTTTAAGTTAAAACTGAAAATTTTTTACCTGAGCAGCGAAACTCCCTTACCCCTGATGGTACTAACTTTTATAATTTCATTTTATTTACCTTTTGTAAGTAATTGATTTAGAATAACACAAGAGATAAAGAACACGGATATGAATTAAATCATAACTTTTAAACCTGTAAGCAGCTAAATTTTTTCGGTGGCCAGCAAAATCTACCAATCAAAATTAATCAAGAACTTTATAAATAGCATACTCTAGATTTTCGGGGTGTTCTTTTCAAAATCAATAAGTACTGGTAATAAGTAATATTTAACGGAGATAAAACATAATTTCACGATGCAGAATGAAAGACTAACATAAATTAAGGTCTTTTGTACTTTCATCCCTTGCTATATCGGACTAATAAACACATTAAAAGAAACTCTAGAACATTGGCGGAGATATCATTGGTCCATTAAGGTAAATAATATTTTTAAGCTTTTTCAATTAAAAAAAAAATTATTTGCTTTGAATAGCAACATTGATATTTTTTTCCAGTAAATGAGTACTCTTTAGTCAAACCTTCCTTATTTCTACTTCGATAAAGAGTGATATTAAAGTTAATTATGAATGTTTGAATATTTTGATATTCTGTACTGCAAACAGTTTTATATATATTTATGACTTAAAATTGGACACTTAACACCGAACATAAAGTTCGTTGAATGTTTGCAACGAAATTCTCCGTAATAAAATACGTAAGGCATCGTAAAAATACTCTTAAGTACCTCATACTTTTCACAACATAAAAATGACTTTTCGATTGATAAAAACTTTTAAATTTGCATTTGAGGTACTTAAGATTTCCATGAACTTAGAAAACGGCACTTTAAAATCAGCGCATGAATATTTAGCAGCCGGCGACGTGTTCAAGCAAGTGTCATTAAACAACTCCTAAAAATGTACTTTAAAAGCAAAGAGATTAGTCTTTGAAGCATGTGTGACATCAAAATGCATGTTTAAAATAGGATTAATTCCGTAGGAAAATCATTTTTTTTCTCAGTAACAAATATTTGAACAGTATAAATAATACAGTGAAACCTCGACTTAACGTCTAACCACTGTCATTTAATAATGTCAATTTGATAATGTCATTTTCTTTGGGTCCAAAATATCCTATACTTGTAGTATGAAGTACCGTTAATAAAGTTATATTTCCCGCTTTTAATGTTTTTTTTTTTCGGAATCTGATAGCTTGTATAATGATCAAAATGCCAATGAGAAAACACACATATTTTTCTCAGCGATTGACTAGGTTTAAGCTCTGAAAGCGTTTCTTTCAAGAACTGAAGGACATGAGACAAATTTACAAAAACTGAAAATAAAATTTGTGATACAAATAATAAAAAACAAAGCACAAAATAAAATAATCGTATTTTTTGGAAAACAAAAGCCTAAATTATCGTAGAAGAACAAATAAAAGATATACAACAAATTACAATTTAATTCATAGTCAGCACTTTGTTTTTCTCAGACCTCGATTTAGAGTTTTCCCGCATAAAGTTATTTATTTTTGGTCCCTTCAATGACTTTAAATATAGGTTTCACTGTATGTGGATATGTCGTGGCAACTCACTACAAAAAAAAGCCTTTTATGGGAGATACATTTGTTTCTAAAACAGTTAAATGTGTTTATAAGTTAGTACCATTTAGTGTTCAAAAATTTAATTCCCAAAGTCATCTGTAATCGCGTCAGCATTTTCAGAGATGAAGAATCAAAAAAATTGAGGAATTATTTTGCTTGAAACGTTCTAGCTGTTTCTTAGTTTGAACCGATACTGAAATTGAAAGCGAGATGATAAATGTCAAAATAATCTTTTTTTTTAAAAATAAGCTAGAAAAAAAGAACCTAGTGACTGCAAAATATTGCACTTTAACCCTTTGAGGCGCAACCCTTTCCCACTGCTGAAAAAAGGGCAGACGTTGCCATCGCTCGACTTAGCTACCAGCAAGATGGCGGACGATCGAAACGTTCATCGCGTGCAACAGATCTAGAGACCCTTTTTTGACGACAGCTGGCTGTGCGGCACAGCGAATGTTTAGAAACAGTATGAAAATGGCTTTTTTTTTTGTAACCAAAAATGTATACCATGTTTCCGATTCTTTAATTTAACCCTTTGAGGCGCAACCCTTTCCCAATGCTGAAAAAAGGGCAGCCGTTGCCATCGCTCTAATTAACTACCAGCAAGATGGCGGACGATCGAAACGTTCGGACGACGCAGCCGGCTGTGCAGCACAGCCAGCTGACGTCAAAAAAAGGTCTCTAGATCTGTGGCACGCGATGAACGTTTCAATCGTCCGCCATCTTGCTAGTAGTTAAGTCGAGCGATGGCAACGGCTGCCCTTTTTTCAGCATTGGGAAAGGGTTGCGCCTCAAAGGGTTAATGGAATTGGAGACTCTCTAAACATTGTCCTTGTATTGGATGCATCTCAACAGAAAATTTTAAGGGCGTTTTTGTATTATCTAATGTTAGACAATGATTTATTAAATAATCTACTAATTGGCAGAACCTTACAATGTTCTTTTTGGATGCATACTGATATTATTGAAAAAATGTATAAGTGTAGTTAATTTAAAAATATATTGTTGAATAAGTTTATTAGTATAATAAATATTTAAAAATTATAAATTAAGTATAATTTTTGTAAAACTATTGTTATACTTTTACCTTTTCCAATGCTGAAAAAAGGGCAGCCGTTGCCATCGCTCGACTTAACTACCAGCAACGTTTCGATCGTCCGCCATCTTCTGGTGACGGCGAGGGTTAAGTCGAGCGGTTAAGTCGAGCGATGGCAAAGGCTGCCCTTTTTTCAGTATTAAGCAATCTATCCAGCTGTTGTCTCATTCTTCCATTTTTCATCCGATTTCAGTGCTGTTAAAAATAATCGTGACAATTTCTTTTTACGGGAAATGACGTGCTAAAAAGTAAAGGATTCTCGTGGAGCTAGGTCACCCGCAACTATTTTTATAGAAATCCAATCTATTCTTCGTGACTGGCAACTGTCAAAACGTCAGAGTTTGGTGTTCCCAGAGCGAGAACACTGCTCGTTAAAGGG
Organism: Cheiracanthium punctorium; assembly: GCA_038373885.1. NCBI lineage: Eukaryota > Metazoa > Arthropoda > Arachnida > Araneae > Cheiracanthiidae > Cheiracanthium > Cheiracanthium punctorium. The sequence goes on along the minus strand of JAWZYV010001099.1, from coordinate 255,832 downwards.
TTAAGAGCTTGTTATAGAAATTGAGATATTTTCCTGTTTAGGTTTATTGAAAACAGAAAACCGCTTGTGCTTATTGGAATATCTTACAAAGAAAAGAAAAATTAAAAAACTAAAGAAAAACTAGCAAAGTTTGTCTGGACTTGTATTTAGATTCACAGATAAAATAAAAAAAATTGTAAGTTACTAAAAATCTTCAGGTCAACCTGATTGCGTTTTTCACCCATGACCTTCATTTCAACTGCATGTAGTATACATGAAATCTCAAAATTCTATCCTTTATCGTTATTAAATATGTTATCTTCTGATAAGAATCAGTAAAAATTCCCTTTTACATAAGAGATTCCTCATACATTAATAAATGCCTAACATGTTCTCTTGCAACCAAAAAGAAAGAAGAGAAAAGAAAAAATCTGAACATTTTAATAATCTGCCATAATTTAGCAACATTATTAAGATTTTTGCTAACCATTTCATTCTTCATATCACTTCATCATTACGATATTAATTATATATTGCAAACTTTTACATGTTCAACTCATTATTAATTAAAAAAAAGGAGTAAGGAAAAAAGAAAGCAGCATATTTTGAGTTTAACTATTAAGATAAATGCAAGAATTCATTAAAAATTTTAATCCTCAGAACTAATCGATGCACTTTCTACAAGACATAAGGTAGCCTCAAATAAGTTTCAAAGGGAAAAACAAATACTTAACGCAAGAATACACATTTTTTTATTTTCAAGTAAACAGCAACTGTCATATTTTGTAATAATATTTCTCAGTAATTTTCAGAACATCGCTGGAAAGGCTCTCAAAACGGTGGTATAAAGCACATGACATTCCATTTGTAAGATAAATTCTAATTCATCTTGTAAATGGATGACTCTTTTTTTCGATCGAGAATTCAATGTAAAAGGTTTCATTTATCACAAAATTTCGATGAGCTGGATTTCCAGTCTTGGCGTAAATCCAATAAAATTATAGCATAAAATTAAAATAACTTCACAAAAAGCTCTAAAACAAAATATTAAGTAGAAAAATATTTTATTTTCTGCTCTTAACCAGAAAGTAAGAGACCAGTGACCTGTTAAATATTCATCTTTTTTAAATTATAAAAGATTTGGGAGAATCTTTATGTCACGATTTCAAATCTTTTATTACGATAACAAGCAAGGATTCAATCAAATAATTGAGCGATTCTGGTAATTTTTGCAAGGCTGTAAATTATTTCTACCATCCTATCTCTTTCCTCAGAATAAAAAAGGTTATTCCTACAAAAGCATTTTAAACATGTCAATTTTCTAGCAAAAAATTTACTTATGATAGTATGGATTGAGAAATTTGCTGAATAATGAAGTCCAATTTAGAAGTCGAGTGAAAGTTGTAGTGTTTGTTCTCTAAACGATATCCCCCCCCCCCTTGCCCTCTCATTTGGGGAAGTGCCGTTCCGATTGTCCCTCCCTTGCTATCCCAGGAGATCACGAAATAAAGGAACGGGGGAACTATATTAATGGACGAGATTGTGCACAGAAATCTCAGCAAAACAGACAAAGGTGGGGAGAAAATAAAATGAGCATCACGTATGATGCATAAACTCTAGTGTTTTAATAATGGCTATAGTCATTTAGCATGGGCAAGCTGCTTGAATAAGACACTAAGATATGTTTTTTTATCTAGCTCACAACACGCTCTTCAAGGAGATAAGTGCTTTTTGCGTGCACATTATGATGATAAACGGTGCCATCATTTTAATAGAGGAACAAAAGATGCAAAAAGCTAATAAAAAAAAGAAAAGAAATATATATATATATATATGTGCGTGTGTGCGTGTGTGCGTGTGTGCGTGTTTTATTGCTGCATTGAGCAGTGCAAAATGCTCTTTTTCAGTAAATAAGGAATCTGATCTCTTGATTAAAAGTGAAGTGTACACGGTGTACGCATACAAATTTTCTTGACAAATATTGAGAATATTTGTCATCAATCTCAGCATTTTTCTACTAATACGAGAAATCCTTCTAAGTTTCATTGGCGTGTTGGTAATACAAGGGGAATCAAAAACTAACGTAGCAAGTCCTTTAACCAAACAGTTTGTTTACTAAAGTGAAGACATACGCAGACAGCGATGTAGACAACCACGTGTAACCGAGGCCATATGCGAGTAGCATTTGATTGCTGTAATCGTCTAGCAGCGGTTCCCAATCTTTTAACTTCGCCCCCCCCCCCAAGGCTAACTTACGCCGGCGCCCCCCTAACTCACACTTTTAGGCATGCATTCAATTTTTTATCCTTCAACAATGAACATTTAGTATTTACACTTCTACAAAATAATGTTATCAGTAAAGTTTGAATAAACATTTTAAGCGAAAATCGATATGGTTTGGAGTAAAAGTAAGAATAAATAAGATGATTTTTTAAAACATACTAGCTTTTTTTTCTCACCCCCACCCCCTGAAAACGTTTTTCGTCCCTTCTTTAGGGCGGGGGGGGCGCCCCACTGGTTGGTCTATACTGATAAGACATGGAATTTCATTCGCTCGTGGAATATGTACACCCGTGAGATCTCTTCTTACCCAATTTTTAGAGCCACCTAGATGTTTTGTTTACTCACCCCATTTTCAGCTAAGGTGATTTACCTGATGCATATACAAAATACAAAGAGATGTGCTTCTATTCTAACCATTGTTAAAAGTACTTGGCATTATTTTTTGCGTTAGAGTGAGGTGAGGTAGGAGCATTAACGGGTAAGAGCATACGCGGGCTTTGAATGGCTTATTATATGCACTACGGCAAGGGATTTTGCAACAAAAACTTCCTTTTTTATCATACTTTAGGTATATTATAAAATTATACATCCATGAAATGATTTCGCTTTGTCATATACAATTTTTTAAGCTCGTATTATTAATCCTTCCAGCAGGAGCTCGCAAGGATTTTTTTAAACATTTATTTTTAAAAACGTGATTAACATTTTTTGATTTTCATTAGCTCTTCTTTTACCTTTTAAAGTGTACTTTTCAGTCATATTTGTTTACATCTACTATTATTTAAAATATAAGAGGCGTTGTGCACACTCGCCCCCTATTTTCGTCCGTATAGAACAAGCGCAAAATGTGCACGAAATACGCACTTAAGAGCTGTCTTTATCAAAACTTTCATTAACTTCACCTGGAGTTGTATTTAACCCAATTTAGTAAGTAAAATCAAAATAATGCTTCTTAGCATTTTAAAGATAGAATTTTTCCGCCACATAAAAAAAAAAAAGTTTGTATCTCAAAAACTATGAGAAAAAATTCAGTTCTGTAAAAAGTGTTAGAAATCTCTCAAAATTTTCTATATTCTATGCCGCCAGCCTCCATCATACTCCAACCGCACCTGTTATAGGAAATAGAGGCAGAAAATGCACTTACACCACTAGATGAGGCAAGTGCATATACTCGGTAGAGAAAACTTTCAAATATTTTTTTCCGCTAGTGAAGGTTATTTTTATTTTTAAAAACTCACATTAAAAATAAAATAATTTTTATTTAGAGGAAAATTTATACTCCTATTTGCATTCCTTTTTTGAATTCACTTTATAAATCGTATTCACTTTATAAATCGTATTTAACGTAAAATGTAAAGAGATACATCCGTGAACCGAATAAGGAATTTATTAACAAGTAAATACAGCACATTACACTCACAACATGAAAAAAGAAAAGAAAGGGATAAAAAAGACTGAGAGTCACTCATATATATAGGTTTTGATGGGATCCAGAATTATCCAATGAAATGTAAATATTTTTTAAGTTGGATCTGGTGGTAACCAATGGTAAACACGCATTTTAACAATGAAACCTGTAAGTAAGCTAGTAGAGAACCTGTAAGTAAGCTACTAGGATTAACAGATAAACGTGTGATTGTTGGGGTTACAAGAAAGAGTGCGATTATCTTATATTTAACACCCGCCTTTAATCGCACATAAATAAGAAAATTTATTTGCATTCAATTTTTTGGTTGCATAAATCCCTCAGTTTAGATAATTTGATAATTTAAGATAATTTAAGAAGATAATTTAAGTTAAGTTTAGATAATTTAAGTTGCATAAAGCTTTTGTTAACATATCAGCAATTTGAACTTCGGAAGGTATATACTCAATTTTAATATTATCATTTTTAACAGAATTTCGTAAGAACTTCAACTTTATGTCAATATGTTTTAATCTACCAAAATTATTCTCGTTAGTTATGCACTTTATACAAGATTGGTTATCCTCATACACGATAAGACTTTCAATATTGGTTAATTCCTTTGAAACACCTCTTATCCACAACATATCCTGAATACCTTTGCTAAGAGCATTAATTTCTGCTTCTGTTGAGGAAAGTGCAACACATTTTTGTTTATTGCAACACCACATTATAGGGCAATTAGAAAACATAATTACATATCCCGATATTGATTTTCTATCATTTGGATTTGAACCCCAGTCCGCATCAACATATAAGGATAATTCTGGATTATAAAAAGTACATTTTTTGTACTCAATTTTTAACTTTAAAGTTCCTTTTAAGTATCTTAAGATTCTCTTTAAAGCACACCAGGCAATATCAGTGGGATGTTCTTGAAGTTGACTCAAACAGTTAACAGCATAGAGAATGTCGGGTCGAGATATATAGGCTAAATACAATAAAGACCCTACAAGTTCACGATATGGTCCAATAAATGTATTACCTCTTTGAAAATCTTTCACAGTTGATTTAGGCTCCATTGATGTTAAACTAGGTTTACAATCCGAAATTTTATATTTATTTAACAATCTTATAATGTAGGACTCTTGATCTAACAATAGACTATTTGGAGTAAACTCTAATCTAATACCAAGAAATTCAGAAGCCTTTTCTGATTTTGACATTTCAAATTTTTTGGATAAAATATCAATAATAATCTTAATTTCATTAATAACAGATCCCGCTATTAACAAATCATCTACATAGAGAATCATAATAACTTTCTTTGAATTTACTTCTCTTATGAACATACATGGTTCGCATTTAAGTTGTTCAAAACCTAATTCCACTACAAAACTACTAAATTTCTTAAATCATTGACGCGGTGCTTGCTTCAAACCGTATAAACTCTTTTTGAGCCGACACTTTTTACCACTTCCGTCATCATAACCTTTAGGCTGATCCATATAAATAATTTCATTTAAATCACCATTAATGAAGGCCGTTTTAACATCCAGAGCAAAAACATGCAAATTATCGTTCAAAATCATTATAAGTACTAAACGTAAGGTTGGCATACTTATATCTGGAGAAAAAGTTTCGCTATAATCAAGTCCTTCTTTTTGCATAAATCCACGCGCAACAAGACGAGCCTTATATCGTCCGTTTCTCTTCTTAGTAGTACCTATTTACAGGAGATAGCTTGCTTTCCAAGTGGTAGTTTTTCAAGATCCCAGACATTGTTGATCTTCATGCTTTCAATCTCTTCATCCATTGCTTTCTTCCACAAACTTTGTTCATCAACAGAGAGAGATTTGATGTCATCATATGACAAAGTTTCTTGTTGACAAAATAAAGCTTCAGCTTCATATACCTCAGGATCTGGATATCGAATAGGTTGTTTTCTTAATCTGTTAGACTTTCTTTTATCGTACTTTCTTTCATCAATAATATCAGAATCCTCATTTGCATTTTCCTGAACTGAGTCCTCACAAGTAGTGTCCTGAACTTCTTGTTCAATTTCATACTCAGGCAATTCTTGGCATTCTTCAACATATCTTTTCATTGTGTTTTCATTTCTCTCTTCATCAAATTTGACATTTCTTGATATCGTTATACGTTTAGTTTCAGGATCTAATAGTCAATATCCCATTGAAGAGTAGCCTATAAAGATCATTCTTTTAGATTTATCGTCAAGCTTCTTACGATGAACGGAAGGAACTAGCATATAAGCTTTACATCCAAAAACACGTATATGCTTTAAATCAGGTACAATTCCATATTTTAAATAGTACGGTGTACAGTTATCGATTGCACTACTCGGTGTTCGATTTTTCAAATAAGCCGCTGTTAAAATTGCTTGGCCCTAAAAGTTTTTCGATAAATTCGATTCGGCAATTAAAACTCGCCCTTTATCCAACAAAATTCTATTTGCTCTCTCTGCAACGCCATTTAGTAAAGGTGTGTATGGAGGAGCTGGATCCATCACTACATCAATATCTCTAGTAAAATTAATAAAGTCACTATCAAAATATTCCATGGCGTTATCACATCTGATTTTCTTTACTGTGGGATTGACTTTTAAGAAAGCTTTCAATTCATTGGATACCTCAATTTTTTGTTTCAATCAACGTATTTCTGTGAATCGAGAAAAATCATCAATAATACTCACAAAGTAACGTTCGCCAGAAAATGTTGCTGGATCGATAGGTCCACAAACATCAGTATGAATAGTAATCATGGGCGCAGTTTCTCTTGTTCTCGATCCTTTTCCAATTGGAGTTGCACTTTGTTTTGCTCTAACACAAACATCACAGAAAGAAGAAAGTTCTGGCAACCCTAAAAGTTTCAATACTTGATCACATGGATGACCCATTCTACGATGCCAGAGTTGGCCATCTTTCTCTTCTTTTGATATGAGGACAGTCTTATTACTTGGAACAAAGTCACTTATGTATTGACCATTCAAATCAAGTTCACCAAAACAAAATTGTTTTCTTCCCTTTTCAATGAAGACCTTCTCGTTCTTGAAAATAACAGTATAATTTGCTTTTTCTATTTTTCTAACGGAAATTAACTGTCCATTTAAATCTGGAACATAAATAACATCATTCAGAGTGATTTCAGTTCCATCAGACATTTTACCAGTAATATTTCCAATGCCTTCAAGAGTTGTTGTTTTTGAAGCACAGCTTATAAACCCTGTAGAAGGCACTATAAACGTGAAATAATTCTTATTAGAACACAAATGGGATGTTGCTCCAGAATCTATTAAAAATGCATTCCTTTTAACATTTCCAACAACGAAAGAAACTGCTGAAGCACACTTTTCCTCATTTGGTTGGTTATTAGCCTTGCAGTTGCGCTTTAAATGACCCATTTTACCGCAACCATGACATGTAATTTTCTTTCTGCAGAATTTTTCGGTATGACCTTTCTTTTTGCAATATTTGCAATAAAAATCCTTGCGATTTGACACAAATGCAGTATTTCCATGAGTGGAATTAGAAAGCATTTTTCCTTTCCTTGAATCATTCAGAAGAGCTTCCGCATCTATGAGTCTCTGCGAAACAAAATCCAGCGTTAAATTCGTATTTGGCTGATTTTCTAAAGCAGTTTTAACACTTTCAAATTCTTGAGGCAATGACATCAAAATATAAACAATCGTATCTGTTTCACTAACTTCCGCACCTGAAACTTTTAGGTCAGAAATTAATCTATTTATCTCATCAATATGACTTCGCATAGATACATCACGACTTTTCTTTAATGTCGCAAGTCTCTTTCTAATCAAAATTTGATTCACTGCACGATTTGTATCATAAGTTCTTTCCAACTTCTTTCAAACTTCGCATGCAGTACTTTCATCTTGAAGCGATATAAGAACATTATCACTCAACAGTGATAGCAATAAAGCGTAAGCCTTTTTTGCTTTGACAACATCAACAGCATTATCTCTATTCGGCTCTTCTTCTAAAAAATTTTCCAATTCTTTTGCTGAGAAGACTGCAATTACACGCTGTTTCCATACAGAAAATTTTTTACAATCGCCTTCAAACAGTCAAACTCCATAAAGTTCCTTGTCAGAACTCATTCTGTCCACAAAATAAATAAAACAGGATTCAAAACTTTCCTCAAACCGGAACAGAATACGAAAAAAAAACTTGGCGATAAAACTTGGCGCGTTACAACGAAATCAGTTAGGAACCACGCTCTGCTGTAAAGAGATACATCCGTGAACCGAATAAGGAATTTATTAACAAGTAAATACAGCACATTACACTCACAACATGAAAAAGGAAAAGAAAGGGATAAAAAAGACTGAGAGTCACTCATATATATAGGTTTTGATGGGATCCAGAATTATCCAATGAAATGTAAATATTTTATAAGTTGGATCTGGAGGTAATCAATGGTAAACAAGCATTTTAACAATATGTATAGGAAACCTGTAAGTAAGCTAGTAGAGAACCTGTAAGTAAGCTACTAGGATTAACAGATAAACGTGTGATTGTTGGGTTACAAGAAAGAGTGCGATTATCTTATATTTAACATAAAAAATCAATACAGATAAGTCTTGTTCATCCGAAGAATTTGAACTTTGAAGACAAACTTAAAACTGTCGCTTATCACATAAAATAGTTCTAAAGATTCTTAATCGTATTTAAATTTAGTTAATATCTAAGTTGTCCAATCAGTATTATTAACTGCACCAATTTAGAGTATTTTCCAGTACGTTAGAACATGATGTTAACTGCACTCCGCAATTCCATTCAAAAAGAATTGGTTAAACTTGCAAAAAAGTAATTATCCAAAACAATTCGTATCTGATTGTTAACACAAGCCATAAACGCAACCTTCAGTTGTTGTTTAACCCTTTTCGTTGCAGACATCCAGACATGTAATTCTCTGTTTGACACAGTCATCCAGTTTCCTGACTCTTTAATGAACCGATTTACGTGCAACAGAATGCAAAATTAGATTATTTTATGCATGGAACATTAATTTGAGACTAAATTAAACCATAGAAGTTCAGATCCCTCTAAAATCTCGTAACTCTATATGGTTTTACTTAACTGGCCGTGTGCGTGGTACATTTTCGATTATTGTTTATTCAACATTATATGATTCATCATAAAGCTTCGACATGCACCGGGTGCGTCAAAAGTTCGTGCAAACTTAAAAAAATCATTTAAAAGAACAAATGATGCTAAAAATTTCCGGTTTCCACGAATGGAATCAGAAAGAGGGTGAATTTTTTTTTTTTAAGAACAACGTCATTCTTAAAAAGAGCTTGATAATCAACGCTTTATCCTGAAACGACAGCATGATGTTGGCATCGATTAAAGAGTCCACGTGATTTTAAGTGCTTTATTGACAGCTTGATTTTCATAAATCATCTTGGTGTAAGCATAGCAGCCTCACCTATCAGTCATTTTTTAACTTTCTTTTTTTTTTTTTTGTTCTTAAAAAACCCACCTTCTTTCTGATGCGATTCGTGCAAACCGCACTTTTTTACCATCATTTGTTCTTTCTTAATGATTTTTCGAAGTTTGCACGAACTTTTGACGCACCCAGTATTTATTTCCTACTTTCTGAGACTCAGTCACACTGGGATTCATCATGCCACTCTGAAACAACCTTTGGGTTCTCTTAAAATAGAGGAAGTTAAACGCCGCATTGCTCAAGCCATTTTTCTTAAGACTAACACAAATAAAAATATTATTATTATTATCATTATTACTAGTAGTAGTAGTAGTAAACTGGCGGGTATGGTTTGGTTACAGCTTCTTGAGACAAATATATGCCGGGGCTAATTTAGTTAGATTTATAACAGACAGTACCCTATATAGGTACGTGGTAGGTAATGGTAGAAAGCGTGGGCGCCCATATGATTATTTGTAGGAGGGAAGCAAGTCAAGGATCCTGCTCCAGAAAGATACTACATTTTAGTGTTGAACTACTTCTATGTTATACTGGTACGTAAACCATAACAATAATATGGGAGTTGGAGAAGGGTCATGCCTCTACCTTGCCCATAGGTATGGGTAGAAAGAGCTATTTTTAAGGCAAAATCTGTCTATTCGAACATAGTTGTGTGGAATTTATATAACTGGTGGCATACATAATAGAAGAAAATATTTCATTTCATGCACAAATTAATTAAAAAACAAATTTGTAGTAGTACAAATTTGTAGTAAACAAATTTGGACGTAAAAATAAATTACTTAGAACACGTACATTATTAGTTAGTTTTTAAATATTCATTTAAATCTATTTATATCGCCTGATAGTACCACTCAAACAAAAGTGCTGATAGTCAAATACTAAACAGATTTTTTGAGACTTTCTTTTGCATGAATTTTCTTTTATAAGATACATACCTCATATACTACAACATTAATACTCAGTAAACAGTTTTACTGTAAGTGGAAAACAGTTTATAAGGCTTATAATTTCTAAACTCTTTTTCTCGTTTAAGACTGTTTTCATTACCTTCGGGGAAGAAACCACGCGCCGTTCAATTATTAAGATGTATTAGTTATGCAATAAATTTGCGACTCTCCTGACATAAAATTTTAATACAAACAATAGCAATCAAGATAATGACGCGGTCGTAATCCCTATCGGGGAAAAATCTTTGCATTGTCAGCGATAGCCCAGTTGTATTACAACACCAAGAACAATAAAAATTTATGGCGATCGCTATAAATTACAGGAGAAAGCGGAACACAGATAATGTTTCAAGCCAAAAAATCGATGTTTTCCTACGTAGTAATGTTCATATTTAATAATTCATAGTTCATGCTTCTCCTTGTGGAGCTGCATTTTATGTAGAAGTCAGTAGGAGTTATTAATACTTAATGAAACCTTTACTAACGATCATTTCCGTTAGGCTTAGTACAAACAGACTATCCAGCAAAGTCTCGAGGCCTTGTTTCGACACAGCCGCATGACAGTGTATAGAAACTTACAAAGAGGAGTAACGTAAGACCCCCCTCAATCCCTGCTTGGGGCTTGGGGCATGCTGAAAAGGGCCTTCAAAAGTTCATTGATGCAGTCTTAAAAAATGAAATTAACTTTTTCTGCAAAGAAGAACAGACCTTTTGCTTGCTGAGAAATTTTATAACTCCAAAGGGCACGATAGTACATCATGACCAGTGGACAGTTTTAGTCTATTAATTATAGTATTAATACAGATTTTCTTATTGTTTTGCTGGTAATTGCGCAGCAGCCCTTTTGCAATAAATTACAATCCTCATCTTTTCTGCTTTTTCTTTTTTATAATACTTCACATATATAATAGCCAGTCGACTGTAATTCAAATGATTGATTGTCTTCGGCATTATCCTCTCCTCTTCCTCTCACTGAAAAAAACACAGGAACCCTAAAAAACATGAGTCTTATTTACGATGTCAATTGCTAAGTAAAGATTACGCCAATTTGTGCATAATGTAAATAGTTGAGTTGACCAGGAACAAAATTTTTCTATTTCAGCTTTTTAAACCTTTACTATCCCCTTAAGATTATTGTTTAAAAAAAGATCTACAGGGTGGTGAAATAGACGCCGTGGAACTATAATTTTTATTCAACTGTTCTGCATGCATTACCATTAAAAGTTCTTTTCCCCTATTTTCCAAATCAACTGTTAGAACTCCTTCCCAACCATCTCGCTCGAAAATTGCTGCTCATGTCTATAAGCTTCCACTCTTGTAATAAAATACCTATTTTTTCCCGCAACCTTCGTCGATAAATAATAATCCAAGACAATCCCAACTAATAAATCATGCACAAGAAGATGAATGGAATTCTCACCCAAAAACAAACTCTGGCAAAAAAGAACGACAATAAATCACCCCAAAGACTCGCAATGATGAAATTCATACGTTATTCAAGACTTCCAAAACGCAGCATGCCTTTATCGGACCCAATATTACGTATCCGCAAGTATAGCGTTACAAGATTCCTAATAAATAACGCAAACTTGAAATGATTGATCCGATCAAACTTTTCTCGCACCTAAATAATCCCGACATCGTCGAATATGATACTTCATGAAGTGGGATTCTGCCTGGTGTGCGCAAAATTTAGATTGATGCCTCCCCGTCTTTCCGCCTTTGTGTTGGAGGGGACGAGTAGCTGAGAAACAGCAACCCCTTTCTTCCATCTTCAGTCCCTCGGTTTGAGGGGAGTGATGCATCACCGTCGCCTCGTATTATGACTTTCACAACTTGTAACTTCTGCAGGATTTATCGGACGAGATTTATCTGCATGCTTATATTTAAATGACCTCGCCATTTTTCTGCTTTGCATCCCATAAATTTAGCAAAATCTCTAAATCTTACGAACTTCTATTATCTGTTAACAACTACCCTGTATAAAATAATGTGCATAGCGTTCATAGTTCTTTTACAGGTCCGCTCAAGAGAATTGCATCCACTCTATGGGCACTCTATGGGCAATCATTCTTTAAAGCGTTAGATATCTTAGGTCGTTTCAAACAAAACAAAACTGATATAAGTTATTAAGGATTACAAAATAATACTCTTGCAAAATAAAAAATTGTGCATGTAGCATTCACAGTTTCCTAAAGGATCATTCTAAAGAATTCCAAAATATAACGGTCTATGGCACTTTAGAGACATTCATCCATTTCAAGTACAATACAATAAGTATATAACGTTCCTAACAGCTTACTCTTCATTTAAATAATGGAAATAACATGAAAAGTTCTTTTACAGGGTCTCCCAAAATTAAATTAATCTCCAATACCTTACCAAGTTTGACGACAGTACATATTTGCCACAAAGAAGATTGTTGTGTTAGAAAGTGTTTTATAGTAGTTACGTTTGTCATTTTTCATCTTTCTCGTTTCTTTATGCATACAATTATTTATTCCCTTATGAGGAATGGACGCAAGACCGCTAGACAAAACGAGACTTCTCACGGTCTCGCTATTTTGCGGGACGATACAGTGAGACGATACCTCAGTGTGTGAGACGAGACGGCGAGACGATACCTCGGGTCAGCTCTCGCGTGAGACCGGCAGACCAGTCTCGCGTTCTCGTGCTAAAACAGGTGAAATATGGTTGTAGTCAGTACCGCAAGTATACAGTGTCCCAAAAATGTGGTACGTCATGGTGGTGGAGGCATTGGTCGTCTTAAACTGACCAGCCTTGCTTTAATTGATCTTTGCCATTAATGTATATTACATTTTATAACTCTGTTTATACTAGTCGCTTTAATTCTTTATCTATTACTGATAAGTGGGCAGTGTAAATTGAAAAAATCTTCCAGATAAGGTCGGAAATGGGACTCCATTAAGAAAAAAATTCCTCTCGCTCATTTACAAAAAATTACACTTTTTAAATTTTTGTATATGACCCCTGTACAAAAACATTCCCAATCAGTAAAATGTGCCCCATACACTAATGAGGTGTATATACCAAATTTGAGCCTTTTATTATACAGCGTCGCAGAAATATCTTTAAAGAAAGACGATCGGGGTCTAAGCATGATTTTGAATATAAACGTTTATTGCTAGTGTGGAAAAATGATTTTCTTTTGTAATTTCTGTATGACCTCTGAAATACGATCATTCATCGTGATTTTTCCCCTTCAAGAGTCACTGAAAAGTGGTTTAAGTCATTTTTATCTAGCATATTTATCATCTTTCTTTTTCTATTGTTTAGTATATTTATCTTCATATCTCTGACACTTTTTAAGGTATATTTCTCAAATTTTGTAAGTCACCTCATGACTGTATGGGGCACATTTTACCAACTGAGAATTGTTTTGTACGGGGGCAGTACAAAATAACTTGAAAAGTGTTCAAATTTAAAAAGTGTAACTTTTTGAAAACTAACGAGGGGAATTTTTTCAATTTACACTGCCCGCACTTATCTCTAATAGATAAAGAATTAAAGCCCGTTACCACCTTTTTGGGTATACCACCGTGTATAAGACATTGCTTACAAGTCGGTATTCCAAGGAAACGAAAATTTAAGAATTAACATTCAAATGGGCATTTTTAATTATTATCCTTATATTAAAAAAATCATTTTGCAAATTAGTCTGTATTTTTTTTTTTTTTTGCAATCATTTCAGTGAATTATTGAAACTTTTTTCCTGAATTTCTGGATCCTGAATGCTGAATCTGGATCCTGGATGCTGAATTTCTGGATCCTTTTTGTAATAGCATTAGAAAAAAAAACTCATAATTTTAACATGGAGACGTAAAAGTTGGTTCTCAAGCAGGCCCGAACTGGACCGATGAAATGGCCCGGGCGAAACCGCGATGAACGTGAGACGACTGTACATTATTTACTTCTTACAAGAAAGTAAAAATAAAGGCATTTTGGTTGTCAGGCAATATGCGAGACGAGACTGCGAGACAAGACCGCTATATGCTACCTTAGGATGCAGGACGAGACTGCGAGGCCATACCTTAGAGACCGCAAGATGTGAGAGCGCGAGACGATACGAGACCTGGGCTTCTCGTCTCGCATGGTCTCGCACCCATCCCTATATCTTATCGGTAAATTTACAATCAAAATCTATTTTAATATCACTATTAACGGGTACCCATAAAATAGGTTCCCCTGTTTGGAGGCATCCGCAGCTGAAACTAATGAACAGAATGAAACGAAATTTCAGGTACAGACTGTGGATATATTTTCGAGAAATAAAAAGTAGTGATTTATGCCGCCAATATACGAGATTTAGGTACTGCTGTCAAGTATGAAATCTGCTCATCGAGGAAAATTATGCACATTTCCTCGGTCTTGCTTGACAGCAGCGTCGCTCTTTCCCTTTTAAAAAAAGAAGAGCAAACACTTAACAGCAGTTCTTTGGATGGCTGTTGGTTTGTGCTTAAAAAGTGTCCTACCTAAAGTGCCAGTGCTAGTGCTTTACTCTTAAAACCTTTTCACACTTTATAATGTAAATCTGCGGTGGCTCTTTAGAAATTTAGAAGGCTTCATAAGAAAGCTCCAATGTCTCCTGTGGTATAGCGAGGTATAAGGAAAAAATTCGAAGAAATTTGATTCCTTGGAGTTGCAGTATCAAACGGCTCAGCAAGAAGTTGAGATAGCAGTGTTCTACATCTACAATACAGGAATAGCAGTGGTCCAACCGTTGTGCAGTGACTAACTAAACGGATATGCCTTGCGCTTCTGTCTGTAAAATCTTATGAAAAACACTGCATTTCTATCTGTTTAAGATAAGTGCATCCGTTGTAATTACTGATCTTTTCTTTTCCACTGCTCCAAAATCACGTATTCAGGTATGATACATACTTGGATTATCTACTTTGATTGTACAAATGTCCATAATGCATATGTAACAGCAATGCCGAAATTGGCTATTCGTATCGGCGATTTTTGGTATTTTCTTTCCCTCTGTAAATTTTCTTTTAAGTCTCCCACAATCTGCAAACAAAATTTTATTTTATTTCGTTCATTACTTTTAGCTACAGGCTCCTAGAAATAGGTAAAATCACTTTTTGGCTACTGTGTGTTTCTTTCATAGATCACACACGATACAAAAAATATTGTGTGTCATTTTAGCACTAAAATGTTTTGTTGTTGTTGTTTCAAACTCAAATATTTTTAAACGATATGATGATATAATATTCTTAAACAAACAAAAAAAAATCAAATTCAAACATCCTTCTTACAGAGGTACAGAAAAGAATCTCCATTCAAGTATATGCTGCAGATGATAACTGAATGAAATATTTTAGTGACATTGTTTTGTACTTCCAGATAAACGTACAACATTGTGTAATACTCAAACTGTTTGTCATGACTTGTATTAACACAGATCTTTGATAATACTTTTTAAATTAAATAGTGTTGTAGATATAATTTATACCTTATGTTTAAACACAATAATGTTCTTTTTCCGTCATTTTAACTCAATCAGTCGTTGAACTGAATCGTCAAACTGTACATTAATAAAAATACCCCTAGTAATAAAAATCCCATCTAGTTCGATAATAATAATCGATTAAAGCTATTTTATGTGACTAATGCAATGGTTTACGATTATTTCATCGCATATGCTATGTTATGCAATAAAGGGTGAATTGTAATGCGTTGCAATATCTCTGAAATTCCCTCCAAAACGCCTAACATTCCCCTTCGGGAACAAAGGCATCTAAATCTCCATGTATTTCACGCAAAATGGTGGATAAAATGGCCGATTCATGTTTTATCCCCCATTGGCCGGAAAAGTTGTAGAGTAGCGGAAAAACTGCCTGAAAATACGTGACAGGAATGGTACAAACTGACACTCTGGCTATAGATTTCTACTATAAATCAGTGAAGGAACAGCACTGTCCCCCACAAAAAAAAGGGGAAAAAAGCAAAATATTCTTTTGCTATCGTTTTAAAGTTTATGGGTATAAGTGAAATGAAAACCTAAAATCTACTTTCGCTGATCTATGCACTGAAGGCAAATAGGATTAGAAAAATAAGGAAAAAAAGTCGTATGATTTTGTGCTTAGTACTAGAAATATTTTTGAGCTCTTTTTTTTTTACTCTTAAAAGTCCACAAAACGATCAGCTTTTCAAAAGAAAAATTTGTATATTTTCCTTCCTAAGTCACTGGATTGAAGAAAAGATAGCTATTTCAATTTTTAGAAGTACAAAATATTTTATTTGTTTTATCTGTTAATACGATCTACTCCATACATAGAAAGGCAGCAAAATTTCCTGGTTGTGCGGCGCATCAGTAGTTGGAAAAGTCTGCACTCAGTAATACCTACAAAATCTAAACTGCTAAGAAAACAGTTTTTCAAACTTTAAATAATCACAAAACGTACATTTGTCCATAATATTCTCTACAGAAATAACCCAGCATGAAATATTTTCACAACACTTCCAGTTTTTGTTGACAAGTGCTTGTGGAAGCAGCAAGCAAACTTCCCTTTAATCAATTTTCACCCGGAACTTCCTGGCATAATTTCAGTTCGCCCATTAGCTGAAGCACACTAGGAGTAGCAGAGCCTCATAAAAATCCCCCGCAATCTTGCAATTTCGCCCCCCAGAAATTATGACAAGCTAATTTTGCTAAATGCTTTTAGAAAACATTAACTTCACACATAAGTGGTGATTGCGTGAGACGGAGTGACGAAAGCCACTCCCTGAAACCCCCTAAGCAATGTTTCATCTGGTTTTTTCCTTATTTTTCTTTTCTTTTCTAACATATTCTGCCTTTGCTATGTCATCAATAGTTCAAACAGAAAGCTGTTTAGGTGTACGTGGATGTCAGAGATATGGATGAACTGATAAACTTGCACCGTTTTTAGCCGCTGACGGACGTCTGGAAGTTTTGAACAGTCTACATTTTTGTTCTTTGAAGGAAAGGATTTGGAATTCAGCATAGAAGGTGGATTATAATTCTACAATCAGTGTACAGAATGTGTGCACACTTCCACAATCAGTTTACTGTGTACATCCTTATGTACAGAAGAGGATTTCATTTTCAGAACTGAAATGGTATTACGAGGGTTATTTTATTTTATTTATTGTTTAAGGTAAAGCTACATGAGTCTATATGTCTAAGAAGAGATGCCTTGGACAGAAGGCTTTTTAAGAGGTTCTAAATCATATTCACGTTACATCTGGAGAAAACCACCCAAAACTTCGGACCATTAGACGAGCGAGAAGCCAGAACTCTGGGCCTGTACACTTCACCCATTTCCAATGCTCAGTGTCTTATCCACTCCGTTTGTCCGCATTTCAAGGTTTAAACATTAAATAAAGATAACATTGCTGTGCGCATTGAAAAAACTAGTCAACATGGACTTGTTATTTGTCAATATGTATTGCCCATGCTTCTTTGGTGCGGTGTTTTGGAAGGAATTGCGCATTAAGTCCTAGCGTTGTGAAAGGCATTCAAATACAAATGCAAAGAAGCAGCACAGTTTACAGAAAGCGAATGCTTTTTGTTTTGTCTGTATAAAAATGGACATTAAACATAAGTTTAAAGAGAGAGAATAAGCATCATAATCCTCTTCCCCTAATCTATGCCGCTGTTGGAACTTATTTTGAAGTGGCACAGTTTTACTATTTTGCATCTTTTAAGAGACTTTTCAAGATTAAATTTAATTATAAATTAGTTAAAACAATAAAATACTATATGTTTTCCAATAGACAATATATTTAGTTCATTAGCAATTAATTCATATTAAATTTTTTATAGTTTTAAAAATTAAATCAAAATATGATCCGGAAAGTTAGAAATTACTTGACTGGAACATGTTTTCAAATTTGCAGTAGTAAATATAATCGTGCAAAATCTTTGAGTTGTTCAAATTCAAATATTTAAATACAAAAATGTAAATAAATACCTGTTTCTTACACTGAAATGCTTCCATAGTTTCTTTTACTGCAAGAAGAAAGTTACCAACAACAGGAAAAAAAAAGTTTAAAAAATCATCAAAAATTAATGAAAAAGAGGGAACTGGGAAGAGGAAAACAAACTACATAAAAACAGCAATATTTTGAAAATGTAATCTTCTTTTTTATAAAAGTAATCTCCGATATTTTTACAGTTAATTTTATGAGTAGCATGTTAAAAAAATAAATTGAAGCGTTCAAAAAATTGGAACATATAATTTATGCTTGCATTCCCTGCGAATGTAATTATCACATTTACTGGAAAATTCTATTAATTTTTATTACCCCCCTACACCGTAATGGAAACATCAAGACAGGCGATCGATGATCTCATCTCTGAGCACGCACATTCGTAATAACGGAAAACATTATGAAAGAAATAAATTGTTTATATATATATATATATAGCTCACTATCTGTTATGAATGAAACGCGTTTGCAACTAAATTATCTTAATGCTTAAAGCGGTAGTGCACGAATCACGGTTGATACAGAGATTATGGAATTGTTGTAAGTGAACAAGGCTGATATTAATTGATTTTTGATTCCATTTTAAATAAAAGATTTATGAATATATAATTATTTTTGAAAATGATTGCCTACATGTAATGGAGTGGAAATACATTTTTTGGCGAAAAATTTATTTAAAGAAAGAAACAAATAATTAAAATCAAAATAAGAAGGAATTACTAAATTTGCTATTGATTGTTATTCAATAAAAGTAAAAGCAGATTTGTGAAGTTCATTGTTTTTATAATCGGCTAAAAATAAACTAATTTCACGCGTATTTACCACATTTATGAATGTAATTTCGATATTTTTCGTATAAAATTAGTAACTTTCTTTGACGGGTTAAAATACGTAAGCCATATTTCGCTATAAAGATCTGGTGGCTTGTTGAAATGTCTTGCGATTTTGTCATGTTTTTGTTTAATTTAGTTTAGTTAGTTCTTCATTTTTCGTTAAAAAATGATTTTTTTAATTAGAATTACTATCTTTAGTAATGATTTTCTAGCCAAGTTCCACTGATAATTCAGTTCTACACTATAACAATTACGCTAGATGGATTTAAAATTAAAAAAGCTTATAAAATTTTGTATAATTTATGCATAACTATCTATAAATTAGGCTTCGAGCGATTTTTCTATTATTTGAAAAACCACAATATCAAATTTATACCTATACCTCCGCGGATATTTTAATAAAAATCAGCTTGTCCCCTTGTTCCTTATATTTTATTTAAATCTAATATACAGGGTGTCCAGTGCTAGCGGTTCCCAATGGCTATTTCCTAAACCGTTAGTCATAGACACATAGTTCCAGTTGCAAAAATGCTTTAAATTGTATAATCTATTACATCAGGAAAACTTGAAGTCAATAAATCAATTCCTATAAAAATTACGAAATTTAAATTTGTATACGGTCCCCCGGTCCTATCAGTTACATGTATTTATAAAATTCTTCTTTATACAATTCCATGCACGATTAAAAAAAAAAAAAATTCGTCCTTCTAGGACCAAAATTCGCCGAGTTACAGGTGCTTAAAGTTAGAGCACTTTTCGAACTGCCAAATAGAGGTTGAATACAAAATGAATTTGAGAAAAATTAATGTACATGGCTTTGAACTGATTTAATATTTATTAGCAATTCCATAAACTATTTTATGAATATAGATTGCAATAAAGTAGATTAACATTTAGCTATGTGTATCCAATAAATTAACACAAAAATATGGCTAATACTGAAAATAGATTTTTTTAAAGTTTTTTTTTAATGAACTGGCGTTAAATAACTTCCTTCGACTGCAATCCAAATATACACCCGTATAGAAAATTCTTCCTGTACTTTGCGTAGCACACTCTATATTACACATTTGCATGCCACACATATACGATTTAGTAAATCTGACAACAGATAGATTTTCATAGTGCTTGACTATAACCCTCTGCTTGAAGTTCAGAATTCTAAAATTAGTTGTGCTTCTTTTCCGCATTATGCCAGAAAATGAAATTAAAACCTATAATTTAAAATTTCAATATTTATAAGGTTCCTTAACAGTTTACCATAACGGGACATTTTTAAACATGGAAAAGTGATTTAAGTAAAAATGTTTGCTGCTTCACAAATCTGTGAATTTTTGTCTTAGAGGATGAATTTTTTTATTGTGCTTGAAATTGTGTAAAGAAAATTTTCCTAAATATAACTGATAGGAGCGTGGGATTTCGTAATTTTTATAAAAATTGATTTATTGACTTTGATTGTTTCTGATATAATAGAGTATACAATTTAAAGCATTTTTGCAACTGGAACTATGTGTCTTTGACTAACGGTTTAGGAAATAGAAATTGGGCACCGTTAGCACTGGACAACGTGTATAATTTTTTTTAAAATGATATTTGATTTTGTCCTGGCCTAATATTCTTTTAAAATTTCTCGAGACTTTTCTATTTTTTTTTTCTAATGACTTTCCATGTTCTGCTGTAGTAATAAATGGGGTTTTTTTTTTCTTTACATTGCTGCATACTTTTAGAATTAGATTTGACTGGCAACCAATAATCTTGTTTATCATTATAATTGTTATTTATTTATATTGGGTTTTGATATTAGTCAAATGTTAATGAGTTTTATAATTTTCGTGTGAATGCCAGTCAGTCTTTCTTGAATTAGTGCTAGTCTATGCAGTCTGTTAGTATCCCGATTTATGTTACCTACGAACTTTCTTATTATCATTTGTAACTGAAGGCATCGTTTACTATTATAAAAGACCTTAATGCTTTCATTTGTATTAAAATGCGTTTTATAAGTGATATTCTTATAACTGGAATCTACGTTTTTGGTGTGTTTAACTTTTCTTAATTACATTCGTATGATACATGGTTTTCTTGGTTTGCTTTTTTGACTGATTTTCTAATTGTTTGGAGTTTGTTTATTTTAGCTCATTCACACTACCAAAATAGTTCAAAAGGAGTTTTAATACAGCTTTCTACCCTGCTAAAAATTTGAATTTTTGTTAACAAAGCAAAACTTGCTGAACCTCATGCTTTCATCCCTGATACTTACAGAGCGAAAGATGGAAAAAAATAGCTTATAAAGTTTTTTAACTACTACATATTTCAAAAAAGTGAAATTTTTAATTTATCTTTAAAAGAATATTCTATAAACCAGTCAACTCTGATATACCATTCTTCAACAAGTTTTCTCGATAAAAATCATTTATAAATCCTTTTTTTTCTTCTTTGTACTCAAACTTAATTGATGCTGGCATTCTCAATCCCCGAAGCAAGACTTGATTATTATTATTTAACCCAGTTTTTCAAAGGAAAAGTAATATTATTCATAGCTTATAAAATCCTGCAAATCAACAATAAAATTTTGCTTACGAAAAAGAAGAGAAAAAATGCTGTGCATATTTACGACTTTTCTAGAAACATAGACCCCATAAAAATACGACGTGTCAGAGACATAAGCTAGCTCTTCCACCGTAGAATCACCCTGTTTATTACATTTGGTACATATTTATCTCTGCAGGCATTAGGCAAAATCTGATGTGCAGCACACTTCAGTGGGGGGGCATTATTGCTTACTATCGGCTAATAGTCTCTGCATGGAATGGATTATGGGGGGCATCAAAAACGGGGTACGATTAATGGGGTGCCGGGGGAACCCTTTTGCCTGGGAAGAGATTTGGATCCTCCATTGAATTCTGATGTTTTCGATCTGGGAGAACGAATGCATATGCTCGTGCACGCTCTTCCAGCCATAAAGAGAGCAGTTTGGGGATTGGATGATGTACTGCGATATTTCCAATCGCATGCTTGGCCATTATTTATCAATGGTCAGTTGACTTAATATCGACTTTCAGCTTCCCTTCTTGTTACCGTTACCGTGTGTACTTTATCCCTTCAACGCGCAGTGTTCCTGCTCTGGGAACACCAAACTCTGACGTTTTGACTGTTGCCAGTTACGAAGAATAGATTTGATTTCTATGAAAATAGTTGCGGGTGACATAGCTCCACGAGAATCCTTTACTTTTTAGCACGTCATTTCCAGTAAAAAAAATGGTCACGATTATTTTTAACAGCACTGACATCTGCTGAAAAATGGAAGAATGCGAGAACAGCTGGATAGATTGCCCAATGCTGAAAAAAGGACAGCCGTTGCCATCGCTCGATGGCTCGCGCACAGCCATCTGCGTCAAAGAAAGGGTCTCTAGATCTGTGACACGCCATGAACGTTTCGATCGTCCGCCATCTTGCTGGTAGTTAAGTCGAGCGATGGCAACTGCTGTCCTTTTTTCAGCATTGGAAAAGGGTTGTGCCTCAAAGGGTTATATAGATGGTTCTAACACTTTCCATGAAATTTGAAAAACTTTTTTTCATCATTGCAGGATTTCAGATTGCCTTTCAGCGTTCTAACTACGTATCAGGGTTAAAACTTAAGTTACTTCACTCGTGACGAACCTTAATTAAGGCTGCCCGTTTCCTAAGAACTATCGCTGATTTTCGCGCCCTCCTAATTACGGCGCCCAGACACGTGCGCCTTTTCTCCCCTCCTCCCATATGTTGAGTTCCTAAGTGCCATAAATAAATATCTATTTCTACAAAATTTATGTGTCAACCTATATTATAAACTATGCGTGCATTCAGACTGGCACTTTTGAGTAACTCGAGTTACTTGGGAAAAGCTCAACCCGTTCATGATGCCCGACTTGAACTACTCGAGGAGGTAAACAAGGTTTCCACGCTTCCAAGCTGAGTAACTCGAGTATTACTCAAACTCTCCAAATATTTTCTTTGGGAAGTTGAAGAGATAGATCATATGACCTTTTTAGATGCTGTTTTCGTTCGCTCGTCTGCGTAGTAAATACGTGCTGGCTTGTTTTCTTCATGTTAACTAACCAATACTGTCTGTGATGTCAATCTCCCCGAGTAGCTCGTGTTTTACTCGAGATTTACCCGAAAGGGGCAGTCTGAACAACTATTATATATACTTTAAAATGAGAATCTTCGTAAAGTGACGCCTGTCTATTGTAAGCACTTTTGTATTTCACTTCACAACCACCACACATTGCAGTTGTAAGGTAACTAACTTTCCAAGGTGACCAGTTTTGCCCTTCCCGAGGATGGTCACATTCTACAAGTTTCACCGTACATTACTTATACGTAATACTTATCTACATCGATTCTATTAAAATTTAAAATCAAACACTGTTTTCGTTGAAAATTTTTCTAGTATCTATTCTAAATTTTAACCGGGTATTTTTTAACTAAACCTTTATCAAAAATTTTTATTTATGAAACGTTTATTTACGAAGTCATACATGAACAAAAAATAAACAGAATAAACTACTCATACTTCTCTTTTGTAGGAAAAGTATATAAAAACTGGAAACTACTATGATTGAGTTCATATGTACATTACTGCAGTTGATAATTACTGTATAATATTTAGCATTTTGCGCACCTAGTCAAGCTATCTGACTTTCCCACTCGATCAGAAAATAACTCTATCTACCTAAGTTTTCTCGGAATATCATGCATAACTAGCATACTCCTTTTACAAGTGCCTTGCGTTCTCCTTCGAAAATCGGAAAAGATACTCGTTAGAGCTCTTTCATTTGATGATGATGATGATGATGATGTTTCCTTTTAGAGTTTCCCAGGTTACACTCGTCGCAGTCCACTTATGCTCTGAAAGTTTTCTGCTAAAATTTATTCAATCCGAGCGATCTCTTTCGGAAAGGAATCCCCCTCTTTCCCCAGCAGTTTCTAAAAGCAAAGGGATTATTCAGTTTGATCGTCAAACAGAATGACCATCAGGGATAGGGGCGAGATTATGATGAACAACCGGTTCAGGAAAGGGGGGGGGGAGGGAGGACGAGGACTGCTACGCAGATTTTGAAATTTCGACTGCCGGCGATGCGGGAGATAGCGTGAATTTCTGCATGAGTAAACACTGGCGTGGCTGTTTTCGACGCAGATCTCGTTTCCCGTTATATTCAAAGTTTGATGAATTTATCGTTGCATTTTTCTGTTATAGTTATTGTACAGTGACTCATTTTGAAGTGGTTTTTTTTTTCTGTATTTTCTTACAATCTCTGAAGACCTAGTCGATTTTTATGTAAGCAGCGATAAAGTATTGCAAAACAAAAAGAGACTTACTCTTTCTCAAACGGTTCTTTAACCCTTTGAGGCGCAACCCTTTCCCAATGCTGAAAAAAGGGCAGCCGTTGCCATCGCTCGACTTAACTACCAGCAAGATGGCGGACGATCGAAACGTTCATCGCGTGCCACAGGTCTACAGACCCTTTTTTTGACGCAGCCGGCTGTGTGGCACAGCCGGGTGCGTCAAAAAAGGTGGTCTCTAGACCTGTGGCACGCGATGAACGTTTCGATCGTCCGCCATCTTTCTGGTAGTTAAGTCGAGTGATGGCAACGGCTGCCCTTTTTTCAGCATTGGGAAAAGGTTGCGCCTCAAAGGGTTAATGATTCGCAAAAGTCTAAATACTTTTCCATATCAATTCATTTAATGAAAAGATCTTCTGGACTTTTGCATGTCTTTAGCACATGGTATATTTATCTGAAAATGTGATCATACTTTTTGTCGAACACCCACCTAGGCTTTTGAAAATTGTTGAAATCAGTCTGACCTAAAATTAAAATTAAAATGGTGTCTACACATAAGGATTTTCTAATATCCATTTTGCTATTGTGATTCGTACTTTGCCTGTAAAACTCGTTATTTTTAAGCTTACGTAATAAAAATCTTATTATTTTTACGCTTAAGATAGTTTGGCTTTGATAGTTTGGTACAGCCAGCTTTCGTCAAAAAAGGGTCTCTAGATCTGTGGCACGCGATGAACGTTTCGATCGTCCGCCATCTTGCTGATAGTTAAGTCGAGCGATGGCAACGGCTGCCCTTTTTTCAGCATTGGGCAAGCTGTCCAGCTGTTCTCGCATTCTTCCATTTTTTAGCAGACGTCAGTGCTGTTAAAAATAATCGTGACAATTTTTTACGGGAAATGACGTCCTAAAAAGTAAAGGATTCTCGTGGAGCTAGGTCACCCGCAACTATTTTTATAGAAATCAAATCTATTCTTCGTGACTGGCAACAATCAAAACGTCAGAGTTTGGTGTTCCCAGAGCGGGAGCACTGCGTGTTAAAGGATTAAAATTAAAAAATTGTGATTACAAAGGATTTTCCTGTTTCCATTTTGTTATTGAGATCGTACTTTGCATGTAAAACTTGTTACTTTTACATTTATTTAATATGTAATCTTATTATTTTTACGTTTTAGATATTAAATTTAGGTGATACGTAATCTTATAACTTTTACTTTTTGATAGTCTGCGTTAATTTGAAAAATTGAGACCGCACAAGGGTTTTTCTATTGTGACTCTTACTTTGCCTGTAAAACTACTTTTTCTGTCACAGGCATCTTATAGTGGGGAAACTTAATGTAGTCAACAAGCAAATTTCGCTCTCGCCGAATGAATGTGGCAAAACGTACGTGGCAAGTGTGCTTTTCTTTGCAACAACTGTTGCCACTAACTTAATATCTAATCTTATCATTTTTAAATTTAAGATATTGCGTTAAGGTGATACGTAATCTTATAACTTTTACTTTTCATAGTTTGCGTTATTATGAAAATTTGAGACCACACAAAGGTTTTGTTATTGTGACTCTTACTTTGCTATAAAACTGCTTTTTCTGTCACAGGCATCTTTTAGTGATGAAACTTGATGTAGTCAACAAGCAAATTTCGCTTTCGCCGAATGAATATCGCAAAAAAAGCGGCATTTGTACTTTTCTTTGGAACAACTGTTGCCACTAACATAATATCTAATCTTATCATTTTTAAGTTTAAAATATTGCATTAAGGTGATACGTAATCTTATTACTTTTTCATAGTTTACGTTATTATGAAAATTTGAGACTATACAAGGGTTTTGCTATTGATAACTCTTACTTTGCCTGTAAAACTACTTTTTCTGTCACAGGCATCTTATAGTGGGGAAACTTAATGCAGTCAAGAAGCAAATTTCGCTCTCGCTGAATGAATATAGCAAAACGTACGAGGCAAGTGTGCTTTTCTTTGGAACAATTGTTGCCACTAGCTAAATATGTAATCTCATTATTTTTATGTTTAAGATATTGCATTAAGGTAATACGTAATCTTATTACTTTCACATAAGATAGTGAGTTAAAATTAAAAATTGTGATTGCATAAGCATTTTGCCATTGTGACTCGCACTTTCCCTGTAAAACTACTTTTTCTGTCACAGACATCTTATAGTGGGAAACTTAATGCAGTCGACAAGCAAATTTCTCTCTCGCCGGATGAATATCGCAAAACCGTGACAAGTGAGCTTTTCTTTGAAACAACTGTTGCCACTTATTTAGAATGAAATTAAAAATTTGGAAACTTACAACTCTGACGAAATTGGCTGTTCGTTGTGAGCATTTTTCAAAGCACATGTGGGCAAGTCTGGAAGATACGTGACACAAAAGAAGATAAAATCACAATTTTTTAAATTTTTTTTAACTGATACACAAGTACAGTGCCAAAAATTGTACAGTTTGATATTAAAAGAATAAGAAACACGAAAGCACACGACATCTTTCGTTTTAATTCAGGTACAGACAAAATTAATATTTTCCAGTATTGTGTTTAATAATTGTTTTTAGTCATCTACATATTAATAGAGATGAAATTAAGTTCATTTACGCGCCTATCTTATAGCTTCATTTTTTAATCCAACATGTCAACAAAAAAGAAAATTCATTTAAAATTCAATAAATGAGCAATGTATTATAAAGCAGTGAAAAACAGCCTTAAGAAAGTATACGTTAGATTTTGCCATTCTCGACACTTTCATGTGAATATTGAAACAGCTCCCCAGATCAATTTCCCTTAAATAACAATGCACATATTTGAGGAAAAAGAGGTTCAAGAATTTAATTAGCAAATTAAAAATGTTGTTACGCTAGTTGTTCTGATTCAGTGAAAGACTGTTTTTCTCTCATTTTTAATGCATACTTAATTTGATATAGTCTCAACAAAAATAGTTACAAGAAATGTAAATTGTTTGAATATTATTGGACATTGTTACTTTACTGAACTAGATTCAGCAAATTCAAATTTTTTAACTTGAAAATACTGGTTTCCAATTCTAAATTTCAAACATGGAGACACACATATCAGATTTTTACATAAAAAATAAGCCATTTCACTGATATCAGGAGAAAAATATTTCTATTTTGGAAAACTTTTCCTATTTCTCAAAATCTTAAAAATATTATTGTCTCTTATATTTAGTCATTTTAAACAATATACTTTATTTAAGAAGCTATTCTTTCGAATATTTTATTAAATATATATGTATGGACTTATGTAATATGGATACCCAAGTATTACAACCTAAAATAAAAAAAAATAGTTCAAAAAACGCATTTTTAATCTATACCTTGTGGCAGTGTTTACTTCTTTATTTTATTCCAACTAATTATTAAAAGATAAACTGCAAAAACTAGTAAAATTAAAATGTTTCTTGCAATGTAATAGAATAAATGTAACTTAATAAAATTGCAAAGCAGACCCCCGTAGGAAAATATTTTACTTTGCAATTCTAGATACTTTAACAGAACAAACAAATGTAAACGTTGAGTTGTAAACTTAAAACGAGAATGTAAAAGCTGAAAATAACTTACAAGGCAGAAATATTGCAAGTTACAAATCCACACTTACCAAAAAAAGAATACGACAAATATTTGTCGAAGCAAATTATTTTTGCATACTGCTCAATATTACATTTAACCTGCTGTTTATTTATAAGATCATTTCATGTCTTTAAAACGCATCAAAAGCTGCATTCATCGATTTTCATTTGTGTATTTGACGGAAATAAAACGTTTCTTTAATAAAATGTAGTTTCCCTCCCTACCCCCTTTTTTTCGTAATTCTTTGTCCACTGCAAAATCGAAGTTTGCATGTTTAAACCACATTTTCTT
Organism: Cheiracanthium punctorium; assembly: GCA_038373885.1. NCBI lineage: Eukaryota > Metazoa > Arthropoda > Arachnida > Araneae > Cheiracanthiidae > Cheiracanthium > Cheiracanthium punctorium. The sequence continues at coordinate 227,706 of JAWZYV010001099.1, read as the reverse complement.
TTTACTGTAGTGCTAATTGTTAGACAAGCTTTGTATGATAAATTCAAAAATTATGATTTTTAGCTTTTATCGATATAGAACGATTGTTTGGTGTTTTGTTATTCCCTTATTATGTTTGAATATTTTATATGTTAAAAATATAATGAGGCAGTGATGTCATCCACTCATTTGACTTCGTATCTTGCAGTAAAAGTATAATATCGTAGTTTTTCAGCTAATAACATTTGATTATGCAACAATATTTATGAAAATATAATTTTAAATGAATTTTTTCCACTATGATATCTGAAACAAACATATTTAATAAAGAACACGTATTTTAATGTGCACTTTTTAATTCATAATTTGCTATTTAAGAATATTTTATCATGTTGTCATGAAGATTATTTAAATTACTTTAAGAAAAGTCGAGAAGTATTTTTACTTCCATTGATCTTTGAGCCTGTCCATGCAAAATTTCATGATTTTTGTATCGATTTCCATGAATTTTACATATGTCATTTATTAAAGTTTATTGCATATTATATACCATATGTCGTATTCAATAGGATATACTTTATTTATACTTACATGAGCATGCAAAAGAATTCCAATACATCATCTTCTATAGACAATAATTGTTTTAAAACATGTATTAGAGATGTTAACGCATTTCAAATAAAATGACATAATTAAATACAATTGAAGTTTATGAGAGTATGCTTTCCATCAAAAATAAAGGTTAGAATTTTTACAGAGGCACACAAAATACTCTTAGTGATAACGCTCTTAGTTCAGTGGTATAAAGAAATACTTTAGCGATGATCTTTTATTTTGTTTAAAATATTCTTTGCTATTATGCAAAGACGCAACGACGGAGATTCCCCTGACGTAGTGTCTACTCAATGGTTCTGTCTTGGAATTCAACAAGAGGTTTCAAAGATCAATACGTAAAAACAACGTTGGGCACAGACGGACAAGCTTTGGCATTTCATCTTTGAAGAGATTTGAGCAAATAAGTTTTTATCATTACATAGTAATATAGATACAAATGTGTTGGTAAATGCTTTATAAACAATGTGTTTGGCATGATTAATCATTCTTTTTAAAGCAGAGTCAGTTTCTAACTTACGTACGGTAAAATCGAACATATGTTTGTCTATGGTAGAGTTGAGTAAAATAGTTGGATGTTAATTGCGCTCGACCGCTTAAATGCTTAAATAGGAAACTCTTTTAAGAATTGGTAGATAATTTTCCAATAACTTTAATTAAGGCATCTATCAAACATCACGTCAAACTGTACCTCTAATGATTTGAGCAGTTTTCTGAGATCTGTAGCCTATAATTTTTAAGGTAATGTTTTAGACAGTACCTTAAGTGTTTTTAATGCTCATACCATGCGTTTTCTAAAACAAATAAATCATTTATCTGCTTTCTCTTATTTCACTCCGTATGTCCGCGTAACCATGGAGACCTGCTCCTAGCTCTATGAAGATTTTTCCAGGTCTGAAACACTCTTACACGCGAACTACTTTAACATCTCATCGTTCAACGTCAGAAACAGCCTCATACTCCTGTTCGTCCGTAAACGGGGGGAAAAGCGTATATTAAATATCATTATGATACCTCGAAATATCAAAATTGCCTTGCTCAATAAACTTCTGGCTCAGCCCGTTATTGGTCTCGATGCAATAGGAAAATTTGCGAGACTCGAGCGTTACTTAATCGATCTTCTATTGAACGGGATAAAATGTATAGGAAATTAATGGAAAACTCCGTAACTTATGATAGTATTTTTCGCAAAAAGAATCATCTGGTATCATTGCATACTTTCTCTCCTTTTCCTAAATAATTCACCTTTTATCAAATTCCAACACAGAGTTTATGACTTCGATTCGTGTTCCTGTTTATATTCCTTTGCCTGTACGTAAATATTAATTAATTTTCTATTATTTTTTAAGATATATTTTGAAGTTTTTCTTTTTTTTTAAATGCATATTTTCTTGTTTTAATAATTTCAGCTTAAACAAAAAAAATTGAAATGATACAGAAAACAAGAAAAACAAATCTCTATTTACAAATGACGCATATTTCTAAATTCTTATATTCTATAAATTCTGCTAATATAGTTGCATTATGATGAATTTTAAATATGTTTTGACGTCCAGAGTAGCTCCTTTGGCATAAAAGTCGTATAAAATGTGTTGTTGTTACATTTGCATAAAAAGGAGGCACTCAATCCATAAACATATGGCCACTCGCATAAACATTAAAAATATATACGTTTAAAAAAGGGCAATATTAAAACACTAGGACATCTATAAAATTACAAGTAAAATCTCTAAAATCCAATTTGAAAGTCTAGAGTCAAAGTCATTTGAAAGTCTAGGGATTCAATTGTTCAGAAATTGTGATCCCTGACGATCCAATAGAGCAAGAAAACATCAAAGTTTCAATATCGGGTCAAGGCCCGGACAGTCAAGTAAGTTTTCTTCATTCGTATTGTATGTTGTAACACAGATAGATAAGATATAGACTGTTGGTCAATATGTCTATTCTCTTTAGATATTCGGCATCTGTTTCAGTTTTTGGGTGTTCCCTGGAGGATGTAATCGTGCCGCAAGGCGTCTCCCCAAAGCATCCCACACATATTCTATGGGATTAAAATGAGGGAAGTACGCTGGCTAATCCATTCCAGTGATATCTTCACTTTCCAGTAGCTCCTGAACAGCAGGCGTACGGTGTGGTCGTGCATTGTCATGCATAATTACGAAGTCCGCTCCAATAGCACCTCGGAACAGACGCACATGGGGAAGGATCACCTCCTGACAATAGCGATCTCCGGTTACAGAACCGCTGTCGAAAACGTGGAGCTCAGTCCGCCCGTTCAGCATAATGCCCAATCCGACGACAATTTCAGGACCACCGTAGCAGTCTCTTTCCCTGATGTTACAGGGATAAAACTATGTCCCGACCTCTATCCAGATCCAATCCAAAGTTGAGAATCTCTTGTCGCACTGAAACGACTTTCATCCGTAAAGAGGACGCGACTCCATTGATGACATGTCCAGTATTTTGTGCTCCTTACATCACTCTACACGGTGACGCAGATGGCCCACTTTCAAAGGGATGAAGCTTTCAGGACAGCAGGCGAATAGGCCACCTTTGTGAAGGTGTCAGAACAGAGTAAACCGCGACACTTGTTGCCCCGTTGCTGTACACAGTTGCTGAGTAATGGTGCTTTCTCACTGGTTTCGGGCTCTTTTTGCCTAACCCTTTGAAGAGCAACCTTTCCCAATGCTGAAAAAAGGACAGCCGTTGCCATCGCTCGACTTAACTACCAGCAAGATGGCGGACGATCGAAACGTTCATCGCGTGCCACAGATCTAGAGACCCTTTCTTGATGGGCACAGCCAGCTGTCGTCAGCATTGTCGTTTCAGCATTGGGAAATCTATCCGGCTGTTCTCGCGTGCTTCCATTCTTCAGCAGATGTCAGTGCTGTTTAAGAATAATCGTGACAATTTTTTACGAGAAAAGACGTGCTAAAAAGTAAACGATTCTCGTGGAGCTATGTCACCCGCAACTATTTTTATAGAAATCAAATCTATTCTTCGTGACTGGCAACAGTCAAAACGTCAGAGTGTAGTGTTCCCAGAGCGGGACCACTGAGCATTAAAGGGTTAAAGGACGATATATCGGTCATCGACTGCAGTTGTTTTTCTGGAACGGAAGTTTTGCACACCAGTGTATGATTTTGTAACTTTCTCAACCAATAGGTCTGCTCTTTCGTCTTGTGAAATATATTTAAAGCTCATTTACATGCAGAATACATACAGAAAAACTCTCATGTATGTTGGGATCCATAATTGCATAAAGTTCATCTGCCGCTGTTCCATTCAGAACAAAAATAAATAATAGAGTATGTTATTGATGTTACCATAGCATATAATCGTCACATCTGAAGTATCTGTACGTCTCTTATGTTCTTCTGCAGGATCACGAAGAATTTGGGTGCATCAGAGACCATGTGCTAAAATCCTTGAAAGTGCATTTTTATGATGTTACATGATCTGACGATAATAGGTTCTTATTTAAAATATTGTGTAAGTAGCATTCAAATCTCTTTTACAAAAGTAATAACTCATTTAAATTGCACTATAAAAGGAAAACAATTGAATAGTGATGAAGTTTCATTTGCTTCGATTACTTGTTATTTTATTTTTCTTATTTCTTAAGCATAAAAATACTTAGATTTTTCACAGGAGCGAAGTCCATTGTTTCTAATTAGATTCTACAGGCGCAATGTAAAGACCTGCATAATATGATTTACTTAAGCTGCATTCTATTGCTAGAATTCCGAAAACATTTAGGAATTTGAACAGAATGTCTTTTTTTTTCGTTGTTTTTCAATTCAGTCTTTCACTATTCTTTTAATTTCTTCTCCCTGTATGAAATGGAAAATAAATTTAAAAAATCGTACTACACACACCAATCATAAAATACTTTCCAACACAATCTTAATTTCGTAATTAACCTCTTCACGAACAGGTTAAAGCACATAAAAAGCTAAAGCGTTTGTTTTCAGTTACTGTCCTTAGAACCTAATGTATGGTTCAACACTTTTTACTAGAAAGTTCTTTTTAAAAATCTGTCTTGAATAGATATTACTATTTTAATATAAGAATTTTGCATGCGGTTAAAGATAACATAATAATTGAACTAAGTGTAAACACATTATTTTAGTGTCTCCATCACTTTTATATCAATATTGAGAGAATTTTAACTCCCGTATACAAATTGTTAATTTATTATATTTCATATGGACTTCAAATATATTTAACTAAAAAAACATAATTTTTTTTCAATGAAAGTCAGAGAGGAATCTGAAGAAAAAGATTTTTTCCGACTTTTCCCCTCATTTACATATTTGAAAGAATATGTAGTTATTCTCCAATCGTGTTTGTATTAATTTCCATTAAAATATGCTAGCTTTAGAATCATAAATCATAAACAAGTGTAGACAGAAAAAAAAATGTAAATATTGGGTAGACAAGAAAATAATTTCGCTTGTTTAGCTTAAAGTGGAAAAGAAAAATGGGAAACTGGCGGATTTTTAGATTTTTAAAGTAACTTTTTTTTTTCAAAATATTCTGAAGATGTGTTTGCACTAACCGAAAAATACTTTCTTGCTAACAGAATAATCTTTAACTATCTGCAAAACATCTCTTAAGTTTAGATTCTCCACACCTTTGATACAGGAGAAGTATCGCCATCTGTTGCAGGTTGTATGAAGTTATTTTTCAAGTCTCACTAATATAAAAAAAAACTGAATGTTGAAATAACATTGTACTCTAGTTTATGTGCAGTAGTGGTGCCTTTATCATCATGTTTACAAAATCCATGTAAAAAAATCGTTTTCTTTCAAAATGAGCCAAAAATTGCAAACCCTAGCAGTCATTTTGCGCAGAGAAAATTCACTCAATTTTCTCCAACCCTTTTAAACTTTTCTAAAATTTCTCAGTCCATTATTTAAGTTGTGTACCACTTCTGATGTAACGAAATGACATTTTATTTAAAGTTATTTTCACTTGACTTAGGAACAAAATTACTCGTTGTTTCTCACAATCTATTAAAATTCTACTGTTTCTTTATTATTTTTTATGATATATTAAAGGATGGGCGAGACATTTATTCACCCTCACTTTTATCTATCTGCCAGCCAGTAGCGGATCCAGAAATTTTTTTGGGAGGGGCTAAATTTTTAAAAAAGCTTATTTCACCCAATTAAAATGTACTTTAAATCAAAATTTTAGTCTAAACCAATGTATTAGGCTTTTGGGACGGGCTAAGTAATAAAATATGATCATTTTAGCTATTTAAAGTGTATAATAAAGCAGAATGTTGCCCTTGAGCAATCTCTTTTGGGGGGGCTGAAGCCCCCTAGCCCCTCCCCTGGATCCGCTGCTGCTGCCAGCTTCCATGATGTGCACTTATAAAATGCACCTGAATTGTAAATCAGTCCGGTAAAATTACGAGCTTTGACGCTAATTTTAAAAGCAATATTCTGAACCCCGCGTAATTGAACGCTAGTCATCACAGCTAGTTTGCCTATCATTGCATCACGCTTATGTAATGATAGGCAAACTAAATTATTCCGTTAAATTAATTATCTTTAGCTATTCTTTTCAATATTAACTAACACAACAAAAATTCGTCCAAAAGGAGGAATGCTTCTTCAGCACTCGATTTAAAGTTATGTGCTGTTTGGGTAAGGAGAAATATTTTAGTCCAGTAATTAAAGTACTAAATTCATTTATAGCATGTACTACTATGTAAAGAACAATACACCTGTTCACTCTTATCGTGGCAAAGATGCAATGGATATCCCTTTTCTGTCCCCATCATTACTTCCTCTCATTAGAGTCTATTGAATGCCATGAGGGGGACCAAGCGGTTCATTCAAAGAAAAGTGCAGAGGAGCAAATCTTAGCATAAAAGAGGGATCGTTGCTTGGTTGCTAGCATGATTGCAAATGAGTAAAACCAACCAAAATATAAGGGGTACTGAGCAATTAAACTTAATTTTAATTTAGTATTGATAAGTAAATTATTAAATGCATTAGTACTGATACAATCATTTTATAGGGTATATCCAACTACGTCACACACTTGTATCAGCCACACTAGTTTCGAGTAGCAGACAACAGCGTTACATTAACAAACCACTGAGGCTGTCTCATGGACTTGTAAGTTGTAGTTTTAAAAATAAAATAAAACTTTTGGTTTATCCACAACGGTCTGAACGGCTATTACAATTAATTACAAATCGTTTGTATCTAAATTATAACGCGTTTACATGAATTACACGCGGACTCGTGGTTTGTGCAACCGCAGCTTGTGAGTTTCACCGCTGCTTGGCGCTCATATAATTATGACGTCAGATGGATACTATTGCGTAAGAGGAATTGCGTATTTTACATTTTGTTGTGTCATAATATATTTGTGTTTCGCTTTTCTTTCAATAAATGCGTCAATTTTTTAATCACATTGTCTTTCCGATATGGTCACGTCCCCTGTTTAGTGTTATCATGACCCTCTAGAAAGGTGCTCCTCAGGTTGATAAAGCATAATTCATGTTTATATAATGTAAAAATATATACATACATATACATACATACAATAAAAATACAATATATACATACAATAAAAATATATACATACATAAAGTATATATATATATATATATATATATATATATATATATATATTCTTATATTCACAGTTTCCATATATTAAGCTTTCCTTACATTAAGTTCAGTTCCTTATATCAAGTTTTTATAAAAATAATAAATAAATATTAAATTATTATAGCTAATTAAATAATAAATATAAATTATTCTCTTCATCTTCATTAATTATAAATAGCATATATGTAATTAAATAAAATAAACTACAATGACTTATGACCCCTTTTCCCATGGTCCTTAAAAGGAACAACTCAGTCACCCCCTAACCACTCTAAGCCGAGCTAGTAGTCAAGCCATAAACCACAACACTTTCATTGTCTACACACTTTCCATTTTTTTTACAACCTTATCTATCTTTTTCAGAAAAAAAATAGTTTATTAAAGCATCTTTCATGATTTCTTTGAACTATTTTGAAAACTATATGTGTATATAATATTACTAAAAATTTTTGTAGAATGTACTGAAAATAATTCCAACTGTCGTGCAATTAAAACAATAAAATATAAAAAGTAAAAAGTGAAAAGTAAAAAGTAAAAAATAAAAACAGACTTCATAGTTTCAACTTAATAACAACTTTCAACTTAATTGACAATTTGTAAAAGTCAGATTTAAATCACATTGCTTTTCGATTTATTTGAAACAAATATCCTTGCGCGCGCGTGTGTGTGTGTGTGTGTAGCGAGGAGGGGGTCCCTCTATGAAGTTATTTATAGCAGTTTTTCGATGTGTGTAATGAGACACAAGGCGTACGTCACATTCCTCTCGGAAGTATATACTTCCTCTTTTTTTTTTTTTTTTCCCATAAAATATAACCCGAAAGCATGCTTGTCCCTCTGCTTAATATCGTTACCGAAAAACAGTTTGAAACGATTGTTCATTTAAAATTCAAATGAACAGTAGTTAATGCGATATAATCAGAAGAGTAATGGTGAGTATACTTTGCAGTCCATAAAATTTAATTATTCTTCTAACAACTAAATACTTCTCACTAATTGAACCAGTACTCCCCATTTCAACTTGGAAAAAAAAAGAAAAAGAAAAGAAAAAAGATATTGGGGAGAGGGAACGAAATTATACAGCAAATGACTTCATTTCTAGTAAAGGCTCGGTCAGGGACCTATGACAGAACTATAACGATCAAGGCACGATCAATACCAATTGTTCGAAAACAACCATGCACTAAACACACGTGATTCATTTAGGTACATGGGAAAAAATACGTCTATCTATCCCGATTTTCCTAGAAAATAATAAAATAAATAGCAAAAAAGCAAAAAAACAATCGAAAAATTACACCGACTCGGATGGCATCGATCTCTTTTTTTCCGGAAAAATTTTCTTCGTATTATTTTTACGCACAAAAGTGGCAACGACCGTAAAAGTCCTTTTTTTTCTCTGAAGCGTTTTCGTCTGGCTTCCATAAAAATTAAAAGCGCTTTTTTTTTTCATCGAGATACTATCGTTTGATTGCGGCGTTAAAGGGAAGAAACATGCCATGCACAAAATGTCGAAAGAGGCGTGTTCAGTGGAAATGATGCTAGCACGCGACCCTATTTTGAAGGGCAGAGGATTCATAGTGCTCATAAAAATGAGAGGAAATTGCACTGATCAGTCTTTTTATGTATTATTTCTCTTCCTTTTTTTTCATTAATCTGTTCATTTAAGTTGTTAACGATTTGTCAAAAGTTTTTGTGTAAACACATGATAATATAAATTTATTTATCTTACATCAGAAAGGTTATTCACTGTAATAATTGAAACTTAAAAATTTGTTAGGGAGCGCATTTCAAAATCAAAGTTTTCAGATTAACTGAAACTAACCTGATTTTTGAGACGCTGTTTTAAAAATGCAATAGAATTCGGCCCGAGTTCAAAGCCTGTGCCGCAAAATACACATCCGGAGGTGGCGCTCAGGGGCACGTGCCCCCTTCCCAGACGAACTATGTTAAGGTTATAAAAGATTGATTTATTTTGTAAATTTTTTTCTGGATGGATCCGCAACTGCTTTCTTTTAGGAATGCTGTTGTAACATATGGCTTTATTGCATGTTGATTACAGACACCTATAATAAATTAAAAAGTTTCGTAAAAAAGCTACCGTATTTTATGGTGTCGATCAACATTTTCAGCAGATTAAATTTACATTAAATACAAAATTTAAATAGTTGTACGAACCCCACGCAAAAAAAAATTCCGAACTAGTAAAATATGTCCCATACATTAATTAGAGCATTTTAACCAAAAAAAAAATGTCGAAGATAATGAGGAAAACTTACGCTGACTTAAACCATTTTTAAATAGCTCTAGAAGAGAAAAATTACATAGGTCGCATTTTAAGGGCTGTACACAAAAATAAAACAATGTTTGCATAAATACGTCAAACTGTTGCAATTATTGGTATCGTACAGGCCCCCTAGCTTCAGCAACTTTGTTGTAAACATATCTCTGAGTATTTTTATGATGATAAATTTTTAGTTTTTAATACACATACGACAGTCGTTTAAAATATTTTCATAATTCTGGCACTTCGACAGGAAAATTTCTCTGCAAACCCTTTTTATAATTTTTTTAAAGTATTTCAAACTTGAGTTATCTTCTGAATTAATTAAAGATTTGAAGCACAAAAAAGTTTTCCAAAACGAAATCCAACAGCAAACTGATCCAATTATTCTGGTACACATTATGAATGTTTTCGGTTCCAAGAAACACCACACATGGATTCAAAGTGCACTTGAGGTTCAAAACTAAATATCTCTGAAATTCGATTTTTTTTTTTTTTTTTCGCTATTCCCTTTTTCCGTGTGTTGAGTTTCACGAATTTGAGCCTTAGGCGTCAAACTTCAAAGAAAACAAATAGGTTTCTGAAGAGGCAGATGAAAAAAAAAATATATATATATATAATGAATGCGTAGTATCACCTTTTGTATCATGGCAAGGACCTTTTTCATTTTCTTTTTTCAAGTATGAAAAGAAAAACATACATCCTAATATTTGCTTCTTGTTGGCTCTATTTTTTTTAGAATATACAACATGTCAGTAGGAAATTCTTTAAATAAGAAGTTGTTGAGTTTTTTCTTCGTGAGATTTATCTTACAAAAACTGTTGTTGGCGGTTTCCCCCCCCCCCCTGCTCAATTTTCTTCTCCCCCTTCTTACTTTGAAACCTCGTGCGATGTTTAAATGAACACATTTTGTAAAACGTAAACTACCAGCAAGATGGCTTACGATCGAAACGTTCAGCGCGTGCCACAGATCCAATAGTTGTGCCCGCGCACAGCCAGCTGCGTCAAAAAAGGATCTCTAGATCTGTGGCACGCGATGAACGTTTCGATCGTCCTCCATCTTGCTGATAGTTAAGTCGAGCGCTGGCAATGGCTGCCCTTTTTCCAGAATTGGGAATGGGTTGCGCCTCAAAGGGTTAAAAATGTATTATTGACATTGTCGCATGAAAAAAGTGCAAAATGAAATACTTAAATTAATTCTCCTTTTCACTAGCTCATATTTTCTTTTTCTCTCTTACATATATAATCAAATACCTCTTACATCATACACTAATGGAATACAAATTTACTAATTGAATTTAACGAATGATTATTTTTCAATAAATTTGATTTTTATGAACCGACAGTAAGTCTTCTGGACCAGTGGTTGGGAAACACTGCACTTGAACAGCAAATAGACAGTTCTAAGGACGCTTCTAAAGAGTCACTCTGATGAAGGATAAAACTTGGAAAAGAAATAGAAATAAAGAAGAACAAAACTCCCCCCCCCGATCACCAAATTAGTTGCCTGAAATAAAGGAGAAGCTGCCAAGTATTTGAAAATATAGTATGAAAATGGCATTTTTTACCAAAGAAGTATCCCAATAGACTAATCTTAAATTTAATAGCAAAAGTCTCGTTTTAAGTTGTTGGTGTATATCCTGGATTACGTGAATAAAAATCATTTGAGTTTATTAAAATACCGTTATTGTTGGAAATTATTTATTTTTAATCGTGGCATTATAAACTAACAACTGCCACATATTGATTCAAAATCATTGTAAGCATTGTAAATCTTTATTGTTTCGCAAAGTATTAAAAAGAAAGTACACGCGTGTAAACGCTGCACTTCTTGCGATAGTTTACTAAGTGTGTGTTCACTTATCATTTTAGCTTATCAATTTTTTTTTCCTGTAAGTTTTGTGTTAAGATCTAGAATAAGAAAACAGAGCACGATATCATTATTTAGCATTGCTTTCCATACAAACCTTTAGAAGTTGTATAGATAAAACAAAATCAAATATACTTTCACTTGAAAATCTATGATAATTTTAATACGCCATGCGCTTAAACCAAACTATCGAAAAACGCTCTTTTGAATTATGCGTGGGGGCAATGTTTTTCAGTTTAACAGTTGGAAGACTACTTATTATTGGTGACGACTAAAAGTATCCATTTATTTATTATATTATTTCCTAAGTGACACATACTCATATATACTTATGTAATACATACTCAAGTATATTAGACAAGTAAGCTCTCTTTGTTGTCATTTCTGAATGTTAGTGCGTCGTCTTCCTCATCAATGCACCCTTCCCGATAGTATATTCATATAAGAATACAGTGGTCCTTTATTATTATTTTTTTTTTCATTCTTTAATCTCCGTATTTTTGTAAGTACTGCGGTAAAGGTACAGGGTAGTCCGGTTGTATTCTTGAAAAAAATTCTCAAAATTGAATCCAGCCTGATGAAAAAAATGTGTGCGACCATAAAATTTAAAATTTCACTATCAGAATAAAATTTTCCTCTAGTAAATGCAATGTTAGAATAATAGCACGTCATCTTAATTCACCATTAAAAAAGCTTCAAAAAATGTGATAGATATTTAAAATTTGAGGTTTGAATTTCTAGAATAAGACCTTTTATCAAATCAATTGAAATGAATTTTTCATGAAATAATAACTAACACTTTATATTAATTAATTTTTTTGCTATGTTTCTATGAACATCTCTTATCCCTTGCTTACGTTACTCTACAGTAAAAACAGTTTTACAGGCAAATCTATGTAAAATTTACGATTTCCGTTATTCATAAGGTATTCTATGACATTTACAATAATTCATGAAATATCCTCTCCCAATTGAGTAACAAAGCTAAAAATAGAAACGGTCACAAAAAAAGGAAAGATTTGGGGATTTTTTAAGCGATTTTTCAACGTAAAATTTTATTAGACTGCATTTTTAGTGTTGCGTAAGCTTTAGATTTTTACAATATGACAGTGTTTCACCAAATCAATCGAAATGAATAATGCATGAAATAATAACAGTCACTTTAATAAATCTATTTAATTATTTCACTGTCCCGCAATGGTCTGTGTGCTAAACTCCGTCCCCATAAGAACACGCAAGTAAAGCAGCATCCAGCTTGGCCAGTGCTTGGAAGGGTCAACTCGCTCTCGGCTCGGCTGCTGTTGGGACCGTGTAAGCTAATGGGAGCTGGTGCACGTAAAATCCATCGAGGCTCAAATGCACTCCAAGTTGTTAAACAATACCTCTGGGGGTGCCGATTTCAGGGGGTTGGTCCCTTCTCTCGAATGGTTAAAAATTAGGGACCATCGCAGAAGTCCTACCCCTTCGGAGGCAACGGTACCCATCTTCCGGGGATAGTACAATCTTCTATGCCTGAACACGACAGCAACAACAACAATTAATTCGTTAACGTTTCTGTGAAAATCTCTTTTCCTTCGCCAAAAATACTTTGCAGTAAAAGTAGATTTACAGGCAAATCTATATAAAATTAATTATTCATGTTATCCATAAGATACTCTATGACATTTTAAATAATTTGTGGAATATTCTCTCCCATCTGAGTTACCAAGCTAAAATATTTTATTTTCAACGGGCGGGTACTTGCCGATTAGGCACTGTCCACTACAACTTCCCGAAGGTATTGTGGATGTTTTATTATGGGAACATCCCATGGGCGGCCAACATTACCCCCTATGAAGGAAGGGACAAATTAACACCCACGCCCAAGCCAGGATTTGAACCCGGACCCAAGGCGTAATAGAATGGTTCTTAAGCCAATACACCACCTGGGCGGCCCAAGCTAAAATATAGAAACGGTCATAAAAAAGTAAAGACTTAGAAATTTTTAAAGCGATTGTTCAACATAAATCTTTTTGGACTGTATTTTCACTGTTGGGTTGGGTTTTGAATTTTTACAATATGATAGTGTTTCACCAAATCAGTCGAAATGAATAATGCATTAAATAATAACTGTCATTTTAATAACCCAATTTAATTAATTCATTTGCTAACGTTTCCGTGAAAATCTCTTTTCCGTCACCAATGTTACTGTCCAGTAAAAGTAGTTTTACAGGCAAATTTACGTAAAATTAATTATGTCTTAGGCGAAGGAATAAAAGTAGTTTTACAGGCAAATCTATGCAAAATTAGTGATTTTTATTGTTCATAAGGTATTCTATGACATTTTCAATAATTTATGAAATATTCTCTTTCAGTTAAATCCCCAAGCCAAAATAAAGTAACTGGACATAAAGGTAAGATTTTGGAAATCCTAAAGCGATTGTTCAACATAAAATTTCGGAGGACTGTGTTTTCAGTGCTGTGTCATGTGTTTCAAATTTAACATATTAAATTCAGCATGATATCAAATATTAAAAAATAATATTTATTCTTTATATTTAAAAATTGCGAATGATAATTTTGCAACTAATTCATACTTCATCATTACTATTAGAAACACGAAACTTTATTTTCTTTGTATGATACATGTTTATAAACCGTGAAATTAGGCATGTTAAAAAAAAAAACATTCTTAAAATGAACTCAAAACCGGCCGTTAAAATTGCTACAACAGGAAGAGATGTCGATAACAAAAAGGTATTTATCGGGCAAATATATTATACTGGAAATAACATGTGATTCAATTTTCAAGAAATTTGGGTGCATTGATCTTGAGAAATCAGTACCCAGAACAAACACCTCTGGCAGTAATAACAGCACTTATACGTCTGGGCATTGAGTCAAACAGAGATTGGATAGCATGTACAGGTACAGATGCCCATGCGGCTTCAACACGATGCCACAGTTCATCAACCGTAGTGGCTGCCGTATGGTGACGAGCAAGTCGCTCGGCAACCATTGGCCAGACCTTTTCTATTGGTGAGCGATCCGGAGAACGTGCCGGCCAGGGCATCAGCCGAACATTTTCCGCCTCAAGGAAGGTCCATGCAATATTGGCAACATGCGGTCGTGCATTATACTGCTGAAACATAGGGTTTCGCAGGGCTCGAATAAAGGAAAGAGCCACGGGTCGTAACACATCAAAAATAAATGGTCACTGGTTAAAGTGCCGTCAATGCGAACAAGAGGTGACCGAGACTTGTATCCAATAGCACCCCATACCATCACGCCAGGTGGTGGGCCAATATGACGATGACGAATGCACGCTGCCAATGTGCGTTCACCACGATGCCGCCAAACACGGATGCGACCATCATTGATGCTGTAAACAGAACCTGGATTCATCTGAAAAAAAAAAAGAGATCTCGCCATTTATGCGCCCAGGTTCGTCGCTAAGCACACCATTGAAGGCGCTCCTGTCTGTGATTCAGCGTCAAGAGTAAGCCGCAGCCATGGTCTCCGAGCCGAGTCCATGATGCTGCAAACGTCGTCGAACTGTTCGCGCAGACACTTGTTGGTTTGCAAACGACATCATTTCTTGACTCGGCTCGTGACGTGGCTGCGCGATCCATTAAGACCATGCGGGTAACATGCTTGTCTTCTCGGCTGCTAGTGATAGCGGGCCGTTGAGATCCAGCCCGGCGTTCCGTATTACCGTCCTCAACCCATCGATTCCATATTCTGCTAACAGTCATTGGATCTCGACCGACGCGAGCAGCAATACTACGATTGAATAAACCGCAATCCCGGTAGGCCACAATTCGACTTTTATCAGTCAGAAACGTGCTGTTACGCATTTCACCTTCTCACAACGACTTTGCACCAGGCAACAACGTTCAAATTCAATTTGTTTAAGAGAAACCGGCTGTACAATTACCTCATTTAAACGCATTGTAGGTGTCACTATCGGCGCCTGTTTTGTCCGAATGCGCTGAAAAGCTAATCATTTGCATATCACAGCATCTTCTTCCTGTCATTTAAATTTCACGCCTGTAGCTCGTCGCCTTCTTGTTGTTTATGGGAGTTTTAGTGGCACGCACACATAAACCACATTTTTTTTTTTTATAATGTACTATATTGATTGATTTTAAGAGTAAAAGGATAAGGAGTTGTAGTGGATTTTTCCATACATAATCGGCCGCCTTTCTCTGATCTCAATGCCTGTGATTTTTGGATAAATTGTGATCTGAAAAGTGTATTTTCGATTACAATTTTTTAATACAGGGTGAACAAAATAAAAACCAGCCTGGAAAATATTAATAGCGGAGTTGAAGATTTAACCCTTTGAGGCGCAACCCTTTCCCAATGCTGAAAAAAGGGCAGCCGTTGCCATCGCTCGACTAAACTACCAGCAAGATGGCGGACGATCGAAACGTTCGTCGCGTGCCACAGATCTAGAGGCCCCTTTTTTGACGCAGCCATCTGCGTCAAAAAAGGGTCTCTAGATCTGTGACACGCCATGAATGTTTCGATCGTCCGCCATCTTGCTGGTAGTTAAGTCGAGCGATGGCAACGGCTGACCTTTTTTCAGCATTGGGCAATCTATCCAGCTGTTCTCGCGTTCTTCCATTTTTCAGCAGATGTCAGTACTGTTAAAAATAACCGTGACCATTTTTTTATGGGAAATGACGTGCTAAAAAGTAAAGGATTCTCGTGGAGCTGTGTCACCCGCAACTATTTTTATAGAAATCAAATCTATTCTTCGTAACTGGCAACAGTCAAAACGTCAATAGTTTGGTGTTCTCACGGCGAAGACACTGCGCGTTAAAGGGTTAAGCGGAGTTGACTTTTCCTTTTCGTGAACAAGAGTGCATTCCGTGCCCATATTTCATTTCTTTTTCCCGGCCGGTTTATTTCACCCATACGCTATAGCCACCTTGAAAAATTCGGTAACAGTGCAAAAAATCAGATTTAAACTGCATTATCATTGATCATTCTACTATAGAACGAGCAGTTTAAAGATCGATTTATTTGTTTACTTTTTATTCACTTTACAACACGTGAGATGTCAAATCATTAAATCAGAATGCAAAATAGAATTTACTATGAAAATTTTCATTTATGTGATTATTTCGGCTGTTTGTCTTGCCCAACTGAACAGAAGATAACTTTTTATTATGCAGTAGATGAGCAAATAAAACAGCTTTCTAAAGTGTTTTATAATATATGTGTTCACCATGATTGATCTACCTTGTCTTATTTTGCCTTACAATCGGTGTTATAGTTTATCAGAGCCAAACAGAACCAAAGAAAAAGCTAAATGCTTAAAACAGACACCTAGGCTGCATTCATTAACTCAGTTCGTAAAATTCAAGCACGCTCTTGCATGAACCATCTATTCATAGGTAAAACTTTCCTCTCGGTCGGTGCTCCGTTACGCAGCTGTTCATAATCGCAAGTAATTAATCACAGCCATGGGAACATTAGAGAATTGATGTTAAACCCAGAGAGACGAGTTTTACTCTGCGATTACAAATGGGGAAATTTTCAGCCAAGTTATGTAACTGAATTATAATTTCGTAGGCTTTCCATGGTCGCAGTTTGGTCGGGGAAGCAGGGTTAAAAATTAACTGACTGATCACGTTAATTTTAAGATCAGTAAATAATTTAGATGTTCTAAAATCTAGCTTTCTGATTTATGAATAATCTTCCAGGCGTAAATTAAAATAATTGAAATTTTAGAACTGTTGCTACAGGCATTCAGACTTAGGTCTAGCTTGGTAATTCCTGCGAGTTTTCCCTTTGCACGTTTAGAATTAATAAATGTTTTACCTCTTGCGTAAGTAAAGTCTTTCAACTTTGTTTTAAACTTATTTTGAAACCAAACAGGTTTACCCTCAGTTTTATATTGATTTTAGAATGTACTGAAATTTTTCTCTTGAAATATGAGGCTAACAGCTATTAATAATATTATGAAAATTAGAAGGAATCCATCAAAATTTTCAGTCTAAGCAAAAACCGCACATCATAGCTTATCGTATATTACATCTCCTGAAAAAAATTTAAAAGTTAGAATACGTACAATTGTTGTAAAGTTCGAATTTGAGAGTGTTCTTGGTTTAGAAATTAAGGGACTTTAAGTAAGTAATTTGCTGAAACTACGATTTAAAGTTTTTTAATTTAAGTCAAAATTTTGTAACTTAACTAAATTTGAACATCTTAATTATAGTACTTCACTATTTCTAGGGAATTTTTTAACTAGTTTCTTACCCTAGAAAATTTTTTAAAAAGATAATATTTTAGTAAAGTATCAATATAATCGTATAACCAAACTAGGATATTTAAGTCAGTATTAGACTATCACAATTGAAATGATGTTCAAATACATTAGCCGAAAAAAAAAGATTAAAAAAAAGAAAAAATCTAACATGAAGAATTTGCACTGGATCAGTGGTTCCGAATTTTTTTCTCTTAACGTACCCTTTGTAAAATCTAAAAAGAAATTGATGACCCTCTTGTGTAGTCGTTATATACTGGTATATTAGTATATTACTTTTTCAACCAACTTAATATACTTCGTGAACACTTGGAGGTTCGTGAACCCCTCCGTTGACAACGTATGTGCCTGACAAACGAAATTTAGTAAACGTCTTTGCGCGTATAAAAGAAAATGAAGGCTTCAAATATCCCATTTCTCAAAAAATCGAACTGGTAGCGCCACATTGAATATGCAATCCCATTTGCTTTATATATGCGGTGTAAAACTTCGTGAGCGTAGCGGAAGATGGGGTACAATGAAACATGCTATCTAAAATCAATAAGATTTGTCACAAAAAATTGAAATTCACACACATATTATACAAATATGTGTTCCGGTTACTGGTGTGATTTGGAGAAAATCGTATTTTTACAACAAGAGATATAGAAAACTATTGGATTTTCACCACTGAAAGTAAATTTCGGTACTAAAAGTAATTTAGTTTTACATCCAAGTTTTCACATGTATGATTATTTATTTTTCAAATATCGTGATCACTATAGTGTGGTCTTCATACTTTCAAAGCCAGAATTTAAAAATAAATATTAGGAATTAGTAAAAATTTATTTAGTTTGTAGCCTCAATTTGGGGTACAATGAAAAACTTGTAGATGGGGTACAATAAAACATGTTTCATTATACCCGGTATAAATGCATTCACTTAAAGATGTTACTATTGAATATTTAGTTTGAGATCTCAGTAGAGCACATAAAGTTAACAAGGAATTCTTTTTGAATTGTTCTAAATCCTCTTCAGACTCTGAAGATGGTGACAATCTAGATTGCCTTTCGACTAACAATCCAAACAGTATTTATTATGAGCTAGTCTCCCATAACATGTATGGCACAAGCAGTATCGCTCTAAATAATTATGTTTTAATCAAGGAAGGTGAAGTTAAATTTAAAGAAATATACTCTGTTGGGGATATAATAAACTGAAATCAAACGGAATACGAAGTTCTGTACGTAAAACGAGTAAGTCCAAGCTTCGAATTTGTGCATTCTTCGGAAATATTATTTTTGAAAAAAACTCTTAATTGTATCAAAACTACCACCTTCTGTTCCTTCATGTAGTACAGAAAAGAAAGCACAGGGGCGTAGCCAGAAATTTTTCATGGGGGGAGTTACGACTACTACAACTCATATATGTGTATACGTGTGTGTGATAATGTAGTGAAGAATATACATTTTTTATGGCAAAAAATTCCTTATGACCCCCCTAACGCCCCCCTTGGCTACGCCCCTTAGAAAGCATAAATAAATATTTTTTAGTTTGATTTTAGTAAATTTAATATAAAAAGAGAAACAATAGACTAGCTTCTAATAAAAGTATTACGTTTTCATCTCGAGCTATAACAGTTTAATTAAATTTGTTTTTTTTCATTTAAATTTCATATTTATATCTATTAATGTTTATTATAAATGTACATAAAACATGTATGCTGAAATTTGAGTTTTGATTCATACTATTTGAGTGAAGTGTTATTGTTTCTTGTACCCCGAGTGTAGGGGATACATTGACACACTATCGACCTTCACCTTTTGCAATTTTTTAAGTATGAATATGCTATTTACAAACTCATAAAAATTCATTTAGATGTGGAAAGGGTAGGTTAAAATTGTCCATTAATTTTATTTTTGTACATGCAAATTTGTGAACAGGAAAAAATAAATAGTAAATTTTGTTTCATTGTACCCCAACTTCCCCTAATTTATAATCTGGAATGGGTGCTGTGCGCTATACTTGTGTCAAGAATGCTTTTAATGAGACCAAGCGTATCTACCCACTGTGTATAAAATGAAATATTTTAGAAATCCTCCTCTCTTCCCTACAATTTAAAAAAAAAATGTTTATTTTCGATCAAAAATTATTTTTTAGAATTCAGAGCGGGTTTTTTATTTTCAATTTATTCTAAAAAAGGGGGGCTAATAATTTCTGAAAACTTTTTTTTTTTTTTTTTTGCTAAAACTAATCTTATAGATTTGACGCATTACACATACAAGTGTATTTTCAAAATCATAAGAATTCAATAATTTGTATTCTTTCTTTCAATTAATTCAAACAAAAGTCTCCGAATTTTTCCTAAAACAAAATTTCATCGTATTTTCTCGTCATTATTACCGAAATTTCAAGTTAAAATGTGTAACAATCGAGTCAGATTTAAAAGTCACAAAAACGGCCCCTATGACGTCACTTTCGGGTCACAAGAATGAATAGTCGAGGAGACTGTTAAATCTCCCTTCATAGTGACGTCACTTGGTGACTAGTCACAAGGAAGGGTCACAGTGACCTCAGAGTGAAGTCACGTCACTTACCAGTCATAATATGACAATTCCGTGTCACTTAGTAACATCAGTGCAACTCCAGCTCACTATTGTCTGCAAATTCACTGGTGCCAAGCTCAACGTCACTGGTTGGCACAGTAGAGATCTTTAGTATTCTCAGATGAAAGCCGTTTTTGTCTTACCATCGTGCAGCAATGCAGCGATGGTCATATTTTTGTTAGAAGTCGAAAGACAACCAAACTCTTGGAGCCAAGCTGTCTGCAACGTAGACACACTGGACCTGTACCCAACTTTGATCTGGGAAGCGATTTCTTATGACACCAGGGTCACTCTTATTATTATCTAGGGTGATCATCTCATTATTATCTAGAGTGACCAAATTCCGCCATTTTGATGCAGCTGGTTAATTTTTAACAGTAAAATAAAAAAAGAACTACTGCAATACAGCATCCTATTTTAAATATTTTTCTTGGAGAAAAGTTCATGTTTTCATTGCAACAACATTTAACAGTCATAGTGCGCTTAGTATCTAAATATTTGATTTTCAATATTCAAAGCGTCCTCAAAAATTGAGGACATTTGGTCACCATATTGTTATCCCAACCATATTGACAGCAAGTCCAACTAGTGACTGTACCGATTTTAAGGTCATTCTTCAGCACTATCCAAAGAGGCATATTCCAACAAGATCGCGCTCGTCTGCATACTTCAACGAGCGCTCTGCTCACACGCAACGTGCCGTTTTACAAAGTGTGGACTTGACCTGCGAGATCTAGTGATCTCCAAATCGGAGATCTAGCGAGATCACTAGATCTGCTTCATCCATCAAGCACACGTGGAAATTAGTGAACGATAAAGCTAGGGCCTCCACTCTCCATGCGGATTATTTCTGACTTGACAGAATACAACAGGTCGCCATCCTACAAAATGACATATGTCACAAGGTACTCATGTTGCATGATTGCATTCAATATAATGGGGACTACAGCGGCTATGAATGTTCATTCCATACTTTACTCTCCTCTTGCATATATATTAACCTGTGCCCTTGAAATTTCAATCAACTATGAAACTTTAATGAAATACATATATATGCTCCTATATAAATGCTTTTCCTTATTTTCATCCCTTTTAAATTAATTTCCTCTTCGTATTCGTATTTTCCCCCCAGTTTATTTAAAATTCCAATTCAATTCAAACTTGCAATTGATGATTTAAATTATTTATTTAAAATGCTTTTACTTGGTTGAATATTAGGCTAAAAGTTTTGAATATTCAGTGAATTATTTTATTAATTATCCCATACCTACATTTTCCTTTTGATAACTTCAATTTGAACTGTTGAACAATGGGATTAAACTAATTTTATTACGTTAAATTAATATTGTAAATTTAACCACACTATGAAAGAACCTATAATAATTACTGTGTATATATATATATATATATATATATATATATATATATATATTACTATAAAGTAGTACTATATATGTATATTACATGTGTAGTATATGATGTATTACTATATCATATACTAAATATGATTTCAATTACTATAAATCAAATGTAAGAAAAATCAAATGAATTGAGCTGAGCGAAGCTCTCACACTACACTCAGGCATTCTTTCAATGTAACGCTTCTCCTCCGAAGCCGCTTAACAGATTTAGTTCAAGTTTGGCATGCTTATAGGTAGTACCAATGGTGGAAAAGGATAAATCTGAAATTAAACCAATCGGTTTGACCACGGAAGAATAATCACCGAAAAACCTGCTGACATTAACTTTCAATGGAGATATTAGAAGAATTATTCTATTTCTCAATTACTCGCTCCGCGCGCTCATTGAATCTATGACATTGGTCAAGGTCACGATGCTGATCACTTAAGAAAAGAAGATCCGAAATCGGACATACCATCGAGGAATAATCACCGAAAAAAACAAAGAAACCGAGACCACTGTTGAGAAGCATTCCTCCTATACAGAATGCCACCAGCCACTGGTCGCTAGCATAATCGCATTCACATCTTGCCAATACTTGCACGTGGCCATTTTTGTTGGAACAGACAATTTTTTTTTTGGAGGGAGCTCGCGGCGTAAGCTAAACGTGCAACCGTTAGAGTTAATTCAACTTGAGGTAGAGCAAACTGCACGAAATTCGTACAGCTCAACATTGCATGCGCGATACGCCATGCGGACCTAGTAAATTAGTAATTTTGATTAATATAGTTTTTATTCATATCGCATTCGTACATTTTTATTTCGATTATTCCAGATTAAACAATTTAATTCTAGAGTCGATTTAGCGTTTCTTATGCTGTTATAAATTCGAATTTTATTAACAAACTTTATTCAACACACACGTCCTACATTTTCTATATATCTCCATAAAGACTAATCTAGGCTCGTCTATTTATTGTAACTTAAATAGTATCCCATTCTTATCATACATAAAACATGTTTATTTGACTGCTACACTAGAAAACCAAGCGGTCTCCCAAGAAAGAAAGATTATCGTCTTTTCTCTCGCCATTTTCTGTCATACAGGCCATTTTCGCAGATAAATACCATTTATTTACAAAAATCAACGATTAAAGAAAAAAATAATAATAAAGCATCTGCTAACTCTGACAGCAAATAAAAATGTAAATAATCATAGGAAACTTCCTTCATCGTCATTCATTAAACTTTTGTGATCGTTATCAGGGTCAGATGACAGGAAAGTAAAGCTTTGGATAAGTTATCGTTCTCCAGACACGAGTCGCTTGACATTGATTAGTAACTCTCCGCCGTATCTTCCGCGGAGGCTCTAAGCCCTCTTGTTACCAGATTGGTGCTGTTAAGACGGCGAAAAGACACCTCTTTCGCTCTTATTTATCTGATGTAATCGATCCTGGGTCAACTGATTGCTATATAAGATGTCTTTACTTCTTATTTCACGTGTAGTTGGATAATTAGTTATGTTGCTGACCTTTCATTGATTTCCTAATTTTGTTAACTCACTTATTTGTTAACATCGATAAAATGTGGATGTTGTAAAATAAAATTTGTGGAAATCAAGGATATGAAAAAAGATGGATTATTTTTTGTGAAGGCTGGTTTTCTCTTTTCTCTCTTTCTTCCAGACTGTTCTTTAGGTGTATTGTATAGAACAGTGGTTCCCAACCAGGGAGTCGCGACCCGCCAAGTGGGTCGCCCGCCATGCCTTTTCTCGGGGGTCGCCGCAGACCGATTTTGTAGGAAATGAATGGCAAAATATTTCCACGTTTCTCTGCCATGAGACACGCTTTCTCCCTTTTCTCTTTGTAAAGTAATAATATTTTTCTCATCAGGGCGCTTATATCAAATCTACAAAAACTGACGTCGTAAAGTGTATCTAGGAGTGTTAAACAATTTTGAAAACGTGTGCACTAAGGCAGAAGTATCGGAAATAGAAATTGTAGTTAATTTAAGGTGAGAAATTATTAACCACCTTGAAGCTCTTAAATCTGAAATTCAAAGATATATCCCAGAGCTCACAATGAACAAGAGGCGGCACTAGTGCGAAATCCACTTCACACATCTTTAGATGTCGCCGATCTTCCTAATGAAGCGCGGGACGAATTTTTGAATTTGCAAAATCACTCCTCAGCACATGATTTATACCAAGAAAAATCTTTAATTCAACTTTGGTGTGCTATGCGTCACTCATAATCGATAATTTCTAAGCTTTCGCTTCAAATGTTAGTGCCATTTGCATCCACTTACATGCGTGAAAGTGGAGATTTTGTAGCCAGTAATAGATTAGATGTCCAAGATGCGGTTGGCTTTGACCAATATTCAGCCAAGGATAACATAACTTGTCAGCCAAATACAACCTCAGTCATCCTAATAATAATCAGTACGGAAAGATAATCATTTTTAAATCCCAAGACATATATTTTTCGTTATTCATTTCTTTCGTCTTATTGGTCAAACATGGAAGAGGGGGGGGGGGGTCGCGAACATTTTTGAAAAATCTGAAAGGGGTCGCAATTAAAAACAGGTTGGGAACCACTGGTATAGAAGAACAAAATTTTCCACATTCAACGTAAAAATCATAACTAAGGTTTCGAGTTCCCTCTTTACACGTGACTGTTATTTTACCATCTTTTTGCTAGTAAGAACTTTTGTTGCTACGTTTCTATTCAGGCACATTCGGGCTGTTATTTAGGACAAAAATCAAATTGGAAAACTGCAATTTAGAAAGCAATTCTTATCGAGTTTGAACTTGTGATGTATTGCTTCAATTTTTAGCTTATTTAATTTTTCTTCTGAAGAATTTTCAAAGTCAGGATCTCTAGTGTCAGTCGGGGCCTCTAGAGGTGCTCGAGGACCATGGCGCCCGCCATTCGTTAGATCCGCCACTGTTAACATGCCTTCAAAATGAAATACAGTTACACAAAAAATGAATATCAAGTGATTTAGCATCTTAATTCACTAGAACGCTGAGCTTGCCCATTGCAACAGACTGGTTCCATCTGGGGGGTTAATAGGAGACAATGGCACTCGAAGTTTGTTGCTCATGTCCAATTTATTACTTTTTTTTCTGTCACTGCAGAAAACCTCGCTTCACACGGGACTGGCAATAGGGATTTAAGTGACTGCAATTTTAATTCATAATCTTGAAATGTTTAATAAACAATAAGCTAATTTAAAATAGATTAGAATTAAAATACACTGCTGGCCATCGTAAATGCAACACCCTGAAGGAAGCATGCAAATAATATGAAATTTACAACATGCATTAGCTGAGGTGAGATATGCAAATGATTAGAATTTCAGCGCAGACGCACATCAAGCGCGCCTGTGGCGTCACCTCAAAGCGCTATTTAAGGCTTGGAGATTTCGACGGTTTCAAGTACAGCAATTGTGTTTTTCTTGCTTTTTTTTCAAAAAAACGATAAATTATGCCTCGTAGGAAACAACGATCATCTTTTGATCAAGTATCCG
Organism: Cheiracanthium punctorium; assembly: GCA_038373885.1. NCBI lineage: Eukaryota > Metazoa > Arthropoda > Arachnida > Araneae > Cheiracanthiidae > Cheiracanthium > Cheiracanthium punctorium. Next base: position 202,556 of record JAWZYV010001099.1, on the reverse strand, counting down.
AGTTTGACAGAGGAAGGATAGTGGCATACCGAGATTGTGGGTTATCTTTCAGGGAAATCGGTCGTCGTATTGGACGAAACCAAACAACTGTGATGCGGATATGTGATCGTTGGGTGCAGGAGGGTACGACGGACAGACGTGATCGACCGCATCGACCTCAGTGCACCACGTCACGTGATGACAGGCAGATTGTACGCATGGCAGTGACGGACCGCTCAGTCACATCACGAACCATATCACAGCAGATTCAGTCTGTAACGCATCATCCAGTGTCTGCGCGTACCATTCGACGTCGTTTACAGCAGAATGGTCTGTCCGCAAGACGTCCGTTGCTTTGTCTACCTCTGATGCGGAACCACAGACGTCTCCGCCGCCAATGGTGCGATGAAAGAAGGATGTGGACGACAGAATGGAATGAAATTCTCTTTACTGACGAGTCACGCTTCTGTATGCAACATCACGACGGTCGGATTCGAGTCTGGAGACACCGTGGAGAGAGGATGCTGAACAGCTGCATTATGCACCGTCACACTGGTCCTGCACCGGGTATTATGGTATGGGGCGGTATCGGATATCTCTCTCGCACTCCTCTAGTACGCATTGCCGGTACTTTAGCCAGCCAGCGCTACATCTCCGAGGTGTTGGAGCCAGTTGTCCTTTCTTACCTTCAGGGCTTGCCAACAGCCATATTTCAGCAGGATAATGCACGGCCACACGTGGCACGCATTGTCCAAGGGTTCTTCGTCAATCACCAGATTGAATTGCTTCCCTGGCCGGCGCGCTCTCCGGATCTTTCGCCGATAGAAAACATGTGGTCCATGGTTGCTCAACGACTGACCCAGAGTTCATCCCCAGCTGTCACACCAGATCAACTTTGGCAACGTGTGGAAGCTGCTTGGTCTGCTGTACCCCAAGAACACATTCAAAGTCTCTTTGAATCAATGCCGAGGCGTGTGGCAGCTGTGATCTCCAACAACGGCGGCTACTCTGGGTACTGATTTTGGCAGGAACCACGCTTCATAGAATGCTGTAAATTTAATCATTTGTTACTTGGTCAACATGTTATCTACACAATAAATTTTGTTGTGATATCTCTTGTTTTTCTTGGTGTTGCAATTTGGGTGGCCAGCAGTGTAGATTAGCGTTCGTGCTAAATTAAAATAGATTAGCGTTCGTGCAAATGTATACTTTTGTAAAGATTTCCTCTGTTACAAAGGTATACATTTGCAAGAACACCACAAAGTCTAAACCCCAGAGAAATGCACCACACTATATGGAAATAATTCGATTTTCATTGGACAGCCCGATACCATTTGATCCAAGGCCCGATATCGGTCTGTGGACTGGGGGTTGGGTCCCACTGGGCGGCAGCATTTCTGATGGAGCATTTCTGATGAATGGAACATTCTCGCTACAGCCTAGATCTCGCACCCAGCGATTTTCATCTCGTCGAACCGTTGAAGAAGCATCTGACAGGGCGGCATTTTCAAACCAAATGCCGCAAGTTCCTCTGATTTCTTCAACGCCAGTTCCGATAGACTGGTATACAAATAGAACAAATGCTTTGAGGCCCATGGATGCCATGTTGAAAAACAAACTTTACTAAATGCTTTGATATGTTTGTGTATCGCTTGTCATGACTAAACTGTCAGGCTATAGGTCTTGTTACTTTACTTTTTTAAACAATCTCGTAAATCGTTTTAAATCCGTTACTTTTACCACTTGTTACTTTACTTTTTGAACCACCCTCGTAAATCATTTTAAATCCGTTACTCTTACTACTGGCCTATCACGGACGAAATTAATATATAGCAATAGCTTTTGGGATTTATAACCAATCTATTTCAAAGTTACAGCTCTTTCCTTCTCAACAATTTTGTGTTGTGTTTTTGCCGCACGCCTTTACTCCTGGCGAAACTATATGGTAGAACCCCAAGAAAAGAAAATAACCTAGTAATTACATAGCAGCCAAACTTAAAAAGAAAAGAAAAATAATTCTAGAATCTGGTTGCAGAGTGAAGAAAAGAAATCCTGAAGTAATACAGCGATACACGATGGGAATGTTTGAAAGATATATTGGACCTTGTAAATAATGGGATGTAGTAGTTTCAGTTGCTCCTGGGATCCAATTAATTCTGACTGGGAGCAGATGTTGTCAAAAAAAGAACTCTTTATTTTACACTGCTATTTCATATTAAAAAAAAAAAAAAACAGATGAAAACTTTTTCTTTCTTCTGTTTAAAAGTATAAGGATTTATCTAACTCTTTCTTCATGGTAAAAATATGTATCCTCTGAGTGCTTCAGGCCAAGGACGTATTCAAAGGAGGATCTAAAGGGGGTTCGGACCCTCCCCAAATTTTCAAGTTTTGTTCGAATTTTCAAGTTTTGTTGACAAAAAGATAATAGTGATTTTTTTTTTTTTTCGAAAAATTCTGCCTTTTCCACCGTTGGTCCCTCTCCAAAAAATTTTCTAGATATGGCCCATAGTTGAATCGTATGTGAACTTCAGTTTTCATAGCAAAACACCTACATTTTTTGCAAACTAAAGCAATCATACTTTAATGATAATCGTTTTGATAAAATGAATTAGTATTAGTATACACATTGCTAAAACTCCCTATCATAGGAGGCGCGAACAGAATTTTTCTAGAAAAAGAATTACATCCTTCTTTTTTTTTAATCTTGAAACCATAAAACCCTCCAAGATATCTTATGACAAACACGGTCAGAGATTGAATTGAATGTAAACGTTTATTCCTAAGCAAAAAGTATTTTCTTTCGCATTTCGGTACTACCCTGAAACGCGATCTTCCGAAAGTTTTTTCCTTTAGAGAGTCATTGAAAAGTGATTTAAGTGAGCAGGTATTAATCTTCATATCTAACACTTTTTAGGATATAACTTTACAATTGTGTGCATCGCCTCTTAAATTAATGGGGCACATTTTACTAACTGAGAATTTTTTTGCACAGGGTCATACACAAATCTAAAAAGTGTAACTTTTTGAAAGGGAATTTTAAGCTAATACAGCTATTTACTACTCGGAAGTTATTACAGCTATTGAATAATTAGAGATCGTGTAAACTGGAATCACAAACTCTTTAGAAAGAAAATTAAGAACAAGCGATACATTCCCGAAATTTACTAGATGAAACACTCGGAAGTAGTTACGGCTACTGAATGGCTCCACTGAAGTAGTATATCGTGTTCCGTGTGATCATTATAACATCATAAATCAAATGACCGATTTATGCACTGCGAGATAACATCGCTTAGATGAAATCGTTGTTAGCTCAGATTTTGAAAAACGCATGGCTAAAACAACTGATAATTTAAAGCATACATAATATTGCTAAGAAAACACCTAAGAGTAAAAAATAAAATGTAAATCGTGCCACACGCATACATTATAAAACTTTTTCCACATATTGTTTAAACTCTTGCACATAATTAAACATACAAACGTATGCATATAAATAAATACTCGCTCATGCTACTTTGTTAAAGAGTGATTAACCTGTTCGCCTTAACCCTTTAGTGCCTAGCTTTACATATTCGCATTAGTCTTTGAATGCCGAGAAGGGGAAAGTTACTCGTTTGATCGTGCAAAGATCGTCTTTGAAGCACTCCTTTTTAATCGCTGAGCATAGACCGTGATGAACTGAAATTGTTTTGCATGCCCTTATAAATGAGCTATAAAATCTGATCTCTGCTGAACGCTTTCCTTAGGGATGGACGCGAGAAGGAAAATTGGCGTCTCGCAAACTAGGCAATATTTAGCAAGAAATCCACTCGCCAACATTAATGTTATCCTATAGGAATTTTAAACATCAGTATCTCGCATTCTAATCAACTGATTTACATGCAACAAAAAGCAAAGTTTAATTATTTGGCTCGTAGAACATGAGTTTTAGACCAAATTAAACCAAAGAGCATCACATCACATCAAAAAATAGTAACAATGTACATTAACTTTATTTTGATTGAAACAGATTTGCAGCAGTTTGCTGATGGAGAGTTTTTTCGTTCCACCAAACAAGTTCCTGGAACTGCGAATTTCATCTTGCAGCTTCAAACAGGTATGCAACGATTACGACCTGTTCCTGCTTCAAAAGATCTCTGAAGAAAAAAATGTCTCTAGGGAAAAAAATATGTATGTTTTTTCCCAAATGTGTAGTTGTTTTATTGCAATTGTTCCTTTTTACCGACTTTTATTTGTTCTATTTTTCGTAAGAATAAAATACATTTTAATGGCATCACATATATTCACGGACACATTTCTTTACCTCTAAAACTCCTTTCCGGTTGGCATCAGAACCATTATCGCTAAGGGGAGAAAAGAGAGTATATGGAATAAAGAGGAAGGAGTTGAAAAAGTTCTATTCTGCAACGTGTTTCTGAACTTGGCTCGCTCTCAAGAGCAGAACCGAAGAGTCGGAAATAAATCTTCCGCTCCACAATAAATGTCACTTGTTCCAGAAGCAGGGTGAAGAATAATACATACAATCAATATTTCCGATGAACCATGACAGTTATTGCCACAAATTTGAAAATATTTAGGGAAATTACTTTTTTTTTTCATCCCCTCCCCCGCTCAATTTAAAAAAGAAAAATGTTATATTTTTCCTTTCAAAGTGAAAAATATGACTCCATTTATTTTTAATGCGCCATAAATCGAACGGAAAACTCAAGGTTTTTATTGGTATCAGTAGGTGGGGGAGGGGAAACAAACTATTTTTCTTCTTTTTTCCCGTTTATTCGAATAATTTTAATTAAATATCTAAGGGAGTCTGGTTTCTGTTTCCAGAGAAGACCAAAGAGAGTTTGGTGTTCCCAGAGCGGGAACACTGCGCGTTAAAGGATTAAGGCGTTAAACTTATGCTACAAGTGAAATAATTCCGCATATTATTCATGATGATCTGTAAATTCAGATGGCTTTAAGCAAGATTTCTCATTTTAATGTACGAATACAAACCAATAGAGTAGTATTCACTTACCAGTCTATTGGTGAGTATTCCTATATTAAAATGAGAATTCCCTTTAAAACGGATAAACACCACTAATAGAGTAGGAGTTTCCCCAATGAAAAGTATTTTTGACTACACCGGATGATTCAAAATAGATGTTAAGGCGATTTTCTTTTAACGCGCAATGTTCCCGCTCTGGGAATACCAAACTCTGACGTTTTGACTGTTGCCAGTCACGAAGAATAGATTTGATTTCTATAAAAATAGTTGCGGGTGACCTAGCTCCACGAGAATCCTTTACTTTTTAGCACGTCATTTCCCGTAAAAAAATTGTCACGATTATTTTTAACAGCACTGACATCTGCTGGAAAGTGGAAGAATGCGAGAACAGCTGGATAGATTGCCCAATGCTGAAAAAAGGGCAGCCGTTGCCATCGCTCGACTTAACTACCAGAAAGATGGCGGACGATCGAAACGCTCATCGCGTGCCACAGATCTAGAGACGACGACAGCTGGCTGTGCGTCGTCAAAAAAGGGTCTCTAGATCTGTGGCACGCGATGAACATTTCGATCGTCCGCCATCTTGCTGGTAGTTAAGTCGAGTGATAACAACGGCTGCCCTTTTTTCAGCACTGGGAAAGGGTTGCACCTCAAAGGGTTAAACTATAAGTGAAACATACGAATCGAATATCGAATACATATAATCGAAACATACTTTCAATTAGAAAAGTTCGTGAAATAAAGAGTAGGTTTCAGATTGGGATTTTTTTTATACAAAGGGTTATATTCATATTAAAATACAAAATTTAATTTTCATACGGTCCCTCCTTTCCTATCACTTATATTTGGAAAAATGTTAAATTCCCATGTTTCTGAGCGGAATAGTTACCGATATGAGACAAGTTAAAAATTTTAGTATTTATCGCCAAACACTAAGGGGGTGTCTCAAAAATGAGAAAAGTAAAATTTATTTTCAACAGACGTTAATTTACGTTTGTGGTCATTAGAGAGCTACATCTGTCTTCTGGAAATCCTCTTTCAGTTAGAATTTTCGCATAATGCATGTTCGGCAGTTTCTAGTAATAGATAACCCACAGCATTACTATGCCATTCTCTATTACACTTTCTCTAGAAGCAGGACGTAATTGAAGGATGGCCCCCTAAAAGACTGAATTATCGATAATTTCACAACGCGGTACTTATTAGTCCAGGTAAAATTGTACCTGTTAATTTAACACGTTTGAATGCGTTTAATTGACATTTCCCAACAAAGGGATCATCATTTTACTGTCATCAAACCGTAGTTGGCCGCCTAAAGATTTTTTCGTCTGAAAACGAACCCAACACAGCAAGTAAAGTAGCGTGAGTCATCAATTTTAACATTAAGTATCTCGCTATTTTACTTTTTTGTAAAAATTAAATTTCGTAATTTCATATGTATACAGCCCCTAGTAAAAAAGTTGCCCTATGTGAAAGCTACTCTTAATTTGACGAACTTTCCTAATTGAAAGTATGTTTCCATCACTAGGGGTTTAAAAGATAATCGCATGAATATCTATTTTGAATTACCCGGCATATATAGCCACGAAGTCAGAGATTTATTTGGTTTTATTTGATATGATTTGTGCGAGGCTAAGGGGTGGGAGGGAGGTGCCCTCCGTGGAGATTATTTCAGTATTAGCTCCGTCTGCGTTTATCTAAAATTGGACTTTTGTCTATACATTACTTGGATTTCAAAGGTTTTGCTATTTCTATCTGTTTCAAGCACCTGGGGACCCAGTGCAATCGTCAAAAAGTAAGTCTGTCTGCCGTCCTGTCATTCTGTCCGTAAAGTTCTTTTTTTGTTGTTTGTTTGTTGTTGTTGTTGTTTTTGTTCGCGCATTACATAAAAATAACTTAACAGCAAATGAAATGAAATTTGGTAACATGATAGGTCGTCACTTAGTTTAAACCAGAGGTTCCCAAACTGTGTGCCGCGGCACCCTGGGGTGCCGCGAGCGTTTACCAGGGGTGCCGTGGAGATAATCAAGAAAAATCTAAGTTTTGGGGGAGCATAATCAAAAAAACTCCTCTGAACCGATATTTCACAAAAAAGTTCGCCAATCCGATGATCAAGTAGGCGAAACAAAAATATTTTAGTCAAGTTCGAGAGAGTTCGGTGTCCAGTCGCCTCTATTTTACAGGAACACCCTGAAATATGGGGAGGGGGGGCAAAATTCTATATCCCTTTTCCAAGATAGTGTAATAGTAAGCCCAATAAACATAAAAGAAACAATGAAAAATGTATCCAAACTGCTTCATTCTAACCTTCATATTCATATTGCTTTAAAGGAAACCTGCCCCGAACCGTTTTCAGCCTGAGAAAGGTGCCCCGAAATGATTTTTAGCCTGACAAGGGTGCCGCGAAGTGTTTTTAGCCTGACAAGGGTGCCACGGGGGAAAAAAGTTTGGGAACCCCTGATTTAAACTATAAGCGTCATTTTTTTTTTTTTAGATTTTTTCGAAAATTGTTTAAAATTTGCGTAAATTTTTGTTCGCACATCACCTAATAACGACTAAAGAGAAATTAAAAAAAAAAAAAAAAAAAAATTGGTTAGATTCAGATATTTTGCGAAAATCGTTCCACACTGCGTAAAATTTGTTCGTGCATGACGTAATGACGAAGAAAACGAAATAGATAACACTTGATGATAAGATAGGCGAACACTCAAATTAAACTATAGAGGCATCGAATTTTCAAAAATTTTAATAGATTTTGAAATTTTGCGAAAATTATTTCAAAATGCGTAAATTTTTGTTCGGACGTCCCATAATAACGACTTCGATGCATCGCATCGTAAGCTAGCATGCACGATCATATAAACGCGTCTGCAACTCATTTTCACCAGCGGCGAGTCTATTTTGGCCAGTTTTTCCTTGCCGTCTGTACGTACGTACGTGTGAACGTACGTATGTATGTAACTCGCACATCTCAAAAACTATTGGTCGAAGAATGTTGAAACTTTATGTTTAAGATTGTTCTAACATCTAGTTATGCACCTCTCCTTTTTGTCTCAATCGAATGGATAGTTTATGTACAATACCGCCCAAAAGATTCGAAATACATTACACACTATGGGCCGAAATTCATTAAACTCGCATATCTCAAAAACTATAGGCGTAGAATGTTGAAACCTTATATGTAGGATTGTTGTAACATATACTTGTGCAGCTCCCTTCTCAGTTCCATTCGACTGGATAGTTTATCTACAGGGTCGCCCAAGCGATTCTAAATACATTACGTTCTATGGGCCGAAATTCATTAAAGCGTATTTTAGAGGTATTGGGCTATTTCAAACAACTCAGAAGTGATATATGCTGTTAAGAGTTACAAAATGAATTTCTCCATTAAAAAAAGTTTCTTTATGGTTCTGCTACATTATGGCTCTGCTATAGGGACATAGGGATTTCCAATACATTGCGATCAATGGCAATTTTAGGGGCATTCATCCATTTCAAGCACAATACCGTCCTACCACATATAAGTTAGGGTTAGGTAATGGACCGACTACGGTCACGTGCCTCCCTCAACAACTACGCCAAAAGTCGCCAAGCTTGGCGACTTTTGTGTACGTGTGCATGTATTTAACTCTCAAATCTCAAAAACTATTAGTCGTACAATGTTGAAATTTCATATATAAGATTGTTGTAACATCTAGTTGTACATCTCGATTTTTGGTTCCAATCTACTGCAGAGTTTATTTACAGGACCACCGAAAATAATTTCAATACTTTAGTGTCTATGGATATCTGCAATATAATACAACTGTAGGCAGTCATTGTTTGATCCATGCCCAAAATCTCGCCGTCTTGGCGAGTTTTACAAAATATCGCCAAGTTTGGCGATAGTCAGTCTTGGTCCATGCCCAAAATATCGCCATTTCTCATCGTTCTAGGCGAGTTTTGACAAAATATCGCCAAATTTGGCGATAGTCATCATTGTTTGGTCCATGCCCAAAATCTCGCCATTTGCCGTCGATCTTGGCGGGTTTTACCAAAACATCGCCAAATTTGGCAATAGTCAGTCATTTGGTCCATGTCCAAAATATCGCCATTTTTCATCGTCCTTGGCGAGTTTTGGCGAAATATCGCAAAATTTGGCGATAGTCAGTCATAGTTTTGTCCAAGCTTAAAATCTCGCCATATGTCGTCGATCTTGGCGAGTTTCGACGAAATATCGCCAAATTTGGCGCCAAAAATTATTTCGTATTTTGTATAACTCTAAAACTTTAACCTGTAGAATTTTGAATTTTTGTATTTAGAATTATTGTAACATCTAACTGTTTTCAATATCTTTTTTGACTGCAATCGATTAGGAATTTATTTATACGGTCAGCCAAATGACTTTAAATACATTAAGTGTATGGATGTATTCAATTCATTGAAAGTCTGTGTTTAATGACTACTTTGGATATCCCCAAAAGCTCGCAAACTGTCTCAAGCTTGTCGGCTTTTGGTGAAATATCGCCAAATAAAGTGTCAGAATGAAATCTTTCAAACTGAACTCAGCTTGACAATATCGAAATATTTGGCTAGAAATCGCTTAACTTTACTATTACTGATATTTTATCGCTTTCAAATAAAATAAGTTTAGATGAAGTGCGGTGAAAATATATTTGATTTAGTAATAGACGTGCTAGAAAGTAATCTGTTGTCCACATCAGATTTTTTAAATTTAGATTATCTCATAAAGGTACCATATTTAAAAAGATAAATTTAAGTTTAAACTATCAAATAACATTTTTATTCAAATATTTTTATTACTGTAATTTAAACCAAGAAGTCTGAAAATTCATAATTTTCTAAAATCCAAACATTTTGCTGATCAATTTTTCCCTCCTAATATTATAAATCCTTTTTCGTTTCTTCCCAAAATTATAGTAATTAATTGCTGTCAAGTCAATACGTGTATTCTTTTCAGTCATGAATTGCTGCAGTTGACTAAACATATTGTTGCATTATGTAACATGACAAAAAGATTGAAGATGGCATCCGGGCTCGTAAACCTTACTCTCCCATGATCAGTGACAGATTAATGGAATCTTGTCAGTGGAGGGCAGTTAGTTGGAATTTATGACATTTTTATGAAAATAAAATAGGACCTTTTACATTTTTTATTTAATCCCCACCTTAATCCTACCTTGCCCACGGTATAATTACAATCAATTAATGAAGACTAACTAATCCAATTAATTTTTGCATTGCTTCAATCAAAAGTTATGTCCTGCGTTCACCAATATCGATATCAAGCTATGTCATCAAATGTTCTGTGTCAGCTAATGTCAAGTCGCATCTTTATACACTGTCGCACCTATGAGCCAAGCTACTGCTAAAACACACATTTGCCGAGAGAAGAATCCAATGTGGCAACTGCGGTCTCTTAGTTTCCTGAGATCAAGTTCATTAATATAAATGAAGTTAAAAAAGTATGAATTTCTTTATGTTTTTCTTTTTGTTTACATTACCAAACAAGTGATTTAACTGATTACACATTTGTGGAAGACATGAAACTGGTCTTCAGAGCATTTTTCAACTGCTGAAAACAATCTGTCTGCAGAATATTGCTCTGTTTCTGTAACAATGTCACCCTATTTCTGCCATGGGAGGACCAGTATAATGTAGGAGGTTAAAAGTTTGTTGCATCTGCTATGGTTAAGGCATGGCTCACTGGGATAAGTGCAGGCTGTCCGAAAAGCTCCATTTTTGTGTACGAGAAAAGTTTCGCTCCCTCACCGATTTGGCGCTGTTACCTGACCAGATCACTGTTGCCAACTCTGCAGGAGAAAATGTGAGTCAAATCAAAGTTAAAAGTATCCACAAATGTCTTAAAAATATTTTCAATGTTTCAAATCTGAGAAAAAAAATAGAATTTTTTTGGCGTTTACGTGATTGTGCTGCTGAAATATGCTTATCTGCTAATGCTCTTTTGAGACATTTGGACATTCATTTCCGATTTACAAAATACTTCGGTAAGGCCAGTTTGCCAAGATCTTTTTCTCCGTCAGAGTTGGCAACAGTGATACAGTCGGATAGCAGTGCCAAATCGGCGAAAAAGCGAGAGTTTGCTCGTATGCAAAATCCCATAGGAGAAACTGGTTTTCGGATAGCCTGTACTTATCCCAGTGAGCCAAGGTTAAGGGCCTAGCATGCTTGTGCAGCTTCATGTAAGTTGAAAAGTCTGTTGCCATACAAAGAAAAAACTGCAAAATAGGTGCAGTAGCATTAAGAATTTTTAAAACTCCTGTGAAATAATGTTTATCTGTTTCATAATATGTATTTTCGTTTTCCTAAACTAAAAACTGTAAAAATTTGCTTAATTTTCATTTTATTGTTGATTTTGGCGACTTAAGTGGCAGTAATGGACAGGGCTGTACTCAGAAAAAAATTCGGACAGAGTCCAAACGATGGAAAACACAGAATTTTCCACAAAAAAAGACTTCATCATTATCATTTTGTCAACAAAAATTGAAATTTTGGGAGGGGAGAGGGAGACTGGTAAACCTCCTATTAAATATGCCCTTGGTAATGGATTTGTTATTGCGGTAACCATCGATAAATATGAAATTAGATTTTTATTTAAAATTCTAATTGTAAGCGAATTTGACATGATTTTGATGTCATGAATTTCAAATTGCATCACAAACTTAGTGAGAGTAACGTTCTTTATGGGAAATGTACTTCACTATGGTTTACTTTTATGACAGCCATGATAACCAAAAAAGTTCAAACAATGAATGTTTCATGTAGATATTTCCATGTCTATGATATCAACAATATTTTAAGACTTTTTTGTATGTTTTCCCAAGGTGTTCGGCAAAATGACTGATATTACTCAATATTGTAGCCAGGAAAAGGGGGGAGGCAAGTTTTATGTTTCAATGTTGCAGGTTTTTAATACCCTTTTACATATACAGTCAAACCCGTTTAAGAAGTTCCCGCTTAAGAAGTTTTCCCGCTTAAAACGTTCTTATTTACAGTTCCCAATTTTTTCCTATTCTTACAATGTTAAAATAACCCATTTAAAAAGTTTCGTTCCAAACAATTTCCCGCTTAAAAAGTTTTTTTTTCACTTCTAAGTTCACTTTCAGAGCATGTTTACACGAGCCTTAAGGGTTTTTCTTTTTTTTTTTTAATTTCTTATTACTGTTTGTAAAAATTTATCTTTAGGACTGAAAACGATTGTATTGGCCAGTGAAATGCTAACAGCGGATGAAATTCGTTATTCGGTTACACAAAATTAAGAGATTCATTCAGTTACACAAAATTAAGAAATGAATGAAACTAAATAAAAGTTTGCGGAAATGCTGTAATAGGATTAGTTTTATTACAGGCTTTAAAGATGTGAAAGATTTTCTTTTAAACTAAAGATCAATTAAAGATGCCGATAAAAAACAAAAAATTAAATTCATTTTTTTTCTTTAAAATCGATTCAAATAATGATTAAAGTTACTTTTTAAGATTTAATATATAATAGTTACCGTATTAGCCCTAATGTAACGCGACCTCAAAGTTTTTCTTCAAGATAATTATTAGAAAAATCCTATATTTAGGCCTCAAATTTAGCGCGAGTCAGGCTTTTAATTAGTAAGAATCAATCAAAAACCGGATCAACTATATTCGGGCTCTAATACGGTAATTATATAGTTTTACTTTATTAACTAATTTTTTGAGTGTGTGAAACAATTTATATAAGTAATTATAAACTTCATATTATTTGTATAATATTCCAACTGTGTCAAAAGATATTTCTTCAATATTTAGTCTGAAATTAATTTATTTGTTTTTCAAAAAATTAGTATCCCGTTTAAGAAGTTTTCCCGCTTAATAAGTTTTTGCCCTTCATCCCCTTGGAAAACTTCTTAAGCGGGTTTTACTGTACTAGTAATATATGTTCCTGAAAGTTTTGGGGAGAGGGGAGCTGATCCCCCCAAACTCCTCTTGGCTACGGCCTACAGATTACTCACTGTTCATGATTTAAGAATTAGAAGACTAAATAAAGCAGTTATCCACACTGTGTGATGTTATTTTAGAACATAAACCAGACAGACAAAATTTTCTTTGAAAGTGAATAAATTTGTTTGTAAAGCACTTTTTACTTTCTTTTTCATTTTAAATAAAGCTGGGATAGTTTTTGCGGTATCATTCTGCAGTTATGCTACATACCATCTCAAGTAAGTATCTGTAAGGCAAAGTTTGTGTCACAATTCAAAGAATCTCCTATTTTGAAATTTCATAAAAATGGAATTAATTTCATTTATATGAGTTAGAAAACATTTGGTTTCTTCCGTACGAAGAACAGGTATTCGGCAAGCATTAATATATCTACAGTGAATCAAACAAAATTTAGTTATAGATGATGAATGAAATATTGTTTTGAAAAGATCATTCTAGTAAAATAAAACCTTAATTTTGAAAATAAAATGTTTTCTCTATTGGCTACTTCACTCAGCACTTAGTTATTAACCTGCAATCTTTTAGCAACACACATAAGTTAAAACTCTGCTTTTTATACTTTTGCCAATATACTATTTCCATCCTTTGTACTTCAGCAATGCTGATGAAAATTCAAGCTTTTTGGAAATCTGCATTACATACTAACTCACCAACTGGTACTTCAGCATCAGCTAGTACTTTTATAAAAACTGATAAATGTGGGCATTTGCAGCTAGCACATACACCACTGCAATTAACATGTGTGTATGCATATATGCTTACTTCAAAACTACTTGACTGATTCATTTGAAATTTTGTGCTATATTTGGATCAAAATTGAGAAAAACCTAGTCTACTTTAAAAATATGAAAAGCCAAGCATTCTGTTTTAAGTGATTTTTTAAAATACAAAACTCCAAAAAATTATCCAATACAGTAAAATAAAGTAAGCTTTCAATAATTCAAGTTAGATTTTGCAAGTGACATTAACATCATTTTGATGTCATGAGTTTATTATGAGTTAATCCCATTAGTTTAAAAGAGTACTGACAAAAAATATTATGTCATGGCAAAATATTTCTCAAAATTATCAGACTCCGATTAACTAAGAGAACAACCTTGTTTTTTATTCCCCCCCTACATGAACCGTACATATAAAAATTAGTAGATGTAGACTCAGGACCCTAATTTTCTTTAAAAGCTATAATTCACTTTTAAATTTCAAGGAAGATTACAACTGGGCTACATCATTATTTTAAATCCACCTTACTTTTGCTGAGGGGGGGGGGGGAAAATCCACTTCAGTAACAAATGCTAAAGCATCATTTGTGGGAAGTCAAATGCTAAAAAATTCGCATTTTATTTTACTTTAGTTACATGCTTTTTTTTTTTTTTTTTTTTTCACACATTTTTAAAAAGGAGCCTGGCATCTAAGAATTTGTTTCATTTATTATTAGTGTGAAATCGAATTCATGGATGAAAAGTTTAGGAATATGAACTATTTATTAACCTAAAAAGCTGAAAACAATAAAATGATACACTATCATTATAATACCTTTAATTCTACACTTCTGTTCAGATGTAGCTTTATGTGGTAAGGAGAAATGCAAAGGACACATTTGCAGTAATAAATAAAACGTAAAATAGCTACAACATAAAAAATACCTTTTCTTATAATTTAAATTATAAGTAAATTTTTTAATTAATACCTTTAATTTTACACTTTTGTCAATGGTCACTTCCCATTTCATAGGGTAAATGACATCAATTACATAAACCTCCCCATTCCTCAATCCATCCAACAATGTACTTTTATATAATAATAAAAATAAATGTTTGTAAGTCTGTCTGTCTGTATGTGTGCGGTCTCCAGACAAACCTACTGCACGCAGAACTCTGAAAATTTGAATATATAAGCCCATGAGTCCGATAATGTGCACCTGAGAATCAGAATTTTAAAATTGTAATTACTTTTTTAATTATTAATTAAAAGCCGTTTTCAGGATGCCATGCTCGGCGAGTTTCGTCAGCATGATACTGTGAAACAAAATCGCATGCATTGGAAAACATGAAATGTCACTGAAATTTAGTCAGTTTTGCGCCAATCTATATCAATAAAAATGAATGTCTGAAAATCTGCATGCGTGCGATGTCCAGAAAAAACTACTGGACGCAGAACTCTGAAAATTCGAACATATGAGCCCATTCCTTCGGTAATGTACACCTGAGGCTCAGAATTTTGAAATTTTAATTACTTTTTAAATTATTAATTAAAAACCGATTTTAGATTGTCATGTTTGGCAAACTTTGGCCTTATGAAAAGATTTATGCTTGAAGTGAGTGGTAACCGCAAAAGTAAAAAACCGTTTTTTATGTTGCCATGCTTGGCGAGTTTCGCCCGAATGCTACTATAAAACAAATCGTTTGCATTTGAGAAGCATGAAATGGCACGAAAATTTCATCAGGTTTACGCCAAATCTATCTATCTCTAAAATAATAAAAATGAATGTTTGTAAATCTGTCTGTGTGCAGTCTCCAGATAAATCTACTGCACACAGAACTCTGAAAATTTGAATATATAAGC
This sequence comes from Cheiracanthium punctorium, assembly GCA_038373885.1. Taxonomy (NCBI): domain Eukaryota; kingdom Metazoa; phylum Arthropoda; class Arachnida; order Araneae; family Cheiracanthiidae; genus Cheiracanthium; species Cheiracanthium punctorium. The sequence continues at coordinate 187,036 of JAWZYV010001099.1, read as the reverse complement.
CCATGAATGCCGATATGTGCACCTGAGAATCAGAATTTTAAAATTTTAATTACTTTTTTTAATTATTAATTAAAAACCGTTCTAAAACGGAAATTTTCTTATCCTGTGTTACGAATTTTGGGAGCTGTTCTGGGGTTTAAAATTCATATTCTATGCGTTAATAGTTAAATTTTGCTTTTTGTTGCATTGATATGTAATGTTCTGGAAATCACGGGTTCTATGGGTCGCAGGTCTTCGAAAACCTAATTTTGGGGACTTATTTTTAGTGCCAAATTTGGCGATATTTCTTTATTTGGAGCGTTTTTCCTAATGGGGGTCTTTCATGAAATTTTTTATGGTATTTAATACGTTTAACGACCTAACATTTCCTAATTTTCAGAAACTTCAATCGAAAATTGTGGATTTTATAAGATAATTTGTTTAATTAGATGAAATATTTAATAACTCAGTCAATTTTAATGAACATTACATGATATTTCTGGGGAAAATATGTGACGGCCACGGCAGTGAGTTGTCTTTAGTGGTGCGTCTGTAAGTACATACCTGAAACTCTGGAACCATTATCCAGGGATGTTAACTCCAACACTCGATTTGGGAGCACCCCGGGAGCAGAAAAAATTTCATTTGGGAGCACCTCGGGAGCAGAAAAATTCCATTTGGGAGCAGAAAAATTCTATTTGGGAGCAGAAACATTCCATTTGGTAGCACCTCGGAAGCACAAAAAAATAGTTTCCGAGAGGAAAACTAAGATTCGAGATCAGAATTAACATGATTTTGGAGCATAAAATTGAAGATTTAGGAACACAATAAATGCATACAAGAAAAGCAAAGTTTGCGAGCAAACACCATTTGCTAAAAGCAAAACACTATTTGAAAGCACTTTAGGAAAGCTCTGGAAAAAAAAGGGTGTATACAGGCTATGCTATCAGCAACTTGGTAAAAACAATACATATCAGGAGTCAGCAACCTTTCTGTGGTTAAGTCATTTTTTTCCTACTCAAGAACCATGAGTATGATTTGTATGCGGCTTGCGAGCCACAGGTTGCCAATCCCTGTCCCTTTTTTTTTCTTTTTCAGAATCATTTAGGGAATCTTCCTCTCGAAAAAGAGAGCACAAATAAAATGAAAACTAAATTTTAAAACAAAAGCTTCTATCTCATTCTTTGGTTCTATTACAAATCACAAGTAGTACTAAATGGAGATTTTTGAAAACCTAAATATTATACCTCTTATACAACAACACGTAATTGGTAAGCAGTATCGAAAACAAAATAAATTTGATGGTTAGAATAATTAAATGTGTGTACTTTTAATAGCATATGCTTTTGTATCAGTAATTTAACCTCATCTAATATTTACATATTCATCTATAATACTTGAACACAATATACAAAGCAAATGTAAACAAAAAATATTTAATGACTGTTGAGAGAAATTAAGAATTATGGGAAGTTAAAAATTAAGATTATAAGAAATTAATGAGATTACAAATTAAGTATCATAAGTTATCTAGTTTTCTATTTATTCTTTTTTTTATTTTTATTAATTTCTTCTTGAGCTTTTTCATTTTCTTCTAATAGTTTTAATGTTTTTGCAAGTCTATCCTTCCCTTCCGTTAATAGAATCTGTCCACTTTCTATAACAGCCAGTGGCGACTCGTGACCTGCTTCAGTGGTGGGGCCCGAAAAAAATAGTGCCAGTTCAAATCGGGAAAATACATATACATAGAGCTGTGGCGGATCGTTACCCATTTCAGAGGAGGGGGCTTTTTTTTTTTTAAGCTCGAAAAGGTAAAACATATGAATCGCTTTTGTAAACAGTGTGAATACATAAAAACTTTTCGAATAACAAGTTATAAAAGGCGTATTGATTTCTCCTTTAAGTTTTCATTTAAAGACAGCAGATTTATTTTGCACCAAAAAAACATTTTCCTCCATTTTTCTTTCTCAAAAAGGTACAATATCAATTAAAAAAAAAAAAAAAAATGCATGTGTACATGTTGAAAAACGAATTGGTCCATAATGTTTCATCTCCAATCCAATGTTTCATCCAAATCGTGCCCCTTCATAAACAAAAAACGGTGCCCGTTGCGATGATTACCGTAATTTATGGAAGAAAGCCGCACCCACGAAAATGAGCTTAGTTAGCTAGAAAATCTTTAAAAATGCCGCACCCGGAATAAACGCCGCAGCCGCGATCGTTGGTGTGTGTGTGTGGAGGGGGGGGTGATCGTAGTCAGAAGTCAATGCCAGATAAAATTCAATGTTTTCTAAAATAATTTCTTAACAAAAAATAAATAAAAAATATGTTGCATTACTTATTAGACCTAATTTATTAAAAAAGCTATTAAGTTGATCGGATATATTTCGGTAGAAATTGGATAAACGGTAAAAAAATCTCCTTTTTTCTCCCCCTTCCCATAGAATGTTTTAAAGTATTTGCCACTATTTTACGAAGCTTACGATTTCTATTTTCAAATAATCAGATATCAATGTTTATATTCACAAAGGTGAATTTATAGAAATAAAAAAATAACTTCTAAAAACCTTCTTGCATCCGCACAAAGTTCGGACAGACTACCAGGCGCCATTAAAATGAAAACAGCAATCGATGTGTGAGAAGAGTCTCCAGTTAAAAGTAAACATTTCCCCCCCCCCCCTGCGGATGGCCAGCTGTTGATTACGTAATGAGCTTCCTTCAGCAAATTGTTGTTTTAAACTGAATGTTGTGTAAAAACTCTTGATGGTATTTATTTATTATTTTTTATATTTATAACATTGGGATTTATTTTAAAAGCATTCAGCATTTCTTGAGCATACCAATTAGTTGGCAGTGTTTATTCCATAGAGTGCACAGGCCGCAAAGCCGCACGGCGAAAAAAAAAAATCTTTCAGATTAACTTTATTTATTTATTTATTTATTTTTTTTGTTTGGGGGGGGGGGGAGGGGTTAAACTCGCACCGTGCGCAACATTGACTAATTTTGGCTGAAATTCAGTACTTTAAGAACAATAGAGGTTCATGTGAAAAACGGGTGCATTTAATAGAGGGTAGTGCACTTTTGCGGTATTTTACAGAACTTTAACCCTTCAAAATATATATTCAAAACTTCATTAAAATTTAATTATAGTTCTAAAATGTAGATGTAAAAGATTTACTTCTATTTTTTTTTCTTTTTACTTAATTGAGGAGACATCGGTTGCATGTATGAAGCCATCCACTTCAGAGCACGGGACATGGACCCATCTTAGGGTTCTCCGACTTTCTCCAAAACTGGATCAAACCTCTTTTCTAAGGGGGTAGGTTCGCATTCTGATTCGCTACGCTGTGATCTGTGCACGCTAAAGAGTACGTGTTGGTGGTGGCGCCATCTTTTGAGAAAATTATCACGAAACGAATTTTTCGATTTTTCGTTGAAGATCGGCTTAAAAAAATTAAAAATATTGTAAACGCCGCACCCGGTAGAAACGCCGCACTTACTATTTTTTAACTTTTAAACTCATAAACGCCGCGGCGTTTCTTCCATAAATTACGGTACTTGTTTGCCTATCTGGCCGGCCCTGATTGAGGTGACTAACAAAGCCCGACTGGTCTGATCCGGGGCGGGTAGAATGGCTTCGGAATGCAGCTTTCGTACGCAGTTTGAATCTTGCTTTACTGCTAACTAGCTTTCCATACACGCTTTAAAAGAAAATGAGCGGGGCAAAAATTTAACAAAGAGTCAAAATGACGTATTCGGCGCAGACCGGCGCAAAAATCGGCTAAAAGCGCAGTTCGGCGCAAGAATTTGTGTTTCGGCACAGAATTAACATCCCTGCATTATCTGCACATTCTGTTATATAATAGCGGCCTAGAGTACTAATCTGGAGTTGCAGTTTACATGTCAGATTTTGTAAATCGCATAATTTAAGGGGTTCATGGGCAACACCGTGCGGGAATGCTAGTATTTAAATAATAAACATAACATTTCTATCAAAAAGCTTGTAAACACTTATTTTTTCAAAAATTTAAAACATGGACCCTCTGCTGGGTCACTCGTGTAGAAATTTATCAACTCCTTAGGCACATTTGACAACTGAGATTCATGATACTTTACCCAAGTTACAAATATCAAGTCTAATTTACCATTCAAACTGAGGCGCTGTTAAACATGTACATCCTTGTTTTAAAGTGATTGGTATCAGATGGATCAGAAAAATGGAATGGGATTTGTTTGAAAAATATCACACTCTCCAAAAATATTAGTAATCTATTTTTTGTGATTCTTTAATATATTTCTATTCTTTTAGATCCTTTTACGAATTTAGATTTGATTTATGATTCTAATTAACATGGATGTCATATTGATCAAATAATTTAATTCTCATAGAAAATCTACTTACAATCTGAATACACCATTTTTTCTGTGGTAAAATAAGCTTTGTTTCTGAAAAAGAAGTCAAAAAGCACAAAAACCTTCATGAAATATTTAGAGAATCAAAAGGTTTTTGAACTCAAAATCCCTAAGTACCTGAAAGCATAGATATAGTCCTAAGCTCACTTTTTTGTAAATGGTGGGGAAGGAATCTGCGGTTCTAAGGTATAAAAAAGCCTAAAACCAATGCTCTATGACTTAAATAAATTCATCTTTGTACTTTGTTGCAACTAAATCAGTCAATTAGAGCACAAATTATAAATGTTTAAGCTTCTCATTACAATGATATTGGAGTTTGGTAATTCCTTGCCAATCGGAGATATCCCCAAGTTGGAGGTATTATTTGAAAACAGATTTCAGACACCATATGCAGGGTGTCCAGTACTAACTGTGCCCAATGGCTATTTCCTAAACCGTTAGCCAGAGACACACAGTTCCAGTTGCAAAAATGCTTTAAATTGTATAATCTAGTATATCAGAAACAATCGCAGTCAATCAATCAATCCCTATAAAAAGTATGAAGCTTAAATTTTTATACGGTCCCCGGGTCCTATCAGTTATATTTCAAAAAATTTTCTTTATACGATTTCATGTGCAATAAAAAAAATTTACCCTTCTACGACCAAAATTCACCAAGTAATTGAGCAGCAAACATTTTGACTTAAGTCACTTTTCCACATTTAAAAATGTCCCGTTACGGTAAACCATTTAGGGACAATATAAATACTGAAATTTTAAATTATAGGTTATAAATTCATTTCCTGGCATAATGCGGAGAAAGAAGCAAAACTAATTTAGAATACTTATCTTTAAGCAAAGGGTTATAGTCAGACTCTATAAAAATCTATCCGGGATCAGACTTCAGATCTGGGAACAGTTCATATATATATGTAGTGTTGACTCATTGATTTGGCATGGTGCAGTGCCCAGTGGCCATTTTATTATATTTTTAGTGTCTGGTGGCCCTATTTTTTTTTCTTTCTGCACCCTCCTGCTTTTACATTTTTATTATTATTAGTCAACAATCACCACTTTTTATTTCCTACATACCATTTACGGCCCATTACGAAAATAGGTTAATTAAAATGGCCCCTTCACAAGAAATATGATTGAGTACAAAACCCCATCATAATAATAGGTTCGATTGAAAATGGCCCTTTCACAAAAATTGTCTATGAAATCGGATCTTTCTTCACAAATGTCATTTATTAAATATTCTATTCTTTCAAATCAAAATACTGTTACTGTCTATTTAGTTAAAATCAAGCACGGAGTTACCTTAGTTATATAGTTTAAAATCATTAAAAGCCAATTAAAATCTCCATAAAAGTTTAAAAAATGAGCGCATAAACGATAGACATAAGCAAAGAGCACATAAACGATATAAAATATAATAGACAAAGTACTGCCCTCTCCCGCCTAGCCTTAGAAGAAACTATAGATATAGATTTGTACCAATATAGGTGAAATATCGTATATGAATTTGATGCAATAATTGTGGTCCAGTAGTGATAGTGTGATAAAATTGAAGAACAAAAAAGAACAGTCCCTCTCCCTTTCCCTACTGCCTAACAAATCATGTCTGGCTAAACATTTCTGAAACCTTCTTCAATAAATGTACCATGCATTCTTATAAATAATAAGTATGTGTGTTACGTAATTTGAAGAAAAAAAATTAAGCAGAAAATTCAAAATTACTTACATTAAACAGTATAAGTTTTTTCTTTTTTTAAATCAAAACTTCCAGTTTTGTACAGATTATGCCATATTATACATATTTATGCCATGTTTAAAGCAAAATATTATCAAAAAATCATTTTTCCTATTTCGCTTACGCTTATTTCTACAGGATATTTTCTTCAAAAGAAGGAGAAAAAAAAAAAACCTTAGACAAACTGGAAAAAATCTAACTATGCATTGTAAGTCAGAGCACATATTACAACTCTACAGGTTAAAGTTTCGGGGATCAGATTGTTTCAAACCAGTTTCTATATATGTTATCTACATGTACATTCTCGTGGAGCCCCAAAGTGCCTTTTTGAAAACAGGGTGCCCTTTCTTTAATTTTCCCCACGGCAACCCTTTTTTTCTAGTCAACACTATATGTATAGCATGCGGATGAGTAACACCTAGTATGCTACGCAAAGTATAGGAAGAATTTTCTACACGGGCACATATTTGCATTGCAGCCAAAGGAAGCTATACTTTGAATAAAGGTTACGCTAACAGGATTTGTAATATTATTCAGTTTAAAAGATAAGTTTTTAAAATGCATATATTCATACTTTAAAATGTTTCATGAAGTGTTTTATTCTCTAGTTTTCATATTTTAAGTTATTTAACACCAGTTCATTTAAAAAACTCTAAAAATTTCAATTTTCAGTATAAGGTGTTTTTTTTTTTTTTTTTTTTTTGATACACACAAACATTAATCTTCTTTATTGCAATCTACAATCACAAAATAGTTGATGAAATTGCCAATAAATATTACAAGGCTCAAAACCATGTGCATTAATTTTTTCAAATTCATTTTGTATACATCCCCTATTTCGCATCTCGAAAAGTGCTCTAACTTTAAGCCAGCTGTAACTCGGTAAGTTTTTGTCATAGAAGGACAAACTTTTTTTTATTATTATGGCAGAATTGTAAAATTAAAATTTTTCTAAATATAACAGATAGAACCAGGAGACTATATAAAAATTTTCATGTTGTAATTTTTATAGGAATTGATTTATTGACTTCAGTTGTTTCTGATATAATCGATTATACAATTTAGAACATTTTTGCACTTCGAACTATATATCTATGACTAATGGTTTAGGAAATAGCCATTGGGTCCATTAGCACTGGACACCCTGTATATTGCCAAAAGTCTTAAAGCTTGAGCCACATTTGGCACGATTTAGAGGGAAGTAAATAACCATCATCAGAACATTAATGCATTATAATCAAGTTAATTGGATACTTAGAAGTGGGTGAAAATTTAATTACAAAAAATTTTCATCCACTTTAATATTACATTCCTACAATTATTCCATTACATTCATTCATACAAAGATACATGTCAAAGTAATAATAAAAGTGTTAAAAATCGTTTCATTTAGTAAATTTCTTTCATATTTTAAATTTAAATATCAAATAATCTGGTGACCGTAAGGGGGGGGGGACAATTGATGTTGATCACCCCCCCCCTTGTAGGTACCCATGGGAAATGGGGAGCAAAACAACTTTCAAACCTTTAAAAGGTTAAAAGATTTTTAACCTTTTAAAGTTTTAAAGCAAGTCCTTCCTACTACATTTAATCAAAAACAACTTTCTTTGCAAAGTAACTTACCAAACTGCAGAACAGTTGGCAACCCAGTATTAATGATAATTAAATTAATATTATTGTTAAAAAAAAAAGTATAATGTGATAATTCTGAAAATTATAAGGGGGAAATGTGAATGTGGAAAAACAATGCTAGATTTTAAAATCTGAAAATTTTCTCAAACTATCAAAAAGAAAATAATAAACTATGAAAAAAGACTGGTGTTAAAAACAACTACGAATTTTATATATATATATAATAGATATATGTCAACTGGTACTCTTTTACAACTATAGTTTAAAATGGCATTTGTTCTGTTCCAAGTTTTTTACTAAATTCTCTGAATTTTAACTGACATTTCCAGAAATTAAAATTCCCTCATGTTTACCTGTTGCCTAATAATTCCAGGTTGGTGAATTCTGACTCATTTCAAAAGTGCTTTCATTGGAACTGTGATTTACATTGATGTTAATATTCTTTTTTTCGCTTAGTAATATTTTGGCCGCATCATGGCCAAGTGGATAAGACTGAACATTGTAGATGGCTGAAATGTAATCGCCCAGGGTTCTGGCCTACCTAAAGCTGCCGATCTAACGCTCTGGAGTTTTAAGGGGTTTTCTCCAGATATAATGTGAATAAGCATTAGAATCTCTTAAAAAGCTCTCCATCCATGGCACTCTCCCTCTAGAAATAGTCTTCGAGCAGCTTTATCCAAATACAAACTCACTTGATATTTTATGTGCTATGTTTTTAAAATCTTCAAGCAAGACACTGCCTATAAAAGGTAATGATCAGAAGATGTCAGAATATGTATGAATGGAAATGTAGATGTTGCTTGCCATTGTCAGTAAGTTCATACCTTTCTTGTTTTTGATAATGTTATGTTAAAAAGCCTGCTGTCCTTGTTCAACTTTGTCACAATGCACTTAGCCAGTCTTCCTAAATGAAGCTACATAACTCCAATGATGAAATTTGTTCAATACGCATAGCTACGTAGCTTTCACTGCTTTCTTATTTGTTTGTTTAAGGTATCACACAAATGATTCAACAAAATTATTACAAAATTCCACTTCATTAACACAAAATTTTGTTACATTAACAAAATAAAAATACAAGTACAAACAAATACCGATGATATTTATACTACTATGATTGGCATTTGAAGAACAAATTCATTTAATAACTGTAAATACTTTTTAAAATGTATTTTGTACTTATTCAGGGTTCATAACCATATGAAAATATTTACAAAGATACATAGTATCTCCTAATGTGATGATGAAGACATGAAATAATGATATGCCCAGATTTTTCCAGGAAGCAGCATGTGTCTAACTCCACATTTGGACATGAAGTTCTACAACAGGACAGTTTTGCATCCTGTAATGAAAATAGAAATGAATGAAGCAAATGGTATACTAAAATGGATGTGCTTATTCAATTCATAAACTGCATTAGACTCAATATGACTGGTCTGGAACAGCTTACATAACATTAATATTCTTCAATATACTACAAATAAAAAAAAAGTCTACATAAAATCTGTTTTTGCATATTTGTTAAACAACAACTAAAAATTACTGCTGCATACAGAAGATTAATACACATATCATCAATAATAATATAAAGTAAAATTTACAATATTGTTAAGATAAAAATTACTATGTATAATATTTAGTAAACAAAACATTATGGCTAGAAAATTATATATATTTTTTTATCATAAAATGTTTTCACAAAATTCAATTTTACTCAGCTTGGCAGGGGTTGCTCACATTAAAAATCTCCACAACTGGGCTTTTACAAGATAAGTTTTACCCTCAGAAAAGCTGTAGTCTCACTTTTGAAAAGAATGTGCCGAATTTTGTCTTTTATCACAATTGGTTAAAAACATATTTACATTCACACTGCCATAAAAAAGTAAAAGTAATCATACATTAAGAGTGTCCATAATTGTCAAGAAGCAAAATATCATTAGTAACCTCACAAGCATTAAAAAATTCTCAAAATAGGCATACTTTTTCATAATTTTCGTCGACAAAGAAATATCACTTACTCCACAGTTTAGTTCAAAAATACATTATTGGCATCTTAACACTTAAAAAGAAAATACAGAACACAAAAAAAACTAATTCTTTTTCTTTTTACTTGCTTATTGTATTTTCTTGTTCTCCCTTATACATACACAATCACACTTCTCATACATCATACGCTGATTCAACACAAGTAACATTATAAATTTTCTAATGACATTAAGTTTTAAAAGAAAATTAAGTTATCAAAACTTTAAACTAATCTTGTTTATATCATACTTTCTAGTTCTCTCACATACCTAACACTCTTAATAAGTACAAAAATGTATCATTTTTAAAAAATGTGTTTGTTTGGTCTCCTGTGATAGCTGAGATGCAAATAAAGAGGTTTAAGGAGACTTCTAGAAAACAATGATAGCAGATAAAGCTTGGGGGGCGGGAGCAGAGAGGGAAAAACAACAAAAAATAAAATTTGTCTTTATCCAATCACTAAATAAGTTGCCTGAAAGAAAGGAAAAATTGCTGAATATTTTAAAATAGTATAAAAATCACATTTTTCAACCAAAAAATAGCCCCGCCTAATCTTTTATTTAGCAGCAAAAGGTCCTCTTTAGTCAACAGCGGATGCCCTGTACATGTTATAAAATCTAACCTGCAATAGCCAATTACCTGTTATAACTATTAAAGCTCTAGAATCTTATTCATAATTTGTAATTTCAATTCTCAGCATATTTGTGAAGGATTTAATGGTCTGGAGTTCCACAACAAAAGAATACATTTTAGTTTAAACTTTTGAAATTTTTGGTAAAATTTCTTTGCAGATTAAACAACATACTTATTTGATATAAAGTACTGAAATAATAAAAAATAATTTTGTTCATCATGAGGTTTTAAAGTAAACTCAAGCATAAGAATGAATATTTATCTTTAAAAGTTACTCTCAATAACAATGAACCCATACCTAGACGAAAACAAGTGTTTCTAAACATTTCTTAACTAACAGAATAACACTCACTAAATATCACTGATATATATAGTTATTTAAATATCAACAGATAATCTTTGTTTTGTAGACTCAAATAAGCTTTTGCAGATGCAAACTTTTTTAAAGCAATAATCAGTTAACATCAGGGGCATAGCCAAGGGGGGGGGGGGGGTTAGGGGGTCATAATCTCCCCCACGAGGAATTTTTTGCCATACAAAATGTATATTCTTCACTCCCTTATCACACACATGTATGCATATATGTGAGTCGCAGTAGTTGTAACCCCCCCCCTCATGAAAAATTTCTGGTTAACATGAATTAGTTCAAGCACTTATAATTAGCTCAAAACCCATATCTCACCCATATTTTCTATCTGGCCTATTTAACAAGTGTCACACATAAGGATAATTACAATTAATTGAATTTAAAATATTTCATATCCCAATTACTCCATTTATAATTTTAAAAAATCATTGTTTCATTAAGTCTCTTAGAAAATAATACATGAACCCCAACCCCCCTCCAAAAAAATAAATAAAAACAGATGTAAAAGAATCACAATTCAAATATTTTCAGAGAATATAAATCACTTAGCAAAGCAATAATTAGAAATTTTCTAAACATATGAGTCATTTAGTATGTCCTGAAAAGAATGCTCTGAGGTTATATTAAGTAAATTTAAACTATTGTATATTTCAAAATGGGGACATATTTCTGAAAATTAACTTACTTTATTAAAAATATCTACGAAAGTTATGAAATATGCTATTCATTCAATGCTTCCTTTAATCTCTCCCTAGCCTCCAAGACTCGCTTTTCTTGTAATGCAATATCTTCATCAGTAACATGAAGGCCCTAAAATTAGAATTTTTTTTTTTTTTTTAATCTATTGCTTCATAAGCAACCAATACACTTTTAAATTGTAATAATTTTTAAAACTTGAGATGGTAACTATATAGAGATGTTTGAAGAACATGTTTAATACTGCACATCCCAATTTTCAATATTCAAAAATTATTTAATTTGAAAGAAAAAAAACTACTACTCACCAAGCTTATCTTTAATAATGGTTAAAAAAATACCGTCATTTTTTATAAAAGGTTCATTTTTTTATCAAATAAATAAAAACAAACCTTTTTAACAAAAAATTAAAAACTAATTATACCTTATATTATATCTTTATTTTTAAAATCACTTCAAAGTTATACTAAATGATTAATAGAATACACCTAGTAACTTGTTCTTAACAAGTTCTATAACTAAAGTATTAAGGTTTTTTTTATGAAATTTTGAATTTTATCCTTTTTGGGGGATTGTAAATTGAGAATGAGAGAAAAGGGAGAGTAAAATATGCATAAAAGTTTAAATTAATAAATATGAATGCATCAGCCATTGTAGTGGCACAAAGATAGAACTTTTCAAAAGGGGCTAATCTTTTTTAGTGTGTGTCAGTGAAACAAAACGTTCAAATAGATTTTGATGTATGTTATATTTTATTTAACCTTGGAAACAAGCTGTACTCTCGATACCATACACTTAACCTATGTTTGGCCTATTTGTTCTTGCTATTACTTATGAGGTTCATTGACAGAGCACTAAAGATATGCTCTTTAACAATTGCACCTTTTTGGTATTAAATAATAGTAATAAATTTTAAATAATTATATGCAACAAAATTTTACCAAATTAAGTTTTGTGAAATAAAACCAAACAAAAGTTCACACTTCAAAAATGCCTTTAGTTTGTAAAGTTTAGGATTTTTAGGGCAGCATAGTAGCATAAAGGGTTGAGTTTTAACTGTAATAAAGCAGATGCTACTAAATGTGATCACTTTGAGACCAATAGTGATCAATACGATAAACTTTGAGAACCACCATTGTATATGAATATAGTGACACAGTAAGTATTGTCATTGAATCTCAGGTTTTAAACAGGTTTTTGACAGAACTTAAATTGATTTCATGTGCTTTTTAGGAACTTACCTGCAGAGAAAAAAAGATAATAAAAATAAAATAAAATATAAATTGTATTAAATAATTTATTTTAGTGATTCTAGATTTACTGAGCATCTTTAAACCCTGAGTAGAATATAATATACAAGTTTTAAATTTGCTCAGTAGGTTGCTAAAAGTTAGGATTTGCATAAGACACAAAAGGATTAAACTTGTAGCTGATAGTATTTGAATCTATAAGGCTAAAATACAATGTATTTCTAGTCCATTATTTTACTTACTCAACCAACCCTATTCACAGTTTTGCAGCTAAATTTTATGTATGTAACATGATAGGAGTAGAATTTAATGACTGATTCCAGTGTCTGATTTTCTGAAACTGTGACAATCTCATTTTGCATGCATCCAGCATTCTCATTTTGCTGATAATTGAACGCATACAATTTAATAAATAATGGAAGCAAAATTTAACTTTTCACACCTGGGCTACTTGAATCAAAGCCAAACATAACCACTAAACTATATGGGATGTTCACTAGCCATAAATTTTCACGGAGAGGCAAATTTAAAGTCACTAATCACATGGGAAAAGCTTTTTTTTTTTTTTTCAAAAAAAAATCACTAAAAACTTAAAAAGTAAGTTACAGAATCAAGTGATTTTAATTGTTATAGAATCATAAGAACTTTCCAATGACACAAAGATCAAATTTGTCCAATCAATAGTATGGGAAATACCAGCTAATATGTGAGAGAAAAAAAAACTAAAGAAAATAATTATTATTAAGAATACGAAAAAAAGTAGTAATACTGAGCATCAGAGTAACATATGTAAAATTTCAGCTGAATCAAATGACACAATGTTGGTTGAAATTCAATTTTGAACTAGCTAATGGCATAACAGAGCAAGCTAAGTAGAATTTTTTTTAATGAAATGGGGGGGGGAGGGATGGTTTCCATTGCAATAGTTACAATTTATGTAAAATACAGGCAAAAGCATTTTACTCATAGTCAGCAAGATTTGAGCATATGTGGGTAAAACACTGTGAATTTCCAGTCCACTGTCTTATGTACCCAGTCATTACTATAAAATGATACAAAGATTTTTTTTAAAAAACTTCTACTAAAAATACTAAGTAAATACAAACTATTAATTTTAATTAATAGTTTGGTATAGCAAGGTAAGGTAATGTGTTTGGCAGTGGGGGGAATTGTAGCAAAACATTAAATAAATAAAAAAACTACTAAAAATATTGAAGAAAGAAAAACAATAGTTTTGAGGGTCATCAGAGTTACACATCTATTCAAAGTTTCAGCTCCATCAAATGATATGAAGTGGGTTATATTCATTTAAAAATTTTGAACTGGAATGCCTACAAATTTTAAACTGGGAAGAAGCAAAAAAGTTTCGCAAAATTTTGTGAAATTAAACTGTTTGATTCTTTTAATTAGAGTTTCATTCAAACGACGATGAATTTTATTTGCAAAACATTTTTATTTATACGACAATAAAACGACAACATTTACATTCACTTTTTTCTTCCAAACATGAACCAGAACTACTGGCGTGTTGCCAAAATATTTCTTTACCTCTTTTCTCTCTTCAATTTAATTATAAGTTCTTCGCCAGGGCAACCCATGATGACGTCTAAGTGACGTAAAAGTTTGGTGTGCCCAAACATGCCGCCCGGCATTGCAATGTGACAACATTCAATCATGCCAACATAAAAGTTTATAACATAAATGCACTATAGTTACACTTACTATATGACTATATACAATACAAACAATCACGATAATAACAAATTAGGTAAGTTTTATGTACAAATATTCACGTTACCTCCATCAAGGTGTTAAAGGTAGCAGGCACAGTCTAGAAACAGTTCTTTTGAATACACCTGTCTGCGTTTTTACATCAACAACTCTAATAATTTTATCTTTCCCTGGGTATATATTAATTATACATCACAAAGGCCATTTACATACAGGTACATTATCTTCTTTTATTATGACCATATCCCCGATTTTTATGTCACTTTTTTCAAACATCCATTTTGAACGTTGTTGTTGATTATTTAAATAGCTGTTGTACCATTTTTTCCAAACTGTGTCTACTACTTTATTAGTTTTTTTGCCATAGACTGAGCCTGTTAGTTTTAATGTCCAATAAAGACGGTTCCGGTATAGCAGTAAGTGGTCTCCCTATAATAAAATGTGCCGGTGTTAGCACCTCCAAATCGTCTATCTCAGCTGAAAGAGGAGTCAGAGGACGTGAATTTAACATTGCCTCAATTTGTACGAGAAGGGTAAGAAATTCTTCATATGAGAAAAGTGTACTGCCTACGATACGTTTCATGTAATATTTCAATGATTTTATCCCTGCCTCCCAGAGACCACCGAAATTGGGAGCTCTAGGAGGTATAAACTTCCATTCTATTTTTTCTTCAATAGAAAAATTTACTAACGATTCATCTTGAAATTTTATTAATTTAAAGAGTTGTTTCAATTCGTTGTTTGCACCAACAAAATTAGTAGCATTATCCTAGAAGATTTTTGAACATTTGCCCCTTCTCGCTATGAAACGTTTAAGGGCTGCAATTAAGGATTCCGATGTTAAATCGGAAACAATTTCCAAATGAATTGCCTTTGTCACAAGACAAATAAATAGACTAACATAAACTTTCGAAGGAGAGGCTTTACGTTGGTATTTGTTTTTTATGAAAAATGGCCCACACAAATCAATTCCAACTGAATTGAACACAAAATCTCGGTTGATTCTTACTTCAGGCAAATCTCCCATTTTTTGATTACATGTTTTAGGATTCACTCTAAAGCATAAAATACAATCATGAACTAATTTCCTGCATAAATTTCACCCATTTAAAGGCCAATATTTTTGTCTTATTTGATATAAAAGAGTTTGTGGGCCAGAGTGTAAATATTTTTCATGGTAGTATTTAATTATCAATAAAGTTAGCTTATTTTTGGCAGGAAGTAAGGAGGGATGTTTCTGCTCATAAGAAATGGATGCATTATTTAATCGCTCCCCTACCCTTATTATTCCTGATTGGTCAAGGAAAGGATTAAGATTTTTTATCTTACTTGTGTGAGCCACTTTACTGTTTTTCCTGAGACATCTTATGTCATCTTTAAACTCACTATTTTGGGCAATTTTTACTAATAGATTTTCTGCCAACTCCACTTCCTTTTTTGTGAGAAGACCAGAACATTTCTCAGCATTTCGACGACAGTTTTTAGAAAACCTGAAAATAAAGGCTAAAACACGTACAATTTTAGCAAATTTGTTACTAATACTACACAAAGAATCAAGGATATCTGGAACGAGTTCAATTGAAAGAGTTAATTTAGAGTCATCTAATTCAGAGTTCTGGAAATTCTTCTTCATTTCTGGAAGAATATCTTCTTCGGATATTTTAAGATCTTCCTAACTCTTTGGAAGGTAACGAGACATCAGGAATGTCGGTCCATTCCACCACATGCTGCTTTCTAAAAGGGAATGAATACTAGTACCTCTGGACAGTTGATCGGCAGGATTATCGTTGCCAGGGCAGTGAAACCAACTGTTTGTGTCAGTCAATGACTTGATTTCTTTCACACGATTAGCTACGAACTGTTTCCATTTTTTGTTCGAACTCTTTATCCAATATAAGACAATTTTAGAATCTGTCCAGAAGTAAGCTGATGATATTCTTTTTGAATCAATAATTTGTTTGATTTTACCAGTCAAACGTGCTGCTAATAATGCGCCAAGAAGTTCCAACCTTGGTATCGTGACCTTTTTAAGGGGAGCAACTCGGCTTTCGATGCGATGAGATTGACTTCAACTCTGTTTTGTTTCACCACACGTACATAGACTGCCACACCAAAGGCCTTCTTACTTGCATCACAGAAACTATGGATTTCGATTTTTTCAATTTCATCATCAGAAGTGTAAAGAATGTTCCTGGGAATTTTCAATTCAAAAAGCTTTGGAAGTTCAGCACACCAGAGCAACCATTCTTCTAATATGTCTTCTGGCAAGTTTTCATCCCAAGGAATTTTTCTTGCCCACAATTTTTGGAAAAGGCATTTTGCTCGCACGGTAAATGGAGTCAACATTCCAAGGGGGTCGAAAATCTTCCCTACTGCTTGCAGAAGAAAACGTTTTGTATTCTTTTGACAAGACAAGAACTGAACCAAACTTTGAACTTCCATTGTAAGGCAGTCATCTACAGTGTTCCATGCCATTCCTAAGACCTTTGCTAAATTGGATCCTAAGCTAATCGAATCATATTGTGCTTGAGTGTCAAATCCACATTCTTTCCAATTTTCCATTAAGGCTTCATCATTAGATATCCATTTTCGAAGAGTCATATTTGCTTTCTGCATTATTTCTTTCGCTTCGCAAGAGATTTTTAGAGCATCTTGTATACAATCCGCACCAGCAATGAAATCGTCTACATATAAGCAATTATCAATTAATTCTACAGTAGTTGGATTTTCGATTCGAAATTGTTCTATGTGCTTCTTTATTGTTGCTGATAACAAGAAAGGACTAGCGTTCACTCCAAAAAGGACACGCTTGAACCGGTAAGTCTGAAGAATCTTTTCATTTTCTTTTGCTTCTTTAAGCCACAAAAATCTTACTGCATCCCTGTCTTTATCAGACAATGATATCTGTAAAAAGGCTTGAGCGATATCTGAAGTCCATACATTTTTATGCAATCTAAAATGAACAAGAACGTCAAACAGATTCGGATTAAGATTTGGACCTGGCCACAAGCAGTCATTCAAAGACAACTCGTTGGTGTCGTGTGAACTTGCATCGAACACGATTCGTGTTTTTGTTGTAAGTCTGTCTTCCTTGCACACAGCTTGATGAGGTAAATAGTAAGTTGGTGTATCCGACGTTTTCTGGAGATGTGCATCTTCAATTATTTCTAGTTGTAAGTATTCTTCGATTATGTCTTTATATCGTTTGTACAAATCTTCATTTTTGTCAAATTTTCTCTGTAAACTTAAAAGGCGTTGCCTAGCGACATTATAATTGTTTGCAAGTTCAGGTGAATCTGTCTTCCATGGAAGACGTACCTCGTAACGACCATTTTCAAAGGTTGTAGTTGTATTAAATATTTTCATTGCCTGATCCTCTTCTAATTTTACATCTTCATGCACTATTCCTAGAGATTCTAGTTCCCAAAATCGCTTCAACTCATTATTCCAGGGCTTGTTTTCTTGTATTAAATTACAGCGGATTTCATGAGACGGTTGAAGTTCTTTTAGAGATCCTGTAGCAATCCACCCAAACACAGATTCTTGCATGAGCATTTGATCGTTAATCTTGCAAGTATTCCCTTTTAAAATCTTATAGAACAGTCCCGCACCTATTAGTGCATCGATTTTTCCTGGTTTGAAGTATGCTGGATCAGCTAATTCAACAAATTTAGGTATATTAATTTCAGAGATATCTAGATGTGTAGAAGGGGTAAAACTTGTAATTTTTGGAACAAGAAAAAATATTTCTTTTGAAGAAAACGATTTATCCCTGTTACTTATGCACGCTTGTGCTGACGATTTTATGGTAGTGACGTTTCCGCCCAAGCTAGATACAGGTGCATTAATATTTTTCTTGATTAATGACAAGTTATTTGCAAGTTCTATCGTCATGAAATTAGATTGCGATCCTGAATCTAAAATGCACCTAGCAGGGATAGATTTACCCAATCTATTAGTCACCCAAACAATGGCTGTTGAAAGCAAAACTGTTTTATTTTTCACTATCGATTTTGACGATACAGAACTGAAATTTTTTGTTAAATTAGAATTTTCTATTTTGTTTTCTTTTAGACTCTGGTTAACATCAAAAATGTCATCAGTGTTCGATGAACTACTTGCATTTTCGAACGAGTGCGGCGGTGCGCCGTCTCTATGCAACAAAACATTATGTTTCAATCTGCACAGACGACAGACATATTTTGATTCGCAATCTTTAACTTTATGTCGACTGCTCAAGCAATTTATACATAATGAAAGTTTCTTAACAGTCTCGAAACGTTGCACAGGATTATTTTTCAAAAATATTTCACAACTATATAACGCATGCGATCTATTCTTACAAAGAGGGCACATTCGGTTACTATCATGGCTTTTGCGTGAAACTAATGTTTTAGTTTTATTTTGTACTGAAATTATTTTAGGTTTCATTACTACATTATAACTCTTTTCTATATTCTCCAACACTTGACATCTTTTTTGTAAAAAATCAATAAATGAATTCCAATTTGGAAGCTCGTTTGAGTTTAAAGTTAACTCGTAGTTTTTTCTACTTTCCTTATCTAATTTCTGCAGAACAATATTTATCAACAACATTTTGCTGAGTGGGTTTAATTCTAACTTCAACAATTTTAAAGCCCTTAAATGCTTTTGGTAGCAATCAACTAAGTGTCTTAAATCCTTAGATGACTCATGATTTACTTTTTCAAAACTCAAAATCATATTTAAATGCGTGTTTACTATTAAACGTTTGTTTTCAAATCGTTCATTTAGAGCTTTGAACAACGAAGAATATGTGTCATCTAAGGTTTGTATTTCTTTCGCGGGACCAATTAGGGGCGACTGTAAATAATAAAGCTTATGAGAATCACTTAATTGTACATTAGAATCAATTATCATTTCAAATTGATTCTTGAAATTCAACCATTCATCATATTTACCAGAAAATTTCGGCAGTGGAATATCTGGCAATCAAACAACTGCAGTATTATTGTTCTCAACTTTTGCAATATTTTCAAATGATTTATTTAATGCATTTTCTTTATTAGAACTCAAAGATGTAATGAGAGATTTGAGACCTACCTCTGCTTCTTCTATTTCTTTTTCCATTTCAATGAAAATGGCTTCATGCTCGTTCAATTCTTTATCCGAAACTATCGAATAGTAATTTCCTTTTAATTCATCAAGTTTTTCTTCTTGTTTACGTAAAAGTTCCAATTTTGAACGAATTAATGTTTCTGTAGATTTGTCAGCTTCTTCCTTTAGAAACGTTACAATACGAGTTATTTGTCCTTTTAAATTACTTCTTTTTCTGTCGAGAACGTTTATATCCAAAGCCATTTCACTAGATTTCTTTTATTCTAAAAGCGTACTATAATCCAAAGTTCTGCGGTTCTATGACGGACCATAAATGTTTGATTCTTTTAATTAGAGTTTCATTCAAACGACGACGAATTTTATTTGCAAAACATTTTTATTTATACGACAATAAAACGACAACATTTACATTCACTTTTTTCTTCCAAACATGAACCAGAACTACTGGCGTGTTGCCAAAATATTTCTTTACCTCTTTTCTCTCTTCAATTTAATTATGAGTTCTTCGTCAGGGCAACCCATGATGACGTCTAAGTGACGTAAAAGTTTGGTGTGCCCAAACATAAACAATACAAGAGTTCAAATTTTAAATCTCAAAATAGCTTTAGTTTAGAAAGTTTAGAAAGCTTCAAATAGCATAATAGCACAAAGGGATGAGATTTTAATTGTAATAAAGCATAACTTAATTGTAATAAATTCTGCTTAACGTGATCACTTTGGGACCAATAGTAATCGATAGGATCTACTTTGAGAACCATGTATATGAATATATAGTTTGGAAAATGCATAACAAAAAATTTTAATAATAAAGCCAAACATGAAATAAATTTTCCGGGTAGGATTTGCAACTAACTGGAACAATACATGTTACTTATTTCAGTTTCATTAGATTTCAAGTATACAACAAGCACTGACAACTGTGTGAAATGTTACAAAAATCTTGCATGAACTAATATGGTATGTTTGATAACAAGAGCTTGCTCAGCTGGCACTATTGTGTATACTCAAAGCTAGGGTATACTTTGGTGTGAAATTTGTAGTGCTATTTTATGATGATGTAAACAATATTAACCACCATTAGTATCCACATGTAGTCATTTGCAACATAGCCTGATTCCAGGGAACAAAGGAAAGTTTACTAGTCACTGTCATAAACTGACATACACATACAATATTAAGAAAAAGTAGGGTGGGATGGGACATTAACAAAAATATTTCTTACAAATTACTTTCTACTTGTACAATTTTGAAAGTTATAAAATAATATCTTCAAACATTTTAACATATTTTAAAAACATAAATTTGATGGTAATTATTAAAATAATAGTTACATAGTTAAAATAGCAAGAAAAATTTCTCATCTCTCCCTTACATGAGGGGGGGGGGAGGACATGCTTTTAAAAATTGAAATTTATGCAGAATTTTCATAAATATTTGGGGAAAATGATAGAGTGTATAAATAATATTCCCTAGGATTACTGCATAGTATAGCATGTATTTATCTAACATATTGTCAAAATCAAATGAAAAATATGCCTGCGCACGACTAGTTCCACAAATTGTTTTTGGTAGATGCAATTTTGCAGCAAAATCTTCTTTCTGGATGATGGAACAATCAGCTTCTTGTGGAAAGATAAAATTTTCTCATCATTTTTCCTCTCATTATAAGTGTCCCATCCCTCTCTTACACAACACACACACAACAACAAAAAAAAATTACTAAAAATATGCTGCTGTTAGGCCTAACTAAAGTGCTGATTTATAAAAATTATGTTCGTAACTCTATAATACATTAAGAAATTTTTTTTTATGTTACAATGAATGAGACTGAAAACTTTCATCTAAAGTATAAGCAGTTACTTTCAATGTTAGAAAACAGCTTTTTTGTCATATAATCTCACAGAAATTTGTAACAAAAATTATTTATAAAATATTTTGAATCTTGAAAACAGGAAGTTAGTATTATGTAAAATACGTACAAGTACTAAAGGCTGAGTTGGATTAATAAAAACCCCAGGACTTTTATCTAACAAAGATTTTGGTTTGTTCTGGCCAGTAATGGGATGACCATTTATGTAAAGAGCTGTTGCAATACTTCTTAGAATTGTGTCATCTCCTAACTGCAAGCCAACAGCTAGAAAAGAAAACATACTTCAGTTTGTAAAGGTACAAATGCAACTTTCATAAAAGTAAAATATAAAAAATAAAATTAAAAATTCATTCATGATGATTTTTTAAAATTATACTTTACTTAATTTTTGCATACAGAGAAACGTGTGACATCTGTATTAATAAGATTTG
Source organism: Cheiracanthium punctorium (assembly GCA_038373885.1). Taxonomy (NCBI): domain Eukaryota; kingdom Metazoa; phylum Arthropoda; class Arachnida; order Araneae; family Cheiracanthiidae; genus Cheiracanthium; species Cheiracanthium punctorium. Next base: position 165,177 of record JAWZYV010001099.1, on the reverse strand, counting down.
AAAATTATCATTATGGGATTTTTATGGTTGAATTATAAGTAAATAATTTTTATTTTTTTTAACTCTCACTTTCTGGCTGTGGGCAGTGTTGCATCATTTCGAACTCAAAAACTAAGTAGAGCATAAAAGGGGGTATCTTTTTCATGTAAGCAGGGGGCGGCACTTATTCTAGGGCCCCCTTTGTAACCATCTTAATTTTAAATTGCATTCAGAATCTGAGAGATTTCAGTGCCAAGGAAGTCGGTGAGAAACAGGATTCTCTCCGAACAAGATTTATTAAGATGGGGAACAAACTGGTCGCCGGAGGTGGCTAGTATAATGATAATTTAAAATTTAGCTTTCCACAGCAGACTAATTTAAACTATCTATATCCTGACATAACAGGGCTCATAAAGAAACAAATTGAAGGAAGCACATATAATTCAAAATATTCATACATTTTCAAAACATGAAATGGCTCATATACAAGGCACAATCTGTGATCACAGAACAGATATAATTATTGAGCATGTGCAGACTCAGCAAACATACTGTTCAGAATAAGGAATTCCATCCACCACTATTGCAAACATTAGAGAGTGGTGCTGCTCACTGAAAAGAAATATCTAAGTTCCAGATGAAAAAACTCTTTCAGACAGTGTGTATCTTTTTTCTACAAAAAAAAAATAATATGTGCATAATTTGCAGCAGAAATATTTAAGTAGGAATATACTTCATATTATAGAAAATAAATTGATATTAAGAGAAAAAATGCTGGAAAATGTATGTGCAAAATTCCAGAAATCCGAATACAGTCTGACATGCAAACACCCATGACTTTTTCATTTGATATCTATGTGTGCTATTTACAAAGTTCTTTTTTAGTTTTAATCACTTAACACAAACTTTCTGGTGGTTTTAGGTGGAAGAGTGCATTTCAAAAGAGGAAGAAAAAAAACACAAGACATCTTTCACTTTCTTAAAATAATTCAGCTGAAAATATTAGCTGTATTCTTTAAGCAGTTGCATATGGTACAGAGTTTATATGAAAGTCAATTCTATAAATAATTTTCTCTCAGAGTACCATTTTTATTTAATAAAGATGCAGCTTTTCATGTATATAAAACTGATTATGAAAGTATACATGTTTAACCACTTAAATCAATTTTTAGTATAATTAAAATTCGTGACTGTTCAAACTTGTCATAAGTGCTTTGCAAATTTCAGTAATTTTGTAATGTAGATTTCCTGTTGGAAAATGTCCCCTGTTTTCGACCAATAAAAGTGATGAAATCAAAAGAATAATTGCAAAAAAAAAGGAATACCACACTTCAGATACCCACGATACTCACTGATATACTCAAATCAATGTTGAAAATCCTTTGCACTATGTATTAAAAAAACTTTTCAGCCAACCCAACATTGATTTTTTCTTTCTTTTTTTTAAGTTTTATATATAATTTGAGTCAGAATGGGATGAACCTCAGAAAATTTGGAAAAACAATCATCTTAATTAGATTTTTCATGAGTTTATAATTCATAAAATCAGGAATGGATGTAAAAGATAATTAACAGATGTCATTTATCAGCATTGTAATGCAAGGTATATAAAATATATCTGAAATGAAAACATGGGATCTTTAATTGAGAATGAAATTTTTTTTAGATTTAATGAACATTTTAGATTTGAGAATACCAGAGACTTAATGATATGTTACTTATTTTTGAAGGGTGAAGTGCTGGAGGAGGGGGGAAGGGGGGGGATAAGGGGGAAGTTGTCTTATCTCTCATCCCTTTGAGCAGAGCTCATCTCTATCTCTCACCCCTTTAACAGAAGGAAGGTGGTTAGTTAGTGCTGCATTCCTCCAGTTAGAGCTTAGATAGCTGTTTGTTTCTTCAGTTAGCAATGAACGTGTGTGCTTCACAAGGGTTTATTTATTTATTTTAAGTCCATTTTACGTAGGGGGAACGTGTGGGAGGGAGTGACATCAGGTTACATGCTTGATTTTCTTTCTACGCTCTTTAATTTTTTGAGGTCACTTGAGTAAAAATTTGCATAGATATACGTAGCAAAATATAGATGGCGCAGTCTAAGAAATTTCTAACTATAGACTAATTTTAAAATTCTTTTTGGATGATTGAAATAAGTCAATCAGATATTTGTCAATTGCCTCTTGATGAAAAGTACTGCATTACTGATGAGGAAAAAATAAATGATAGTACATTGAGGAAAAAATAAATGATAGTACATTAAGTTAAAATCAATCACGGAAGTATCTTAAATTTAGTTAAAAACACATATAAAAGCCTTTAAAACTCCATTAAAAAACTTAAAACAACACACGATTTAGCATTTTCAGCAGCCTATCCCGCTGCCGTCTTCAGAACTGATGAGTCTCCTCCCAGCTTCAGCACATCATACCAGGCTCCATCAATCTGTGCATGCGTCATATTGTTGACGGCACCCCCTTGTGTAAGTATTTCCAATGCTTCGTGTTTCAAACTATAATTACGGTTATTGTAATTGGCTAGTGTTTTGGCTAAATATCGATATAGATTTCATTAACGTTAAAAAAAATAGCCAATTACAATGACCATAATTATAGTTTGAAATGCCAAGTATTGGAAATACTTACACAAGGGGGCGCCATCAACGATATGATGCACGCGCAGATTGATGGAGCCTGGTATGATGTGCTGAAGCTGGGAGGAGACTCATCATTTCTTTTTTTTCCTTCCTAAGGAAAGTGCTAAATGGTGTGTTGTTTTTAACTTAAGTTTTTTAACGAAGTTTTAAAGGCTTTTACATGTGTTTTTAACTAAATAAATGATAGTAGTTTTGAGCTGATTACACTTGGAGACATATATGGGCAATAGAATTTTAGAAGATAAATTTAATTTAAATTTGTTTCAGAGATGAAGCCGCTAAAATCATCATTATACCTGCACCCATCAGTCGAAGTCTGCAAAAAATTGAGATACACATTACGTAGTTACATGATAAAGGCTTTTTGTAGTGTGCCAAACAATATATAAAGTGTTTTGAATGCAAGAAAAGGCTCCATCCATACTTCCCACCATATTGTAGACATTGAGAAAAAACTGCTAAAAAATGATAAAAAGAAATTAGTGTTTTAGTATGCTTTAAAATTTTTGTACTACTGGTTGAAATTCTAAGCATCCTCTAAAGAATAAAATATTTTATTCTTTCTTGATAAAATATTTTAGTTTTAAAATTGCATTCATTTATTACATCTGTATTATCAGTCAAGAGTATGGAAACGTAAAATTGTTTCTGTTCTTTTATGCATTTTTGTATAGAATTTCTTATAAAATATTATACTAACTTTAAAATTACAATTTTTTTTTATTTTCTTAAATTTTAATCATTTTGCACCAAATTATCAAGAAAACCTTTATTACTGCATAAAATTTATCATACAGCATTTTGTTGTTTACATGAGGCAACTATAGAAGAAGAAAGATAGCAATATGTGCCAATGTTTCAAAAATGGAACATCAAAGAAATCAGTGAAGGGATTTTTTTAAGGCAATGTTTTGTTTTATAGCTATTATGGGTGTATTCTAATGTAATTTTGATGAATTAATTATATCTTTTATTCCTGGATCATAGTAGGACATTTAAAGGGTTAAATAAAAAATGCTCTTCCTCTTTTAACACCTGAAATTTACAGTAGCATGTGATTTCCTTCATTTTTACATGAGTATTATAAAAAGAAATTTTTCTTATAAATTAAATAAAAGTTCCACTTGCATAAATTGCAGGCATAGGGGTATTTATACTGAGTAAGTTTCACCAAGTACAAAATATACTATGTTAAACAGTGCCGGATTAAGACAGCATGCGACCTGTAGCAATGTTACCAAGGGGCCCTATGTTCAGTGATGCACCCAGAAAGCTTTCTTTCTTTTTTTCTTTAAGGGGGAGGAGTTCACCCTTATGTTACAGTAGTATAGATAAATTAACTGAGAAAATAAATAGTGCTAATTGTATCATAATTTATTTTTAGTTCTAATTAATTAGTTAATGGGATTGCTAATGCTAATTAGATGTAAATGAAACTAAAACTTCTCACGTGTCAGATTTGGGAGGGGTTTATCCCAACTACGCTTGCCAACTTTTATACACCGATTCATGGGACTTTCGAGATTAAAATTTGAGACATGGCTAAAATAAGCGGGACAGTGGTTACTCATTACACACAGGCGAGACAGTTAAAACCAGATTTAATTTTACACTTTAAACAGTTTTATTGAATACTATGCTTACTACTACTTTAGCATAATTATACATAACATAGAAAACTAATGAAAAATTAACTTAAAGTATTAGTCTTCCATCTTCCATCTTTATAATCTAAACAAAAAGTAGTATCATTTGCAATTAAATTAAATAAACTTTTTCTTTTCTTTTACAAACAAAAGAAAAACCTTTTTACTTTGTCATTTAAAAAAATAACTAAAACAATCCATGAGAAGGTATCGATAACAGTAGCCTTAAATCACATCTTCTACTAAGATTGCAATAATTATTTGGAAGAAAAAAAAAACTTAAGCTATATTAAACCACTTTTACAGAGATCATAATATTACTTACTAGCCGCCTTCGGTGCCCAGTTTTGGCCATCGATGGCCACTTCGCGGCCAAAATGTGCAACCTACGTCACACGGGCCTCTTCGCAAAAGAAATTTGCAACCTGCGGGTCATCCGCCATCAACAACCAGTTGGTCCGGCCGCTTCACGTCCAGTCTATGCAACACACGGGCCGCTTTTATGCATTTCAGTGAGCAGCCGCATCCAGCAACCAGCTGGTCTGCCAATGGTCTCTTCACAAAAAGTGCAACCTGCAGGCAACCCGCCTTCGGCAACCATCTGGTCCATCAATGGACAGCTTTAAAAAAAAAAAAAAAAAAAAAATGCAACCTACAGGCCGCTCACCTTCAGTGATCAGCTAGCTGAATGAGGAGGAAGATGTTAACTGTGTCAGTCTAACAACTACGTCTGTGATTTTATTTTTTTTAAATTGGAGTCGTGTTTCAACTTCTCAACTCTGAACTCTAGAATTTTTTTCTGTTTTCTTAAGATATTAGATTCAACAGAAAGAAATTCTGTTCAGAGTTGTTGAAACACGCCACCAACTTTTTAAAAATAAAATCATAGACTAGTCGTCATTAGACTGACTGATACAGTTAATAGAGGCACAAAGACTACCTTACTGGTCAGCAATTTTTTTAAGCGAATTTTCACGGGCCAGCAATCCTGGACGGCTTGCCAGCTAGTAATTATAGATTTATGACAAAAACACAATAAACGACACCAAATTAACCTAAATAAAAGCTATGATCCAACAACGTTGAAATCAAAATCCATGTGGTTAAATGAATTCAAAATTAAACAAACGCTTACAAACAACATACATATGTCACCAAAACAATCTAAAACACTCAATTAAACACCTCAAAATTTAACAAATACTTATGGATTTATGACAAAAATAAAACAAATGTCCCAAAACAATCGAAATAAAAGTTACGATTCCAACAACGTCGAAATCAAAAGCATCCGTTAAAACGAATTCAAACTTAAACAAACGCTGTCACCAAAGCAATCTAAAACATCAAACACTTTTAAAATAGGATTTCACAAATGTCATGCCGTTAACATTTAAAAACACTCAGGTGAGAGAAATTTTTTTAAAAAAACATAACTTGCACAAACAACAACAAATACATTTTTCTCATCTCTAAAAGGCTGTCAATTTCTAAAAAAGAATTCCTACAAATAGGTATACTCCAGGTGTTTAAGTGTTGTGCAGACAAAATTTTACATTCTCAATAAATTTGCCCCAAATCTATCAAATTTTTCAGTTAAATAGAACTTAAATAAAAATGTCCTTGCATTACCTGCCAAGCAAAAGGAGTATTTTTGCCAGTATATGACGCCCTCTAATTGATCTATGCAAGAGATTACATTCCGAGATTCTTTTTCAAAGAATCAAGAAATGAATAGTCTTCGTTTCTCTGTTTACTTTTCAAGGAGTGATATCTCGCTAGATATTTAGAATGGAAAGTAGCTGCAAGTTTAAGAAAGGTTAAATTTTTGGAGATCTTTCGAACGGTATAAAAAGTTTTGCTTTTAGTTAGAGATAAAAATGTAGTTTTTATCAAAATTTCAACATGGCGGCAGATGCACCAGGAGCGATGAGCGGATCCCAGAATTATTTCATTGGAACTAACTTAATGACATTCGCAACCTTGATCTGTGGTTTTGATTAGCCAAAAGCAATTCTTTTACATTGAACGCAGTTAATTTCTGTGATTAATATAATTCATCAGAATTGTGGAGTCTCAAAATATAAAATATGGCTCACATTCTACATATTATTATTGTTTGAAATAATTCTGTATTCAAACATTGTAAAGTGTAAAAAATAAGTAAGTAAGTAAATAAATAAATGAATAAAAATAAAGCAAGACAAATACAAAAAGCTTTCTAAGATGGCTTACCACCTACTCCATACACCTTTGAATTTCGCCAAAGCTAACCCCCCCCCCCCTTAACTCTAAAACAGAACTTTGGCTTAACTCTAAACCTTAACTTTGGGACGGCTCAACATCCAATTAAATACCATCCTCATATTTACCACAAAACAAAATAAGTTTAAGTCCATTATTTAAATAAAAACTTTTGTTTCATGGGAAATTGTCTTTTTTCCTACATTCCTTTGGACCTTAGCTCTCGGGGAAATGAGGCTACACAGAGAAAATTTTCAGAAATATACACAAATATTTTCTCTATATTGAATCATTTTGAAAAGTTAATTACAACTTCATAAAAAAAAATTCATTCGATTTGTTACTGCAAAGCCCTTGAAATGACTGCGGCCAATATAGGTTACAGCCTACTTAGCCTGATGAATAATCTGGCCCACTGATGGATTAATGCAATTTTGTTGGAGGCAGTTAGTTGGAAGATTCATATACAAATCCATTTTATGAAAGAAAAATAGGATTGTTCACATTAATTTTGTTTTTCTCGGGAGGGGAGGTCGCCCCCCTCCAACCCCCTTTCTTTAATGCGGCCCTGACTCTGTTCTTTCATTTTGGCACTTAGTTTTCCTTGTATATTTTGTTTATTTCTGGATTCATTCTTCAAATAAAGACAAACTGGTAACATTATTGATAAGGAATGCATATTTTAAAGGCCATACTTAAGCGGATGGTCTAAGGGTCTCCTCCAAATTGCAATGAGAACAAAAAGATAATGATGAAACATTTTTTGTAAACGTCTGACTTTCCCACCAACAAAAACTTCAAGTCAAAGGCGCAGAGCCCGTAGCATTTGCTACTTCTGCTATATGGCAAATCTGGCACTGATGTTAAACCATACAAGGTTAATCAAATATAAATGAGTCTTTCAATCTTGCACATGCAATACCGTAACACGAAAATTTCCGCTTCAGATGCTTTTGGTCAAGGAAATCAAGAATGAGAAAAGCAGTTGATCAGATTCATTCATTCCCACCAATATCTATCAGTCTTATATCTAAACATAGAATTGGTCTCTGTCAGACAGTGCATCATTATCAAGTGTCTGAGTTAAAACCATGCAAAATACTTAGGAGACGGACTAAATAATCCAAGGAAAAGACTGAAGAGATTAAGTGTTTGATAGACAGAAGAAATTTGTAAATGAGCTAGAACACATTGAGAATGTGAGCCAATCTGACAACAGAAAGAAACAACATTCCCATATTTAACTACTTTTTGAGTGTGACAGTCATTTGATCACTGCTCAGATTGTAGATGAGGTGAGGATAAGTTATAGCAGAGCTTTCTGCGCCATTACAGAACTAGATTTTACACTACAGAACTAGATTTTACAGTTTAGAAAAGTATACACCAGGTGGGTTCATTACTATCTTGTTCTCCAAGACAACACTCATACAGTACTCCTGACCCAAAAAAAAACTGGAACACTCAGCTGAAAAACACTTGAATATCCTACTTATTGCCCAGATCTATTACTTTAAAACATTCATGCCTTTGGTCTCAAAGAAGCTTTGGGAGGTCAAAGGTTCAATGATGATGCTGGGATTGAAACCTATGTGTGCAATTGACTGCAAATACGACTAATATCACTTTGTGCAGATGAGATAACAAAGTTATCAATTTGCAAGGGCAAATGCCTTTTAAATGCAGGAATTAGGAAAATTATCTGTGCTTCTGTTTTTGAAATATCAAATAAAAAAATTTAAAAGGAAAATTTTGTTTACATTCTATTAACCCTTCTACTATAACCTGTTTTTACCTTTGATTTTAGATGGCAATTCTGACGTTTCGATAACTTTGCCATTCTTGTCACAGGCACTTAATCCTTCAAGTCTTTTCTCCCAAAAGACCTACAAAAGATGTTTGAATTAATTCTGTATAATATTGGAAGTATAGTAATAATAAATAACATTGTACTAACTTGCTTTGGTTTCTCTTGAGAACCCTTAATAACTTCTGTGTGGATTTGAGATTTTTCATGATTTCTAATTACTGTAACAGACTGTCTGAAGATTGAAGCAGTTTGGCGAATGGGCAGTACAACAGATGTACCAACTTTATTTGTTTCTTCTTTCTCTTGTTTTTCTGTGCTATCCCTCTTTCTTTTAGTTAGCAGCATCATTGTATGCCAACATTAAATCAAAATTATCAGCAGCTAAAAGAGAAAAACTGTTAAAGTTCTAAATATACATCATCTCTAGAAGTGGAAAAAAATATTTTTTTTATTAGAATGGTATTTTTAATTAATAGAAATATTCTTGATTTTATTAGTAAATTGTGACAAATTATTTACACTTGACACTCCTGTTATAAATAAGCCTACCTAATTTTTAAATACTGTACAATTGTAAAATACAGTGATTGCAAACAGCTATAATAATGTACTACTCAGAAAAAGAATTTATCAATGAGAACTACACAAAACGTAATAGCATTCTATTCTTTAAGTAACTTACATTCAAGTCATCTAAATAGCAAAGGTGTTAAGAAGGAAATGAGGACAAGACTTTAATGCCCTGCAGTGTTAAGGGTTTGGTTTCAATATATATTGGAACTTTTTCGGAATTTTAAGCATTTTGCTCGTGATTTTTAAGAAATAAAAGTGATTTAAATTGCTGATTTGTTTTGTTTTGCTTTTTTTTAAATCAAGGTGATTTAAATCAGAGAACCCTGCTCAAAAGTGATATTAAATGCACTGTAAAAAACACTTATATAACATGTAAAACACATACAACAAAAACACAAAAATAAAATTTGGTAGCACAAAAGTCCATGTAAAGATCAAGAGCTGTAATGTTCAGCCATATTATCTCAATCATGGGCTATGAGGATCTACTAAGACACTAGGACTGAAATGAACAGCAGTGATTTGGCAGTAAACTGGCTAACTCTATTTCCACAAAAATCAGTTAAGCCAAATCAGTAAAATGCATTGGGTGCCAATTACTGGTAGAAACACCCACTCACGGTGGAGATTTCTCCGAGCCATTGAGTTCAGTCAAGTTTTGCTTCAGAAATCTCTGAGTGAATTTTTTAGGGACACCCATTTTTGGTGTATTTTAAGGTTAGACTTTCAGCTCACTGAGATGATTGTCATCCTTTCTTTTAGTTTGTGGCTGTAAGGAACAAATACATATGCCTGAATGGACAAACAAAAACACAATATATATATATATATATATATATATATATACATATATGTTATGGCCAAAGCCCGAAATCTGCCTGTTTGCAAATTGGCCAACGTTGCTGTAAACTTACAGGCCAATGTCCGATCTTTTCTTGATTTAAGGCTTTGGCCAGCCGATTCACGAAGTGGCTTGGACGATCGGCCAAAGTAGGAAGAAAGAAATCAAGAGCAGATTGTTTCGCACACTGTTAAAAATGAAGTATTTAAAAATGAGTACTTCTGTACACTGTTTCTTTTTCTTTTCCTTTTTTAAAGGTACAATTGTTTTAGAAACGAGTTCAAATAAAAATAAGCTTGTAATATATAAAAATATGATCTCGTGTTATTTTGTTCTCATATTAAAGCCATACTAGAAATTATTCAGTGAGCGTATATGTTGAAACAACAAGATAGCACGAAGAATACTGAATCTGCGCCCTTCAAAATGACAAATTATATCTTGAGCAAATGTGTTGTGTAACTTGTAAGAATACAAAGGCAAATTGAGTACCCCATTTTTCAACTACCTTTAAGGGGTATCCTTAGTCTTTTTCTGCTCTATAGACCTAATGCTAAAGATCACAGATCACATTGTCTCCCGAAATATCGCTTCAAAAGAATATGAAACTTTTGGCAAAGGCAAATAGATTTGGCTCAGTCTATCATTATCACTTCAGGCTTTGGCCAAGGATTCCCAGCCACTTCGCGAAATGGCCAGCCAAAGTAGAACATACAATATTAACTGCAAGTACTTCGGACTTTGGCCAAATCTCTAGGCCAAAACGCGAATCGGCCAGCCAAATCACGAACTGGCTGAACTTCAGACTTCGGCCGTAACATATATAAATATAAAGTTAAAATTGCTCCAAATATGCTTTTTAAAGTGACATCAATCTAAATAAGTCTCAGAATTCACATCTTAAGACTGTCACATCAAATACATCATGACACTTCCTCTTGTGTGTACACTAACAAAAATTAATTCCTTGCACTATTTAAGCAAACCAATAAGCTCTTAAAAAAGAAAGCAACTCCAGCAGGGCTTCTATACTCATTTTTCAAAATGAAATTCCATATGTTTTCCAAACATTGACGATGTTCAGGAGATCACAAACATGAACAAAAGAGTTTCTGGAGTAACTCTATCATGTTTACATTAGTCAGCTAAGCAATCCCTTTAATAAATACTGCACTATTTAGAAGTACAAAGAAACTTACCATTAAGACTGTACTCAGCAGCAAAATTAAATAATTAGCTGAATGCTCCAAAAATAATATTCCTGCAAATTCAAAACAAGAATCATTAAAGAATTCATAATGTATAAATATTTACACAACCATACAATTATAAAAGAGTAGTCATATAGGGAAATTTCACAGCAGCTTTTTGCAGGTATTAAAAAAACAATATCGGCTATTGAGACTAGTATAAAGTATGTATTAAATGCTTAATATGAAGAATAAGTATTTTTAAAATATGCTTTTCATTATACAAGTATCTGTACATTTTCATAGATGCCAGCATTTACACAAAAAGAAAATAAATAAATAAAACAGTAAATAATTGTGGATATATAATATGGTTTTACTTTAGCAAACATACTGTAATAATTAACATCTTCAACAGCTGCAATGAATATATTTGTCCTAAGTTTAAAACCAATATTCCAGTACTCACAAGTGAAAATCAAGGCACAGAGATTATGTTGTATATTTCTTTCCCTTTAGTTCAGCAAAGATCATGTAAGAACAGTTTATTAGTCTCCATTCATACTATGATGGGTGAATTACACACGGTAGGGAGAATGTAAACACAATAATACAACAAATAAAGGCAAAACCTTGCACAAGCCATAATAATGGCAGAGACATTCACTTATTTTAAGCATAATACCATCCTACCATACAGTAAAATAATGGTCCAACAGCAGTCGCTTGCCTCCCTCAAAATTTGCACCAAAAGTCACCAAGCTATGCAACTTTTGACAATAAATCATTAAATATGCCCCCCCCCCCCCAAAAAAAAAAGTTTCAAAGAATAAACCCATTTTAGCAATACTTAAATAATGGCAGGAAATCAAAAAATCCCTAATGTGAAATCAATTAAGTAAGGCAATTTAAAAAATTCGTATTTTGTGCTCTAGTTAACCAATTTACTACAACAAAACTACAATCTTTAGATAGCTAGTTTTTAATAAAGCTAATTCCTTGCTCTCTTTCTGCGCAGTGACTAAATATTATAATTTCTTTTTTACCCTTGCTTACAACCAGAGGCATAGGGAGGGCATCATGATTGGGAGGGGAGAACTATGAAATATGCCAACTCAAAATTTGGAATAATTCTAGTTAGTTTCTATCAAAGTTGCCTGATTCAAATCACCATCATTTCTTTTCATTATAAAGGCCGATGCACATATCAGTCCATTGTCATATGCTGGAATGGCAATTAAATGTATTCTTCAGTATCCTCTTACCGGATTGCAAAGAAAAATCACCCCATTGTGTGTAAGGTGTGGTTTTGTGGTTTTACGGGTTAGCTTTTGTCGGTGATTCCAACTGGTAATTAAAATCAGACTCTGCAACATTTCCCCCTTTTTTACAATAGCCTGCACGTGGAAAGTAATCATTGCAAAACTCCCCTCAAAGGCTGGAGCGTACGACAGCAGATTCGTATGAGCATGTGTCTTTACTCTTTCAGCGTCTTGATAAAGGGCAAAAATACAGTTACTTTCACTGTGCAACAAGTTAGGAAGTGGCTTAGCATGTTCAAGGGGGGAGTACATGTCTAAGATTTCCTTTCTAGACTCCTATTACTTCCCTGTAGTGGCACACAAAGGCCTTGGAGGAAAATTTAAAGCATAAGGTTTATAGAAAAAGGAGCGGGCTATTTTAATTTGCATGTGGGCTGCCAACGAGCAAAGAACAGTTCTGATTTGGAGGGGGTCCAAATGTTAAAAAAGGCAACATTTTTTACAAAAAGACTTTATCATGATCATAAAAGACTTTATCTTGATCATGATCATTTTCATGATCAAGAAAATCAAAATTTCGGGGAGTTCAGCGCCCCTTGAACACGTCTTTACTCACAACCACCTGAAAAAATGTAGAACATAATATTTTTATTGTGATACCTTTTGTCATACAACACCACCTAGATATACAATGCCTGAGAACAGAAACTTTTATGTCATCCCTAGATCCACTAAAATGACGTCATCACACATTTAGTTTCACAAAGTAATAAATACTATTCCAAGTTTGTGGTGAATTTACTCACGCATAAAACATTTAATAATTTAAGATAGAAAATTTAATATTATGACACATAGGAAATTTTAACTATCACTAATTATATAATATGATATAGAAATAGATCATAATAAATTATTGTTTATCAGAAAGGTATTTTAATTTTTATCTTTAACTTAAGATATTTTCTAAAATTCGTATCATTCACCAGAAATTTTAAATAGTTTTACTTTGCGGAAGTAAAACTGTGATGATGTCATCTTAGAAGACCTAGTGATGACATAAAAGCTTCTGTTCTCAGGCCTTCTATATCTAGGAGGTGTTGTATCATGGCTGCCAAATCTTCCGATTTTATCGGAAGATTTTCTACCGCTAATTTTTACCTGGCAATTAAAGCTTAAAATAAGTCCTAATTTTTAATGTACAATAAAACTGCTAAAAAATTGTGATCCAAAATCTACCGATATAACCAGAAGAGTTGTTAGCTATGCTTTTACAGACTCTTCCATGATTCAATGTACTTGCATGTTTTTGAATTATATTTTTCTGTATTTACCTTAACTGTTAAAGTAAGAATTTAGCAGTCTTATGGTATCAAACTGTCAAAAATAACATGGTGATTTAATGAAGCCAGGTCTTTTGGGAGGTGTCCAGACCCCGTGGACTACTCCCTTGCATGCGCTACTGCTTCCTTGCATTGTTTTGGAATCGAATCGGGGAATCAATGAAGGAACAAAGTATCTAGTAGGGGATATTTAAAACAATGAATGAAAGCAGGTGAAACAATTTTAAGATTAATAAAGAAAACCAAATATGATGGCCTTCATCATACCACACCACAGAAAAATTCTGCGCTCCCTTCATGTCTGCAGCTAGAGGTTATCGGGATGCTTCGTTGCTGTGATTCACAAAACCTTGATATATTTTTTTTAAATTTATGGTAGATCATTAAATGATTTCTTAGTACTACTATTACTAGTTATTATGTCTGACGTTATTTAACATCATACAGGGCATAACATGAAACATGAAGTGATATGGTAAAATTAAGCTAAAATTTTTGAGAGTAAATTATACTTCTCTTTTTTACACATGGATACAAAAAAATCAGGGCACAGCACCAATTGCCCTTGCAATAGTTAATGCATTACTGGCTGCTTACTTTCTGTTGTGAACACAACTTATAAAAAATATCGATCGATTAAATTTTCCTAATTACATATTTATGCAGATTTTGCTTTCAAATATTTACTAAAGCCCAATAACTCGAATTGTACATTAATCATAACAATGTGGCTATGAAGAACTTGTCAATGTTTAATTTTAATTGTTGTAAGAAGCTGCTTTTTTTACACCACACACATCAGCATCATAATAAATGCACCATAGTAGGAAATAGGACAGTAATCTAGTGCCTAATTATATCTTTTGTGATCCATATAGTATGCACAGCCCTGAGTTTCTCTTGTAGAAATTTTTTATAAAAAGGTGAAGGGTCACTGGACTGACAGGAAACAGCAAATGAAAAATATTGACCAAACTTTTCTGCATCCATTAATAGCCAAATATACTTAAAAGGAGGAAAGAGGGGGTTGGAGTGATACATAATTGCAAAAAAACATACTTATTTTGCTGTCATCTTACACCCATAGGAGGCGGGAATGACTGCCGGGATAAGTACCCTGGACACATGAAATTATTGATGATTCAGGATACGACTGGCAAAAGTATACCAGCACATTTGCCAAAAAAATAGTTTGGCGGGAATGACCGCTGAGATAATGCATAAGTACTGTTTTTTGTTTTAGTTAAAAACGGGCCAGTGTTTGCTAGTTTACATTAGCTGTACAACTAGGCTGCTTAATCCACTGTAGTTTTTTTAGGTTAAAAATGGTCCACTGACTGTTAATTTTAAATTACCTGTCGCTGAATTTTCAGACGTTTTTTAGGTTTAATATGGACCGGTGTATTTTGCTGCTTTCATGTGTTGTTGTTTGTGGAATTTATGTGCAATTTTAATGTGTTAAAATTATTTGACTTTGCTTTGCTGATCGTGCAAAATGGTTGGTAACAATCGTTTGTACTTCGCAACCGCCAAGCTCCATCAACTGTAGCCATGTTTACATGGGGCTCGCATCGCACTGTCTTGGGTCAATTTTACCATATATATATTTATGTATATATCTAATACAATGCACTAAGTTATGTAGGTACTATTATATATATTTATTGTCAAATAGCAAATAATTTAAATGAAAGAAAGGAAAAATTTGGATAATGCTTAATAAAACCCAAAGGAACCTATTTCTGTGTGGGTTTATGAGACTTTTTTTTAAAACCCATCCGGGTTTTTTTGGGGGGTCTGCAGAACCCTGATTATTACTACAAAATAATTAAATGAAATTATCAGTAGATTATCGCTCAGTAAAAATTTGGGCGTTTACTGGTTCTTTATAGTTGGGCACCCAAATTATTATCAATAAGCAAGTGTAAAAAAGAATCAATACACGCTTCAGTTAAGCAGTAAATATAAAATAAAGGAAAAAAATTAAAAACAACATATTACATAAAGAAAATGAACAGCGACATGTTTAAATGTGAGAATATCAAGAGTAATAATATTAAAATAAGAAGCTTAGTCTGAGAATCTAAGAAAATGCTAGTCAGATGAATGAAATTAAAATAATAAATAATCAGGAATAAAACATAAACAATAACAACATACCATATCACTTCATCACGGACTTCATTAACCAAAATTGAAAGCTTCCAGTTAAACATACCATAACCGCTAAAGACATTTAAAATAAATTGAACGACACAAACAGTACAAATCATATGTATCATCTGGTTTTGAACTTTAAAAAAAAAAATACTCTAATTATTATTTAAATGCTTTTAGTCCGGACACCAAAATAATTAGAGCAGTTGTGATCGTTAGTTTACAGCTGAATCTCCTATGGACAGACACTGCTACTTTAACTGCTTACTGTCATTTTGACTGAATTTGTCGTTCGAAAGTAAGTTGGCGTTGGCATCGTAATTCCCGTGTTTTTATGACGGCGAGATAGTACTATATTAATTGCAAAAATGGTAAGTCTAAATCTTTAATAATCTAAAGATTCAATTTAAGATATCTTTTATAAACTACATTATCTTTGTTTTAATCTCTTTCACTTTGCAATTAACATTTTATTTCAACTCTGATAAAACATTTAATTCATTCAAATGTAACATCACATGCTCATGATTTGACTGTCATGCTTATTTTTCCTTTTTTTCTGTGTATTAAATTAATGATTCTTCTTGTTAATATTTCTGCAATTTTGCTTTTCAGGGTCGTGTGAGAACAAAAACCGTAAAAAAAGCATCGCGAGTCATCATTGAAAAATATTACACTCGACTCACACTAGATTTTCACACTAATAAAAGAATCTGCGAAGAAATCGCTATAATTCCCAGTAAAAAGTTGCGCAACAAAATAGCTGGGTAAGTAAATGTTGCTTTTCTTCATCAGTTATGGTAAAAGTTTTCATTGTTCCCAAAGTTGTCATCATTTATTTTCATTACATCAATTTTTAATTTGAATGTTGGTTTCTTTTCACAATGTTCATGTTTCTGCCAACCATTCACATAGCTATTTAAGGAAATGCATAACTTATAAATGATGATTTGTAACATTTTTTTGTAAAACCCATTCAAGTAACACTTAATAATGAATGGCATCTTGGTTTCAACTTGTGAAAGTTTGTGTCCTACCATATTTTAAAAAAAAAAAAAAAAAAAAAAAAAAAAAGCTCCAATCCTGTGGTCCCTTTCGATAATCCAAGATTGATCCCTATGCTTATTTATTTTGGGATAATGCTATAGCATGTATATTGTTCCCTTTCCCCACCCTCTGTATAAGTGTAATCCATTGGCTAAATATTGCTATAGCCAATGAATTGCACTCCCTGAACTGTGAGTGACCATCAATGCCTTGTATTAAAATTTTCTGTGCTTATCTGCAATCTTAATGTTCATTTGGCTTGATTATTCTATAAATTATAAAACAATACAGCACATTTTGTTTAAGGGTCATTTAAGTTCAGTTTAAGGGTCATTCCATAGTATTCATGTGTTACGTGCAGGACATTTCACAGCAAAATTTTTATATATTTGTCGGGGATGAGATTCTTGAGCTTTTTGTGAATAAAGAGAAAATAACTTTTTTTGTCTTTTTTCTGTGAATTCCTGATTGTAGTTATTAGTTAACTGTGTGATATTTTTATCTTCTAGCATGTTCCAATGTTTTTCTTCTCTTCATTAATTAGATATATAAATATCACATACAAGTTTTTGCTCTCGTATGATTTCAGCTTTTTTGCTCTTTTGCCGATCTCATCCTGGATTTGTACATTTTTAACGTCAAAATATCAATGAGAAAGTTCGCAATTATTTTTAATGTTTTGTAAGTTTTGTTACGTAAAAAAATCTTTTTGAAAGTACCTCCAGTAATTTAGGTTTCCCTCTGAATTCGTGAGGTATTTTCACAAATAAATTTAATGGGTAAAACTAGAAATATGTACTTCATTAACTTTAAAATTATTTTTTAAAACTGTATAGTTAGTATAAAATATACCCAATTACTTGTGATACGTATGGGTCATTCCATGTCAAATCAACACACTGATTCAGACTTGATGTCTCAGATTTTCATATTTTTTGGTATTCAGTAATATATCAGACTTATTAAAAAATACCAAATTTCAAGTATGTAACACAATTATTTTTGAAGTTATTAATTTTTTAAAGATTTAAATTTTTATGAAAAAAAAATCATATTTTGGCACCTTTAGATGTCTATAGGCTGGCAACCAGTGATGGTATAAAGTTGAGTGGTTTCATTTTAAAGCTGTTGAATGGGGCTTTAATATAATATGCCACAAGAAAGGGGTTGCAATTTTAAAAATTCCAAAATATTATCAAATATAGTTTGTAATGTCTTTGTAACTTGCATTTTACTGCAATCTTCATCTTTATCAAGAACATAACTCAACCACCAAGTGTCACCATAGATTGATGTTACATACCCACTAATAGCTACAAATAATATCTGCTGTACGTCCTTTACAACAAGAAATATGCTCGAAACAACTGCAGAAGAAAATAATTTCACATTTACTTTGGTTCCACATTTGAGAGGTATGAAGGCAAGAAATTTCTAGGTGCCTGATATAGTTACAGCTATATATTGTACCGGTTGGCCAATTGTTCTTCAGTTTTAATGTATTCTTCAAGGGTCACAAATACAAAGTCTGTGTTAGATATGTTCTGATGTGACCATTCAAACAGTTGCCTTGCATCCATAATTTGGTCCTTATACCGTCTTTGTAGGCTTTCTCTGGCTGCTAGTCTTTTGACTGTGGCCCTCAGCCCATCGCATGGTCCTTTACCATGTGCTGTTGCTGAAAAATGCCATTCAGCCTCAGTTTCAAAATCTTGCTTATGATTACACAATTTAATAAAGTTTTTTTATTTTAATATTGGGCCGCAGAGCCGTCAGAAAAATAGACTATTTTTTGGGAGGGGAGGGGGTGTCTTTGAAACTTGCATTTCAGGTATTCCATCAACTTTGTCTGGAACAGGTAGATGGCTGTAGTGTTGTGGTTGAGGCAGTCTGATATTATTACGAAATTTAAATGTTTGACTTCTTTCTCTTTTAAAATACACCACAAAAGGGTGAATGGTTGCCTGGCTATTTGGCCAATGATATGATTGTGCCCCATCTTGCTAAATGATTGAATAATTCTCAGAAAAGTCAAAAATGACAGCCACTTTCACATTTCAAAAGATTTTCTTTTGTATGTCTCAGAAATGCACTTTGTTCTTTTGCTGTGAAGTGATGACGAAGTAGAACAGGAAGTTTTTCACAAAATGCATCAACAAATTCACTAACCGTTTTTTTAATTATTTCCAAGTTGCATCAATCCACTGTCTGTATGTGACGATCTCAATTGCATTGTCTTCATATGATTTTTCCAAAAGTTCTCTAATCCTTTTGGTACCAGGACATGAAACACAATTTGAAAAGAAGCAGTCAGTTGATGGTGGGCTACAAACCATCATTTGCATGCAGTCCTTGTATGTTTTAATTTTGCCATCCGTCATTGAACTCATTTGTGCATTTTCAAACATAAGCTTCACTTTCTGATGAGTGGTGCACACACAGACTGAGTGTGTTCCACTCTGGCCTGCTAGAACACAATTTTTAGGCCTAAGTTCTGCAAACTTAGAAAATCCCTCTTTTACAGTTGGGAATTTTTCTTTGAAAACTCTCTACACTTCTTTTAAATTATTAATCATTAACCTTTTTTAAACATGTTCTTTACCGCTTTGTGCTGTTGTCTTTCACTGATATAAAGTCCTTCATCCCTGGCATCACTCTGCTCATTTCATCACTTGTAAAAAATCCTTTAACAATATCAATGGTATGATTTGACAGACTTTCTCCAGGTTTCAGATCAGGACCAGACAAGGGGCCCTTTTTGATCAACAATGTCTTGGCATGTCGAACTAAGTAGTTAGAGGCCAAAAATTCATGCATTATTTTCCTCATACTCCAGCTGTCTGGAATAAAAGTCAGTAGTAGAAGCTTCTTCTTCCTACTAGTGAAACTGCTGTACACCTTCTTTACATGTGTAAAGAACTCATTCTGTGAGTCATCATCCTTACCATCGCTAGATGCATTCATTAGCAGTTTTCTCTTGACAGCCATGTTAATTCTGTTGACCTTCTCAGTAGAGTAAATTTTGGATTGCATCTTCTTTTTGTCTACAGGCGACTCTCCCAGATCTGAAAGAGAGCTGTTCAGAGAACTCTGAGCTTCGGATTCATTTCAAAATGGCATATCAATAGGTCAGGGTTCATACACCTGGAAATCCTTAGACTCCTAGATTTCGATTTAAAACATTAAGGGCTCTGGAAAACTCCTAGATTTTACTAATTTTTCTGTAGACTCCTGAAATTTTAGTATTGGCTCCTGGAAATATTGTTTATTGTAGTTTTCTTTCTAGAATTTAAAGTGCAAAAAAAAAATTTCATAAGTGCAATCTGTTGAAATTTTTTTTCGACTAGTGTTTCAAGTGTAATAATCCACCGCCATGTTTATTGACGTTCCTGCCACGGACTTAAGAGACATGGATTGAAATCACTTCAATGGGCTGAAAGCTTACCACAAAAAGTTCCAATGATGGCACAATTTGCTGTAGGCATTCGTCACTGTGAAAGTATCTCGTGATTGGTGTAAGAGCTGTATGCTCTTATCTCTTCTTTGGTACACGGGGTACATGTTTACACAAAGCTCGCCGTTTGCAGCGGTGTGTTGGAAATAATCTGTACGCGTGTAACAGTAGTAAAATTTTAAACCATCCTGAGATTTTCATCCTTTTCAATTTGCCTAAATATGCAGGGTGGAAAATGCGTTTTCCATGATGCTTGTTTAGAAAAGGTATTTATGTATACTCCTGGGAAAAGTGTGGGAACCTGTATCTATTATTACCACTCACTTCGTCTCTCTATATATACAGTAGATATGCTCTAAAGCTTCAGTACAAGCAAATAAAATAGATATCAACTATATGCATACTTATAGCCAATCTGCTAAAGATTGCGGTAAGTACTGGCTCCTAGATGGAAGTGATTTAGATGTCAGTGGTATCCATCGTGCAAGTGAGAAATTAACAAAGTGCAGTAGCCAAGAAATGGGTTGTGTTCTAAAAATAATATATCACTGGAAACATCAGAATGAACTTCCCACTACAAGTAACCAGGGATCAAGCTGTAGTCTCATTTTTTGCAAGAATGCGACAGCCATTTTTAACTTCCGTGTTCTCTGAAAACAGAATTTTCTGTTGCCCAGAATAGCCTTTATGCACTTAAGCGATCTTTTTTTTTTTTTTTTTTTTCCCCTCAAAATTCTTGAGAGCACCTGTTGGAAACACCCAATCAATCACCTTGAAAGTGGGCTTACCCCTTTCTCGTGATAATCTGTTCTTAAAATTTGCAAATGGGAGGTTATAATGTCTATGATTGCAGTTTGAAGCAGACATCTTCAATTCATTGGTCTTATTTTTACTAAGTTTCCTCCATCTGCAGTGCTCCCTTCCAGGGAACAAAAATTGGACAAATGGATAGCATTCTTTATTAATTCTTTCTATGTGTTGTTTTAATTCCAAAAAATTAAACAAGCGTAAAGCTGATAACAGCTGTCAATCTTGGAAAATTACTACTTCCGTCATGAATGAAGACCAATGAAAAAGAGCAGCGGGAGGGATTTAAAATTTTATAAATGCGTTTTATTTTCCAAAAAGGCACTTCTGTGTACCATACGAAAAACATTCAGAACTGTTTTGACGTTAATGATTAAAGATTATTTCTAAATCTTCAACTCATAAGTCTGTGACATAAATTCAAACAAATGCAAACTTTCTAACTCGCAATAAATCATTCTGCATCTGTAAATGAATCCGTAATTCACTAATGCTTAGTAAACATCTGTAATATTGTAAATAAGCTGAAATATGAAGGCCAGATAATGATTATACTAAGCAATCATTTGTAACAAAAACGAATAAGAATGTAAAACAGCCAATTATAAACAATGGGAGTTGCCATCATGTTGCAGAGTTTAGAACTGCATGATTGCTTAGTAATACACAACTGCATAACACACACTTTTAAGGATCGACATTGAAATCGTTTTGAGCCCTCTCCTTTCTCCCAATGAAAGTGAAATATGCCAGATGGCTTTTATGATGCTGAAACCAAACATCACAGGACCATCTCTCGTGTCACGCGGAAAGAAAATAGATGAAATTAGGAAACAAGTTATATCTGAAAAGCATTCCGATTATGAAAAAAATAATTATTTGTAAAAACACATTTTATCAGGCTGTATTTATGAGAAAGGTGTCATTGCATTGCTTGAAATTTTGTGAAGGGACAGTTGCACAACGCTCGTAAAGGTTAGTTTTAATTGATGAAATTTCTGTTACAGGATAGTTTTAACAGATAGCGCTTTGTAAATGAGTCGTAAAACGGTCCTTAATTTTAACTGCATTGATCCTTATCAGGGGGAATGGGAAGTTTTGGCAAATAAAAATGAGTACATGGATGACATGCCAGGAATTAGGGGGAGAAAAAGGACTGTCAGGCGAAACGCGTGCGATAAACAAAGGGAGGATTTTTTTTACTGAATTAAAGTTCTTCTTTCTGTATCGCTTCACTATTTCTATTGGAAATCTAAAAAAGTAATTTTCAGATTTCCAATAGAAATAGTTTCCTAACCCCTTAATTTCTTTTTCATGTAAATTGAATTTAAAAATAGTACAGTGTACATAGAAGAAAATTTAATATTAATTAGTGTTACATTAATTTATAAGCAGCTAATTTTCTTCAGCATTTTGCTACAGCTTTTTTCTACATTTTAGCACTTTTGCTACAGCATTTTCTGACCCAGCTTAAACCCTGCAAGCAACTCTGATGCTACACTGGTAAAAAAAAAAATTAAAGGAACAACAATAAAAAAGTGCTTTATGCTAATTCTCTGAAGTGAACTTCAATGAAACGTGATTGGTTGGTTACTCACTGTCATCATCATCACATAATCCAATGGGATTCACATCTGTTTTTAATATATTTGCATATTTGAGTAAAAGGAGACTTGTAGCTAACCAGCTTCAGTTTTCTTTTAAAGAGAGGTTTCCAAACATAATACTATAAAGTAATCATTTTGTTTTATTAATTTAATAGTGTTCTGCACACTGCATAGCAAAATTAGTTATTAAAAAATGAAATTTTAATAATTTGGTACCTTATTTGGTTCTGATCCCATGATAGAATTTTGTTGTATGTATTAAGACATTACAAACTATATTTGATAATATTTTGGAATTTTTAAAATTGCCACTTTTTAAAAAATTTAAATTGGATTTTTTTTTTTTTTTTTTTTTTTTTTTTTTTTTTTTTTATTGTAACCCCTATCTTGTGGCATATCATATTAAAGCCACATTCAACAGCTTTAAAATGAGACCACTCTCAGCTTTATACCATCACTGTTCGCCAGCCTATAGGCATCTACAGGTGCCAAAAAAAAAAATTATAAAAATTTAAATCTTTAAAAATTAACTTCAAAAATAATTGTGCTACATAACTGAAATTTGGTATTTTTTTCGTAGGTGTGATATATACCTGCATACCAAAAATCACGAGAATCTGAGTCATCAATTCGGAAAAATCTCCCAAAATTGTGTTGATTTGGCATGGAATGGACCTGAACGTGATGCATAAATAATATACAGTGCGCACCGGTTATAACGGACCTGGGATAAAACGTACTTACAAAAGTACGTACTTCGGCTATAGCGTACTTTTTATACCAAAAATAAAAATTTTTATTTCCTTGATCTTCGAAATTTCAGTACCTTCAAAAACACTTGTCAGTTTTCAGATTCTCTAGCGAGATTAATTGTGTATGAATGAAGGGAGCGATCTTTAATCTTTTTTGCCTGCTAGGTAGGGCTAAGGACAAGACCATGTTTTTCATTTGTCATTCATCAATGTAAATGCCTATCTATAATGATTCTGATGATAGTGAAGAAGAAACAGGGCAGCCTATACCAAGCCTACCCGACGCATTAAATGCTGCAAAAACATCGCGATTTTTTTGAATGACAGGGATCACTCTAGAAATAAAAAACGGCAGGGGGCACATTACAGAAAGAGGGCAGTGTTTGGGAAAAGGGCATATCATATCACACAAAAAGGGCAACTTTTGTAATTATTGCCTACAAACACATAAGGGTAGCTTTTATAAACATACTTTTATGTCCGAAAATGTGTTTTCTTAATAGCAATTTTTTAAGCAAATGATTAAACAAATTTTGAAACCAAATTTTTTCACTGAATGAAATCTACACTTTTACAAAAAAAATTGTGTAAGGCGTCCATTATGCTTTATTTCAACAACAACAAAACAAAAAAAAACATAAAAAATTAAATTTTGTAATCGCAAAATAACGGGAATCCGGTTTTGCCGACCAATTTTTCATAATCATGCCAATTTTCGGACCCGAAAATGACCGAAAACATTCAGTTTTAGATTCAAATTTTATCATTTTCAGCATCACTGCAACTTTTCTCTCTGTATATATGCTAGTCTGCAACTAGTGGAGGGGAAACGGGACATTTGCCCCAGGCATAGTGCTGTTGTGTCAAAATTGAAAAGGAAAGAAGGGAGCGCCAAAACAAAGGTTTGTTCCGGGCGACTTGACCTCTAGTTGCAGCACTATATCAGGGGCGTAGCCATGGGGGTCATAAACACCACCCACCCCCCTGAGAAATTTTTGCCATAAAAAATGTATATTCTTCACTACATTGTCACACACATGTATACATATATATGAGTTGTAGCAGTCGTAACCCCCCCCCCCCCCCCCCCCATGAAAAATTTCTGGCTACGCCCCTGCACTATATGCATAACTTTTGGAAATATTCTGTAATAAGAACGCCAGTTTAGATAAGACGTGTCCGAGAGAAAAATAAATTGCATGTGTACGATATAATAAAAAAAGAGGGGGGGACGATATTTTTTCCTATCGTGGGCGACGGCAAAGGATTTTCTAAACAGGCAAGAAGTCTTATAATTATTGTTGTGTAATATTCGCAATTACATAATTATAAAATAACTCCCGACCCTTCAGGGATCGGAAAGAATTTGACCCTCTTGCACACATTTTTAATTTCCCAATCGATGATTTCAAAATAGTCTCAATGGCTCTCCCCACTGCGTATTTTCGCACGACTTTCATTGTCATAATTGTCGACGATTTCATTTTTTGGAGGGGCTGCAAAATAGACACAAATTTTATATTGACAGTTCCCACCCCTATCACCGCCTAAAATAGCCCTATACATGGGCGCCGGCAGAATATTTCCCAGGGGAGGGGGCAAAGACTACTTAAACATATGGTTACCACGTTCGAAAGAGCTAAAAAGCAAGGGAAAACACTGCATATAAAAATCCAGGGGGGGTCATTGCCCCCCCCCCCTTGCCCTATGTTGCCGGCACCCATGGCCCTATAGAATAATCATCAATTTGGCCTCTATGCTGACTGGAAATTCGATATTTTCAAGTAGTATTTCCAAACTGCTGTGCACCCTGTCAATGAATCAATTTTTCCCTATTCTTTTTAGTACATCGATGGGGAGGAGTGTGTGTGTGGGGGGGGGGGGGTTACCCAGACTTGGAATTGCCCTTGTATTGAACTTTCCGTGACGCCAGCCTTAAGTTTGGATGAATGCGTTTTGAAAATCTGAAAAAATAAACAATAACCAAGTGGCGTTTATTAATTACTTACAGCATTTATAAAACACGGTAAAGCGCCATTTACAGTAGGAAATAATTTATTGTTATGACTATTCTTCTGGATGACAGATTGTTTCTCTAATGAGATATTTTATGACCTCAAGCTATAGCGAATGGTTTTAACCCTCTCCTCAGATGTCCCTCCTCCCCACACATCATTGATAAGAGAATAAAATCAACTTCGTTGTTATTGTTGGAGAGGGGCTTTTGTGGGTTCTAGCCGAGCACCAGCAATGGTAAGGAGAATCAAAGAGAAAGGGAGAAAAGCATTTTGATTGAAAAACAAAACAAAAACAGGGCGGAATTTTATCAAGAAAAAGGGCAAGGAGGGCGACATTTTACCGGAAAAGGGGCACCAGGGCGGGCCGCCCCCCTGAAACGCTCTAGAGTGATCCCTGTTGAATGATGCAAAGGCTTTACAAAAGTCTATTATGGGTATCCAAAACGGTACTTTAAAGTAGCATCTGCCCATTTAAAACAAAAAATTAGATTATTTATCTCAATAAAAATTATAAGAAATAATTAATTTTCTTGGTTTAATTTAAATTTTAAAAAATCAGGTCTGTTTAAAACACATATTACAATGGAATTATGAGCCCACTTTTTTGTGTGTGTGTGTGTGTGTAATATTGAATGCTTATAACATACTAATTTTTTAGTACGTTATAACCGGAGTCAACTGTATATGCTATTTAAAAATGTGTTAGTGGCCCACTCCAAATTTTAGCTCAGTGGATGCTAGCCACTTGAAAATTTTCTTGAGTTTCACCTATGAGGCTAAGCCCCCCCCCCCCCCCCTAATAATTAGTTTTGCTGTTGCAAGAATAAGTAATGGGGCCTCCAAATAATCAAAAGCCTGCCCTGTTACTGATTGTATATGTTGACGGGTTTCACTGCACTAAGTAATGGGTCATCTGACTAGAAGTTATAGTCAATATTTACTTTTATTATGTAAATGCATAGTGTTGCTAATTGTTATTTCATTCTTCTAGTTTTGTCACACATTTAATGAAGCGTATTCAAAGGGGGCCTGTACGAGGTATTTCCATTAAACTTCAAGAAGAAGAAAGGGAACGCCGTGACAACTATGTTCCTGAAGTATCAGCTATTGATATGGATGTGATTGAGGTTGATCCTGACACTGATGAAATGTTGAAACAGATGGTAAATTTATTTTATCTTGTTCAATTCTTAAAACTTATATTATGTTTGAATTTATATATTATATCTTAATCTGTCCTAGAAAATTGTATGGCGGGATTTAACATAGTTGTGTTTTTGTGCGTATTGCAAAAAAAAACTAGCCAAAATGAAACATGATGGTTTTTACTTTTTGCGAAAGCATTTTAAGAAAAGAAAAAAAAAAATCCTTCACGCTTGTGAGACATAAATGTGAGTTAAAACTAAGTTACTATTACATAGCTGCCATACCTCCCGATTTTTCCAGGAGACTCCTGAATTTCAGAACGATCTCCCAAACTCTCCAAAAGTTTATAAATCTCCCGAATTTTTCCAAGTTATTCCCATGTTTTATGTACTTATCAATTTTTTAAACATTTTTACAGAACTTGTTAAATGCTAACGACAGTAACTGAAGAAACTTAGTTATTGGCTGAATCTGATATTTCGTAATGACGTCATAGCACGTAGAACGAGCAAGCTTTCTCGCCGATTCCCCATGAATTTCCGAAAGACGACGGTTGGGGTTATTGATAACACTCCGCAGAATCGAATTACAGAGCTTCTCCGCTCCACTCTGCACGTGTATGTTTATGTATTTAGCGATCGAGCATGCTAGATTGTGGTGTTCGTAGTTGAATGAGTGGTAAAATTGTCTGGAAAGAAGTATTTAATGAAATTTAAATCTGATTGTTCCAAGGACTTTAAATTTATCAAACCGTCAAATAAAGGTGCAAACTTTGCATATTTCACATATAGTATCACATGTGATGTTGCTATCGCGCACAGGAGAAGAAATGACATAGTGACTCGCACTAAATCGAAAAAGCATCAAACCAACACTAAAGCGTGTGCAAACAGTTAAGATTGACTTCTCATTTGCTACATCCCAGGATCTAAGCAGAGTGCTTATTTAATAAGTTCATCATTGAGCATAACTTGCCACTAAGTTGCTCAGATAACGCAGAAGCATTATTCAAAAAGATGTTCCCGGATTCCGATATAGACAAAAAATACGGCTTGAAACATACAAAACGTTCTCTATTTTAATTCATTTGTATTGCAAACATGGGTGCCGTCAGAATATTTCCCGGGGGGGGGGTGACTACCATGTTCAGAGTTTCCAACTCTCCTGATTTTTAATTATTTGCTCATTTTCTCCTGATTTTTATCATTTATTAAGTGAATAATGAGATTTTTTGAATTTGAAATCTTTTTCTAAGTTTTGTCGTGGCAAGGAACCCTTCTCAGCATTTTCCCCCTTTCCTGCAATCAAACTAGTTCCAGGAACCCACGCATGTGTGACATCAAAAAGTTCAGACTCCACTGACAAATGTATAATAGTGAAAGAAGTGCAGCTTCATGTTCTAAAGCATTAAAATTTTATCGTTTTCCATCACTCTTAAAAATGATTATTTTTCGTTTGACACTGTTTTGTTTAATCCTTCAATGCCTTAAGAGTAAAAATTGACCCCAATTTTTAACTTTCCTACTTAACATTTTTCATGTTACTAAATTTTTTTACAAGCCGACTACCTAATAGAAGTAGACCCAAAATTAATGTTGTTGGTTTTTTTTTTTTTTTTTTTTTTTTTTTGTGGTCCCAAAATATCTATATCTGGAAACAAACAGCACCAAAGATGCTTTTTTCTCTCCCTCTCCAAAATGTAGTTTCAGCTGATGCAACCCTGATTCAAAATTTAGTTTTTTAATCGAAAACAAGTCTCCTGATCTTTAGAAAAAAAAATCTCCTGATTTTTCAACTTGCCAGGTTGGCAACTCTGCATGTTGAAAAGAACAAAAAAGTAAGGGAAAACACTGCATACAAAAATTCAGGGGAGGAGCCCTCCCCCCTTGCCCTATGCTGCCGGCGCCCATGAATGCAAATAGTTTGAAAGTATTTACTGTTAAAAAAAATTGTTTATTTCTTTAAAAAAGCATCACATTTTAAAATTGGCTTTTTTAATAAATGTTTTAAGCTATAAATTTTTCTTGTATATGTAATTTTCTTGGTTACTGATATATTACGCATGTGTACATGAAGTTTTTTCATCTATGACAAGGATTTTTTAAGTCCCTAATTTTCATTCTCCAAGGTTGGCAGCTATGCTATTACAGGGTGTCTACGAGTCATGAAAATGTCCCGAATTTCGATAGGATGTCATGTTTTTTTTTTTTTTTTTTTTTTTTTTTTTTGCTACAACCCAGTCTCCAGTTGTAGAGAAGGGAAAAGGATTGTCTTGCAATGCTACGTGAATTTTTTGACATGTTGCATCCCATAGCTTTATAAGAATGCAGAAGAGCAGTCATTATGTTATGTCACGATAGTTTTCTGCTTTATGGTTTCTAAGAAAACAGCAGCATTAACTTTTGAAAGACTGGCAGGCTGCTTTCTCCAATGGATTTAACAGTTCTTTGAAATGTTCATCACCATTAATGACCGGATTTGTGGTCCTATAAAAATTCCTTTTATCAGTTTAGCATCACTGACTTTGGGGGATTTCAAGTACAAGAATCCATCAGAAGTTTATCCATTGCTTTGACGAAATTTTTCATTACTCCTAACTTAATATGCAATGGAGGTAAAAATATTTTTTCGGGGTTCGCTAAAGGGACATACGACACATTTTCCTGGCTAGTGATAAGAGATTCGCATTTGGGGCGTGATTTTCTAAGTGAGACTCTTTATCTCTGCTATCCATTCGCACAAAAAACAGCAAAATTTGGTGAACTCAAGTTGCAATAAAGCAATGACCTTTAAATCACCACAGATATTCCACTCATATTTTTCATATTGTGTTTTCTCTTAAACTAGCATCATATTTTCATGTCTCTTTCATATCAGTGGCATGCGCTACAGGTATTGATGGAAGTTCATTGCCAATATGTTGCAGAACAGCCTTCAAATTATAGAGGAGTCTATGAACGATCGCCGCTCATCTGACCGGTGTTGATGCCCATGTGTTTCCATAACTGAACAAATATCATTACAAGACACAATAGTACCATTTTCTTCAGAGACGCAGTTATTTTTTGACAGATTTAAAATGTTAAATTCATTTATTCAGGGCCAGACAATAACATTTTTGTGCCCCTAGATATAGCTGGCTCAATTTTTGTGCCCCAATACATAGCTCTAAACAGTTTTTTGGCCTGGAAGAATCTGGCTGTGGAGAGTTTGGGCGCTATTTTTGGGACACCCTGTATATATATATATATTACAAGGGTGTTGCTACTGCACTTTTTTGCGGCGTTTACATGTTTTACAATCTAAAAAATCTGATTTGTTCATTTTACAGATCAGTGATTTCTTTCTTTATATTTTTAGATTAAGAAATTGCATTATTTATTTATTTTTATCAACTTTTTTTTTGGACAGCAGAAAATTTGAGATTATTCTGCGGTTTCATTGTCGTAATTTCAACGTAATGTTAGCCAACTAAGGGTTGCCTACTCTCTTTTCCGGCTGGAGCATGCACATTGCCGATCTCGAGACTGGGGAAGTTCTTGAGAAGCTGGAGTAAGTGGCAGTGTATTAAGTTACACCTGCGTACGTAGGAGGAGAGCAGAAGGACCTGGCTTTTTACTATATTTATTAATCAAATCTGAATTATGTTTTTAAGTTACTTAATAATGAATATAGCTATTGTTCTAATGTATTGTAAATTATTAACTTACAAATGCTAGCTGATATTGAACTTCAGTGAAAATTATTTAATTGATCTGTCAGTTAACAACTAAAATAATGAGTAATATAATTATTAGTTCGTTTGTTATAATGTAATAGATGAAATGTGGCATACCAGCCAAGATAGCGATGAAATGAAAAGAAAAAGTCTAAGATAGCTTCCTGGATGCTTAAATACTCTCTCCCTTATGTGTCTCGTCATTTTTTATGTCATTATTTTTAGAATCACGCACAAAAACTGCATGAAACCATCAGTTAGTGTACTGTGTATATGTATATACATACATAATTATATATTTTTTAATTGGCTGCTAACCTAGTGTGCGTGTCAAGACAGTCCAGCCAGGTCTTCTGCTCTCCAGCTTCTGAAAAACTTTTCCTAGTGCCCATATCACACCTTCTCCTACGTTCAATCAAGTATTTTGTTCAACTATTTAACTCAACTGATTTGACTGGAAAAGGAAATGAGCGAATCTGTGGTGTCACTGTAGCCTCTCCATTTGCTTGCCTGTGATTGGTCTATCGGTAAAGTTGAACAGGTTGAATGAAATGCTCAATTTTTCCCGGGCCGGCTGGGAAAAGTTGCGGATGTTGAACATACATATCGCACAAGGCTTTTCAACCAACTGTTGTGGAAAAGTCAAACAAAGGTGTTGCTTTAAGTGAAGATCGGGAAGGTGCAATTCTTTTTCCATCTGCCTTGATCAGAAGTGTAGCAGATATTTTTAAATTTCCTTAGTTGTGCTGCAAATGAAATGCACTGAACTACATAGGTATTCTAAGGATTAATAATGATCTGCATGCATTTGACAGTTGTAAAATGTATAACAATATAGCTATAATTTTACTGAAAATTCCCTGCAATAAAGTCAGGAAATTTTGTTTGAGAAATGTGTGGGATCCTTAACAATGTTTGACTAGAAAGAGGATACTTAAATGTTTTTGGAAATGTATTCATAGGGCTTAAAAAATGGAATAAAAAGTATAAATTCCTCATATCTAATATTCCTTTTTTTTTTTCTTCTTTTCATAGGATGTTGGAAAGATTCCAGGGTTACAAGTTGCAATGCCTTTTGCTGCTGGACCTAGAGTATAAAACCAATAAACTTGTTTAAAAAAAAAAAGTTTTTCTTTATTTTTGTCCAATTTTCATCAGTAACATATAACACTTTTCTAAATTTCATCAGAGAATCCAATGTTTATTTAAAAGAAAGGGTGGTGAAAAATAAATATTGTGTAAGTGTGTTAGAGCACTTGCTATCTTCCCATGAATCATGGTTTGAGAAATCCTTGCTCCCAGAAATCCGTACTTCTCAAACCATGAAGCATGGTTTGAGAAATCCTGCAAATTCACAGACCCGAAATTTAAATCAGTTAGTAATAGCAAGGTTAGTGTAATGTGTCATAAGATTTAAGAAAAATTGAAAGGCAACAAAATTCAAATTTAACATCTGAGTGCTTTCTCTTACATTAAAACTAATTTCATTGTCATATTAGTTTTTTGTGTGATTGTGAAAAGCTGTGTTATGGCTATCTGCCAAGGATGGGGGTTAGGGTGCATCAAAATCCCTTCTAGAAACAAATCACTTTGTCCCCAGTCTGAAAATGTTCCATTACCATACCTGCCAACTTGTACGGTTTTGCCGTACAATGTACGGATTTTAGCTTAGTTGTACGGTTATACGGCCGCAAGGCAAAATTGTACGATTTTTTGGCAAAGTTTTGGCTAATGTGATTTTATTTACTATGTTTCAAAATTTAGTGGTTTTGTGGAGTATTTTAAAATTTAAATCACCAATTGACGTTACGTCGAACGTAACGTTTTATTTCCCATATTTATGCTAACTCCCCTCCCTCTCCTACCGCGTTCTTCCACTGATGCGCTGTGTTACTGTTAACCCGAGAGGGAAAATAGGAATTCCCTCCGATCTCTGAAAGCTATGATTGGCTCACAGATTTTTTTTCCCCCTCCCACCCGCCGCCTTGCTTGTGACGTGTTAGGAGAAGTGAGATGGGAGCGTTCGTAATCGATATGCCGAGTGTCCATGCTTTGTCAAAGTTTGCTGCTGCACATGCATGGAGGTGGATGCGCATTTGTTTAGAAATATCTCCCTCCCAATACCGCTTGGCTCCCATCCATAAGCGCAAGAACAACTTTCAATCACAAACACGTATTGATGAAATTGTCCAGTGTAGTTTGAAGTTGTGAAATATTAGTTTGAAATGTCGAAAATTAAACATAAACAATATAATAAAGTTTTCCTTGATTCTTTTACAAAGGAATATCCGTGTATCGTCAAATCGCAAAGGGGATGCAATTTTGCTTTTTGCTCAGTGTATAGGACCGACATCAAAATTGCGTATCAAACATGAATAATCTTGCAGACAAATAATTTTCAGTTGTTGTTGTTGTGCGTGATTATGGCAATGCTACACTAGGGCGATCTGCCGGGGGGGTTGGGTGCCTTTGCAGGATTACTTTCTAAGGGGTTCTAACGCGTATTCACGTTACATCTGGAGAAAACCTACCAAAACTCCGGATCGACAGCCGCGCGATGGGACCCGAATCCGGGACCTTCACACTTCAGCCATCTACCACTTTCAGCGGCAGAACCACTTGTGCCATGGTGAGGCCAAATCATTTTCAGATATAGTTTATTTTTTAAATTTATTTCCAAATATGTGCTCACATGAAGTATGTGGAAATGATGTTTGCAAGCCAGTAGATGAAGTCAGGGAGGAGCTTCAATCTCAATTTTGCAAATTAATAATTTGCCCGAGGAAGTTCAATCAGAAGAAAGAATGGACAAAAAATGGGCTAAAAATTGAGATTGAGAAAATTAACAGCTGCTAGTGGGAAATTTAAATATGATTGAATGTTATGCTAAGCATATTGACTGTACCACACAGTAATGCTGCTTGTGAACGTTTGTTTAGCAGTGTTAAGAAAAATAGAACACTATTTCATAGTTTTTTGTCTAATGAAACTTTGGAAGACATTTTAATTGCAAAAAGTAAACTCAAAGGCCATTGCTATGAGCAAGACTTTGATAAGTATTTTTTAAAAGCAGCCAAATCAGCTACTTATGAACATTTGTACTCTAAAGATACCAAATAAATGCCCCTCCTTTCCTATATGTGCATATGTATTAAAAATAGTGTACTAAATCTGAATAGTAATTTTAAAAATTGTATTTGCTTACATTTTATCTTTAGTAGGCATATTTATTGCGTTACTGCGTGACACCGTGGTATTGTAAGATTTTCAATAATTGCATGTTGGCAGGTATGCATTACCCACAAAGAGTTGTCATACCAAATTTTTTTGTTTTCGGAACAATTTTAGGGGGTCCACAACAAGTTTGAATTTACAGATTTGGTGTATAAAATCACTAAATTCAATATCATTATAATTATTTGCTTTTATAATTCTTTATAAATTGTTTTACAATTATCTAGGAATAGTGATTAAAATAAAATATGAACCATAAAAATAATTAAAGTTAATAAACTATCATGTGGCAACAGTAACACTTAGTTCAGAATGAAATGTATTTCCTGTTTCTTTCTACTTACCTTTTCAACATGTGGCAAGACTGACTGTGATTACAATTGCTTAGAACAAAGTGCATTTTCTGTTTATTTTAATTCCAGTAAGTTGTTTTTTTTTTTTTTTTTTTCTGTAAATCAGTTTTGCGTTTGAAACTGGCTTCAAGTTTGAGCTGATTTTTCTATTAATGTAGTTTATTTATTTTTAATTTTCGTTTTGATTTGGATACACTGCGGTGACTTAAGTTGCATCTTTTGCTTGGATTACACAATGGAAACCAGATTGTCATCAAAATGTTTGGTCTTGGTAGCAAAATAACTTGTGATGATACAAAAATGAATGGCTCTAAACTTCCAACTAATTTGCAAGTTTTGAGGTGTGTGATGTATCATATTGAAGAAGTCTCCATGAAAGTAGAACTGTCTTCGAAACTAGTCCTTTCGCAAGTAAAGCTATTTATGAAAAAGCCAATTTCCCAATGATCAGTGAACGAAAAGCTTGTTAAAAAAATGACAAAATTTCTTGATAATTCAAAACTAAGAGCGATGCCCCTTAATTGAAGATCTGCACCTAGAGACAAGGTAAAGCAGATGGAAGAGAAATTAGAGAGCCTTAACGTTTCCTTTATGGCTTGTGAATGTAGAAAAACAATGAAGATCTTACTTTCCTTAAGTCAATGCAAAGCGACCGCTTGGCAACAATGGGATCATATGATAAATGTCTTGGGGAGAGTCAAACAAAAAGAACAACGGCTACAGCTACTAGAAATGAGAAGAGGGAAAATCGAAAAGGAACTTAGTTCCAACTTCCATTATTAAATTATATTCTTAGTCCTTCTGATGAACAAAGTGAAACAAATTATATTACTGATGAAAACTTTGGTTGTAAAGAACCCTCAGGAAGTGCTCCATCGTCATCAAAAGAAACGAACAGGCACAGCGTTATTCATACCATATGATATTATGAAAAAACCTAATCTTGTTTCAGTAGCAACACACTTAAATGAGTCCAGGTCAACAAGCAGCTTATACAAAAGCACTAATTACAGAAATAGGAGGAGATACAAGTAAAATTGCAGCTTCATATTCAACAGCAGATAGATCAAGAAGACAAGTTGCAAAGGAAATTTCAGCTGCTTGCAAGGAGCAGTGGTCTTTTCCTAAATACATAACTCTGCACTGTTCTACAAAAATTTTAACAGCTTTGTCCTTTGTCGGAAATTTTCACCAGCAAAAAATTCTTGGTGTGCCAGCATATTCACTAGCAACTAATCGTGAGTGTGGTAGAGTCATGGCACAGTTAATATATGAGCCGCTCATCTCATGGCAGTGCACACAAACATTCGTGAACATGATATTTGACACAACCTCTTCCAACACAGGTCATATTACTGCTGCCTGCGTCAGTATACAAAAGAAACTGGGTCATGCACTTCTTTGGTCAGCTTGCCGTCATCACGTTGAAGAAGTCATTTTATCTCATGTTTTTGATGATCTAAAGATTGAAGCTTCAAAGTCACCAGATCATCTTGATAATGGTGAATGGAAACCATATGGCAAAACTGTTATACACAATTAAAATTTGTCTTCTTGAACAGCAACTGCCTACTGCCACAATAACATCTAAACAGCAGGTACCTAAACTGTGACTTTGCCAACTTTATTACTCTCATTTACAGCTCCTGGTGGATAACTTGTGATACTGCAAAACATGCTCCTTGGAATGACTTACAAATGCTTCATTCTCTTAAGGCGTACAAGGTTGTCCATCCCATTACATCTGAGTGCAATCAAAGCTTTTGAGAAACACTACTGGTATCTCACACAAGAGATGGCACCACTTGCCCTTTGGAGTGACAAAGTTCCACCAGAAAAAAAAAAAGCCATTGCTAATGCAATGCTAGCTACATAATCCGACTCTACCGATACTGTGTTTAAATTAAAAGGTAGTTATGGTATGGATTTTGGAAAACCCAAATTTCCAAAAAATCTGACTGAAAATACAACTCTTTCCGATTTAGTTGGAGCGGACTCCTGGTTTTTATTTTATCTGCTTGAACTAGACTCAAGTTTTTTAGTAAAAGACATTGCAGAATGGTCAACATCTGCATCCTACACTGCATCATATAATATTTCGTTATACATCAAAACAATCTTAATTGCATTATTTATTTGACATGCTTGCTTAATTTTTTTTTTTTTTGGTCATGATGCTTTGTTTTTTTAGAATTTCTGTTTCTGTCGTACATTCCTAAGGCCGGTGGACCCCCTAAATGTTATTAAAATTTCACTAAACTTTATCTGTATTGTTTTTGTAGCATTTCGAATAAAAATAACATAGGGACAGATAATTTTCATAAAGTTTTTAAAAATATAGAGATTTTGATGCACCCTAATGGATGTGCCTTGGTAGGAGGTAAGGGTTTCTAACGTTTATTCATACGTGACATTAGTAAGTAACAACTTGAAGCAATTTATTACTATGGTACTATACTATATCTATCATTCATGATATAAAAAATATGTATTGTTTACCGATTGATGAATACTTAAATTTGTTTATTATTCTGTTGCCGAATATTTAAGTATTCGGCCAAACAGAATATTCGGTGCATCTCTAGTCTGTTCAATGTAATCAATGAAATCTGCCCTGCAGCTGTGAATTCAGAAAACGACACTATAATCACACAGTAAAACTATATAAGCTATTCCCACTTGAAAAAAAAAATATTTTAAGAGTTTGTGAGCTCTGATGGTAACATTGATATCCTTGAAATCACTGACATAATTAACACTCAGTTATGGTCACATGACACAGGAACTAGTGAGAATGATCAAAAAGTTTTTAACATTTAATCAAGCTTAGGCTCTGAGAAAGAAATATTTCAAATTTGTAGAGCAGCAAAGCTGTATTACAGAATAGGAAATAATGAAAAGAAAAAAACTACCTAAGTCCTACACTACTAATATACATGTTTAAATAAGTTGTTATATTAATCTCATAATTTTGTATATTGTATTATCCCTCTGTATTTTTATATCGTAATTCTGATAATAAGTAACATGATTTGTTTCTCTTGATCTTTATTGTTTTTTTGTGGGTGGGGTGGAGGGAAATAGAGTAAATTTCCTATTATGTTCTAAAATCTGCACAAGGTCTGGAACCAAGCTGTACGGATTTTGGGTCTTCTACTGTATTAACAAATATTTTAATTTTTCCCTAATGATGAAAAGTTTTGAGATTCAATCCCTTTAAATTTAGGGTTTTTTTTTTTTTTTTTTCTTGCATAGAAATTTTCTTATCTGCAAATTGCAATTAGAACTAGCCATGTATTCTGTCTATAACTTAAGAGATTTCTTGCCTATGAAAAAGTATTTTGTTCTTTAGTTAGATGATTTATTGTAAAGTAATGGGATAGAAGATTCATTTTGTGTTAACTGGAATGTGCACTCTAGTGATTAACAATCTAGTTCATTTTAGTGAATAATTCTGAACAAACTAATTCATGCTGTGGACTTAATAGAAATGCACCTAACCCAGGGTGTCTACCGCTCTGGAAAGTCTGGAAAAAGCCAGGAAATTGGTTAATGGGTCCGGAAAATTCACCAAAAGAATAATTTTTTTTTTTTTTTCGGTATCCCTTTTTTTTTTAACCCTTCCTATTTGTCAGTCTCGAAAACCGAAAGCAACTGCAACGTATTTTCCAGACTGCGAAAGCATCAAGCCATGTGTTTGCATAAGGAGGGAAAAATGGGGGCTCATCCATCGTGACGGGAGGGTAAAAAAGCTGTCGTCAGCGTGTGATCATCCATCTGGTTTGCAATAGAATTTCATTCATTGATTATTTATTTTAACTCAGTGTTTTGGATTTGAAGTGTAGAAAGACGAAAGTGGCTAAAATTTGTGCTAGAAGTAAGTATCGTGGACGGGATTAGTAGATGATCATACGTGATTTATTCAATCATTTTATTTTCCACGTACGTATTTATTTTTATTGCTTAATATTTCTCAATATTTATGTACGCATGCTCGCATATAACACAAGCAATTGGCCCCTTTTTTTCTTAGAAAGTGTGCACTCTTTGTTTGAGTTTTGTTTTATTTTTTGAATTTAAAGTATTGGATAGTGTTCAATTTGGAGGACTTATCTCTTCATTAGAATGGTTGCTGAAAGTCCGTCGAAGAAGTCCTGCGGGGCGCCCGGGCCTCCCAGCAGATATTTTAAAACATTAATATTAACTCTAATAACAACAAGATTTAAAATCCCCCCCCCCCCCCCCGGGTATGGAAACTTATATACGCTTCTGGTCCTTCTACCTCCCAAAAGTCAGGAAATTGACTTTCAGAAATTTGGTAGACACCCTGCCTAACCTGACAGTATTGCCAAAGGTGGGATGAAGTATAGAAAAATTTAATTTTAAGGAGTTAACAATAAACCTCTCGCATATTCTTTGAACAAATTCCACCAATTAGAACTTTTACACACGTTTTGACAGTGACCTGACATCCCCCTGGTTCTTCCAAAACTCTCCTACCCAACAATTCGAAATTCTTATCTTTTGTTGTACAGTACCGCTAATAGTGCATTTTTTAGACCTGCATCGGACAAATCGCTGCAGGTAGGGGATAAAGAAAGTCGAAGGTGGAAAAGCCCCTATATTGTGAGGGAGCTGTTCTGTGCCAAATAATGGATTAACAGCCAGCTGTGGTACACCAAGAAAGTCTGAGCGAATTCTCGGAGTGATGCATGCAGTACAACTTAGCAAAGCTGTATAAATCGGTCACTGTAGCCTTTCCAATGCTATCAGGTTGGTTAGGTGCGAGCGAAGTATAGTTCATGTTGAACTGTATTGTTGAGAGGGGTCGATCATCAATTAATGAAAAGCCCTTTCTTCTTCCTTTACTTAAATTTCCAATGCTGCAAGAATAAAAGTTAATTCTAATTTCAAACTTATAAGTATTTTTTTTTTTTTTTTTTTCTACTTCAAAGAAACCATCAAAGGAAAAACTTCACTAAAAAGGACAGTTTCAAATAGGAATGAAAAGGTTACATCAAAAATTAAAGTAAAAGTTTGTCAGTGGAAAAAAATGTTTAAGAAAGCAAATATAAAATGAACTTAACATTTTTAGCAATTGAGTGCTATTTCACTCAATCGTGGTTTTTTTGGTGTAGACACGATTTGTCTACACGCGTATCACTTTTAAATTTCTATGAATATTGAGTATAGTTAGAAAACGCCTGGCGAATATTGTAAAATAGTTTTAGTAGGTGATTTAAATATAGATTTTAATTCCGAAAAAGTGTTTTCTAGTACAGAGAAGACAAATACGGTACACTCATATATTACGATGCATTTTCCAAATGGTATTTATAAAGGTGAAGTACAGTTTGACTATGCCTGGCAAAAATTTGTAGAGTTTTGGTAGGAGATTTTGATAAAGATTTCTGTTCCAAAGAAGTGTTTTATGGATCAAAGAAGGAAAACACGGTACACTCATGGATTATGATGCCCATTCCAAACAGTATTTAAAATATGTCTATGCAATATAGTTAGAATATGTCTACTGTTCGAATATGCCTGGCGAAGATTGTAAAATAGTTTCAGTAGGCTATTTTAAGATAGATTTTGATTCCAAAGATGTGTTTTATGGTTCAAGAAAGAGTTTATTCATATTTTAACGCCCCTACTCTCGCCAACCTAAAAATTCCTGCACTTAGGTGAGCTTTGCAGTCATGGGTGTCTAGGAGTTATACACAAGTTTCAATGCTCCCAAAAGAACTAGCTGAAAACTAAAGTGAACAAATTAGCGATAAACGCACCAGTTAAGGAATTTGAAGACACTTAATTATTAAAGCTACATTAATTGGCAACCCAAAATAAATAAAAATGTAATGGAAGGCTGTACTTGGAGGTTATTCTAAATTACGATTGCCACATAAATACACAAAATAGTCATGGTTGCTGCATATGTTTAATGATCGCCACCTCGTTGAGAGTCGGGGTGTTAAAGTAGGAATCAACCCAAGGAAGACAAACATGGCACACTCATGGATTATGATGTAATTTCGAACCAATATTTAAAATGGTGAAGTATAGTTGTAATATACTTGTCGAAGATTATAAAATAGTTTAAGTAGGCAGTTTTATGAAACAAGGAAGCAAAATGCAGCACATTCATGAATAATGATGCACTTTCGAACTTAATGGAATAAGGAAAAAAATAGGGACGACGCATAAATTATGATATGCTTTTAGTATATAGCACTATAGTGCATGTTTAAAATCTGAAAATGTTTCAGATTTTCTTCCTTTAAAAAGTCCGATTTTCTAAAATTTAAGTTAAATAAAAGACAGAGAAAATTCTTTGACAATTTTATTGAGATAAATAATCTAATTTTCTTTTGTTTCAAATTAGCAGAAGCTACTTTAAAAATTCCCATTTTGTATATTCATAATAGACTTTTGTACAGTCTCTTCATCATTGCGGCATTCAAAAAATCGTCATAATGTTTCTGCATCATTTAATGCACTGGGTATGCTTGGTATAGGTTCCCCTGTTTCTTCTTCACTATCATTAGAATAGATAGGGCTTTTCAGAAAGCATCTGCATTGATGAATGACAAAGAAAAACCATGTCTTGTTCTTAGCCCTACCTAGCAGGAGAAAAGATAATGGATCGCTCCCTTCATTCATATGCAATTCATCTCGCTAGAGAATCTGAAAACTGACGACGAGTGTTCTTGAAAGAACTGAAAATTTCCGAGAAAAAGGAAATAGAATGCTTAAGAAAAGCAGAATTTTATTTTTGGCTGTGGTATAAAAAGTACTTTATAGCTGAAGTAGGTACTTTTGTTAAGTATGCTTTAACCGAAGTTAAATAACATTATAAATATAGAACTTCAATCGGGACCTAGCCTTCAGGTATGTTATATCCCAGGTCTATTATAACCACCCAGCAAACACACACAGGTTCTCTGAACGTCTATTAATGTTCAGAAGACGTTCAGAGAACCTGTGTGTGTTTTCTGGGCAGTGGGCACTGTATATTGTTTTTCAGTATATTTTATCAATAAAATAAATGTTTAGTAAATATATTTATTGCGTTACTGTGTAAAGCTGTGAGATTGTAAGATTTTAAAAACTGAAATGTTGGCAGGTATGTAAAAATGCACCAATTTCCTTGGCGATATTTAATTTACCAGTTTCTTTCAACCAGATTTTCCTATTTTAAAATATCTAGTATTGACAATAATAAAACTGGAAAAATACATGGTATTTAAAGTAAACGTTTTCAGCAATCAATATTAACGGTGCTGTTCGAAAAAATCGTGATTTTGATACATAAGTACAAATGAACTAATTATGCCAGGCACTTCAAAATTTTGAAACTGTCTCTTTACAAGCTGTACTACATACTGAAATAAACGATAAATCTGTATAAGTTCCAAAACTTTTAGAAAAAATTCTTAAAAATTGGAAATTTTTGCAAAGAAATGAATGCACTCTTCGAAAAATTTTGCAGCTCAAATATATGTTTAAAATTTTTTTCTAAAAATTCATAAAAGCCACATTTTTTTCGCTTACAGTGTATAAAACAACTTATGAAGAACCATCTGGAATTTTTTGGAGACCATGGTGCTATTAGTTTATTTCAATTTGTGTACCAAGACTAAAAACTGAGTTTTTTTTTCCTTCGACATACACCTTTAAGATATACTGGTATTTTTGTCAACTTGAATGCACAACTAATTATTAAAATTCATTTGATTTAAATGATTGTTTAAAACTAAAAAGCAGAAGAGTTAAAACAAGTTCAAAACAACAAGGACGGGGGTTGAAATTTTGTCTTGTATAAATATAACTGATTAAGATTTAATCGGATTTCTAATCAAACAACATACTGTTAGGCAATAGTTATTTAACCAGTTTAGTTTCCAGCTAAAGTAAAAAAAAGAGTATTGAACCCATTTTAGGGGAGGTGAAGAGAACCTCCCCTTCCAAAGAAAGGATAAAATAAAAATAAGCCTTCTCGTGAGAAATTGTGCTTTTTACCTTCCTAAATTACTTTTCACCAGCTAGTCTTTTCCACTTTTTGCCTCCACACCCCTCCTCCTAATGAAATATTTTTCTTGCCCGTTCTAGAAATTTATCAGAAATCCTCAATTTATATTTTAATGGGAGGACGATTTCCATATATCAAAAGTTGGCTCCTATTTAAATCACAAAACTTGTTAGGCCAACCAAGATCACTTCAAAACGTGAGTTGTGTGAACTTTTTTTTTTTTTTTTAAACAACCTTCAAAAAAAAGAGGAGGTAATATGTTCAGTGTACATACTTTTTTTTTAATGTATGTATAGCAATAATTTTTTACTGT
The DNA here is from genome assembly GCA_038373885.1 of Cheiracanthium punctorium. Taxonomy (NCBI): domain Eukaryota; kingdom Metazoa; phylum Arthropoda; class Arachnida; order Araneae; family Cheiracanthiidae; genus Cheiracanthium; species Cheiracanthium punctorium. Next base: position 123,007 of record JAWZYV010001099.1, on the reverse strand, counting down.
GTGAACCAATTTCAAAAATTTGTTTTATTAATTGGAAAAGGGATTGTAAAATACCAGTGGTTCGATGTTCAAAATTAAAACTTTGGTTTATGGCACAAACGTTTATTTACAAGTTCTATATACATGAAGATTTCAAATCAAATATTTCTCGAATATCAAAAGTATTCAATACTCAAATAATATCAATATTCAATGCGAGGAGATGGCACTGTTGTGCATCTGCTCTGCTTTTCTCAAATTTGACTGCTCTAATTATTGTCGCCCACACGGCTGAACCAAAACTTTTCATTCTTGCAACATCTTCCCACATAAAATCAAAAGATGGGAGTATGAAAAGTTTTGGTTCGCTGTGTGGGCAAAACTTTCCTTGCTGGGATAGTTCAGGAATGGATCCCATATTAATTTGGTCTAGTTCCGATGATATTATCATTCCGAAAATTGGGGGGGGGTGGGGGGAAATGAGCTAAAAGGGATGGTCTTAATGTCAAAAGCTGGCATTTTTTGCGATTTATCACCAGATTTGAAGACAAAAAATAAGTTCCTAAAACTGAACTCCACTAGGCAATAAGTTCTATACTTGCTGAGAAGTTGCAAAACCTACTTAACTAAATTCCTATAAATTTCTAATAAATATAGTTTTTTTTTTTTTAAGCATTTGCTATCAAAGTAGTAATATTTTGTCACATCCTTACCCACAGATTATAAAAATTCTAAAATACTTCTAGCAGACCTACAAACTTGAAATTTGGGATATATTTAACATCTATATAAATAAAGCAATGCGTAAACTGTCCGTTTGTTTGTCTGTGTCTCGCGTAGCTCGCAGACAGGTGATCGTAGACCTACCAAATTTTGTACGGAAATTCTCCAGCACGGGTCCCGACATTTCAAAGCGATTTTTTCGAATAAGTTTAGGAGATATTGATAAAAAAAACCTGTCAAAAACACCAATTTTTGATTTCCGCAATACTGCAATTGTAACCCCTGCAGTGAAAAAGTGAGAAATAAGCATCGAGGTTGCCATGTTTGGCGAATTTATTAAATGTAGACTCTTGAATTAAAAATAAAAGTATTATCATTTTTTTCTGTTTAGAATATTTGTAAGGCTGTTTTTTAATTAAAATATCGTGTGCATGTAAAATCAGAGCAGGAAGGAACTCTTATACTCAAATTAAAAATAATAGGATTTGGAAATTTTCCGAAACTAAAGTGTGCAACTTTTTAATTTGGCAAAAAATAAAATGGTTGATATGCGATTTTCAGAAGATGATTCTAGCGCTTGGTGCAGTTTAATGAGAGGGTACTTTTAAAAACAAGCGTAGGTTATCTTATAAATAAAAATGAAATTCTGTTTGTCGATTTGGGTAGTATACAAATCTACAAAAATGGACCTATCAGCCTGAAATTTTGCACAGATATGTAAAATAATATAGAATAAATGATAATCCACTTTAAAACTTTGAAAATCCACCCGTTCCTGGAATTTTTTATGTTCTCCATGCAGAAAGCTTTCCGTAATTGTAACCCCTGTAGTGAAAAAAGTGTGACATACGCATCGTGGTTGCCGTGTGCGGCAATTTTGCCGAATAAAATGTTTTAAATTCTTAAAGTAAAAATAAAATAATAATGATTTTTTTAGTTTATATTTGTAAGGTTATTTTAATTAAAATATCGTGTGCACATAAGAAATAAGGGCAGGAATGAAATGTTTTATACGCAAAACAATGAGGATTGAAGATTTCAGAGACTAATATGTAAATTTTTTTAGACTGGTGAAAAATAAAATGGCTGATAGGCCGATTATGAGAAAGTGAGTTCTAGCGGTTTGCACAGTTTTAGGCTTGGCGCAATTTACTGAGAGCTTAAGGAAATAGCATTTTTGAAAACAAGTGTCTGGTTTTATTAGAACACAGCATTAAGTTTTAATTATCTGTGCAGAAATAATGCAGTTATTAGGACATTTCAAGCGATCTAGCTTCAGAAATCTCGCCAATTGAGTACATTGATTTAACTTGGGGGAATTCTGCCAAATTTCAGAAAATTGAAGTCTTCGCATTGAGGTAACGATGAATAAAATACGTTATAGTTGATAATTTAAAAAATATGCCTGCTTTACTGTTTGCCGGTTGAACCATTTCCCATTTTGATTGCTGCTAAGTCAATGCTTCAAATGATTCCCTGAAAAAACTCTTGCAAAAATGGTGTATTAGCACTTTGGCGAGGCTTACATTTGAAACTGGATTTTATTTGAGACTGGTATATACAATAACACTGGTTATAGATAAAAAATGAATGTTGGTATGTGTGTATGAGGTTGAAAAACTCCAGCACCGTTTCACCGATCACCATGAAATTTGGTTCACCTAAGTCTTATCATGGAGAAGGTTTTTGCGCTATCCATTTTCCTGTAACTTGCCACTAGGTGGCACAGCAGAACATCGAATTCTATTCCGTTTAGCCGTTTGCTATGCGAATATCGTCCAACCAATTTCGATGAAATTTGGTACATGCGGATATTAGAACACTGAGAATATTTTTCACTATCCATTTTGCTGTAACTTGCCGTTAAATGGCACTGCAACGCATCAACTTCTATACCGATCGGCATAAAAATTTTTATACTTACACATTTGAGCACGAAGAATATATTCTGTGTTCCTTTTGATGTTACTTACCACTAGATGGCACTGCAATGCATTATTATTTTAACTCGCCACTAAATGACGCTGCAGCAGGCCAAATTCTTGATCATTCAAACAGTCGCTTTGAAAATCAGTATACATAGCTATTTGAACATTGAGAATATTTTGGCGTTATCCATTTTGCTATAATTTGCCACTTGATGGCGCTGTAGTAATTCATTACTTTAATTAACCACTAGATGGCCCTGCAGTGTATCAATTCTTGACTGTGCAACTGATCGCTATGAAAATAGGTATACATAGATATTGGAACACGGGGAAGAGTTTGGCGCTATCCATTTTCCTATAACTTGACACTAGATGTCACGTCAACACATGAGCTTCAGGACTATCCGGCCGGTAGTCATGAAAATTCGTATACATCGATATCTGAATGCGAAGAATATTTTCACCGTATCCGTTTTGCTAAAACTCACCAGTAGATTGCACTACGCCGCATCGCCTTCTACACCGTACAAACGATTGCCTTGAAATTCAGTAAGCATGATTATGAACACAATATAACGCGATATCCATTTTGCTATATCTATCTATTACAATAAATAGTAACATCCAAAAGTCCATTCATTCCCGTGCGAAAAATGGGTACTTCAGCTTGTTTATAATAAAAAAAGGAAATTTAAAAAAAAAAATGTTTTAAACTATTGCCTTAAGAGCCATGGTTGGCCACTTTTATCAATTTATTGCCAAATTTGGCACCAAAAAATAAGTTCCCAAAATTAAACTCAGCTTGGAAATATCTGCTATATTGCAAGAATTTGCCAAACCTGGCTAATTTATTATGGGAATAATTTTTCATTATGGTGAAGTAATTTGAAGTCTATTTTATTTTATTTATTTTTTAATTATACTTGTTTTCCGTAAAGATAAGTCAAGTCAAATCCTTAGAAGGATAGGATGCACATTACAAAATCAAGAATTCTTTTCAAATAATGAATAGAACTTGATAGTGATCTTATGAACATGATCTTTAGCAGGTTAGCACATCTTGCTTGCATTTTAACTGAATCATTAGTATTGAACACTGATTGGAAGCAACTACAAAGGAAGGATGTAGAGTAACTATAATGGTCAGGCAATTAATTAGCAAGGTGACTACTGGCTACAATTATCAAGATAGGCAATTATGGCAACTATTTACATGTAAAAGCAGTCTAAATGATAATTTTGAGGAAAATCGGCAACATTTTTCTGGGAGCATCAAACAGTTTATGTTTTCGCCTAGAACATTGCAGCTAAATGTGTATAACCAGGATACTCGCACCATGATAATAACTAAGCATAATGCAGCAGTATCTGTCTAGAGATCTTGAAGGTATCTGGCAAGAACAGATAAGTTGAATTCATACTGACTATGTCATTCCATTGTAGTTGACAAAAACTCAAAATTCTAAAAACATAATGCATCCAATTTTCAGAATGCCACAGTGGTATATAATTCAAATTTGTTTCAGAAATTCTGCTGAATTGTCAGGTCCATATTGTCATGTATGCCTGAAAGTCAGATGTGTGTAGAAAGTTTCAGTAACCAATTGTAAAATGTCAGGACAAAATGCAAACTTCTAGAAACTCGTCGAACAATCTTTATGCACAATTTGCAGGAATTCACAAGCAATAATTCTATAGATAGCAGGTAATCAATCAGAATGTTTTTCTCAAATACTGGAATGTATAGCTGCGGGGAGAAAAAATGCCCACTTGCTCTTTATTTGGCTGTCGTTGGTCGTACAGCAAAGTTAGATATCCCATTTGTTTGCAAATAATGTATACTTTAATTTACTATTGATTTAGTTTGCACAAGGGGCCGTCTTCATATTTAATTCTGCATCAACTTCGGTTTTCTCAATGGCAACACTGTATTTTGACTTATTAAACAAAAAAAAAACCTTCAAACTGCCCTAAATATAAATTTTCTACAATAATTTCCAACAATTAACGAGATATTGTGAATTCCTTTATGTGCAATTTTAAAGGACTTTCTGCAAACTGAAAAGTACTATTTGTAGTTTCCAAACTTTTCGCCTTTCATTAATTTCGCTCATGATAGAAGAAAGAAATATTATTTACAAGTAAAATACTGTTTCTAGTTTTAAAGTTTTCTGTACTGAGAATAACAGGGGTAGAAATTAGAATATTTAGTCAGTGGCCCAAATGAACCATGACTCCAAAACTTCCCTGGTTCATAAACATGATTTAAGGAAAAACTTCAAAACGAGTGCTTACGATTTTGAATATCTTTCTAATTTGAAATGTTTTTGGGTATTGAAAGGTTCTCTTAGAAAGGTGAAATGTTGCCAGGAACGAGAATCTGTTCTCTGCTCTTCTGACTGCAATATGAATGCTACTCAGCCTGTTCTCTGTTACTCGCCTAAGGTCGAACTTGAAGAATCTATATAAATAAAGCAATGCGTAAACTGTCCGTTAGTTTGTCTGTCTGTGTCTCGCGTAGCTCCGAAACAGGTGATTGTAGACCTACCAAATTTTGTACGAAAATTCTCCAAGATGGGTCTCGACACACCTCGAAGCGATTTTTTCGAAATTCGAATTATTTTAGGAGATGTCGATAAAAAACGCATCGCAAAATGATCATTTTTGGTCTCGCCATTTCGCAATTGTAACCTGCAGTGGAAAGAGAGAGAGTTTAGCTACCTAGGTTGCCATGTTTGGCGAGTTTATTAAATTATTCAGACTCTTGAAGTAAAAATAAAAGAATAATGATTTTTTTTTTGTTTACATTATTTGTAAGGTTATTTTTTAATTAAAACATTGTGTGCATGTGAAATCAGAGCAGGAATGAAATGTTTTATACTCAAAAGAAAAATATGATTTGGAAATTTTCCAAGACTAAAACGTGCAATTTTTTAATTTGTCAACAAATAAAATGGATGATATACGATTTTGAGGAGATGTGATTCTAGCGCCAAGTGCTATTTATCGTCTGCTTCTGCTACTTGAATTATGAATACACCTGAATGAGTTTTTAAATTTTATTTCAGTTCAAATTGTGCATTTTTCTGCACAGCTTTTCCCATCTATTTCTAATGTATTACATCCAGAAAAAGAACAGAAATATCAATTTTAGTTGTGTTTAATCACACTCATGAATAATGATATACTTTCCAACTTAATGGAATAAGGAAAGAAAATAGGAAAGACCCATGGATTATAATACTTTTAATACATAGCGCTTTAGTGCGTATTTAAAATCTGAAAATGTTTCAGATTTTCTTTGTGTTTTTTCCCTTTCCTTTTTTGATAAAGGCCAATACATCCAGAAGCTCTTCAGAATTAATATAAGACGAAAATAATTTGTTTCTTTTTGCAGGTTTTTATCATTTAACCATCTTATTTTTGTAATCAGGGGCGGCCTGACACAGTAAGCAACGCATCTGGGCGCCGGCTTCGAAGGGGCGTCATTTCAAACTCAAAAACTAAGTAGCATAAAAGGGGGCATCTTTTTTACATTAGCAGGGACGACACTTACCGTAGGGCCGTCCCTGTTTGTAACTTAATTTTAAATTCCATTCAGAATCTGAGAGATTTGAGTGCCAAGGAAGCCGGTGAAGAACAGGAGTCTCTCCAAACAAGATTTATTAAGATGGCGAACCAACTGGTCGCCGGAGGCGGCTAGTAGTTTCATAATTGAAAATTTATTCATTTGAATTTTATGTAAAAAACACAATTACTTTTTCCGACAAAATATTATCGCTGTGTTTGTTATTTCACTTTCTTCATTTAATATCACCATCTGCAGTGTGCAATATTTTTTATAAGACTTTTCGCGGTATTTTAATTTATAGTCAGATGAAAATTTAGACAAAAAAAATGTGAATTTGAATGTTTGATAAAATATGAGAAGTCCAAAGGCGTGATGTTTCCAATATTAAAAAAGGTCAAATTCATGCCTGTTATTGTTGAGGATGTTAGCTTTTCAGAAATAGGACATTATAGTGGAAGACATACATCTACTACATCTAATTCGATACATAAAAAATATCTTATTTGGGGGAAATAGTAGGACACAGCAATAGACGCTTTATGGAATCACCATTAAATTGTGCAAACCTCTAATTTATTTGCTTCAAAATTTGCTATTTTTTAATACTGCTAAGGATTTACTATTTTTTGTGCAAAAGAAATCTACTTTACGTTTATTTTACACAATTTTCAAAAAATTGTCACTTAATAAATTTATATATGGTCTCGTAACTCATGAAAATAACACATTTTATTTAATATAACTTAAACTACTGAAGGTAAAAATTTGAAATGTTACACAGCCAAGTAATATTACTTTCTGCATCTATTTCCATTGAAATTTGACTAGGTTGCTATTCATAATTTTTTTAATTTAATAATCCGTAATTCATATTAATATTTTATTGAAAATTACAATAATGGTAAATTATGTTTAGTCATTTAGTTCTAACAGTACAAATAAAAATTAGCTTCTTATTATCAATATTATACGAGATATGAATTAAAGTATGAAAAAATATTTTAATGTGGGGGAGGGGTATTTTGGAAACTCATAACACACTCATTTCAGTTCAAATTTATTGAAAATTGGTATCCTGAGTTAAAATGAGCTAATTTTTTTAAATATGAAGTGAAATCTAGGGTTTGCTATTGGGGGAAAAGTTGGTGCGAATTTTAATATGAAGATGGCCCCTTATGCAATTTTCAAGTATAGAAAATTAAAGTGTACGTCAGTCATAAATGATTGGTATATGTAACTTTGCTGTATGACGAACGATACCCGAATAAAGTATAAGTGGGCAGGGTTTTTTTCTGCAGCTGTACATCCAATAAAATTATTCCATTTGCTTAAATCTCAGACTACTCAAGCAGAACTGCTTTGACTGCTCCAAGGCATACAATAATACTGAATTCATAAACAACTCGAAAACAGCTTCACAAAACAATGGTGCTTCTGGTAGTAAAATTATCATGCAGTATCCTATCTCTAGTAAATTCTCTATCTTTTTTCATTATATCAATTGTGTAATGCTATACTGGAAATAAATCATTACATACCCTTTTTTTTTTTTTAATTGTGCCAGATGTTGCCAATCTTGGTGAGTTTCTGGAAAAATTGGCAAAAATAAATCTAGAAAACGTAACCCAGTTAAGTGATACTGTCAATATTTGACAAGAAACTGCAAACCCTGAAATCTTACATGAAAATTAAATGTTCCTATCTTGCTTTCCAGTTAACTGATCTACAAGCAAAACTTAATTATTTGGCATAAAACATAGATTTTAAAACCTACACAGCCCTGAAAATTCCTAATATGAACATTTATTAATGGTAATGTATGCTTCATGAAAATTAATACATTTGCTTGCTAGTAAATTGCCAATTTTTTCCACCAATTGTATTTAATTTAAAAAAAGTGTCAATAAGATTTTATTTTGGATATATATTTATTTTTTAAACACCTAATCTTACAAAAATTTATGTTAACAATACCATGATCAAGAATTCTATAGTCAGCATTCCTTGATCCTGGTATATGTAGATTTGGTAGCTTAAGTGTATTTTGAATTTTGTTTAAAAAAAAATACTAGGAAAGACTTTTAAAAATGTCTATTTTATAATGTTATGTTCTATGAACTTCTACATATAAGAGAGGAAAACTAAAAGTAAGCATCATCTGCTACAGAGTAATATATAATAAATATCATCTTCACAAATGTTATGCAAAACTTCTTTCAGAAAAAGAAAATGTATTTTGCATTTTAAACTTTTTCTTAGTATCATGATTAACTTTGTTTAAGATTTCAGTCTTCAGATTGTTAAAGAAGGTATAATTTTTACAATAAAGGCTACTAAAACAACTATTTCTGCGGCTGTGAATTAAGTGCTGTGTTTTAATTCCGTAGTACATACTAACAAAACATAAATACATAGTATGTAACAAGAAAATAAGTATCTATTAATTGAATTTAAAATGTTACTTTCTAAAGTCTTAGAGAGTGACAAACTGACAAAATAAATATCTTAAATTATTTTTTTAAATTAATATATGAACCCTCTATACTCTAATTATAAAACCTGGCAATCAGTAATGTTTTTAAAACGTTATTTTCAAAAGAAAATTTAAATGTGTGTTTTTAAAGATTTCAAAACATATTATTAAATTTTAGCATCGTATAACATTATATTAAAGCTCATGCAAAATTGAAGGAGAAAGGCTTAAGTTTTTTGAGTAAAATGATTTTTGTTTAACCTGTGAAGATGTGTGCAGGGCCTCTCTCGGGCCTGTAAATAAAAAGAATTACTGTAAAAACTAAACCATTTGGTGAATTTTTTCTAGATTTTTCTGTGGTTGCATTTGAGGTTACCTAATTGACCACTAGAGGCATTTCCAGAATTTATATTTTCCCTTTCTTGTTTAAAATAGAATTTCAAGCCTTTGAGGCCTGGCTTAAGTTAGCATTTTTCCCATCAGTATCATTAGCAAAAATGTGAATGAAATGCAAGTTTTATTTTAATATATTATTTATAATAATTATTAATGTCATAATGATTAAAAATATTTTTTATAATAAATATGCATTTCCTTTCGATAAGCCAGTCTCAAAGTCAGATTTAATTTTTCTCTGTACAGATGAATGTGATTAAAAGCATACCAAATGTTTTTAATCACATTCATCAGAACAATTTTAATCACATGAATGTGATTAAAACAATACCAAATACTTGATAAATACCAGTTGCAATTTTAGTAATTATTTGTTTTATCCTTTAGTGTAAAATTACAAATTTAGTTAACAGAAAAACCAAAAACAGTTTTAAGCATACTATAAAAAGTAATAAAAAACAGACCTGGTGTGCTCACTTGTGTTTCTACACTCATGTCCATAAAAAATTAAGGATAATTCAGAATCACACAGAAATTGATCTCTAAAATAAAAATTTCACCTGTGGAATGATCACACACATCTTGAAGAAGAATATGCAAATTACAGGAAACCACCAGATGGCGTGGATGGTACGTCACAATGACGAGAGTGTAAGAGAGGGGTATATAAGGAATGGTGGCAAAGAAGTAAAATTGTTCACAAGCGCTGTGAAAGCCTTTCAGTGCAAAAACCGCATAGTTATGGCACAAAGGAGGCATTTGGATGATGTTTTACGTGGCAGAATTATCGGACGACTGAAATGTGGACGTACCCAGCTGGAAGTATCCGAGGAACTTGGAATCGCCCAGAGTGTCATCTCCAGGCTTTGGCAACGATTCCAAGATGATGGTAATGTGAGTAGACGTTACAGCACAGGTCGCGCCCGAGTTACAACGCCGAATGAGGACCGCTATTTGGCAGTTACTGCCAAAAGAAACAGACGGAGTACAGCATCAGACCTGTCTTGTCAGCTCTCTTCAGCTACCGGTACAACAGTTTCAAGGCAGACCGTGTACAGACGCTTAGGGCACATTGGTCTATATTCTCGTAGGCCTGTCAGATGTGTTCCACTTACCGCAACTCACTGTCGCCTGCGATTAACCTGGAGTAGAGAGCATGCATTGTGGACACCGCAACAGTGGTCTTGTGTGATGTTTTCCGACGAGTCCAGGTTTAGTTTGGAGTTTGATTCTCGCCGGACATTCATCTGGAGAGCGCCAGGTACCCGTTACCACCAAGAGAACACCATTGAAAGGCACCGTTACGGTGGTGCAGGATGGCTCGTTTGGGAGGAATTATTCTTGGTTCCAGAACTGACCTGCATGTTCAGAGTGTAACGATGACAGGCCACATCTATCGGGATGTCATTCTGGAACAACATATACGTTTGTTTCGGGGCGCCATGGGTGCTGAATTTGTGTTTATGGATGACAACGCCCGTCCTCACCGTGCAAACATTGTAGACGAATGCCTTCAATCGGAGGATATCACCCGTATGCATTGGCCAGCATACTCACCGGACTTGAATCCAATAGAGCATGTGTGGGATATGCTTGGCCGACGAATTGCAGCCCGTCAACCCCCTCCCACCTGTCTACCGGAACTTCGGAGTGCATTGCTTGATGAGTGGTGTAATATTCCCCAAGATCAGATTGATCATTTCATACTCAGCATGCCTAGGCATTGTCAGGCCTGTATTGCATCGTCCGGGAGACATACTCCGTATTAACCATCCTACTAACCATGTTATACTGTTTTTTGTAAATAAGTTCTTTTTTGAAATTTGGTCAAGGGAGTAAAACTTGCAATTTTTATTAATTATGTCAAACATATAGCATCTTTTTTGCTCTTTACTTTTTGTTTAATAAATAGACTTTACAAATAAGTCAAATTTGTTTTGCTTCTTTCTCTTTCTTTGCCTGAACTTCATTATCCTTAATTTATGGACATGAGTGTAGAATTAGCACACATCATGCAGGGTTATATGTATTTCAGGTAGTGTTGAATTTGCTTAATTTCTAATTATTTGAAAGTCAATAACTCAAAATCCTTTGATCCAAAAACTCAAATTTTACTCGATACAATAACAAAATATGCAAAAACAAGAAGAAACAAGAGTCTACCAAATTAGCCAAAAAGAGATATTGACTGATTTGACATGGTCCCATGGCAAATATATGGACAATTATCTAGAAATATCATGCGACTATTAGGAAGTTCCTTACTTAAGGTTACTTTATTCATGAATTGTAGTATTCCATGAAACCTTAAAAATGTGTTATATGTAGCCTGTTGATGAAAAAAATAAATATTTATGTACGTATTAAATAATACTCTGCTACATACAATAAACTGCTTCGGGAAATAGGGCTTTATGAGCTAATTTAACTATTAAAAAACTTAACATGATTTTATTCATTCCAAGAGTTAAAACTTTAATTGAACTTGATTTATCACAGATATTTAAATACAAAAAGTAATAAAAATATACGACAAAAACAATCATCAATAAAATATGTAAAATAAATAAAATTATGTCAAAATAATACAAAATAAATGTATTGTGTTGGGTTGGGTTGAATGCAATAAAAATAATATAAACTGCATGATAGTTAATTTGATTTATAAAACACAACATTGAATCATTTCCAAAATAAAATTATATAACTTTTAACAAAAACAATTAATAAAATTTATCAAGTTAAATACTGAACAGTAAACATAATATAAAATTATCTTTAAAAATTCAATAAAGATATCTTGTATTTTCAAATTACAAAAAATATATTAGTTTATACAGTTTGTCCGAGCTAATGGAAGAAAAATAAATATAAGTAAATGAGAGAGGATTTAATGGTAGCACATGCTAGAAAATTGCCATAATTTGTTTTTGAAATGACATTTTAAAATTGTTACAATATCTTTCAAGATGACATTTCAAAATTGTTACAATTAGAAAATTCATGGATTCCCCTTTTATGAGGTAGGACTTAGAGTCAACATGGGCACCCATACATATGTACAGGGAGGGGCCATGTCCTCCCCCCCACCCCCACAGCTTCTATTTTATCATTATGATTTACACACTGGTATAAATTAGAAATGATTCAACACTAACATATAGTATCTTTCTGTGGCAGGACCCTTGACTTGGACCCCCCCCCCTTAAAAAAAAATCACATGGGTGCCCATGCAATTCTAAAAATTTGTATTTTTTTGCACACCAACATAAAGAAAGTATACTTTAATAAGACGCATGTAGATAATTTCTTCTGTGTAAGAACTTCCAATCTTACAAAGGGACTCGAAGGGGGGGGGGGGTCAGGAAAAAATTCAGCGGGGGACAAATATAATCCCAACTAAGCCACTTTATTCAAATATTACAAGTGTACAGAAATTACAACCATGAATCAAAAATAGAGGTAACCCACTGCACTCTTCGTTTGGCTATAAAGCTTTATACTAATGAAATGATTGTCAACCTACTCTGCATTCTCATAGAATTCCTATACTAATAGATACAAGATTTTACAAAATGAATTTACATGGAATTAAGTAAAACAATATAAAACCCAAATCTTAAGTTGTTTAAAAATGTTGCACTTTTTTTATTGCAATTAAAATGGATCAAATATGAAGTATTTTCATGAAAGATGAGTCAAACTAATTGTAAATCTCAAATCTGAAGATCTGAAATTCAGAATGCTCTAAAATTTGGACATATTGCTTAATGCCTGGTTATTTTTTCTTTTCATTTCTTTGTTTATTTAGTTATTTTAATGGGAAAAAGATCTAGACAATTTATTCGCCAGATACTGTTAAAATTAAAAGTGTAACAAATTACTACTGATATTCCATTTTTAACTTTTTAGTCTGACAAAAAATCATTAGCAGACACAAAATTTTTCATCCCCCTCCCCTACCTTCATTAAAATGTTACAATAAAAGTAAATAAATAAATCAGTTTTTGCATAGAGTATTTTAACATTTTCGTCTTTTTTTTTTTTTGGGGGGGGGGGGTTCTTAAAAAACTTTTTTTACAGGCTCCTTGAGCTTTTACTATAAAGATGCCAGTATATAATATGTTCTGAATGTAAACATCGTGCCAACAAATTCACATCTCAAAAGGTAGAAATTAGAATAATTTGTCTAAAATATCTTACTTTGTAAAAAAAAAAGTGCTATAGTAATGTGTTTTATGTATAATAACAATGCAAAATAAGAAAATGGGTAAAATTATTAGAAAAACATCTATAATATTTAAAAAGCAGCAGTATGCCATGAGCAGTCAATGGGTTACAATTTGAAAATCCCAACTCCAAAACTTTTCTTTATATATCCATTTAAACACAATGTAAAAATAAACTTCCTTTTTCTCCGTTCATTAATTCAATTCAACTAGATTACATTATATTACAGGCAATAAAGCAGTAACTTTGTTAAATAAAACAAGGCCCCCTGAACTTTAGATGGACTTAGGAAGATAAATTTCTTAACAGCACACCCTACCAACATTCTCAATGATAATAGTGGTATCCTCTAATAAAAATAAAAAACTTATTTGTAATAGAAAATATTTTGGTATGATTCAGTTAGAATAAAACCTATTAAAATGGTATCTTTATGTGTGTCAAACAGCAGTTAGCATATTATCTTTTAAAAAGCTGATTTTGGACTTTAAAATAAATCACAATTTCACACGTAACTAATAGCTATTTAAGAAAATGTCAGACTTTCACTGGATTCAGTTTGAAAACTTTATTATAACAGTTCATTTATTAATCAATTTGAAAAATAATTCAGGTATGTGCTTTGAAATGCTCAGAATTATGAGCACTCTTGTAATAATGAAACTGGAAATGAATTAGGATCTCTTGCATGAGCTTGCATATACATACAAGGCATGTTTATTTAATCATATTTGATAGTTTTGCTTCAAAACTCTCCTGATCTTGAATGTCTACAAAGAAGAGTACTCACTTTAGACCTTGAATTTTGAAAGTTCACCGTGTAGTCCAAATTACATAAATTCTCCAATTCAAAATTTGATAGAGAATGAAGTAAAAGATATTTTGATAGTTGAATTTCAAATTAAACACTTCTAAAATAACTCTGATTTATTGATATAAATTTCAAATACCAAGAAAGAAAACAGTTTGAAAGCTGTGGAGAATAAGCTTTGTAGTGTTAATAGAATGAGTGCAATAAAAATATTGAATTAAATTTTCTTGAAAGAGTTAAAAAGACTAGATTTTACAATTTTTGATATGCTTTTCAGGATAATCTTTACTCAAAAATATTTTCTTAATCAAAAATGGGATAAATAGAGAAGCTTTATTTAAACAAAATTCATATTTAACAATATTTAAATTCATACCTGAAATAGAAGTTTTGTGACCTATATGGAACATTGATTGTCAATAAATAAAATTTTTAAAGATTGAATTTTGATTAGAAATAGCAAGTTAACAAATGCTGTCTAATTTTTAGTTTCGTTTTCTGAAAATGTTATTAGTAAAAAGATTTAAAAAAACTATTTGAACTTAGTCATTACTATCATTTTCTTCTAAAGATTTGCATTTTTTCAGAAAGCTTAGCATGGACAGTTTCATATGGCGATTAAGATCAGTATAATCTTCTAAAGCATCATTGACTATCCCTAAAAACATGGACGGCCAGAGCCGTTGAAAGACTATACGTTTCTTCAAAGCTTCTTCGACATACTTCAGATTCTTCTCAAGAATTTTATTTGCAGTTGTTCTGTAACCCGGTAGTGAATACTGGGGGAAGAAAAAATTCGATTAATTTTAAAAGTAAAGAAAAAAAGAGATAATTTTAATAATTTGTTTAAAGAGAAAAAAAATCACTTTTTTAATAAAGGTACCAAAGAACAGACTTCCCATAGGTTCCTATTTTAAAAGGGTACATATTTTTTCACTCATAAAACTTGTTTTTAAGTAAAGATAAGGGGAGTAGAAATGGGATACAATTTTCATGCAATAAGAACAATGTCATTCGATAAACCTTAAAATCAACAAATTTTAACACAGGGTGTCTACCACATAAAGGTAGACACCCTAGGTACAAAAGGTACATTTCTTGACCTTTTCTTGGCCATAACAAATACGAAACTCTTAATATCAAAAATACATCATGCCAGGTATGCAGAATATGTCCTATCCGGCGATGTAGGAATGGGGGAAATTTTGGCCATCTGGGGGAAAATTTTGCAGAAAAATATACAACTGATTTTGATTTTAACAATAAATTACAAAATACTTAGAGTTTTTCTTACCCCCTTCCCATTTTTAAAGAGTTTTTTTTTTTTTCAACCTGTGGTGATCAGCAGTTTGCTTTCTGTTAACTTGGATCAATTGCTGTTTTGTAAATGCGTTTGTAGCTTGTATGTTGCAAATCTTTTTACATCTATGGTAATACAGAACTTATGCAAGTCTATAACATATCATAAAATTTTAGGGAAATTTTCAAATGGATTGTGGGAAATGTTGAGAGTAAGAACATTTTCTGCACCCCTGCATCATGCTGACAAAATGAAGGAAAACTGTACTTTTATATTTAACACTATTAATATATATTATTAAATATTTTGTATAACATTAAGTTACGGGAGTTACTCAATAAAGCAAACAATGTAACGTACTACCTAAAGATTATGATAATATGTAATATACTTTTAAAAGTAACTAATCGCCGACAATAGTAAAATTTAAAAATATTTTAAACAAATTTATTTCTTTAAAGTTTTATATAAAAAGTATGTTGATTAAAATTTATTTTAAATTACTTCAATTGCAATGTACACACTGTAATAACAGTTTGAGTACTCGAGCTTTTGAGTTGAATTACCCCAAAAAATGTTTTATTTTAATTTACAGTCAAATATAAAAAATTGCATTAAAAAAAAGAAGAATTTAAAATAAAATCAGCCATTTTCTTTCTTTTTCCTCCCCCATTTAGCCATGTAAAATCAGTCTAATCCAAATCTATATACTTCAAAATCACTGAATCAGTGTGATGTGATAGCTTTTAAGTTTGCATACAAATATTCAGATGCATTAAAAAATCAAGAAATTTAAATTTAAAAAAATCAATACATGCATTTGTGTAGATAAGTGATTTTAGTGATATAAATACAAAGATACTTAAGGGTAAATATTCATTTACCAAAAGGAAGCAAAAATATTTTCAGGGATAATTATAATTTTTAATTAGAATCCAAGTAATTGTTTCTTTTTGTTTTTTTTTTCTAACGGGAAAATAATCAAAATACTGAATTGAAAACGAAATGAAGGAATTAAAAAAAAATTACTTTGGATCCAACAACTTTTTTTTTTTTTTTTTTTTTTTTTGAGGAGGAGGGAAGGTGGATAACTGATACACTTTTCTCAAGTTTTGAAGATACATACTTGCCAACTTTTGAAAATTCCCAAGGTGTAAAATAACACTCAATTGACATATTGAACTTTGTCAGTTCAATATACAACTATTAGACGGACATCATTTTTGATAATTTCTGCTAAATAACAAGTAAATGACATTTTAAATGAATTTTATAACTAGCATACACAGAGTATTTTAGTGTTTTCCCATGTAAACAAAGACTTAAGTTTTGTCTATTTGCATAGTTTAAGTAGTACAAAATATTAACATTTACGCAACACACACTTAATATATATTTTTTAAATAAAACAAATCATACTGGACACAAAATTTATTATTTTAAACACATTAGGGAAAGGAAAAAAAGCAATTGTGTAATACATAAAAGTACTCTAAAATTACACCTGAAAAGGAAGAATTAAAAAAAGACCAAAACATGCCACGCCGTTTGCTTTTACAAATATTTTATTTTTCCTAATCAAAACAGCCTTTGTTTCAATTTCATTATCATTACTATCATTTTGTACAATTTTTGTTCATATTTGAATAGGGGATCTTCAATGAAACTTTTCCTTTACTATTTTACATTTTAAAAAGTGGTCAAAAATAATTTAAATTTGAGAATCAATTTTATTCTTATTTCAAATTTAAATAAAAGATGGGGGTGGCAATTCAGTAATCTTAAAATAAAAAAAACCGCGGAATTCCGTGGGAAAAGCTCATTAATTATAAATTTTAAGAGATTCTAATTTTAAAACAAAATATGGGGCATATTTTATTAAAAAACTCCAAAAATTCATAAAAAAGCATAAAAAAACGGAATTTTCATGTAAAATCATAAAAATTGGTGAAAAAACGTAAACTACAATGAAAGCGTAAAGTTAGTAAAGCAGGTATGGGCAATAGAGCTGAAGCAAACCGCATGTATTCAGTACTAAGATACGGATAATCACTCAGACTCGAAGTAACGAATTGTTACTTTTCGGTTGATATCGTTACTCGTTACTCGATCCGAAGCTGTTTCGGATCGAGCAGCTTCGAACTTCGAATACAGACTTCCAGGCAAGGGGAACTAGGGGGGAAACGGGTTCCAGTAATCGAGTACTAATATCTTCTGTTTGTTACTGGATATCGGATCGCGGTTTCAAGGGGGAAAATGACTTTTGAGTGTGCATTTCGGATCGACCAGGTTCGAACTTCGAAAAAAGACTGCCGGAGGGAGAAAATGAATTTCGGTATTTGAGTAATAGTATGTTTCGTTCCGTTACTAGATACCGGAAGTATTATGGATTCTCGCTGTTTGAAGGGAAAAATCAGTTTCGGTATTTGAGTAGTAGTATGTTCTGGTTGCAATTCGTTTGTGCCGAGCCGAATGGTATTGTTTTGATGAGGTTTGGAAGAATCCGTATGTTTCGTTACAGTTATGGAGATGGATATACTATCTGCTGCTCTATTGATATGGGTCGTACAATGGGGGGATAGGATCCGGTGTATAGTGCGTTCTTATGCGCAGTTGAACTTTTTTTTGCAGGGGGGGAAGGGGGTGTTCTTATAATTGTAGAGGAGCAATACATATAAGAGAAGACTGTTAGTAAGGGGTGCTAATTTCGGGCTTTCTAACATTTTAGTACTAAATAGTGGTGCAATCAGAATTCTTTCTTTCAGGGTGGTTCCGAAGCAGGATTGCGAACTTAACTTTTTCTTTTTTTTTTAGCTAGAATCGAAATATGAGTAATAAATAACAAATTATTTAAATACACCTTTAAAAAAATATTTTTTCATAAAGTAAACGAATTCACACATTTTTATTATTTAAAATATTATTTGGAACTAAAAAAAATATTTAGCATGGAAACCTAAACACATTTTTTAAGTAATTGTTTAAAAAATATATAAAAAATTGGGAGCTACCAATTTCTATGCCCACTTCTGCGTAAGCCACTGGTATTAAAATAATTCAATAAAGTTCAGTATGTTTCTAAAATGTCGGCGTTTAGGGGGCCATCTGCCCTATTTTATGGTACATTTTATTCCATGAACTCATGGAATACGCATAGTCCGGTGCAACCATTCTTTCTGTATGAAAGGAGTGATAATTTTTGTTTAAAGAATGCTCTCATATATGCACCCACAGAAGGGGCTAACCCCTTTCATCCCAAAAGTGCAGAAATAGAACTGGAAATATCTTAAAAATAGATAATTCTCACTGAATTAAACAATTTTAATTTAAAATATGGTAATTTACTTCGAAAAATCGTCCAGCAAAAGAAGTTTTTGATATGAAATAAGAACTCACAAATAATAAAGATATTATGCTTGTAGAGATCATACTGAGATTCCCTGCCCTGTGAATTTAATATATATGGCCCAATCCCTGGATCTCAGTATTCGAGAACCCGCTCCCAGAAAAAAACACGAGTCACAAGCTTTCCTTTACACTTTTTATGATAAGAGTGAACAGGTTAAACCAGCGTTCAGAATTTAAAAAAGGGGGGATTGAGAAAAAAAAGAATGGCATATGTCTTTGGAAGATTTCTATGTGTACTCAGTAATTCGGATAATTTAGCATTGTATAAAACCATAAATGTGTATAAAAACAATCTGTAAATGAGAAAATAAGCTCTAAATACAACTTTGTACAACTTCGCTAAAAAAAATTCTTTTTGGTTAGGTTTTGTTATGGGTTTATGTATGGGCGGCATATACCCATAACAACACTGTCCCGGATGTGTTGTTATGGGGCACATATAACACCCTATTACCGATTCTATTGGTAGTAACGAGTAACGAATACTTAGTAACGAATAGCGAACATCTAAGTAACAAATACATACGGATACTCATTTTGTCGTTACTTTTACAGCACTAATGGGCAACCTTTGAAAAGTTGCGGGCCAAACGTAGGAAGTTAGTGAAGTCACAGGCCAAACTTCAGGATGTTAGCGAAGTCCCAGGCTGTATAAATGGGATTTATAAGGGGTGTTGAAAGGTTTATATGGGTTTATACAAGGTTTTAATATGTCCCACTGGCCGGATCCAAAGCCGTGGCAGGCCACATCCGGCCCTCGGGCCGGCAGTTGCCCATATGTGTAGTAAAGTATGAATAAGTATATTCAACTTATCTTAGTGATTTTACTTCTTTCCTTATGAGTGGAAAATCCAAGTATGGTGGGGGATTGTATCTTAAAATACCACATTTTTTTTTTCATTTAATACAATTTATACTTTTATGAAAATTGTGCAAGGCCGGCATTATGCTTCATTTCAACAAAAGAACATAAAAAATTCAAGTTTTGTAATCGCAAAATAATGGAACTATAATAATGAAAATGAAGGAGTGGATGTTGTGACTAAGGAAGGAAAAAAAAAAAGAAAAAAAAACATTTGTAAAAGCAAACAACTTGGCTTTTTTTTTTTATTATTCTTTCTCGGGTGTAATTTTACGGTACTTTCATTCACAATAAATTTTAAGAGAATATTTTTTTTTTAAATATGGGTCATAATTTCTTTAAAAAACTTCAAAATATATTATTTCAAAAGTGTGGTGAGATTCATATTTTAAACTACCAAATTTTTTCTCTTAATGAAATCTACACTTTTACAAAAATTGTGTAAGGCCGCCATTATGCTTTATTTCAACAAAAAATAAGTAAATAAATAAATAAAAATTAAATTCGTAAAATAACAGGAATCCAGTTTTGCCAACAAATTTTTCATAATCACGCAAATTTTTGGACCTGAAAATGACCGAAAATATTCCGTTTTAGATTCAAATTCTATCATATTCGGCACCATTTGCAATTTTCGTCTCTCTATATATGCTAGTCTGCAAATAGAGAAGGGGAAACGGGACACTTGTCCCAGTTATACTGCTGTGCTACTATGTCAAAATGGAAATGGAAAGAAGAGCGAGAGAGAATGGAGCACCTAAACAAAGGTTTGTCACGGGAGACGTGATCTCTAGTTTCAGCACTGTATATGCATAATATTTGGAAATAATCTGTAGCAGGAACGACAGTTTAGCAAAGCCGTGTCTGGGGGAAAAGAAATTGCAAGTGCGAGCCATAGTAAAAAAAAAGGGGGGGGATAGTATTTCCTATTGTGCGCAGCGGCAACGGATTTTCTAAAGAACCAAGAAGTCTTAATAATTATTGTTGTGTAATATTCATAATTACATAATTGTAAAACAACTCCCGACACTTCAGGGATCAGAAAGAATTTGACCATCTTGCACAATTTTTTTATTTCCCGATCGAAGAATTCAAAATAGTCTCAATGGCACTGCCACCGTGTATTTTCGCACTGCCGATTGGGCTTTTGCTGTGCATGTAGTACAGTGAAAATTAACATCCCATGGGCGCGTGCAGTCGACGAAAGACTTGCATTCTCACAATCGTTGACAATTTCATTTTTGTGGAGCAGCCGCAAAACCTGCCATTTTTCGTGACCTTTCTCAGACACAAATTTTGCATTGGCAGTTTCAACCCCATTCTCTGACTAACATTTTTCTATAGCAGAGCTCTCATCAATTTGGCTCCGATGCTGACTGAAATTTTCAATATTTTCATGTAGTATTTCCTGACTTTCCCGCCCGACACCCTGTCATTGAATCAATTTTTTTCCAACTCTTTTTAGTAACATCGGCGGGCAGGAAGGGGAAGGGGTACCCCACACTTCCGGAACTACTCTTGTTTTGATCTTTCCAGGCAGCCAGCCTTAAGTTTGAATGAATGTCTTTTGAAAATCTGAAAAATAAACAATAACGAAGTTGCTTATTATAAAACACCGTAAAGCACCATTCACAGTAGGAAATAATTTATTGTTATGACTACTCTTCTGCACGAGACAGATTGTTTCTCTAATGAGATATTTCATGACCTGAAGCTACAGTGGTTTCAACCCTCTCCTCAGGTCGGGAGGGAGAAGAGCAGACACTCAGCAGATGCCCCTCCTCCACGTCACACACACCATTGATACGAGAATAAACAAATCAACTTCCTTTCTCAGAGGAAGTCACTCATGAAATCGAAACGCGAATTAATGAAATTAAGAAAAGATACATAAAAGAATTTCTCTCAATGAACTTAATGCAAAAAAATTAGAAACAAAGAATTTGAATGAAATGGAAAAAGCGTAGTTGAGTCGCTAATCGTGACCTAATGCTTTATTTCTTGACCTTTTCTTGACTTTCATGACCTTTCTTCTATTTCTTGACTTTTCCGTGACTTTCGTGACCTTTTTATGATGGTAGACACCCTGTAATATTAATGATTTTGCATCGTTCAAAAGCAGTTTTGCAATCATTTATCTCTTCACACTTATCAATGTGAAAATACAGTGCATTCAAAGGGCTGCAACACACAGAACTCAATAGGTCTAGAAAGTCTTTCTTCCAAAGATTTGCATTTTTTCAGAAAGCTTAGCATTGACAGTTTCATATGGCGATTAAGATCAGTATAATCTTCTAAAGCATCATTGACTATCCCTAAAAACATGGACGGCCAGAGCCGTTGAATTTTGTTTGTTTGTTTGTGGGATTACAGCCGATTAGCTACGCGTGGGCTCTAGGCCGAAGGGTGGGGCGCCCTCCATGGGGGTCTTTCAAAGGGGTCCTAACCCGTATTTACGCTAAGTTTCGGAGAAAACCACGGAAAACTCTGAACGGTTAGGTCGACGGACGTGCAATGGGACCCGAACCCGGGACCTTCACACTTTGCCCGTCTACCATTTCCAGTGATATAGCCACTGTGCCATGGTGAGGCCAGAGTTGTTGAAAGACTATACGTATACAGAGTTTGGTTTTGAATAACACACAATTCCTAGAAAAGAGAACTATTAGCAGGCAAGAATGCAAAGATTTTCTCTTAAAATGGCCATATATATATATACTGCAACAGCATCTAAATAAAGTAAATGCCCAAGAAAAATGTTTTTGTAAATGCTTAAATTGGGGGGGGGGGGTGAAAGACAATTGTCTTTCCCTCTCCCCCCCCCTTTTTTTAAGTGTAAATAGCCCTATACAGTCAAGTCATGTTCACACAGAACATGGTTGTTCAATAACAGAATCAACAAAAATTATTGTTATATACCGCATTTCAAGCCTACTAGTACTGTTTTTAACAGTATTTATTTACCATTACTGTTAGAAATAAGAATTTCAGTCTAAAACGCACAAAATTTAGTAAAAAATTACTTGATTTAGCAAAGCATCAATAATACTTCAGGAATGGCTTCAGATCCCCTGGATCCTTCACTTGCATGTTTGTGCCATTGTTTGAAGTAAGATAAGTATTAAGCTTCAAAAAAATTACTCAACACACACCCCAAAAAAAAATGTTTTGATGTATTTTAAATTAATCTAAATATTTCATTCTTAAAGCCTTTAAAATGATTTTGTGATACTTTTAAATACGGGATGAAATTAACAGATTTATCAAAATACTTAGATAGAAACAAAAGAATTGTAAATTTACAATTTAATACTTAGGGTACCATGTTCTCTAAATCTGCCACTGAAATTACAAAGTTATCAACAGACATAAAGATAAAACTTTTCAGGTGTTGTAACATGCTGCCCAGGTGGTGTAGTGGCTTAAGAACCATTCTATCATGCCTTGGGTCTGGGTTTGAGTCCCATCTTGGGCATGTATGTTAACTTATCTGTCCCTTCATAGGGATAATGCTGGCTGTTCACAGGGTGCCCCCATAAAATGACTACAATACCTTTGGGCAGTTGCAGAGAACAATGCCTAATTGGCAAGTGCCTGCCCATTAAAAAAAAAAAAAAGAAGAAAAGTAGGGAGTTCTGTTACACATGCAGCCTCAAATTTAAAGGTTATTGCCACAATTTTAATTACATTCTTTCTGAATGTAGATAATTTTTCTTTTTAACTGAATTCTGATTTTGTCATAGCACAGTTTTACTTTGGTTAACATTGCACTCATTCTTTAAACGTTTTATCAATTTAAAAATTATACAAAAGTTTCATTAAATTTATTCGAATATTTATTTAAAATACATCCTTGGGTAATGAAAAAGCTTTCTTTCCATGAAACTGTTTATATATACTGGTGTCCAAAATTAAGGTTAAAATATAAAAGATGGATTTAATGCATAGAAATTCAGTACCTATTCTAATATGCTCTGCTGTAAAGCAGAAAATAGTAATAGAAATACACAGGAGTTTAATGCAGGCTGATATGCAAATGAGAGCAACATAGGTCAAAACAGGATATGTCATTACTCTTTATTGCTTCATCTTCATCTGCGCCCACTTTGTACAGCTAGCTATAACTCACATACTGCTTAGGGTATTGATCAACGATTGGGACCATTCTTTCAAAATTACCAATTTTAACAACTGACTGGTCCTTGGAGGGACTTGTCAATATGCAATGGCACTACACAGAGTAGGGGCTCCCACACTTTTAACATTGTGCCCTTCCCCAACAAAAGATGACTTATCATAGCAACCCCTTCTCACATTCCTCAGCATACAGTTTTTTATTCAACAACAGTGAACACTTGGTTGCCTCTTTCACAAAATAATGTTACTGGTAAAATTTGACTAGCATTTAAAAGCAAAAATAGGTATTTTTTGTAGTAAAAAGTATGACATTTTTTAAAACATGCATTATCACTTGCTCTTTGCATGTTTTTCTCTCCCCCTCCCTTCTGCAAATATTTTGACCTGCTATTCCAGATGAGAACTACTGTCTTAGAGCATTCCACAAGTGCTCTATGGGAATGAGGTCTACAGACCTCGCTGGCAACACAATACGTTCAATACCTTCTTCCAGATAATCAACTTTGTAACTTGAATTTTGGAGACCAGTGTGCATATTCCAATGGTTGCAGTTTATACCAAGTTAATGGGCAAATGAGTGAGAAATTATGAGTGTAGTTCCTGATTAATATTCAGGATACAACTCATGTATAACATAAATATAGTGAAACCAATATTTGCTCAGTTATCAGGATACAAAAGAAATATTTCCAAAGTAAAACCCATCCTGAGAAAACACCGTTAGTTTTTTCTTATATCGGGTGATTCAAAATAGATGTTAAGGCGATTATTTTTTAAACCGTAAGTGATCGAAACATACTTCCAATTAGAAAAGTTCGTCAAATTAAGAGTAGCTTTCAGATATGGCATTTTTTTAATTAGGGGTTGTATACATATTATAGTATGAAAATTAATATTTATATGGTTAAAGCAGCCACCTTTCCTACCCTTTATATTTAGAAGAATGTTGCTCTTTGCCTAAGAAAATTAATTAAACAAATTCAGTGTCTCTACGTGGAATAGTTTCCGAGATATATCAAATTGAAAATTTTGGCATTTGTCACCAAGCACCAAGGGGATGTCTCCAAAGTGAGGAAAATGTAATTACTTTTCAAATGACGTTAATTTATGTCAACAGCCACTCGATCAATACAGTTGACTCCTCAAATCCTAATTTAGCTAGAATTTTCCTGTAATGCATGTTTGGCAGTTTTTAGTGAAAGTTGCCACACGATTATTTTACTATTCTCTTTTATACTTTAAGCTTCCTTCTCTAAAAGCATGATGTAATGAGTGGATAGCAGCCTAAAATACTAAATTATCGCTCATTTCATAAAGCAGTACCGATCATTTCAGGGAAACTGTACTTGTTGATTTCACACATTTTAATGGGTTTAATTGTCAACAACAGGATCGTTATTTAACTTTTTTCAACTCGTGCTTGGTCCCCCAAAGTAAAGAGATTTTCGCTTGAAAACCGATGCCAACACAGCAAGTAAAGTGGTGCAAGACATTTTTAAAAATAAATTTTTTGCTAACTATTCCATGTAGAGACGCAGGGTTTGTTTTATTAATTTTCTTAGGCAAAGAGCAACATTCTTCTAAATATAAAAGGTAGGAAAGGAGGGAGAAAAATTAAATTTCGTATTTTAATATGTATGCAACCTCCAGTAAAAAAAAAAAAAATGCCATGCCTGAAAGCTACTCTTAATTTGACGAACTTTTCTAATTGGAAGTATGTTTCAATCACTTACGATTTAAAAAATAATTGTCTTAACATCTATTTTGAATCACCCGGTATATTATCCAATACTGTTTCCAATGCATTGACAGTATTGGATAAATATCTTTAAAAACCAAAATCTCAAAATTGGAATAAATATTGTAAGACATATCTTTGCTAGTAATAAAAGAACTTCAAATGAATGAACAAAAGCAAAAGTTTCTTAAAAAATTACTAGTCAATATATATATGTAAAACTAAACAACTTTCTTTTAGTTTAGGTACATCTTTTCACCCTATCTAAGCTTACCTCAAAATCTGGATTGTAGGTAAAAGCTGCTTTCATTACTTCAGCAGCTACTTGACAATCAGGTTGCCTTTGCAGACTATTCGGAGAGTATCCTTTCTCTTTCAGAAACATCTGTTTGACTCTTTGTATATGTTATATATAAATAAGAAAAGAAACGAAAACTGATTATATTAACTTTTACAAAATTGGGAACTTTAAATTTCAAACTTTCAAGAACAAACAACAGCAGTTATTTATTATTTCATTTTGGATAAATAAAAACATATGACAAAGTGATTTCCACCATAACACCGTCTGCTTGTCCCCCTCCAGCATTTCACAGCATAGCAGTTTCAATTTTCTTCCTTCCCCTTTTCTTTAAAAAAAAAAAAAAAAGGGGGGGGGGGGGGGGGTAAGTGGACGATGGGATATACATTGCTTCCAGCACGTTGTGTGACTGTTGCTCTACTACTGTCCTCATACTATCTAGTTCCATGCAATTTTCTCTACTGGGTAAGGTGTGTTTTCACTTAACTTTAAGTTAGTTGAAGAAATATTTTTTGATAAATGAAAAACAATTGGCAGTAAAAGATAGGTTAAATTTTTTAAATGAAGCAGTGCTTCCATTACATCCACAGACCCTACACCCCTGATTATTTTGGCGACTTTATGAAAAGCATAGCTCCTCATTTTATTGTATGACATGAAAAACCAATGGCAAGTTATACTCATCATTTTACATGAAGGGGTTAAGTTATCAAAATCTCTCAGTGATTCTCCTTGAGTAATGACTTGAATGTTCCATTTATTGATCTCAACAATTTTCCCACTGAAAAGTTCACTGAATAGAAACAAACCTAATTTATACTTTTACCAGCATTCCTTTGATTATCCATAACAAAAACTTTTTAATTTATAATACCAACTAAGAGCAAATTAGAAACAAAATACTTAATTTAGCTTTACATTTTACTGCAATATAACACAATTTAAAATTATTTAAAGATGCTCTATAATGAATAAAAAAGTTGCTTATAGCAAACAATGTATTATTTAAGATACTCACAAATGATGCATCTATGTATATGCAAGGTCTCTTAAAAGCATTGACCTAAGCTTTTATTCCTTAAACACTGATCATAGACGTACACAATATTGAGCATAGACATTACAAACTTATGTAGAAAAAGAGCATAATTTTACAGTATCAATATTTTCAGGGTATTAAAGTTAAATAACTAAAGTATAGTAGTTTTATTTTCATACAGCCCCCTATATAGAAAAAAAAAAATCCTAATCAGTAAAATGCGTCCCATAAATTAACTAGGTGATGTAAAAAATTTCTGCCTTTCATCATAAAAAGGCTCAGAGGTATGTTTAAACAAAGTTGGTAAGTGGCTATAATAGTAAAAGTTTTATGCATTTATGCAACCATTGTTTTGTTTCATCATTTGTGAGAAGCCCTTATAATGTGACCCGATATTTTTTTTTTTTTCCTTTAAGAGCATTTCAAAAGTGGTTTAAGTGAACACGCTTATTTTCATTATGCCTGAACCTTTTTATGATGGAAAGCTGGAACGTAGTACATCAATTAATGTACTGGGCACATCCAACCAACTGGAAATTTTTTTGTATAGGGGCAGGATAAAAATTTATTAAAATTTTCAAAAAAAAATTTAATTGATAACATAAAAAGCTTTGTACCCTTTATACATGACTTTGTAATTTATTGTAAAACATCTGTTACCCATATTTAAGAAATAAAAGCCTGGATCAAGTGTTTTGGGGATACCATGTATATGTCTGCATGCTAACTATGGTTGGCAGGATAAAGTATTTACTACATTTAAATTGTTACATGGATAAGTGACTTCATCTAACTTTAGCAACTTGGTAATCTAGAAACATGCATCCTACTCAGGAGGGGAGGGGGGAGATATTGAAAAATACATGTTTTAATGTATATTAATAGAATACAGAAAAAAATGTAAAACGTCACACACATATTCATATAAAATAGTACCTTGGACTATTCAACAGAGAAGATAATCTGTACTTAGGAAGAAGCAATGACGCAGCAAATCCAAGTCCTCCAAATATATCCTCAGCTTTTTCTCTTTCCATTTCTGTAACCTGCATTGATTTGGTAGGTAAATATATATTTTTTTATGTTAATACTGAAAAGATATAAAAGACAAATTTCAATTCCATGCAAAATTATGGATTTAATCAAGTTTTCCCCACAGGCGGGACAATGGTAAGGAGGACAATGGATTAAAACTTTTTCTGTGGTTGCTTTCTAAAATGCATGTAAATCTTTCAAAAAAGTTTTTGATTAAAAGACGTCATAAAAAGGCTCTTCATAAAAAGAACACAGTGTTACATATTATAATCATTTCTCATACTTCTATTAAATTATATATTTTAAACTAAAGTAGAACATAAAGTCAAAAAACTAAAGTAGAACACAATTAGTCAAAAAACTAAAGTAGGAAATTTGATTACATTTGATCATTCCTTTGAGTGGGTTTAATACAAAAAATATGAAATCAAAGATATTTAAAAAACGTATTTGATAAATTTATTAAATGAAGTATCTGTTAAATTTTGTAATAAGTTTTTTAAGATCTCTAAATTCTACTAGCACCAGAAATTCCAAGATAAAATAAAATTTTTGAAATTAATAAGTCAGATGCGTTAATTTATTTGTTCCAGACAATGTATTTGTGATATTTTACAGTTTATGCCAACATTTAACATTTAGTTTGGAACATTTTCTGAAGTTGAAATCCCAAACTTATACTATATATCTAAGCTGTTCAGTTTTAGACACATTATAAATTTGAAAAACTTCAGATATTTTCTTCTGTTCTCGGAACAAAATTTTAATTAATACAAAATTAAGAGCCCTTTGTTTTATTATGAAACATGTTTGTGATGATTTACAATTTTGAGTAACTTGAAATATATAAATGCATTCCCATAAGGAAAATAGAAGCATTTATAAAATAAATCAAAAATTTAATGAAACAAATAAAAAAGGATGATACATTGGAGTAACTAAAAGGAAAATTAAAGAAAGGATAAAAGATAAAGAACATGCAGCAGAATTAAAATTTGGAAAATTAAGCACAGTCTTTTTGTATCACTCAAAAAGAAAACATAATAGATCTAAACAACATTTAAAAAAGTTAATTATCGAAATAAAAGTTATGGATTTTACAGCAAAGCAATTGAAATAATCTCACCCACGAAGCTGTTTATGACTTAGTACATGCCCTTAATCAATGACAAGCGGCGCCACATGGTGCTTGGCCAAAAGCGAGACACAGACAGTGGCGGTGAAGGAACTGAGAGCAGAACTGACAATGAATATGATCATTAGCAGTGATCTAAAGGCACTTCCGCCTTGAACTTTGTTTTAATAAGCTTTTACCAGAAGTTGCTTTAACTTAGTACTTGATTTAACAAGATTTAACATGTGGTTGCTTCATACTTACCATTGAACCATTTATTAACTCAATTGTTGGACCCAGTCTATACACAGCGTACATCCTCCAAAGTGAGAGTTGAAGAAGAGGATTTCCTTCACTTTCTATTATTAAGGTTTTTAAACCAGGAATTTGGCCGAGAGCATTTATTTGTGAGAGAGATTCCAAACAAGTGCATTCAAATGAAGCAGCCTAAAATTAATGATGGGGTTAGCAACAAGTACAATAAATCATGCTAAAGGCATTGATCATAAATTATTTTTCAATACATTTTTTTTTCTACTGCGGCGGCAGCACTTTGCGTTATGTCCCTCTCCACCTCCAGGACACGAGTCTCCAAGAGAATCGACTTGAATGCATGAGAGGGTTTTCGCAACCAGGCCAGTGTTTTCCACAGAAGCAGAGTTATGCTAATGTGAACAGTGTTGCTATGTGAACAGCGACACTATATAAGGTCTGTAGCTAGTTAGTAACGTATGTAGCGAGTTACTACGCCTGGGGTATAGTCCCCTTTTTGTATTCGGCACAAGGTGCCAGTTTGTGTTTTATCTGTTTTATGTTTTCGTTTTAATAAAGTGTTATGTTGGGAAAAGTTGTGTTCAATCGTGAATACACACACGTACAATGAGAAGGGCAGAAAGTTATCATCTGCCCCTTCAACTGGTGACCCGGAATAGGACAAAACCATCTTCTGTAAGAAACAAAGTGTGCTACTCTGGAAGTTCGATCGATGTTCAAAGTCAAGCCTCTTCAGCAGCTTGGGCAAGATCTACAGTCAAGCTGGCCCTCGGTGAGTTTGTTGGAGCCGCCTTATTGCAAAGAACGGTGTTCTACGGGTAAAGATTTCCTCTCGTCTGCTGCCTCGACTTTCCTGCGCGCACCGTCATCAAGTATTTGAGGACAACGGACAAGACAGGTGGCAAGTTTTAAACAAACATTTATACATTTTTCTTCATCCCCATTTAATTTGTTGCTCAGTCAGGCTTTCCAAAAATGAATGGTGAAACGTCTGTAGAGGCGGTGAAAACCGGCGACATTAGTCGCGTAGCTCTCAAGTTACCACCCTTTTGGGAAAAATTTCCAGATTTATGGTTCGCTAATATAGAATCACAATTTCACATCGCGAACATTAGTGAAGATTCTACAAAATTTTATTACATAGTGTCTAGTCTAAATGCTGATATCTTAAGTTATGTAAGTGATGTAGTTTTAACACCTCCCCCCACTCTAAAGTATGATACCTTAAAAAAACGGCTTTTAGCCGAATTCACGGATTCCGAACAAACAAAGATAAAGCAATTACTTTCGGAATTAGTGTTAGGAGATGAAAAACCTTCCCACTTACTAAGGAAAATGAAGCACTTAGCACCCGATAAAACAGACACCGAGTTTTTAAAAACTCTATTTCTACAAAGATTGCCTAAAGACACTCAAGCTATCTTGTCTGTATATGAGGGTACTTTAGATACATTAGCTCTCATGGCAGATAAAATTGTAGAAGTTACGGGTAATTCTAGTTCAGAAATACAAAGTCTAGACACTCATACTACTAACTCGGAAAATGAGGTGCAGGAATTAAAAAAACAATTGACAGAACTAACTCGAAAAATTGACAAGGTCTTTAAAGATAAATTTAGGCCACGCACTCTTAGTCGCACAAGACTCATTAATAAATTTCAGCGTAATCTCCCACACCGTGTGACACCCTCCCACTCCTCTGAAACGGTGTGCTGGTATCATAAAAAATTTAAAGATCGTGCTCGCAAATGTCTAGAGCCGTGCAATTATAACTCCTTAAAGAAACTAGAGGGCCGGTCGCATTATACGGCGCAATGTGACTATACGTACAAGGACGTTATAGGTCGCCGTCTTTTTATAAGAGATAAAATATCTGGGGTGGAATATCTAATTGATAGTGGCAGTGATATCTGCGTTTTACCCAGAGCAAAAAATACTCGGTATAATGGACCTAAAAATATTATATTGTATTCTGCTGATGGATCTCGTATCAAAGTCTACGGAACTAAATTGGTAAAACTCGATCTTGCGTTAAATCGGTCTTTTCAGTGGCCGTTTGTGGTCGCAGACGTTAGCAGACCAATAATTGGTGCTGATTTTATAAAACACTTTGGCTTATTAATTGATCTGAAAAGACTTTGTTTACGCGAT
Source organism: Cheiracanthium punctorium (assembly GCA_038373885.1). Classification (NCBI taxonomy): domain Eukaryota; kingdom Metazoa; phylum Arthropoda; class Arachnida; order Araneae; family Cheiracanthiidae; genus Cheiracanthium; species Cheiracanthium punctorium. The sequence goes on along the minus strand of JAWZYV010001099.1, from coordinate 91,538 downwards.
CCAAGTTCGTCCAAGGCAGCTCTAGGTTCCGCTTGCAACGAGAGTTCGCCTAATGTTAGTCTACTTGCTAAGGATTTAAAAATTAAAAATATATTACGAAAATTTCCCGACATACTTAAACCGTATCCTTCTAATATGAAAGTAAAGCACAATACAGTGCATAAAATTGAAACAACAGGACAACCTGTATTCGCACGGCCACGGCGTTTAAATCCATTGAAATTAAAAATAGCTAAACAGGAATTTCAATACATGCAAGAAAAGGGAATCTGTAGACCTAGTAACTCGTGTTGGGCCAGCCCTTTACACATGGTCCCAAAACCCAATAGTACTGATTTTCGTCCGACTGGCGATTACAGAGCTTTAAATAAAATTACTATTCCTGACAGATATCCCCTTCCCCATATACATGATTTTGCTAATGAACTTTACGGAAAAAAAATATTTTCCAAAATCGACCTCATCCGTGCATACCATCAAATCCCAGTGCACAAAGACGACATTCAAAAAACCGCTATTACCACACCTTTCGGCTTATGGGAATTCAAATTCCTTCCCTTTGGGTTGTGTAATGCAGCTCAAACTTTCCAAAGGTTCATATCTGAAGTCCTACAAGACTTAAACTTTACATTTGCTTACTTAGACGACATTTTAATAGCCAGTTCCAATGAGAAAGAGCACATGACTCATCTCGAAACTCTGTTTAAAAGACTAAACAAATACGGCATTAGAATCAATTTGTCTAAAAGCATTTTTGGGGTCACTGAACTACCATTCTTGGGTTACTTGGTTAACGAACACGGCATAAAACCGCTGCCTAGCAAAGTTAAACCAATTTTAGACTTCGAGCAACCCCAAACGTGTAAAGGTTTAAAACGCTTCTTAGGACTCTTGAACTTTTACAGACGGAATGTCCCGCAGGCTGCTAAACTACAAGCGCCTCTAAACGAGCTTTTAAAAGGCTATAAAAATAATAGCAAAAAGGTTATTTCGTGGACAACCGAAACGCTAGAAGCCTTCACAAAGTGTAAGGAATCGCTAGCTAACGCGGCATTATTGGTACATCCCAACCCAGACGCACAGCTTTGCTTATGCACCGATGCAAGTAGTACATCTATAGGCAGTTCTCTCCACCAGATCAGCTTAAAGCAGGATACACAAGTAATCGAGCCCTTAGCATTTTATTCTAAGCTCACACCTGCACAGCAGAAATGGTCTACTTATGACAGAGAATTGTACGCGATCTACGCATCTATCAAGTATTTTAAGCACTTTCTCGAGGGCCGTGTTTTTACGGTTTTCACGGATCATAAACCAATCACCTTCGCCTTTAATCAGAAGGGAGATAGATGGTCTCCTAGGCAACTGAGACACCTAGACTACATCGGTCAGTTTAGTACGGATATTCGCTACAACCCGGGACCCGACAATATCCCTGCCGATTTCTTTTCTAGAGTCGAATCCATTACCTTCCCGAGTACATTAGATTACTCGGCAATCGCAAAGGCACAAGAGGGTGACAAAGAACTTGAAAAACTAATCAGTACACACACTACATTAGTATTTAAACGAATGACAATTCCAGAAACTCGAACTCCCTTGTATTGTGAGGTATCTACAGACAAAATTCGTCCGTACATTCCAGAATCCTTTCGAAAGAAAGTATTTGACAATTTACATAACTTGTCTCACCCAGGTATGAAGGCCACAGCTAAATTGCTAAGTTCTCGTTTTATTTGGCCTGGCATTCAAAAGGATTCACGGACTTGGACGAAATGTTGCATTCCTTGTCAGTTGACTAAGACGCAAAGACATACAAAAACCCCAATACAGAATTATACTGTTCCAAGAGATAGATTTGACCACGTACACATAGATCTAGTCGGCCCTTTACCCGTAAACAAAAATTTTAAATATTTGATTACAATGATCGACAGATTTACACGTTGGGTTGAAGCAGTACCCGTCACTAACATAGCCAGCGACACTGTTGCTAGAGCGTTTTACGAAAACTGAGTAGCAAGGTTTGGTGTGCCCACAACTATTACAACCGACCAGGGTCGGCAATTTGAATCTTGCTTGTTTAATTCTCTCTTACATTTATTTGGGAAAAAAAAAAAAAAAAAAAAAAAAAAAAAAAAGGGGACTATACCCCAGGCGTAGTAACTCGCTACATACGTTACTAACTAGCTACAGACCTTATATAGTGTCGCTGTTCACATAGCAACACTGTTCACATTAGCATAACTCTGCTTCTGTGGAAAACACTGGCCTGGTTGCGAAAACCCTCTCATGCATTCAAGTCGATTCTCTTGGAGACTCGTGTCCTGGAGGTGGAGAGGGACATAACGCAAAGTGCTGCCGCCGCAGTACCCCCCTCCTAGTGGAAACGAACTTGCAGACGTACCAGCAAACCCCCGGAACGTCTGCAAGTTCGTTTCCACTAGGAGGGGGGTACTGCGGCGGCAGCACTTTGCGTTATGTCCCTCTCCACCTCCAGGACACGAGTCTCCAAGAGAATCGACTTGAATGCATGAGAGGGTTTTCGCAACCAGGCCAGTGTTTTCCACAGAAGCAGAGTTATGCTAATGTGAACAGTGTTGCTATGTGAACAGCGACACTATATAAGGTCTGTAGCTAGTTAGTAACGTATGTAGCGAGTTACTACGCCTGGGGTATAGTCCCCTTTTTGTATTCGGCACAAGGTGCCAGTTTGTGTTTTATCTGTTTTATGTTTTCGTTTTAATAAAGTGTTATGTTGGGAAAAGTTGTGTTCAATCGTGAATACACACACGTACAATGAGAAGGGCAGAAAGTTATCATCTGCCCCTTCACTACATATAGTACTAATGCATAATTCATAGTTAACACTTTAGCATGAGGTGTCCTCACTGTGAGGACACAAAACTAACTTTTGACTGTTAGTCACAAAAACATTAGAAAATTTTTCAAGTTTTGATTCATGAAAAATAAATTTGATTTCAATGAAATACTTAAAGGTGTCACAGTTACACAAGAATCCTTTAACTCTTAGCACATGATCTCATATAACAATTATCAATTAATTATAAAATTTATGTTATCTATTCTATTTTTATCAATATCTATTTTTATCAATACTGGCATCTGCTAAAAACTGGAGAATGTGATGAAAATGCATCAATACAGAAGAACAACTGGATAGACTGCCCAAATGGGCACAATGCTAAAAAGTACAGCGGTTGTTATGGCTAGATTTAATTACCAGCAACATGGCAGCAGCTCAAATCAAGAATCATGTGCCACAGAGCTAAAGAACTTTTTGACACAGCTGGCTGATCATAACATTTCAATATTTTGCATTTAGAACTTATAATATCTAGCTGTGCGCCTCCTTGTTTGATTGCAAATGACTCAGAAGTTTATTTATAGTCACCCAATGACTGTTGATAGCTAAAGTCTATGGGCAGTCATTGCTTAATTTTGGCAAAATATTGCCAAATTTGCCTCAAAATAAGTTTTTGAAACCGAATCCAGCTTGATGATGAGTGATTGACAAAAAAAAAAAAATCATCAAACCTGAATGTTATTGAAGTATCAATCATTTCAAATGAAACAAGTTTAGATTAAGTGCATAGAGAATATATATAATTCAATACTTATAAGAAAATCATATGGTGTCTGCATCAGATTTTTATTTTTTTTTTTTTTTTTTACACTTACAAAACATGTTCAGTAATATACATGTTTACAAAACTATGTTTAAGGAACAATTTAACTTACTTCAATGTTGGGAAATTGTGTTTTCATTTTGCCTAGTAAATGAGATATACTATCAAAAACAATAAAATGGAAGCACACAGTATGAATAAGTGAAACTGTCTGAGGAGCCCATGTATTGCTTATTGTTGCTGCCACTGCTCCGGGACCATAAAGTTGCAAGTTTCCAAATTCTAATTCAGCTAAATAGGTTAGTCTTGGATCAGCAACTTCCAGATCTAAGGCCAATGATGTTTTGGATTTCTTGCTACAAGGAAAAATGAGCAATGAGAGTGTACATTTTAAAACATTAAAATTTCACATGCTAAAAAACATGCTAAAAATACTTTTTAAAACTTAGTTTCTCAGTATGCATTTAACAAAAAGAGGCTTTAGCCCCCATAGCCCCCTCTGTGGGTGCGCCTGCGTGCGTCTATATTATGCAACCATGGGTAGTTACTTTCTTTCAGTAATATATTTATTTAGACCACTTTAACTAACGATAACCAAAAATTCTCGATTAGAAATAGTTTGAAGACAGTTTTCTTTAATTATTTTTAAAGATATTATAATAAAATAAAATAGATGATCAATCTCGTCTGAAACCTAAGGCACTTATAAGTTCCACCACAACATGAAGAGTTCACAGTTAAAACCATAAGAGAAAATAACAAACACAATTAAATAAATGCAATACAGTCAGTAAAATATAAACATGTCGAAATTTTATTTTACCTAAGAATAATAAAGAAAGAGTAATATGTCATATACACTGAACTATTCACATTAAAACTCCTCAAAAGAAAAACATTAACATAATTCAAAACATATACGTACTTAGCTTTTAAAACATCATGTCCCTTCTTTTGTGATCTTTGCTTTGATTTTCTAAATTTTTGATTAATACCGTTTGAAAGAACTTTAGGCCTTCCTCCATCACACTCATTGCATTCGCCACCTTGTCCACCACTAAATAGCATAAGTAAGTAATCAAATCTTATAAAATCATGCTGAAAAAAATTGCATTAATTTTACTTGCACATTGTGCTGTAGTTACTTGTAATTGCAGCAAAATGTGCTACAGTTTATCCTCACATTGTGCCGTAATTGTTAGGAACTATGCAACAATGTGCGGTTAAAGTTAACTTTTTCAGTGCATGTAAATTTCAAAATTTTCATTCCAAAATACACAGGGAGGGAAGGGAACATTTTTAGCAAACTAAGATCAAGGGATCTACAGCCGCAAATAAGAAACATGAAAATGCTTTATCCTAAAAGAAAGTATAGTTAGTTTTCAAAAAGACAAATTGAATTTCCAAAGATTTTTAAAATTATATAACTTATTCACATTTTTCTGTTAAACAACATTTTTTTTTTTTTTTTTTTTTTTTTTTTGCATATTTCACTGATAAATACATGATATGTTAGAGTAAAGTTAAGGTCATGATAAGGTCCCCCATATGATGAAATGTCAAAAAAGCTGCCTGTAAAGATTTCCCCAACATAATCTGCCAAAGCCTTTATTTTCTTGTGAATATATTGTTCTAATTACCAATTTAAGAACAGACTAGTTGTCTGCCAGTGGTCAAAATTCGACCATAAAGCATTAATTTTTTTATTTGAGCGTGAATAAGTTCTTCTGTGAAAGAGTATGTCTCAAGATTGTGAAGAAATTTTTGAAGGCGCGTTTTAAGAAATATGTGAGTTTCTGTGGAGCGTCTCTGGGATTGCAACCTGCCCTGTTCGGTTTGTTTTTCCACAGCTTTAAAACATGGAATTTGCAACACTTCACGCAGTTATCGACAGTCTAAAAAAAGTCGCCAAGCACAGGGCTAAAGCACATTTTAGTCATTGGTATTTCACCAAACTGGAGAATAATTTCACTTTTTGCAATTTTTTTTGTAATACTATAACCCTATAGTACTGCTGAAACGTAGTGTTGTTATTCGAAAATTCACACAACAATGGAACCATCGCATGAAATACTGCTTTGCCAAATTACTTCTCTAATTTTTTTACGGTGCAATATAGGGAATGCAATCCCGATCCTGCGGGATCCCGCACAAATGTTTGCGGGACTAGTCCTGTGGGATTAGGATCGTAATCCCGCAGGATTGACACTGAGAAATAAATTACAATTATTACATTACAAACATTTTTTATTACAATTTCACTCTGCTTTCCCAATGAACAGACCGAAACATTTTGCATATTTATGCCTAACAATAAACAAATCAATAATTACACATTTTAATTTAGTTATTTGTTATTTAGTTTATTATTTAGTTTATTTATTATTTAGTTTATTTAATTAGTTTATTATTTACTTTATTTAATTATTAAGTTTTGTTTTTTTAAATTATCTTCCAATGGGAGTCTGGATTGAACATCTAATTCTAAACATTGTGATATAAACTTTTCTTAAAGTTCCCAGTGTCCAAATGAACTGAAATATTTCATGCTATTTATCTCTTAATGAAAGTCACGAATTAATTATAAAAAGTTTTAATTTTAGTTTTTAATATTTTTAATTCACAATTTTAATTATTTTACTAAAATTAAATCTAGACTAGGAAAGGATTCATTGGATTTGTTTGATTTTGTATGTTCTTTTTTCAGCAACTAAGAAAATAACGTTAAGTATGTTAACATATCTATAAATTGTATATTCTTCATTTTTAGCAACTAACATCAGACATAACTTAGTATATTATTCTGAATATCAGGATTATAATTTTCATATTTCTAAGTTATTGTATTAATTATCTCATAAGATTTATTATTATTATTAAAGTTAAACTTCATAGTGCTTAAAATCTTACTTTTTTTCTACTTTTCTCTGTTGAAATGAAGTCCTAACTAAATGAAATGTCAATCCCGTGGGATTGCGGGATCCCGCAGGATTGACCCGAAATCCTGCAGGACGAAAAACAGTGTGGGATTGCATTCCCTAGTGCAATAGCATATTACATAAAACTTAACATTCACACAAACACCTCCACACGAACTTTAACTGTGCTGAATTTCGTGCTCATCCGTTTGCGTAATATGCTGCAAAAGGGACACAAAGATTTTCCTTAGCGTATTTATATAAAAAATATATAGATAGATAATAAAATTTAGAACATCAGAAAGTACATAAAAACGTAAAACAGGCATTTCATATTTAAGCTCGTGCAATTGAGTTGCATCTCACCTGGAGTGATGATTCCTATATTATTTTTAATGGTAGCATGCAAATAAACGCGAAGGGATATAAGAAAAGAGAATGAGGCAAGTATTACCACATAGATGCCGCTCTTCATCATGCACATGGTTATGATACTCCTCACCTCTCTCTCTAATTTCACTTTTTTTTACAAATTTTGTTAGAATACTATAACTCTAGTAATTTTAAACCTAATGTTGTCATTTCAAAATCGTCGCAACAATGGATCCATTGCCCGACTTGGCACAAAATATTGTGTGCCAATTTACTTCTCTAATTTTTTACATTAATCATTTGTTCCAAAATATGGAAACTGGAAAAGTACAGTGAATTAAAATTGCAAAATATAGAAAAGCGGAAGGAAGAACTCAATACTGGAAATGATGGTTAGTGACTTTTGTTAGGTTTGTACGCAGTTGGCATAGATCTCAATTATTCGGCGATTTTTCACTTACTCCCATGTGATTGAAAAGAATCCAAATCACCAGTACAAAAATAAATAAATTATATTAAATTAAAAACTCCACTAAATAGTTACTGATTTCATTGTCATCATGGCAAATTATTATATCATAACTATGATGTTTTCTGTTCACCAGGTATTCGATAAAGTATATCAACTGACTTCATATAATCCGAGAGTATGTTTGATCGGAAGTATTTCCATACACATCTCATTAATAACATAATGTTATTTTCAACTCCTATTGATTGGCGATGTATTTCAAAATATTTTCTCTAAACTGGCAAATGATTTCACTTTTTGCAAATTTCGTTGTAATACTATAACCCTATAGTACTGCAGAAATTCAAGTTAAGTTGCAAGTTAAGTGTTGTTATTTCAAAACTGACACAATAATGGAACCATTGCCCGACTTGGCACAAAATACTGTGTGCAATATTATTCTCTAATTTTTTAAGGTAGTTTAGCATATTACACAAAAATTTTAGCATTCACACAGCCACCTCCATACGAACTTTAACTGTGCCGAATTTCGCGCTCGTCTGTTCGCTCATTGTGCTGCAAAAGGGACACAAAGGTTTTGCTTAGCATATTTATATATACAAGGGCAAGTCAAATGAAAGTGAGCCAATGCGAATATGTGACAAACAGAGTACTTTATTTTTTACTCTATGAACATTGAGACATTTGTCCCATTGACAAACGAGCCGCATGATTCCTGTCTCATAAAACTCTGTAGGCTGCTGATTCGAAAAGTCTGTAACTGACTCCTTCACGGCAGCATCTGACACGAATCTGGTATCCTTGAGGTGTTTTTTCAATTTCCCGAAAATTTGCAAGTCGCATGGCGACAAATCTGGGCTGTACAGCTGGTTGTCGAATCAGCTCATCAACCTCATATGCAATTGTGTCAGGGGGGAGGGGGGGGGATTGCGAGGTTTCTTTGGCCCAGTCTTGGATCGCCTTTGCAACTTTCATGTCCTTTTCTGAACCGTTTGCTCCAATGCTTCACAGTGGCCAATGAGATGCAATGTTCACCATACACGGCAGTCATATGGGGACTAATTTCTTGTTGGGAAACACCTTCAGCTGTCAAAAACCTGACCACACCATGCTGTTCTTTTTTGGAGCGTCCATGTCATGCTACCGTCTTCAACCCAATGTATGAGCACCTTAAAGAACTTTCCTCACACTTTCACGTCACTTTCATAAATGAAGGATGTCTCTGTGCTATGCGTGTACGTCAGAGATGATGGACCGAACCATTCTTGTGCAGGAGGGGTTGGCTCACTTTAATTTGACTCGCCCTCGTACATAGATATAAATAACTTAGTACCTAATGAGGTTAACATGCTTGATAAAATATAAAAAAGCAACAAATAGAATTCTTCATTGTAACAGTTAATTCTTCTAAATTGTGTGCAATAGATTGATTTTGCTAAGTTTTGAATAAATAGGATTTATAATGTTATAATAATCTCAGGAAGAAATCTCAGGAAGAATTTAGGAATGCTATTGTTAAAAATAGCATTAAATAATTATTTTATAGCAAACTTTAATAATTTTGTATTAAATACTTAAGAATTAAATAGCAAACTCATGCAAAAGCAGGTATTTACCCTGATAGAATTTATTACTATCTTACTACCTTATTCCAGAAAAAAAAGATTGTTGTTATGACTCATAAAGACATGTAGAATTACATTTACTCTAATGGGAATGTTATACAAAGTTTATTCTTTTAAACAATCTATGTTATGATGAATGAATGATTTAAAAACTTCTGAGGATGTGACAGTATACTAAAATGTCCATATTTTCCTCAAGATTGAAATAAATACCACTGTGTTAAACATTTTAGAATTTGAATTATGAAAACTATCAGTATTTTAAAAAATAACATTATGTATAATATTCTTTCTGAATAAGAAAATACTGTGGCATTAAGCAGAAACATTTTATTACCAGTATGAACAAAATAAATCCTCTTCTTCTTCACTAAAAGAATGACTAGATCTAGTAGCAAGTAAATGCAAAGGAACAGCTGAAGCAATGGATGAAGCTGAAGATGGCAGTTCTCGTTGTGTAGGCGTTTCAGGTTCTTTACAAGAAGACTCCCAGAGCTGACGAGCTGTGGCTATAGCCTTGACTTTGGCCTCCTAAAAAACAAACATACAAATAATATGCTTTTATGAATTATGAAACCATATTGATAACAATTAGAAATTTTACATAAATTTCAATGATATCTTCATATCTTCAAAAAACTTTCTTAACTCAAGAAAAGGAAAGTACATAAAGTGTAGAAGGCCAGGTAAATGCTATTCCAGTGACAATGAAATTCACTTTTAATCAAAGATCTACTTTTGTCATTGATTTACATCAGTAAAGCAATGAAACATTAAAAAAAAAAAAAAAAATCTTAACTTAAAAGTATGTATTATTAAAATATTTTCTTACAGGAAGGTTTCTTTCTTTCTTTTTTTTTAATCTCATTATGCCATGACTATACAGAGATATAGTACAGTGGGCAAACATGTTAATATATTATGATGTACTACATCGACAAGATGGACAACAGTAAGAAATTTGTGGAGAACAGTGAAAGAAAATGTTGTACTGGAGTGGCTATTATTAAGATGTGAAAATTTTAAGAGATGACACTGGAGACCTTTTTAACTAAACAAAAATGGTATAAAATTCAATGATGAACAGGTATGAAATGTAAACGAGCACAGTATGTGACTAGTTTGAATTTCTTAACAAATAAATGAGTATTTTTTGCTGTTAAAAGTTCTTATAAAACCCGATGGAAAGAAGAAAAAACTTTGACATGTACATCTCTTGTTTTGAGCAAAAATTTCAGAGAGAAAATACATGGGCAATTTCAAATATATATTATGGTGTTAACTCTTTGGGTATGGATTTATTTGAGAAAATATTTGCATGTGGAACAGATATAATTTTTGGTTGCTTGGAGTAGTATGTAAAAGCAGTACATTTTATGTAAGAATTTATTTCTCTCTAAAAGATTTGTGACATATGTAGTATTAAGATGTCTTCAAGTAATTAGAATTGCAAAACAAAAATAAATTAATAACAACAAAATAAAACTAAATGAAATAAAAGCAAGCTATAACAAAAAACCAATTACTAATAATTATGCAGAGTGTGATATTTTTCAAAGCAAGTTTGGTACCAAGCGTGGTCATCTGCTTCTAGGGAAAACAAGTGAATGACGTCTCTCAGACGTCAAATGTACCCAAGGGGTTAATTTGCTTATTTGTTATTAGAAGCTCTGGAAAAAAATACTAGAGCCAATGATGCTGGCTACAAGACACTCTACTATCCAACAGAATGTCATGGGGGAAAGTGTAACCCCCCCCCCAAAAAAAAAAAACAATGTGGCTGTGTTGTGGACATGGTCATGTGTTTTACGTGAATACATGTACGTAACAAGTAATATTTTCCTTGAGTTTCATCGAGCTCAGGAAAGAAATCAAGTAAACAAATAATTACTGTGTTATAACTTTATTAGCAATAGGTGTGTTATATGAAATATATGAAATAAACGGCACACTGATCATCTCCAGAAATACCATTGAGATTTCTAATAAATGTTAAATCAATACAGTTGTGATGTAAGAACAAACTTACTGAGCATGAAGTTAGGCAACAAGCGGCCCTATGAGGTATTAACATTAAAGTCTGCGGCCATCATGATTGGTGATGTAAGATCTGGCTTCTATTCAAGTATAATCTTAACGATACTTTTAGAATACTTTAACAGGGATTGTAAGATACAAAGCTTATTTTCAGTTAATGCTGTGCCCAGATCGATGTGCAAAACTTGAGTATGAATTTGAAGATGTCACTGTTACACTTACTAGACAGACATCACAAAACTTTGGGTCTTTGATCTGCAAATTCATCTCGGAAATGTCAATGTTAACTCTGTTACAATCAGTGAAGCTATTGATGTTGCAATATATGGCGACTTTCGATGAGTATAGGAGTTAATTTTTTACTTAACACTATATATTCACTATAACTATTTCACACTGATGTTTTACATACATAATTGACAGATCTTGATGACAGGACAGTTGAAATGCAAACGAACGTTCTAGTTGGAGAAACTAGAATTTATACTAAACCCACATTATGTGATGCAGTAAAACAACCTCAAAATGGCAATGCTTCTTCCTTCGCCACAAATGATGCATCACAGTCCTCACTCAATGTAACAAATACTTTACCAATATGTAACACAGTGGTTAAAACCACTGACATTGGGAGATGGCTCAAGTGGAGGAACAGGGTTCTGTCCTCTCGCGGGGCCGTTGGTCTAGCAGTCTGGAGTTTTGGGCAGTTTTCTCCAGATGTAACATGAATATACGCTAGATACCCAGGAAAGTCCTCCCCCACTTCTTTGACATGAATTTATAAGCAGTTCCTCATGAACAAGCACACAAATCCGAATACATGTTCCAACACAACAACAAATCCTTTGATCCTTTAGCTATCGAATGGTGTAATTAAATTTTGAATGCAGATGATAGATATGTAGCTGCAACATCAAAATGAATCCTTTGATTTTGTTATCATGAGTTTTCTGAATTGCTTTCCAATATGGAAGCAAATTTAAAGATGTATTCACATCAAAAAAGCTGAATAGGCAGTCAAAAATATTTACTTACTTCTGGCCAGCTGTATTGCCAGTTTTGTTTATATACATTTTTTGGTCTGTTTACAGAACATATACATTATTTCATTCCACAGATTATTTTTCAAGCAAAAAGAAAAAATATTACACATAAACAGATAGTATGCTCACTTTCACTTTTGCTTGCCTAATACCTTCTTGTCTTCTTTGTTCTTCTTTTCGCATTAAAGCAAGTGCAGTCCTCCTTTCTTCATCCTAAATTGAAAAACAGTAATAGATAACAACATATATAATCAGTCACATAATGTAAATATGTATCGGCACACCAATCCTTTAAAGTTTTATCAATGAGACAGGAAGTTAGTAAAGCAGCATGCTTAAGCATAAAGATAAAAAGCAAACGTTAAATAAAATAAATATGTTAATAAAGCAAAGACATGCAATATAGCAGGACAAAGAACATTTCATATTTATAAAATTTGCTGCACTAACTAATTTCATTTTAATTTTTTCCCTCTCTCTTGCTCTGTTTTGTCAAACTCAAAATATCAGAATAACTTCTTTCTAGAATAGGGTTCCTCAAACTTCGACTTTTGATTTATTTATATTGTACTAGTATTATATTTGTCTTCTGTAATATCATATACAGATGGAAAAAAAAGCACTGAAAATGGCTTTGTGTAAAACAAGCATTGGCTTCCTCCATCAATGTGATGCTTTAAAAAAAATAGTAAAAGTATTCATTAAGCCATTGAAATTTCAGTCTTCAGCAGAAAAAAATCTGATGTGGACAACACATGACTTCCTTGCATGTCTATTAAATCAAATATTTTCGGCGCACTTCATCTAAATTTATTTTGTTTGAAGGAGACAAAATACTGTAGTAATACATACTAAGGTTTAATGATTTCTAACCAAATATTTCAATATCGCAAAACTGGGTTCAATTTGAAAGATTTGCTTCTGACACTTAATTTGGCAATATTTCACCAAAAGCCGACAAGCTTGAGATAGTTTGTGAGATTTTGGGGATAGCCAAAGCAGTAATTGACCACAGACTTTCAATGAATTGAATGCATTCATACACCTTAATGTATTTAAAGTCATTTGGCTGACTTGGTAAATCACCCAGTCAATTGCAATCAAAAAATAAATGCACAATTAGATGTTACAATAGTTCTAAATACAAAATTTAAACATTCTACCGTTAAAAGTTTTAGAGTTATGCAAAATGCGAAATTATTTTTGCCAAAACTCACCAAGGTCAACGACAAATGACGAGATTTAGGGCAAGGACCAAACAATCACTCACTATTGCCAAATTTGGCAATATTTCGCCAAATATCACCAAGGATGATGACAAATGGCAAAATTTTGGGCATGGAGCAAATGACTGACTATCGCCAAATTTGGCAATATTTCGGCAAAACTTGCCATGGTCGAAGACAATTGGCGAGATTTTGGGCTTGGACCAAACAATGACAACAGATGTAATATATTGAAGATGTCCATAGACATTAATGTATTGAAATTCTTTTGGGTGGTCCTGTAAATACACTCTCTAGTAAATTGGAGCCAAAAATCAAGATCCACAACTAGATGTTAGAACAATCTTAATGAAATTTCAACATTCTACGACTAATAGTTTTTGAGATTTGAGAGTTAAATACATACAATTTCAACATTCTACGACTAATAGTTTTTGAGATTTGAGAGTTAAATACATACACACATACACCAAAAGTCGCCAAGCTTTTGGGATAATTTTTGAGGGAAGCACGTGACCATTGTCAGACCATTACCTAACTATGTGATAGGATGGTACTGTACTTGAAATAAATGAATATCCTTAAAATTGCCATTCCCCGTTATGTGTTGGAAATCTTTTGATTGTTCCTGTAGCAGAACTATAAATGATAAAGACACTTTTTTGATGGAGAAATTCATTTTGTAATCCTTAACAGCATATATCACTTCTGAGTTGTTTGAAATAGCCCAATACCTCTAAAATGCACTTTAATGAATTTTTACCCATTGAGAGTAATGTATTTAAAATCTTTTTGTGGCCCTGTAGATAAACCATCCAGTCGAATGGAACCGAAAAAGGAGGTGCACAACTAGATGTTACAACAATCCTAAATATAAAGTTTCAGCATTCTACGTCAAATAGTTTTTGAGATATACGAGTTAATGAATTTCGATCCATAGAGCCTAATGTATTTTGAATCTTTTGGGCAGTCCTGTAGATAAACTATCCAGTCAATTAGGATCAAAATGGGAGGTGCACAACTACATGTTACAACAATCCTAAATATAAAGTTTCAGCATTCTATGACCAATAGTTTGAGATATGGGATATACATACAAACGTACGTACGTACAGACAACATGAAAAAACTGGTCAGACTCGCCGTTGGTCAAAATGAGTGACAGACACATTTATATGCATGCTAGCGTACAATGAGATGCATTAAAAAGATTCTTAAAAGTAAATTTAGAGGTGGTCAAAATCGCTTTCATCGAAATTTCGCCCCTGAACTTTTTTGGGATCACATTACTTCCTTATACTCCATACAAGGAAGTAATAAAAAAAAGGTTTTCAAAATGTATAAACTTAAATACTTTGTGGATTCACATTTATTTTCCTCCTCATGAAAAGAGAAGGAATATAAATGCCAATTTTATTTTATGGGTATAATTTGTGCCTATGGAAACATGTGTGCAGTTTTTTTATTACTGTTATATGTTTTACTGTATACCGTTAACTGAAAAAAAGGTTTTCAAAATGTATAAACTTAAATACTTTGTGGATTCACATTTATTTTCCTCCTCATGAAAAGAGAAGGAATATAAATGCCAATTTTATTTTATGGGTATAATTTGTGCCTATGGAAACATGTGTGCAGTTTTTTTATTACTGTTATATGTTTTACTGTATACCGTTAACTGAAAAAAACTTATCTTAAGGATCTTTAATATGTTTCAACTGATATTATAATTTCAAACACTGAGGAGACATTTCTTTGATATAAACTACCATAAAACTTAAACTTTTGCAAATTTACATGCTATGTTAACTTTTGAAGTACTGAGCATATTTTTAAAAACTACATAGCAAATCTTAGAATCAAAAAGTTTGCTAATTTAAACTAATAAAAATTAGTTTGCTAATTTAAACTGATAAAGGTATACTCCAAAAATGGTGTCTGCCATCATTTCTCAGTGTGATTACTTCATAATTCTTTGAGCTGGATCAAAATGCTTAAGTTCTGGATGAGAAAATCATTTTGTTATGCACTCAAAATGTCTGAGGAACAAGTTTAGCTTTAAAGTGCAAACCTCCTGGAAGACCTCAAAGTGCACAGCCACCACAGCAAGCTGAAGCATTTGAGATAAATCACTCTCAGATCTTTGCAAAATTCAGCCCATTGGTGCGATACTGCTATGGCTTTCTGATCGGAGCGTAGGAATAATTTAAAATTTTAATACACTTTAAGTTCCATAATTAACAAAATAATTGTCATTTAGGAACATAACCACGAATGAGCTAATTACAGTGCACCTTCTGAGACAATTCTGCAAAATGTCCCACACGATATTTTTTTTAAGTGATAAAGCTCACTTTCATTTGTCAAGGTATGTAAATAAACAAAACTTTTGCTACTAGGCTCTGAGCAATCCACAACAAATCCATGAATGACCTCGCTATAGTAACTGAGTCACTGTTTGGTATACTGTTGTAGATTTTTGGAGTCATTGGCTCATATACATTTTTGAGGAGAATTGCAAAGCAGTTACTGTAATGTCTACCTGTAACTTCCAGTACTATGTACTCCTGTAACTACCATTACTTCCAGTAATCAAACCTATACTTTGGCAATTTTTTGTGGCATGAAATTATTCAGGTTCTTTAAACAGAGCAGAAAGCTATTCCAAGCAAACAGAATCTCATGCATTTAAAAAATATAATGCAAGTATTACACTGGTTTTAAATCTACTTTAAAATTTTAACATTAAAAGTAATTACTTAATGCTCACATTTTTCAAATAGCAAGTAAGATTGATAAGTTAACACAATTTGAAAATTGCAAGATGCCAAAACACACTAATTCTATTGATTTGATGATTTTGCTCTGTAAACACCATCAACATCCACAATGTGGGATGCTTCATTAGCCAATCACATTATTTAATTTATTTTTGTTCTGGACACTTCTGTCCAACACATGGGTCAGAAGCAAAAAAGCAACAATGGAAGACAATGTCACTTGTCAAGAGTATGTGACCTTCCCCCCCTCCCCCCTTGTTAAAGAAAATACAAGCTAGAAAAACATTAAAAGCAAAGTTTCTCTCGTGGAACAGAGCATATGGTAGCTACAATTAAAAGTACTTAGGTAATCAGTCCAAGCATAACAGGAAAATTTTTTAATGGGATATGAAATACCATCATTTATAGATAAATAAATTCTTCAAGATGACAGAAAAAAGTCTGAAAACTTATGTTAAATTGATGTGACATTTTAAAGGGAGGAGGAGTGGTGGTTCAACTTCATCGAATTTTTAAATAATTGTCATCAGATTTTGAGATTTTGCAAAAATCTGTGTAAATATTTGTTGCACATCATGTATTAATGACTAAAGTGAATGAAATGAAATTTTGAGAAATGATAGGAAGTCCCTCAACTTAAATTATAGGTGTCAAAATTTTAAAACATTTTGATTAGATTCCAAGATTTTGCAATTGTGAAAATATTTATCCATTATGTATAAACCACTGAAGGGAATGAAATGAAATTTAGTACTGTCACAAGTGGTCATTTAAATTATAAATGCAGAAGTTTCATTTCATTGGCAGAATTTTTTATAGATTGAGAAAATTGAGTGCATGTTTGTTCCATTACTGAAAAATGGCAATGGACTAAAATGAAATTTGGAATTGAGTTAGATGGCAAGTTAATTTAAACCATGCATGCCAAAATTGTTCTGAATAGTTCATAGATTTTGAGATTTTGCAAAAAGCATGTAAATGTTTGTTCTCACAAAAATGTCATCAGAAAATAGAATGTAACTAAGTAACACGATCATCAGCAACTGATGCAATAAATGTAGGAGTTTTTTAAAAATTTTGACTAAATTTTAAAACTTGCAAAAGTTGTATTTTTCCTTTTTTTAAAGAGGATCACTTTAAGATGACTTGCAGGTAACATATTAGTTGATTATTCAGCTTAAACAAATTTTGTTGATTTTTATAATGTTCATCAGCTTTTTTAGATTTTGTGAAAATTCTGCAACATTTTCTGCCAGTATAATTTTAAAATATCAACAGTGAATCAAACAAAATTTAGTTCAAGCTGATAAATGACTTCTGGACTTTAAAGGCACATTCTACTAAAATAAAATCTTAATTTTGAAAATGAAATGTTTCGTCTATTGACAATTTCACTCAACACTTAGTTACTCTCTAACCTGCAATATTTTAACAACTAGATGAAGTACCAGTCGTTGACAGGTTAGTGCGTAATGCAAATTTCCAAAAGCATGAATTTTTGTCAGCATTGTAGGCATACAAAGAATGGAATTAGTGTATTAGAAATATTATTTTTAAAAAAAAAGTTATAACTTCTGTGTATTGTTCAAAGATCGCAGGTAAAAAAATAACAAAGTCATGAGTAAAATTTACATTTTTTTTAAATTAAAAGTTTTATTCCAGTTGAATGAGCTTTTTAAGTCAAGAGGTAATTCCTCACCTGTAGCTAAATTTTGTTTGATTCATTATAGATATTTTAAAATTATGTCATAAAAAATGTACAAAATTTTCATAAAATCTGAAAAAGTACACATTTTAAAAAGTTTAAATTTTTTTTCACATTTTTATAAAAATTCCGACATTTGTTGCTTGAGTCCTTGCTGATCATGTTACTAAACTTCATTTTATTCTCTTAATCCATTTTTAATTGATGCAAGAATAAGCATTTATTCGATTTTCCACAAATCCTAAAATCTACGAAATATTTGAAACAGTTTTGGTATCTAGAGTTCAAATTAACTTTCATCTAACACTAACATAATTCCAAATGTCATTCAATTCCATTGCCTAATTACGTACATTCCAATGGAACAAACATGTACTTAGTTTTCACAAAATCTCAAAATCTATAAAAAATTTTAAAGTACTTTGACCCCCTATAGCTTAAGTGACCAGTGACGATACTAAATTTTTGCAAAATATCGAAATTTAATCAAATATTTTTTAAATAAATCACCTAAAGTTTAAGTTGACCAACACCTATTATGTCACCATATTTCATATCATTCACTATGATTCATATTACATGATGCTTGAACAAATATGTATGCATTTTGAATTAATTTTTGCAAAATCTCAAAATCTAATCAAAATATTTTTTAAATTCAACACCTACAATTTAAGCTCAGCATTCTGCTCTCTATTATGACACTAAATTTCATATTCCCTTTCTTTGTTATTATGTGATGCTTGAACAAATATGTACTCATTTTGAAAGAATTTTCGCAAAATCTGAAAATCTAATCAACATTTTTTAAAAATTCAACACCTATTGTTTAAGTTCAGTGATCACCTATCATGTCACCACATTTCATTTCTTGCTTTAGTCATTTTTACGTGATTTCATTTCATTTGCTTCTGTCATTTTTGTGTGATGTGCAAACATAAATATACACAGTTTGAAACAATTTTTGCAAAATTTAAAAAACCAAATTAAGATTTTTTTTTATTCGACACCTATAGTTTAAGTTGAGTGACAACCTAACATGTCACAAAATTTCATTTCATTCACTCCAGTCATTTTTCGTGATGAGTGAACAACAAAAAATATCACAGACAAAACAACAGAATGACAGACAGACAAACTCTTTTTGACGGTCGTACTGGATTCCCAGGTGCTTGAAATGGATAGAAATTGCAAAATTTTTGAATTCCAAGTAATGTACAGATGAAAGTCTAATTTTACTTATATAGATACACAGAAGTCATAACTTTGTTTTCTATTCTTTTGTAACTATGTGACTTCCATTCTTTGTACTCCTATAATGCTGACAAAAATTCAAGCTTTTTCGAAATTTGCATTAGATACTAATACATCAACTATGAGTACTTCAGCTATTATATAATAATATTAATAAAGTAGCAAATATTTCATACATGATAAAATACAGTCTATTCCAGATATAGTGAATGCAAATCAATAGTCCCATTTCACATACATTAGAAATGTACATAGCATTTTTCGCTTTTAGTGAGCATGATTTCGATTATAGTGAACTGAGGAATTCTTTGAAATTTCAGAAACAGCAGAAATGATGTTGCTTGATGCATATCTCCTACAAAGGGTGTCTACTTTGTATTTAAGTAGAGATTATCTAGCACCTGCTCTGAAATGCAGGTAAATTTTTGATGGACAATGACTCAACTGCAGCTAAAACATGATAAACAAAGGCATTTTTCCATTGCAGTAATGAATACTAATCTTTAAAAGAGCATTGATTAATAAAAGAGTACTTTTCAAAGTGAAGAAAAACAGAAATTTTACTCTTAACTTGAATGATTCCATTTTCCATTCTCAGTGCAATACCACAGGTTATGCACTATTACTTGACTAACACCAAGGCAAGATACAACTGATCATATCAGACCAGGAAATATATGTAAACAGCGAGCCATTTACATTCTATTCTAAGCAAACATTATACATACGACATATATGTGAAAGTGACCAGCCCATCAGAAAATTTCCTGGTAGGCCTATCCGGGACTGAACAGCACCACCGTCAGCCAACTAAACAGAATTTCCCAAATCATTGTGATGGTTTAAATTATTTACTTAATCATTATAGGGATAATAAATATTTTCTACAAATTAAAAAGAGATTAATAATGTTGATTTATTTAAATCAATAGCCAGAACAAGATAAAATACTATTTTTTAAGTAGATATTCAGTTCAACCATGGAATTTTGATTTTAGAAAATTTCGGATACCGTGAACAAAATTAGCTGCCCCCAGAGGTTCACTACAACCAGAGTTGGCTGTATGAGATCAATGATGTGTGTAATGTCAATAAAATAAGATCTAATATGTATCTATACCAGAGATAAAATTAGGCTGATTTAGACATTATAAGAGAAGTGCTATGTGCATTTATGATTTGGACATAAACATTTGTATGAGAATGTTTAATTAATGCTTTTGTGTACAAGTTATATTACTATTCTATACAAAATAAAAATAGCAAATATTTCCTTTAATTCCGATTTTAAGCTTAAATTTTTACTAAAGCTTTTTGAATTTGAGATTGGTGTTCCTGGTAGTTCTTTTAAGGACTCATCTGTGTTTTAGGCATGACATTTTAGAAGATTTTATTTGCTTTCTTCAGAATTCAAAGTCTTCCTCTGGCAAAAAGAAACTTCACAGCCATCATGTCTGCCTTATAATCATATAATTTAAATTGTTAAAACAAATAAGATATTACTTAAAGCAGTATTTCATGTATTTATATTTCAGTATCTTGACAAATATAGAATTACTTGGGTACAAATAAATATAAAAAGCAGAAATATTTAGCATAAACCAACTAATTAATTAAAATACAGGATGGTTGTAATTAAACTTTCCCTATAAACAGCATTCTGCAGCAGAAATGGATGAGCAGATTGCCACAAACTTTGGTATATCAATTGTACAAGAGATGAGCTCAAGGGTGTTTTTAAAATAGTTCAAAAAATGTCTCTAGGTGGTGCTTGGGCTATGGATGGAACTATGGAAATGACAAACTTGAAAAGTAAAAATAATCTGAACTTTTATTCATTAGTATTTTAACATTTATTGACTAATTAGGGAGTATATTGAACTAAATCCACTGTTTTTCCAAGCAAAATGTTATCTAGTGGACAATTTTTGAACTTTACTTTCTCAAAAGCTTCTTTGAGCACATTTCATGTACAGTCCATGAGACATAGTTGCAGTGGCATACTGGGCAGAGCAGGTGCTACACCTTTTTTCATTCTCCCTTCCTTCTCCCAATACACCGTGCTCCCAATAGAGGGGAAATAGGTCGAAGAGCAATTGTAATCCTGAATTAAAACAAGTATGTAAGTAGTCATGTGGCTTACAGAAAAAGTTCTGTAAAAAAACTATTTCATTATTTCCCTCATCTCTCATTTTGCTTTCTAGCATAGTAAAATACTTGATTTTGCAAAACAGAAGACAACAACAGCCAAATCAAATTTTTTTTTTTTCCTTGTAATGCCATTACCTTAGCTGCAGTTTTCTCTAGAAAATACAATAGAATGCTCTCTCCATCTATTCTTCCACCATGGTGATCCTTTGTCTTGAAACCCTTCTGCAGGAGATGCCGAGGGCATGACAGACCCCTTGCCACCCCCCACCCCAAGTTATACCACTGCATGTAGTTGGTGGCAATATGCTCACCTTTTTCAGCTGCAGAATGCTGTTTATGAAGTTCAATTATAACCATGCTGTACATAAAAAAATAAAAATGTAAAAATTGAAGAAATATGCAGTACTTACTAATACCAACTCAATTTGTATTTTATTGCAGTTGTATAAATTAGAATGTAATTCATTTTATGGAAATGTATTAACTACAAAAATTCAGAAGCAAACCTTACATTTAAAGATAACTTTAAAATTTGAGAACACCTAGAATTTCTGATTATAACACAATGGGGTTAAAAGTTTTAAGGTCAGGGGAGAATAAGCGTTATAAGGAAAGAAAAAAGCAGAAAATGGGGAATAGCAAAGGAATAAGATGCTAAAGATTAGAGTGATGTTGCTATACCAAAGCTCGTCTTGTATCCAGGACCTTCAGTTGTGGAATGTTAAATAAGATGAGGTGCCGATAATTTGGTAATGCACTTAAGGGACACCCTTCTAAAGTTAAATCACAAAGTAATGGAATGTTGCTGACACAGTACATATCTTCAAACCTGTAATCAGTCCATATACAATATTCTTTTGTCATTAGAAAAAAAAAATTCTTGAAGTATTTTTCAATTAAAAATTAAAATTTACTTAGATGAAACTTAGATTAACTTAGATTTTTAAAAAAGGATTCCATTTTTCTCTTAGAATAATAAAGCTAAAGTTCTTAAAAATATTACATTGTTTTTTTAAATTGTTGAGTTCAAGTACACTTTGTAATCTAAATGTGATTTTACTGACTTGACCTGCCTTTTAATGACTAATACAACATTACTCTACCTGATATAATATTAGATGATATAATTAAGAACTGGATACTTTGTAAAATCTATCTATGAAAATGGATTAACTAGCTGGAGATTTTCTATGAAAAATTGGAAGCATAGATTGGATTATTTTCAAACTAAAAATAACTGCTAAAACAATTTTTAAAAAAGAATTATAAATCCATTTATTTCAGGACTTTAAATATGAAGAAATGGATGACTATTACACATAATACAATTTTTAAAATACTTTATATGTATTTTAAAAAGAATTCATTAGACACAAAGGTTAACTCCCATCCCCCTGTTCTAGAAACAGAATTATTAACTAACAATTCAAGCTTTAGATAAAACACTACAATTATCGATAACTAACAGCTCTCTAACATAACAGTTAAAAGAAAAATATTTATGACATTTTAGCTAACTAATTTATGAACTACAAGGTAAACACTTGTGGTAATTAAGTGCAAAGGGAAAATTGTTTTATAAATTTAGACCTTTAAGTATATTTGACCAAGCTTTGGAGATTCTCATAACTTTTTTTAAACTGTTATATTATAAGCAATGTTAGCAAAGCTTAATTTTAGTATGTTTAGTAAGTTATTAGTAGATAAACAAAAATGAAAATCAGTGCAGTCAGTGTAATTTTACATGAACAAAAAATCATATCTTTTAAGAGTTCACAACATCTAAATGCTACAAAAATAAATTAACAGTATCAAAATGAAACACACACACCCCTAAAAATATTGTATTGTTTACCCAAAAAACAATACAATATTTTTGTTATGCTGAGAAGAGAAAGCACACTAGTTTATAAGAACAATGAAAGTTATATTAAGACTTAATGATTGGCTGAAATTTTATATTATGATCAAATTAAATATTTAATTTCTTAATTCTTAAAAAGTGTTGCAAGAAAACTTCGCTTAATTCTTAGGTTCATTGTTCTAAAGTCCAGTGTTTGTAGATAGGTCTAGTAAAAAGTCCACTTTTCAGGATGGAACACGAACCTTGTTGCTTCTAGAATTCCATCTAACAATTTGCTGTATAAAATTCTCACAAGCACAATTGTTTTCCTTAACTTGCTTATAGCGGTCCACTTAGTACAGAAGCTTTCACAGATGCTGTATTTCACACACAAAATAAAAGGCTTCCATAAGCTAAAATTCGGTGGAAATACTTGAAGAAATTCATATACAGTTGTTCAATGAAGAAGTCACACACAGCATTCAAAAACAAGCTCCTCAAAACAAGCAAAATCTTGTTCCTATAAGTACCAATACAGAGCCTTTATTCTTTTTCACAATTGTCGTTCTCTGCAGAAGACAGAAGCAAACTGACTCTAATTTCCCCAGCCTTTTTGCCTTTTATACTTTTCGACGAACATTCAAAAAAGATTGGGACTTCTAGAGAGACCCCAAACCATCCTGTTTAGATTACGTCATAGAAATATTAATTAATGAATAATACAAGGCTATTGCACAAAACTAATGTAGGAAAACAAGCTTTACAGGCCCCATTGGAAAAATTGTGCCAAATGTCCAAAATGTCACCCAGATTTGCGACTTTTTGGCAAAATATTGTCATACTTGGTACCAAAAATAAGTCCACAAAAGTGGTTTCTAGAAAACACTATGTTAACTAATGGGGAAACCCAAAACTATGTATCTCCCATTCTAGTGAACCAATTTTCATGCAGCAAAATGCAAACTTTAATTATTTGATGGGTAGAATACAAATTTTAAACTAGTTTTAACCGTTAAAGGGCAGAAAGACCCAGAAATTTGTAACACTATTCAACTTTTAACCTGAATACCATTAAAAGTCTCTGAAGAATATATTTTTAGACCAGAATATGCTACTCAATGTGTGAGATTTGAGTAAAATCAATCTCCATTAATACATTCCCTGTGATCCAACTGATCCTTTGCCACAAGAATTGAGAGTCCATTCTTAAAAGCATATATCAGGCTTGTGCTGAACAAGCAATCTAACAATTGCTACATGTTACAACTTCAAAAAAACATCTATGCTTATAGCAAGGGCACCCATATGATTGTTTTTATAGAGAGGAGGGGGATATGAAGGGTCCTGCCCCAGAAAGATACTATATTTTAGTGTTTAACTAATTCTACATTGTATCAGTATGTAAATCCTAACAATAATGTGGGAGCTAAGGAGAGCCATGGCTTACAGATATACTGAATGACTCATTGACCACTGAACATTAGGAGATGGCTGAAGTCTGCAAATCTGCAGTTCTGGACTTTCGCATGGCTTTGATCTAATGATCTACAGTTTGTGGCAGTTTTCTCTAGATGTAATGTGAATACACATTAAAACCCCTTATTTTTCATTTTAATATTTTCTTGGTTATAAAAGGTAAGCCTGCATTTTGATAACTTTACCCGATTATTATATGTGTGATTTTTTTTATCTTTTATTACAGGATTTCTATAATTTGGAAATTTTTGTAATCTGGAATCAATAAAGTTCCAGTGATTCCACATTTAAGAAGTTCTAGCATACTGAGTGAGATCAGTGTGATTAGTCATAGCTTAATTGGAAGTGTGGCTTCATACTAAAGGGGGGAAAATGAGTTTCCTTGCAGCCAGAGCCAAATTATGACCTATGGGGTCCCTAGGAATTGATGAATTTGGGACCCCTATCTATGAAATTTGTTTTATTTTTCATAAAATTGTGATATAAAAAATATATTTCAGAACAATATTTGAAATTGGGGGCTCTTTTGAGCTGGGGGCCCTGGGCAAAGTCCGGATTTGCCCATGCGATAATAAGGCCCTGCTTGCAGCTGCAGAAAAGAGCAAACTCTACCCCTTTCTTATTAAAAAAATCTTGTCTTTATTTCTACACCGTTCTTTGACAGAATTTAGGAAAGGACACTCGGTGTTCAGTGAAATTTTTGAATAGGAAGAATGTTTGGACATCAGATGTAAAGAAATTCAAGAGAATAATTAATCATTCTTTCAAAAAATGACTAAAAATTAAAAATTTGAGCGAGAGAATCAAAACCGATTTAATCTTTTTTAGAACATCAAAAAGAACTTTCTGATGATGCAAAAATAAGAAATCTCATAGCAGTACTCAGTGTAATCACAGTTACATTTGTATGTGAACTTTCAGCTTGATTGGACAACAGGAAGTGGGTTAAAATTTGTAAACAATTTTTTAACTGGCACAGCAAACACTAACCAAGCTAATAAAAAGCTTTAAAAAAAAAAAAAAAAAAAGGAGGTGCATAATTACAACAGTTTCAAATACAAAATTCAATATTCTATGCTAATCATTTTTGAGCTATGTGTATAGATATTGCTCATTTGTTGCAACAAAAAAAAAACAACAAAAATCCTGATTTTTGAGTTGATACCAGTGCTCAAACAAAATAAATTGTAGTTACCATGACAAATGCTAAGAGATTAGCCTAAATATATAGCCACAACAATCAACAGCTCTCGTGACAAATTTAGCTGTCAGTATTTATAACTTTATTACTCGAGTGTTTCTATCTATCTAAGATGTATTTTAAGGTTACATATGAAATTGAAGAATTCTTAGAAGAAAAGTAAAGAATATTTTTAATTTTGTTCTTTTGTATCAGTGATTCAATTTTTTTTTCTTTTTTAGTTAAATGGGAGGCGGGGAACACTGCAATTCACCATTATACAAAAATTGCTGTAAGCTGAATAATCTTTGCTGCCAGCTTATAAAAGCTCACATCATCTTTTGCTATCAACTTCAAAATCTTATTTTGAGCCTCGGTCACTACCATACGGGGGCAATTGCAATGATGTGAACTTTTCACTGACAGAGTGTCATTTCTGAGCTTTCAAAATTCACCTGTGAAATGGCATTAGCCAGTGTCAAAATCAATATGAGTTATCTCGCGGAGCTATTGCACATAGGGCAGAGCTATTGCACAGAGAAGAACTCTCGCAGAGCTATTGCACAAAGTACAAATTTGTTTTGATATGACAAATATTATGAGAGTCTTCATCAATCTCACACAATTTTTAATTTATATGTCATGTTTTTGACTGCCACTAAAGAAATTCCAGTTACTTCACTTTGGTATTATGTGTCACTTAGTAAAGTTAATGTCACTTTTGTAACAGAGTAATATAACTTATAATGAATTATAATTTTTATTTTTATTTTTTTTATTTTTTAAATTCTTTACCTGGGATTATTATGGAGGAACGTAATCTAACTTTCAAATTTACATCAATCACACTTGTGATTTAAAAACAATTCTTTTGAAATATAACAACTGAAATGCTTAATCAAGTAACCCATATACTCATGGGTCATGTAGAAGGGAAATTATTCTGTTTATTTTGATCGCATAAAAAATTCTAGATAAACTCAGGAGCTATTCTGAGCTAATTGGAAAAATAAACAATGCTGCACAATTATTTTGATCATGTAACTTTGTCAGAGCTTTTGATTTAACAAAATTTTAAAATTACACAGTCAAATTATGCATGGAAGAGGAGGGATAGAATGAAATCTCATATAGTTTATTATTTTACTTTATCAAATAATCTAACACTAAAAATCAGAGGATATGCAAATTTTTCAGATTTTTTTCTATGTTTTTGTACACATCTGTATAAAATTTCAAAAATCAGATGAATGGAGTGATTTTGTAAACAAAACAAATACACAATCAAAAAATGTGCTAGTTTACATTTTTAAATTGATCTCATAGGAATTTTAAGCCTTTAAAGGTAGATGGAAAATAATAAGGCAAAGGTTTATTTTATAGGAAAAAGCTAACCTCTACTTTAGTGGACTTAGTCCATCACTTATAAGTTTAGTATATTTTAATGTACAAGGAAATTTATTAGAACTGCAGTTTTACATCTTTCAATGGAAGTTAGCTTGAGGGGAAATGTATTTTAGAATTTTAGAAATATGAAATTTAATTTCATACAAGATAGCATTTTCTATACTTTAAACAAAACATAAATAAAAGCTTATAACCAACCACGGTGATTTCATTTAAAAACAAACTGACTAAATTTTGAAATGATCAATATATCGAGTGAAAAGTAAAGATTGGACAATATATTAAACAATCATATTTCAATGAAACTGGCAGTTCTTCAACATTTTTGCTTTAACAGTTGGGCTGTAACTCAATTTTAAAATATTTATTTATTTGACATAAAATAGGACATCCAAATTATTTACAATGTAAGATAATTAGTTTAAAATTTGCAAGAAAACATGTTGTTGAAATAAAAGTTAAAATACCTTTCTATCCCATTTTGAGATAAAAACAGCCTCTGCAGGCGTGGCAAAATGTCGACCTCACACTAAAATTAAAAAAATGAAATTAATTTTTAAATATTATGTTCTTGCCTCATGACAAGAAAAACATACTACACAAACATACAGATTAGAGATTGCAGATATTGGCTTGGCTCTGGCTTTAACCAAAAATGAAAAAACAAGGGTTGGTCAGACCTGTCCCATAACCTTGCCCCCCCCCCCCCAAAAAAAAAATGAAGGGCAGCACAGTCTATTTATAAATCATGATTTTAAAACCAGCCCAAATAAATAAAATATACTGTACTATTTTAGAATTGACTTAATATTTTTTACAGTTATTATAATAATATAAAATACACAGTGATTTATGTGTCCAATAAGTAAATAACTAATGAAATAACATTGAAATTAATGAAACACTGGGTGCTACTCTTGAATATTGTCAACAATTGAGTGCTTCAGTCAAAGCCTAAATTATTCAAAAAGAGTAAAAAGATAGCCAGCTGTGCCTGACTGACCAAGTGGTTAAAAAATAAGGAAGCCCAACCCATCACTAAATTAATCTTGCTGCAAAAGATCACAGGATCACTACACAACTAATGCATAGACTGGAAATCACATATTTATACAGAATAAGTTCTAACCCTAGCCACAGATAGAACCAATAAATTACCAAAATTTTCTATTTATCAAATCTATACACTTGATTTACAATCATTGCAGATTAAATTTATCATTTTAAAGTACAATTACTACTTTTAAGAAACTTCATGTTTTCAAATAAACTTTCTATTATGCCCCTATACCTATGATGAGGTACATTTATCACTTTCTTAATTTTTTACTCTTTTTGAGTCAAATAATTGCTTTCAGTATTAAAAAAGAACTTTGACCTTTAACCCCTTCGTCGTCACTCCTGTGATATTTTCGGGCTGGTGAGTTCAAAAGTTCTGCATCAGAAAATCAGAAAATGGAAAATTTTTTATATCAAAATATTCAAAACCTTAAACTGAATGCATATTTTGTACATACAATTATTTTTATGCAATATTTTTTAATTAAAAAAATAGACACTTTTATGACCGTTTACTTGAAAATAATGCAACCGTTAAAGGAAAGAACACCTAATTAAAATTTTATTTTCTTAAGCTTCATAACTTATCATTTAAGGAAGTGGTCAGAAATTTTCCAAGGGGGAAGAGCAAACTTCAAAAAAAAAATTTCTGGGGGGGGGGGGTGAATTTCAAATTTGAATTTCAGTCCTGTTTTTGTTTCGTGATGCAATTACATCATAAGGAATTATGCTAAAAATCTAGAGGGAGCAAGTGCCCTACCTTTACCCCTTTAAAGGCACCTATGCCCCCATCTAAAGCAGAGGATTGTAAAATTTGTGGTAATTTCGTGGGGAAATAATGGTCATTTTGTCTTTCAATGATAGTTACAAATTACAATTTTTACTGAAGCAAAAAAAAAGAACCTTGTAAACTAAAAATAAAATCTTACACTCTGAATAGAAATGAGACTTGTTTTTATAACAGATAGTAAGAACAAAAATATTTGAAAAACAAAAGCATAATAAGAATGTCGAGTGAAGTCTATCAGGACCAGTGGAGTACACAATGGGAAGTTGTTGGTGAGCCAAAACACTCTTACAAAAATGTTTTTAATATAATGTTCAAATATTTTTTAATTTTTTACAGAAAGATTATGTCTATAACCCATCTCCCCCTTGAAGGAAGTCCATGTACACTACTGGTCAGGAAAATGATTTTTCTTCCTGCAGCATAACAGAAATTTAATAACTACTAAAAGCAGGCAAGGACGTATTTAAAGGGGGGGCGAGGGGGTCCTTATTTCCCCCCTCCCTGAAATTTTGATTTTTGTTAATAAAATGATATTATAGTCTTTTTGTGAAAAATTCTGCCTTTTTACTGTTTGGACCCCCTCCAAAATGATTTTCTGGATACGTGCCTAAAAGCAGGTAATTTATATACAGTAGAGAGACAGAAATCTGCACAGCTTGGGACAATGGCTTGTGCGGATTTTAGGATTTCACAGATTTCGAGCCATAAAAGATAAATTATTACAAAAGTACTTTCGATTCTCTGCAAATAAACTTGCCCATCAAAGGGTTAAATACAAAAGCATAGGAGAAAAAATTACATGAAGACTAGCAAAGCAAATGGTTTCAAAATTTTCTTTTTTTAATTTTAGCCAAGAATGTTCGAAAATTAGAAAAGAAATGTTCTATACTGATTTGTTTAAAATATTTTTTTTCTACTTTCAATTTCTTTTCTTTTTTCCCCTTTCTTCCTTTATTTATTTTTGTAAACTTACAGAACTTTGCTGTTCTAAAAATTTTAGATATTCTCTTTGCCTACTTTAAACTTTTATCAAATGGATTTTATTATTCTTATTCTTATTATCCAAGTTTTCATCAGCATCATCAGAATTATATTTATCTGGATTCAAGACACTTTCGAACAATTTCATCACTGGCGGATGACTGCGATTTTCATCATTTACATCAGAGAAGGTGTGCGGATTTTAGGTCGGTGGATTTTTTGGTGCTCGATTGTGTATATATACAGGGTGTCCAGTGCTAACACTGTCCAATGGCTATTTCTTAAATCGTTAGTCAGAGACAAATAGTTACAATTGCAAAAATGCTTTAAATTGTATAATCTATTATATGAGAAACAAAGTCAATAAATCAAATCCTATAAAAATTATGAAATTTAAATTTTTACACGGTCGCCCGGTCCTATCAGTTATATTTAGAAAATTTTTATTTATCCAATTTCATGAACAATTTTAAAAAATGTCCATCAAAGACCAAAGTTCGCCGAATTACAGCTGCTTAAAGTTAGAGCACTTTTCAAGCTGCGAAATAAGGGTTGTATACAAAATGAATTTGAGAAAAATTAATGTACATGATTTTGAGCCTTGTAATATTTATTAGCAATTTCATTATCTATTATATGAATATAGATTGCAATAAAGAAGATTAATGTTTAACAATGTGTA
Organism: Cheiracanthium punctorium; assembly: GCA_038373885.1. Lineage (NCBI taxonomy): Eukaryota > Metazoa > Arthropoda > Arachnida > Araneae > Cheiracanthiidae > Cheiracanthium > Cheiracanthium punctorium. The sequence continues at coordinate 60,887 of JAWZYV010001099.1, read as the reverse complement.
TCCAATAAAGTAACATAAAAATATAACTTATGTTGAAAGTAGAATTTTTTAAACAGGTTTTTTAAATGAACTGGCCTTAAATAACTTCCTTCGACTGCAATCTGAATATGCACCCATACAGAAAACTCTTCCTGTACTTTGCGTAGCACACTCTTATTTTACACATCTGCATGCTACACATATACGATTTAGTAAGTCTGACTTCAGATAGATTTAAAATTTCAGTATTTATATGGTCCCTTAACATTTTACCATAAAAGGGACATTTTTAAACGTGGAAAAGTGACTTAAGTCACAATGTTTGCTGCTTCATAAATCGATGAATTTTGGTCGTACAAGGACAATATTTTTTTTTTTTTTTTTTTTTTTGTGCATGAAATTGCATAAAGAAAATTTTTCTAAATATAACTGGTAGGACCAGGGGACCATATAAAAAATTTAAATTTCTCAATTTTTATAGGATTTGATTTATTGACTTTGATTGCTTCTGATATAATAGATTATTCAATTTAAAGCATTTTTGAATTGGAACTATGTGTCTCTGACTAACAGTTTAGGAAATAGCCATTGGACAGCATTAGCACTTGGACACACACTCTCTCTCTCTCTCTCTCTCTCTCTCTCATTATCTTAATGTTTTAAAATGCATTTTCAGGATCCGTTGACAGACCAGAATAGTATTTTTTAGTATTTGAAATTTTTTTAAATAGCCATTAACAACACTTTGTTTTATTTTAGAGAGAAAAATTGTAAAATTAAAGTGTTTTAACTATTTCCCTAATATTAAATGAAACAAAAAACTCAAATTTTCACCTTCTGGGCATAATCACATTCAGTTTTTTAATAGTACAGCTAAATATTGACATGGTTTCCATTTTACTAAACAGAAATGGAATTTCATGTCTAGAGTAATTAATGTTCAAAAACAATTGAGGAAATAAAAATAATGGATTGTACAGAAATTTTCAAAGTTAAAACTGTTTTAAGTAGACTACAAATCAAAAGTTTAAATTCATGAAAAAACATTCAAATGTAAGCAAAGCTGATTATTTCTATTTATATATATATATATACTGTTTAATTTACTCAGAGTTATTTCAATAAAATTTCATGACATAGACTCAACTTCTAACAACTATAAAACATTTTGATATTGATGATTTTGAGTTTGATATTGATGATGATGAGTTTGATATTAGATTACAAAATACTTCTTTCACTAACATAAAAATCTTATTTCAATTTTAAACTGTTTTAAGTACATTATAAGATAATATAGTGGACAGCCTAATCACATTTGCCCTAATTGGTAGACTTTTTAGAGTCAAATTGTCATTATTCACAATGCATTAAAATTATTTTTTAAATAGAGCAAGCTCTAGTAAATAAAATCAGAAAAACAATTTTATACTCACCACTTCAGTTATGTTGTTTTTATTTAAATTCAACTCCACTAAAGACTTTAACCCTCTTAAACCACTCATCTGAGTTACTTGATTAGATGAAAGATTTAACACTCGTAACTCATGAAGATGACTTATGTTTGTGATTTCACATATCTTTAAAAAAATAAGAAATATTCTTTACATAAGAAATTAATTTACAACTACAAAAACAATGTTATGAAAATTACAAATATTTGACTTAGAAAATTAGTCACAACAAAATAAGAAATACATGTTAATGGGTTTTGAAAGTTAAAAAATTTAGAGTTAGTCAGCTGTTCCATTCACCTGCCAACCCAGTTACACGTTAAAAAATGTGAATCGAAATCCATAAATTCAATTTTTTTTAATTAATTGATTGTGGAAATTTAATTATCTCAGATTTGTTTTCAATTTCCATAAACATGGCACCAGAAAATATTCAGTTATATTTGAAAAGTTGACTTTTATCAATATGTCACCATATTTTCAAGAACTTTTATTTGACATTTGGATGATTTCACAGAATTGTGATCATTTATGTCATGTCAGTAATAAGTTCCATTGATCATAACAAAAAATTGAGTTAGATGAATAGTTATCAGTCTAATTAATTTTATTATCTTAGTTATTATTAAGATGATGGCATGATTTGCTCTGTGTATGAAATCTTATTCTGCATTCACTGAAAATAGTAGGATGTGATCATCAAAATGCCTTGTTATGTACAAATATTTATGTTAATAAAATCAGGTTTATTTTTATCTGAAGATCCCATATTTTTGGTAATAATAATAATTTTAAAAATATCAAAATGAATGAAAGGAACTCTTCTTTATTAGAAATGGACAAAATTAGTTTTTTGAAAGAACTGTTATGTTTTTAAAATAGCTGAATCTGCAGCACTGAGTAGAATAAATTTGTATTTTACAGATGCATTTAATTTTGTAACTAAACATTTATATTTAAGAATATCTGTCTTTTCAATTTAATTATTATTTTTTATTTATTTATTTATTTTACTTTTTTTTGGGGGGGGGGGCTTACTGTAATTTATGGAAGAAACACCGCACCCACGAAAATGAGCTTTATTAACTAGGAAATCATCAGAAATGCCGCACCTGGCATAAGCGCCACAGCCGCTATCTCCTTCCCCATAGCATAGGAGGAAAAAGGAAAAGTCACATGAAGACTAGCAAAGCAAATGGTTTCAAAGTTTCCTTTTTCTAATTTCAAAAGCATGTTCTATGGTGATTTTTCTTAAATATTATATTTTTCTATTTTCAGTTTATTTTTTTTTTTCCTTGTTCTTTCTTTCTTTTTATTTATTTTTGCAAATTGTATACTATCATTAATTCTTGTTTCGTTACAAAACTTTGCTGTTCTAAAAATTTAAGGTATTCTTCTCCTAACTTTAAACTTTTATCAAATGGATTTTATTATTATTACCCAAGTTTTCATTATCAGAATCATATTTATCTGGATTCAAGACACTTTTCAAATTTCTAGAAATAAATAAATAACTTGTAAAAAACTTCTTGCATTCGTAAAAAGCACATTCGCAAATAGCACATGCCATTAAAATGAAAGAAAGAGCCAATGAGGTGGCTCTAGTCAAAAGCAAACACTTTTTTTTTTTTTTTTCTCCCACAGACGGCCAGCTGTTGATTACGTAATGAGCATGCTTCCGTAAATTGTATGTTTTAAGCTTTGAATGTTGTGTGATAATTCCTATTCATTTGTTACTTTTGATAATTATAACATTGGGATTTATTTTAAAAGCAGTCAGCATTTCCTGAGCTTGCCAATTACTTGTAGTTGAGTTTTTACTGTAACAATAGCATAAGGCAGTGTTTATTCGGTACAGTGCTCCTTCATAGGGTGCAAAGCCGCACGGTGAAAAAACACAAATAACTTATAGATGAACTTTTTTTTTGGGGGGGGGGATAGAGCATTTAAACTCGCCCTGTCGCAACAGACTAGTTTTGGTCAAGATTCAGTATTTTAAGAACAATCAGGCCCGGCTGGCTCCTATGGGGGGCCTCGGCTATTGAAAAGGGGCTCCTTACTGATGGATTTGGAGGGAATAGAATATTAGAATATGTAATATCTGAAAATTAGGTTTACTTACCTAAAAACCATATTTAACTGTTTTAAAGTTATTGGGGCCCCTGATTCTTCAGGGGATCCCTCACGGCATGTGGTCTGTGGGGTCCTTCGCAACACCACTGTGTAAAAGGGTAAGATTACAAATAAATAATTAATCAAACTACTTTGGTACATTATTCTGATGTATATCAAATTATTTTAATTATAAAGTAGTATATCCATTTTGGGGAGGATTTGCTGGGGGCCCCTCCCTCATGCCGGGGGCCCTCAGCGATTGCCAACCAGCCGACCTGGCCAGTCCAGACCTGAGAATAATGGATGTTCATTCGAACACAGGAGTGCGGTTAATCGAGGGTAGAGCGTTTTTGCGGTATTGAAAGGAACTTCAGCCCATCAAAAAAATATATTAAAACCTTCATTAAAATTTAATTATCATTCTAAAATGTTAGACATAAAAAGCTTCTTTTTTTTTTGGACTTAATTGAGGAGACATCGGTTGGATTTATGTACCCATCCAGAGCATTGGATCAAACCGTTTTTCAACGAGGTAAGCTCACATTCTCATTCGTTATGCTGTGCTCCGTGCACCACTAAAAAGTACGTGATTGGTGGTGGCACTATCTTTTGAGACAATTAGTACTAAATAATTTTTATGATTTTTCATTAAAGATCGGCTAAAAAAATTAAAAATATCTTAAATGCTGCACCCTGTATGAACACCGCACTTACTATTTTTAAACTTTTATACTCATAAATGCTGCGCTGTTTCTTCCATAAATTACGGTACTTTTTTATTTATGTGTGCATAGGTGAATACTTACTGCTGATGAAAAGAGAATATTTTGCAATTTGTATGAGCAGTTTTCTTTTACTGTTGTATGCATTTTACACAAAACTAGTTGAATACCCGTTCTTCGCACAGTAGGAAAGGAATATTTTCCTAAAATATGATCATAACAAAGTCTCAAAAAGTTCAGGTAGTCCCTTCTATTGAAACTATTGCAGGATATATTAACACAATGTAGGATTATAGTTTAGTAGTTTTACGACAACTGTTGAAAAATGGTGAATAGAGCACTTTTAATTTCACTAAATATTTAATGTGGTATACTGTACTTTAATCCGTGTTAACTTAACAAATCTACTTATACTATCTATTACTTATATTAATATTACCCATCTTTGTTTCTCTCTCTTTAATATTCAATTTAAAGAATTAACTTAGATATTTGTAACCAATTGCTGTTTTTTACTCTTTGTTGATTCTTTCCATATGTTAGCATAAACAACAAACATTTTTTATAATGGTTTACATTAAAACATCTCTCCATATATTTTTAAGCATAATTCTTCTCAGACTGGTGTAGCACTGTAAAATATTTCCTCTCACGATGGTGGAAAATATCCAAGATGTTTCCAATCTAAATATTTAAATCCTCCATGGTTCAGTCTTGTGAAAAAAAAAAAAAAAAAAATCTGTGTAATCTCGAGGAGCTATTTAGATTTACTCAAAAACTGCAAAAAGGACGGTTTAAACTGCACTGCAGAGTTTAATAATTTCACGCAATTATCAATTTAGGACATCACGTTCTGACCTGGGTAGTTGATCTGATTATTTTGCACAGTAGTTTTCAAGCAAAGTAATGTTGGAATTTACAACGCTGGAACAAAGTTACGTATTATGCCAGCGGTCATTCCAGCCAAACTATTTTTTCGTCAAATGGCAGACAAACTGTTGCCAATAGTATTCCAAACCATCAATAATTTCATGTATCTGGCATTTATCTTGCCGAAAACTCGCTCGTTTTGGCAGATTGCCAGGATTATATGTAAGTACCTTTACGACACTGAAAAACACTTACTTGCAACAGAGCTTTATCTAATAGATATACACTGCCAAAAGTCATCAAAACTTGGCGGCATTTTGTGCTGTTTTTGGGAATACATACGACGGTCGTCATCAAACCGATAGCGAATATATTAATAAGTATTTTCCACTTTGTGACGACTTTTGGATTTCCCACAGTTTTAAAAAATGTAAGTTTCCTTTTGTTATTTCATTTGCTGAAATATCATAGTGTTCAAAAATCACCAAGGGGTCATTCCATGCCAAATCAACCAGGCCATAAACCATCCATCACAGATTTTGATGAAATTTGGTACATATGTACAACTTTTGATGCTGATTACAAATATATCAATTATATTAAGATTAATTAAGGGATTCAAAAGTTATGAGCTTTCAAATATCAGATGAGATGCCCTGTTGGGCGCCATCTTGAATGACACTTATACACACATAAATAGCCATAACTTTCTTAAAATTTGTCTGACAAACTTCAAATTTGTGTTGTATTTATCAGAATAAAACACATTTTCGCTTAAGCTAGGTCAATATTATACAACTTTATTACAGTAACTGTAAAATCCGTTTATTTCTCATTTTTTTGGTTGACAGAGTGAATAACTTCAACAGCTAATTTCGGGAAGTGCTCCACTTTCAATTTCAACTTAATTTTTTACACAAGTAGTTAAAAGTATGCTATAATATCTGATTAAAAAATTTTGATGGGTATTTCACAGATAAAGCTTTTAAAAATAAAATTCTGAAAAAGTACATGCATCCTTATTACAGTGCATTGCAGTATTTCTTAAAGATCACTTATCCATATAATATTACATTTTAAAAAAGTATATACAATTTACTGATAGTATAAAAGCGTTTTTTGATGTTTCTATAAATTTTATTCCAAGCTTTGAAGGAGAAATAAAGACAATAAATAGAAACAGGTACACTTTATATTTCCTCTTAAAGAAAAAATACTTTCTGCAGAAAAAGAATACACTTTTTTCAAATAAACTACATTTCCTAATTTAAAAATGATATATAAGTGTTTTTTTCCTTAGCAGGTTGATTTCACATAAGAACAAGCAGCATTTTTAGTGACAAATCAATTCAGCTTTCTAGCGTAATAAAAATATATTTCACTTAATAAAATTGAATTAACAACCTTAATTCTTTATGCATTTGATTTCTAATTAAACATTTAAACATAAATATTGAAAGTAAAAGCAGCAAAACTGTATGTAACATGAAGTGTAAATATTAAAAGAAAAAAACAAGAAGTATAGTAAAACATAAAATCAAACATACCCTATCTCAGGGAGCAGAAAGATTATTTGTCATTGTATTTCTATAACTATATATACTTTTAAATTATAAGCTATTATAAATAAATACGTGTATATATAAATACTGGCTGGATATCATTTAAAAATAGAAAAACTCTCATTTTTATTTGTTGCACATCGTTTGAACCAGTTGAATGATTCTTTACTCAGTTGATAGGTACTTCCTGTGGCAGTGTGCAAGACAGTGCAAGTTGTGAGTGCCTGTAATAGTTGTAGCTAAAATGCTTAGATAGCTGCATACATTAAATGAATTGTAATATCTTTTTACAGGAAGTAAAGAAAGAGAATACTTCAGGGTTCTCCCTAGACCTTATGGCCTAAGGCGCATAGCCCAACTACAGACCGCCCAGCAGAAAAATCAGAATATCATTTAAAATGCTTTAATACGATAGGATTACACATTGCAGCTTCATAATGCTGAACAGCTGACAAAAAGGTCTGGGGAGGTCACTGAATTTACTTTCATATAAGAACACAGTATAATCTCAGACCCTTCAAATTTTACTCTCATTCTCAATGAAAGGATTTCCTGATTTTATTTTACCCCAACCTTCGACACTGTATTTTTGCTGGCCATTTGTTAGAAAAATTTTCACTTACTCTAGAAAGAGCACTTATAACCATTAGAATCTCTCCTCACAAATTAAAAATATAAATACAAAAATATCAAGCTTTTAATGAATATATAATATTAATTATAAAATTAGCAGTTAACTTAACAAAAATTTATTATTTCACCATAAAATTTAAATAAAAAATAAGAAGTAAAAAATACTACATATTATATCTAAACAAAAGTAAATATTAGATGTTGTAGGTATTGTCATTTAATTGCAGCTGCTCAGAAGAGTTATCACAGCTGCTCTCAGAAGCTAGTACTATTGTTACTAAAAACCGTTGTTAATGTGATTTCATAAATCCAGATAGAATAACATAATAAAAATCTAATATCAAGAACATATGAACTTATCATGAAATTAAATATCTTTTTAAAATAATTTGTTTTCAGCTAATGTTTATAGTATACACACATGTAAGGCTATTTACCACTATATATTTATACAAAATACTATGACAAATAATGTTTCTGATTCCTAAGGCAGTATGTATGATTTTATGTTTTTGTTAAATATATTGTATTTTCTCCTGATGTTTAGACTTCATACTATAATTTGCAGACTTCACTTTCAATATACATGTTTAAATGTTTCATTAAAAATTAAATAAATAAAGAATAAAGGTTATCAATTCAATTTCTTAAGTGAAAAATATTTTTATTAAATATGCATGAAAGTTGAATTGATTTGTCATTAAAAACGCTGGTTGATCTTATGCGAAATTCACCTGCTAGGGAAAAAACACTTATTCCTAGACATATATTTAGTACACTAATTTATAATTAACTATTAGTAACACTATTTATCATTTTAGAAAATGTAGTTTATTTTTAAAAGTGTATTCTTTTTCTGTGAAAAGTATTTTTTCTTTAAGAGGAAATATAAAGTGTGGCTTTTTCTATTTAGTGAGTTTCTTTCTTTCTCCTTCAAAGCTTGTTGGAATAAAATTTATAGAAACATCAAAAAACACTTTTATACTATTAGTAAATTGTATATACTTTCTTAAAATGTAATATTATATGGATAAATGATCTTTAAGAAAATACTGCAATGCACTGTAATAAGCATGCATGTACTTTTTCAGAATTTTATTTTTAAAAACTTTATCTGTGAAATACCCATCAAAATTTTTTAATCAGATATTATAGCATACTTTTAACTACTTGTGTAAAAAATTAGGTGGAAATTGAAAGTGGAGCACTTCGAGAAATTAGCTGTTGAAGTTATTCACTCTGTCAACCAAAAAATGAGAAATAAACGGATTTTACAGTTACTGTAATAAAGTTGTATAATATTGACCTAGCTTAAGCGAAAATGTGTTTTATTCTGATCAAAACAACACACAAATTTGAAGTTTGTTGGACAAATTTTAAGAAAGCATGGCTATTTATGTGTGTATAAGTGTCATTCAAGATGGCGCCCGACAGGGCATCTCATCTGACATTTGAAAGCTCATAACTTTTGAATCCCTTAATTAATCTTAATATAATTGATATATTTGTAATCAGCATCAAAAGTTGTACATATGTACCAAATTTCATCAAAATCTGTAACGGATGGTGTCATTTTTGAAAAATTTTGGTTGAATTTACATGGAATGACCCCAAGGGTAGTTCATGCATTAAACAAATACTTTTGAATTTTTATAATAATAAATTTTTACGTCAAAGCCTTTTAACCTAATTAGACTTCTAACTCCTTTTTAAACTCATGATCTCAAAATGGCATCATTCTCACTTGTGATATCTAATATGAATTAGCGAAAGAAAACTCACGTTATTTTACTTTTCTATAGCATATCATAATCCAAGAGTTTCTTATTTCACTTGTTGCGTAATATTTCTTCAAAGCTTGGTAAACTAATTAGTAGACCGCGAATTATATGCACTTAAAAAAATGACAAAATATGCATGCAAATATGCATCAAAATATCAAAAAATATGCACTAAAATTCTAAAATTATGCAAAAGTAAGACATCAAACGGATGCCACTGAACATTACTTATAATATTTTGCTTTGGATGGTTCAACATTTTCTGGTACTTCATACCCCTCACCATTCATAAAATTATTTATTTAATTCACTGCCAAAAATCCTAAATTTTTATTTGAAATAAAATTCAATTTCTCACAGATTTCTTCTCCTAATGACTCTGGAATCTTACCAACGCATTCCTGTACTTTTACAATTTGACATATTGCATCACTCAGCAGCAGATTTTGAGATTCTATTTTCGTGCTTGTTTTGGTTATCCATAGACTTTTTAGGACGGACATATCAAAATTTTCATAATAAAATACAGCGGCATTTAATCAAGTGCCCCATCTTGTCAATACAGGCTGAGGTGGAAGTGGGAGGTTGGGATACATTTCTCTGTATGTTTTAGTGTGCAAAGGAGCTTTTAAGAATACTTTCTTAGTGCAGGATAGCAGCTTATTCACAGGGGCGTCTATTTCTCATCCTTTTTCTGCTACTCTGTAAGGCCCGTGGGTTATACAAGTGATATGTATGGTATTTGGGAAAAAACTTCAAGTGCTGTTACTGCTTTTATCATATAAGGTACTGTGCCAGTAATAAATACTAACACGTTAACAGTCATGTCTTTTTCAGGCCACAATAATTTCAATGAATCCTTAACGAATCTTGATATGCTAGAAAAGAACTTATTTCTGGTACTTTGCAAAAAATGAGATTTGGACGTGATGGGGCAATATCTAGCCTTCCACAAACTAAATGTGCTATGTAACAGCCATTTTTATCTGTCGTTTCATCAGCGCTAATCCATATGCAGCTTGTTCCAATATCTTGGTAAGTTTCGTCGAGTACTTCTTTATAAATAGCATCCAGGTAATAATTGCTTGGAACATGAGGTTGTATAAATTTTTCAAAGCATGGAGCTTAAAGAGTTAAAGAAAAAAAATACTGAAAGGAAGATAAAAAAAAAAAAAAAAAAAAGAATTGCGTATTCAAAGCTGAAGAAATTGAAATATGCACAGGGCCCGATTTAGAAAATTCTTGACTATAGGCACAACTCAGGATGGGGGCCCCCTAACACTGATGTAGGAAGCGTAGAATTTCCAAAGGTAAATTACAGTCTAACTGTGCCCTGCTGTCAAAAGTCTGCAGTACTGTGCCAGTAATAAATACTAACACGTTAACAGTCATGTCTTTTTCAGGCCACAATAATTTCAATGAATCCTTAACGAATCTTGATATGCTAGAAAAGAACTTATTTCTGGTACTTTGCAAAAAATGAGATTTGGACGTGATGGGGCAATATCTAGCCTTCCACAAACTAAATGTGCTATGTAACAGCCATTTTTATCTGTCGTTTCATCAGCGCTAATCCATATGCAGCTTGTTCCAATATCTTGGTAAGTTTCGTCGAGTACTTCTTTATAAATAGCATCCAGGTAATAATTGCTTGGAACATGAGGTTGTATAAATTTTTCAAAGCATGGGGCTTAAAGAGTTAAAGAAAAAAAATACTGAAAGGAAGATAAAAAAAAAAAAAAAAGAATTGCGTATTCAAAGCTGAAGAAATTGAAATATGCACAGGGCCCGATTTAGAAAATTCTTGACTATAGGCACAACTCAGGATGGGGGCCCCCTAACACTGATGTAGGAAGCGTAGAATTTCCAAAGGTAAATTACAGTCTAACTGTGCCCTGCTGTCAAAAGTCTGCACTCCCCCCCCCCCCCCCCCAAAATGGTGGTTGTCTACTACTGCATGAATTTAACAAATTCAAGCAATACATAAAATACCATGAAGAATTTACAACATTTTTCAATCCCTGGTTATAAATGTCATCCAATCATCGGGCAGATTGACAAATTGTTTAAAATATTCTTTGAAAACATTTGAAAATACATATAAAAATCTGCTATTAAAAGAGATAAAGTTAAGAAAAATTGAATTGGGATTTTGTTTGTGGAGGCTCCCCAACATTCGGGGGCCTTAGCCCGGGCCTACTGGAAAATCAGGGCCTGAATATGCATGCAACAGAGAAAATACGTCATTTTATGCAAAATCACAAAAAACACCTGAAATATGCAATTGCATATGCAAATATGCGATTGCATATAATCCGTGGTCTACTAATTAGGATTTTTAGGATTTCTGTTGCATTTTTAAACACCTGACATCAAAATGATGTAATTTCATTTATGCTATGCCCAGGGGCTATGCCAGGGGGGGGGATATCGGGATATATCCCCCCCCTGAAATTTTTGGATTAATGATGAAATTCCGTCTATTTATCTATAAAATTAGACTTGTCTGTACATTTCTTGGAATTCAAAAATGTTGCGATTTCTATCTGTTTCAAGCACTTGGGAGTCCGGTGGGACCCTAAAAAAAAGTTTGTCTGTCTGTCATTCTGTCCGTGATGCTTTTTAACTCCGTGACGCTAATTTAAAAACGATTGAAGCGAATGATATGAAATTGGGTGTCATGATAGGTGGTCACTCAACTTAAAACATAGGTGTCGAATTTTTAAAAAATCTTGATTAGATTTTGAGATTTTGCGAAAATCCTTTCAAATTGCGTAAATTTGTGTTCGAGCATCACGTAAAAACGACTAAAGCAATTGAAATGAAATTGGGTGTCATGATAGGTGCTCACTCAACTTAAAACATAGGCATCGAATTTTTAAAAAATATTGATTAGATTTTGAGATTTTGTGAAAATCATTTCAAACTGCATACATTTGTGTTCTCACATCACGTAATAACTGCAAAGGTAAAAAATGATATTTGGTGAAGTGATAGGTGGTCACTCACCTTAAACTATAAGCATCTAATTTTAAAAAATCGATCAGATTTCAAGATTTTGGTAAAATTGTTTAAAACTGAGTGAATCTTTGTTCACTCATTACGTAATAATGACTAAAGCGAATGATATGAAATTTGGTCACATAATAGATGGTTGCTCAACATAAACTATAGGTGTCAAATTTTTTAAACATTTTTATTAGATTTTGAGATTTTGTGAAAATTCTCTCAAAATACGATCATATTTCTTCAAGCATCACGTATTAACGACTAAAATGAATTATACGAAATTTGGTGATATGATAGTTAGTTGCTAATCTTAATTTATAGGCATTGAATTTTTAAAATATTTTGATTACATTTTGAGATTTTGTGAAAATCGTTTTAAAATGCTGAAATTTTGTTCCAGCATCACAAAATAACGACTGCAGGGAATGAAACGAAATTTGGTGACATCATAGGTTGTCACTCAACTTAAATTCTAGGCTTCCAATTTTTCAAAAATATTTATTAGATTTTGAGATTTTGCGAAAATTATTTCAATATGCATAAATATTCGTTCGCGCATCACATAATTACGACTAAAGCGAATGATATGATATTACTTAGTTACTCTCTAACCTGTAATATTGAAACACTACATAAAAATTATAACTTCACTTTCTTTACTTTGGCTACATACTACACCATTCTGTGTACTCCTACAATGCTGACGAAAGTTCTTGCTTTTTGGAAATTGCATTCAGTACTAACCCGTCAAGGACGGGTACTTCAGCTAGTACACACATAAGTTCATATCCCCCCCCCCCCTGTGCCCCCATCCCCCAAAAAAAAATTTCCAGGTGCATATCCCCCACCCCCAAAAAAAAAAAAAAAAAATTTCCTGGCTATGCACATGGACATGCCACTTTGTTTACAGTTATGTCAATCGCCAGCATATAGATGGTGTATCATATGATCACTATTTTAGACAATCGGAAATTGGGAAAGCTTTCTGAAGGTGAAAATTATCAAAAATTTGAAAACAATCGTGCAATGATTGAGTTTTCAGAATTTTAAAGTTGATTACAGACTATTCTATGTTGTTTTATGTGTGCCAAATTTCAAGCCAAGCGCTCGAACGGTGTGGAAGGAGTTCCCAGATAAACAAGCAAAGAAACTTTCAGATTTATATACTAGATTATTTCTATTGAAGAGTTATTTCAAATAAAAATATTCTAAAAATATACAGCTAAAAGTAGAATTAATTTTTTTTAACTCATAGTCTATTCATAAATCTAGTTAGTCAAAAGGGCATGCAAACATTTTAAAACTACCTCATTCCCACTTAAGTCAAGGACATCAAGATGATGTAAAGCTTCAAGGCCGTCAATGAAATTGATTCTGAAAGATTTTAAAAGATTTTAGTCAATGAATTTTACAATTTGTATGCATTTACTTATTAAAATCTATTTAAAAATTTGAAATTAATAATTGTCGATAGAATATTTTTTAATTGAAACTAATTGCATAATACATATAGTAACTTACATTATTCATACTGAAAATAATACCTGTTTCTCGCAAGAACTAGCACCCTAAGGGAAAATAAAGTATCTAAGCCACTTATAAATTCTAATAAATTGTCTGATAAATCAAGAAACTTAAGATTGTTGAATGTTTCCAAATTCTCAATAACTGGGATTTGATTCTGCTGCAAATTCAATAAATGGAGTTGTTCTTCTCCTTCAATTATAGGACAACGTGTCAAATTACACCTAAAAGAAGACAAAATATATGGTAAGAAAACTCAAAAACTGGTGTTCAATGATTAAAATAATTAAGAGTTAGTAAATAACACACATAAGTATAAAATAAAACAGTAAAAACCATTTGGGGTGGTAGAAAGGCCCACCCTTCTTCAGCTGTAAAAAGTTCCTCCAAGAGAGTAAAAAAGTAAGAAAACAAACAAGAATAAAAGTTGAGAAGGGGAGGGGGTAGGTGATATTATTAAAAATGGTGTAGTAAGTTACAAATAAATAAAACAAACTGATAAAATTCAGGAACAGAAAAAATAAAATAATTTAAGTAGATAAACATTAAATGATAAATGAAAGTAGAAAACTAAAAAACAAAAGCATAAATAACACATTTTTTTTACAAGGAACAGAAGAACTATGCTTGCAACTATAATATGAATGGCATACCTGTCTATCATAAGGCGATCAGGATCAAGAGTCCTGTCTTCAGATGAACGCTTGATGAAAATTCTTCCATCATCAGCCACTCTAACAGCTACCTTAGATTTTCCTGTAACAAAAGTAGTTTAAGCCCTCAATATTGATATATAGCACTAATTAAAATATACTTTATAGTGACAAATGTTTTATCAATACTGAACATTCACTGGTTCCTATACCTGATTGGGGCAATTCTGTGGGTTTTTTTCTCTTGAAAAAGTATATATCTACTTATTATAAAAGAAGATGTCTGTGTGTGTGAGGGGGGGTGTCGGTGGCATTGTGGACAAATGGCTACACCTCGAAACCCCAAATTTGTACTTGGGAAGTTCTAAACATGAAGTTGTGCACCTCAATTTTTTCAAAATTAGACCTAGAATTTTTTTTATTTCATGTTTTATGAGATTTTCGGCATTTTTCTCACCTAATTCGTAATAACGGTGGAAATTACGCTCGCAGCCAAAGGGCATTTGTATCATTGGATAGACGAGAAAATTTTCTTTTAAAAACAGTTTGTTCTGAATACGTAACATGATTTACCGATTTTTAGGAATTTTTTTACTAAGCATCTGTTTTGGCAAATTTTTTCGCAAAATAACTTTAAAACTGTCGCATCTTGAATTATATCCGTCATAACTTTTTGATATTTTGACAACTGGTGAAACATTCTTTTCTCCCTCTTTTAAAATGAAAATGAAAAAATTATGTAAATTACATACCCTCCAACATTGGCCTTCACTTCATCAGTAGCACTTACGCGATATCGCCGGGGGTAGGGTGTTAGGGGAGTCATACCCCCCCCCCCCCATGAGGAATTTTTTGCCATACAAAATGTATATTCTTCACTCCCTTGTCACAAACACCTATACATATATATGAGT
Source organism: Cheiracanthium punctorium (assembly GCA_038373885.1). NCBI lineage: Eukaryota > Metazoa > Arthropoda > Arachnida > Araneae > Cheiracanthiidae > Cheiracanthium > Cheiracanthium punctorium. The sequence continues at coordinate 45,671 of JAWZYV010001099.1, read as the reverse complement.
TGAAGTAGTCATAACCCCCCCCCCCAGCTTTTTAGAGGTTTTCTCAACACTGGGTGTCTACCAAATTTCTGAAAGTCAATTTCCTGACTTTTGGGAGGTCCCGGGAAAAAAACTCCTGACCAATGCATTTTACTTAGGGAAATTGCACAATGCTTGTCTTTATATTTGCATATTTTGTACAACTTCTTTAAATCAATTTTGACTAAAGTATACAGGATTAAGCTTTCATCCATTGAGAAACAGAAGTAGTTGAACTTTCTGATAGAATTAATTAACTGTTCTTGGAAATACAGTCCTAATATATAAGTTACCAAGTAAGCTAATTTGTCTTTTACCCTCACGTCACGATTGATGAGTCCCCCATTTTCTCCTCCTTATACAAACACATCGCTTGATTCTTTCGCGGTCCGAAAAATGCGTCGCAGTTGCTTTCGGTTTCCAGTCTGACAATTAGAGAGAAAGTGTAGAAAAAACAAAGACATGAAAAAAATTGATTCTTTTGGTGAATTTTCCAGACCCATTTTCCGATTTCCCGGCTTTTACCAGACTTTCAAGAGTGGTAGACACCTTGCAACATCAATATTAGAGGTTTTTTTCGATATCAGTAGTACTATCACGTTTTAAGAAACGATCCATGTGAACAAAGAAAACAACGCGCTGTACTTTCCTTTCACAAAAGAGCTAAGCTTACATCCAAACACAGGACGGAGCAAGATAGGGTGGCGGAAATGCGAGAGGAGACGTGACGTAACAAGAGAAGGAGCAGCTAACGGCACCCCCCCCCCCTCCCACGCACACCATACTTTCGCCGACACAAGTTCCCTCACGGCCGGCGGCGCCGAGGGAGAATGTTGAATTCCCTTCTTTCACGATCGGCGCCGACACAGGAGTGTTGACTCACAACAAAGCAGCTAGGGTTGCAAACCGCACCTCCGTGCAGGCATAATGCCCTAAAAAAAGTAAACATTTGCTCAATTCCGTAGTTTTTTCGTACCATCCGTAGCTCCGTAGTTCATGCTACTTATCCGTATAAACTACGGATAATCCATAGCAATTGGAGGGTATGAAATTAGATGCTTTTTTATGAATTTTAATGCAACCTATTGTTTAGAATTTAATAGCATCCCACAGACAGCTTATGCCATTGCATTAATAAATCATGGTATGAAATAATTTTGTTGCATTGCCGCAGAAAGGATTAGAAGAAAGGTTTTTTTCAACTTATCAATAGAGGTTTGAAATGCTTACCGGATTTTCAATTCAAAAGTGAGGATCTATGACATCAAATGCTTTAAGATATGTAAAATTATGCCCTAGTTTTAACGCATTTATCCCTGCTCTGTTTTTAACAGAAGGCGATATTTTTATTTAAACTTTCTATAGAAATAAACTAAGAAATTCACGATTATTATTATTAGTGGCATTTTAATCCGTTGCTTATTTAAAAATATTTATAGGTTTTCTAACATATGCATGTTGCAAGTATAGTTTTATTTTAACTTAGGATTACGTTCCTCCATAGGGGTCCTTTATAAGGCAAAAAAAATTTCAACATCTTTGTAAGTTTTAATAAGATACCGTTTGAAAACAATTGAGCAAAATATCTAAATATCTATACTCCCTCAACCAGCCAGGGTATCTTTTACGGCAGTTAAACAGTGATGCCATAAATTATAAAATTGCGTGAAATTTGCAAACTGCAACTGCATTCTGTCACAATTAAAACGATTCTAAATAGCACCTCGAGATTAAACAGTTTAATGTTTCTCAGGAGACAGAACCATGGAGGATTTATAAGATATAGCTATATCGGATATATGGATATTTAAAATGGCACCGCTTGGATATTTTCCACCATGTTGAGATGAAATGTTTTGTGGTGCTAAATATGCAAATCTGACAAAACTATGCATAAATTAAATATATAGAGAGAGCTTCCTTAATGGCAACCATTATGGGAAATGATTATTGTTTATGCTAATGTGTAAATTGCAAAGAATCGCCATAGAACAAAAAGATCCCATTGGTGCCAAGTAATCTGTTTCTTTTAATCAAGCCTTGAAGAGGCAGAAGCAAAGATAGATAGTACTGATATAAGTAATAGGTAGTATTAGTAGATTTGTAAAGATAATATGAATGAATCATAATATGCCATGTTAATAAATATTTCATGAAATTAAAAGTGTTCTGTTTATATTTTTATAATGGTTGTCTTACAACCAACTAAATGATAAGTAATTCTAATTTGCGCTAGTACATCCCGCAGTAATTTCAACAGAGGAGATTACTTGAACTTTTTTTAAAATGAACTTCTGTTTTATCACATGCAGATTTGATTTTAGTAAAATATTCACTTCTTCCCAAATGAAGGAAGGGTGTGCTGCTATTTAAAATAACAGTTGTAAATTTCATATAGTGTCTGAGGTATTTAATGCTACGGCTTGAACCTAAAAAACAGTATGATGTAGAAATAAGACATTTTGAAAGTCAGGAGTTCTCTGCAAACCGTTATGCTTTTCAATTTTTTGATCATGAATGACACTGACAACTTTTTGAGTCATTATATTGCAATGATGCTAGTTTAGTACTCATGATGCAAACTTTAAGTCAAGAGTAAAATAATTTTGCTTTTTTTTTTAGATTCCACATCACTGGAATTAGTTCGAATTGCACATATAAGGAAAATTTTAGTTTCCTGCCATGCAAAGAACGGGCACACAGCTAGTTTTAGAATAATTTTATGATACTTACATCAGAGCTGGATACAACTGATAACACCAGCTCAGAAAATAAATGTACCTGGCCCACTTACATTTTATTCTGAACACATACACATTGCAGGGGTCAGTCCAGGTTTCTTTCCCAGGGTGCTATATTTGTGAAATTTTACCTAATTTTGTGAATTTATAATTAATTTTGTGAATTTATAATTAATTTTGTGAATTTATACCTAATTTTGTGAATTTTTTCTATTTTTGTGAATCTTTCCTTATTTTGTGAACTTCTTCCAATTTTCTTTTTCATTTTTGAGCAAGAAAGCAATCACGAAATAGAATTGAATACTTTTTAAAAAATTAAAAACAAAATGGGTATAGTTAGTTCCCTTAAAAAAAAAGTTGGCCAAAACTGAATAATTCCTGTTCACCGAACATCCATGATAGTCATACCCTAGAACAATATTTTAAAAAAATTTCGATTAAAATTAAAAATATAAAGCTTTAAATCTTTACTTTTAAATGATTAAAAAACAGATTTTATAATAAACGTAGGCCATGGTAGTTTTGATTTTAAATTGCAGGTACTAAACACTTTTATTTACACCCCAAATTCAAACTTTAGTAATTTTTAAATATTACAATGTCTGTCAGTTTCGACTAGAAATACTCTAATACTAACGATGTGAAAAATACAATTTATAAATCTAGTTAAATTTCAACAATTGAAGGGAAAGCAAAAATAAGTTGCAGATAATTACAGATGGGAGAAATTAGCTAACATTTTAAAAATTAATTTCAACTTGTACCATTAAAGAAAAATTACTTGTCAGTGTACACAGAATATCCCCAAAAAACTGACCTGGGGTTTTATTCCTTAAATATTTTTCACAAATATTTTACAGTAAATCACAAATTTATGTTAAAAAGGGCACAGAATTTTACAGTAATGATTATAATAAATGTTGGAAGATTAAATCTAAATAAATACAAATGTACATTTTATATGGTCTCGAAACAGAAAATTCCCACTCTGTAAGATGTGCCCATGCATTAATTAAGTTTAAAAAATTTAATTAAGTTATAAATTTTCAGTCTTCTATCAAAAATGATAGCAAAAATGATAGGTTCTAGCAAAAAATTGCTCGCTACGGCCCTGCCTATGCCGATAGCATTTCTCTGTAGTGTACCCCTATGACCGCTCTTTAAAATGATATTAAATCCCAATAAAATCACTCCTATGCTTTGTTGTTCACTCCCAAGAATGAAAAAATGCAGTATTACACTATTTCTAACCCCCCCCCTTTTTTCAGCTTTGAGCAGTGATTGACCTATATTTATCCCATTTCACATTCCACAGTGTGGATTCTCGACCGATTAAACAGGGCGCGGCACCCGGCAATGTCCTTTTTCTCCCCCCTATGCCTGGGTATGTCTTTTCTTATTTGCCAAAACTTTTTCTCCTTCCTTACCATACAGTTTTCTTATACAGGAGACAATACAATGAAGTCAAAATTGATGTTTAAACGACCCTTTACAAAACAGGAAGTATAACTGTTCCTTCAAAAAAATCCAATCAGCTTTTTTTTTTTTTTTTTTTTTTTTTTTTTTTAATGCAACGAGATAAAATGTCCTTTTATAAATAATTATTGTTTCTGTTTTCTTTTATTTGCGTGATCTGAAAGATGCCCTTGGAATGTTTGTTTTTTCAGCAATGTAAAAGGGCCATCTGGCACATTACGCTTTCAGTTGGGGGGGAAAGAAGGGAGTTGAAAATGATTTCACCCATAAGGATGTTATGTTTGATAAGTATGCAGTTGTGAATCAGTAAACAATAAGCTTAGCCACGCAATGACGGCAGCTCCCGTTGTTTTGAATTGGATGTTATGCACTCTTGCAAGTTGTTCTTAATGATTGCTTTTAGTGTAATCATTACATGGCCTTTCTACTTCAGATTATTTATAGTTATTACAGATATTTACTAAACATTAGAGAATTACGGATTCATTTCAAAATGCAAAACGAATTATTGCGAGTTAGAACGTTTGCGCGATTTTGAAACATTACTTTGATCTGAATTTATGTCTGTCTTTTAGAATAAGATTTAGGACTAAGTTAATCATTTTGAGATTGCATCAAACGATTTCTGAACATTTAATACATGGTGCATAAATGTGCCAGTTTGGAAAACAAAGTGCTTTCTTTTAATCTCCTCCCCAACCTGGCTGCCCTTTTTACATACGCCACTGTCTTTATTCATGAAGAACGTTGTAATTATCCGAGAATGACAGCTGTCATCACCTTTTCTTCTGGCAATGAGCCTTATTAATATTATAGTGGAATATGTCTTGATGTTTAATTTTTTGGCATAAACACAACTCACATGAAAAGAAATAATAAATGAGCGCTCGCTACTAGTCCGATTTTTATTCCCAGAAATAGAGCTCCTACATAGCAGGTGAGGGGAACTTAGGAGGAAGAACAAACAAGTGCAGGCGTCTGCTTCAAACTGCAATCGTAGGCGGTGTAATTTACCCCCCTGGCTTAGGGCCTCCAATCAACCTACCTCCCGTCATCATCATCAACATTGTTTACATTTAGGCCAAGATATTATTGGGTGCCGATCGGCGATCGCTAAATGATAATAATTCCTAAACTCAATTGAAAAGTGCAATAGTTATTTTGTGAAAGGGCCGTTTTGGTCAAACTGAATTTTGTGAAGGGTCCGTTTTTCTGATATTGAATTTTGTGAAGGGTCCGTTTTTAACTTGTTGAATTTTGTGAAGGGTCCGTTTTCGGACCCGATTTCGACCTGGACAGACCCCTGCATTGTACATATCATATATATGTGAAAGTGATAAGCCCATCAAGAAATTTACCAGCTTTCTGGTGAGCATACTGTAAAGCTGAGCCTGGTTCTACATTTAAAAAAAAACTTGGCTGAGAGGCTATTAATACACAAGCGTACAGAGCTTAAAATATAACATTACCATAAGTATGAAGTTAAAACTTGAAATTAATAAATATTCAGAAACAGAATCTTAAAGGTAAGTGTAAACAGAACCTGAAGGAGGTAGGGGCAGGTGCACTGGGCCTCCAGATATAAAAGGACCCTCAATCATAAAATAACACTTTTTAGTCAACTGAAAAATTTTACTTTCTACAACAATTCTCTAAAAATGCTATAGTGCTACATTATAAAATGTTTTCATGAACACCATTTTTGTGTTAATTAAGAAATACATGCCAATGCAAAGCTTGCATATTGACTAACTTTTCTAGAACTTGACTTAACACAGAGAAGTTGGGGGTATTGAGATTATGGGCTTTCCAATTGCATGTGGAACTGATGTCATTTTGATGTCACAAGTTTAAAATTGCATAAGAAAATCTGCAGTTTAAAACTTGTGACACCAACATGACATATGCTCTCCAGATTCTGCATTTCGATTGAGTGAGAATAATCCTTGAAAGTGTGTAAGAATTCAATTAGCTTTTGACAAGTAGTTGTCATTATGAAGAAATGGTGATAACTGGTTTGAATTAAAGCATAGGGAATGATACTGTTATAAAAATGAAATAATTAAAACACAAAAGGTGCAAAAAAAAAGGTACTTGTCATCAGAAAGCATGTTTCAGGTGATACAAAAAGCTTCATCCTTTATCAGCTGCAAAGTCCCACCATTTAGATGAGCAGAAGAGCGATAGCTCAGTAGCCAATTCATAATGAAGCATTTGTGGATAGATATGCATACACATAAGATTGAAGGCGTCCCCCCCCCCAAGAAATGTCTTCCCCCTGGCCTCATGCTTTCTTATCTGGTCTCTGCATGTAAGGAAGTACATTTTTTCTGAATGAATCAAGTGAATAAACCATTCTGCTTCGGCACATTTTCAAGACCATATATTTCATACACTATACAAGTGAGAGAAAGGTGCAAGTTGATAAAATGTTCAGTTTCAAAGGTTATTTTTTTATTTTTTTAAATGATATAACATTTATGCAAGATTAATTTTTTTTTTTTATCATGCTGTTTAAAATGATCAATATGTGGCTTTGAAAAGAATGGTTGTACCTGGAAGCATATCTGACAGATCTACACTTTTAGTATAAAGGATAAGTTGCAGAAAGGTGCATTAGTAAGAGCAGACAGTGGTGAATGCATTGTATAATTCAGCATAAAATGCCTTTTTCATTTTAGCATCCAATAACTTTAAATATTTTCCCTCTCAATTAAAAAAAATTACAGATAACTATTATGAATAACAGTAGTGTGCAGAGAATTTTTCCATAGAGAAGAGGGATTAGTCACCAGTCTTTAATTTGTGTATTTTCATTATTTCTTTCTGCTCCTATTGGACAACAACACCATGTTCAGATACTAAAGGTATTCAGAAAATAATGCAAGAAAGGAATGCTAAACACGGATAGAATTAGTTCCATGGCATATATTTGTAGCAATAAGAGTGAACTGGTTAAACCTGCATTCAAGAATAGGAGATTAAATGCTGCAACTTCCTTCCTTGTTGTATGCACCACTAATAAACATTATGCACTTTTTCTACAGTTTGAAAAATAATATGTACAGTATATCCTGGCATATAACACATACTTTCAACTTCAAAAAATTATTTTTGGGGGTGCATACTACATACTGAATATAAAATGATTTATATAAAATTAATAAATAAACATTTCAAATATGCATTACATTATAAAAAAATAATTATTATCAGCTATTTAATTGAACTATTATTTAACAATATACAAAAAAGAAAACTTTACAATACATATATTTTCTAACAAACTGAATCATCTTTGTGAAATGACATAAAAAGTTCATTGCATTCACCCTCATTTATATTTTTGGGAATGTCATCATCATCATCATCACTTTCTTCTAACTATAAAAAGTCATCTTCTATTCTGTCAAGTGAATTTGATATTCCACATTTTTTGAATGAATTATGAGTTATTTTGTGCTTTATTTCATCTCATGCTATATTACCATGTTTCAATTGATTCTGGTAGGGAAAATATGTGTCATAAGCCAGAGGATGTTATATGCCAGAATATACAGTATATGTATATTTTTAGCTCTTGTTTCAAAAAATGCATGTTTAAAAACATATTTTGTGTTTTTTAAGTGTATATAATCCACTCTACCCATGATATACTAAGTTTATTTAGGTCTGTAAAAAGAAGCAGTCTATAAAATAAATAAATAAATTAGAGACAACTGGCAAATTTCAAAACATTTTTTCAAAGTTACCTTGTAATTCACTAAACCGGGACCTTCCTGACAGTTTTCTGGAGAGTACCCATTGAGCTCTGTAGGAGGACGGCCCAGCATTGACAGGCGACGATGACATGGATGTCGAAGTGGCAGTGGTTGCATCTTCTGCCTTTGAAAGTGAAGTACAGGCATCTGAGATGTAAGATGTTGAGGATACAGGACTGGATGATGCTCGGCTGGAACCTCTGGATGGAGATGGGGACTGGTTGCGATGCAATGTGCTTTGCACATTTTTTATGTCATCTGGCCAAAATGTCAGTGATTTACAACACATACAAGCATGAATGATAAATCATGTCATACACATTGATCAGAAGCACAGCCAAAGAAAAAAAATTCCTTTTAGGGGCGAATGTGTGGGAGGAGGATATGACTATGTCATGAGTAAATGAATAGAATTTCTGCATAACAAAGCTTATGCTAATCCCAAAATTTCAGGGAGAAGGGGGGTAGATATATATCCTGATATCCAGCCTGTCTGTGTCCCTTATATTGATTATAAAACACTTTCCAAGTCTTATTCACAGTAGAAACTTGATTATACTCCCACTTATCTGATGCTCCGTATTAACCAAGGTATTAATTAATAGACATCACCTTGATTAACACAGAAGAATTAGATACAAACTCAAATCAAAACATTAAATTATAATAAGTCATTGGTATCATGATGATTGTCCATTTTATCCGAGATATGCTCGGCTCCCGACCAGCTCAATAGTCAAGGTTCTACAGTATGCACATGCTACAGCATAATGAATAGTCAACTTATTTGATTTGTGTGTGCATTCATGTGTGTATGAACTGGTTAAAGCCAAAAAAAAATATATATATATACTAAAGTATATTTTTAAATAATTGCCTTTGAAACTAGCCTATGAGTTATTTGTAGACATTAAAAAAGAACTATTAATGTCTCACATACATTTTTTTTTTTTTTTTTTATAGAAACCATTTTTAGATAAATTTTTTTATATGCATCAACAGCATTACTATTATTTCATTTGAAAAATTAAAAAAAAAAAAAACTGAGATCATAATGTATTGGAATTATTTTATGAGCCAATGTAAAAGAACTATTCATGCTACATACACCATTTTCAAAAGGGTACATGGTATAGTGCATATCAATAAATATAATAATATTGTAACAATTTATACATATTTATGGGAGTTATGGCATGGATGTTCACAGACAAACAAAAATCATAAATACCTTATCATTTTTGTTTGTCTATCACTGAACAAGTGTCTCCACGTGTTCAGACGATGTTTCAGATGTTGCATCATTTTTGTAAAAAATAAGTAATTTTTGATTGTTTAGCTTTGCAGTTAGTACAGAGGTTGACTTTCTTTTTCTACTGCCTTTTTGAGTAATATGCTCAGTAGATTGTTTTGAAGGTCATGGTGTCATTATGCTTTGCAGTTTAGGATTTATTGAATTGTGAGAAAGTTTACGCTGAGTGCTAATTTATTTTTACTTTCTTTTTCTAATTCCGCAGTATCCTCACCTGGTTGGTTTAAGATATTTCATAATCAAAAAGGGATTTAAAAGGCTGCACATTAAATAATGCTAACACATAATGCACAACAGCTAACAGCCGGTCAATTTAACAGCTCAAATTACTATCTGGAGTACGGAGTGAAAATGTTTAAAACAATGATTAAACATTTACACCAGATAGAAAATTCTTTTAAAACAAAATGGGGAAAAGGTTTCTCACATTCCAAACATCGACTCATCCTATTCTAATTGAGAAAGAATTCCCACCCTATCATTCATTTCTCTCCCCTCCCTGTAAAAGCCAAAAGAATGCCAAACACATATGCAGACACTCCACCCCTTATCAATTAAAAGAATCGATACAATACCCCAATCTAGCTGCTGACCCGTGACGCCAGCTAAACTATGTTTCTGCTGTTAGAATATTTTTTTATAAAAACTGTTGGGATAAATAAATAAAAATACAAAAGCAATTTAACTATGATTATTTTTTTAACAAATATCTAAATATGTTGGTCTGATGCATGCATAATGTCTTACTAGGAAAGAGATGAACCCGGAGAGATCAAGCAAAAAACACGGAAATCCAGGCTATCTCCAAAACACAATTACCACTGAAGAGAAAAGAAAGTTTGTAGCTGCCTGGCTATGTAGGTTTGTAATTTTAATCTTCCTGTATGTGGCTGTTGATTTCATAGTACCAAGATGGGTGGTCGCAGAGCTACCAAATTTTGTTAGGTCACTAGGACAGGCCCTAACACACCTCAAAACAATTTTTTTTTTTTTTTAATTCAAATTAGAAAATTTTTGTTTTATATTTTATAGAATTTCTGGCATTTTTTTCTAACCTAATGCATAATAATGGGGGTAATTACATTTGCAGTAAAACGAAAAATGTATGACACCAGATAGAAAATTCTTTTAAAAACAATTTGTTACAAATATGTATCATAATTTGCAAATTTTTAAAAGATCACTTTAGACAAAAAAATTTATAAATAATTTTAAAACTGTTGCATCTGTAATTCTATTTGTCATAAACTTTTATATTTTGACAAATGATGAAACATTAATTTCATGCATTACCTTCTTTAAAAAGAAAAATGAAAAATATATAAATTAGGTGATTTTTTTATGAATTTTTGTGTCAAGTAATGTTCAGAACTATGGCAGATGTGGGAATATTTTCAGGCCATAACAGATGTCAGTCATGAAACCAAGTGCTTATATTCATTGCTACAGAAAGTATTGAATAACTTTTCGTTTAATAAAAACTCTGCTTTCCAACCATGGATTACCCAGCAGTATTTTCAATGGAGTTTTCTAATGAGGCAAAGGTTTTCAAATCACAATGATAGATCTACTTCTGTGGCATCATGTATTTTAAAATATATTAGAAACAAAATGTAATTCTAATATATATTTTTAAACAAATATATTTTGAAAAAAACTTCCCATTCTGTAAATATCTGAAAATTATGCCACATGATCTTAATGTAATTTTCTTGTACTCTTTTATACACACAGGATATTTTGGATTGAAAATGATGATATAAATAGACAAAGGAAAAAATTCACGATTATTATTATAAGAGGAATTTTAGTTCATTGTTTAGATTCAAGAATTTAATGCTTTAACGCAGCTGAAAATGTTCTTCACTGTAAATATTACAAAATCCTTTTTAAAATGTTGTAATTAAAATTTTTCTATTTATTTAATTTTGTATTTAGTTATGCTACAACCATAAGTATTTCAAAAAATATGCATGTTGTGAGTAAATTTTATTTTTGAGATTCTGTTTCACTACAGGTAGTTACGATTATGTTAGGAAAACACTTGCTTCTTTCCACAGCTAGTATTTAACTCAATTTTTTCTTCCTATTCATAAAGCTTGAGACTCAGATTAGGTGAGAATATTCTATAAAATATTCATGATTATTTTTTTTTATTAAATTACAAAAATTCATGTACAAAATAAATGTTCAAATGCAAAATGTCATTGCATCTCACATTTTCCTGTGCAATTTCTTAAATATTTTTAGAAATTTTCTACATTGAAAACCCTTTTGACACAATTATACTAATTGATTTGAAATTTTGAACAGATATACACACAAAAGAAACAAACATTTCATGCAGTATTATAATTAAAAATGTTATTAATGGGGGATTTTAATCTAACAGAAAATTATTAAGGACCAATTGAAAGGGAACCCTATACACACACACACACACACACACACACATATATATATATATATATATATTTATTAAACTACATACTAAAAAATTGAATTTGTGTTTCAGATATTTAATAGGGATGCACATGATATTCAGCCACTATTTTGTGTTCATTTCAACATTTTTTGGTCTTCAGCCAAATAATTTCAGGATAATTAAGAAAAATGTTTCTTAAACATATTATTTATTTAAATATGCAGGATTCTGCTTTAGTATATTAATTATGTTTGAAAAGTATTCCAAAAGTTACTCAATGTTAAGTTTTAAAGGAAATTAAACACCTTAAGTAATTTATGATATTACAGAAGCAAATATTTTAGTATTGTACAATATTTAAGAACTGCAATTTTTTAATGCAAACTATGTAACTAACTTCATGATCAAGGCATTAATGAAAATATAATTTAAAATTAGCATATTTTTATAATAGTTTAAAAAAAGAAAAATATTTTATTGCATATTATAAAAACATGTCTAGAAAAAAAAAAGTTGATTTTGACTTTTAAATATTAAGTTAGCTTTCATAGCTTTCAAGTTAGCATAACGAATATTGTGAAAATTGAATGATTTCAGATTTTGTGGCTTCAAAATCTACTTCATAAACTTCAAGAAAATTATTAACTGATTCTTCATTTATTTGTTCGAGACCCAATTTAGTAATGAAATTGAAAATGCTGCATACTGAGTTATAAGCATTAATTCGTTTTATCATTTCTGAATTTAATCTATCGACTATCACAAATAAAGTTTCCACTTTAAGTTTTTCAAATTCTTGAAGAGTTACATGGCTAGTTGTTTCGCATTCGAGAATACCATGGGTAATTTTTTTTTTTTTCTCAGTCTTTTACCCTGATCCTTAGGTAAAGTCGCTAGATGTGGAGATAGCAATTGAGATCTTCCTTTTAACTTATCAAATTGATCTCTGAAGGATGCAATATTTGCATTCAACCCTTTCAACAAGTTAACAGCTGTAAATAAATCAAGACCTGCTTTTTGAAGATAAATGCTAACTTCATTGATAGCATTTAAAATGTTAGGCATTTCTGTTGCACATTATCTATCAATACAATGCAAGGGCGGATTAAAGGGGGGGGGGGTTGTCCCCCCCAAGATAAAAGAAATTAATGTAAAAGATCTTATTTTACTTCCATAAAATGGATGTATATGTCAATCTTCTAACTAACCGCCTCCCCCGACAAACTTGCATTAATCCGCCATTGATACAATGGAAGGTGAAAGAAGATTAATACTGTTTGTAGCTGGTGTTTATTTACTCCAGTTTCTAGTATGTCTAGTAGTTCATGAGAATCCATGTCTTTTTTATTTGTTTATTCAGGCAAAAATTTTGTCTCTATAGATTTTGAATCTTTCTCAGAGAATATGTTTAACAAAGATACTCAATACAAAGCCATCGTTTGATTGTAAAATTTACAATCAGGAGGCAATAACTTTACTTTTATCTTCCATTAAAATAATTAACCCGCTCCATTTTTAAGTTCACAACATTTTTTTTTTCTATTTACGGGGTTTTCTTGGCCCTATCTAGGGCCCCCTTGTTCACTGGCCCCGGGGCTGCAGACCCCTCAGCCCCACCCCCACCCCTTAACTGGGCTCTGCTTAAAACATTAAAGTATTAAACTGTTTAATAAGTGCTCAACTGGATGTTACAACAATCCTGAATATAAAGTTTCAACATTCTACATCTAATAGTTTTTGAGATATGCAAGTTCAATGAATTTTGGCCCATAGAGCATAATGTATTTAGAATCTTTTGAGTGGTCCTGTAGATAAAATTCTCCAGTTGATTGGGACCAAAACTATATGTGTCATCCACTACAAGTTTAAAAAAATGTATTTGAACTTGAGTGGAAAAATAAAAATGTATTTTATTAACGATTGAAAATTTGAACAAGATATATATATATATATGGGGAGAGTGTGAACTAATAGTAGGAATTGAAAAAAGAATATTAATCGACTTTTAACTTCATTTCTAAGCCTTTAAGGTATGGTGTCCTTGCTGTGAAGAGATAAAACTCTAATATTTTGACTGTCAGCCAAAGTACACAAGCATTAGTCAATTTTCCTACTTTTGATTAACAATGAATAAATTTTATTCTGAAATAATTAAGGGTAACAAAGTTACACAAGAATTTTTTACTTTTTAGCACATAATTTCTTGTAAAAATTAACGATTATCTGTAAAACTGATGCTAAAAATTTTTTTTATCAGTACTGGCATCTGCTGAAAATGGAGAATGTGATGAAAACAGTTGTGCATCAAGAGTTAATATAAAAATTTCTTTTTAAATTTTTATTTACTTTTTTGTTGTTATTGCTGTTTTGTTAGTCAGCCAAATCCCTGCTTGTAACATTCCTAATACTTAATATGTATTTTTAAATTAACAAGATATTTAGATTCATACTAAGACTAAAATAAAAAAGTTTAACACACCACCTGTTCTTGTCTGAAATTTTCTCCTTGGAGAAGCTTTTGACGCTTGTGACTTTGAAATTTTGGGAGGAGTCTATAAAAAAGAGAAGCAAGTATTACACTCACAAAATGGGAAATGTCATTTTGATACACTTGGCTATTATATGATGTAGTTGTAGTCAAAACAATATGTACATGGTATCAAAACTTATTTATTTTCTGTACACATTTTTTTGTGTGTGTGTGTGTGTGTGTGTGTGTGAAAAAACTGCAACTGCAATTTACATTACAAAAATTTACAATTTTTCCATGAGCCTGAATAGTTTTTACTGTCAGCTAGTTTATAAAAGCTCACAGCATTTTTTGCTAAAAGCTTCAAAATCTTATTTTGGTGGGTGTATCACTGAGGGTTTCTTTAATAGATAACCTCTAGTTACTGGTTTGATATATTATGACAAAAGCTGGTAGGTACAAGGAGTTTTTCCCCCTGTTTTATAATTAATTTTACAAATACCTTTGGTATGATACAAGTGATTTCTTTATTTAAATGAGAAATAAATAACTTTTATGTATGTAGTTTTGAATAATTTTCTCCGCTTCAAGTTTCAGGATTTTTAAAGGTTTTGACCAAAATTATTTATTTCCAACTTAATATAAATGAAATTCTCTGGTAATTTAAAATGCTCTGGATTTTCCTGATACTGCAAACCTTGGTAAGAATACTTTAATACTGCACTGACTAAATATGCTAATCATAGCATATAAAAGACCATATGAATGAATCCTAAATATGAATAGAATTATCAACTGAAAATTGTTCAAAAGGGATACCACCTATTACAACAGAAACAAAAGAAGTAAAATATTATACAAAGCGCAATTAAAACATATTTTACATTATCATTGCTTTTTACACACATTTGTAATGAAATACAATATTTGAATTTATCTTTAAAATCTTAGATACTATAAAGTTTGCTAGAAACTTGTTGATGCCACCAATCTTGCTTGATGACATTAGGATCATAAGATTGCAGTCACTATTTTGCAAGTGCATGAAGTGTGAATGTGGAAATAAATAATAACCAGAACATTCATGTTTCCTAAGAATACTTTTAGTAATTACATAGTAATATATCTCATCTGTTAGGCAATTTAAATTTAGTGGCCAACATAACAAGTGAAGTTCTTTAACAAACATAAAATGAATTGAATTAATAAAATTTGCCAACCAAACAGTTCTATTTGAATCACATCAAAATATAATTTTTTAATAAAAATTAAAAGTCTTACTGTAATTAATCCACACACGGATAAAATTACTAGGCATTTTTAGATCATTACTTTAGAAACACTCTAAGTAGTTAATTATGATGTTTCTTAATTTTTTAACAAACGATTATTATGTTACTTGAACAGCCCCTAATGCAATTCTTCTCAAAATATTAACTTATCAGGGTGTCTACCAGGTTTCATAAACTGAATTTCATGACCTTGTGCCCACAAATTTCATGACCTTCATTAACTGTAAGAATTCTTGTTTAATATATCGGGGGGGGGGGGGGGCAAGACCGCCTGGATATGTTCCTGGTTCATTGAAAATGCATTCACACTTTCTAAAATTACTTTTAGAAAAACAATCTATGACAAGTTCACGATCCTCCTACTTGTGGTTATGACAAACACATACAAAGTTCCGGTGACATCATGACTGTTTCCAAGAATCCGTTGGATATCAAATGGCCTGGGGAAAGAATTTTTTTTTTTTTTTTTTTTTTTTCAAAACAGAAAAATTAGTGACTTTTTTGCGACCATTTTCTGAAATTGATCATGATCGGTAGACACCCTGCATATGCTAAAAATAGAATAGATTAATGTGTTATATTTAGCTAGTACTACAATTCTTACATTTAATAAACAGTTTTCTGCAGCAATATAATATTCACATGTGAAGCCTTTTTTTTATAATTCATTTTTTACCTTTTCATTAGAAAACTTGAAACAGAAAAGGAATAAGTAGAGCTATACACTGTTTCACTTTCTGATACCAAATTTTTACTTAAAGAACTACCAACTAAACTATTGAACATATTTAATATAAATCATGAAACAAAAAAAGAGAGAGAAAGAAAAGAAAGAAAGAAAATCATAAGCATTATAGCAAAAGTCAAAACTTTTACACTAAGCAAGTTTTAATTTCACATGGTTAAAATTTATTATTAAAATTGAATACCTTAAATGACATTCTAGTATCTTTATAAGAAATGGGGTACCAACAAGAAAATGCATCATAAATGTATTCTGTACTAGTTGCTTACAAATTTACATAAAAAGAAAAAAGTAGAGCATTGCCATGGAGAAAAAAAAATCAATTCTCATACTACCACCTCAGTGGCCTCTTAAATCACAGGCAAGATGTGTACAAAATATGGATTTAATTCAATAAGCCAAGTATTTATGTATAAAGTTTCACAATAAATATTTAAGGACTGAGAAAGTTTTTGTTAGGAATACAATAACTTTTTGACAAATAACAGCTTCTTTTCCCTTTTGAAGAAAACTTGGAGATAATAAGAATTAAAGATTATTTAGAATTTTAAGTAACATAATTAGTACAAGTTAATTTTATAATAATACGTCCATTTAATGCCTTGACATGTATTTAATTTTTATACTTTATTTCATAAAAAAAACAGTAACACCAACAAAAGAAATTTTTTTAATGAAATTTTTATATTAAATTCCAGTGGCTTTAATAATAAATTGTGATACCAAAATTTGATTAAAGCAAAATTATATGATGCTGATTAAAGTGATTAAGCAATAAAACAAATATTATTTATTAATAATCACAAAAGATTTTACAGACAGATACAACATTTTTACCATTAAATAAATTTTCTTAATGCAGATAATTTATGAAACCAGAAAAATACCCAACATACTGGCTGCAAGAAATGAAAATGTTTCTTCACTGATTATCACTTGCACATTAAAAAAATTCTTTTAAAAATTATAAAAATTTAATAGATTTAAGCAAAAGTTATGCTATTAAAATATACAAAAACTTAAATAGAAGCCTTAATACTTATTTAGTTTACACAAAAATTTAATCTTTACATCAATACTGCACTAATAGCAAAAAGTCGTACAGAAAATGAGTGCGAGATTCAAAAATTGTGTGTACCTGTTTACACTTTTCAGTTGAATTTACTTTTCCTTGAGCTATCACAACACTAAGTCCAGAAACATGGATATCTGCCTATAATTTTAATAGAAAAAAAAAAAAAAAAATGCTCATAATTTCTCTAACTGTTTAAGCATACTTAGAAACAAACAAATCATATTCTTTTTTTGGTTGACAACACAAACACATACTTACTGAATGACAATTATTTACTTCAGAAAACTATAAGAGTGACTTGTGAAAGAAATAATCACTAAATGTAGATTACTTGAATACATTTTTAAGATTAATATTTCAAAAAATTGGAATTTATCTCCATCATTAGAAAAGTGGAAAAAAAAGAATTTCGATTTTCTAAAACTTCTCTATTCATGAAAATATTTTCACGAAAATGTTTTCACATCTTTGTTGCTAGGTTGTGTTTGGCAGACATATAACAAATGTTGAAAATACAAAAATCTATAAATTTCAATTTAAACTATGCTTATGATATTCAGTTTTATGATTTATTATGAAAACCATTTGCACAAAACATAGAATGGTTAATGCCTAAATCAAAGGTCTCCCAGGAAATTTTTGACAATGGTGTGTCATTATGAAGTAGCCAAGTTTAACTGGATTGAATTTTAAAATACAGTAGAGAGCCAGAAATCCGCACAGCTTGGGACCAAGGCTTATGCCGATTTTAGGATTTTGCAGATTTCAGGCCATAAAAGATAAATCCTATTACACTTCAGACTTAAGAAAAGGAGAATACAATTACAATGAAATAAAAACACAGTCAAAAGTATTTCATTTATCAAAAGTATTTCATTTATATTTTCACTTTAAATACAAAAGCATAGGAGAAAAAAGAAATTACATGAAGACTAGCAAAGCAAATGGTTTCAAAATGTCCTTTCTCTAATTTTGAAAACATGTTCTATGGTGATTTGTTTTAAAATATTTTTTTTCTACTTTGTTTCTTTCTTTCTTTTATTTATTTAATTTTGCAAATTGTATAACTGTTTAAATATACAGTTTAAACAATAACTGTTTAAACTGTATATTTAAACAGTTATCAAATGGATCTTATCATATTATTACCCAAGTTTTATATCATCAGAATCATATTTATCTGGATTCAAGAAACTTTTCAACAATTTCTTCATTGGTGGAATACTGCGAATTTCATTATTTATATCAGAGAAGGTGTGCGGATTTCGAACGTTTGCGGATTTTAGGTAGCCGGATTTCTGGCGTTCAACTGTAATTATATTTTCAGTATTTAGCTAAGTTATCAGGATAAGTTGATGGACAGTTTAGTTGAACAAACGGGGCTGAGGAAAACCCTGAACAAAATTATAATTTAAAGTTAATTTTTGAACAAAGATGGGGAAAAAAAAATTTTCAATGATGTTTGCAGACTATCTATTCAAGAGTTTTGTTTTTAATTTTTATTCTCTTATTACTGGAATTCTTTGGTATATTTCACATGTGCATGATTCTTTAGTTTTAGGTTGCAAATACTGTATTTCTCGCTGTATGTGACTTGAAATTACTTGAATATTTTTTAAAAGAATGTACAAAATAATAGCTGAGATATTAGCAACATTTAATTAAGGTTAAATACCAAAAAACAAAATTGAAAATAAATTAACTTAAAAGGAAAAGATGTAAAACTGAGAGCATTACTGAAATAAAAAATTTATAAATAGTACATTAAAGAAGCAGCAAACTTACACAAACCTCCTTGGAAGCCTTAGATGATTTTTCATGGTTTTTTCGAGATTGCATCGATATACTCCAGTTCTGTTGTCATTACAATACTTTACTTTTTTCATGAACCATAGCTAAATTAAAAAATTTAAACAAAAAAATTAATCTACTTTAAAATGTTATACAAAAAATAATTTTAAATTAAAAACAATTAATTAAAACACTCCATTCCATATTAATCAAAATTTTAAGGCCCAAAACAGTAATTAGATTAAAAAATACAAAAAAACTCAGGTATTAATTTTCAATGTCTTATAGAATATTGTTTTTCAAAAAATTTTTTTCAAAAGACTTTTCAAAGAGACTACAGTTTTGCACCTGGAATTTTTTTATATACCTTTTAAACTAGCCCTAGTTATCAAGTTTATTCTTGAGAGTAATTTTAATTAAATCTAAGATACTACAAGTGATGAAAAGAAGGAATTTAAAATTAATTATTTTAAATAATGTTGCTTATTTTGCAAGTAGTACTTGTTGTATTTCATCGACTAAAAGGTTAGAAAAGTATACATTTTTAACACGATTATACATTTTTTTTTTTTTTTTTTTTTTTTTTTGCTTTTTAACACAAGCTTGCTTGATTCATCAAGCTTGGCCTAAAAGGGTTATGCAAAGCTACCTACCATAAAAAGTTAATTTTTCCAGTTTCTTAAACATACAATGCTTATAAAATTCAGCATTATTGTGTAGATTTGTTTTTGTGTGTTGTGGAAAAGCTATGGAAGGGCTATCCGTTAAGGATTTGGAGTGCCTTGCTCGAAGGATTTTTTATAAGGTTCTAATGCATATTGACGCTACATTTGGAGAAAGCCAATTAAACCTCCAGGTCATTAGATCTATCAATGCAAGACAGGCCCGAGCCCGGAATCTTCACACTTCAGCCATCTATCATTATGAGCATCTTATCCACTTGGCCAAGGTGGGGCCATTATTTTGTAAAAAAAGGCGACTAAATGTTCATTGTTGGCAAATAAAAAACTGTATGTATGCTGAGGAGTGGAAGGGGGGGGGGTCACAATGTTAAAAGGTTAGGAACCACTGCTCTAGACTAGCCACTTTACCCAACCTAACCCTACTTAATATCAAGATTAATCCATATAACAAACTGCAGATATAGCAGGAGAAACAGGAGTATCCAAATCGAAAATTAAAGGAGTGCCAAAAATTATGGCCACTTATATAAAAGTGGTCCCTGAACTTTGAGCAGTAACTGGCCACTAGGAATTTTTTTTTTTATTGAAGTTTTAAGGGGCACTGGAAACATATGCCCTGGGCCCTTATTTTTAGGAGCTACAGATTTCTACAGGTAATATCAAGATACCTACTAAAATCACCTTTCAAACACTATAAAGGACTGACTTCTGCTCGAGAATCATTGTAAAATGGATGATTATCTAAATCAATCAATGACAAATACTCAAAATTTTCAATTTAATCAATTAATTTTACATTATCTTATTTTACAAAGATAATTGCAATTTAAGTAAAAATGGTTTAAGTTAATACCTGATATTGATAACTAATAATGTCTTGTGAGTAAATTTTAAGCAAAACTCTTGTGCTTTCTCACAGAGATTTTTCTTTCTTTTTTTAACAAATTATATAATTTTAGAAAGGGGGAAATCTTCCAAAACAGATATCAGTTGAAGCGCACTTTTTACTAGCTGAAAAAATAAAATATGTGGCACTTTAGTACCACTAGAAACTAATAATCTTTTATTTTATTATTATTATTATAATAAATTTTTTTGAAGGGAGACTGGCATGTAATGCATTTGAAATATTTTATCCATTTGACCTAAAGAATTCTTACAAGTAACATTTGAGATTTTAATGTAAATTTGTATGTTAGGTGAATCGGGGTTCTTAAATTCGTTTCAATTTAAATAATGTTCAACAAATTTTTTTTCAAGGAGCCCCGGAGACCAACTGCACAAGTCAGTCCCTGCATATAAATAAATAAAATTCCTGCATGGCATAAAAATGTTAAAAAGGAAAGCAAAATCCAATACCATAGCATCCTTTTTATTAATTTTATATAACTGACTTTTGAATATATGTTAGAAAATAAGAACTTATTTATTCAAATTGATTGTATTTTCTAGTACCATTTGTGCTACTATTATAAAAATTTGGCACTGAAAAGTAACATACAATTAGTGACACTAATTATTAATGAATACACTATAAAGTAAACTACTAAAATAAAATCTGTAAAAATACATCTTGAAATGATTTAAATCTTAGACACATAAATCACAGTTTTTTTTCCAGGGAGAGGGCAAAGAAAGTAATATTTTTAAACCTAATTTTTAAGAACTTTTATCATCCTACAAATAGATTTTAGATCTTTAAATGATTTATATAAATGATGGAAGCATGAGAATACTACTTTTTTTTTTTTTTACATTTTTCTTTGTCATATGAATTAAATTTAACCAAAAACACTTATCTCTAAATTACAGTAATGCATTTTAAAGTCTACATGTAAAATCCACAATGATTTGACTACACTTTCAGTAAAACTACACATCAATGTTAATAATAACAACAAAATAAAATTTTAAAAATTTCACTTCAAAATCATGAAGTTCCTGAGATTTGTATGAAAAATCGGTTGAAATGAATGAAAATCTTACTATTCATGAGCAACAAACTAAATGTTTAAAAATCTAACAAAAGACAGACAAGTAGTCGAATTAATTTACTAACAAATTACAAATCTTCAAAACTTAGAAATACACTAAACTGTTTTAAAAAACTAAATTTTAACATTTAGTCTGCACGCAAGACACTACTACAGGTTCTACAGAAAGCATTTTAATCGATGATTATTTAAACAAATAGTACATTGAATACAAAGGGATAAGTACCCAAAATTAGAGAATTAAAATATGCATCAATGCAGCAGGAGAGTGAAGTACTGAAAACACCGGTATAATTCTACTCTCTACAACTAAAACATGCCACTGCCTTATCTAGCTGTCCATTTAATTTTTTTATAAGTGGAATAGAAAAGATATACAATAGAGATATCATCCGTCTATATTATAACCTGATTACAACGCTACCAGATGGCAGTGTTTCCGCATCATATAAAATCATTTTGATCGACTCGGTCTGAAATCGGTTCTTTTGCTCAATGTGTTCTGGATTTCTTCCGATATCGATCTTTTTGTTCATTTTGGTCTGGAAATTATGCCTAACAAATCGCTAGACGTGCAAATTCGTTTTAAAAGCGATCCTTAAGGTATATTTCCAGTACCGGCGACTGTAATCCAGTTGCATGGGGTAGAGGGACCAGTGGCGGCCCGTGGTCAAAACTGTTAGTGCAGCCGGAAGCATATGAGTCAAATATATTATAGTATAAGTTTTATAAGTCAAATCAATCCTCCTTTCTTTTAAACATGCGAATCGGTCAGTGATGTCCCCATAAAAAGGCGTTGTTTTAATTCAGATATCAATAATTTTAAAAGCTCTTTAAAATTTCCCATGTTTAACGAATATTCTCGCTCGTCATATCCTCTAAATGCCAGTTCTTGCTTACTTAAAAACAATACTGCTTTGATGGGTAATTGTCCATTCATAAGCGTCTATTCAATCTTACCTTCTTGATAAATTCAGCAATAAAAGTCGAGAGTTTTCCGAACATATATTCTCCTTACCCCCTCCCTCACTTCTCGTGCGAGCCAATCAGTTAGTCGAGTTCTCAAGTTCAGCCGCCGTTAGAAAATCGTTCATCGGCTGTATCAGCTGCATACTCCCTTTGCCGGCGAGGCTGCTTACGTAGTCGTTGTCATGCCTACGGTGCTGCCAATTTTCTTTTCAGCGCTCTGGGCTGTACCAAAGATTTTCCCAATTGAATTGCGGGAAGATTAAAGTGCTTTTTTTTCTGAATGAGCGATCCGGCCACAATACGTTTTTTTTTTTTTTTTTCGGAGATTTTTTTAATTTACCGTAGGAATTCCATAAATCTAACCTCAATTTAGGAAAATTAGTAGAATAAATTATTTTAAAGTATGTGCTGATAATTTCACGTGAAGCCCGGCTGTACTTGCTGTATCCCACGAGCCGCCACTCAGAGGGACGCTGTCAACGTTAGTTTTACGTCTTTTTAATGATTTACGGGGACAACCGACAAAACATAAATGGGTTAAACCGTAAATTACAACGGAAAGAAGATGCTCTTTAAAAATCGAATAAAACTGTCCCTGCGCTTTGTTATAACTTTTTATTGTAATTAATTTAGTTTAATTTAAAAGCACAATAGTTTGTCGAAATGATTCGGAGTAAGATAAAAAAAAAAAATTTAATTGCATTGATCTGAAAATAATATTTTTAAGCTTTTCAGTTGCAAAGTTAGAAAGTGATTTTATTTTTTATTTATTGAACGTGGGTTGTTTTTTTTTTTTTTTTTTTTTTTTTTTTTTTTTTTTTTTTGAGAATTTTCAAACTTCTGTCTCTTTTTTATTTGTGGGAGGGGATTTGGGGAGTGGCCTATCTAAGGGCTGCTTCAGTTGGCGTAGTCTTCCACTATCCCCTTCAACAGTTAAAGCAGTTGTACACGTAATGGCCGTATCCACCAAATACTTGACTCGCATGTTAACACACCAAAATAAGGATCAGATGTCGAATGATAGGTAGATATATATAGATATCTGTTTTACGTCTAAACCTCTTTTGTTAAGTTAGCAATGGTGTCAAGTGCTTGGTGAATTGAGGAGGGAGCTGTTTCAGGGTTTAACCGAAAATTGAACCTCGTTTTAACTTGCTCACTACCATCGTCACCCAATAGCACAGACTATCGTCTGACAGGTGATTATCGCACTGGGATTATGAATAAAATAACGGTCCCGGATAGATATCCCTTACCTCATATTCTGGACTTCGCAAATGAACTCTATGGCAAAGTCATCTTTTCAAAAATAGATTTGATTCGAGCGTATAATCAGATCCCTGTACATCCAGACGATATACATAAAACGGCCATAACTACCCCATTTGGTCTGTTTGAATTTTTGTTTTTACCTTTTCGGTTATCTAATGCTGTCCAAACCTTTTAAAGGTTTATTAATGAAGTATTGCACGGCCTAGACTTCGTTTTCGCGTATTTAGACGATATTCTCATTGCCAGTAAATCAGAAAAAGAGCATTTGCAACACCTAGGCTACTATGCAGATAGATTTAGTAGCTACTAAACCTATTGTTCAGTTACTAACTTAGTAAGTGGGCGGAGATACTAAATGTTCGTAAATCGGGATTCAGATACATTTAGTACTAAATCACGTGACCAACACCAAGGGAAGTCAGGGAAAATGTAGGGATAAGTTAACAGGGAAGCTAACAGACCAATCAGAGCGCTTGTTCCAGGCGTGCGTTTATTTAGTAGGTGATTTAGCAGCTTGTTTGGTCACGTGATTTTAGCAGCTTGTTTTGGTCACGTGTTTAGTATCTCCGCCTCCAAATTCTATCTGAATCCACTTTAGTAAATTTAGTAACTAAACAATAGGGTTAGTAGCTACTAAATCTATCTGAATAAGGGCCCTAGAAACTGTGCTACGTAGACTCAATGAGTATGGCATGCGAATTAATACCTAAAAGTGTATTTTTGGTGTAAAGGAATTACCATTTTTAGGCTATACCATTAGTGAGCATGGCATCAAGCCGATGAAAGACAAAGTCGAGCCTATTTTGAATTTTCCTTAGCCTGAAACTGTAAATGAGCTTAGACGTTTTCTGGGCTTGTTAAATTATTATCGACGGACTGTTCCCCACGTGGCGCAGATACAAAGTCCTCTCACAAATTTACTCAAGGGAAAGAGTTCTAAGAGACACAAAAAAGCCCCAATTGAGTAGTCAGCGGACACTAAAAATGCGTTCGAGCACTGTAAAACACAGCTCGCGCAAGCTACTCTATTAGCACATCCAAATCCGCAGGAAACCTTAGTACTATTCACAGATGCGAGCAACAACGGTATTGGAGCTTCATTAAACCAGCTAGTCAAGAAGGAGAAACAAAAAGAAATTACGCAACCCCTAGCATTTTTCTCAGCAAAGTTAAACGCGACTCAACAGAAATGGTCCACATTTGACAGGGAATTGTATGCTATTTACACGGCCATCAGACATATGGTTGAGGGTCGAAATTTCACTATATTTACAGACCATAAACCTCTGATATTTGCCTTTCAACAAAAGCTTGATAAATGCTCTCCGAGACAGATGAGGCACCTCGATTTCATAGGTCAGTTTAGCACCGATATAAGATTTGTTAAGGGACTAGAAAACATTCCCGCTGACTTGTTATCGCGGATTGAGGCAATTAATTTACCTGATTCTCTAGACTATAAAGCGATCGCGCATGCTCAACAAAAGGATGCAGAGCTTCAGGGGCTTCTTAAGAAGCCACATCTGCAATTAACCCATTTGTGCCTGGATATTTTTGCGACTTTCTTCGATTTTTACTGATAACAGAAATAATAGATAAATTTCTGATGTCAACTTCTTGAACAAGGGATGATTTCTTTTAAAATCATTATGCATAAAAATTGAAATATCAACATGCTACTTGGTCATGTTAAATATTTTGTAGAGTTGAGTCTCAATACTCATGAATAAAGGCTAGAAAAATAAATAACGTTTTCGACTACTAGCGAAAATGCCGTCCCAAAAAAGCGACGCTAGGCTACGGTGACCAGATTTTTATAGTCAGAATCGGGGACATGTCGCCGATTCTGACAACAAAACTGGGGACATTCTTAATTAATGCAATAATTAACAGTAATTTAATTGAAAAACAATGCAATAATAAAAAATTGTCCCTGTGACGAAGTTCACATATTTTTCGCGTCTTAAAATAATGTTCCTATGTTTCGTCTTTCTAAATCAAAATTACGTATTCCGTATTAATCTCTCTCCACTTTGTTTTTTCGGCTCGATAAAATATTCTTTCTTTTGCGCGACGCTATGTCTGGGATTTTTCGGGGTTTCCCTTCTAAATTAATTTCGCTTTAGCATATGCTGTGTTAGTTCTTAGCGCCTCCCGGTCTCCGTCGGTGTTTTCTCACAGGGTTGTAGCCTTACGTATTGGCATCCGCCAAATTCTGGCACTTCTGTCTTGGGATAAATCATTTAAATCCGTTTGTTTCAAATTTTTATATTGTTTACGCCTACCGGACGGTGGTTGTCACGTGGGGCAGTGGCTTATGAGTGCTCATATTTTACTCGCCAACCTGTAGAGAGCTGGCAGTTTTTGTAGAAAGATTTGAAAGGACTTCTCGATTGCTCTCCGTCAGAGGAGGTTGTGTTCGTTTTTTTAATGGAACTCCGGCATGCCGTGTGGCCCGAACAATTAGATATATTCCTGGTGTTCTATTTATGAAGCAATGAACGGTGCGTAATTGAACTTGTTTTCTTTAATAACTGTTTTGTGAAGATACCTACAATAAAGTGCAGCTTTTTTGTGTACTCCAGTTGTCCGTCAGTTTTTCTCAAATACCTTTTGTACACTATACGTCATGTGAGCGGCCGAGGGAACGTTTCTCTTAATCGTCCTCCGACAACTCCTTCATAGAAACTTGGTGCGTCATGACCAGCTCGTTTTCACGAGTAGTTGTTTCCGGCACATCACCGGCTGTCGGAGTTTCCTTTTGCCAAATAAGAATGCACAAAAGGGAACTGTTCCTACTTAAGCAAGACAAATTTTCTGCGGACTCTCCCGTCTCCTTGTCATCGGAATTTTGATTACCCAGCGGTGTGCGACCGAAAATAATTTGCTGTTCCTCGTTCTGATACCTGTGCCTTCTAGCCAGCGATGTGTATGACGAAATCGAAAGTCATAGACTTGTATGGTTCTCTGTGTCTACATTTTCCGTAGTGACCGTTCCGGTGTTACGATGCTCTTCTGGTTTCGCCTCGCGCTTCTGGTTTCGCCGCCCTGTGTTTTTCCGCTACCAGGGTTTGTTGTTCCTATGTTTCCTGTATTTCGCCGATACTTCTGAGTCAACTCTAGCGGAAACCGTGAGACGTATGTGGTGTTCAGAATTATGTGTGTTTTTATAATGGATTCGGAACTTTTATGTGTGTCACAAGGATAAATGTTTTGATTTTCATTCATAAGAGGATAATTTTTGCGTTTTGTGTGTTTTATGTCATTTTTGTAGGTAAGTCATTATTTTTATTATTGTAGAATGTCTAAAATTTCTGATTTTTCTGTTAATATTCCATCATTTGATGGTAATGCCGTAGAATTAAAACATTTCTTTGGTATATTGGAAGACTTAGCATCTTTAAACAAATGGTCAGAAGAAAAAACTATTTTGTATTTCAAGACTAAACTAATTGGTCCAGCATTACAGTTTTTTATTGAAAATGAGGTTGTAAATAAAGCGAGAGATTTTGATGTAATTAAATTAGAATTTGAAAAATATTTTTGTAACAATGAAATTCTAGCTCCAGTAACCGAGCTTAATAATTTGAAATTTGAAGATTTTAACTCTGTAACTGCTTTTGTTCATCGATTAAATGTTTTGGTTTCTAAGGTATATAAAATTAAAGATTCTCAAGCTCTTGATGATATTAAATATGTTAAATTGATGTCGGCTTTGCCATCTAACATTAGAGTTAAAATTTTGGAGGATAACATAACTGACTATTCTAAAGCTGTTGTGCGTGCCCAGCAATTACAAAATATTGCACAATCTGAATCACTTGTTTTGGCTAATCAACAAAAAGCCCCAGTGTTTGCTATTTCTGAAAAAATTGAAGAATTAGCCTCAAAAATTAATGATTTGACTTTTAAAAATTCTACTTCTGGTTCTGCTGACACCAATCGTAATGCTTCTGCTTCTGCTTCTGAGCAACGGAATTTTTTCAGACAACGTAGACCTCATAATACACAGTTTAAAAACAGAAATACAGTTTTTCAAAATTATGACAGAAATAGAGGTCAAAGTAGTATTATCTGCCAATTGTGCTCCGGCAGACATCATTCTGCACGCCAGTGTAGAAAATTTAAAGTTTTGCACAATACTCCACAAAATAATAATTTTGGTCGTCGACCCAACTTCCGAAATTCAGGAAGAAATTTTTCTAATGACTGTAATTTAAACTAATTTCGAGGTGTGATTTGACTGGTGGGAACACATCTCGTTCTTTCATACATACACCAGACAATTTCCCAATTTTGTCTAAAAATTTACCAAAAGTGTCTAATGAGCGTAGAGTTCGTTCTTGTTCGACTCAGACTATTGTACCTGTTACCATTGCTGAATCTAAATATGTACAGACTGATAATTTTTTTGAAGATGAAAAACGAAATGAATATTTTATTGCAAATGTGAACAATGATTGTAATTTATTACCAATAATTGAAGTGATGGTGAATAAACAAAAACTTAAATTCTTGATTGATACTGGTAGTTCTATTTCTTTGCTTACAAGGGATGTTTTTAATGAAATTAAATCTAAAATCAATTACAAACACCTGGCTTCTTCAGTCACTATATCTACAATTAATTCAAAAATAAAATTCTCTGCTTGTATTAAATTAACCTTTAAAATTAAATCAATGTTTTTTCACCACTGCTTCTATATTGTTGACATTCCAGTTAATGAACATTTTGATGGTATTTTGGGTTTTCCTTTTTTAAGAGAAAACAATATTTCAATTGATATGAAAAATTCTTGTCTTATGGTTAATGATTTAAAGGTATATTTTCTAAATAATAAAGACTCTAGCAATATGCATGTGTGTGCAACTGATAATAATGAAAAAGGTCCTAATTTAATTAAAGTAAATGACAATTCTGTTTATCTATGTCAAAAGGTCATTTTAGAACCGGATGAGCATATTTATGCTCAGGTTTGTTGTGATAATAAGTCTAGCACTGAATATTTTCTTTTTTCACCAAATGATGCTGAAAATTACATTTCTTATGAGGCTTGTTATTTAAATGAACACTTTAATCAAAACAAAAATGGTAACAAGTGCTCTCAAAAATTTTCTATATTTATTCATAATGTATCTGAACAGAAAATTCATTTAAATAAGAATACCAAGATTGGTAATATTTATGATATTGATGAAGTTAAAGAAAGAGACCTAACCGATGATTCTGAGAATTTTCAAATGTGTAATTTAATACAGCCTTCATCAGAAGTGCTTAATAAAAGAAAACAGCAATTAACTTCATCTGATTTTGACTTAGCACATTTGGAATGTAATGAACAAAGTGAATTAAGTAGTTTATTACTAAGCAATTTTGCTGCTTTTTCAAAAGATATGTCTACTTTAGGACACACTGACAGAGTTATTCCTGTGTTGAACTTTACTAATGATTTTCCAATAAAAACATTGCCATTTCCAATTCCTCAGGCTCTTCAAAGTGAAGCTAAAGAGCAAATAGACCAATTACTGAATGCAGGTATAATTGAACGTAACTGTTCTGAATGGGCATGTCCTGTAATTTTAGTAAAGAAAAAGCCTGACTCTTCTGGCAAACAGAAATATAGGTTAGCCCTTGATTTGCGTATGTTAAATTCTGTCATACAAGGTTCATCATATCCTTTACCTAAAATTCAGACAATTATTGCTAATCTATCAACATATAAATTTTTCACCAGTTTAGATTTACAACAGGCTTATCATCAAATAGATTTACCAAAAGATTTACAAGATAAATTAACTTTCACTTCTCAGTTTGGCTCATTTAAATATAAAAGAATGGTTTTCGGTTTGAAATCCGCTGCCTCAACTTTTCAGGCTCTTATGGATCTTTTACTAGACGAGGTTAACTCAGATGGAATTTTCGCATATCAGGATGATCTTATTATAGGATCACATTCTTTTGAAGACACTGTACATAAACTTGAAAAAGTTTTAAAAGTTTTATGTAAATATAATTTGACACTTGCTCCTACTAAATGTTCTTTTCATAAAACATCAACAAACTATTTGGGTTTTCATATTGGAAATCATTTTATCAAGCCTATTCAATGTAACATTGCAAAAGTTGTTTCTTTTCCAACTCCTACAACAAAAAAACAATTAAAACGCTTTATTGGTTTGGCAACTTTTTACAAACACTTAATTCCTGCATTTTCTGAGTTATCTCAACCTTTGATTCAATTAACTACTCCTAAAGCTAAATTTGTTTGGACTTCTACACATGAACAAAATTTTCAAAAGATGCAACAAATATTTTTCTCTGAACCTATGGTAAGACTTCCTGACTGGAATAAGACTTTTTATTTAAATACTGATGCTTCCAACATTTCTATAAGTGCTTGTCTTTTACAAATGTATGATAATAAATTACTTCCAGTTGCTTATTTTTCCAAATCGTTAAATAAAGCTGAGCAAAAGTATCCTGCTCTTAAGTTGGAACTAATGGCTATATATAAATCTGTTAATGCCTTTAAATATTATTTGTATAATAGACATTTTATAATTCTTTCTGATAGTGCTCCTTTGAAAAAATATAAAAAGACTACCAACCCAGCTGACATAATCACAAGGTGGTTACTTGAGTTGTCAGAATATTCATTTAGTTTTCAGCACATTGCTGGATCTAAGAATGTACTTGCTGACTATTTATCTAGGGAGAACTTTGAAAATAATACTGAAACTCTTGACAGTAATCCTCAGTTAATTTATGATAAAGGTGTTATACCAATTGTTGATAATGTTCCTAAAAATAATGAATATGTGAACTTTTTAGTTACAAAAAACTCAAATAGTACTGATCCACTGTTGGAAATTTCAAATGAAACTTTTTTCAGAGAGCAAAATGCTGATCCTGAGTTGTCTGTCATTTATAATGAAATTTTAAGTAAGGGTTCCTCTGCAACTCATCCTGCCTTTTTTATTCATCCAGAAACTATGTTATTGATGTGTGAAAAGTATAATGTTCATAATCAAACTTATCATCATGTAATTGTTGTTCCACATTCGTTAAAAGCAAAAGCTTTAACAATTTCTCATCTGTCACATTATGGTTTAAAAAAGACTTACGAATTTCTAACAAGGAAGTATTTTTGGAAAGGTATTTATACTGATACTGTCAATTTTGTTGCCTCTTGTACTGTATGTTTACAGGTGAAACATCATCCTACTCGACCTGCTCCTTTACAACAAACATACACACCAACTTATCCAGGACATACTATTGCTATTGACCTTGTTGGTCCTTTCAGTAATGGTCGTACTGTTCTAACAATCACTGATCATTTCTCTCGCCATATGGAGCTTGTGACTCTTACTTCTACGTCTGCTAATGTAATAGTCGAGGCTCTTTTTAAATATTTTACAACTTTTGGTCGTCCTGCAGTGATTTTGTCAGATTTAGGGCCACAGTTTGTTGCCTCAATTTATAATCATTTTCATGACAAACTTGGTATAAAAATTAATCATTCTTCGGCTGGTCATCCACAATGTAATTCGATTGCTGAACGCATAAATACTTCCATTAAATACTCTGTAAATTCTTTATTACTTGATGGCCACAACTTCGAACATGCAATTTTAATTCACAAATCTTTGTATAATGGTTCAACACATTCAACTACTGGTTTTACACCCAATTTATTACATTTTGGCAGAGAATTATCACTTATTTTTGACACATTTAACTTTGAGACAACTCCGCCAAATCTTAATGACATACACACTTATAAATTAATGCAAGAATTAGACTCTATTTATAAGAAAGCTTATCAAAACATTATTTCTTCACAAACGATTCGCTTTCAGAGACACTCACAACATGCTAGGCTCAGAGATTTAAATGTAAATGACATTGTTTATAAAAAGTCTTTGGATAAATTTAAACCTAAATTTACAGGTCCTTATGTGATCACTGAAAAACACTCACCTGTTTCTTTCTCTATTAGACGTTTGCAAGCTCCCCATCTCGAACCTCAGAGAGTACATATTGATAGATTAATTTTAGCTCCTCCACGTTCTGAATATCTTTCTTTACATAGTAATAATCACTACCATAATGGTGTTACAGATAATTTTAATCTACCTACAACTTCACATAATCAGTATAATTTAAGACCTAGAAAGTAGATGCATGTTTTCGTTTTAGTAATGGCGTGTTTGTGAAGGTGCACACAGACACTTCCTTGCTTTGTACACTGTTGTATAATATCTTGTTTGTATCTGGCTGGTCCAGTATTTTTAAAGATGTACACTTCAGTATACTGTATGATATGTATCTCTTTTTCATGAAACTTAATTAATCAAGTTGTTGTTAATATTTAAAAAAAAAAGGGAACAATAGTTTTCTTAGGTGAGCTTACGGTTGTCGATAATCTTTTTCTTTTCTACACAATTTAATGGGTTTTTCTAACCTGCACCTTCTTTACACACACAAACATACATTTTTCTTTTGTGTTTACCATTTTTTTGCAAATATTGTTTATGTTCATGTTTCGTCTGTTTGAAAGTTTCCTGTTTTTGGTCACAAAATCTTAATTTGTTTTGAAGCTCATGTTAAAAAAAAAAAAAATATTTATATATGTTTTGATATTTTATTCATTGAAAGTTTTTATTATGTTTTTCACGAAGTAAATTGTGTTTGATATTAAAAAAATATATTAATAAATAAATAAACAAACTTTAAGAAAAAAAAGAGAGTTTGTTTTGAAAGTTGATAGCAATACCTGTACTGCAACTAAATTGCATTGGACACATTTCAGGTATTTGATTGCAATCATTTTGACTTGATGTACTTAAATTATGTCATGACTTTTATTAGAATCTTCTTTGACATTCATTTAATTAGAAGCTTCATCTTTGAACTTTATTTTAAAATTTAAACCTGATTAAGTGCACTAAGTATATTTGAGATTTGTTAATAATATTGAGAAACTTTCATTTCTTATTTTGCATGGACGTTGATAATGCAAAGGACTTGGAAAGTAAATGTTTTTGAACGTGCAATGTTATCTGCAATGTTATATGCAAAGTTGTTTTTATAAAGAGATCTCACATTTATGACGTCATATGTACATATATTAGTTTGAATATTCAAGGTTATTTTTCTTTAGTTTTTGCACATGTGTAATTTTGATATGTAATGGATAATTGAATCGTTTTATATTCTTTTATTTGTAGCAGAATAATGTTGATATTTTTGCAAATGGTATTTTGTGATGTATTATTTTATAATTTGTTATGTTATTTGGTATTGTATTTTTGTGATGAGCCCTCATAAGCGCTGCATGTTAGGCTTTCTGTTTAATTCAAGGGTTAAAGTTCTTTGTTTAAAAAAAAAATTTTGAATCGGGGACATGTCGCCGATTCTGACAACAAAACTGGGGACATTCTTAATTAATGCAATAATTAACAGTAATTTAATTGAAAAACAATGCAATAATAAAAAATTGTCCCCAGTTCCATTTTTACATTCTGGGGACAATTTGAAAAACGTCCTGAAAATGGGGACGTTTGGTCACCTTACGCTAGGCATAAATGGGTTAAAGCTAATGAATATCCCAGACACCGAAGCCACGTTGTATTGTGATACGTCAACTGCGAAAGTTAGACCTTATTTACCAGTAGAATTTAGAAAACTGGCATTTGACCTGGTGCATAACCTGGCACACCCAGGTATTAGGGCTACTGCAAAGCTAATGACAAGTAGGTTTATCTGGACATCGATAAAGATGTGCGGCTCTGGGCTAAAACGTGCATCCCATGCCAGCGAGCCAAAGTCCATAGGCATAGTCCAGCAGCCAAAATAGATGTTCCGGACGGCAGATTTGAGCATACCCATATTGACCTAGTAGGGCCCTTGCCAACCTCAGAAAATTATCAGTATTTATTAACAATGATAGACAGGTTTACTCGATAGGTCGAGGCTGTTCGGCTGCGTGACATTACTGCGGACACTTTCGCAAATTTTTTTTTCTCACAATGGATTGCACGATTCGGAATACCAAATGTTGTAACGACGGAGCAAGGTTGTCAATTTGAGTCAAATTTATTCAAATCTTTGGCTAAGCTTCTAGGCATTAAACATATTCACACAACTGCATTCCACCCACAGTAATGGTTTGATTGAAAACACTCACCGGCTATTAAAAGCCGCTCTAAAGGCTTGTCTGAACAAAAATTGGATTCAGAACCTCCCAACTGTTCTTCTCGGTCTAAGATCGGTGCTCAGAGAAGAATTTGGAGCGTCCACTGCTGAACTTGTTTTTTTTTTATGGCATAACACTGCTGCTTCCGGGTGAATTTTTTGCCCCCAGCAAAGAGGACAACAATCTTGCTGGATTGTTACAGCAACTCCGCAGAGCTATGAACACTCTAGGAGCTTGTGCCACCAGCAACCATGGGGCTGCCAAAACATTTGTGCCTCAAGCTCTATGTTCCTGCACGCATGTATTCTTCGGCCGTTGCTATCCGGACCGACCGGTGCGGATAGCTTACAGGCTATTCGGCCCGTTCTGTAGTGCTGCCATCTATATTTAAATGTCCGTACTAATAATTCACCAATAATTTATTTAAAATTGTATGTTTATTTAGACCAAAGAAAACGAATTTCGTCCGCAATTTCTATTTTTAAAATTTATATTAAAACTGACTGAAAACTGAAGCCAACACCGTAGGTAAAGTGGTATAAGTCATCATTTTCAAAATTAATTTTCTCGCTAACTATTTCACTTAGAGACACGGGATTTGTTTCATTAATTGTCTTAGACAAAGAGCAACATTCTTCTAAATATAAAGGGTAAGAAAGAGGGACCGTATAAAAACTAAATTTCGTATTTTAAATGTACACCACCCCTAGTAAAAAAATGCCATATCTGAAAGCTAGTCTTAATTTGACGAACTTTTCTAATTGGAAGTATGTTTCGATCACTTACGGTTTAAAAAATAATTGCCTTAACATCTATTTTGAATCACCCGGTAACGGTATACTTATAAATCCTTTATTTTTAAGAATTATTATTTAAAACCAAAGAGTTAAATGATAAATTACCATGAATCAGAGTAAACTCTTGCACTTATAAAAAGAAAACCAGTAATAAAAATCCATAACTGATTACGAATCAGACTAAAGGTGGTAATATATTACAGAGAACGTGCATGTTAAATCTGTAGAGTCTTATATTCTTTTTTTAGGATTGCCTGTTAGGTGAGAGATGGTATTTAAAATTTTCGAAAATGTTATAATTTGTTACCGAATGACTAGGACTTTGTCCTAAGAATACACACAAATTGAACAATCAGTTAATTAAATTAATAATTCAGTAATTAAATTATTTCTTTATTTTATTATTTTCAAGAGAATATATCATATTACCTTTAAGATTTTAGTTAATCTGAGGCACATGGCTTTTGAATATTTTGATATTAGTTTGAATGTTTTATTGTCATTTATATATAATTCATCACTATTTAGAAGATCCACAAAACTAGGAAATAAAAATGATTTAAATATTTTAGAGAAAAAAAATGAAATTATTATGATTTTAAGTTTCATTAAAATTTAAATAAATCGTTTGAAGTCAATTCAGTTTCTATTCAGCTTTTAAAAATTTTCATTTATGTAATTTTGAATATTTTGTTTAAAAAAATCTCAATAAAAGGATGTATCTTTCTAGATAGAATAGCTGATATAAAAAATGTGATAAAATATTTATTATCACATAGCTTTTAAATGTTTTTACTGGGTATAATATTCTTAAATGTAAAATGTTTGTACAGTACATGTATTTTGTGAGTTGAACAGGAATCAACCTCAAAGAAATTGCTTGACCGTACACTATTTCCGACGGTCATAGTATCTTTTGTTGGAGGAATCTTTCCTTTTTTCCAGGAAAAAGAAGGGAAGATTTCCCTCCCCTCCTTTCCTCCCGTTTATGACCTTCGTGATCTTGACATATGGCTTGGTTTTAAATTTTTGTGATTAATATGATAATAGATTAAAATTGAATGCTCTGAAATTACAAAAGCACCTCCTTTACTCGAAAACAAATGAATTTGGGGGCAAGCCAATATTTGATTAAATATATTATCATATTTACTGAACAACGAAATAAGTTCATGTACAATATTCAAGTAAAAATTATTGGTTTAAAGGGGGGGGGGTGAAGAGAGGATTAGTTTTTTTTTTCTGGTTGGCGTTTTTTCCGTTAGAGTTTTTCCTACATTCTTTATGTTTTTAATGTGAAGCTGGAAAAAGCGCCTTCACCCCACTCTTCTACAAATTTGATTTGAAACCAGGATTTAAGTGAAAATACTAATGTTTCTACTGGGGAGGGGGGGCTTTCAGAGTATGAAACATTTTACTGCAAAACGGATACAAAAAAATTCAAATGCTTAAAAAAATTTCACTTCACCAAAACCTAGGGGGCAATGGGGTTACTGTGCACTTAGAAATCAGACAACTGTCCTTGGAAAATTACCTGAATGTCAATTTTCAATGGAGATAAATACAAAATACATGAAAGTACTTCTGTTTGCGCCCTTTCGTGTGCCCACTCCTGCTTTACATTTTTTTATTTCACGCCCCCCCCCCCTGCTCATCTAAAAAAAATAACCCCTTCAATATTGTGCGTTTTTTCCCGACTTCCTATGGTTACATATTTACATTTTAATAAAATTTAAACTTTCAATTCATTAGTACTCATTTAATGTTGATTTACTGTCATATGGAAGATAAGAGATGGTACTCAAAAGTGTAGGGTACTATTTCGAAACGACTTGCCTTTTATTTTATTGTATTGCAGTATGATCAGAGACCCTTGTTCTTGTTTAGTAAAACAATATAGTTAATTTGATATATTGGTAATTGTATAGTACCTTTTTTTCTCTGAAGCTTTTTATATGTGCTTGGAAAAATGGAGGAGGATACCTTAGTCCTTTCTTATAATGGCTGAACTCTACTAGTACATAACCGATAACATTTATGCAAAACAGATCATACAGTACTTTTATGAATATTTCGCAGTGCCATATTCTCTTTGGTCATTTGATAGTAAAATGAATGGATACATTGTATTGCATTGTGTATTTAAGGCGCACACTACACTTGGGATAATCTGTCTAAGGGATGTCTCAGGCGGCAAACTTTCTAAGGGGTTCAAACGCTTATTCACGTGACATCTAGAGAAAACCGACCAAAGCTCCAGATCGACAGCCGCACGGTAGGTCAGAATCCTTGAATGACTGGTGACAATACTGATGATACTGAATTCTGAGAACCAATTTTCGATGTTTTAAATATATGAATAGAACCAATGAAATGCTAATTACTTAAATATAAGTGCTGCAAAATATGTAAAATAACGTCATTGTTTATTTAGTAGTTTGCTTAATATTCTTTAAATATGACAATTTATCTATAAGAATACTTACTCATTTTACCATTTCACGCCATAGGACAAAGTGCTCATAAAACTTAAAAAAGAAAAATGTTATGAGAATGTGTTGTATTAGGGGAAACATTTTAAAAATTTACTTAAATGTGTGCAACTGTACTTGTAACTAGCGCAATGCAAAGTGAAAATTTAAAATCTTAAATGTACTATGCTTATAACTATTTAAAATTAAAAATCATTCATTTTATGACCTGAAAGTTTTTACTTTCCGAACATGTACCATATAAGGAAAGTATTGTAATCATGAAAAAATCTGGAGTGACTCCACTCAATTTTCCGAATACTTATGATTAAGATCATTACCAAGCATTTAAATAAATTTTAATTGATGAATAATTCAAACATACATACCAAATGGAAGCTCAATCGAATGCACCGTTTAAACGCTAAGCGCGCTTTCAAGAATTTCTCCCCATAGGCCATAATGTAAAAGAAATCTTTGTCGTAGCCCTGTAGAAAAACTAAGTCCTATACACACCAAAATCAATACCGGTCTTACGATAGTGGTTTATAACATGTATCCCAATTTGAGCTCAATCAAATGTACCATTTAAACGCTAGCGCACTTTCAAGAATTTGCTCCCATAATGTAAAAGAAATCTTTGTCGTAGTTCTGTAGAAAAACTAAAAGTCCTATACACGCCAAAATCAATACCGGTCTTGCGACGGTGGTTTATAACATATACACCGAATTTGAGCTCAATCGAATACCCCGTTCAGGAGCTATCGTGTTCACTCACATACACACAAACAGGGCGCCGGCAGCATAGGGCAAGGGGGGTAAATGCCCCCCCTGGATTTTTGTATGCAGTGTTTTCCCCTGCTTTTTGCTCTTTCCAACATGGTAACCATACGTTGAAGTAGTCTTTACCCCCCCCCCCTTGAGTAGTCTTTGCTTCCCCCTGGTGCAGTCTTTGCCCCCCCCCCGGGAAATATTCTGCCGGCGCCCACACACACACACACACACACATCTCGTAAAAATAGCATAAATGAATTCAGAAGACCTCAAAACGTGTAAATACACCAAAATCTCGAATTCGATTTTTTTCATGATTACAATACTTTCCTTACATGGTACACCCTCCAAAAAAGGTATTCGAGCAAGAGAGAAATTTCCTATATTAGATTTCCGAATAATAATTGAGTTTTTGAAAAATGCACAACTTTACGGAAATACGAAATGTCGCATTTATACATAGCCTAATTCATATTCTATGATAAATAATTTTTAATATACGAAACCAACGTAGGAAATTTCTCTCTTGCTCGAATACTTTTTTTGGAGAGGTACATGTTCGGAAAGTAAAAATTCGACTTCGAGATTTTGGTGGCACGTTTTGAGGTCTTCTGAATTCATTTATGCTATTTTTACGAGGTGTATGTATGTATGTGTGTGTGTATGTGAGTGAACACGATAGCTCCTAAACGGGGCATTGGATTGAGCTCTAATTGGGTATATATGTTGCAAACCACCGTCGCAAGACCGGTATTGAGTTTGGTACGCATAGGACTTACAGTTTTTCTACAGGGCTACGACGAAGATTTCTTTTACATTATGGCCTATGGAGGGAAATTCTTGAAAGTGCGCTAGCGTTTAAACGGCGCATTCCATTGAGCTTCAATTTGGTATATATGTTTGAATTATTCATCGATTAAAATTTATAAAAATGCTTGGTAATGATCTTAATCGTAAGTGTTTGGAAAGTCGAGTGGAGTCACTCCAGATTTTTTTATATTGTTAAACCTGACACTAGTTTGTTCAATTAAATAAGTGCAAAAATATTATCTGCTTAGCACACAAAAGGTCACTGTGAAAATTATATTTGAGCTATGTTACAGCACTCCAAAAACATTTATACATGGACATGGTTACAAAAAATTAAATGAAATACCTATTAATAAATAAACTAATTTATATTGCCTTCATTTTAGAATTTCTCTTTCCAATGTTTCGCGTAAAGAAGGGGGGGGGGAAATAATAAATAAAATAAAAGAATTATTCTTCGAAAAGCTAAACCTGTTTAATTGCATGATTGATTTAAAAAGTTGAATATATGGAGCAGAATATAATATTTCTGTGTTTTTTATTGACTTTATTATATTTATGTTACTTTCGTGCAGGGCTTTATTATCGAATGGGCAAATAGGAACTTTGCCCAGGGCCCCAATTTCAAATGTTGTCCTGAAATATTCTTTTTTATATCAAAATTTTATGTAAAGTAAAACAAATTTCATAGATGGGGCTCCCAAATCCATCAATGCCCCAGGCCCCTGATGCTCATAATCGGGCCCTGCTTTCGTGAGATACTACATCTTTAGAATTGTATTTGTTTGCCTCATTAAATTTATTTTAAGAAAACGAACACGACGTGAGAAGCCCTCATCCCTTATGTAAAAGTTAATTAAATTTTATTAAACCAAAGCTTTATATATATTGCAAACTTGAAGTATGTTTAAAAAAATAATAGTTTACATAAAAATATATGTAAAATTCATTAAAAAAATGATAAGCAAAGTTAACAAGCGAGGATTATTTCCGATGAATTTAATGATCGTTAAAATTGGAATTGTATAAAAATTTGCAAAATTGTTTGTGTCATTTGATAATTTTACATACGTATAAAATAACGTCATGAATACATTAAATATGTATAAAAGAATTTTCATGCAATTCTATTTCCAGTCGTCAAACCTTTCGGAAACTTACGATTGCCTTTATTGTAAAGCTTACACTTAATTTCATTAACGGGAATTTAAATTTTTGTAGTTTTATACCTCATATTAAAAGCTTACTCATTTCAGACCAAAGCTTAAATATAAATTTTAAAAATAGAAATTGCGGACGAAATTCGTTTTCTTTGGTCTAAGTAAACATAAGTAATAAACTTTGGTCTAAGTAAAATCCATTCTAAGAAAATAGTTTTTCTCGATTACCAAGTTAACTCTTTTTGACAAATAAAATTATTTCCTCTGCATGAAATATTCATGTAAGAATGGATTTTCTTAGCAAAATACAATCTTTCAAATGTGAAAACTTTTTTAATTTTTTTAAAAATATCTGTGTAAGTTTCATAAGCGTAAAGTTTTCAAAATTATTGGGGGGGGGCGGCGGGCCCCACAACCACATATATTCACGTCAGTTGAGTAGCCAAGGGGGGGTTATACCCCCCATGAGGAATTTTTTGCCATACAAAATGTATATGCCTCACTCCCTTATCATACACCCGTACCGTATACATATATATGAGTCGCAGAAGTCGTACCCCCCCCTTCCCCTTAAAAAATTTCTGGCTACGCCACTGATTTATGTACATATAACTTACTCTTAACTGACAACTAGTACGGAATAGAATTAACCACTTTTTCTACATGATTTTTCGGCTTAAAATATAGCAAAATTTTTGTGCTGCGCGCTCGAGCTGGTTACTATTTTGAAAAAAATAATTTTAAAATATAC
Source organism: Cheiracanthium punctorium (assembly GCA_038373885.1). NCBI lineage: Eukaryota > Metazoa > Arthropoda > Arachnida > Araneae > Cheiracanthiidae > Cheiracanthium > Cheiracanthium punctorium. The sequence goes on along the minus strand of JAWZYV010001099.1, from coordinate 4,682 downwards.
TGTTTACAAAAAGTGGTTAATTATATTCCGTAGTAGTTGGTAGCTATGACTTACTATGTCTAAGTGTAAATTATTGGAGGCGCTCGAGCTCTATGGGTCCATAGAATTCTACACCTATGTAAGGTAAGTACCCATGTTAGTATCTTTCTACCATGTTATAAGTTAAAAATAGAAGCAAAGAAAACGTTTGTAAATGGCGTGAAATACTTTTTTTTTATGTTAGTATAAATTAGTTTTCTGTATTTAGTGGTAAATTATTGGGTGGGCTCAGCCCCTATTCACAATTTATTGGGGGGCTCGAGCCCCACGGGCCCATATAACTCTACGCCTATGGTAAGTTTACACCAAATTTGAAATAGAAAAACTGTGGATTATGCAATATTAACTTAAAATGTAAAATGCACAAATAAAAATCATGACTAAATTATTAGAAATCGAGCATTTCATAAATTTATTAAAATTCATTTGATTTAAATAATTTCTTAAAACTAAGAAGCAAAAACTTTAAATCTGTTTAATAATACTAATGTGAAATATTGTTTTTTTTAAATAAAAAATACCTTTAATAAAAAATTCAGAAATTTACATTAAAAAGCCTTAATTTACGTTTCATATGTAAATTAAGTTTATAATTTAACATTTTTATGCTTTTATTTTTCATCAGCTAAAGCAAAATTGAAGATCTGGTAATTAAATTTACATTTCAATATGTGTCATCCTCTATATATTCAATTCATTATCACTATAATAAACTAACTACATTTTCACCGAACAGATGGCGCCAGCACCGTCCTTAAAGCTTTGTGCGGTTTCCTGTCTCTCGATCTCGCTGAGCATGCGCAGACGCGGTATTCGCGCGGGCGGTTGGGATCGGCGAAAATGCGGGTGAAACTCACTCAGTGCACTTCGACATCGCCAGTGTGTGTGTGGATTTTCCCTAACCGCTGCAGTACGCGCAGCAGATTGTATTCTTTTGGTTCCTAATGTTATAACTTCTAAGTTTATAATTAAATGTTGTTGTTTTTATTAGAATGTAATGTGTTATTTCTTAAACACCAGACCGCGCAACCGAAGATGCAACAAAATGCAAAATTTAATTATTTGACGCGTAGAACACGAATTTTAAACCCGAGAACAGCGGGTTGCCCCGAAAATTCGTAACAATATTTAAAAACATTGGGGATTAAAAGCCCTCAATCGAATTAATTAATTATCGAATTAATATTAATTAATAATCGAATTAATAATTAAAAATTTCTCTAAAAATAACGGAATGCTGACTACGGAAAAGTTTGCTGAAATATGCAAGAAAAAAGTTGTCTTTTCGGACTCATGCTAATTACTAGCTGCTATGAGAACTTTTGGCTGTACTGCAGCATTGTGCGAGTCAGCATTTTCTGTAATTACAAGACTGAATAGACTACAAAGACAATCTATGTGTCACAATAGACTTTCAAATTTAATACTTTTAGCATTTGAATAGCAGTGCACAAAAACTATAGATTTGAATATATTTTTAAAACATTTCATCGAAAAGAAGCACAGACGGCAGCAACTGTACAAAACGTGTTTAACTTTTGTTAATAATAATTTATATGTGTAATAATTATAGCTATGTCGTAAATTCTAAATCTTTGACTCTTTTGTATAATTTTCGTTATACGATGCTCTTTTTTTTCGGGGGGGGGTTAATTTTTTTTTCAAATTTTCTGTAGGAATTAATTTGATCAAAAGTAATATAGAATTTTTAAAATTAATCAAAATATTTAGATCTGTTATTCATAGGAAATCATCAACTATATTTAAAAGGTTAAAAACTCATTAAAAGCCGTCAGTAGCACTTTCGGTGGCGGCCACCACCTTCCTCAGCTTTGATTTCAAAATGCCGTGCTCTCTTCTTCAGAATATCGTTCCATGCCGGATCGATTTGCGCATGCGTCATGTCATTTACAGCGCCATCTGTGGTTATAATCTGCAAAGCTTCCATGTTTAGGGCATAACAGTTATTTTTGTAATTGGAGAGTTTTTGGCTATTATAAAAGTTGATTTCTATGGGGCGTTCTTGGGCTATTTTAAAGAGGGAGGTACTGGGTTTATTGAATTTAATATCATTGTGGTGTTCTTTTTTTGGTCTTTAATTTTCCTTTTAGTCATACCTATGCAGCAGCCTGATTTATTTGAATTATTGTCAGTAAAGTTTATTTTATAAATGCCGGCGGTTTCATCAGGGTCAAAAGGGTCTTTATCACTGCGAATGCGTTTGAATATATTTTGATTAGGCAAGGGCGCCGGCAGGATCATTTCCAGGGGGGGGGGGGTGCACCTTACACACACACACACACACACACACATACACATATATATATATATATAGGCTATCTTGCACATCTCAGATTAAAATAGACAAGGAAGTTTTTATTTTCTTTCTTCAAATGCATAAAAAAATTCATTTGTACTTCGTATAAATAATCTGAATTAATATAGCCAAATCCACGATGAACAGATGGATTCTTGGTGCCTTATCCGTGGGAAATAAGTTGACTTAGCATGCCTTCGTAGACATCTGGAGTGGCCCGTAAAAGGGTTGCGTTAATAAAACATTTGATTTCAGAGCAATGGAAACTGCATAAGGAAAATAAAATTCCTAAATGAACCCCATTCCGTATTTTTGACTATTACATGAAAATACTGGTTCATTATTACTTAATAATTGCAGAATAACTGCAGGAGCTCTAATTTGTTTTATTGTAAATTTAAGCATTAATTACCTAATTTATATTAAAACTTAAGTAATCTCTTGTTTTATCGCTGCTATATTTAATATAATAAAAAAATATCAATAGACAACAGATAGTTAAACGTTACATCGAAATGCTATATCACAGTTGCTAACATGTACGGAATACAACCACTTTTTGTAAATAGTCATTTCTGTAAATATTTCTTTAACAAATAATTCAAAAATTTTGCAATTTTTTAACATTAAAAATACTCTTTACAAAATGTGGTTTGCTATTTTCCTATTGGTATGCTATATCGACTATAGAGCATTTCAAAGAATTAAAAATAAATTAATTTGTACAAATGTAAATTTGAATTATTTTCATTGTTCATACTTTACAATTAAAAAATCATTTAAGTTTTGAAATTTTTTATCCTTTGTAATTTTATTGTAAAATTATAAAAGTGTAAGATGTAAGATTTTTGGGACCTAGAATGTGTGGGCCCTGGGCAGTTGCCCCGTTTGCCCAGCCGGTAATATGGCACTGCATAGTGGGGGTTATATACTGTCATATACAGAGTGGGGGTTTCACTGTCGATGTAGTAAACATTTTTATAGCATACTGAACTCGCTTGTATTATTTTAGTTTTTAGTACTAAAATATTTGAAGGCACAATATGAACTTCTCCGCTTACACCCCCCCTCCCCCTTCAAAAAAAAATCTTAACAGTGACCCTACCTTTGGGTGCCCGGAACTTATATCCCCTAACACTTCTACACAGTATGAATGTGAAACAATATTATTTAATTAAAATAACGAAATTTTATGCCAACACTGCGAAATATATACAGGCCCATTACTGCCAAATAGTGCTGGCCCGGTACATTTTAAGCAGTACCACGCCGTTAACTTTTCTGCGCATGTTATAGACACATGGCAGTTCGCCGTTACTAGTTATGTACTGGCGCATATGCACTTTTCAGGCACTGATATTCCAGTGACTTCCAGACGATGGGAATCTACCTTGCACCCGGTATACGGCACTTTGCCAGCACGACGGGTGCCCGGCCGTCATTTTGCGGGCAGTAGTGTGTTTGCTGGGCACAGGCTACAAGCTTAAACCCAAAGAGCGAAAAAAACGATACATTGCGGAGCGGTCCGTTTCCATGGAAACCTACCGATATTTCCGCGAGAGTGCTCTTTGAGTGGTCTTTTTTCAGAATTCCCGTCCTCGCTTTCTCTTTTTTTCTGAGAACTCCCCTCCTCGCTAATTGTTATATTTCGCTCCGCTCTTGTGATCGAAAAACGCTCCTAAAGGAGAAGCGCACTTTTGAAAACTGGCCCAACTGGCTGATCGAATTTTGCTCCTTCGGTTTAAGCGTGTAGGTTCATGCTTTAAATCTCGCCTTTTGTCGCCAAGCTGACGAAGAAAAGAAAAATGCCAATTTTTCAGCCAGGAATAAGTTTTCAATGCTGAAATCTCATCTTTGATATCTCTTACGCTTAACGAGATATTGAAGTATCGAATTTCAGCTTCCAATACATTTAAATAGAGTGCATCAAGAATGCGTAAAGTTTAACAGCCATACGAGAAAATTGTGTTTTTCATATCAGGACTTTTTTTTGTGATAGGAAATCGACTTTCCGAACTTTCTTTAATTAGCTTACAATTTAAAAAATATTTTTGACCACTGGAACCTATGGAACTAGTTTACAGTTTTGAAAAATAGGTTTTTTAAAAAAGCATAGACCATAAGACATAAGATCGCTATAATAATTTTTAAAATAATGTAAATTCTAAAAATTTTTATTGAAATTATTCTACACAAAATATATCATACGCATAATTTACAAAAGAAGTATTTTCTTTGAGTTTTGCAGCAGCATCTTCAAACATCTCATTTTATGAGCAGCTTCTAGGAGAAAAAAAGAAAATTTTTAGAACTGAATTTACACAAA